>CM051237.1:387035612-388433112 GCA_027917425.1 Gastrophryne carolinensis | reverse complement strand
CTTTAATATGCCTGTTATGAACGCCGGCCATGGACTCTGCTTCCCCTGCATGCTGAAATACGAAGGTTCACCTTCCAACAGGATATTTACCCAAAGCATCCTGCTAAAGCAAGACTGGAGTGGTTTAAAGGGAAACATGTACATTTATTGGAATGGCTTAGTCAAAGCCCAGACCTTAATCCAATTGAGAATCTGTGATCAGTCTTGAAGATTGCTGTTCACCATTGGAAACCATCTAACTTAAAGGAGCTGAAGCAGTTTTTTAAACATTTCAGTGGCAAGCTCTTAGAGACTTATCTAAAGCAAACTTAAGCTGTAATTGCCGGAAAAGGTGGCTCTACAGAGTACTGGCTGTACGGGGCGAAGTGTTGTCCTATTTGTTGTTTGCTTCACAATAAAAAGAAAACCAAATGTTTAAAGTCAGAGGCAAGTTCTTTAAATGAAATAATGCAAACACTCCAAAAATCTATTTTAATTCTCGGTTGTAAGGTAGCAAAACACGAAAAATGCTTTTACACGCCACTGTATAAAGACATACCAGATAATATTTAGGAAGCATCTCGTTTATCATTTTGACTACTATTGATACTAGCGGCACAACATCATCTCTCTATTTTAAAGCAATGGTATTACAGGCATAAATAGAATTAATTGGTACATGATACCAAGCCCTGCTCTGGGCTCAAATGTATTAATCAAGAAAGGTAGCGGATCTTCCAGTACAAAGGCCCCATTAAAATCCAGTACCTTTCTCAACATCTGATGAACACATCCCAGAACACATTCATTGCAAATTTTAGCTGGAATGAAATATAAGCAGCAAATGCACTTACACTGTATAAAGGTAATTTCATCTCCCCTTTATTCTCCTTTTTAGAACATGTGACTACCCTCAATGCAACCCACTCTTACTCTTATTTCAACTGCTACACCCACTGACTGACTTCCTCTGTCTTCACTTAAAGTGTGACAAAACCCACCAGCAGCCTGCCTGGATTCTAAAAGATTCCAGGACCAGCCATTGACTTTCCCAAGAGGGCAGGGATGCCCCGCTGTGTGAAATCCCCAAGGGCTCTGGTAATCACTCATCTTTACCTGGTCCAATGGTGCATGTGCCGGTCTCTCCTCCAATTATGGCCGCCCATTAAACTGATGTAATTCGGCTCTGATGGTTTATTATGGGGAGCAAGAGTGGCCGCATCCTCGGGCTGTGTCCATGCTCCCGCTCTAACCTATACGGACGCTCTCTCTTCCTAGTCACTCTAATCAGAGCTGCTCGCCAAATTATGTCACATCAGTAGGCGGCTCTGTTTGGACTGGCGCCTGTGCAGGTGCCATTGGACCGGGAATAGGTTAGTCTGAGTGCAGCAATAGCGGGGGCTTCACACAGTGGGCCATCCCAGTGCGGGATGCCCGGGGGTATAGAACAAAATTCAGGAATGTGAAAGTCACTGGTTTTGTTCTGCTTTAAGTTCATGAATACCCTTCGCAACTAAAGTCTCTTGCCTTCCATATACAATACGTGACCACCACTGCTCCTCACAACCCCAGACCATCAATACCGCTATTAACCGAACCTCTGACTGACAACCTGTTACTTCACTCATTTTCAGCTATCAGCATAATAATACCAATACTCCTCTTTACCTTCCTTCAAGCTCCTATTCCAAACCTAAAACAATTCTCATTGCTTGACAGGTAAATTAAACCAACAAACGAACAAAGATCTCTCTTTCTAACCTCACTCTGACCACATGGAACTACTATTACTCCCAACTAGTTACTATAATCTAGATATAAATCGAATAGTTAGGAGTAGGTGGATGGATAGTCAAGTAATTGAAGCTCTTAATGTTTGGGGCAAATAGGTTTTAGCTATTGAGCTAAATAACACGTGGCCATTAAAGCAAACATGTAAACATATAAAACTATATATATCCTGTGCTGAAGCCATAGAAAAAGCTGCTCCCTTCAGGACTGAATTATACATACAAAAAAAATAGTTAAGAGTAGGTGGATGGACAGAAAAGTAATTGAAGCTTAACATAGGGTTGGAGTATTCAGAGTTTCAGATTACTTATTTTTAATAATGCCCCTTTTGCCTAAGGGAGGTCCTATACGTTCTATTGTAATCCTTCAGTTTTATAAGAAACATATTTTCAGCAACACAAAAGTGGTAGTTAACAAACAGGGAACTGAATGTTTTACCTCCCACATAATTCATAAAGGAACATTTACCCACTGTGACAACAAATTAAATACACTGCTGCCCACTGTTCAGTCTCATTTGTCAAACTTGAGGTGAAAAGGATGATTAGGGCAATGTGACCTGTTAAAGCCGCACACAGCACCTTCTTGGCCCAGCCTAGTTTAATCATTAGGGTTGTTTTTTTCTCATCCACTTCTACAAGTGCTGCTCCCGGGACACCATATTGTTATCACTAATGATGAAGGTTAGAAATGTCATCCAATTCCCAGCAAAACTGTTCTGAAGTGGTGCTCTAAGTTAATGAACTTGTTTTGTTACATTTAAATGATCAGATCAAAAAATCCAAGCTGAATTCCAGGTATTAATTCAACATCCGTTGTTTTGCTACACAGTGGTGATAGTGTTGGAGGTTAGGACTGACTCTCTACTTTCCTCCACACAAAACACATTGGTGGGTTATTACATTCCAGGTGTTCAAAGGTGAGCATCTAAATTTATAAATGGCATGCGGAGACTAGAGTACCCTAAAAGATTGTCAAAGTTAGGTTTATTTTGTTTGGGAAAGAGACGTCTGGGCATCATCTAATAACTATGTATAAATATACCCGGGATCAATGCAAAGATCTGTCCCATGATCTATTTATACCCCAGACTGTAACCATAACCCAGGGGCATCGTCTAATGTTAGAGCAAAGGTGCTTCCTCCACCAACATAGAAGGGGATTCTTTACTGTAAGAGACTGCCGGAGGGGGTAGTCGTTAAAGTGGACCAACACCCAGGATTTTGACTATCCTGGGTTTTGGTCCACTTCGGCGGGGCACCCCGATCGGGGGTGCCCCGCTGTGTGAAACCCCCCAGAAAGCCCCAAAATCTTACCTGTCCCCGCTCCCACGTGACTGGATGCTCCAATCCCCGCCAACGTCCAGGCGGGGATCAGGAACGTCCAAGCGGCTGCCGCCGCCGCCGCCTCCCTCGCGTCACTTTCGGCGCGCGCGCGCCCCCGCCGGCCATTCGCAGACGGTCGGCGCGGGCGCGAGCACGCCTACAGGGGCGCGAGGGAGGCGGCGGCGGCCGGCCGCCGCCGAAGATCAGGTAAGGTGTTTGGGGGTTTTTTGGGGGGTTTCACCCCGCGGGACATCCCGATCTCGGATGTCCCGCGGGGTGGGAGGTGATCGGCCCGGGAATCTTATAGATTTCCGGGCCGATCACCTCTCGGTGTTGGTCCACTTTAAGAATACATTAAAAGAGTTCAAAGGTGGCCTGGATGCCTTCCTCGCATGTAATAACATTACCAGCAATAGCTGCTAGACCCCTCAAAGGAAATACACAGGCTGAACTGGATGGACTAAAGTCTTTATTTATCCTTACATACTATGTTACTTTAACTAATACTCACATTACATTTTTGCAGGTAGTTGTCCTGTCTTCCTGGTGCTTGTTACGAGATGCTTCTTATTACACACTTTCCGTTGTGGCTCTTATAATAGTAAGTATTTTTATTAAGTCTCCAAATGAATATGTACATTGAGCAAAATGTTCTAATTCTAGCTGACCTACAACTGAATTAGTAACAACTGTAGCACTCTTTTGTAGTTACTGAAATTAGCAATGTGTGTATAGCTGAAGATGAGACTGTATATGTACCTTTTCTTTAGTCTATGGTCTGCTTGTTGTGTGTGATAGTGGAGGGTTATATTGTAAGAAGTAATAGCAAGTTGTGGGGAGAACCTAAAATAATTTGATCTATTGTATTAAAAAAAAACACTCACTCTTCACACTCCTAATTAAAAATGTACTAAATACTAACAATTACAAAAGCAAGTTGGGTTTCAAATGACCCAAGACATATGGTTGCACTACAAGTCACACAAGTAAAAAAAAAACTACAAAATAGCACACACTTAACGGCATGGGCGGTTGGAGGAAAAATGGAGGAACCCGATCATCGGTGCTTGATTGCAGCTGAATAAATTCTGTAACCCCCCGACTCAGAGGTAGGAAGGGTAGCAGGGTGGGGAGGGGGTCATTTTTAAAATGGCCAGTCTGGCTGGATTGTCCCTTTAATGTGAACTTACACCCAAGATCCTTCTCTAATGGACAGGTTTCCCTTGGCTACCCCAAAACCCACCTTCCACCACCCCAGTCTATCTATTTAGATTACCCATTATTCACGACAAAACACACTACAACTTTTCAAAGAAATGGATGTTTCCTTAGTTTATAATGGTGTGGGTCTGCCATCTCTGGTAGACATACTGTATGTAGAGTTCAAAGCACAAAGTCCTACCTTGCCCTCCCTTCTCTACATTGGGAGCTCTTGGGAAGTATACAGATAGCAAAAAGGTATTTTTGTTATTGGGGTCTCAGATAGTGTGAACTAGCCCTGGGACACTGTTAGTGAGTTACTTGATGGTATAGAGTGGTCCGCAATGAGCAGTGGACAGGAAAATACCAGTGGCTCTTGATGTATAAGAGGTCAAGAGTTGTAAATAGGTTGGCCCTTAGGGTACAAGGGCAGAAAATTAATCTTGGAGGGGGTTAGAATGTTAGAATGGTGTTGCAGGTCGTTGCTTGGTAAGGTGGAACGTACTTCCTTTGTATGTATTAGGGTAGGTAAGCTGCATATACAGATGAAAGTTCTGGTTTAGACACATGGTGATTATATATCATTTAGACTGCATACTGTCAGGTCCCTCCCACCTTGAGAAACCTCAGTGCCATCTGCATACCATGTAAGGGAAAACATTTACATCTTATAAAATACAAAACAGCTGCCGGTGAACGTAAAATCCACTTTTCTCTGACTAAATATTCATCAATCTACATGTTACTTGAACATCTTGCATCAGTAATGTGTTTGCATCAAAGAAGCAAAGCCGGTCACTGCAGTGCCTTAGTCTAAACGATACAACGTGACACCGGCCTGTTCTGTGTCGTCATTATGGCAGAACACTTTCTGTCACATTGCCACCTTAACCTGCTTAGCTGATTGAAATTTAAGTGCAGCCTGCATTATCATAATTAACATAATCTCAGGCTCATTATACAGTCAATCCAGCAGCTGCTTGAAAAGAGGAATATATTTTATTTTAGTCCATCGACTAGATAAGAGAATTGTTGACTGCAAAATACTCTTATCAAGCAGTTGCAGCTGAAATGATTTGGCAAACTACCAAAAAGTTTATGTAAATGGGATTTAGAAGCAATTTTTTTATGAATGATCCATAATGACTTGCAATACATATGGGAAATGATGTGAAGATAATTGATTGTAAACAATACCGAGACATAATTGAGTCAAATCCTTTTGTAACGGATGGGAGACGGACGCAGGCTTTTAGCTCGCTTTCAATATCCCCCTATAATGATGGATTAAATGGCTCCTTATTGTGACTCCTCCAGTAATTTGTAACCCTGCTTACCAGTTAGGACTATATGCTTGCTGTATGTGTATTGCTTTGTTTAATAATGTTTTATAGGCTTTTGATTTGGATCATTCACCTCAGGCCAGTTAAATTGGCAGCTCATAGAAACATAAACGGCTGATGGCAGAAGGAGATCATGTGGTCCATATAGTCTCCCTCTATGTGTGTATATTTTCTATATCAAAAGACAGATTTATGTTTATCACAGGCATGTTTAAATTCACATTGCCACGTTGCAAGGTGATTATGGAACAGTTTCAATTGCCCTGCAAACACTGTGAATGGTTTTCTATGGAGCCATTCACATCAGTGTTTGCAACAGTGTTTGCAGGGAGTGAGCTGGCTCTGCATGTAGCCTTTTGGGAGCGTTCGCTCTATAGAAAATATTGATCGCAACCACGATTGCTCATAAAACACTCAAATCAAAACATAAAACTCGCAAATCGCCGGGACAGGACGATCGCGGCAGTGTGAACTTGACCTTACTGTTGATTTTCCACCTGCTGGGAGTTTGTTCTCAAGCATCTACTACTCTTTTAGTTAAAGCTTAACTAGCTTCAGGTTGTGCCCCCTTGTTCTATCACCTTTCTTCTTAAAAACATTTCCCAATTGAACCTTGCACTAATTTATAATATATATTATCTACTTTCTTGTATATGACACCTAACCAGACAGATGTGCCCCTTACAAGATGCCAATAATTGAAGCTACAACCTGGCTGCAGACCCCAGTATTAAAGGTTTTGTCTGGGAAAAAGAAAATTAAGGCTATACTTAGCTGACAACTTGCTGGTTCAATCCCATGGAATTTTTCTGGTTGAAATTGTTGAAATCTACAAGAGTGGCCCCGAGTGCACATGTAGTGAGAGTCGGTGGGGGAGAGGGAAACACGCCAAGGTTGGTGACGAAGCATGTTGGCACCATATCACATAGTGTTGATATTTGATCAATTCATTCATCAGGATTTGGTGGGGTAAGTAACTATCTTTTTTTTGGGGGGGTCATTTACAACGATTTGCCCGCCATTCACTCTTACAACTCACATTGCCGCCCAGCGATTTCTGTGTTTGCTTGATTTACGCTAAATTACGCTTCAATTTGCGCAGTGCATACTGGTGAACGCCTTTTCCGTTTGCCAGCTTTTATTGTCGAATCCCATAGAAATCAGACTGTGTCTTTAGTTCTTTTTAGCATCTTTGACTTATTTTTCGCGTATTAACATCAGAAAGTGGCCCCCGACCTGCAGTATGGAAAGTAGGAGGGGTAAATAGTACTGATGTGTAAAGGTAGTTAAAGCGGACCAACAGTCAAAAATAACTTAAATCAGACCAACACAACAAACATTGCTCATACACATCCCTCCCCGGAGTAATTTTGATTGCTGCACATAAAAATTAATTTACCTTTTTCTAACTCCTGCTGTAGTAAATTTTAGAAACATAATATCGGTTCATGGATCTGCAGGCCACCTGCAAACAGGAAGTGCTGCTGGGCTTGCTGTTACTGCACATTGTCAGTTATGCCAGTAGAATCCAGGCAGTAGCATGGCTGAGATGCTGGGAGAGAAAGCTCCAAAATGGCTGCTACCTTTCTTTTCCAACTGTTCAGGCTGTTGTTCCGGTTTATGTAGGGGGACAGTAAGGATAGCTGATTACATGCAGTTATATAGGAGGGGCACAATGGCAAACAGAGGTGACAGTGGTGGATTGGAGGAACGCAGTAACATTGATTGAACAATGGGTGAAATCTCTGGTACAATAATTTGGTAAAAAAAATTTCTATAACAAGTGTAGGCTTCGCATTGGTGTGAGCTTAGGTTGGCTGAGTAATGGGAACATGTTTAGCATGTTCAGCATCAGTAGGGCTTATGGGGAAGGGCTATAAATAACAGACCCATATATTCAGAGAGATAAGCCAATCAACATGTGCATTGCTAACATTGTTACCTATGAATGTAGGGGAGTGGTGGATGGACATAAGAATGGAGTTTGTGGAGACAGTGGGTACCCAGATTGTTGAATCTATGCTATTCCAAATGAAAACTTTCTAATTCATTGGGGCCTACGACCAGGTTCCAAATCATTTAAGTGGCCTGCACTCCTCAAAAGGTTGAGCACCCCTGCTCTAGAGCAATGTGACAACTTGTTCAATTAACATTTTAAAGTAAATGTTGAGTAAATCTTAGGTTTTACAATCGCAAACAGTACTTACAAGCATGTATAAACTCAGATAATGATCTCTCCTTTAAATCACATCACACGATATTTTAGGAAAGTTAACTGAATAGGGCCTTCAAATGGTCACTACATTCATCAGGACAGGAGTCCTACCAATGGTATACCACTATTTAGCTTTCACATAGGAGTCTGTAAGAGAGAGGCTAAAAAAAGATCCAACAAGTCATTTCAGGGGTAATAAGGGTTTTAATGCTGGACAAAGGGGGTTAAAGGGACTGTAAACCCAACAGCAATAATAAGGCAGCAAACATCCCACCTGATCCCTGGGCATGGGCCTCTCCTACATTTCCTGCAGCGTTGGGTAGAATCCATAGCAGGGCTCCAAAGTTTGCCCTCCTTTCAATTTCATTTCTATACGACCACACAAAAAACACAGCCACTTTGTCCCTGGATGTGTGAGCTTGGCAAGCCACCGTGATCACATAGCTGTCTCTGACCACAACAGAGCATGTTCATGATTCATGAAACTGCACCATGACACCTCTCAGACACAACCCAGAAATTGAAGCAAAGAAAGTTGCTTCGCTTCGAAAATATAAAGGATTCTGAGATGCTTTGATTTGACTAATTTTACTCTGGGGCTATTGCATGAGCACCTGGTAGGGTGCATCCTGTCACCTTGGGAACACAGAAGGGTAAGTATTTTGGATGATTTTGGCCTTTTCAAAGCATGACCATCTAGTCTTTTTTGATTTAAGGTTTTCATTAAAGACCACCAATTATCCTTAAAGCGGTTACATTTTATCTCAATACATGTTTATAAATTGGGCCTTTACCCCTGCATGCCAAAATGGACCACCCACTCTTGTTGAACGTGTTTAATGAAAAAGACAATTTTAGTCATTTATATCTACAACCCTGTTGGTTACTCACCTTCTAGTGAGTCCACAACCCCCAATCTCTGCAGCTAGCTTCACCTATAGACAAGCCCCTGTTTGTCAAGGCGTTTTAAACGCCTCACCGGACACTGTAGCCCCCAGGACTTGGTAGCTCAAAGATTGTAAACATATAGGGGTGAAGGCAGGTGAACCAGAGGTAAGATTGAGCGTTATCGGCCAAGCCAAGGTCATACACGGATAATCAGTCCGCACAGCACCAAGGGAGAAGCACGAGAAAGGTCAAGCCAAGGGTCAAACCAGGTAATCAGAGAGTGGTCGGTGAGGGAGGAAAAACCCCTAGGGCTGGAGCATACGGGATTGGGCAGGGGGGGACAGGTCTCATTGGCCCATCAACAACATATGGGCTGATTGCCCAGAGAACCTTTAGGGCGTTTTGCCCACAGTAACTCTTGGACTCATTGGCTCTTTAAAATAACCTCTGGTGGCCTTTGTGCTGCGCCGCTGGAGGGCAGAAATCAACTGTGCTCATGCATGCCTGTGCCGGGAGAGGGCGGAAGTGCTCTCTGCCACTCGAGCTAATGCTGCCCGAGCCCGCGCCTGCTGTGGATGCGGCTGCCGGGCGGAGGGGATCCTGGCCAGCTGCCTGAGCCCGCGGTGTCCTGCCAGAAGGTAAGTGCGCCATGACACCTGTCATTCATTAAGACCCAGGTCTGTTGTAGTTCCTTCTGCCACATCCCCCTAAATGTACCAAAACAGGCCATGGACTCCATGACATGACTTCTCAGAAGTTTATTTTATTTATTTTTATGTTAATGGTTTCAGCTGATATTTGTAGTAAAATAAAAAAAGTCTCACTGGTAAGCGGTGGTGTGGCAGCAGAGCATGTAATGAATGGCAGCATCTTGTAAGCTTCTGTACAGCTAGGTAAAGCCAATGTTCCCTTGGGCTTCTGTTGTGTCTATCCTGGCCAATGTCATGTTACACAACTGCACTGAAAGGATAAACTACAAAGAGATTTTCTTAAAACAAATCCTCAGCTTACAGTTTCTTGTTTTTGTTGTTGTGTTAAGGAATGATCCCACAGGGCAGTGTACATTTTAGTGATGGGTATTAGAAAAGCAGGAACAATTTGCCTAGACAGACCTTTGCTTTATTGTTTCTTCAAGGCAATACATTGCATTCACAGTTCTCTATAATTTTCAGCACATTTCATCTGACTTCAATTTCTCTTAAATCTTCAGTGGAATGAGAAAACAGTTGCTGCCACAACAATTGAAGTGGCCATAAACTGTCTGAGGATTATTACAGTGCTGCGTGCTCCCAGCTAATGGTCATTTAGATTCATGGGGCCATGTAGAATAATGCAGGGCATCTTCGAAACATAATAAAACATCCTTGTACTTTTGTTATCAGATGCAATGTCCTCCAGGCAGTAGTGATATTAATGTGTATTTAAAGTAAGATGAAATGACCATGAAAAAAAACCATTGCCCTTTGAAAATGGTCCTGATAGCATCCTACACGTGTAAATTGTCTATTTAATATATCTGTGAATTTGGATTTGAGTCAGCTTGTAACAAAATGCACACAATGATTTGCCTTTCGCTTACCTTCTAGGAAAAGTCTTTTCTGTAATGTTTTAGTTTCCATTCTATTCATTTATGTGAATTGTTCAAAGGTGAATTTTGGAAGGAGCTGTGAGACCTGCACTGCGGTGCCATCTAGTGGTAGATGAACAGTCTAACGTGTTTAACGTGAGCAGACACTAGGGAGAAAATTCAGTAAAAGTGTGTTAGTGTTAGTCTGAAAATAAAATGGGAATGTATGTATTGTGGCTTTAAAATGGCAGTCCAAACAGAATAAACCAAACATGAATTCTTTCATTAAACTCGAAAAGCCAGCTTGAACCAAGGTCCCATAAAAGTTGACTCTACAAAACACCTTTTGGGTGGTTGCATGACATAGAATAATTGCCTACAGATGTCCAAAACCCATGGTGTGGTGGGACGCTGTATTTTAGAGGGCTTTGGACAATTGTATTTTTATTGGATTTAAATAAACATCAACCTTTATAGGACCTCTGTGCAAGCTGGATTTTTGTGTTCATGTATCTACTTGCTCCACTGTGGCAAGGTCCCGTGCTCCTGGATTGTCTATAGAAGGGGTAAGAGTTGAATCTACTGCATTTTCTGAAACATGAATACTCACCTTTTCCCCCACAGCTGAGCTGATTTGTTTCTGGTTGATTAAAACTTACTGGATCACAAGATCGTCCCCCCCCCCCCCCCTTGCCTTTTTTTTTTCAGCTGGGCTTCAACATGAAATGTCTTGTATGGCCTTTTTTTTGTGTATTCTCAATACTTTTGGGTGAAATATGTGCAAAAAAATGTATTTGTAGTGTTTTTTTGTAATCAAGTAAATAAAGTTTGTCAATAAAATCTTATTGCATGAGAAACCCCAATTTCTCACGGTTAGAGCGGTACCACATATGTATTGGTAGACACCCTTTCCTGCCCAGGAGACTCCCCCAAACTGAAACAGCGCTTTAGGAGATTTTCAGCTAAAATACAACTGTGATATGCGCTATGCGCACCTTGCGGTCTTTCCAGAAAAACAATGCTTTACATTTGAAATACCCCCCACAAACTATATATTTTTTGGAAGTACACACCTCAAGCTTTCTAGACGTACCAGGCTTGTTTATGTGGGCGTAGTTTTATGGAAGTAATCCCTCAATCAATTCTTTGGTTGCACAGAGTTTCCCTAAAAAAGAATAAAAAGGAAGAATCAAGCCACATTTTCCTAAACAAACTATATGCAAACAAGAAAAAACAAGTATAATCTGAAAAAGCAACATGCCCTGAACAGAACAATACCCAGCATGCATAGGTACTGTCAAGGGAAGAGTTGCCAAACACCACAAAGTAAAGCATGCGCATAACGGTAATTTTACTTGAACATTTCAGCTCTGCAGACTAAGTGCGCACCTTGCAATTTTTCAACCAAAACAACCCTTTACATTTGGAATATCCCCAATAAACCATATATCCCCTGAAAGTACACATCTTAAGCTTTATAAGCGTATCCAGCTTGTTGTAGTGGGCTCATCTTTCTGGAAGTAATCACTCGAAGAATTCTTAGATTGCACAGGGTTTCCCTAAAAAAATGTACAAAAAAGCTAAATAAATAACACGTTTCCTAAAAGATCAATATGCAAACAAGAAAAAACAAGCTAAGTCTGAAAGGGCAAGGGCCTCCGAGCAGAACAATACCCAACATGCATAGGTACTATTAACTCTTTTAATTGCCAGCCTACTTGAAGTTTTGTCACCCTCTGTTGACAGGTCATTTTTCCCCATTCTGCGCCATGTTTAACCGTGATTTTTGCCGAAATTTCCAGGAAAATGAAAGAAATATATTTTGCAGCAGAGTTTAGGCTTTAACATGAAATGTCTTGTTTGTAACTTTTCTACTGTTTTTATAAATATTTTTTGACAATTGTCTCCTTTATTTTAAATAAAACATTTACTTTATTAGAGAAAACCATATAATTCTCCCGATTACAACGGTACCACATATGTATTAGTAGCCCCCCCAGGGGCCAATTTGGTGGCCCCCCGCCCTGCCGGCTACAAGCTCTGTGGGCCGGGCTCTTCTGCCCCCCCCCCCCCGGGCTTTTGGGAGGCAGGTAATTGGGGGTGCTGGGGATTAATAGCAAGTCACCTGCTAGCCGCGAGAGACTTGCCAGCCCCCAGCCTTGTGAACTGGTATAGGGGTCTCATGGACAAGGGGTTAAGTGTAAAAAAACACACAGACACAAAGAGAAAAAATATATTCTTAGTATACAGTACGTCCTGCTCCAGATATAATACTTACACTTGGGTTATCCTCCGCCAGATGGCGCTGCACTGCAGAGACACTGAAAAACAGGCTCCTCCCAGCACTTCAAACACCCAGGGACCTCCCACAAATCCCCAGATTTCTCTGCAGTGCTGACAGCAAAGACATGATGTATCACTCTCTCGCAGGTGAGCGGGGCTATTAAAGCCTGCGGCCCTGTTGGACTATTCCCACCCGTCCTCCCTGTGATGTGCCTCCCAGCTTGGGCTGCGCTGGTCGGGTGAAGGTAGGCAGTACCATGCGTGCTTAACGGAGCCATGCTCCACTGCAGTCCCCCACCAAAGGGTAGGCGGTTTAGGACTGATGGTGAGCCTCTAGGGGATGCCCCTCCCGCACTTTTGCCCATGCCCCGTTTAGCGGTGGGCCCTGTACAAAGGGTCGCCATCCTCCCTCATTCCCCCCGTAGCCCGGGGGGAAAGAAAGGGGGTGTGTGTGTGTGTGTGTAGTAAGGTCTTAGTGTATGTTTTTACACGTTATGGCCTTAGTCTTGCCCGGACTAGTATCCCTGGGGTCAGAACCGCGCTGTTTTTTTCTTACTGTGTAATTGTCGCCGCCGCGCCCACTTCTTCCTTTACTGGATGTGCGGCGCCAGGCGGAGACGTCGCCTCAGACGCTGCAGCGTCTTCATTGGCAAATCATCTTCTCTAAGTGTCCCATTCACTTCGCTCCTCATAACAGTTTGTATCTACCTCAGAGTTTCGTGCTCTTTGGGGGGGACCTAGGTTGGCGCGCTCCGCGTCACTGCACGCTCTGGCCGCCCTTCGAGGTTCGCTTTGGCGCCATTTTGATGCTGGTCGCACACATGCGTGGTGGCTGTCCTCCTTCTCCCTTGGTCTGTAAGTGCCCTCGCGGGCGATTTTCATGATCCTTGTTTACTGCGCATGGTTCTGACACCCTTTATTCCCATTATGTCTTTCAGACTGGTGAACACCATTGGCTTTTCCCGGCTCCGTGTTAAATTATAGCGGGCCTTGTAAAATTCTCCCACTTCCATTTCGGGTCTTTGGGGCATCCAGGGTTACTTATTGTGTAAATCCCTACTGGCATATTGTGCCTTGATTAATCACCATATGGAGGCATCTCAGAATTATGTGACTGGGGTCCCTCCGGGACAAGACCAGCGGTGTATAGCGTGTGGACAACCCCATGCTGATGCTGGCAGGGCACGGGTCTGCGTACCCTGTGCTGAGCAAGCCCTGGCCCTGCAATCTGGTCGGCCAGTGGCTACACCTAGCTTCAATTCACCTATCTCCCCAGGCTTAAATCTCTCTCCTGCTGAGTCACCTACAAGTAGGGAATTGCAGCCTGCGGGCCCTTCCAGGCTGCCTACGGCTGAACAGATTATTGCTAGGTTGTCAGAGCGAATGGGCCCTGGTAGAAAGCGGCACCTGTCACCCGATGTTTCTGTATGCTCTATGAGAACTGAGGGGTTTGCTACTCCGTGTGACTATACCCCTTCTGATTAAGGGGAGTTGTTCTCTGACTCAGGCTCTTCTGATGAGAGGCCGAGGAGTCACGATGATTCTGGCCCGGAATACTGGGGCCAGTGTGAGACTGACGACCTGTTGCTTAAGGTCTTTAAGGCACTGTCTATCTCTCCCCCCCGTCAGATCCCCAAGCCTAGAGGGGGGCGTTTCCATACTGCGACTGCACGTTTGGAATTTTTAGAGCAGGCTCATTTCCATGCCCTTGTGCTCAAAGAATGGGAATGCCCCAGTAAACTTCCAGGGGTTCCAGGGGACTGGGATAGGAAATACCCTTTTCCCCCTGAGGTGGTTAATTGCTGGTCATCACCCCCCGTGGTGGATGCGCCGATCATAGGGGTCCCTAACCCCCCCTTTATTACAACCCCTGCCTATAGCGCCCTTCGGGATGCTGAGGACCGGCGCATTGAGCTGCTGGCCTCCCATGCCTTTTCTTGTGCCGGGACGGTGCTGCGTCCGGTCTGTGCCGCAGCCATTACTGCGGTGGCCGCTAGAACCCTCAAAAAAAAATTGCTCGATCATCACCCCGAGGATCTCCCCTGGGAGGTGTTTAATGCACTCTCCAATTGTGATGTATTTGTGAAGTTTATTCTATTAGCGCTAGATGACGCAATTAGAATGTGTGCAAGAACTTCCGCCCTTGCGGTGGCTATTCGTCGCTTGCTCTGTCTGCGACAGTGGGGTGCTGATGATGCTACTAAAAAGACTCTTACTGGGCTCCTCTTCAGAGGGCAATGCCTATTTGGGGCCCGTCTAGACCTGTTCGGTAAAAAGGGCAAATCACCCCTTCTCAGATGGCCGTTCCGGCCCCCTCGAGGCAGGAGCACCCCTCCTCCCCCCAACCTTAGTGTTAAACAGGAACCAGGGGTGTCTTTCCGTATTTTTGGGGCAGACTCCTGCCCCACAAGCAGCAGGCAACGCTCTGGCCCCTCCGGTGGGGCTAAGCCCAAATATTCCACCAAACCCCCTCAAGCATGATGGGGCGCCCTCGCCCGGCTGGGTGAGGGGATGGCTGCAGCACCTTGCTCTTATCAGGAGGCATTTCGCCTCACTCTGGTGGATTCAGGAGGTTGTGTCCTCCAGATACAGGATAGAGTTTGCTGCACGGCCTTCCCCAGTTTTTATCAGGCCCCAGGTACTCCTGGTCCCTGCCCCTGTTCAGTTGCTGGCACAGGCCATGCTAGGCCTGCAAGGTCTGAGGGTCTCTTGCAGATTGCCCGTAATAGGCAGAGGCAAGGGCCGCTATACCACCTTCCACAGCCCCCCAAGGGATGGGTTGGGTGGCCCATTCTGGATTCACAGCAATTCTCTAATTACAGTCAGTTTTCCTGCATGGAAACTCTTGAGTTGGGCCATCAGCACATTGCGCCCTGTGGGCGTCTTGCCGTCTGGGGAACTCTTCAATGCTTATGTTTACATTCCTGTGCCCTCAGTTC
Organism: Gastrophryne carolinensis; assembly: GCA_027917425.1. Taxonomy (NCBI): domain Eukaryota; kingdom Metazoa; phylum Chordata; class Amphibia; order Anura; family Microhylidae; genus Gastrophryne; species Gastrophryne carolinensis. Next base: position 388,417,582 of record CM051237.1, on the reverse strand, counting down.
TCTGAGGCTCCCCAGGTTCGTGTTGGAAGTCCAACACTGTTAATTGTGGCCCTGTTGTCTGGCCTCTCTTCAACTCCCAGAGGGTTCACTCAAGTGCTGTCGATGGTGATGTCTCTGATGAGACCAAGGGACGTTCGCGCGATGTCTACCCGGACGCCTTTCCTCACTCCCCTGTCTCTGCGTCAGGATAGTTTGGATACCCGACTGGTGGGCCCATTGGGAGTCATTTGGATGGGTGTTCAATCACCTCGAGTCCTCGCTGTTCCCTAAAGTGGTAACTCCATTAATAGGAATGATTCTGGATCAGGTTCAAACCAGATTCTCCCCCTCTCAGCAATTAGGTGGGCATTCTGGTCTCATGGGCCGAGTCCCTCACTACTGTCCCGGTTTCTTAACACCAGGCAGGGATGCGACTGGTGGGCCGTTGTTAACTTGCTCGGCAGGAGCCCGAGTAGCTAATGAGGTCCCTTATGCTCAGTTCCCCTTGAGCCCGTCTGCGACTTCTATTGGTAACATAGGACAGGGATCCAGCACCCCTGGAGCAGGGCCTGTGGGCCTTCCCACCTGTATGACGGTTTTCTCTTGAAAGTGGTTGAACACGAGGGACCTGTCGGGGGGTAGTTCCCCCTTGCCCCTTCCTGGAAACGGCCACCATGGATGCCAACCTTTCAGGTTGAAGGGGACGGTTTCTTCCGAATCCCCCTGCGATTCTGGTGTTGGTGGGGTCCTTACGCCTATTGAAGTCTAAACAGTGAGCGTTTTTCAGTTGACTCTTCTCGCTTGACTGCTCCCCTTCTGGAATTGCCAGGCTGGGGGTGCTCGGCCCGTCTGACGACAGACGTACTACATTAACTATTATTGGTAGGGGCCTGGAGCTGACGGACCTTCCAGGGAGTGTCTATGTTTCCTTCTGGGCGGAGACAATGCTCCCTGCATGTTAAGATATATTTGCTCCGGCGAAGCCCCTCTGCGACAGGATGTGCTAATCCCCGTGTCCTTATGGAGTCCAACCAGTCGTGGATCTGTTGGGTTCCGTCACCTTCACAGGCTATCGGCCTTTGTTTCCCTGTTCCAGGATCCTATGTCAGTGGTCCGGATGCCTTTAGTACCGTCTTGACAGGACGTTGGTTCTGTATGTCCTTCTCCATTCTCTCTGCTAGGCAGGGTTATGCGGAAGATTACTCTGGTAAGGGGACCAGTGATTCTGGTGGCCCTCAGTTGACCTAGTATAGTGCGGTTGCAGACATGGTACTGCGGTCAGTAGTTCTGCACCTTACCAGGAGTGCCAGTTGATCACTCAGGGCCCCTTTACGTCACTATCATTCATGGTCCCTGGCCTAGTCGATCTGACTGCTGAAACATACATCTTGATGGAGACAAGTCTTAGCTGTCTCGGTGTTTGCGTCTATGGGAAGGCTAGGAGTAAGCCTCTTCCTTGTCTTCTTCTATTGTTGTAGGGTATGGCATACCCACATTTATTGGGGCAAGTCTAGTTCTCTTACTTGTTGGACGTTCTCGGTTCCCAGGTTCCAGTGTGGCTTCAGCATAAATTGGAGTTGGTTCCACAGCTCAGTTCTCTGATGGGTCAGGCTCTGCCCTGTCCACCTTGCCTTAGCAGTCTCTGGTTCAGTCTTCCTTGGTTAAGACTTCCTTCAGGGGGTGCTCATGTGCGTCCTCCATGTACTCCAATGGTCCCTGTTGGGATTGAAATTGAATTCATTCCGTCTGCTTGCAGGATTGTCCCTTAGTCCTATTCAGGACCCTGTCTGGATGTCCTTACCCTCAAGGTTGTCCTTCTGGTGACTGTTACCTTGGTCAGGCGTGTGTTAGCGGGCGGTTCGGCCTACCTAGCACTCATTCTTGAGATACACCAGGATAAGGTGGAGTTCCGCCTGAAGCCGGATTCTCTACATCTAAAGGTGTCTTATGTTCAATTATTCGAGATATTGTTTTCCACGGCTATCCCCCTTCCTAGCGACGCTAAGGAAGTGGTTCTGCATTCCTTATACAGGTGTTGGCAGTTTTTCTCCTTAGGGGTCACTGTGTCCTTTAGGGGAACTGAGGTTCCTTGGGGTTTGTGGCCATTACATCCTGATTGTGCCCGATCTCGTCTGCTCTCGGGAGTTGGGCGGTTTGGTCCTGGTTGTTACCTTAATGGATGTTACTCCTGGTACCTTGTTTCGGCCTTTGGCTTCTGCCAAATTTGTTAGCGATCAGATTGTCAGGCTGTTACTCAGGCCTACTCAGGCAAGGGGAAGAATCTCCCTTGTTGCCTTGATTCCTTTTCTACGCGTGCTTGATGCCCCTTGGGCTTTTCAGCACCGGTTTTGCTGTTTAACTAGTTGGTTAGTAATACACAAAAAAGGAAAAAGATAGAACACCAAAATAAGGGCACACCAGCAGGTATTAAAAAGTAGAAAATATATTTTATTGCTGGCATAGAAAAGTTAAAACACACACAGACAAGACAAAATTAAAACAACAGTCTCCTGATAATTAGTTCCTACTAATAATACAAGTATCAGCACTGGCACAAAACTGTGCTGGATACATCCTATAATCAACAGTGCAAAGGGTCAATGGATAAGACCCAACCCAAATGTAAACAAAAATGATGAATCAATTAGTATATAAGTGCAACTAGCAAGCGAGGGCGGTATGAAATGAAACACTATACTCAAAATACCTGGTCAAAAATGTCCAAAAATCTACGTGAGACTTGAAAAAAGGCCCCCTACCATGAGGTGATGAAAGTAACAGTGACTAACCTACAAAAAATATATATGTGCCGAGGGCCAAAGGACATAAGTAATGCCCCTACCCTGATATAATGAAAGGTGAAAAAAGGGGAATATTAATCAATGTGCATAATTTTAGAAGTATGTTTGCAAACTCCAACAAGAGGTGAAAAAGCAAAAAAATAAGAATAATATATATGCAAACGTGCTGGCAACTCACATATAAGTGTCTGCCTGGTTCACAAAGTAATACATGATAGAAAATGCATACGTGCGAACAGAGACAAGGCTGAGTCATCAAACAATGATACAACAGTTGCAAAGTGCCCAGTAACAAGATATGTACATCAATCAAATAAATGAAAAGGAAATACCGCCCAGGCTTGTAGAATGTAATGACAGGAGACCGAGACTCGAGCTAACTGGTTGGTTATGTTGGTTGGCCTTACGCTCATACCCTTTGCAAGGTTTTTACAATGTTGATGTTAGGGCCTCAGCTCATGCTGTCTTGGCCATATGGTTCTGCAGGTGACAGTGCTTTAAACTGTCTGCTGCTGTCATTTTTTGTTGGGGATCCCACCCTACTTTGGTGGCCCCCCACCCTGCAGTCTACAAGCCCACATATCCTCTGTGGGCCTGGGCTCTTCTGCCCCCCCGCCCCCCTGGGCTTTGGGGAGGCAGGTAATTGGGGGTTCCGGGGGTTAATGGCAAGTCACCCGCTAGTTGCAGGTGACTTGCCAGCCCCCAGCCTTCTGAACTGGTATAGGGATCTCATGGATCCCTTACCTGTGCACAAGGGGTTAACAGTATAAAAAACACACACACACAGAAAAAATGACATTTATTATTTTTTTTTCTTTACTCACCTCCGATCCTTGCTGTCCCTGGCGATTGTGTCCCACGAAGCTCCAATGACAGATGCAGGTGATCAGTGGAGTCGGGCTGGGGGGGAGCAGATGATCAGAGCCATCTGCGCCCTCCAACCACCTCCTCTTAACACCTCCTCTGATCGGCTCAGATGCGGGTGTTGATTGACAGGTGACGTCACAAGGACGTCATTAGGAGTGGGGCTAACAGCCGCAAACCAGGAAGTAAGGGAGAGGGCGATTTCCTTGGAGGCCCCGCAGAAGGGATTGCGGCCGCAGGTGAGTAAATGTCATTTTTTTTTTCTTACAGTAAACTGCAGCATCCGAAGTGGGGAGGCTCTATTTTGGGCGCCCTCCTGAAGTGAGGAGAGCCCCGGGGGGGGGGGGGGGGGATCGGATGCCCCCCGGGTGAGGAGAAGATCCGGCTCGATCCAACGTGGGGTTACTTTTATACTTATTTTTATGTCAGACTCACATAGCTGACACTAAAAGGGTTAACTAGAGTTGGGCGGTTTAGTTGCAGGAGACAAAAGGTAAGTATGCATGTTTGTATGTGTGTGTGTGTGTTTCTGAGCTGCTGCATGTTACTTTAGCCTTGTCTGAGCACTTTTCATCTTTGTTGAAAGGGAATCTTTCTCCAAAGTAGTTGCAGTCAGGTGACTCAGATATTTGTGTCACCTAATTTTTATCTCTGTAATATTGGTTGAAAATCTATTAAGAATGCCAAACACAAGGTGCCCAATAATCTTCAACGTGGCATCCTAATGGGAAAAAACCTAGAAGAAAATTGTACTCTGGAACCTGATTACGTTTTGACATAAGAATAATAAATCTGTTACTGGAAGCAAACTTCAAAGAAGCAGCATGAGTGTGGTACACTGCGGATACACACATTCTATAGTTTGACTTTTTTGGAATGTATATTAGAATTAAAGACTTTTTTGGAATGTATATAATTAGAGATGAGCGAACTTTTGAAAAATTCGATTCGACTGATTCGCCGAATTTTCCGACAAAAATCGTTTCGACCCGAATAAATTCGCGACGAATCGCTATTAAAAACGGCTATTTCTGAGCCTCCTACAGCCTCAATAGGGTTGTAAACCATTCAGCCTTGCTGTAACACGCACAGGATGCGTGCTGGGTTAGTTAAATAATACTTTTAAGAAATATCACATGCAGATCAGAGGCATCGCTAATAGAATCGCAGAGCGGCACAATTGCAGAGAGTTGAAGTGGCATCACTATGAGGGGCAGAAGGAGCCCAAATATACACTGGAGTTGGCCTCAGGAGCCCAAAAATTGGATGAATCACACCCTGGAGTTGGCAGAAGTTGGCAGCAGCAGCAGCAGGAGCCCAAATATACACTGGAGTTGGCTTCAGGAGCCCAAAAATTGGATGAATCACACCCTGGAGTTGGCAGGAGTTGACAGCAGCAGCAGCAGGAGCCCAAATATACACTGGAGTTGGCCTCAGGAGCCCAAAAATTGGATGAATCACACCCTGGAGTTGGCAGGAGTTGGCAGCAGCAGCAGCAGGAGCCCAAATATACACTGGAGTTGGCTTCAGGAGCCCAAAAATTGGATGAATCACACCCTGGAGTTGGCAGAAGTTGGCAGCAGCAGCAGCAGGAGCCCAAATATACACTGGAGTTGGCTTCAGGAGCCCAAAAATTGGATGAATCACACCCTGGAGTTGGCAGGAGTTGACAGCAGCAGCAGCAGGAGCCCAAATATACACTGGAGTTGGCTTCAGGAGCCCAAAAATTGGATGAATCACACCCTGGAGTTGGCAGGAGTTGACAGCAGCAGCAGCAGGAGCCCAAATATACACTGGAGTTGGCTTCAGGAGCCCAAAAATTGGATGAATCACACCCTGGAGTTGGCAGGAGTTGACAGCAGCAGCAGCAGGAGCCCAAATATACACTGGAGTTGGCTTCAGGAGCCCAAAAATTGGATGAATCACACCCTGGAGTTGGCAGAAGTTGGCAGCAGCAGCAGCAGGAGCCCAAATATACACTGGAGTTGGCTTCAGGAGCCCAAAAATTGGATGAATCACACCCTGGAGTTGGCAGAAGTTGGCAGCAGCAGCAGCAGGAGCCCAAATATACACTGGAGTTGGCTTCAGGAGCCCAAAAATTGGATGAATCACACCCTGGAGTTGGCAGAAGTTGGCAGCAGCAGCAGCAGGAGCCCAAATATACACTGGAGTTGGCTTCAGGAGCCCAAAAATTGGATGAATCACACCCTGGAGTTGGCAGGAGTTGACAGCAGCAGCAGCAGGAGCCCAAATATACACTGGAGTTGGCTTCAGGAGCCCAAAAATTGGATGAATCACACCCTGGAGTTGGCAGAAGTTGGCAGCAGCAGCAGCAGGAGCCCAAATATACACTGGAGTTGGCTTCAGGAGCCCAAAAATTGGATGAATCACACCCTGGAGTTGGCAGAAGTTGGCAGCAGCAGCAGCAGGAGCCCAAATATACACTGGAGTTGGCTTCAGGAGCCCAAAAATTGGATGAATCACACCCTGGAGTTGGCAGAAGTTGGCAGCAGCAGCAGCAGGAGCCCAAATATACACTGGAGTTGGCTTCAGGAGCCCAAAAATTGGATGAATCACACCCTGGAGTTGGCAGGAGTTGACAGCAGCAGCAGCAGGAGCCCAAATATACACTGGAGTTGGCTTCAGGAGCCCAAAAATTGGATGAATCACACCCTGGAGTTGGCAGGAGTTGACAGCAGCAGCAGCAGGAGCCCAAATATACACTGGAGTTGGCTTCAGGAGCCCAAAAATTGGATGAATCACACCCTGGAGTTGGCAGAAGTTGGCAGCAGCAGCAGCAGGAGCCCAAATATACACTGGAGTTGGCTTCAGGAGCCCAAAAATTGGATGAATCACACCCTGGAGTTGGCAGGAGTTGACAGTAGCAGCAGCAGGAGCCCAAATATACACTGGAGTTGGCTTCAGGAGCCCAAAAATTGGATGAATCACACCCTGGAGTTGGCAGGAGTTGACAGTAGCAGCAGCAGGAGCCCAAAAAATGGCCTAAAGACATAAATATGTTTTGCACCATTTGGAAAGTGTAAAACGTGGCACCATGCTGAATCTAGTCGCATGCATCAGGCATTGGTGGGTGGAAATCCTGGCTGATCCATCCCTGATTCATTTTGACAAAGGTGAGTCTCTCCACATTTTTAGTTGACAGACGAGTTCTCCTCGCCGTAACTATGGCCCCCGCCGCACTAAACACCCGCTCAGATGGCACGCTACTTGCCGGGCAGGACAGCTTTTCCAGGGCAAACTCTGCTAGTTGCGGCCACAAATCAAGTTTGGCTGCCCAGAAGTCCAGCGGATCCTCAAGGTGTGTTGGCATGGTCATGTCAAAGTATGACATGACCTGCTGGTTCAGGTCCTGCTCCAGGTCTTCCTGCTGCTCATGAGTAGCCTCACTATGCGGGTGTAGAAAGCTACTCATTAGCGACTGAAGACTGAGGCTGCTGCTGCTGATGGAGCTTCTGCTGCTGCTGCTGCCAACCCCCCCAGCGGCCATGGCAGTGGAAGGTGAGCGCAGAGGTCCCCTCGAGTCAGACCTGCGAGAGTATGGACCATGGCGCAGATAGGCATCGGCCAACTGCCTACGTAGAATGTCTTTGTAGTAGTTGAGTTTGTCCTCCCTCTCGGTGGGTTTAAAAAATGCCCCCATTTTGTGCCGGAAGCGAGGGTCCAATAAGGTGGACAGCCAGAAGTCATCCCGCCGACAGATGGAAACAATTCTGGGGTCACTACGCAAGCACGTGAGCATGCTTCGTGCCATTTGCGCAAGTGACTCGGATGGACTACCTGTCTCCATCTCCACTGCATACTGCCACGGTGTGCCCGGGTCCTCTGTCTCTCCTTCCTCAAAAACCTCTAGCTCCTCTGGCTGCTCCTGCTCCTCCTCTCCTGTCCGCTGACTAGATAAACCAGCCATTTCGCCAAGCCTAAACTGTGTTTCGCTGGGCAACTCCTCCTCTTCCTCCTCCTCCTCCTCCAGTTCAGCTCCAAGGGGGTTCATGTGGCCGTAAGATGTAAACGCCATGTCTCCAGTGCCCTGACCAGCCATGGTTTCCAACATGTGCTGTAGTACATGAAGCAGTGGAATCACGTCGTTCATCCCGTAATCCTGCCGACTGACAAATAAAGTGGCTTCCTCAAAGGGCCTGAGCAAACGGCAGGTGTCACGTATGAGCTGCCACTGGTTGACATTGAAGTTACACAGGGGAGTCCCCCTATCTGCTTGGATCATCAGGAAATCCGTGATGGCTTTTCTCTGTTCATATAATCGGTCCAACATGTGAAGGGTGGAATTCCAACGGGTGGAAACATCGCAAATCAGACTATGTTGGGGGATACCATTCTGACGCTGTAGCTCAAGAAGGGTGTGTTTGGCAGTGTAGGAGTGGCTGAAGTGCATGCAAAGTTTCCGTGAAGTTGTTAGGATGTCCTGCAGATGGGGGGAACACTTCAGAAACCGCTTGACAACCAGATTGAAGACGTGAGCCATGCAGGGGGCATGGGTCAGGCTTCCTTGGCGCAGCGCAGACAAAATGTTCTTCCCATTGTCGGTAACCATGATTCCCATTTTAAGTTTTCTCGGAGTAAGCCATGTTTGGATTTCCTGATGAATACATTTAAGCAGTTCCTCCCCTGTGTGACTCCGTTCGCCAAGACAAACCATGTGAAGCACTGCGTGACACCTCCGTGCCCTGCACACATGGTAGACTGGAGGGGCACTGAGACTTGAGCCTACAGTGGAGGGTGAGGAGATGGCGGAGGATGAGGAGGCCGAGTCGCACGGTGTCACAGGCCCAATGGGCAGAGAGCGCGGAGGCCGAAGCGGCGTGACCTGTCCAAGTTGCTGCTGCAAAGGGACCACATTCACCCAGTGGGCCGTAAACGACATGTACTGCCCCTGACCGTAGTTACAGCTCCAGATGTCGGCGCTGCCATGTATTTTGCTACACACCGACAGGCTCAAGGACTGGCCCACCTTCTGTTCAACAAAAGTGTGCAGCGCTGGTACTGCCTTCTTGGCAAAGAAATGACGGCTTGGGACTCTCCACCTCGGCTCGGCACAAGCCATCAGTTCTCTGAAAGGTGCAGATTCCACCACCTGAAAAGGGAGCGACTGCAGCACCAGCAACTTGGACAGGAGCACATTCAGCTTCTGCGCCGTAGGATGAGTGGGCGCATACTGCTGTCTCTTGGACATGGCTTCGCTGATGGATTGCTGGCGGGATGCATGACTTGGAGGAGGAGGAGCAGGAGCGACAGAGGATGGGTATGACGCACAGCTGCCTTCGGCTGAGGTGCTGGAGCCTTGGCTGGCAGAAATTGGGAGCTCACTTGGTGAGGAAGCAGACTGGACCACCCCTTGGGAGCCTCGGTTCTCCCAGGTCGTTTTATGGTGACGCATCATATGTTGACGCAGGGCCGTGGTGCCAACATTTGGACCCTGGCCACGCTTCACCTTTTGCCTACATATCTTGCATGTGGCCATGTTACCCTCCTGCGGATGCCTCAGGAAAAACTGCCACACTGCCGAGTAGCTACTTTTCCCACCCCCTGGCCTCACTGATTCACTGCTGCTGTTGCCAACTCCAGGAACCCCTGCTCCACTACCTCCCGATAAGGTAGACTGCCGCACAGCAGGTGCTCTACCCCGGCCCCGGCCCCGGCCGGCTCCAGCCTTTGGAATTGTGCCCCCATGCTGACTGCTACCACCTTGCTGCCTCAGCTGCTGACTCCGGGGCAACCTGCACCCCTCTTCTCCTGATGATGACGATGAAGCCCCTTCATCACCCGGCTCCCAAGTGCGATCGGCTTCATCGTCATCATCATCATCATCACCGGGTTGTGGCTGTACGTCACTGATGTTCGTGGATTCGTCAACAGTGTCTGGCGCAGGAGCTGGAACGCTCGCAGCACCCACGACACTGTCCACATCACTATTTGTCTGCCTAGCTAAAGAAGCCACCTCCATTTCTTGGCTGGGCAGTAGCTGCTGACTGTCCTCTATCTGATGGTCCTCCTCACTAAAGAGTGGAGCTGAACCCAAAGCATAGGATACGTCGCTGGGGGAGGGAACGGCGTAGGCCAGAGGCAATGGGAGGACAGGGACTGCTCTCGGGGCATGCCAACTCAGGGTTGTGTCAGAGGAACCTACCGACCCTAGACTGGGGGTCTCAGACGTAAGTTGTGATGATGTTGTTGATGAGCGCGTCAACCAATCTACCACGGCAGATGCGTTACTGGTGGAGACCCGACCGCTAGCAGATACTGGCAGATTAGGTCTCTCAGCGTGACTCCTGCTGCTACTGGCCCCCAGTCTGATGCGAGCTCTGCCTGCGGAATCTTGGCCTCTGCCACTCCTCTTTTCACTTCCAGGCACTTGTCTGCCCGACATAGTCTAACTGGCGTGGTAGTAGGTGATATTTAAAAAAACCCCGGGCAGCGGTGGGTCTATATGAAACAGAATATAATGCACACCAAAAGTGAGCAGTAACACTCAGCCTCCAACAGGCCTGCTTAGTGTAAATAAGAGAGCTGCTTAGTGTAAATAAAGAGGGGCATGCTATGTTACAGAATGGGATGCCTCAACAGAAGTGCACCTGGCAGGCAGCAGTAAGCCTATGCCCAGCAAAAGTGTCTTATAATATAAATATAATAAGAGCAAATGCTTATATGGTCTTAAACAGAGGCTGCTTTAGTCACAGAATGGGATGCCCCGGGCAGGAATCGAGCTGGCAGGGTACAGTAGTGCTTTGGCCAGCAAAAGTGTCTTTATCAGGCTAATTTCAAATATGATAAGAGCAAATGCTTATATGGTCTTAAACAGAGGCTGCTTTAGTCACAGAATGGGATGCCCCGGGCAGGAATCGAGCTGGCAGGGTACAGTAGTGCTTTGGCCAGCAAAAGTGTCTTTATCAGGCCTAATTTCAAATATGATAAGAGCAAATGCTTATATGGTCTTAAACAGAGGCTGCTTTAGTCACAGAATGGGATGCCCCGGGCAGGAATCGAGCTGGCAGGGTACAGTAGTGCTTTGGCCAGCAAAAGTGTCTTTATCAGGCCTAATTTCAAATATGATAAGAGCAAATGCTTATATGGTCTTAAACAGAGGCTGCTTTAGTCACAGAATGGGATGCCCCGGGCAGGAATCGAGCTGGCAGGGTACAGTAGTGCTTTGGCCAGCAAAAGTGTCTTTATCAGGCCTAATTTCAAATATGATAAGAGCAAATGCTTATATGGTCTTAAACAGAGGCTGCTTTAGTCACAGAATGGGATGCCCCGGGCAGGAATCGAGCTGGCAGGGTACAGTAGTGCTTTGGCCAGCAAAAGTGTCTTTATCAGGCCTAATTTCAAATATGATAAGAGCAAATGCTTATATGGTCTTAAACAGAGGCTGCTGTAGTCACAGAATGGGATGCCCCGGGCAGGAATCGAGCTGGCAGGGTACAGTAGTGCTTTGGCCAGCAAAAGTGTCTTTATCAGGCCTAATTTCAAATATGATAAGAGCAAATGCTTATATGGTCTTAAACAGAGGCTGCTTTAGTCACAGAATGGGATGCCCCGGGCAGGAATCGAGCTGGCAGGGTACAGTAGTGCTTTGGCCAGCAAAAGTGTCTTTATCAGGCCTAATTTCAAATATGATAAGAGCAAATGCTTATATGGTCTTAAACAGAGGCTGCTTTAGTCACAGAATGGGATGCCCCGGGCAGGAATCGAGCTGGCAGGGTACAGTAGTGCTTTGGCCAGCAAAAGTGTCTTTATCAGGCTAATTTCAAATATGATAAGAGCAAATGCTTATATGGTCTTAAACAGAGGCTGCTTTAGTCACAGAATGGGATGCCCCGGGCAGGAATCGAGCTGGCAGGGTACAGTAGTGCTTTGGCCAGCAAAAGTGTCTTTATCAGGCCTAATTTCAAATATGATAAGAGCAAATGCTTATATGGTCTTAAACAGAGGCTGCTTTAGTCACAGAATGGGATGCCCCGGGCAGGAATCGAGCTGGCAGGGTACAGTAGTGCTTTGGCCAGCAAAAGTGTCTTTATCAGGCTAATTTCAAATATGATAAGAGCAAATGCTTATATGGTCTTAAACAGAGGCTGCTTTAGTCACAGAATGGGATGCCCCGGGCAGGAATCGAGCTGGCAGGGTACAGTAGTGCTTTGGCCAGCAAAAGTGTCTTTATCAGGCCTAATTTCAAATATGATAAGAGCAAATGCTTATATGGTCTTAAACAGAGGCTGCTGTAGTCACAGAATGGGATGCCCCGGGCAGGAATCGAGCTGGCAGGGTACAGTAGTGCTTTGGCCAGCAAAAGTGTCTTTATCAGGCCTAATTTCAAATATGATAAGAGCAAATGCTTATATGGTCTTAAACAGAGGCTGCTTTAGTCACAGAATGGGATGCCCCGGGCAGGAATCGAGCTGGCAGGGTACAGTAGTGCTTTGGCCAGCAAAAGTGTCTTTATCAGGCTAATTTCAAATATGATAAGAGCAAATGCTTATATGGTCTTAAACAGAGGCTGCTTTAGTCACAGAATGGGATGCCCCGGGCAGGAATCGAGCTGGCAGGGTACAGTAGTGCTTTGGCCAGCAAAAGTGTCTTTATCAGGCCTAATTTCAAATATGATAAGAGCAAATGCTTATATGGTCTTAAACAGAGGCTGCTTTAGTCACAGAATGGGATGCCCCGGGCAGGAATCGAGCTGGCAGGGTACAGTAGTGCTTTGGCCAGCAAAAGTGTCTTTATCAGGCCTAATTTCAAATATGATAAGAGCAAATGCTTATATGGTCTTAAACAGAGGCTGCTGTAGTCACAGAATGGGATGCCCCGGGCAGGAATCGAGCTGGCAGGGTACAGTAGTGCTTTGGCCAGCAAAAGTGTCTTTATCAGGCCTAATTTCAAATATGATAAGAGCAAATGCTTATATGGTCTTAAACAGAGGCTGCTTTAGTCACAGAATGGGATGCCCCGGGCAGGAATCGAGCTGGCAGGGTACAGTAGTGCTTTGGCCAGCAAAAGTGTCTTTATCAGGCTAATTTCAAATATGATAAGAGCAAATGCTTATATGGTCTTAAACAGAGGCTGCTTTAGTCACAGAATGGGATGCCCCGGGCAGGAATCGAGCTGGCAGGGTACAGTAGTGCTTTGGCCAGCAAAAGTGTCTTTATCAGGCCTAATTTCAAATATGATAAGAGCAAATGCTTATATGGTCTTAAACAGAGGCTGCTTTAGTCACAGAATGGGATGCCCCGGGCAGGAATCGAGCTGGCAGGGTACAGTAGTGCTTTGGCCAGCAAAAGTGTCTTTATCAGGCCTAATTTCAAATATGATAAGAGCAAATGCTTATATGGTCTTAAACAGAGGCTGCTGTAGTCACAGAATGGGATGCCCCGGGCAGGAATCGAGCTGGCAGGGTACAGTAGTGCTTTGGCCAGCAAAAGTGTCTTTATCAGGCCTAATTTCAAATATGATAAGAGCAAATGCTTATATGGTCTTAAACAGAGGCTGCTTTAGTCACAGAATGGGATGCCCCGGGCAGGAATCGAGCTGGCAGGGTACAGTAGTGCTTTGGCCAGCAAAAGTGTCTTTATCAGGCTAATTTCAAATATGATAAGAGCAAATGCTTATATGGTCTTAAACAGAGGCTGCTTTAGTCACAGAATGGGATGCCCCGGGCAGGAATCGAGCTGGCAGGGTACAGTAGTGCTTTGGCCAGCAAAAGTGTCTTTATCAGGCTAATTTCAAATATGATAAGAGCAAATGCTTATATGGTCTTAAACAGAGGCTGCTGTAGTCACAGAATGGGATGCCCCGGGCAGGAATCGAGCTGGCAGGGTACAGTAGTGCTTTGGCCAGCAAAAGTGTCTTTATCAGGCCTAATTTCAAATATGATAAGAGCAAATGCTTATATGGTCTTAAACAGAGGCTGCTTTAGTCACAGAATGGGATGCCCCGGGCAGGAATCGAGCTGGCAGGGTACAGTAGTGCTTTGGCCAGCAAAAGTGTCTTTATCAGGCTAATTTCAAATATGATAAGAGCAAATGCTTATATGGTCTTAAACAGAGGCTGCTTTAGTCACAGAATGGGATGCCCCGGGCAGGAATCGAGCTGGCAGGGTACAGTAGTGCTTTGGCCAGCAAAAGTGTCTTTATCAGGCCTAATTTCAAATATGATAAGAGCAAATGCTTATATGGTCTTAAACAGAGGCTGCTTTAGTCACAGAATGGGATGCCCCGGGCAGGAATCGAGCTGGCAGGGTACAGTAGTGCTTTGGCCAGCAAAAGTGTCTTTATCAGGCCTAATTTCAAATATGATAAGAGCAAATGCTTATATGGTCTTAAACAGAGGCTGCTGTAGTCACAGAATGGGATGCCCCGGGCAGGAATCGAGCTGGCAGGGTACAGTAGTGCTTTGGCCAGCAAAAGTGTCTTTATCAGGCCTAATTTCAAATATGATAAGAGCAAATGCTTATATGGTCTTAAACAGAGGCTGCTTTAGTCACAGAATGGGATGCCCCGGGCAGGAATCGAGCTGGCAGGGTACAGTAGTGCTTTGGCCAGCAAAAGTGTCTTTATCAGGCTAATTTCAAATATGATAAGAGCAAATGCTTATATGGTCTTAAACAGAGGCTGATTTAGTCACAGAATGGGATGCCCCGGGCAGGAATCGAGCTGGCAGGGTACAGTAGTGCTTTGGCCAGCAAAAGTGTCTTTATCAGGCTAATTTCAAATATGATAAGAGCAAATGCTTATATGGTCTTAAACAGAGGCTGCTGTAGTCACAGAATGGGATGCCCCGGGCAGGAATCGAGCTGGCAGGGTACAGTAGTGCTTTGGCCAGCAAAAGTGTCTTTATCAGGCCTAATTTCAAATATGATAAGAGCAAATGCTTATATGGTCTTAAACAGAGGCTGCTTTAGTCACAGAATGGGATGCCCCGGGCAGGAATCGAGCTGGCAGGGTACAGTAGTGCTTTGGCCAGCAAAAGTGTCTTTATCAGGCCTAATTTCAAATATGATAAGAGCAAATGCTTATATGGTCTTAAACAGAGGCTGCTTTAGTCACAGAATGGGATGCCTCACAGCAGACTTAAGATCAGTTCAGTATATATGCACAGTTAGTTACTATAAGCAGCCTGAAAACGCTAACAAAGGCTGGATGAAAAAAAAAAAATCTCCCTGTCAGCCAGCTCCGTTTTTCCTACCTTTCCCTGGCTTTCTGTCTGTCTCCTGTCTGTCTCCTGCCTGTCTCCTGCCTGTCTCCAGCCTGTCCCTGTCTGTCCCTGTCTCCAGCCTGTCTAACTGCCTCAGCTACACAGCGTTCTGTCTGTCTGTCACGAATGCAATAGAGAAATGAGGAAAAGCAAGATGGCCGCCGTTAAATACCGCTGTGTGACGTCACCGGGCTTGCTGGCTGCTGATAGGCTGCATGTGACTGCCCCAGCTTGCACTGGCGCGGGATACATGTCCAGACATGTCCCGCCCGCCATCTTAGAATGCCTGTAATGTAAATGAATGGATGTTAAAGGAAAACTTCGAGTGATCGAATCGCGGGGAAATTCGGATTCGATCCGAATCGAATTTTTCCTGAAATTCGGATCGAATCCGGGTTCGTCCGGATCGATTCGCTCATCCCTATATATAATCAAATATATATAAAATGAATGGCTTAATAAGAATATTATCAAAACCAGACACATTCAAATATAATTATGTATTTATTGTACAGTTATATGGTAAAGAGTGCTTTCCTAAAACAGAAAATGTATACAGTATACCAAAATTACTGTCATTAGTCAGAATTAAACTTTTTTTTTCTCTTACAGTTTATTTATGATGAAAGTGTATCCTGGTAAGTACATGTTTCTCATAATCCAGTTAAAGGCAGCTAAAAAATAATATTATTAAAGCCAGCCATAATACAAATGATTTTGTATGGCACATACAGATCAAGAACAACAGGCTATACCTATATATCTACTATAGTGGGCAGAGACGCTGAGCTTGCAATGTATGGTTATAGCTTTTTTTCTCAACAAGTTTATTAGTTTTCAAACCATTACACGTAGGCTTAGTCAAGAAAAGCCAGGGTGCTAAAATAAAGTTATATAATATGATCAGAGTACAGGTTAAAATTAACAAAAAGGAATTTGCATGATCAGATAATTTATTAAGCCAAAACATACATATAAAATCAAACTATTTTGTCAGTTCAATTAATTTGGGTGCCTAAAGCGCATATGGCTTTTAAAATCTCTTCCTGCTTGTTGATACATTTTTAATCTTTTGGCCCTTCTCAGCACAATGCTGGAATTCATAGCTGTATGGGGGGTGAGACTGGAGTGCATTGTGCCAGCAACCACCTTAGGGGGAAACCCATGATCAACTTTAAAGAGCTCTTGCTTGTTGAAAGTGTTTACATGTCACAGACAGACCAACAGGCTATACCCATTAATTGTGAGTAATTGGACTTATATTTAAATACAGGTTTGTTGTGTTAAATCATGAAAAGATTTTACAAGCTTGTTATCAGTTGTCAGTGTTCTAGGTACAGACATGTACTTTAGTTTGGAAAGGGTATTATGTCCGAATCTGGGTAAAATAAAAAATATACTCCTACTGGAAAAAAAAAGAGCGTGTCCCAGATTTACTGTAACTAAAATTTGGGAACCAGCAACCAAAGATAACAGAAATACAGAGATAGAACAGAGATAGATTACAAAGAAACAGGGCACTTTATTATGAAAGGACCCAGGAACCTTTTTTTCTTTATGGAATAAGGTTTTTGGGGAGAGAGACTAAACGTGTGAGTCCCAGAACTAACTGGAATTATAAAACAAACAATAAGGCATTACTTCCACCAGAGGTCTCCGACTCACATTATTGAATAATTACAGGTGTGCCTCTGAAAACTTTTAAGTAGAAAATCCTTTCGTTATTTCTCCGCTTTAAAAGCTGCAGGATTTTCTCACTTATAGTGAAATCATTGCATAGTAGATACATTTTCCCTTGTAGAGTAGGAGAAAATTAACTTTTCAGACATGTGCCACAGGGTAGCTGTAGGCACTTCCACTGCTATGGTAAGCTGCACAGCACCCTGATGCCTGATAAGTGTGTAATGTGTCACATGACAATGTTAATTTGGTCCCTATGAATATTATTTTTTTAATCTACTTCCTCTCTTCAAAGGTGGGAGTCACTGATTTTGGTCACAATGTATGCAGTTTACATCCTCATAATGAAGTAAGTTGTGACATTTGTTTTCGTTACCCTAACTGTGATTTGTGTCAAATCCCATTCAGATGAGTTATGTTCAATGGAAGACAAAACTAAACCTTTGGTGACCCTGAGTGAAAATATCAATGTGTCATATGTTAATTTACTTTTTAATTTGCCATCTAATGCAGAATATCTTTCATCAGGTACAACACGACTATACACAACTTTTTTGAAAAGAGGAGAAAAGGATCTGGGAACATGGCAAATGGACTCGCTACTACTGCAGAATTAGATGACAACGTCAACTGCGACGCCACTGTAGTATTGCTAAAAAAAGGTAAAACTCCACTATATATATCAGATATAAATATTACAGTATAATGAGATGGAAGGAGTCAGGTTTACTGAATAGCACGGCTTGGTAAGGAGAGATCTTAAACACCAGTTGGATGTTTCTCACCCTCTCTTCCCACCTCCCTCCCTCAGAGTTATTACTACAGCCTTTGTATTTTGGTTAGACATTGACCTAGGAGTTGGGCAAAAGTGACGCATGTGGTCAAAGCTGCTTGATTTTTAAGTTGCGCTGAGTCTTTTATCCAGTAGTGTGGTATTAGCCCATCTCATAACAATTATCTTTTTTGTGGCCCATATCAATAGGGATCCAAGCCATCCTGCATCTGTCGTTAAGTTACTTGGGAAGAGATTCAGCAGACCCCATGCCGGGGTCAATTAAATCTTCTCCTTTATCAATACCCCTAGTACCTTTGTGGTAGCGTGCCATAGTATTTTAATGTATCTACATTCCCACCATAGATGGATTATTGTAGCTTGTGCCCGTTTGCACCACCAGCAAGTGAATGTTGGGAACCTAGCTTATAGTCTAAAGTATAGTAATGTCTTGTGAGATTTTTATGACAAGGAAGTGATTGTATAGTCTCAATTGTATTAAAGATAGATCTACAACCTTCTTATTCCAGTTTCTTCCAGTTGTATTTTTAAATCATTTTCCAATTTTTTTTGTGTATTCCGTTCTAGTATGAAGTGATAGATTCCATAACTGATCATAGTAATGACAGATTGTATGGGGTGTAGCTCGTGTATTCAGATGGATTTATTGAAGAGATGTTGGTTTAAAGGGTTCTGAAGGAAATGCTATTTGGCTATTTTTAAAGAGTTGCCCAGGATACATTATTTTTCTCCAAATGGATGCTTCTTTTGTTATAACTATTCTAGGCCTACTTAATTGTTTGTAAATGGTATTCTTTGTTTAAGTTTGTTTTAATCTATGTCTGAATAAAACTATAACTAACTGATTTTGTTTTCAGGACACTTCCATCGCAAAACATCTGTTATCATGGTGGATGAAATTCTGTCGGCATATCCCCATCAACTATCCTTCTCTGAGGCCGGTTTGAGGATCATGATAACTAGCCATTTTCCTCCCAAGACTCGACTTTCTATGGCCAGTCGCATGCTGATAAATGAGGTCTGCCATTCCTTACAAGAAATATAGATTTCAAAGAATAATCCAAAACTGGCACCTAAAGAGAAAACTGTACATTGTTATCTCTGTACCTTGTTATCTCTGTATAAGAAGGCAAGGTGAAAGTCTTATCCCACATGGCAGCATAGTAATAGGCCGCAGACATTGCCTTGTTTTAATGTAATGTTGTTTATATATCGGTGTCCCATTAAAAACAAAATAAATGGGCATCTGTGGGTGGTTAGAAAAAAGTGATTAATCATGATTAAGGAGGCAACCAGCCTCTGAATCTCATCTAACTTTTTATTGGACATGTGATACGCACTATTTTGGAGTTTCTTTAAACATTTTAAAATGAATGTAATAAATAGAAACTTTTGATGTATTTTGGATTGGTAGCCGGCATTGGTCTTCCTGTTAGAAAAAATACCGGAAAAGTCACTTTCGTTCCTACAGACCTCAGTCAGGGCTGTCTGAGGGGTAAAAGGCTCCCCTGCTTACCTTCACCTAACCCCACCCCCGCAGTGGTCTGTATCTGAAACCAGGTGCTGCACTTTCACAATCCATCCTGTAGGTGGGTGTATGTAGTGCACAAAGCCAAAGTTGGCTAAGCTTCACATACCGCCATCCACGTTCTGCCAGCTTGAATCGCGGCACCCCCGGTCAGCCAGCTGGGCTGCTGGAGAGAGAACAACAATGTTAGAGCAGGAGTTAGGGAATTAGCATCATAGATACAGCAAAACAAAAATACCAAGAAAAATGTTTAAATACAAAAAATGTTTTATTAGGAAACACTAGAACCCATTGTAAGCAAGATTTCCCTCAAAAACAGTTTGAAAAACTGCAACCCTAAGCAGCAATTTGTACAACAATAACATTTGATAAGATTACCAATGTAGCTTGAAATATAGGTATAAATAAGGCACCTCAAATACCACAATGATAACAAATCTATATATATTTCTTCAATCTCCCTAAGAAAAATGCATCCAATTAAGGTCTAATGCTTACCACATAATGCAGCCTCCTATGTGCTCCCCGCCATTTACTGCTTCCTGGGAATGCCATTCCTGGCAGTTGTGAGCCTGAGGAAAGGTAAGACTCGTGCCCCCTTGGCAGCCCTGATCTTAGGCCTGTAGGAAAATTCTACTTTTGTGTCACTACACATGCTGTTGTTTCAGATGCTCAGATTTTGTCATGAAATTGACCATATTATTTTTACCTATTGTTATTTTGCAGCGACAGAGACTAATAAATAGCCGTACCTATGCAAATGGGGAGTCAGAGGTGGCTATAAAACTCCCAATTAAACATGCAGTAGAGAATGGGACAGGACCCGGGAGTATGGCAGAGAGAAATGCAAATGGCACCAGAAAAGATGAAGATGCAGCTGAAGCTGGCAAAGAGACTGAAAATGAAAATGAAGACAATGAGAACAACGAGAATGATGAAGAAGAAGAAGAGGAGGATGATGATAATGATGGGCCTTTTACACCTTTTGAACTACCCTGTAAGTAGTAGTATTGTTAGGATTTCTGAGATGTTGTGCTATGTGTTGTAAAGCTCAGGACTAATTTTATAAATATACTCTATGCAGAAAAATATATTGGTTATCAGAAAGCTACATTTCTGTTATGCATGGATGTTTTAAAGTTCTAAAGACATCTGTATGCGTAACTTGAAGGAGAACTCCCTTTTTTGCATGTTTTTGGTGTTCTGTTTTATTGTTTCCTTATTTGGAATGTTAAATTATCGTTTGTGTTAGGATTGTGCCCCCAGACCTGTGATTTACTTATCAGCATGCTGCTTCCATGATTCTCATATTCCTGGGACTCAGTTTTGCTACAGTGGGAGTGGTTTTCATGCCTTGAGCAAAATACATGGACTACAAGTCCCACAATTCTTCCAACGTAACAGGTGAACTCTTTAGCAGCTTTATGACCTCTCCAGCTGAGAACCCGGCCATTAACCCTTGCTACTGTAACACAAGACTGTGATCATTCCAAACTGAAGAAGCTGAATTTCAGAAGAATGGGTTAAACCAGTCATATATACCTTAGCCAGTCAGATGATAAGCAAGCTAGAGTGAGGAGGTCTATGATATGTACTCAAAATCACCACTTTGTTTAACATAGCTAAGGTAAACACATTGTTGCTATGGAAAACAGTTTTCTTATATTACACAAACTAATAAATCAACAATTAAAAAAAACAGATAAGCTTAGCAAATTAAAGACATAATTTTGCCACACAATAATGTTAACTTTTACAAATGCTGCCGGAACTGGAATTACCCAATTTAATAACATCCTCAAACTGAGCGCCTTTGAGGCAATAAAAGTGGCCCTGACACGTCATAAATCAGGCTCACTGTTCACCAGCAAGACACATCTAAATTTTTATAGGCAGTAATGTGGCTATTCACTATTTCCCCCTCCAAACTTTCAGACACTAAAGAAATTCTGTACCTTGTCCTGGGTCGGCCATCTTTTAGCTGGTGCACAAACCCACATAACCAGATTTTTAAAGTTGTTTTTTACAGTATGCAAGATCTCTTTATTAGTGCTTATGAAGATAAAAAAAAAACATGGAAATACATTTTAACATCAACTATTTTATTTATTATGTGACAATGAAAATATATCCACACACTTCTATTCAATATCCAGCAAACTGATAAAACCTCCTAGAAGTCATACATTAGACATAAGGCACTTGTTGAATAGGTGGCCAAACATCTCACACCAATTATTTATCCCCCTTTTTTGTTTGTGCTTTGCAAAAGCATTCAGCTGTGCCTGGCTAAGACTATACATTAATCAAATTGATCTCACAACATTACAACTTAAAATGTGATCACAATGTAAAGCAAAAACATTGAAGATGGAATTAGAAGCACTGTCTCTATATTCCAAGTATGTCTCACACCCTGCTTCGGAAGTATTCATTACATGTGGGTTATGGTCCAGTAGAGGGCAAACTTCTGCAGAGATGACTAGAAACAGAAGCCCCTCCCGATCCATAAATACCTGGGACCTCCCACACATTCCCCAGATAAGTATCTGCAGACGGCGAAGCAAGTCAAGAAGATGGCTTTCTCTTTCCTTTGCAGGTAAGCCGGGTGTACACCCGGCCCCAGTTTTTTTCCTATTTCCGCCCGAACTCTTTTATTAATGTCCTTATGCCTCCCAGCCCTGGCTGTGGGGTCCGGGTGAGGGTAGGGCACACCTTTAGAGGTGTTTTGACTAGGAGCTAAGCTCCACCGCAAATCCCCCACCAAAGGGTAGGCGGTTGCCTGGTTTGGTGATCCTGACATGGGATGCCCTGTCCATTTTAAGCCCTCGCTACAGATCTAAAGGTAGTTTTCGGCTTCCCTCCCCCCCCCCCCCCCCAGTTACTCCCTGTTTCCCAGGTGGTGGGGGGGGGGCTGTCCCTCCTTGTACTCCCCATGTCATTTACTCTTTATTAATGCGTGAATGTGATGTGTGTTTCACTTTCTTTATGGCGGCCCGCACGCTTGCTATGGAGCGGCGGCGGGCCGGTTGTTTCATGGCCGGCTCCGCAGCCCTTGGCTGGGGAGTGCGGCTTTCTGTCTTCAGTCAGGGGAGGGGGTGGGGCCTGGCGCTCTGCGTGCCGTTTACGGCCCGTCCCCTCCTTTGGCACGTTTATCGGACTCTCAGCCCTATTGGCTGGGAGCTTTCCTTGCAGTTCCCGGGTCGGGAGGGGGCGGGGCCATGCGCGGCGCGCGATCCGCGTTGGCCCGCCCTTCTTCCTCCTTCTCGCCTAGGCGCTGCGCCACCATTTGAAGCTGCCGGCTGAATTGCTGTGAGTGCCCCCCAGGGCCCCTTTGATTTGGTATTAGTTGAGTATATTGGATTTGCGCCGTTATGCCGGCGCCCGGTGGCCTCTGGCTTCCGCGTGCATATATTTAGACTTATTTATGGGAATATATATATATATATATGTGTGTATATATGTATATATATATATATATATATATATATATATATGTTTATTACTATAGGCATATATATTTATGGTGCCTTTATGCCTGCATATTCTTAGGTGTATTAAGGATTACTCTGTGTTAATTGCATGATTCTGTGTGCCTGTCAATAATTTAAGGGGTACCCTCATTATGTCTTTCAGGTGGGATTTTTTCCATATTAAAAGGGTTTTCTCCCGGTCCTAGTCCCTTGTTCAAATTGAGGTTCCCTGTGTGATTATAAATCCTCCCACTTACGGACGTTAAGGGGCATCCCGGGTAGCTTCATAGCATAATTCCCATTGATCATTGCGCCTATCAAAAAATCACTATATGGAGGTTCCCCAGGATACTGGACTTGGGGTCCCTTTCGGGACAACCCCGGTTGTGTGTGATATGTGGGGCATCCCTTTTGGGAGATGATGTGCAAATTTGTATACCATGTGCACAACAGGTGATTGTGCGGCAAGCCGGGCCCCGTGCTGACGGTTCAGCCTCGCTGGCCTCATCACCTACACCCCCACGCCTGGTTATGACCCCAAGTGTCGTTGTCATCAGTGGGGAGTCGCAAGCTGATGTATGTGCTAGGCTGGCCAACATTTTGAGATTGATTGCTAGCTCTGCGGCCAGGAAGGCCCCAGCTAAGAGACGGCACTTGGCGCTCTCAGCGCCGGCCTTGGATTATGCTGATATTGAGCCATTTGATTGGTCTGATTGTTCCCCCCTCGAGGAAGGGGAACTGTTCCCAGACTCTGACTCATCTGAGGATCGGCAGTACCCTGGCGCTGATGCCGGCTCAGAGCGCGGGGATACTGTCGACACACATAGGCTCCTTACTCAAATTTTTGAGGTACTTGCCATTTCCCCTCCTGCGGAGGCCCCTCCGCAACGGGGGGAATTTTTTGGGACCGCCAAACCTTGTTTGGAGTTCCTGGATCAGAAGCACTTTAACAATCTGATCCTTGAGGAATGGGAAAAGCCTAGTCGGCTCCCTGGTATCCCTCACGGGTGGGATAGGAGGTATCCCTTTCCTGTTGAGGTGGTTAAACATTGGTCGACACCCCCAGAGGTCGACGCGCCCATCCTGCGATTGTCCAATACTTCAGTCGTGCATACCCCGGATTCCTCTACCTTGAAGTTCCTACCCCAATCGAAGGTGGATGTTCTTCAGGCTCTTATTCGTTTTCTTCTGTCCAGCCCTCGTCTGTCCATCAGGCAATGCATAAGGCTGGTAGGTTTGATGGTGGCTTGCTTTGCGGCAGTGCCATTTGCTCAGTTTCACATGAGACCCCTTCAGCTCCATCTTTTATCGGTTTGGGACAAATGTCCTGTCTTTGGATCAGACTT
The DNA here is from genome assembly GCA_027917425.1 of Gastrophryne carolinensis. Classification (NCBI taxonomy): domain Eukaryota; kingdom Metazoa; phylum Chordata; class Amphibia; order Anura; family Microhylidae; genus Gastrophryne; species Gastrophryne carolinensis. The sequence goes on along the minus strand of CM051237.1, from coordinate 388,393,898 downwards.
GTGTTCTGTCTCCTCTTGTCCGGCGGTCCTTCCAGTGGTGGATGGACCAGAGGAATCTCGTGGGGGGCAGGTCCTTTCTTGCGCCCTGTTGGGAGACGGTCACCACGGATGCCAGCCTCTCAGGCTGGGGAGGCTTCTGGAGGGAACATCAGTTCCAGGGGCTGTGGGGTCCTCAGGAGGCCCATATCCCCATCAATATTCTGGAGCTGAGGGCGGTTCGGTTAGTGCTGTCGCACCTGACACATCTTTTTCAGGGTTTACCAGTTCAGGTTCGCTCCGACAATCGGACAGCGGTCGCTTACATCAATCACCAAGGAGGGACTCACAGCCGGAATGCCCTCCGGGAGGTGTCTATGATTCTTGCTTGGGCCGAGAGCACTGTTCTGTGCATCTCGGCAGTCTACATTCCAGGGGTGGAAAACCTGGAAGCAGACGCTGTGAGCAGAGGGACCTCTCGCCGGGGGGAATGGTCCCTCAGCAACAAGGTATTTCTATCCCTCTGTCGCAGGTGGGGGAGTCCGGAGGTGGATCTGTTTGCCTCTCGTCACAATCACAAGCTTCTGGCAATTGTGTCTCTGTTCCAGGACCCTCTGGCTCTGGCAGTGGATGCCATGTCTCTGTCCTGGCGGGAGCTCGGTCTCCTGTATCTGTTTCCTCCCTTTCCCATGGTGGGCAAGGTGGTACGCAAGCTGGCTTAAGAGGGTGTGCCAGCAATCCTGGTGGCCCCAAGGTGGCCAAGACAGGTGTGGTTCGCAGACGTCGTCCGGCTGGCGGTCGATCAATTCAGGCTGCCTCTGGTTCCGGATCTGATCACACAAGGTCAGCTTTGTTACCCCAATTTACAAACGCTGGCTTTGACGGCGTGACTGCTGAAACCTTCATCTTAAAGGAAAAGGGTTTATCTGAAGCCGTTGTCCAGACTCTTGTCAAGGCTAGGAAGAAATCTACCTCTAATATCACAGGACCTGGCGGACCTGCATTGATTGGTGTGAGGCTAGGGCCTTTCCTTGTCGGGTGTTTTCCATTCCTCGGATTTTGGAGTTTCTTCAGCATGGTCTGGACATGGGGTTTCAGCTTAGCACTCTTAAGGGGCATGTGTCCGCTCTGGCGGTTTTCTTTCAGAGAGCTTTCGCTCTTCATCCTTTGGTTAAGACCTTTTTTCAGGGGATCACTCATGTGCGCCCTCCTCGCAAACCCATGTTACCTGTTTGGGATTTAAATTTGGTGTTGTCTGCCCTTCAGGGTCCTCCTTTTGAACCAGTGCAGGATTCTGCTCTATACATTTTCACCTTAAAAGTTGCCTTTTTGGTGGCTATCACCTCTGTTCGACGTGTTTCTGAGTTGGTGGCTCTGTCCATTCAGGCCCCCTACTTTGAGAGACATCAGGACAAGGTGGTTTTCCGTTTTAAACCAGACTTCTTGCCAAAGGTCGTGTCTGCCTTTCATCTCAATCAGGACATTGTGCTTCCTTCCTTGTGCCCTAAACCTAGCAATGACAAGAAGAGGGCCTTGCACTCTCTGGACGTCGTTAGATGTGTAAAGTACTATCTGGTGGCTACTTCACCATTCCGGAAAACGGACACCTTTTTTGTGGTGCCCTCTGGGCCCAAGAAGGGTTTGGCGCCCGTCAAGTCTACCATGGATTTGTCAGGCTGTTATTTGGGCTTATTCTGTTAAGAGGAGGGATCCCCTTTCCAGATCACTGCTCATTCTACTCGTGCTGTTGGGGCTTCCTGGGCGTTTCAGCACCAAGCCTCTGTTGAACAAGTTTGTAAGGCTGCTACTTGCTCTTCTGTTCATACTTTTCCCAAGTTTTATAAGGTTGATGGGCGGGCCTCAGCGGATGCTGTTTTTGGACGCAAAGTTCTGCAAGCTGCAGTGGTTTAATTTGTGCACTATTGTCTGTTGGGATCGCCACCCTTTTTTGGACACTGCTATTGGATGTCCCACGTGTAATGAATACTTCCGAAGCAGGGTGGGAGACATACTTGGAATAATACCATTTTGTGATTACTCACCTGTAAAATGGGTATTGTAAGTATGTCTCACACCCTGCTTCGTCCCACCCTGAGTTGTATCTTGGATCCTCTATATGGTGAAACTTTTTTCTCATTGTTTTTATTGGCTCTTCCTGGTCCCCTTACTGCTTTCTTATACTGGGGAATGTGTGGGAGGTCCCAGGTATTTATGGACCGGGAGGGGCTTCTTTTTCTAGTCATCTCTGCAGAAGTTCGCCCTCTACTGGACCATAACCCACGCGTAATGAATACTTCCGAAGCAGGGTGTGAGACATACTTATAATACCCATTTTACAGGTGAGTAATCACAAAATGGTATTTTTTGCAGATGACACAGAGATATGTAGCACAGTGCAGTCTTTTGAAGATGTTCACAAGCTTCAGGCTGACTTGGACACATTGAGTGTCTGGGCATCACTTGGAAAATGAAGTTCAATGTGGAAAAATGTAAAGTTATCCACTTGGGGTCTAACAACCTGAAGGCCACATATGTCCGCATTAAAATATGCCTGGAATCACGGGATAGGGATGTAATTTTGCCTCTCTACAAGGCACTGGTGCGCCCTCACCTGGAATATGCCATCCAGTTCTGGGCACCCATTCATAGAAAGGACGCTCTGACTATGGAAAGGGTGCAGAGGAGAGCCACCAAACTAATAAGAGCAATAGAGGATCTTAGCTATGAGGACAAATTACGAGAATTAAATCTGTTTAGTTTTGAGAGGAGACGACTGAGGGGGGACATGATTAACTTGTATAAATATATAAATGGCCCATACAAAAATATGGGAGAACACTATTTCAGGTAAAATCCTCTCTAAAGACAAGGGGGCACTCCCTTCGACTGAAAAAAAAGAGATTCAGTCTCCAGAGGCGACAATCATTTTTTACCATAAGAACCTACCACAGAAGCTTGTTACAGCATCAACCGCTGACAGTTTCAAAAAAGGACTAGATGCTTATTTAGAAGAAAATAACATTAACAGTTACTATTAGCGGTTATCAGTAAAAAAAAATAAAGCATAACTTCCCCTACCCCAACACCCTTGGTTGAACTTGATGGACATATGTCTTTTTTCAACTGTATTAACTATGTAACTATGTAAAAAGTACCAATAGAACTGTGCTGATAACATAAAAAATATTTAAAAAGTGTCAACACATCTTTGTCCATCTCTTCTCACCTCTTCTCATCTTACTTCTGCCCCCTTCATCTTTGTCCATCACATCTTTGCTCACCTCACCTTTGCCTACCACTATCCACCTCTGCTTACCTCTTCCCATCTCACCTCTGTCTGACTCACCTTTTCCGGCCTTAACTCTTACACCTCATCTTTTCCCGCCTCATCTCTCCCCACTTTTTTCCACTTCACTCCTACCAATCTCTTCCTAACGTTATCCACCTTGCTCACCTCACCTCTTACAGCTTCTGCTCACCTAAGCTTTTCTCACCTTACTACTGCGCACTTCTTCCCACCACACAGCTGCCCACCTTTGCATATACAATACTTTAAGGTTATAGCTATCCTGCGGTAAACTACTAACATTATATTACTGCAACATGCAGGCAATGAACCCCTTAGATCAAAAAAGCTTGTGTACCCCTTACCTATACCTTTAATGGCCTAAACCTGCAGAGCAGGACGACTAGCTGGTCTACTCTGCCTGTATTTATGCACTTTGCAAGGCAGGCATATAAAGCTGTATGTGGATTTTGGGGCACTTGTCTTGATCTCATATAGGCCTTTTTTTATTTTGTGCCATTTTAGCTAGACTACCTCCAGAGCAAGCACGCTTAGGTGTAAGGTTTTCAAAAACTCTTTTGGATATTTTTTCACAAACGCTAAGCCTTACATCCTAGCTTTCTAACTGTTCGTGTTTGACTTCTCCTATTTCAAGCTCTGATTATTGTACCTAATTTATAATCTGACAACGGAAGGTATTTGGCAGTAGAACACATCAGAATTATTTAGTATATCACAAAATCATAACTGCCTTTATGAATTGTAAAGAGATCCAAGACAACACAGTCACTGATGTATACTGCCATCTGTTATATGTCAGGCTTTTTTTGTGCATAACAATTTGGCAGATTGTATCCTGGTTGGTTATGACAGTACTTGTTGGTCATATGTGAATTATAGGCTATCTTGTGAGGTTAGGGCATAGGGTATTTGTCTTTTAAATGCAAAAGGGTTTTTGTTTTTTATAAAGTGTGGTATTGGTTTTATTCTATAGGTCCTACATGATTTTAGAAAATGTAGACAAAATATAGAAAAACAAATTATCTTTTAATATTGGATTATTATTGCTGACATGTCTACCTGCATTATTTGTATATCTTAGCTAAATGCCACTTTCTTATGCTCTATGTGTTTGTCCTGTCTACTTACAGCTGGGAATTCAGACAAAGCAAAATGGATAGTAACCTGGCCATTAAGCTTCCTCATGTACTTCACAGTACCAAACTGTGCCAAGCCACGTTGGGAGAAATGGTTCATGGTGACATTTATATCATCCTCCATCTGGATTGCTGCCTTTTCTTATGTGATGGTCTGGATGGTAAGATTTGTATTGTTAATGAACAAATGCATATGTACAACATCACCATGTGAAATTTACCACCGTGAAATCCATTCATTGCTATACAATAAGAAATGCCAGAGCCAGTTTAAATTAAAAATTCATCTTATATTTGATCCATCTAAATTTAAAAAAGTCTATCCAGCAAGTGCTTAAAATACATAATTATAGATCATAAAAAATGTTTGCATGTTTTGATCTGACACATCTTTTTGTCATACAAATTATAACCTTATCTATGTTATTCTTGTGCCCTGTGCTTCTCACAGCTTCCAACAGCCAACCAATATTTGTTAAAGGAGCACTATCGCAGAATTTTGTAATATTAAAAATCCATATAAACATGTCGGCTACTGAAAGGAGGGATCACTTATACACCCTAACTGAATAAGACCCCCGCCAAGCTTGTGGTTTTTTCTCTCATGGCAGGAGACAAGACCAGATGTGACAGTTTTAGTGTATCAGGGGCGACAGAGACCGTCACCCCTGATTTCCTCTTCCTTTCATTAAAGTAAAAAAAAAAAAAAACAAGCCTGGCTGCCGGGTGTATAAATTACCCCTTCTCCCACCAGCCAGCATATTTATTTGGATTTTTGTAATTTGGCCATTTTTTGCGATAGTGCTCCTTTAAGCCAGTTACCTGTTGTTAATTTGTTACCCTAGTTCTATGCGATTGGCGTTGTAAAAAACTCAGTCTATGGACTTGCGCAAGCACAGGGGTGTGTGCACCGAGGGTTTAGCCAAACATGGAGTATGGGGAATATCTTCATGAAAGTCATTGGCAGCCATTGTTGGAAAATGGCTGCATAGTGCAATGATTCAGTTAGTGGGGGGAGGACTGCTGTGATGGATAAGAAGATCAATGTGTTGCAAACCAGCAGTGAAAAATTAGGCGGATGCATTAATGCAGAAGCTAATACTAAAGCTTAACGTCAAACTAGATAGGACCTTAAAGTGTGTGTTCACAAATGCCAGAAGTATGGCAAGTAAAATGGGGGAGCTTGGGCTCTGGTACAGTAGAAAATTATTGATGTTGTTGGTGTGGCTGAGACATAGCTGGATTCTTCAAGGTTTTTCTCTCTTTCGGAAAGACAGAGCAAATAGGAAAGGGGTAGAGTGTGTCTCTAAGGAAAGTAAGAATTCAAAGCATGTATTATTGAGGGGATACTAGCCGAAGCTTGTGAGGAAGTAAAGTCCATGTGGATAGAAGTGCCGGGCAAGATCAAGATACAGGATAAAAAGATGTTAAAATACAATTTGCTGTAATCTATAGACCCCCAAACATAACTGAGGAAATAGAGGGTCAGCTGCATAAACAGATAGAGCGGGTGTCACAGGCTGATACAGTGGTGGTGATGGGGGACTTCAACTACACTAGGTATCGACTGGAGACATGGTTCTACAACAAGGGAGACAGCATTCCTCAGCTTGCTACAGGATAACTATATGAATCAGTTTGCGGAGGCACCTACTAGGGGTGATGCTCTTTTGGATCTGGTAATATCAAATGACGATGACCTGATAGGAACGGTAACAGTAACAGTGACCACAGTATAGTTGTATTCAACATAAACGGAAAGAAAGATTTTATGTCTGGGAGGGCAAAAAACATTGAATTTTATGAAGGCCAACTTGCCCAGGCTCAGAGCTGCACTCCAGGACACAGACTGGTAGCATTTGTTGAGGAATAAGAATACAGTACTAGAGTACTAACATTGCAAAATGTATTCCTATGGGTAACAAATATAAGCAGCTAAAAGGGCATTTAAAATTTACAAGGCTGAGATCTCAGTTGTAACACTTGAAAAGTATAAATTAGTAAATAAAGCATGTAAGAAAGAAATCAGGTTGGCAAAAGCACAAAATGAAAGAGATGTGGCCAAAGAAAGCAAAACAAACCCTAAACATCTTTTTAAATATATACATTCAAAGAAAACTAAATCAGAACAGGTAGGTGCCATAATTAATGATAATAGGGAAATGGCCACTGGGGAGGAAGATAATGCTGAGCTGTTAAATAGATTCTTTAGCTCTGTGTACACAAGAGAGGAGCAAGGAACCATCACAGGATAGCAATAGCCCAAGAATAATAATCGACAAGCTAAACATGGATATTATCCAAGAAAGACTAAATAAATTAAATGTGAATAAGATTGCATGACCAGATGGACTTTACCCAAGAGTTCTTAAAGAACTCAGCTCAGTTATGTCATCACCCCTGTTCTTGATCTTTAGAGAGTCACTAACAACTGCTATAGTGCCAAGGGTCTGGCACAAGGCAAATGTTGTGCCCATATTTAAATAGGGCTCAAGTACTTCTCCATTGTGGGAAAATTGCTTGAGGCGCTATTAACTATGCATAATATTATAAGTGACAACCAGCACGGTTTTACTGGGGACAGAAGCTGCCAGACTAACCTGATTGGCTTTTGTGAGGAGGTGAGTAGAAGTCTGGACAGAGGCGCGGCTGTAGGCTTTATTGTTTCTGGATTTTCCAGATGCTTAAATGCCCACAGCACACACATAGTTAACTCCCTAGCACGCACCCGCAGTAGAGGCTTACCACAAGGCTCCCCGGTGACAGTCATTGGTGGATTCCACGGGCAGCATTGTGCACTGCTGCTCCTTCCCGTGACAGGAGCAGGACACCAGTCGCTGCAAGGCTCACTGATTGGGAGGCACCATGCGCACATGACCTGGGCCATTTGGTTCATCAGCGGGCAGGAACAGGACCCCCCCCCCTGCTCCCTTAGCTAGCTGCCATGCCGCTCCTGTCATTGCAAAGGAACAAGCGGCAGAGGAAACTGACAGGTGGGTTGGGGGTACAATCGCGCCTGCCATGGTGGAGGCAGAATCTGGGTGGCACTTAGCAATGTTAAGGACAATGCACACCTCATTGAGCGTTCCATTGGAAGAACCCATGTTCGCCCCTCTATCTGTGCTGATGCCCCCATTGCCTGCCTCACATGGCCTCATGGCAGCTGCTGCCCTGTATGTCACAGATTTAATACAAAATATTCATTCACAACTGTTCAAAGTGTTCTGTCTTCATAAACCAATTTGTTTTTGTTTTTTTTATTTATTATTTTCCTCTCTGTTCTTCTCTTCTGGTCCTCCCTTCCCGCTCCTTCTTTTCCCTCTTTCTTCAGTCCCCCCCATACCAATGCTTTTACTTTTATAGAGCAGTTGTTGCATTATTTTGCTTTGCTGTCTTTTAGGTTACCATCATTGGGTTTACCCTTGGAATACCAGATGTCATTATGGGCATCACCTTCTTGGCAGCTGGGACAAGTGTACCAGACTGTATGGCCAGCTTAATAGTGGCAAGACAAGGTTGGTGCACTTCTTTATCAAACTCAGGGGATCCGTTTAGAATACAAATTGGTCTTTATCTGTACTAGTCAAAAATGATGTACTGCACATTAAAGCAGATCTGCAGGCAAAAATTTAATACTAACAGTGGCTCTCGGGGGTTCCAGCAGGCACCCAAAATTAAGAAATCCTTACCTGGTTGTTGGTCCCTGCATGGGAGACAATTGGGTTTGCTGGGCAGAAGAGCATGGCACGAACCCTGTTGGTCACAGCAAATGGGCTGGTGTAGCCTGCACTTAGCAGGGACATGAACGGTTCAGGGTTTTTTAAACAGGCTGTTTTATGTGTAGAAGTTGAGGAGTGGTGAGGATTAAATGTTCCTATAGGCTTTATAAGCTCTAGGTCCAAATTAAATTAAAGGAACATTTCTGACAAAGGGGTTATGTAACCTGGTTTGTGCTCTTACCATGCTGGCGGTGAGAGACTGCATTGTACATTCTGCCTGCTTTATATTTCTTGATCAGCCCTAGTGAAGTCTCTCCCTCCTGCTGGTCCTCCTCATGCATGAATAAATCATGCTGTACCCTAGGCTTGTTATAGGGCAGCATGCTTATCGGAAACGCGTTGCCTAGGAGGGAAACACCTTATTCCAACTCTACAGCACGTCCTGTTCCAGAAGATATTTCTTACACTTGGGATATACTCCAATAGATGGCGCTGGACTGCAGAGACAGAAAAGTGGCTCCTCCCGGACCCATAAATACCCAGGACCTCCCACAAAATCCCCAGTTCTTCTGCAGTCCTGGCTGCGATGACTAGAAGATGGCTCTCTCTACTCGCAGGTGAGCGGGGCTATTAGCCTGCGGCCTTGTAGGACTATTCCCACCTGTTTCCTTCTACTGCCTCCCAGCTCAGGCTGCTCTGGATCTGGTGAAGGTAGGCAGCACCGATGTCAGGTGCTAAGGAGCGCTGCTCCAACCGCAGTCCCCCACCAAAGGGTAGGCGGTACAGGCCCATGGTGAGCCTTATGGGATGCCCCTCCCGCACTTTATGCCCCTCGCCCCCTGTCCCCACTGTTGGCTCCCTTTAGGCTGGCTGTTGCTTCCCCCTCGCTCTCCCTTGTAGTTCTCGGGGGGGGGGGGGTGCATTTCCTTGTATTATTGTGTGTGTTGTGTTTGATCCCTGTGAATTGATTGCACTAGTTTCTTTTTCCGCCGCCGCGCGCTTGTACTGCGCTACGCGGTCGGCGGCGACATCGCCTCAGCCGCTGCTGCACCATCATTGGCTGGTCTTGTCAGGTGGGCGCGTTTTCGCGCCCCGCGAGGTATATGCAGGCGCCATTTTAATTCTCTGCTGCGTGTGCCTGGTGTCTTACTAGCGCGGTCCGTAAGTGCCCCTGCGGGCTGATTTATTACATATATATATTGTCTATATTGCATATGGCTTATGGGATCTTTTGCTTATGTCTTGCAGGCGGGTCAAACTTTGTGGTTTCTCCCGGTCCTATCCCCTATTTAGTGTTAACTCTTATTGGAGGGCTATTACATATCATTACTCCCACTTCCCTAGCGGGTTATTGGGGCATCCAGGGTTGCCTTTATTAGCGTCAATCCCTATTGGCTTGTTGTGCCGTGATAATCACCATATGGAGGCTTCTCAGGATAATGTGCTCGGGGTTCCTTCGGGACAAGCCCGGCTATGTGTGGCGTGTGGGGTATCCCCTATAAGTGATGATGTCAGGGTATGTGTACCCTGCGCCCAGCAGGTACTTGCCCTGCAGTCTGGTTTACCTGCGGCTGGGCCTAGTGCTGCGCCCCCTCTGGCTTCGCCTACCCCCCATGCTTACACCTGACTCCCAGTGAGGTGCATACCAGTGGGGAGACTCAACCAGATTTGGCTAGCCAGCATTGAAAGGCATATTGCTGGTTCTGGTCCGCGTAAGGCTCCTGCTCTCTTTCCTATGGAAGCTGAGGAGTTTTTTTATGTTACTGGTTATACCCCCTTGGAAGAAGGGGAATTATTCTCTGATTCTGAATCATCTGAGGATCATCCTAGGGGTTATGCTGAGTCTGGATCTGACCCATGGGCTTCAGATGATACTCACAGACTTTTGGCTCACATTTTTGAAGTGCTTTGTATCTCTCCTCCTGTCGCGGCCCCGCGGCAACAGGGGGAGCTGTTTCATACTGTTAAGCCACGTTTGGAGTTTCCTGAACAAACTCACTTTAATAATCTGATTCTCAAAGATTGGGAAAGGCCTAGCCGGCTTCCCGGGGTACCAAAGAGTTGGGATAAGAGGTATCCCTTTCCTGCTGAAATGGTTAAACGTTGGTCATGTCCTCCAGAGGTGGATGCACCAGTTCTGGGGTTGTCTAACACATCTGTCATGCATTCCCCTGACACTACTACCTTGAGGGATGGGGAAGACAGGCGCATTGATCAGCTGGCTTGCCATGCCTTTGCCTGTGTTGGGACTGCGCTCCGTCCGGTCTGTGCCTCTGCTATCATGGCTGTTGCTGTTAAAAGCCTGCTCTTAGATGGGGCCCCTGATAATGCTGATAATCCGGGTGGGGGGACGGCTTCGGCTCTTGGCTCACGTCTGGGGACTTCATGTCTCAGACCAGTGGATTCAGGAGGTAGTTTCCTCTGGTTACAAGATAGAGTTTGCAGCCTGGCCGCCCCCAAGATTCATCAAATCTTGTAGCTCAAAACCCCTTGTCAGCTCAGTGTCTCTCCCTGGCTGTCCAAGGCCTTCTAGACCTAGGTGTCATCTGTCGGGTGCCCTTGAAGGAAAGGGGCAAAGGCTATTATTCCAATCTTTTCATTGTGCCCAAAAACGATGGGTCCATCAGACCTATCCTGGATTTAAAGCTTCTCAACAAGTTTGTCAGATTCAGACACTTTCGCATGGAGACTCTGCGCTCAGCTGTGAATTTCCTACGCCCAGGGGACTTCATGACCTCTGTAGACATCAAGGATGCTTACCTTCACGTCCCTATCTTTCCAGGTCATCAGAGGTTCCTCAGGTTCGCTCTGGAGGATCAGCACTACCAATTTGTGGCCTTGCCCTTCGGCCTCACCTTGGCCCCCAGGGTATTCACCAAGGTGCTGGCAGGAGTGATGGCCCTGCTGAGATCTCAGGGCATTCGCATTCTTCCCTACCTGGATGACATGCTTATTGCTTCTCAGTCCTTCCATCAGGCAGAGCTGGACACTCAGAGGGTGGTGTCCACACTGGAATCATTCGGCTGGGTGATCAATCACCCCAAATCTTCCCTGTCTCCTTCCATGGTGAAGTCTTTTCTGGGCATGATTCTGGATTCAGCTCAGGTCAAGATCTTTCTACCTCAGCAGAAGGTGGAGGTCCTTCAAGAGAAAGTTCAGCTCCTGCTGTCTTCTCCCCATCCATCCATCAGGCAGGGAATGCAGCTGGTGGGCCTGATGGTGTCCTGCTTCGAGGCGGTTCCATATGCTCAGTTCCACATGAGGCCTCTTCAGCTTCACCTTTTGTCAGTATGGGATCGGGACCCTGTGTCCCTGGATCAGGTGTTTGTCTTGTCCCCTCAGGTCAGGCGGTCTCTAGTGTGGTGGTTGGTCTCAGGGAACCTGCTGGTGGGCAGATCCTTTATGGCCCCCTGCTGGGAGACTGTCACCACGGATGCCAGTCTGACAGGTTGGGGGGGATTCTGGAAGTCCCTGAAATTCCAGGGTCAGTGGGGCCCTCAGGAGGCCCATGCCCCTATCAACATTCTGGAATTGACGGCAATCAGGTTGGTTCTCGCCCACTTAACCCCTCACCTGAGGCATCGGGCTGTTCAGGTCCGCTCAGACAACCAGACGGCGGTTGCCTACATCAATCATCAGGGACCCAGAGCAAGAGGGCCCTCAAGGAAGTGTCCCTGATACTGTCCTGGGTGGAGGAAAATGTTCCCTGCATCTCAGATGTCTACATCCCGGGGGTGGAGAATCTGGAGGCAGACTCTCTGAGCAGGGGGACCTCTCGTCTGGGAGAGTGTTCCCTCAGCGGCAGGGTGTTTCGCTCCCTGTGCCACCGCTGGGGTCAGCCGGACGTGGATCTGTTTGCGTCTCGTCACAATTACAAGCTTCCAGTCTTTGTCTCTTTGTCCCAGGACCCTCTGACCTTGGCCACGGATGCCCTGGCAATGTCCTGGACGAGGTTCCAGCTCCTGTATGTGTTTCCCCCGATTCCACTGCTGGGCAGGGTGCGCAAGATAGTTCAGGAAGGGGTGCCAACCATCCTGGTGGCCCCCTGTTGGCCAAAAAGAGTGTGGTTCGCAGACATTGTGCAGTTGGCAGTAGATCAGTACTCTCTACCACAGGTTCCAGATCTGCTCACTCAGGGACACCTACGCCACCCCAATTTACAAACGCTGGCTTTGACGGCCTGGCTGTTGAAACCTCCATCTTGATGGAAAAAGGGCTGCCTGCCTCGGTGGTGAATACCATGGTCAGGGCTAGGAAGAGGTCCTCTTCTTCCATCTATTACAGTGTCTGGCGTACTTACATTGACTGGTGTCCCACTCGCTTCCCTGTCGTGTGTTTTCTATTCCTAGGATTCTGGAATTTCTCCAACATGGTTTGGATCTGGGTCTTCAGCTCAGTACTCTGAAAGGCCATGTGTCTGCTTTGGCTGTTTTTTTCCAAAGATCCTTTGCTCAGCATCCCCGGTCAAGACTTTTTTCCAGGGGGTTACTCACGTGCGTCCCCCACGTAAGCCTGTTACCAGTCTGGGACTTGAACTTGGTCTTGTCTGCCCTGCAGGGGTCTCCCTTTGAGCCCTTGCAAGGGGCCCCTTTGTCCATTCTTACGCTTAAGGTGGTCATTTTGGTGGCTATCACTTCTGTTAGGCGTGTTTCTGAGTTGGCGGCGCTTTCCATCAAGCCTCCTTATTTTGAGAGACACCGGGACAAGGTGGTGTTTTGTTTTAAGCCAGATTTTCTACCTAAGGTTGTTTCTGCCTTTCATCTCAATCAGGACATTGTTTTGCCTTCTCTGTGTCCTAATCCTAGTAATCCCAAGGAAAGGGTTTTGCACTCTTTGGACGTAGTCAGAACTCTGAAGTTCTATTTGGTGGCTACTGAATCTTTCAGGAAGACTGATGCTCTTTTTGTGCTTCCATCTGGACCTAAGAAAGGCCTGGCTCCGGCTAAGTCCACTATCAGTAAGTGGATACGTCAGGCTGTGATTCAGGCCTACTCTGCTAAGGGGAAGGAACCTCCCTTCCGCCTTACTGCTCATTCTACTCGTGCTATTGGTGCCTCTTGGGCTTTTCAGCACCAAGCTTCTGTTGAACAAGTTTGCAAGGCCGCTACTTGGTCTTCTGTTCATACTTTTCAAAGTTTTACAAGGTTGATGTTAGGGCCTCAGCTGATGCTGCTTTTGGCCACAAGGTTCTGCAGGCGGTAGTGGTTTGAACTGTCTGCTGTTACTTTTGGGGATCCCACCCTACCTTACGGACACTGCTATTGGCTGTCCCAAGTGTAAGGAATATCTTCTGGAAAAGGACTTGCTGTATACTTAGAATAATACAATTCTGTGATTACTCACCTGTAGAATTGGTATTATATGTATACAGGACGTCCTGTTCCACCCCACCCTTGTTATCATTATCTTTAGTTACCTCTTTATGGTGATTGTTTTTATGTTCAAATTTTCATTTAATGGTTATAGTTCTCCCGGTCTCTTGCTAACTGCTTTACAATACTGGGGATTTTGTGGGAGGTCCCGGGTATTTATGGGGTCGGGAGGAGCCACTTTTCTGTCTCTGCAGTCCAGCGCCATCTACTGGAGTATATCCCAAGTGTAAGGAATATCTTCTGGAACAGGACGTGCTGTATACATATAATACCAATTCTACAGGTGAGTAATCACAGAATTGTATTTTTTATTGCACTCTATGGATTGGTAACGTTTTTAAAGAATCGAGAGAGTTACATTTTAAATGTAATTAGGACATATCATGGCAGAAACACTGGCCTTCATCTCTTGCTGAAATTCTCAAAACATTGTGAGTAACCCCTGCCCTGAAGCTTCCACTGGACTATATTATATATATCAACAAGGTGAGCAACCGGCCATCTCCATTTGCCCAAGTTTGTACAGCTGAAGATCCCTGAGAAGTGAAATTCATTCTGGGGACTGAGTATGATGAGCCAGCAGAAGGGGAAAGTTCAATAGGGTTTATCAGAAAATACAAAGTGCTGGTGAACGAAATGTGCTAATGACAGCATCACGGCGCAAGCAGAAAGGAGACTAATATAACCCTTTGTCTGGAATATCCCTTTATTGCTTTCCTTCTATGTTATGCATATTTGGCATTTTTATATAATACAAGTCTCTGTCTTGACTTACCTTACAATATAACTTACTGTACTCACTCTTGACTAAACCAGTTAAAAAGCTAAAACTATCATTTTTATATTTTAACTCTGGTGAAATAATTCATGTTTATTTTAGGAATGGGAGACATGGCCGTTTCAAACTCAATTGGAAGCAATGTATTTGACATTCTTATTGGCCTTGGATTACCTTGGGCTTTACAAACGCTAGCAGTGGACTATGGTTCCCATGTAAGTATACACCCACTATTCCAATTCTGAGGGAGGATGAAACACTCACAGGGAAAGGCAGCTGTAACAGAACATATTTCATTTTTACCAGGAAAAAACATATTTTTTCTCCATTTGTGCAATAGTAGCTGATTATTATAGTAGTTATTATTCTATCTCATTAATATTTGTTATCACAGTAAATATACAGAAAAAACTGCCATTCACTTTCATTGTCTACCTTGGGGCTGATTCAGAGCCAGGTGAAAATCTAGACAATGAAAGTGAATGGAAATGTTCTCTCCTAAATTAGAAGTGAGTTTACTGACCAGGCTCTGAATTCCCCCTGATGTCTCCTTGGCTCCACTAAATGCAGAAAAAGCCTGTCTGTAGGCTCTTACAGAAGACAGCATAAAGTGGCCCCTATAATTACACCAAGTCTCTAGGGGAAATCCAAATAAGCTACACCCCAAGTTATAAAAAGTTCTGAGAATCTCATAGAGGAGAATTGGTAGTGGAGCTGCCGAGACCAGCTAGCTGCAATAAAACACAGAAGATGTCAATCCAGAAGCTGCCAGAGACCTGCAAGGCCCCGAAGACCTTTTAATCAACACACTGGAGCTGGGAGAAGTTGCCAGGATTGCAAAACTTCTTTTTTAAACTTAAATTTTTAAACTTTATTCAAGTAGTAAAAAGCAGTAGAGGAATTGTTTTTCACTACATGTCCCTGTACCAGTTGGGTAGAGATGTCAGTAAGCCACCTACCTGCCATGTGGACAGTAGGCAAGCTAAAACCTCAGTCTGATTACATGAAAAAAGGTTCTGTTTCTTTGATGAAAAAATGTGATAATAGGGCTAAGGTCTGTTGGAGCAGATAGAGGTTAAGAAGGAATATTCTCTTCTCATGTCTTACAGATCATGCTGAACAGCAGAGGCCTAATCTATTCTGTGGCGTTGCTTTTGGCTTCCTTATTTGTCACGGTATGTAGATGCAGGTTGTATATATATAATCTACTATCATCTAATCAATAATCTAATCAACATGCTCTTTCTAAAGCGATCTAGAAACAAGTTAGGTGGCATCCCCCATAAAGCCCTGATTCAATCAACTATCCGTATATTATCTCTTAAAAAGAAGTACCAATTTATTGCTTTATTTCAGTCCAAATACGGCATGGTTTGGAATGGGAAATGTTTTCACCTGAAACCTTATAATATACCCATCCACCAGATAGCCCCCCGTGCAACAAATATGACTCACTTTTCTGCTGTCAGCTCTGATGCCACATATGAGTGTCCACCACAGGTATGTTTGTTGTAACTGACAGCAAATAAACAGAGGCACCCTGTGAGGATGCAAATGATCAATCCTGCGGAAGGAAAGTAGAGTCTTTGTTTTGTTATTTTTGTTTTTCGGGGTTTAGTCATTTTTTGACTTAATTTCAGCACAAGCATTAAATTCACGGTATCTTTTTTATTCTTAGTATACAGTATGTCCTGCTCCAGATAGATTACTTACACTTGGGGTTCTCCTCCGCCAGATGGCACTGCACTGCAGAGACATGCAAAACAGGCTCCTCCCGGCCCCTCAAATACCCGGGGACCTCCCACAAATCCCCAGATTTCTCTGCAGTGCTTACTGCGAAGACATGAAATTATCACTCTGTCGCAGGTGAGCGGGGCTATTAAAGCCTGCGGCCCTGTTGGACTATTCCCACCCGTCCTTGATGTGATGTGCCTCCCAGCCTGGGCTGCGCTGGTCGGGTGAAGGTAGGCAGCACCATGAGTGCTTAAGGAGCGCTGCTCCACCGCAGTCCCCCACCAAAGGGTAGGCGGTATAGCCTGATGGTGAGCCTTTATGGGATGCCCCTCCCGCATTATTGTCCCATGCCCCAGTAGCGGTGGGCCCTGTACAAAGGGCCGCCATCCTCCCTCATTCTCCCCGTAGCCCTCGGGAGGAAAAGAAGGGGGGGGTGTGGATGTCAGTGTATTGTGATTACATGCATATGGCCCTCTTTGTAATGTCTGCTTGGACTGGTATATGTGGGGAGTTTATGAATCTGTGTGGCTATACCCCTTCTGATGAAGGAGGGCTCTTTTCTGACTCAGGGTCATCTGGTGAGAGACCGAAGGGTCATGAAGACTCTGGCCCTGACCCCTGGGCCCAGGATACACCGACAGATTATTGATCCAGATCTTTGAGGTTCTGTCTATCTCTCTCCCTGGTGAGGCTCCCAGGCAAAGAGGGCAGCGTTTCCATACAGCAACATCACGTTTGGAATTTCTAGAGCAGGCACATTTCCATACCCTTGTGCTCAAGGAATAGAAGTGCCCTAGTAAACTTCCCGGGGTTCCAGGGGATTGGGATAGGAAGTATCCTTTTCCCCCTGAGGTGGTTAAATGTTGGTCATCCCCCCCCTGAGGTGGATGTCTCGATCATAGGGCTATCTAACACCCCTTTCTTGCATCCCCCTGATTATACTACCCTTCAGGATGCTGAGGACCGGCGCATTGACCTGCTGGCCTCCCACGCCTTTGCATGTGCGGGGACGGTGCTGCGCCCGGTCTGTGCCTCTACCATTACTGCTGTGGCCGCTAGAACCCTCATCAGCAAAATGCTTGATCGTGCCCCTGATGATCTCCCTTGGGATGTGTTTAATGCACTCTCCAATTGTGATGTGTTTGTAAAATTTATCCTATTAGCATTGGATGACACCATTAGAATGTGTGCAAGAACTTCTGCCCTTGTGGTGGCTATACGTCGCTTGGTCTGGCTGCGACAGTGGGGTGCTGACAATGCTGCGAAGAAGGCCCTTACCGGGCTCCCCTTTAAGGGGCTAAGTCTGTTTGGGGCCCGCCTAGACCGGTTTGGTAAGAGAAGTAAGTTACCCCAGCGCAGACGGCTGTCTCGGGTCCTTTGGGGCCAGGGCCCCCCTTCCACCCCCCACCATGGTGTTAAACAGGCACCAGGGGCGTCCTTCGCGGTGGCTCGCGCAGCTTCCTGTCCCAGGAGCAGAAGACAACACCCTGGCTCCTCTGGGGGGACTATACCCAAATCCTCTCCCAAGTCCCCTCAAGCATGACGGGGCGCCCTCACCCGCTTGGGTGAGGGGACGGCTGCGGCACCTTGCTTAAGTCTGGAGGCATCACGCCTCAGACCGGTGGATTTAGGAGGTAGTGTCCTCCGGCTACAAGATGGTGTTTGCTGTGCGCCCTCCCCTAAGATTACCTGGTCCCGGGTACTCCTGGTCCCTGCTTTTGCTCAGGTGCTGGCGCAGGCCGTGCAAGGTCTGCTGGTTTTGGGGGTCATTTGCAGATTTCCCTTAACAGACAGAGGCAAGGGACTCTACACCAACCTTTTCACAGTTCCCAAAAAAGATGGGTCAGTCTGGACCATTCTGGATGCACAGATCTTCAGCAAATTGTCAAGTACAGGCGCTTTCCTCATGGAAACTCTGCGCTCGGCCATCTGCTCCTTGCGACCCGGGGGGCTTCATGCCGTTTGTGGATATCAATGATGCTTACTTTCACATCCTTGTGTTTTCAGGATACCAAGATTCCTTAGATCCACGTTGGAAGATCAACACTGCCAATTTGTGGCCTTGCCATCTGGCCTCTCTTCAGCTCCCAGAGTGCTCACCAAGGTGCTGGCGGGGGTGATGTCTCTGATGAGGTCAAGGGGCGTCCGCGTGCTGCACTACCTGGACGTCCTCATCACTTCCCAGCCTCTACATCTGGCAAAGTTGGATAATCAGCTGCTGGTGTCCATCCTGGAGTCATCTGGATGGGTGATCAGCCACCCCAAGTCCTCACTGTCCCCTTCCTTGGCAACTTCATTCCTAGGAATGAATCTGGACACAGTTCAGGCAAGGATATTCCTTCCTCAGCAGAAGGTGGACAATCTGTTTGCACAAGTTCAGTTCCTCCTAGCTGTCCCCGTCCCGTCACCAGGTAGGGGATGCAGCTGGTGGGCCTGATGGTGGTGTGCTTCGAAGCGGCCCCTTGTGCTCAGTCCCTCTTGGGGCTTCTGCAACTTCTCCTATTGGCTGTATGGGACAAGGACCCAGCATCCCTGGACAGGATCTGGGTGTCTTCCCCCCTGGTGAGGAGATCCCTCTTGTAGTGGATGGACTCAAGGAACCTATTGGGGGGCGGAACCTTCTTGCTCCTTCCTGGGAGACGGTCACCACGGATGCCAGTCTATTAGGTTGGGGGGGTTCTTCTGGAGGTCCCTGCGGTTCCAGGGGAGGTGGGGCCCTTAGGAGGCCTATTCAACTATCAATGTCTTGAAGCTGTGAGCGATCAGGTTAGTTCTGATTCGTTTGACTATTCATTTCAGGGCCTGCCTGCTCAGGGGCGCATGGTCATTCTGATGGCAGTTGCCTACATCAATCATCAGGGAGGGACCCGGAGCAAGTGGGTCCTCCTGGAAGTGTCTCTGATTCTGATCTGGGTGGAGGCCAATGTTCCTTGCATTTCAGTGGTATATATTCCGGGGGGGGGGGTCCCTCTGCAACAGGGTGTTCCAATCTCTGTATCACCGTTGGGGCCAACCTGATGTGGATCTGTTTGCGTTCCGTCACAATCACAAGCTCCCGGCCTTTGTCTCCCTGTCCCAGGATCCTCTGCCCGTGCCCATGGATGCCTTAGTAATGTCATGGCAGGACAGTTTCTGTATGTCTTCTACATTCCCCCTGCTAGGCAGGGTTCTGCGCAAGATTGCTCTGGAAGGGGTGCCAGTGGTTCTGGTGGCCTCAGGTGGCCAAGAAGAATGTGGTTCGCAGACATGGTGCAGATGGCAGTAGATCAGTGCTTTCTGCCTGGAGTGCCAGATCTGCTCACTTAGGACTACTTACGCCATCCCAATTACAAACTCTGGCCTTGACGGCCTGACTGCTGAAACCTCCATCTTGATGGAGAAAGGTTTGTCTACCTCGTTGGTTGAGTCCATGGTGAAGGCTAGGAAGATGACTTCTTCTTCCATCTGTTATATGGTATGGCGTACCTACATTGACTGGTTGAGTCTTGGTCTCTTCCCTGTTGGGTGTTCTCAGTTCCCAGGGATCTGGAGTTTTACTGCATGGGTTGGAGTCGGTCTCTAACTTAGTACTTGAAGGGTCAGGTTTCTACCCTGTCTGTCTTCTTTCAGAAGTCTTTTGTTCAGCATTCCTTGATTATGACTGCTTTTAGGGGGTTGCTCATGTACGTTCCCCACGACAACCTATGGTCCCTGTTTTTGGGATTTGGAATTGGTCTTGCCTGCTTTGCAGGGTGCTCCCTTTGAACCTGTGCAGGATGCTGCCTTGGCCATTCAGTGCCCATTCAGCCCCCCTACAGGACAAGGTGTTGTTTCGTTCAAACCTGAATTTCTGCGTAAATGTAGTGTCTGCCTTTCATTTGAATCAGGATATTCTTCTTTGTGCCCTAACCCTAGCAATGCTAAGGAGAGAGTTTTGCACTCTTTGGATGTGGTTAGGTGTCTGAAGTACTATCTGGTGGCTACTGCACCTTTCAAGAACACTGATGCTCTTCTTGTGGTCCCTTCTGGTCCTAGGAAGGGTTTTGGCTCCTGCCAAGTCTACTATCAGCAAGTGGATTCGTCAGGCTGTGATTCAGGCCTACTCTGCTAAGGGGAAGAATCCTCCCTTCGCTTTATTGCTCTTTCTTCTCGTGCTATTGGTGCCCCTTGGGCCTTCCAGCACCAGGCTTCTATTGCACCTGTGTGCAAGGCCGCTACTTGGTCTTTTGCCTTTTTTTTTTGGCCTTTTCAAAGTTTTACAAGGTTGATGTTAGGGCCTCAGCTGTTGCTGTTTTTGGCCGCAAGGTTTTGCAGGCGGCAGTGGTTTAAACTGTCTGCTGTTACCTTTTTTTTGGGGATCCCACCCTACTTTATGGACACTGCTATTGGATGTCCCAGGTGTAAGTAATCTATCTGGAGCAGGACGTACTGTATACTAAGAATAATACAATTCTGTGAAATACTCACCTGTAGAATTGGTATTATTGGTATACAGTGCGTCCTGCTCCACCCCACCCTGGTTTTTGCATTATTATGGATCCCCTGTATGGTGATTGTTAACATTGTTATAGTTACCAGTTTTCGGTTGTTAAATTCTTTTCATTTTTATTTTCACTGCTTTTCAATGCTGGGGATTTGTGGGAGGTCCCTGGGTATTTGAGGGGACGGGAGGAGCCTATTTTGCATGTCTCTGCAGTGCAGCGCCATCTGGCGGAGGATAACCCCAAGTGTAAGTAATCTATCTGGAGCAGGACGTACTGTATACCAATAATACCAATTCTACAGGTGAGTATTTCACAGAATTGTATTTTTATCTACCTGCCTAGAATAGACCCTCTTGGTACAGGGAGATGGTAATTGATATAAAATATTTGGGAAAGCCTGCTCTAACTCAGGTGATGGCATACAGACATTGGGTTGCTATTTATTTAGATTAAAACTGTCAGTTTGTGTAGTGATCAGATTCTATATACTCTTATCACCATTTGGGATGCCAACTGTCAAGTTTCAAGGGCAAGTAGTTGCTAGGGGTAATACTTTCCCCAGTTTTATAAAGGATTCCTAAGTTGGTAAACGACTAGTTTTCCTGTTTCTTTGCAATATACCCTATTTATTGCCCAATAAGACGCACCTATGATTTGGAGGAGGCAAAAAAGTAAAAAATATTCCCAACCCAATAGTGTGTAAAAATTCCCTCCTCCCCCAGAACCGTACATGGCTGTGTCCCCAAAAACAAGCAGCATGCAAAATTTTCCCCCCTATATAATGGCCAGGTTGCAGAATACCCCATAACAGGGTAGTGTGGCAGATCCCCCCCGTCCCCAAAAACAAGCAGCAGGCATAACCCCCCCCCCCTCCCCATATAACAGCCAGAATGCACAGAGTGGCCCGTGTCATTGATGCATATTGAAGAGTGCAGTTACTTCCAGATCGCGGCACAGGTATGACGTTGTTTGGGGAAAAAATAAGTGCTTCTTTTTTGTCGAAAAATACTGTAAATGTCTTTTAACTGGCTGTTCTGGTCTCTTTACTTCACGTAGGTGTCTGGTGTGCGTCTGAACAAGTGGAAACTGGATAAGAAACTTGGGCTGGCCTGTCTTTTCCTATATGGCATCTTCCTTTGTATCTCCATTCTCACTGAGTTTAATGTCTTCACATTTGTGAACCTGCCCATGTGCAGGGGAGGGATCTGATCTATCAAGGCGATAAGTTGTTGAGACTTCATCTTACTTTTGGTGCAATACAAAGAAGAGACTTGCGTCCTGCACCCAGAGGTCATCCACTGGTCACTGTTCATAAGAAATTCTCAGTAACTACTTTCTCCCTCTTTTACATGGAGACAAACTCTTACATGGTTTTAATTTTGTGTTTTCTTTTTTACTGTTAGAAATTTCTAACAAGTTTTGGTATTTGTCCCTTTAAACAGTGACCAGGGTTCTGGATGAAAAGGCTGCTAACTGGCCCTGGGCCAGCCCAAATTTTGTCTGCTACATACTCTTCTGTTTTAAATTATTTGTTTGAGGACTAATGTAATTTATGACTTGGGATTGTTCCAACATTGCAGAATAGTAGAAGTTTTTAATAATATTAGATATAGGTCCTGAGAAATATTGAGGGATTAAAGTAGTTGAAACACTTCTGGCTGTATGACCTGCAGTCTACATCTAATAAGGACTGGTGTGACGTGATTATTTTTTTTGTAAGAGAAAGGGTTGGCATTAATTTATGCGTTAGAGTGACCAATGGCAAACTTTTTATACAACGAACAAATCTCTTCCTTCAAACTTTTGGGTGAATGATACCTATGGTTAGAGGTGACAAGGCTTGTCATGACAGCCTTGGTGCAATCTCTATGAGTTTAATTAAAATATGCATTAGTTTGTATATTCTTAGTGCTGTACAGGTGCTCACCAGTGACTTTTATTGCAATAGGGTAAATCTGTTAGTTTGGAAACATTAATTGTTATAGCCAAAGCTACAACGTAATAGCTGAAGGTCTGTTGGTGTTATTAATCTACACAGTACAGTATTTTTGTATTAAGTTTTTATAGCTGGCCATGGCCTCTATGTAAACTATCCTATACAATTTGTTTAATATAGCTGTGGACACTGGTTTCTTAAAGGGTACCTATACTTACCTGAAGCCTTCAGCCAGATTAAGTTGGGCTTGTCTGCCGGTGAAGCACCGCACATCGGGCGTGTCCCATTGAACTGAACAATGCGCTGTCGGCAATGACATCCATTAGGACTGTCGAATAAAGAAGATGCACGTTTAGGATTTGATTCGACTTCCTCGGAAAGTCAATGCTAGACCTGGCTGCGGGGTTCAGATGAGTAGAAGTTCTCTTTGATGGCATATTTTGCACAGACGCTCTAAATGACAATATAACATTAACCATTTTTGATGTGTACACTGGATCTGGCAATATTGTTTTTAAGGATTAGAAAAAGTAACCCAGTACGATAGCTTTGAGCAAGACAGAGATTGTGTCTCTACATGTCAGTACCAGTTAGCACAGCCATTTTTTGTAAATCTTTATTTATTATAGCCTGTACAGAGAGGAAATCTATTTGAAGAAAACTAGTAGAAGTTTCTGTAACTTATGGAAGATACCGTTTATTCAGGGATTTTAGTGAGGGACACACGCACTACAATTCTTATTTTTGTAAACATATGTAAATATATATCTACAGGTATTTCATCTTGGTGCATTGTCCTTCATAATAAATATGTCCGATAAAGAATATATTGATCACCCAGTCATGTACTTTTTCCAAAGGTACTATTATTAGAACCGCCCCTCCACCCAATATCAGTCCTTCCAGCTAACAAATATGAATGTTAAACTGTACATAGCAAAGCCTGCTGTCACTGTGTGTTGAGATAAAGAAAATAACCTTCCTTCAGAAGGACGTCTTATGGAAGCTATATGACTCCAGAATCTATACTCTTATATAGTGTGACACAGGCCTACAATTCTCGCGGAAGAAAGTGGACTTGTAATGTGAGAGTAGACTTGACTTAGAGCAAGAGATCTTTTTATTAGTAGAAGATATTTTTTAAAAAATGATATGCAAATGTGAATCATTATCATTCATGTTTAAAGGGGCTGCACTTTTGTGTCAAGGTTATGTTGAAAGATTCCGAAGAAAACTGCAGTTTTATGTCGGATATTATTGAGATAATCAGTATTGTTCATTTGATTTGGTTTGAAGGGCACGCACTCAATCTTTTGTCCTGACACATTTGAATCTGAAGCCAGCCATTATTACATTCAGCCATTTGTCCCTGCATGAAGTCCTCTAGCAACATCCCAAGCTGCCGTGTTCTATATACATGTCTTATTCAATGTCAAAAGATTGTTTATTCTTTACATCACCTCATTTATCTGTTTTGTGTGCAACAGTTGCTGTTAGATTACCTGTTGTATATTTACATTGGAATTTGTAATTAATGATATCTGTAAACAGTAAGATACACGAGTTAAAGCAGCAGTATTAGAATCTACTGAAAAGGTAAACTACTAAATGTTAACTGTAATCTCTCTACTCAACCGCGAATAAATATTAACTCCTAACTGACTTCAGTTGTAAAATACAAAAGTTTAGGGGCCTAAAATATTATTCTTAAAGGGGATCAAAACTGCCTGGAGGGTCCCTCGATTTGATAGTACAGAGACATCCCCATTTGGGATGCCAAACTTTGCATGACTGGGAAACCTCATGCCTGAACTTACCACTTTCTTGCCGACTGCCTGTAGCCTATCAGGTTTGCTAAGTATGCTTGCATATTAGAGTCCATCCATTGAGCTTGCCTGTCACACAACTCAAAGGCAGGGGGAGCTGCAGCAGCAGTCCACTTTAGTCCTTGTCAAATTCTGAAGAAGTCCGCTAAACATAATTTATAGTTTCATACATTTTCATAGCTTTCACATATTTAAAATACAGTAAAATTGGGTGTTTTTGCTGCACATGGGCCATATTTGCTAGTGATCGATTGGCTGACATTTACCAGACAAATGGTTTTCAGCAAAATTAATTTTATTGATGGTTGCTCAGTGGGTCATTGAAATCTGTAGAGCAATATAGCAAAAGAAACAATTGCCTATGTACCAGCTTGCTGTGTTCCTTTACTGAAAATAAGGAGGAATCAGTTTGACCAGTATTTAAATGTACTATTTGGCTTTCAATAGGAGACGACCTGCTCAACACCCATGTCTGTAAAGCAGTGGCAATAACTATCCGAATATCTGCCCATAGCATTGGATGGTGGGAAAAAGCTATTACGCACATCAAAGATGTATAAAATAAGCCGTTTACTGTTAAGAGTTGAGTAGTTCTCTCACATTAAAGCAGATTGGTATAGTATACTCAAAAAATCACCTATTACCCTGGATTATTCTTCCTTCTAGTAAAAGAAAGTGACTTTTTAAGCAGGGTGTATAAGTAACCCCTACTCTTGCTATCTAGCATAATCTTGCAGGTTTTTATTAATAGACCACTTTTTGTGATAGAACTCCTTTAAGATTTCTTTAGGAATTTCCTAAGCTCCTTATTTGGGTTAAGCATGCTTCCAACTAACGCCTTTAGGATGATCTCTCTTCAGTCATAGAGAAACCTGATTTTATAGGAAGCATGTACCCTGACCAACCATGAGTAGCGCCAGGATGGGTAACTGTGCCAGGAAGCAGGTCTGGAGTCCAAATAAGGTAGTAGGTATATGAAGCCTAATGGTTACTAACAAAAATAGGCAAATCAATGGTACCATTCCAGGAGCCATGGTTTTGCTACAATACGATGCATGGCTTTTTATTTGCTCTGTAGGTTATCAGACACACATTTTTTGAAGGACCTTTAATCCCTTTTAGAAGAGGGGTGCTCTTGGCCTGGATTCCTTGCTTGAACTTTCCTTGATTGAACTTGCCTCAACAAGATATTTAAGACTTTAGTTTTCCCAAACGCAGCTTTCTCAATGTTAAGCTAGTTAAACTTTTTCTGTCTTGAAAATCCAGCCCTACTATGTGTATGTAAATTGTACTTTTGCAAGAGCTAGGACATCGGGCCAGATCGTTGTGGGTCAGTGTTGAAGATCTGAACTATTTTTGTTTCTCTAAATGCTAGTCGATCTAGCATGAGAACCAGCTAAGAAAGTGTTAATCTTTAGTAGCTAATGTTTTCATTCAAGATCTTGCAACACTTCTCATTACTGATTCTGAGGCTGTCCACTGTTTGCAAGTGCAATATGAGGTGTCAGGGCAGACATTTATATCACAGTTATAGATATTTGGGATGGGCAGGTGTGAAGGATCCTGACACCATAGCAGCTGTTCAGGAAGAAAAGGGCAGTAAGGTTTTTTATTTTATTTTTTTTTTATCTGGGAACATCCTTTAATTGTGTCACTGTTTTCTATGTGTCATTGTTTCTAGTACAGCTGCTTTAACTCAATAGAGGCCTCCCTGGACATGACCCTGACTGATTCTATGTTCACTATGTTCATAGGTTTGTGTTATTTCTCTGCTGTATGTTATGTATTTGTTTATATAGGTTTGTTCACTGTAACTTATGAATTATTATTTAGACAAATGTTGATTTCTTTTAGCTGTATGTAAATATTTGCTGATGGATAAAAAGGGATGTCATGATTTTGTTATGTAGTAATGTTGCACATTCTTCATTTGACCTACTTTTGTTTGACTTTTTTGTGACATTTCCACTTTTCCATTTAGTTGGGATTTGCAATACATGAGTCTGAGAAAAATAAACTGACTGGTATGGTCACACCCACATTTGGTAAATTGGTTAGATTTCCATTAAATATATCATGAATCAAGACTATGCGACCAGCTACAAAATTGACATGGGAAACGTCATTCCATTCTGGATATAGATTAAAACATTATTACTATCCATGTTTTGGATTTAAATGATTTGTTCAGGCTAGGTGTTAAACAAAAGCATTCTTTCCTTACCTTCCATGCGTGCTGTTGCATGGAAGGTAGTTTGTAATTTCTGGCCCTAGCCAGATCTCCGGCATTTTTGTCATGACCAATTTTTTTAGTGGACTGAACCCTGTCCCTCCTATCATACCGTCTCCTATGTCTGCATTGATTCTTCTTCTTTATTGCAAAGTTCATGGACAGCAAACATATGAATATTGTTGTTACACAAAAAGTACTGTATAGTGCTGTGGTCTAGGGAACTGCTATGAAGAGAAAGAATGCCCCCTTTATAAACCAGCATATACCCACCCCAGTTTCTGAGACACAGAGGACATTAAAGTCTTTTAGACTTTAGGGCTGGCCACGGTGGAGATTGGTCTACTTTAAAGGGTCACTCCAGCCCAGGATTCTCTATTTTTACATACAAATAAGCAACAAACACCTAAACCAGAATCTAGTGGCAAAGGTCAGGTGATTCCACACCAAAGCACACTTTGATGGATTCAAATGGGTCCATTTTCAAACCGTTTCATTTTAGCTTAAGCTGTATGTCTAGCATTGTCCTAAACATACAACCTATGTTCCAGTCTCAATTCAACTGCAGCCTCAGGCAACCAACAGGTTTTTCTCCAAGATGTGGTCCTGTGACATAATACTTTATAGGACCACTGTTGGCTGCAACAGCTGCAGTCTTCTGGTATATTTCTCTACCAGCTTTGCACAGTTTTGTCCATTCTTTTTTGCAAAATAGCTCTAGTTCACTCAGAATGTATGTAGAGTGTTTGTGAACAGCAATTTTTAAGTCCTGCTACAGATTCCCAATGGAATTTAGGTCTGGACATTGATTGGGCCAGCATGTAAATATGCTTTGTTTTAAATTACTCCATTGTAGCTTTGGCTGTACGTAAAGGTGGTTGCCCTGCTGGAAGGGGAATCTACGCCGCAGTTTCGCGGTGGAGATGGTGTGTTCATGACGATGTTCAAGCAGAACTTCAGTCAAGAAGGACTCTCCCATGTCGCCCTGCCACCCTACCCTGGCGCTGAGGCAGGCCGGGAGATACTAATAAAAAAAATTACACTCCATCCTCCGTGTCTTCCGCGGCCGCTGCAGGTAAAGAAACAAAGCCCAGCCCCCAAGTCTGCGCAGGCTCCTGGGAGAGCTGAGAGATGCAGCTTTGTGTCTTCCACCCAAGATGGCAGCGCCCAGGATCCAGAGAGCGACACGGGCGCCTAGCTAAGTTATGGGGTTTTGTAACCACCCCATCCTGCCTCAGCGCCAGGGTAGGGTGGGGGGGGTTCAGTTTTCAATAAAGTTCCGCTTTCAGTGTTAGCTTTCCTCCACACATAGTGTTTGGCATTTAGTCCAATAAGTTAAACTTTGGCCTCAACTTACCCCAACACCTTCTCCACATGCTTGCTGTGGCCCTTACATATCTCCCACCCGAGCTCCTTCAGTGTGACCCTTATCTCTGAGGTGTGGTCATTGGTTATCATAGTTCACAGAACAGCTGTAGTTATACTGAGAAAAAGTAATTTACTAATTAGGTGACTTCTAAAGGCAATTGGTTATTCTGTATTTAATTTAGGGATATATCAGAATACATTGGGAGAAATAAATATGCATACCACACTTTTCATTTTTTTATTATTTTTTTTTTATTTAGAAAAGCATGCAGCATTTTCTTTACACCTCATAAACACTTGCTACTTTGCATTGCATTATCACATAACTTAT
This sequence comes from Gastrophryne carolinensis, assembly GCA_027917425.1. NCBI lineage: Eukaryota > Metazoa > Chordata > Amphibia > Anura > Microhylidae > Gastrophryne > Gastrophryne carolinensis. The sequence goes on along the minus strand of CM051237.1, from coordinate 388,365,722 downwards.
ATCGGGCTGCTGTTTGCAGATTGTTTCCAAAAATGTTTAAAGCTCTAAACTGTAATTGGATTCCCCCCTGCATGTGTACTGTTAGTGGAATATCATCCATAGTTTATTTTTCATAAAAAATGTTGTCTTTCATAAGAATGACCACTAGATGGCGGTGGCTCACAACAGGCACATTGTACACGGGACAATAATAGAGCCAAGTAATGCAACTCTACACATTTAATCAACAGTTTCCACATCTGCTTGGTAGATTTTGTGTTTTGGCATAGCTACGAATTAAGTTAAAGCATATTATTTCCATACTGCTTATAAGGGGCAATAATAGGCCTGCAAGCAGCATACCCTACAGTGCCCAGTAGAAGCTGTAGCAAGGCTCCAAAGCTTGTCCTCCTTTCAATTTCATTCCTCCAGAAAACCAGTGGTCTAACAGCCACTCTCCTCCTTGGTGCTTACAGCACAATTGAACCCTGCGAGCCAAAGCTGGATGGTTCTAAAGCTGTCTCTGACCACAGCAGAACTTGCACATGACTCCTAAAGCTGTGCCATAACATGGCCTTCCACGACCAGAAATGACCCAGAACACAGCTTTGCTTAGAATTCATAGGGTATTCACAAATAATTAGATATTTTGAGATGCTTGGAAATGCCTTATTTTACACTGCTCCCGTTGGGGCATTAGGTGGGAATAGGTCAGTGTGTGTCTGGACATGGACTTTAAGTATTACTGTAAAAGGTTTTTGAACTTAGGTAACCCTAACAATAAAAAGTGTAATTTTACTACACCTGTTAGGTACACGGTAAGGGGTCATTTCTGCCATGAGCTTATTTCTTTAAAGAAAAGTACATACTGATAGTAACCCAAGGAAGTAACAATGACACCTTGGTTGCTATGAATATTACATTTTCCTTTTCTCATAATTTCAATTTTCTTCATTTTGCCATAGAAAGCAAAGTGGACCAATCATATACAGCTAGGTTATAGCTCCACCCACCAGGAAGTTTGCTCTAACCTCTGGGGCTTAGGGACAACTCAGGTGAACAGACTAGGTGACAATGGAGACCAAGCCACAGGGAATAGATAATACATCCCCCTTCACAAAGTGGTTAGTGTGTAGCTCAGGAAAAATGTGTTAAAAGCTGTCTTTGGGGACTGGCAAGGATGTTTCTTGCCCTTGCATCAGCTGTGGGGGGGGGGGGGCAGGGGGTTACACAGTAGAGAGACTCAAGGACAGTGACACTAACTGTCCCAGAAAAGCCTGCCCTGCTCACATGCCACAACATGTACTGCTGGCTGGGCTGTTGTGGCTAATATTCTAAGTATGCAGCACGTCCTGCTCCAGATAGTATTCATAACATCTGGGTTATACCTCCACAAGAGGGCGCTTTACTGCAGAGATGGCAAAAAGAGGCCCCTCCCGGTCCATATGTACCCGGGACCTCCCACTAATTCCCCAGATTCTTCTCTGCAGTGGGCTGCGAAGGACAAGATGATGGCTTCTCTTCTCGCAGGTGAGCTGGGCTGCAGCCCATGACCCTGTAGGACTATTCTCACCCATTCCACTTTAATACTATGCCTCCCAGCCTTGGCTGCGTGGTCGGGTGATGGTAGGCAGCATCTATTAGAGATGCTTTATTAGGAGCTTGCTCCTACGCAAATCCCCCACCAAAGGGTAGGCGGCCCAGGTTTTGGTGAGCCTGTATTGGGATGCCCCGTCCGCTCATAGCCCTACCTTACATATCCTAATGTAATTATGGGCTTCCTACTACCCCATTATCCTGGTTCGTCGGGGGGGGGGGGTCTGTGTGTTTGAGTGCTTTGCTTTATTTCACTGTGCATTGTGATTACTGTGTTACTCTGCAGACTCGCGCTGGCATTCGGTCAGCGGTTCTCTTCCTCCCTTGTCTCCTTTATTTGAATTACCCGCGCGTGCCCTGCGGCATCTGCGGTCTGCGGTCTGCGGTGACGTCACGCCGGGGCCTGCTGCGCTCTGATTGGCTGCGGGAGCTCTTCGGCGGTCCGTGAGTCCCCCATGATTTATTGTTTATATATTTTGTCTTTATACTGATGGGGTGTATTGTTTTTTTATGTCTTTCAGGCAGGAAAATTGATTAGAGGTTTCTCCCGGTCTTGTGCCCTCTATTAGGGCTAATTAACATTATTAGAGGCCTAATCATTTAAATCTTCCCACTATCCTAGCGGACATTTGGGGCATCCCGGGTAGCTGTGTAGCGTAATTCCTATTGGCCAGTTGTGCCACAAAAAATCACCATATGGAAGCTTCACAGGATATTGTGCTGGGTGTCCCATCGGGACAAGCCCGGCTGTGTGTGGTGTGTGGGCATCCCCTGTGAGCGATGATGTGCGGGTTTGTGTACCCTGCACCCAACAGGCGCTTGCGCGGCATTCTGGGCTATCTGCTTCTGGGTCTGCGCCCACCATGTCTTCTCCCTCGCCCCCTCGGTTGATCGTGATCCCCAGTGGGATCAACACTAGTGGGGAGTCTCAGCCTGATCTGTCTTCCAGGCTGGCCAACATTGAGAGATTGATTGCTAGCTCTGTGGCCCGTAAGGCCCCAGCTAAAAGACGGCACGTGGCGCCTGCTGCGTCTGCCTTCCCTATGGAGACGGAAGATTTCCTTGATTTGTCTGACTGTACCCCGCTTGAGGAAGGGGAGTTATTCTCAGATTCGGAATTTTCCGATGATCAGCATTTCCTTGCCGCTGATGCCGGCTCAGAGCACTGGAATGCTGATGACACCCATAGACTTTTGACTCAAATCTTTGAGGTGCTTTCCATTTCCCTTCCTGCTGCGGCACCCAGGCAACAGGGGGAATTGTTTGGTACTACAAAGCCACGTTTGGAATTTCCAGAACAGGCACATTTCAATAATCTGGTCCACAAAGAATGGGAGAGGCCTAGCCGGCTTCTTGGTATCCCTAAGGGATGGGATAAAAGGTACCCTTTTCCCTTGGACGTGGTTAAATGTTGTTCAACTCCACCAGAGGTGGATGCCCCTGTTTTGGGGTTGTCTAACTCTTCTGTGGTGCATTCCCCTGATTCCACTACCTTGAAGGATAGTGAGGACCGGCGTATTGACCAGCTGGCTTCCCATGCCTTTGCCTGTGCGGGATCGGCCCTGCGCCCGTCTGTGCTTCTGCTATTACTGCAGTGGCCGTTCGGACTCTGGTCAAGGGCCATTTGGAAGGCTATCCTGATGATTCTTCTAGTGCCGAATTTAGAGCCTTATCACAATGGGAGATGCCTTAGATGACACCATTAGGATGTGTAGCAGGACCTCGGCTCTGGTGGTTTCTAGTCGCCGCTCGATCTGGCTGCGCCAGTGGGCAGCTGACAATGCTGCTAAGAAGGCTCTCACAGGGCTACCCTTTAAGGGGCTACGCCTTTTTGGTGACTGTTTGGACTTTTTTGCAAAGGGAGGTAGGTTGCCCCAATGCAAATGACAGCCGCAGCCCTTTCGGGGGTCGGGGTCCTTTACTCCCTCCTTTCGTGGACCCAGGTCGGGGAGGGGGGTATCATTTGCGAGGCACAGGGGAGATTTCTGGGGCAAGGGCAGAGGCCGTGCCTGTCCCGGATCCTCCTGAGGATCCAAGCCCAAATCTGTCTTCAAGCCCACTCAGCCATGAAAGGGCGCCCTCACCCTTTCGGGTGGGGGGACGGCTGCGGCTCTTCGCTCATGTCTGGGGGCAACAGGTCTCAGACAGGTGGATTCCGGAAGTTGTGTCCTAGAGTTCGAGCTAGAGTTTGAGAGAGGTCAAGGTTATTATTCCAATCTCTTCACAATACCCAAAAGGGATGGTTCCATCAGGCCCATCCTGGACTTAAAGCTTCTCAACAAGTTCATCAGAACCAGACACTTTCGTATGGAGACCCTGCGCTCCGCGATCAGCTCAATGCGCACGGGGGACTTCATGACCTCCATAGACATCAAGGATGCTTACCTTCATGTGCCAGTCTTCCCAGGGCATCAGCAGTTCCTCAGGTTCGCCCTGAAGGACCAGCACTACCAATTTGTGGCACTTCCCTTCGGTCTCACCTCGGCCCCCAGAGTGTTCACCAAGGTGTTGACGGGGGTGATGGCCCTCCTCAGAGCCGGGGGCATTCGCATTCTCCCTTATCTGGACGACCTTCTCATTACATCTCATTCTATTCAGCAGGCAGAATTGGATACCCAGACGGTGGTGACTGCCCTGGACACGTTCGGATGGGTGATCAATTATCCCAAGTCCTCCCTCTCCCCGTCCCGGGAGACCCCCTTCCTGGGCATGATTCTGGATACTATTCAGGCCAGGATTTTTCTGCCTCAGCAGAAGGTGGATTCTCTTCAAGCTCTGGTTCATTTCATGCTGGCCAGCCCTCGTCTTTCCATCAGGCTAGGGATGCAATTGGTGGGACAGATGGTGGCCTGCTTCGAGGCAGTCCCTTATGCTCAATTTCACATGAGACCCCTTCAGCTCCATCTCCTTTCAGTCTGGGACAAGAGTCCCCTATCTCTGGATCAGGCCTTTGTTCTTTCTCCTCTGGTCCGGCGGTCACTCCTGTGGTGGCTGGACTCGAGGAATCTTCTGGGGGGCAGATCCTTTCTAACACCTTGTTGGGAGATGGTCACTATGGATGCCAGTCTGTCAGGTTGGGGGGGCTACTGGAGAGCCCTCCAATTCCAGGGGCTGTGGGGCCCTCAGGAGGCTCACGCTCCTATCAATGTCCTGGAGCGGAGGGCGGTTCGGTTGGTGCTGGCACAGTTGACTCCTCACCTTCAGGGTCTGCCAGTACAGGTTCGCTCCGACAACCAGACGGCGGTCGCTTATATCAATCATCAGGGAGGGACTCGGAGCAAGAGTGCCTTCAAGGAGGTGTCGTTGATTCTGTCCTGGGCCGAGAACAATGTCCTGTGCATCTCAGCAGTTTCTATTCCGAGAGCGGAGAATCTGGAGGCGGATTCCCTGAGCAGGGGGACCTTTCGCTGGGGGGAATGGTCCCTCAACAGCGAGGTCTTCCTATCCCTTTGTCACCGGTGGGGGATGCCGGACGTGGATCTGTTTGCTTCTCGCCACAATCACAGGCTGCCAGCATTTGTCTCCTTGTCCCAGGATCCTCTGGCTCTGGCGGTGGATTCTCTGTCTCTGTCCTGGCAGGGACTCGGTCTCCTGTACATCTTTCCTCCGTTTCCTCTTCTGAGCAAGGTTCTGCACAAGTTGGTTCAGGAGAGGGTGCCTGCCATTCTGGTGGCCCCCAGGTGGCCAAGACAGGTGTGGTTCGCAGACATTGTGCAGCTGGCAGTGGATCAGTACGCTCTACCCTTGGTTCCGGATCTTCTCACACAAGGACGGCTCTGTTATCCCAATTTACAAACGCTGGCTTTGACGGCCTGGCTGCTGAAACCTCCATCCTGAAGGAGAGAGGATTGTCTGATTCGGTTGTTCATACTCTTGTACGGGCTAGGAAGAAATCCTCCTCTACTATCTACTATAGGACCTGGAGGACCTACATTGACTGGTGTGAGTCTAGGGCCTTTCCCTGTCGGGTGTTCTCCATTCCTAGGATCCTGGAGTTCCTTCAACATGGTTTGGATATGGGTTTTCAGCTCAGCACTTTGAAGGGTCACGTGTCCGCCTTGGCTGTTTTCTTCCAGAGGTCCTTTGCTCTATATCTTCTGGTCAAGACCTTCTTTCAGGGGGTCGCTCATGTGCGCCCTCCCCGCAAACCCATGGTACCGGTCTGGGATTTGAATTTGGTATTGTCTGTTCTTCAGAGTCCTCGGTTGTCTATCCTTACCCTGAAGGTTGTCTTTTTGGTGGCTATCACCTCTGTCCTGCGTGTTTCTGAGTTGGCAGCTCTGTCTATTCAGGCCCCCTACTTTGAGAGACACCAGGACAAGGTGGTTTTCCTCTTTAAACCAGACTTCTTGCCTAAGGTTGTAACTGCCTTCCATCTCAATCAGGATATTGTGCTTCCTTCTTTGTACCCTAATCCTGGTAATCCCAAGGAGAGGGCCTTGCATTCTCTGGATGTTGTCAGGAATGTGAAATACTACCTGGTGGCTACTGCGCCTTTCAGAAAGACGGACGCCTTGTTTGTGGTTCCCTCGGGTCCCAAGAAGGGGTTGGCTCCTGCTAAGTCTACTATTAGCAAATGGATTCGTCAGGCCATTGTTAGGGCCTATTCTACTAGGGGGAAGGATCCTCCTTTCCGTGTTACTGCTCATTCTACTCGTGCTGTTGGGGCTTCCTGGACCTTCCAGCACCAGGCTTCTGTTGAAAAGGTTTGTAAGGCTGCTTCTGTTCATACCTTTTCCAAGTTTTACAAGGTTGATGTTCGGGCCTCAATGGATGCTGTTTTTGGCCGCAAGGTTCTGCAGGCGGCAGTGGTTTGAACTGCACGTTGTTGCCTTTTTGGGATCCCCACCCGTTTATGGACACTGCTATTGGATGTCCCAGATGTTATGAATACTATCTGGAGCAGGGCGTGCTGCATACTTAGAATAATACAATTCTGTGATTACTCACCTTGTAGAATTGGTATTATAAGTATGCAGCATGTCCTGCTACATCCCACCCTGATTGCTTTATTCTTGGATCCTCTATATGGTGTTGTTGTTCCTTGTTACCGTTGTTACATTTGTTATTGGCTTCTCCTGGTTACCTTACTGCTTTTCTCTACTGGGGAATTAGTGGGAGGTCCCGGGTATATATGGACCGGGAGGGGCCTCTTTTTGCCATCTCTGCAGTAAAGCGCCCCCTTGTGGAGGTATAACCCAGATGTTATGAATACTATCTGGAGCAGGACGTGCTGCATACTTATAATGCCAATTCTACAAGGTGAGTAATCACAGAATTGTATTTTTCCTCATTTAATGGAGACCAGCCTAACACAACATCTAACATTTTTTGTACTAACCTGGTCTTCATTAAAAAGGGCAGCAGACAGAGCCCCTTACTAAAGGAGGTACTTGAGGACACAGTGTGCTCTTTGGCTTCTGGACTCCTGGAGAACCAGGCCTAAGGAGTGCCATCCTCCCTTCCCCCTAAAGCAGGACATGAGGACAAGATGGAGGTTTTTCCAGGAGGCTGAACCAGCTTTTTTGGATATGACTTGACCATGTTATTACTACCTTTTTGTTCCAAATACTGTCAGACTAACCCCTCTTTCTTTTGTGGGAAGGTGAAGGTGCTTCACCTTGTTGCAGTTCTGTACAAGGGGATGTTCCTACCAAGTTGGAGGCCTGTGGTCCTTGAAGGACCCTGTGGAAGGGAGATTGGAAAACATGCATTTGCTATTCAGGCCACATGCAACAGATCCCATCAGACTATAGAGGAGCTAAAGGTTCTCTGCCCCATTACTCCCCGGGTAAGGTCAGATCTTCAGTGGTGGGGGGCCTACAGCTCAAAGTGGGTCTTTCTTGCCTCTTTGGTGAAAGAAGATCACCATGAATTCAATCAATGTACTTGGACACAAAGCTACTTTCCTGTCTTTCCAGCACTGGACAGAGGACCATCAGTGGACAGAGTTCAGTTGGACAATGCTACAGCTGCGACCTACATTCGAATATCTTTACATTTGTGGGGGCACTCGCAGCAGGGTGGCTATGTTGAAGTGGACCAAAACCCAGGATTTTGACTGTCCTGGGCTTTGGTCCTTTCCCCCTGGGGGTGCCCGGCTGTGTGAACCCCCCCAGATTGCCCTCTGAAATCACGCCATCTAAACCAGCGTCTAAGGCCAACAGCTCCAAGTGCGCTGGTGACCGCACCCCCTCTTCTAACAGTGAGCGTGCTGGCCATTCACAAATGCGCCAGTGGAACGGGAAGCAAGGAAAACGAACGGGGTGAAGGGTTTCACACAGTAGGGCATCCCGATTTTGGATGCCCCAGGGGGAGGGAATCGATCAGCCCGGGAATCTTATAAATTCCTGGGCCGATCGTGCTGGGTTTTGGTCCACTTTAACAAATTGCGACAGTTGCCATGCTGAGGGTGGAGAACAATGCTACAGCTGCAACCTGATCAGGCTGCAGGTCTGTAAAAGGAAATATAATAGAACGCACTAGATGTGGTTCTATTTGTGTCCTGCAATAACTGCTAGGTGGATACCTTTGTGGAAAGAGTAAGGCATCTTCTACTGGGTACTGCATTTGTGTTCTGGCTTTCTCGTTACTGAGATGTCTCCATGTTTCTCCCCTTTCTTTAACTTTTTTGAAATTATCTCTCCAGCTTCTGCGGTTTAGGGGAATCTCTATTCTCAAAATCAGAGTGTATTTCCAGTCAGGTGACAGGGGATATACTATAAAATGGAAAATAGAGATTCCCCTAAAACACAGAACCTTGAGAGTCAAATTTGAAATCTTTAAATAGTAAAGAAAGGACAAAAATAGTTGGTGTCATTTTTTATAGGTGCTTTTTTCTTAATTTTGGGGGCCTAATGTCCACCTTTTTGGTGTTTTTAGCATTAATCCTTTTGAGATTTGTCAACTTTGACAACTTTTTTAAAAAAATGTTTTCACCAAAAAAAGGGAAAAATTACGGAGAAAAACAGGCGGCTGACATTTTCTTTGCTTAAAACGTGCCAGATTCCTTCAGCATGTATTTTAGGAATTAAATAAGCCCATTAGTCAGTTTTCTACAGCTTTTTGCTGAATGAAAATCACTCGATAAACTGACACATTCGCACTCGCTTTTCTGCCCTCTAAACATCCCATGAATCAGTCGGGATTTTGCGCTTGCGGAAAAAAATATTGTGCAATTTCCGCTTTGTTGTCCGGGTGCAAATTTCCATCTTGAAAAATGCGCTTCACATTTTGATGCTTGTGAATCAGTGCGCATCAAATGCACAGGCACCTGACCATGAATCAACCCTATAGCGGTGGTGTATAGCCCTGAGAGTGGAACATATTTCATAAGGCCTCCTTCGGGGCACGGCTTTGAATAGAGATATCTAAGTGATTGGCCGTGTCTTCAGCACTTCAAGGAAATAATTTAACAGTACAATACTTTCTGTAAAAATTTGCCCCCAAAATTTCGACAAGAAAAGTTATTGCTCCAGCTCCTTTGATGGTCCTCAAATTCTTCTAGCCACGTTACTTACAAGATGACCATGAGACTTGTTCCTCACCTCTAATTATTTCCTAAAGGACAGACAGACATGACCCTCACTCTCAGCTCACAAATAATATACACATATTGCACAAGAGGTACTCAAGAAAGACTACAGCCTATTGTCAGAAGGAGCTTGGGGGCACTATCATACAATGTTAGATCTCAGGACTGTAACATTCATTCTATACTGCTTACATAGCCAGTTTCCCTACATCTCCTCATTGTGTTAAGATGCATGACCAATAATGCATCTCTTGATTCATCTTGAATCTGAACTACACATCAGGACCAAACCCTTGATGACCAGCACTGGAGTCCAAAACACTCCAGGACCAGCCGTTTACCTCCTCTGGGGCATCCTGTTTTGGGAGGTGTGCATACCCAGCAAACGGGTTTCACACAGTGAGGACATCTCAGATCAGGATGCCTCCTACAAAAAAGCATCCACATGGGGGACCAGTCTATGGGAAACTTTAACATCTTCCCAGAGTAGTGCCCAAAGGGTAAATGCATCTACACACATCAGAAGAATTCCACAATGTTGGCAGTTTTACTGGTTTGGGGGAAAGGCTGTAAGTTAAACCGGACCAACACCCGTTTTTATTTTAACGGGTGTTGGTCCCGTTGTCTGCTGATCACAAGAAGCTCGGGGAGGCATCCAGAATGCTGGAGCTCCCCGTAATACATTCATTACGAGCCAGCGCCGGGAAAGGAGTCCCACGATTGGCCTCCGGGCAGTCACGTCCCTGTAAAAGCACAATGACAGGTTATAACCCCTGATCCTTCTTATTTGTAGTAGAAAACGGAAACAAGCTTGGCTGCATTTTTGGGATGTTTTATTATTGGACCATCTCTTCATAACAGTGCTCTTTTAAGCTTTGCAGGGACTTGCTGCATTTTTGAGAGTCTATAATCTTTAATGACTACTTGTGTAACCCAACCTAACACACACAATATAGGGCAAATCTAATTTATAAAATCTACAGAGGAGGAGCAGAATTTTTCCAGTGAGGTAGGGATAGGTTACTTTATATATGACAATAACCGCACACTACATCAGTGTTCCCCAATTCTCTCTCTGTGAGCCACCAGGAGACTATGTTTTGCAGATTTCCACACATATTCACAGGTAAAGCAATTGGTGTTTAGGTAAAACTACACAGCATCAATGTGGAGATCCACTAAACCTGACCTTTCGTTGGCACTCAAAAAGAGAACACTTTAGGGTATTCATTAACTTTGGAGCTTATCCATCTTTGGAGGTAGGTGCTGCATAGTCTTCCCATGTTAGGATAGAGGGGCCAGAGACATTCTCAACCTCTCTCATAAATATCGCAGGGAAAAAGGGGTTCTGTCACTAAACCCAGTCAGGTGGAGGAGATTTAAATCAATAATTGCACACCATTGTGTGTTGAGTTGGAGAGGCTGCCTGAACTCACACAACTGTTTATTGGAAAGGCCCCCAGAGATGTGTAATATTGATGGAAGTAGTTAGAAGATGGCACAACAGGAGCCTGTAATTCAGTAACATTTGGAAAAGCTCTCCGGTCTCCATATAATGTATTGCCTCCTCAATCTACCTGTGCAGGTCCGAGAGCCTCTTTAATTGGGTGTGTGATGGAGCATTTCTACAGGTGAGGTGCAGAATATTTTCAATCAATTGCAATAATAATTATTGTATCAACTTTCCTGTGTTTATTTGGAGAGGATCTCACAACTCCTATCATGTCAAGTTTTTATTGATCTAAACAAGACCTCATTTTGCCCAGGTATGTGGCAAGTCATAATCCTAACATAAGTACATATAATGACACCTGAATATGTGAGAAGTAGCTGCTTTCTAGTAAATTAAATGGACTGATCACCCATATAAAAAATGGGCACTCACCTTTTGTCCCCCACAGCTGATTGGTCCCAATCTGGCCTTATCAGCTTGCTGGATTGCACCCCGTGCTGCCCCAAGTTCAAGCAGCAGTTGTAAATGATTCTGTGTTGGATTCACACCATCAGTCATAGGAGTGCTGCCACACCTTCTCTATTAATTGAACGGGGGGGTGCCGAGGCCTGCCATGCCCCCTCCATTAAAGTGAATGGAGATGGCGTGGTAGTACGCATGTGACCAATGGCGGGGGATGCAAATGGAACTTGGAAGTGCCACTGACTGCAGTTCGGGCCATGCAGGTTGCTTTCCAGCATTAGGGTGAGTTGCTGCGGGGTCCAAGTGGTGACTGTTGTTTTACATAGGTGTTCAATCACCCCCCCTTATTCAGAATGAAGGAGAACTAAAAACATTAGCTGGATCTCATTTACATGGTATACATTATATATAATATATCAGGCTTACATATTTATGTGCTGGCGTTAGATGTGTTTTATTTACTGCTCTTCAGAAAGACACTGTTTAAAGTGGACCAAAACAAAGGATTTTGACTATCCCAGATTTTGGTCATTGCCCCTGATGCAAGATGCCCCGCTGTGTGAAACTTCCTGGCCTCTGGTCCAATCAGCACACTTGACTGCACTGACACAAAGTCGTCTAGGCTTACCTAAGGACTCTACTGTAGTTCAGGTGAGCGTGCCGGCAGCCGCATCCGCGCTGCCCTCTAACAGGAAGCATACCTGCGCCAGCCACTCACAAAGGGCACGGGTGTGCACCCTGCTAAAGGTGTAGCAGGAAGCTCGTGCATGCCCCAATGGATCGGGGGAGGAGGTGTGTTTACCTGGCAACCTAGGGGGTCTCACACAGCGGGGCATCCTGAATATGGATTCTCTGGGGGAGGGAATTAAGCGGCCCTGAAATCTATGAGGCCTATGCAGGCATAAAGGATTGTGGTCTTCCAATATGTCGTCCTACCTTGTAGATACAAGACAGCACTCGCAAAGATTTATTTCTTATAGTTCTAGAATATTGTGTTGTGAATAAGCAAAGATATAGAACATAGATAAACAAATGTATGTAGAACCAAACAGGATTTTAAATATCTAGTTTATTTTTGGTAACAAAGTGTAGACAATATATATATATGTATATGTTTGGAATTAAAGCTCAAAGAATATTAATAAAACTTGGACATTTTCCTGAACATTTTTTTGTATTTTTAGCAAGCAGCCCATCAAGTATTTCTACAGCTGAATAATGTATTTCACATTCAAAAGGGTCTCTAAGCCTGCTGGTTGCATTGTAGTATTTGTCCAATGTTAATATTTTTTTGTATTATCTGCTCTCACCTTAGGGCAGTGGTTCTCAACCTTTCTAATGCCGTGACCCCGCAATACAGTTCCTCATGTTGCGGTGACCCCAAACCAAAAAATAATTTTGGTGGCTACTTCAAAACTGTAATTTTGCTACAGGTATGGTTCGGAATGTAAATTCCTGATATGCATTATGTATTCTCATTGCTACAAATCAAACATAATTTAAACATAGTGATTAATCACAAAAACAATATTTAATTATACGCTGAGAAATATTTATTACTAATTCCAATAAATAACATTTCACCATGGCATAGCATGTGTCGGAAACTGTCATTTCTCCGCCTCTTATTGAAATTAATAGGAGGATGCAGCGGATTGTGTGGTAAGATTCTAGAGATTCTCGGGAGCTCTCTTCCACAAAATCCGCCGCACTCACAATGAAATCGGTAGGAGGCGGATTCAATGCCGGATTTCAGCAGTTTCCTCATTCAGAATGTGGGAAAATAGTGGGAGATAATTATACATTGGGGAACAGTGTGAACTACATCTTATAGTGGTCTCTTATAGTATAAGACCGATGTACTTCACACTGTGTAAATGCATGGTGCTTTGTGTAAGTGTAAGCTGCTTTGTGTACTGTGTAATGATTACACACAAAGCACCTTACACTTACACAGTATTGTGTGTATGGTGTGTGTACTGTTTTTACATTATTAACCTTTTTTACACCAGCAGGCTGTCTCGCAGGCTCTCTTGCCTCTCCGCCTCCTAGGCTTCTGTTCTCGGGCGCTTGCTGCGTCCGCCCACTGATGATGTCAGCAAGCGCTGGACACATGTAATGCAATCACGTCTGCGTATGCGCGCAGGCATTCAGTTTGGAACGCGCATCCATGACGGCGTGCTTTCCAGCTGAATAGCGCTGCTCCAGACGGTAGCGCGACTTAGCAGCTAAAGCCATCAGAAATATGTATTTTCCGATGGCTTTAGGCGACCCCTGTGTTTTGGTCGTCGGGGTCGCGACCCACAGGTTGAGAACCGCTGCCTTAGGGCCTGATCACAGCTGTAAAAATATGATTTATACATTTTTAAACATGTTGCTGCACTGCTAATGTTTTAGTAAATGTGCTCCTTGTAGTGCAGCAACATGCGCAAGTGTGAAAAAAGATTATTTTATTATATTTTGTGCTATATTTTGCACTGATGTGACACTGTCTGGCAGAAGTGCTTGATAAATCAGCCTAAGTCTTCCTAAAGGGAGGTCACTCTTGCAATGAAATAGGTTGCAGTTTCACCTTAAGCCTAGAAAGTAATGTCTTCAGCAATTCCCGAAACATTTTTGAAAAATGTGCTCAGATCCAGACATAACCCCAAATAAAATAACAAAAATACATTTGTTTTAATCAATTATTATTATTATGACCCAACTTAAAGGGCACCTGTAAGCAAAAATACAATGCTCAGCTTATATTTTTTTTTTGCCTTTAGATGCCCTTTTCCACATATTTACTAGATCAATTTTAGTTTATAACAAACTACCTTGTAGGCATTGTTTCTGGGTAGCAGTTGCCCTCCATTTTTATTCTTAGCTGTGTCAGAGACTTATTAAAATGTGTTGTTTCTGAATATTTTCTCCAGGGGCTGCTTTAGATTCTTTTTTATGTTGTAAGCAGAAAATTTGAAGTTAAAAAATATCATTGGTTAGCCAAAAAATGGTATTGCCTTATAGTGGAAGTCCAGCCACTCGGTAATCGCCACTGGAGTTACAATAAAATAAAAATCTCCTTACCTCCCGGGGATCCACCAATCTCAGCTTCCCCTGCTCTGTGCACATGCCCAGCCATTCAAGTGAATTCAGGGGGTAGGGCCACACACACAGGGTGAAAGTTGCTTCTGCAGCAGATCCAACATGGCGGTGCCCAGCGCCAGGATTGGCAGGTGAGTTGAAAAAGTTTTTTATTGAAACCCCCCCCCCCCCCCCATGCTCTACCTCAGTGCTAGGGGTGGGTGGCAGGGTTTAGGCTTACCAGGTGACTGGACTTACATTTTAACATTGGAATTTAGGCCTACATCAATGTTACACAGTTCAGCAACGTTTGAGGCTGTAAAGATACAGTAACTCTGTATGTAAAGGAAATTATACTTTTAGCCATCGGTGTGACTTAAACTTGGACACTCATGTATCCTGGGCTGTTCTCTTTAACACTGTATAGGCTCGATTCAGCACGGGTTTCCCACGGCCTGGGCACTATCGCCAGCGCATGAGGAACTTTTCTTATAGGCACATGATTCAGGGACACATGCAATCCATTAATGTATGTGTGCCCAAGCCATGAGTCTATTTTCTCCTTATGCGCCAATTTATACGACAGTTAAAATTAAACATTGTCAGCAAAAATGTAAATGATTTAATTGATAAAATCCCCACCGCTATAGCGCCATAGCGTGATTTTTATCAATGAAAATGACAGCAATTTTTTTTGTTTCTTTTTTTACTATAGTCTTAAAATTAAAAAGAAAAAAAAACGTGCCCCCACAGAAACCAACTAACCCGGACACCAGCATAATGGTGGTAACCCAGGCCAACCCTGTCCCTCCAGGTTTACTAGTCCTTATTCCCTTCAACATGGGTTTGAGGCTCTTCCTGGGGTGCACCAGGTGTCTCAAATAGGGGTGTGGGTAATTGGGCGGGGTACTGCCATGTCACCAATACACTGTGAGCTAGTATGGGGGTCCCTGGACCCCTTAAACCGGACCTTCACCATGATTTATTGAAAAGCCCAAATCCTTATAAAAAGATTCCCCAGCATCTAAAATTAATATATTTTAAGTTTTTAGTCACTTATTATTCTTTACCCCACTGGGCTGCAAAACTGTTCAGGACTTTAGGATACGGGCGCCGCCATCTTGACTCAGCATTACACTACCTGAGTAGATGAGAGCAGGATGATGTACAGGGGGTTGGGTTATATCTGTGCTTTGCTCAGACAGAGCAGAGCTGGGGTCAGGAAAAGGTCAGCAATCCCAGAATGCAGAGCAGCACAGTCAGAAGGCACTTCCTGTTTGCAGGCTGCCTGATGTTCCATGAGCCACCATCTTGGATGTTTAAAGGCTCATAACATGCAGTAGATGCAGGTAGGATGAATTGTAATATGAGCAATCTGTGTGTACAGGGTGTGGGAAACATATAAGATAGACTCTTATTCAGAGTGAAGGACCACTTTAACAGTGCATCCCAAGTGTTAAAGACACCACAGAAAAATCATTTTATTATTCTAAATTTAACTACTTACTGGTCCCCGACTTATTTCCCATGCGGGGTTATGCTGTGTCCCCTCCAATCTTCTGAGCTGTTCCATGTTGTTTTGTTGGCAGGGGCGTCATATGCTGGTAGGAGGAAGTAGGTCCCCCCTTCCATCCTGGCTGCCCAACCAGGGACTGCATATGGGGCAGGGGGAGTGGCCTGTTATACAGAGAGGTGGAGCCTCTCTGTGATCTTCCCTATGGGACTACGTACATCAAAGGAGGGGAGGGGGTAGAGGGGGTTTCCTCAGGAATGTGTAAGCCATGTGGGGGAGATCCCAGAGAGGCTCTGCTCCCTGCAGCTCGATAAGCATTCCCTGGCCCCACACGCAGTGCCTGGCTGGGCTGCCAGGATGGAAGAAGGGGGGGGGGGCAATGTCCCCCTGAATTACAACTGGCAGCACTGAAACAACATGGTGGAGGAGCAAAAGAGAACCCCAATGTTCGAGGAGACCCACTATGGGACACCGGATGACCTGGAGGAATGAAGGAAGATGGCACCATCGTCACCTCCTGTGTCCCTCGCTGATCAGATGACAGATGTCGGTGATCGGCAGCCAGAGGAGGAGGGGAGGCAGGAGATCAGAGGATTTCCTGCCCCCTCCTCTTGCCACCGATCACCGGCATCTGACAGCTGAGAGGCCTGGAGCTGTCATGACGCCCATCGAGTGACGTCATTAGCCCCGCCCCTTTGGCAAGATGGCGGCGCCCGTTGGAAGAGGAGGGGGAGAGAGCCTAACAGAGAGCCCTGGGGGAGATTAAAGGCCCCCGGGTGAAGAGGAGGCTCGGAGAGAACGAGCGCATATGGAGGTGAGTAAATGTCATTTTTTTTTTTTTTACAGGAAAAGCTGGCGGCGGCTAAGACAGGGGGGTGGGGTCCTACTCCGGGCACTCTCCTGCAGCCGGAGGAGCCCTGGCGGGGGATCAGAGTCCCCCAGGTTGAAGGGGAGAGCCGGCTGGATCGAATGAGAGGTCAGGTAAACAGGGGGAAAATTTACATGGCTGACGGTTAACTGCAGCGTCTTAGGTATACCATGAATAAGACCAGGTCAAGCATCGAAAAACCAAGACTGTTAAAAGCTTTACAACGATGGTAATAGATGTAGATACAGATCAGAATTTTCAACACACTGGTGAAATAAGGATAAGACCTTGGTGACATTAACGGTTATAATATCAATAACCATCCCGACCTATGTCTGCAAGGTTACCCCGCTCACTGGGCTCGCAATTTTACCAAGCTGAGGGACCCGGAGGGTACCGCCCTCGCAATTATCATGAGTTACAAAAAGGGAGGGGACCCCCACCCGGCCGGGCCTCGAGAGTATCCGCCGGTGCTAGGGGACTCAGATTCACGGCCAACCCTTCCTTCTATGACCTTGCAGTCTTCACAGCTGCCGGCTCTGGGAGCAAACCCAGGGGAAAGGCGGAATAGAGAAAGAGAAGGCATAGCGATAAATATAGAAACACCAGGAATATAGATGAAAAGAAAAGAGAAGAAGAAAGAATGAATGAATGTCCACATTACCCATTTCCCTCCAACAGATTCCGGACTCCAACTCTTAGAAACCTCCCAAATTGTCCACATCCTGTAGTGTTTCTCGGCCCCACCTTCGCCTCTTTCAAGCGCCAGTTCCTTCATCCTTTTCATATTTTCCAACTCCCCATACCACTCCATCAGGGAGGGAATAGTGTTAGTGCGCCAGTTTCAGATTATTACTGACCTGGCTGCGGTAAGCATATGCCTCAGCGGGCCTCTCCCCCCCCCCCCCCCCGCTGCTACCGAACCCGGTGTCATCGACAAAAGGGCTACCTGAGGGGAGATGGGGACATTCTCAAGCATCGTATATTTAAACACTGCCAACACCCCCTCCCAGAAAGTTTTGATAACAGGACATTCCCACCACACGTGGGTTAGGGTCCCTCGGGCTCTGTTACATCTCCACAATCGCCTGTCTCCGATCCCCCATACTTCACTAAATCCTGTACCACCTGGTCAAGATTTTGTAATTCCTCTCCTGGGCTCTGCACGCCATCGAGAATTTGTGCGTCAGAGCAAAACATTTTTCCCACTCCTCTCTCTCAAACGTCTGTCCCAATTCCTCCTCCCATCTCCTGCAAAATTGTGGGAGCTCCTCCTCCACTCCCTCAGTCAGGAAGATCCTATACAGGGTTGAAACTACTCGTGAGGGATGAGTCTGGGCTTTGAGGAGCACCTCAAACCTCATTAGGGGCCGGGACAAGGCAGTTCCGGGGGCGAAGGATCCAATAAAGGCGCTCAATTGGGCATACAGAAACCAGGACAGTTTCCTCCCCTCCCCCCGCTCTCTCAACTCAGATAGTGAAGGTAAGCCAGGTCCAGAGGTAACCTCCCCCAGTCTCGTGTCCTGGGTCGCCACCAGGAATGTCTTAGTATCCATTCCCGGGGTGAAAGCAGGGTTGTTGAAGGGCGGGGTGAGCGGACCAGGCCTGTGCGATATGCCCCTCTGCTTCAGAGATCTATCCCATAGAGTCAGCAGGGGATTTACTAGGTATGGGAGTTCCCGCCTCCCTGGACGGTACTCGGGGTCCACCCAAGGCAAGGCAGTCAGACTAATTGGAGAAATGTCATTTTCCAGAACAACCCATTGCTTATTCCACAAGCCGCACAAAGACCGCTGCTGCGTGATACGACTTCATATCAGGGACCCCTAACCCACCTGCGTTTTTAGGCCTACAAAGCGTCCTCCTGTTCACCCTGGTCTTCTTATTATTCCATACAAAATTGAAAAAAGCAGCCTGTAGCTGCTTAAAGAACCCCCGTTCCGGCAGTACCGGTAGAGTCTGGAAAATGTATAAAAACCGGGGCAGTACGTCCATTTTTAAGATATTTGTCCTCCCCAGCCAGGAGTATTGCTTTTTAGCGTACATTTTCAGGCTCTCCATAGTGCTTTTGAGGAGTGGTACATAGTTCAGTTTATAGAGTTTCCCCAGGTCAGTGGGTATCTGCACCCCTAGATATTTTCTGGAATCCTTTTGCCACTTAAATGGGAAATTTGTCTGGATTAATTCCTGGGTCCGTTCGTCCAGGGATATGTTTAAGATTTCAGTTTTGGCCACATTAACTTTGAAATTACTTAGCTTGCTAAACTCCCGAATGACAGAGGGCAGAGAGGTATGTGGGGAGGTAATGTAAAGAAGGAGATCATCGGGAGAGCTTATATTCCCTCCCCCGGCATGGCACCCCTTTGATGGAGGGGTTGGCTCTCAGTGCATTCGCCAGGTGCGAACATAGAGCAAGGGGGACAAAGGGCACCCCTGTCGTGTGCCGTTCCTAATATTAAAAGATCCAGAGAGGGTGCCATTAACTTTAACTTTAGCAGTGGGGTCGTGATAAAGCGCCATGATTCTATCCAACATAACCGGTCCTACTCCCACCTGGGTCAATGCAGCTCTTAGAAACCCCCAGTGCACCCTATCGAATGCCTTCTCTGCGTCCACCGCCAAAAGGCATGCCGGGGCTCCCCTCGTTTGGGCGTAGTGCACTAACAAGACCATTTTAATAACATTGTCCCTAGCCTCTCTTCCCGAGACAAAGCCAACTTGATCGTTGTGTATCAGCGAGGGTAGCAGGGGTTGGATCCTGTTTGCCATAATTTTGGCGAACAGTTTGATATCCACATTGATCAATGAGATCGGTCTGTAATTACCTGGAGAGGAACCATCCTTCTCAGGTTTCGGAAGGACCGTAATGTGGGCCTCCAGGGTTTGTCTTGGGAAGGGGCAGCGACTCGATACGGAGTTAAATACCCTCGTCAGAAAAGGGGTGATCAGGGGTCCCATCGTTTTAAAAAACCTGGGGGTAAACCCATCCAGCCACGGACTCTTCCTGCAGAGGTCCCCTTTATGGCCCGTGTGACCTCCTCTTGCCTTACCGGATCCTCTAATGCCTCCCTTTCCTCCGAGGGGAAGGTCGGCAGGGCTGTCTCAGCTATATAATCGCTAACCGCCCCTGCGTTCCACGGGCTGAGGTGTTGTCAATGTTGTATAGACTCGATTAGTAGGATTGGAATTCGGCTGCTATTTGGGGGTCTTATACACCTCTATACCATCCGCCATTTTCAAACTGGTACTGGTACTGGTACTGGATAAAAGTACAGCCTTGCCTTGGGTGGAGTGACCGAGCCAGCAGTCTACCACACTTGTCTGAGTGCTCGTACAGGCGTGCCCTGCACCTATCTCTGAATATTAGATAGCATTGATCGTAGAGCCCCTTTAGCTTCTGCCTGGCCTCTATCAATTCTCATAGTCCCCCAGGAGATCAGAGGGTTTTGTGCGTTTTCTCCAACTCTTGTATGCGCCCCAACGTTTCAGCAATCTGTCGAGGCCTCTCCCTCTTGAGCCTCGCACCATGTTTGATGAAGACCCCCGCAGCATACACTTGAGCGCCTCCCACTGTATCGGCAGTGTAGTATCGTCATTGCTATGGTCAAGATGAAAATTGGTTATCACAGCCCTGATCTCAGTCATGCATAGCATATCCTTGAGCAGATTATCGTTTAGACGCCAAGTGTATTGCCTGGGGCTCGCGTCCAGTAACGGGAAGCTCAAGAAAACAGGGGCATGATCTGACCAGAGCATCTGACCAATCAAAGACTCAGGGTCCATTGCAAGGGTGTGATGACTCAGGAGGAAATAATCTAGCCTACAATACATATTATGAGTATGGGAGAAGTATGTATTGTCTCTCTCCCCCCCCATGGAGGACCCTCCAAACGTCCACCACCTGCAGGGACTGGAGAGCTTTGCGGAGTCTGTTAAGCTTAGATTGGGGGATTGCAGATTTCCCCTGAGAAGAATCAATTCTTGGGTCTAAGACTAGGTTGAGATCTCCTCCTATGATCAGCGTTCCTTCTCCAAAGTCTTCCAGCAAGCGTAGCATTCCCAATCCTGCCTCCACCTGACCCTGGTTGGGCAGGTACAGATTGGCCAGGGTGTATCTCGCCCCACACAGGGTAAATTTAAGGAACAGATATCTGCCCCCAGGGTCCACCTTAACCTGTACATTCTCTATAGGAACGTTTTTGTGTATGGTGATAGACACCCCTTTAGATCTGTTTATGGGATTAGGGCTGATACCACCTATCATAGTACCTATTTTTGATTTCGGGAATTCTCCTTTGACAAAAATGCGTCTCTTGCAGAAGGGCTATGTCCACTCTTTGTTTATGAAGCCCATACAAAATTTTGGCCCTTCTCTCTGGGATGTTCAACCCTTTGGCATTAAACGTGCACAATTTAAGACTCATCCGTGCAGCTAGGTTACAGGGGAAGGGCGCCTACCCGGCTAGATGATGTCACAGAGTCCAATTCACGTTACACTATCCAGGCCCGAAATTGCCCAGAGAGGAAGGCAAGCGGACGATCAGAGAGAGAGAACAAGGGAATAGGAGGAGACGAAAGGAGGAACAGAAGAAGAGAAACAGAACAGTGAAACTAACAATACTAACAAACAGGCCCTCCTTAAAGAGGGGGCCAATTAGACACTAAGAGGGCCGTAGCCCTCAACAACACCCAAATCCCTCCGGCTTACCGCCAATGGGATGGCGCGAGAACCTATATGGGGAAGTGGCCTCGCTACTCAGGAGTATGCTCCCGCCAACGCCCTTAGGATCACAAATAAAGGCACCTAACCCACCTAACCCATCCCCCTCCTCCAAACCCAACAGAGGCAACACAACTAAATATCTGCGGCATTATAGAAGGAGCCAAAAAGAATCCCTTTTTCACGTCACTAAACAATTGAACCTCGAGGAATGACCATGAGCCCCCAGCGACCACGAGACCAGACAGCCAAGGCCCGTTCCCCCCTCACACCAGGCCAGCGGGCCACCCCCCCCCGAACCGGCGAGAAAAAGGAGTCGCCAGGCCCAGGGGAGAGGGCCCGCCCAGCCAGGGCACATCATGCCCCAGCAAGGCCATCCCAAGTCAGACCATCTGATCAAGTCTCCCGGTCGCCAAGTAGCAGCAAAGGGGAGACACGTGACCCAGGAAAGGGAGATCCAACCCCCTCCTCCAGCCAGTCCCTCGGGAGCACAGCCGCCTCGGGCAGGACCGCTTATGAACTAGAAGAGAAGTGGGGGGGATCGGCCAATATCACCAGCCACCGCCGGGGCCACGTAACCTCCCATACAAGGATTCAAGTAAGCTTATCCATTTCTATTGACAATAAAAAGGGGGTAAAACAGTAGTAACAATAATAGCACAGAGATACATCAGGAATCCGCGGCTATACATAGGGAGCCAAGGCATCCCTAACGCTCTGGGTTCCTTCTGGGCACCCCCCCTCGCTCACGAACCCATCTGGGGCGTCTAGGGGCCCCCCGCAGAAGCGGGGGAGGCGGGCAGCGCGGGCCAAAGTCCAACCAATCTGGGATTGGGCAAAACGCCAGGCCCAAAAAATCAAACATGTTGGACAAGTCCGCCTTATTATGGAGCGCAAAAACAGAATTGTCCTTACGGATTATGAGGTGGAACGGGTGGCCCCATTTATACAAGGCCCCCATCTCCCGAAGCCTGTCGAGTAGAGGGCGGGGCATTCTTCTCATCTGTAAAGTACGACGCGACACGTCCGGCAAAATTGAGATCTGCGAGCCCCTCCACTGAAACCGGCCTCGGTCTCACGCTCAGCGCAAGATATCTTCCTTAACAGTGAAATAGTGGATCCTGCACAAGACATCCCAAGGCGCCTGGGGGTCTCCAGCCGGGCGGCCCGCTACTCTGTGGATCCGATCGATGTCTATCTCAGAGTCCAGGGATCTCCCCAATAAGGAGTTGAACAGTTCCATGGCTGAGGCGCGCAGTGCATCCGCACGGACCGATTCAGGGATGCCACGGATCTTCAGGTTGTTTCGCCTATTCCTGTTTTCCTTATCGTCCACTTGAAGCCTGAGCTCGGTCATCTGTTGTTGGTGTTGCGCTTGCATTCTTTCCAGGTTTGCCAACCGGGTCTCGTGGTCCGTTCGGGAGTCCTCGAGGGTGGCGACTTTAGTCTCTAGGGCGGAGGGTTTCTGTTTTATATCTCCGATTTCTCTGCGTAGCGCTCTTTCAATTCGGGTTGCCACCGCTTCTAGGTCCGCTTTAAGCTCCGCTTTAGTTGGTAGGTATTGCAGGATAGCCTGGAGGCTGGGATTGATAGCTGGAGTTGAACTGGAAGGCGGCCGTTCGCTCGGGAGAGACGGCGGCCTCAAACAAGAATCGGCAAAAGCAAGAATTCGGCTGCCAGGGGGAGGCGACGGTAATGGATCCCAAGGGGCTTGGGTATACCTGCCCGGGGGTTGCATCACTGAGAAAATCGCAAATAACCAAAGTGGTGCACCACAAATACTAATAAGGCTGTGCTACACTGCAATAATCAGAATGCCAAAACACAGTTAGGCTCATGGAGAATATCCCCATGGGTCTAAAGACAGGAGCACCAAACAATATTCAATTTAAAGTAATATAATTTATTTAGTAATAAATCCACATAAAACATACACCACATAACACACCATACAAGACTGACATATTAAAAACACTGCATAGCACTCCAAAATTTCATCCAGTGCTGTATGGTCCAGCATGAAAAGTTCCTGGGATAACTCCTAATATAAGCACGTATACAACCCCTAATGATACATGATAACCTATTGTGCCGGCACAAATAACCCCTATATACTACACTACTATATATATACAGATAAAGTGACAGTGCATGGAAATAAATAATAAATAATAATAATAAAAATTAATAATATACAACATGAGAATAACAACAATGAATAACTGTTAACCCTTTTATAATGTAGGGTAAAAGTGACTATGTGCGTGAGATCAATAATTACCTACAAAAATGGTCATAAACACCTGTGAATACACAAACCAAAAGTGACAGTGAACTGAGCCAAAAATTGAGGCACAAATATACAGAGGCAACCAATGGCAACAAGAAAGAAGGGGGAAAAATCATGTGAAATCGCGGAGTGGGGCCTAGCAGAGGGGCCACCTACGTTCGTGGCCGCCCGTGCCGCTTCGCTGGGTGAAGAAAGTAACTAAACCCTAAACCTGCTATAAATACCTGTGTAAAGTGGCTGGGTGGGTGGGCCGGTGATGCGCGCCATTCAACCTCTTTCTCGGGTGGTGGGAGGAGTGTATGGTCTTCTCTGCTGAGTTAGAGCGGTACCACCCCGCCATTTTGGGCAGGGTACTGAAGCTTCCTGCCTAGCCTTTTTAAACCGACAGATTGACAACGTATTCAACATCTCCTTAACCTGGACCATCTCCACAGCAGAGGTAACATTCCTTGATGTTAAATTGACTTGCAATTCGGATGGCAGGATAGATACTAGCCTGTATAGAAAGCCGACAGCTGTAAACAGCTTTTTGAGGTATGATAGTGCGCATGTTTCACATTTGAAAAGGGGTATCCCTTATGGACAGTTCCTCCGGGCCCGGAGAAACTGCACAAAATCTGAGGATTTTGAAAATGAATCCATTGAATTAACTCAAAGATTTTTGACACGTGGGTACCCGGAGAGAACCATAAGACAGGCCTATGTGAGAGCCAAACGACGTGATAGGACGGAGTTGCTAAAATACCGCCCACCTCAGAATAGACCATTAAAATGGTCCACGGAGGGGGTACGTTTTGTAACAGATTTTAGCATGCAATGGAGGCAAATCCATGGGATCCTCTCCAAACATTGGCACATCTTAACCTCAGAACCTTCATTGGGGGCACTAGTGGGCCCAAGAGTATTGATGACAGCCCGACGGGCTCCGAACCTGAGGGACCATCTCTGCAAAAGCCATTTTGCACCATCAGGCACTTGGCTCCAGACGCAACAGACTTTGGGATGTGCCCCTTGTACAAAATGCTCCATATGTGCACATGTGGAAAAGACCAAGCACTTTACCAACTTACAGACTGGCAGAAGATTTAAAATTAACTCTTTCATTAATTGCAGGACGCGGTCAGTAATCTACTTGCTGCAATGCGGGTGCCCGGTGGCCTATGTGGGGGAGACACAAAATGCATTGAAGACCAGGATTCAGGCCCATTTGTCGAATATTCGTTTGGCGAGCCGGGACAAGGAATTGGCTAAGACCATTTCACCTGTGGCAGCACACTTTTTGGACAAGTATGGAGGTGATCCCAAAACATTGAAGGTTATGGGTATAGAAAGAGTATCGGTGGGCCCACGGGGGGGGGGGGGGGGATTTGAAACGACGGCTCCAGCAACGAGAGCTGAGGTGGATTTTTCTACTAAACACCAGGAGCCCTAAGGGCCTGAACGAGGATTGGGCTTTTTCCCCGTTCTTGGGCTATATTATCAGCAGGCCCCTCGTCTTTGAGTCTACCGGGATACGGAGATGTATGTGGCAGATCCGGAGCCTGTATAAGTAGACAAGGGTGAATTACTGTCTGGCGTCTTGTCATCTTAACTAGAGGGTCCTCTTAGCTGCCTCCACCCTTATTTTAGTATTTTAGCACTTGGTTGGTTACTCTCATATGAGTTGGTTGGAGATACCTCTTTCTTAGGGGATCTCTAATCTTCTCTGTATATTTGCCCCGCTGGATACGGTCGGGACATTGTTTTGGATGTGGGTTTACCACAGCCTTTATGGTTGTGGCTGACACAAACTTGTTCAGTTATTTCACAGTTTTATGCTAGTCAATGACATTAGTGGTTACACTATGCCATTAGACTTCACTATATTCGGTTTATTTATTTGTATTTTTATGTTTTTTTTCATACACTTTTGTATATGTGCACATCCTCTCACGGATATGCACATAATTGCACAATATGTTTATTTACACATAATTTTGTTTCAGTTTGGCACGGATTTGCACATATGGTGTAGGAGCATGAAGAACATCAGACACTTGAGGAATGTCCCCCTGGATACAGAGCTCAAGGATCTCTCCACACTCCGTTGGTGTTATGATGACATCTCTCTACCTACCACCATGGCAATTATAGCTGTCCATAGGTTTATAATTATACTCTACACCAACGACCTGTATTATATAACTCATTGTTCATATAGTTCCATTAGGTGGCTGCCTGTATCCGTCCTTAATCCATTGAGCCAGCCATTATATACATAGGACCACATGCCCATAATAAGTATGGAGGATGATATCAAATATACCCCATGGGCATGGTTATGTAATAACTGTATAATTGTCTTCTCCTGGGCACCAGAGTAATAAGATATTATGAGTCTAGAATATGTTCCAGTTGAATGTCATTACCTAAGAATGATTTTCCCTTTGTGATTAGCCTTGGTTAAGGCAATATTTTTCATGAATGGAAGCTATACTTAGGCTATTGGATGGCCCTAGATCTCACTAGTCATCAGCCATTGGGTTGCTTTATTATGTATATATTGTATAGGATTTTCATGAATTATTTCCTAAACTAGTTGTATATTTACAGTATTATGTGTCTTATATGTATTATATGTGTTTTTAACCACAGCCTGCATAAAATTAGAAATATAGGGGGCGTGGCTTGCCAATGGAGGAGTAAGACGTGCGGACTGGAGGCTCCCTGCTAAAACCCCCAGTTAACACTAAGAACCCCATCAAACAGCGAGCAACATACCATGACTAAGAAAAGGAAGACCAGGGGTGCAGCACAACAGCGCTCAAGTGCACCCATAAGGGACTATTTCATGGCTGCAGCGCCGGAGGACCGGTTCGGCCGGGGCACCAATATGGCGGGCGCCGACGAGAGCGGGAGCGAGAGGGGGAGCCCACCCCTATGTGACAAACGAGCGGCGTTACTAACCGAGATGGAGGCAGGCGACCGCCCGGACCTTCGAGGCTGTCAGCGGCAGGAGGAGGTGGAAGAAGGGGGGCCACGGGGCCCGAGCGGCAGGAGCGACCCAGGCAAGATGGCGCCGGTCGTCGCGCCCCGAGCTGAGGACACAGCCGTCACAGCCGCCTCAGATGACGAGGGCAGGCGGCAGCCGGGCGCTGAAGCAGAGCGGCGGGAGGTGGACCGCAGAAGCTCCGTGAGTAGCGGTGGGAGCGGCGGCGGGGTAGAGGAGGAGCTGCCGTCACGCCATCACACACCGCAGCATGGTCTGTCGGCTGCTCAGGTGGAGCGGCGGTGGGCAGATCGCATATGCCCCCCGGGCAGTGATGGGGGCGGCAGCGAGCCGGAGGAACTGCTGACACACCACCATGCACTGCCTCAATACAATAAAAGCAGCAATACACTGATCATGACAAGAGCAGAGATACACCACCACATGGGCATGGGGGAGATGGAGGAGCCTGGGGCAGCCATAGCCAATGACTCTCTGCAACGGGGCGGCAGCCCGATAGAGAGGGGGGTCCCAGATAACAGTGCCCCTGTTGGACAGCATACCTGGAGGGGCACATCGGAAATACAGAGGGGAACCAGGGAGAAGGAGGGGGATGGGCTCACCCCTGACCCTGACGCTGCTCTGAACCAAAGGGCGCCTCCAGGAAGAGAGCTGCTGAGTGGGAAGACCCTGGGGAGCCCTCGCCAGCCGTCCCTCAAAAATGGAGCTGGGGCACCCCCTCCCCCCATGGCGGTCATGGAGCCCCCGGTGTCAGCGCTGGAGGGGAGCTCTGGGATGCCCCTCCCCGGATCCTTAATCACAGCCATTGCCGATGCGGTCAGAACCAATGTCGCAGACGCCCTCAAAACACTACCATCAAGGGCAGGTTTTGAATCATGCATATCTCGCATGGAGGGGACATTCCGCAGAGAGATAACCACCATGCAGAACGTGATGGCCGACCTATCTGACAGAGTGGATTCCAATACAACCATGCAGGCGGATATCCGTGCCAGAGTAGAAGCCCTAGAGAGAGACCGAGATGCCGCCAGGAGAACGCTGTCCACCATCCGGTTGCAGCAGGATGATCAAGAGAACCGCAGCAGGCGCAACAATATTCGCCTCAGGGGCATCCCTGAATCAATAGGTCCAGCAGAATTAAAACCAGCGGTTAGCGAACTTTTTAATAGTCTGCTGGAACGCCCATCTGCTGACCACATTGAAATAGATCGAATACACCGAGCCCTGGGCCCCCGTTCGGACAACCCATCCAGACCACGGGACGTGATCTGTAGGGTCCACTATTTCCAGGTCAAGGAAGCGATAATGCAGAAGGCTTGGAACAGGGGCCCGATTGAGATGAGAGGAGCACGGGTCATACTGCTTCCGGACCTGGCCAGGGGTACCCTCCTGATGCGGAAGCTGTTGAAACCCCTCTTGGAGCAGATTCGACGACTGGAGGCGACGTACCGATGGGGACACCCATTTCAGCTGATCGTCCGGAAGGACAGAAGAACATTTATACTAAAAACCCATGCACAATTGCCGGAGCTGTTTGAGTTTTTGAATACCCCTCCAGTTGCTGTCCCGGATTGGCTGGACCCTGAGATTGTCCGGGGAGCGGACCCGCTCCCGCAGAGGCCGATGGGTCGGAGACGCGAGCGAAGAAGGCCGGACATCCGGATCGACGCTGGGGGAAGGAGAGAGCCTGGTCCTCGAGGACCAGAATAGTAGAGTCGGATGACGGCGACCCCCCCGGCGCGGCGGGACCTACGGTCAGATTGGACGGTCCTGACGAGTGAATACACCAGTTGATGTGTCTTTATGTGTTTTCCTTCCTGTTTCTCTCTCTCCTCCTTCTCTCCTTCTCCTTTCCCCACACCTCTCCTCCCCTCGGGGGGGTGGGGTGGGGGGGAGCTTGGGAGACGGGGCGTGATGCGGTGGGGGCGGCCCGGGGAGGGGGGAGCAAGGATGACGCCCAGTGGTAACTCTGCGGTGATCTCGATCCCCTCTTTTCACGCATACGCAACTGAGGGTGTCTGGCGGGTATTCACCTGGGCAGTGCTTGGCGTTGGGTCTCCGGGGTTCCTGCTCCGGGCCTGCTCAGTGGTATCCGCATGGATGTCTTGCTCCCTTCTTCCTGCGCACGCACACCGAGGAATATATGGTTATAGATAACATGTACTTGGAAATCGTTTTAGGTCATGTATATAGAACGCCTTCCTCACCCATACACAGCTAATGCTCTGAGGATGTGAGCTGTTGGAGGGGCCGCCTTGGGCCCTGGTCCCGTCGGGCCGGAGGGGGGTGAAATGATTAATGTTCCTTGAACTGTTACATGGTTTGTTGTCTTGTTGATTCGTGATCATATATTTACATGGCTGGGGGGGAGGGGGGCCTCCATTGATATAAGCAAAAGTTTACTGTAGTTGAGTGTTGTCCGTTGGCTTCTCCTCACTTGGCCTCCATTGCTACCCAGTGACCAGCGCGCTCTCTCGGGGGTGCTTCCGACCGCTTTTTGAACGCGGTCAGACCGCTTTTTGAACGCGGTCAGTATTTTTCTTTTCGGTTGCCCGCAATTGTTGGGCGTTCTCCGGACTCTAAGTTCCTTTTTGTTCTCTAATTTTCCTTTCCTTTTCCTTTCCTCACCTATTTTCTATTCTATCTCTGACCTCTCTCTGTCACTACCTTCTATTTCCTATTGGGTGCGGGCCCCCCCATCCTTGTTTCCTTGGCATCTCGTGTTTGTTCGCCCGGGGCACGGGCTTGGGGGGAGATGGGAGACGGCCCAAGGGCGGCGGCGCCCTTTGTTAAAGTAGTCTCACTAAACTGCAGAGGTCTCAACATCCCAGAAAAGCGTACAGCAGTGACCTCGGAACTAAGGAGACTAAAAGCGCAAGTGGTCTTCCTTCAGGAGACGCATTGCAGGGGGGACCGCGGTCCGAAACTGTCCACAAGGCACTATCCTCAGGTGTTTTTAAGCTCCTCGCCGGACTCCAAGTCCAAGGGGGTGGCCATTCTGCTGGCCAGATCCGTTCCGTTTCAGCTCTCAGACATGAGCAGGGATACTGAAGGCAGATATATTATGGTAAAAGGCACGATACTAGGAGAGAAGTACACGCTGGCGTCTGTATATGTCCCGAACAACGGGCAGGTAGACTTCCTCATGGAGTTCCTGATGGAACTAGTGGACTTCCAGGAGGGTAGCGTGATATTAGGGGGCGACTTAAATTTAGCCTTAGATCCCCTTATAGACTCATCTACTGGCAAATCTCCCATTCCACACACAGGCCTAAGAAAACTTAAGCGCGCACTGCATAACGCCCAACTATGCGACATCTGGCGGATACACAATCCGTCTACAAAGGACTACTCGCACTTTTCGGCGGCACACTCGTCCTATGCTAGAATAGACTATGTTCTCATCTCACACAACCTGCTGTCGAGAGTGTGGAATTCCACGATAGAGGTGACCACGTTATCAGACCACTCTCCGGTGTGCATGTCTCTGCTACGCCGGAACAGGGAACTAGAGCCTGGACCTGGCGTCTAAATGAATCCCTCTTAAAAGACCAGGCTGTGGACCAGGCAGTCCAGTCGACCCTTAAAGACTATTTTGAGCTCAATGCGACAGGAGAGGTGGCCTCTATGACGGTTTGGCAAGCACATAAAGCGGTGGTGAGGGGGGTACTTATCCAACATGCCTCCAGGTTAAAAAAGGCGAATATCACCAAACGTAACCTACTGCTTGACCAGATGCGGGAACTGGAATTGAGACATAAAGAATCCCAAACGGCCGATGTCTTGAGAGACTTGACTCAAGTCAGGGAACAATTAAACTCACTGTTATTACAAAAAGCAGCGTTCACGATCAAAAAGTGTAAGCGCCTGTATTATGAGTGGGGTAATAAAAGTGGCATGCTATTAGCAAGAGCCCTTAAGAAACAGCAATCTCTGAATTTCATCGGTGCGATAATGGACAAACAGCAGCGGAAACAGCACAGGACTGAGAATATCACCAGAGTGTTTCAGACCTACTATCATGAACTGTACAACCTGGGGCAAGCAGGCTCCCAGAGAGCGCTAGAGGAGACGTCCAGAATAAAATCTTACATAGTAGGGTCAGGCATGCCCAGGCTGTCGGAAGCCGCAATTGAGAGCTTAGAAGAACCTATCACGGCAGAGGAGCTGCAGCTTGCGATAAAACAGACTCCCACGGGGAAATCCCCGGGCCCCGACGGGCTCACAATGACATACTACAAGAAATACTCACAGGCGCTGAACAAACATTTTCTAAGGGCTTTCAACGGACTGGGAGAAGGGGATACCCCGGATACTCTCCCAGCCGAAGCCCTGGAAGCACACGTCACAGTTATCCACAAGAAGGGTAAAGACCCCCTGAATTGTAAAAGCTATCGACCGATTTCTTTACTGAACGCCGACCTTAAACTTTTCGCCAAGATCCTGGCGAACAGATTGGCGGTCCATATGCCGGGTCTGATCGTTAATGATCAATGCGGCTTCATTCCTGGTAGAGAAGCACGAGATAATACAATCAGGGCCAGGAAGGTCATTCACTACTCGCGAAGGACGGGCTCCCCACTTATGCTGCTTTCCACGGACGCCGAAAAGGCGTTCGACCGTATTGCCTGGAGTTTCGTAGTAGAAATGCTGAAGCACATTGGTCTAAAGGAAAGAGCTCTCAAATTTGTATTGGAACTATACACAAGGCCCAATGCCAGGGTGAAGGTGAATGGAAACCTGTCTGAGCCCTTTCAGATCACAAATGGCACCAGGCAGGGCTGTCCACTGTCACCACTGATTTTCACTCTGGTGATGGAACCCTTTCTAAGACAGGTTAGGCAGCAAAAGGATGTCAGAGGAATATCACTAGGGGGTGAGGAGCATATGGTGGCGGCATATGCAGACGATCTGCTCTTCTTCGTCACCAACCCCATAGTGGGCCTACCCGTCCTCATGAAAGAATTTGAGGAGTTTGGCAAACTCTCGAACTTCAAGATTAACTTGGATAAATCAGAGGCATTGGATATAGAGCTCCCGACCACTATGGTATCAAACCTCAAGGCGGCCTTCCCGTTCAGGTGGGCCTCTCCTGCGCTGACCTACCTTGGGACAAAGATCCCAAGCAATCTCGAGGAAGTGTTTCAATATAATTTCATACCGATGCTGAACAGAATTAAGGCGGATCTAAACGATTGGAACCTCCCAACCTTCACATGGATGGGAAGAATGAGCATCATAAAGATGACAATACTACCAATGCTTTTGTACCTGTTCCAGACGCTCCCTTGCCATATTCCAGTGAGTTTTTTCAAAAATCTGAACTCTATGTTCCTAAAATTCATATGGGGAGATAAAAGACCTAGATTGCGTATGTCTATACTTCAGCTTCCCAAAACAAAGGGTGGGCTAGCAGTACCAAACATGGCCAGATACTGGCAAGCAGCGCTCCTCCAAAGGATAGTAGACTGGACTAGAAAGGATGGCGATAAAAAATGGGTGGCGATGGAATCAACCTTTACAGAAACACCGTTGGAGATTCTCCCTTGGGCTACAAGAGACTCGAGACGAAGGTTGACGGACCACCCCCTGATCTACGAAACCCTCAGTATATGGGACAAAGTAAGGGAAAAAAAGAGTATGTCTCCATGGCCATCACCCCTGATACCGGTAATAAACAATCCAGACTTACCGTTCAGCAGAATATCTCAGAGACTGGGGGGCTGGGGTGCGGTCGGGATGATCAGGGGCGGAGACCTGGCCCGGGGAGGAGACTGGTGCCCTATAGAAGAATTGGAGAGGAGGTGGAACACCCCAAACCTGAATCCGTGGCATCTGCTACTCTTTCAGCACTACCTGCAGAGAATGGGACTGAAGAGTGCCCTCTGTAGAGCGGGACTGCCCTTTTCCCCCCCCGGCCCGCGCCTCGGCGGGCACCGGTTTGACTCCGGGCTCAGGCCACGGGTTCAGGATCCACACGAATTCTATGAAAGTGCTGATGACGACCTATCTGGAGATGAGTATGGGGGACGTGGCCGACTGACCCATCGGGGGCTTCAGTCTCTTCTTTCGCTAGCCGTTTACTCCCCCTTCTGCTTCTACCCTGTTTTGCTCTTTGTCGTTTCTGCTGCACGGTCAGAGGACACAATACGGAGCGGATAGACTGGCATTGTGGGCTGGCAGCTTTGAACCGATACCTGATAGGGTTCGGGAACGAGGTTGGTAGGCCAGGCCTGTCCCGATATGACAGCTATGGTCCGACCCCCGGAAGGGAGGACCTCACCAAGTGAGCAGAAGCCAGACTTTGAGGAATTCGTTTGGGGAACGGGAAGAGAAAATCCCCTTCCCGGAACGATCAGGTTTGACAGGACAGGGACGGAGGGGGGGGTGACGTTGGGTGGGACAGTCACCTTGCAGCTGGTGAGGTCCAACTGTGCGATGACGAAGGCTGTTAATTACTGTCCGCTGCACCTGTATAACCCGTAACTCGTACCCTACTGATATTTTATTGTATTTTAATGGCTTTGTACTGTATTCTACTTTTCTTGAAAACAAAATAAAGAGTTTAAAAAAAAAAAAATTAGAAATATAACATATTCCATTGTTTATATCAGTGGCTGCGCCCCTGACATATGTGGCGCCCTGTGCGCCTGTCCGCCTGACATTTATGCTCGTTTGTATTATTTGCAGAGTCATAATAACATTTACCTCTGCCCAGGCGCTTTATGGGTGGGCGGGACTAGGGCACGGTATGGGAGTGTGGTGCCGACATACTGGTGATCAATGTCCCCTTCTGGACTATGGAGATGCGTTGGGGGATTCTTTAGGTATATGAGGAGGAGGGGTTTCTGTGTGATCGGTTTGGTCAGTGGAGTGAGTGCAGTCGCTCCTCCCTCCCTCCCTCCCTCCCCTCTGAGTAAGTATCCGCCTAGCTCTCATGACGCTGCTGGCCCGATAGGCGCAGCAACGTCATTTCCGGCGGCGGGACCTGATGCCCCGGATGTGATGCCCGAGCGCTGACACGCAGATGCATGTCACAGACACCTGCTGAATGGCGCGCATCACTGGCCCACCCACCCAGCCACTTTACACAGGTATTTATAGCAGGTTTAGGGTTTAGTTAGTTTCTTCACCCAGCGAAGCGGCACGGGCGGCCGCGAACGTAGGTGGCCCCTCTGCTAGGCCCCACTCCGCGATTTCACGTGATTTTTCCCCCTTCTTTCTTGTTGCCATTGGTTGCCTCTGTATATTTGTGCCTCAATTTTTGGCTCAGTTCACTGTCACTTTTGGTTTGTATATTCACAGGTGTTTATGACCATTTTGTAGGTAATTATTGATCTCTCACGCACATAGTCACTTTTACCCTACATTATAAAAGGGTTAACAGTTATTCATTGTTGTTATTCTCATGTTGTATATTATTAATTTTGATTATTATTATTTATTATTTATTTCCATGCACTGTCACTTTATCTGTATATATATAGTAGTGTAGTATATAGGGGTTATTTGTGCCGGCACAATAGGTTATCATGTATCATTAGGGGTTGTATACGTGCTTATATTAGGAGTTATCCCTGGAACTTTTCATGCTGGACCATACAGCACTGGATGAAATTTTGGGGTGCTATGCAGTGTTTTTAATATGTCAGTCTTGTATGGTGTGTTATGTAGTGTATGTTTTATGTGGATTTATTAGTAAATAAATTATATTACTTTAAATTGAATATTGTTTGGTGATCCTGTCTTTAGACCCATGGGGATATTCTCCATGAGCCTAACTGTGTTTTGGCTCACTGAGAGAATCAACGCTGGACCCCGACGACCACTCCATGGCATCTGTTTTGGGGATGTTTGGTAAATTCTGTGGGTGGGCTGCGCCGCACACCCCCAGGCCCGCCGGTTCGGGGTGAACATCCGCCTGCACCTTCCTTGCTGCCTTAGATCCGGTTAGGGGTGACGGGGCAAAGTCCTCCTTTAAGGCCGCTATGACCTGCGCCCCCTGTACTTTATCCCACTCTCCTCAGTATGTGATGCTTCTGAGGCAAGATGGAGGCGTCCGTATCCTAGAGCTGCAGCCCAGTGGAGGAAAGAATAATAAATAAGCGACTAAAAACTAAACATATATTAATTTTAGATGCAGGGGAATCGTTTTTTAAAGGTTTGGCCTTTTAATTAAATGATGCTGAAGATCCAGTTTATTTTTTATGTGTATGAGTTGTGTGACCTTCTCCCAGGTGAGTGAAATTTGGTCTATACAGCTTTGGCTCTGTTGAGTAATGTCATGAGTAAGGGCTGATGCCCGAAACGCGTAGACGTTAGGAGGAGCTCATGTCTATACCATTTATGTCTGTGCTGCTGTGATGGCCTTTTAACCATTTCCAAAAAAGGACGGATTTTTACTGCTCACGTAGCGTTGGCTGGCTTCACAAGTTTCTCAGGATTGATGTCATACGAGAGGTGAGCGCTCTCAGCCTTTTGCCTGCCGTGTTGAGCATTGAGTGTATTCCTGGGATCCATAGCTGGCATAATTTGGGAATTGCATAAGCTTTGGCTCTGTTGCAGAGATCTGTGACCCTCATTTGCTCAATGAAACAAAGATGAGGAATAAAAAAAACGTTTTCTTAGTAGTACAGAAAGGAACCTTGGGAGGGAGCTTATTAGAATAAAGG
Organism: Gastrophryne carolinensis; assembly: GCA_027917425.1. Taxonomy (NCBI): domain Eukaryota; kingdom Metazoa; phylum Chordata; class Amphibia; order Anura; family Microhylidae; genus Gastrophryne; species Gastrophryne carolinensis. The sequence goes on along the minus strand of CM051237.1, from coordinate 388,330,583 downwards.
CTTCTTCAAGTTGCCCTTTAAAGTCTCCGTAGCAGTTGTAGCCTGCTAAATGCAGCAATATTGTATTACATTTCAGAATGACACACAGTAAAATATTGTTTCAGATTCCAATACATTGTTACAATTCTAGAACTAGATCACAAATCCAATTGTACTTGAACACGAAATACTGCTACTTAAAGCGGACCCACACCTCTTTCCTCACTAGTGTGTGTGAGTCCGGCCACATTGAGACAGGCTCAGGAGGCATCCAGATTGATGAAGTCCCCCCCCCCCCCCACAACACTGGCAATTCTTTCCTGATCCTTGGCCTGATAATTGGCTGCCGGCGGTCATGTTGCCAAAGGGTCCCGCCCATGTGACCGCTAGCCCACCCATGTGACCGCCACCTCGATCGTTGTGCAAGGTGGGCTCCAAAAATCTGAATGATTCCCCCGGAGGTCTCAATGCAGCCAGACACACAACCCTTAGCAAGGAAATGAGTGTGGGTCTGCTTTAGAACATCCTTTTCAGCTGGGCTTTGGTTGTCAGTTCAAACCCAGCAAGTACAAGTGATGCTGCTTTGTAGTATAGAAGTGTTAGGTCATTTTATAATGTGAGCTGAATACTGATTACAAGTTAAAAGTAATAAAGAATTAAACACTGCTCAAGAAGCAATTCTGAATTTTATTCTGATTCTAGGCTATATAGCAAGACGGAAAGAAATTGTTCAATTATCGTCTATATGACCATGAGATTATGGCCCTTATTTAAGAAGAGATAGCGTCAGGTAGCGCCTGGTTAATGAGAGGTAGCGACTGATAGCGACTGGTCAACGCCGGACACGGCATGCAATTACACATTTATCAAGCAGAATCTGTTGAGCGACTGGGATAGCACCATGTAGCGTCTGATTCATCATTTTCACAGCCTCAGCGAACAGCGCCAGCGTTCAGCCTTGCACAGCGCCAGGTATGACCTCTCGCTACCTGTCGCTCTCCCATACATTTCAATGGAACATCCTTTTCTTCTCTTTAAACAGTTTTTTTTTTTTTCCAAAAAATCACAAATAATTCTTTGACCTCTTCTGGCACTGAAAAAGCAGTTTTTTCATATTTGTTTCATTTTTTAAATATTTCCTCAAAAATGACATTACAGGTCTGCCATTAAAGTGTTCATGTTACAATGTAATTCCATATGTTTTCGCTTTGTTACTGGTGGATACATGTTCAAAAGCAGCCTTTAATCACACAGCCTCCGGCGCTCTGGGCTTCAAACAACTATTTTTTAGCGCCAGAGATTTTTGCAGCTGTTTTTTTGCTGAATATGGTGTGAGTCGGTCGCTATGAGCAGTCGCTAACATGCGCTCCCATACAGCGCTGTACTGGTCAAATAGCGACTCCTCACAATGTATTCACCATTACTGAACAGCAACTGAGTCGCTATAAAGTAGCGACCCACGGCCGAGCACAGCGACTACTAGCGGGCACTCTGAAAATGCCTGCTACAGACGCTCATCTGTCGCTACCTCTGCTAATGATGAATCAGCCTGCCTGTGTTTTTCTTTTCTAAAGCATAGTATTTTGAAATTAAATACATTTAAAAATAGGAAGTGTATGTGAATAGTGCAATACTATATAGAGAAACATATTCATGTAGCATCACATTTACATACAGTGTGAACTAAAAAAACGCCTAAAAATCTAAACTACATGCAAATGCTTTCCATGGTTGTGAAGGCTCACATGCTTCCATACTGTATATCTAGAATAAAACCTTTTACCAGTCATGTGAATGGCCTTCTCATAGATCCCCAGCATTTCTTACCATGAGAGCCACATGAATCACTGACAGATGGTGGGGCCACATGTGGCTCCAATCCAAGGAAAGGCTTAATAAACTGATATGAATGACTGGCAAATTGATACATACTAGACCATGACCCAAATGTATTAAAACATTCACGAACACACTGCAGCTAAGTTTAAACATTAAAACTTGTTCAAGAACATAATAAGAACTCACTGACTATAGAAACCTCAGATGCTAATTATATGACCTCAAACAGTACAAATCCAGAAAGCTAAGAAGATTTGTGAAGGTTCACATTCATCCATGACTTATTTGTAAAAATAAAAATTAAAGGCAAATGTTGAGTTTTTCTTGACCCTCAGTAAAGGTGAGAAACCTGACAGACAAAGTGGATCCTATGTAGCTGGGTGGTTCTGCAGCCTTCAAAACTGACACAAAAAAATTCACTTCCATTGTCTACCGAGTGTAAATTTTACAATGAAAATCAATGGCAGTTGTCTCTCCTAAAAAAAGCAGTGAGTTGTTCTCTCCTGGCTCTGAATCTACCCCAATGTGCACACAGTTCACTGTATTTGGAAAACTGAAACATCAACTATGCCAGTGGCGGACTGGGACCAAAAATCAGCCCTGGATTTTACCTGCCCCTGTCCAGCCCGAGATGTCCCTGCTGAGTCCCCCACAACCATGATGCCGGGGCTATAGCATTGGGGGCTGCGGTTCTTTGGCTTGTGGGTACAGTGGAGCTGGGGAACAAATTGTAGAAGGAATGAACACATAGGTCAAAAAAGGCTTACAGGCAGGATACAGGTAGAAACAACAGCCGGAACTTCTCTCAACGTTTCGACAATAAGATGCGGACCGCATCTCCAGATGAAGACATTATTGTCGAAACGTTGAGGGAAGTTCCGGCTGTTGTTTCTACATGTATCGTGCCTGTAAGCCTTTTTTTACCTATGTGTCTCTTATTACTTGCATTGCAAATTGGATTTTGATGGATCTGTTTAGCTCTTGATTATGCTACCTTTACTTCATTTATTGGACATTGCTTTCTCAGCTTTACCCTGATGGGCAACAGAACCTGAACTGTGAGAACTTACACAACAGCGCTACCTAGCGGTCATTTGTTATCATTATGTATATACATCAAGTCTATGTCTGAATCATGTTTTCACATCATTAAATCACTTTTGTTTATTGCAATTAACATTTCTTGGGTGTTCATTCCTTCTACAATTTGGTCCTCATGTATTGTTCACTGCATATTGGGCGGATGCAGCTTAGAATGGTTTGAACCCCACACAGTAATATACTTTAACTAATTCTCTTACTATTCGATTTGGTGTGCTACAACCTCACATTAATATTATACAGTGGAGCTGGGTACAGGGGGCTGAGAGGGAGACTAAGGGGGCAGGGATTGAATGTGGATGTTAAAAGCAGTAGCCCAACTGGCCCCAATGCAGTGCGGCCCACCTGGAATTTTCCCGGGTCTCCCTATAGCCAGTCCGCCCCTGGTCCACCACAGAAGTTTCAATGTCTCTGATCAGAATAGTCCACCGACATCTAAACAAACTAAGCTTGAACAGTAAAAGGGCTTTATCTGTCTTCCCCATGTAATGTCACCAGTTTAGAATGCTTCTTTATTCTTTAGATACTGGTGAATACAGGGGTGCAGAGGCTGTATATCAGCTCTCAGAAAAAAAAAACCCAAACATTACTTAGGTAGGACAAACAGTTACAGATGTGATGCCAAGTAAGCAAATGCAACTCAAACTACAACATTAACCCTGGGCATCCAGGTGGGAATAAACCTTATTCTTGAAGGGGTTAAGCAAACTTGTATATGATCTATAAATCATTTTTCAAATTAACAGAACAGGCAACACACTGCTGACAGGCAGTTTGTAAAGTGACCATTAGATGGCACTAGATGAGCACAAATGCATAACATTCTTTTTATCTGTTCCATGTGTTACCTGGATGGGGCAGACTTCGGCCTTGATACACTAAGGCCCTTATTTAACAAGGGATAGCGCCAGGTAGCGAATGGTGAGCGAACAGTAATGACGCTCACCGCCACGAGAACGCCGGCTCCCCTCCGCAATCACACATTTATCAAGCCGATCCTGCTTAGCGACTGACAGAGCGCCAGATAGCGAATCATTCATCATTATTCCAGCCTCACCCCACAGCGCCAGCGAGCGACCTTGAACAGCGACAGGTATGACCTCTCGCTACCTAGCGTTCTCCAATGCATTTCAATGGAGCAATCTTTAATTATTCATAATTAATTGCTATTAATTTTTTTTTTTTTTTTTAAATGTCAAAAATTCTGTGACCACTTCTGCCATGTTAGATATTTTTTTTAAGGTAAAAAAAAAAAAAAAAATTTGTGCAGAATTGATATTACAGGTCTGATATTAATGTATTCATATTACAAAATGTTTTGAAAAACATGTTTTGTTTTTTTTTTTCTAAAAATATGGTTGATTGGGGGTTAAAACACGACTTTTAACCCATCGCCGCCAGCGCTCTGGGGTTTAAACAAGCATTTCACTGCACGAGAATTTTTGGAGCGTGATTTGTTAATGAATATGCTGGGAGCCGTTCGCTACGGCCGTTCGCTGTCATGCGCTCCCATACAGCGCGGAACCTGTCAAACAGCGACTCCTAACCCCGTATTCAACATTACCGCACACCGACTGAGTCGCTGTCAACAGCCGAACAACAGGCAAGCACAGCGAATACTAGCGTGCGCTGTGAAAATAACGCTACTGGCGCTCATCTGTCGCTACCTGGCGCTATTAATGAATCGGCCTCTAAGAGTTGAAAGAAATTCTCATGGTAATAAAAAATTCATGAAAAAAAAAGCCTGAGAATTTCACTTTTAGTGATTCACCAGATAGGAAGACAATGAAAGTCAATGACACTTTTATACGCTTGGGAAAAGTATTGAACGTTTTACTCCTTATTTACTGTGTAGTAAAAAGTGCCATTGACATTCATTGTCTTCCTCTGCAATGGGCTCCGATGGGTGGAGTAGGGTGGGCTGTGCCATGAGTCCAGGGTGTGTGTAACCCGCTGCTGCTGGAGATCTGCTCTGAATGGGTGGTGTGGCTGGCAGCAAGAGAGTATCTGTGGGATGAACAGTGTGGCCTTAGGCTGGGGCTGCAGCTCCCTGGGCCAATGCCTGTCTCCCGGGCTCTGGGGGCTGCGGTGATGTCTGGCTTTTGGCAAATTCACAAGTACTGCCATCAAAGTCAGATATGTTTTTTTTATACATAAGTGGGAGGTTAATTGGCCAACAACTGTGTTTATTTAACAGGCCAGCACAGGCGGGTGCACCCTATAGGCTGCAACATCATAGACGTATGTACGTCACCCACACTTCCGGGGGACCAGGGCACATAGGCACTTGTGCGCAGCAGCGTAGGGGTGTGCGTCACACACAGGGGAGCAGGTGACAAGGACCAACATGGCACCAACTATCTAAACCTGTGAGCATCAAAACTACACCATGATGGTAAGTACACATGTTATGCCATTTGCCTACACATGTGTGCCACTTAACAAGGCCTTGGAGAGCTGGGTCCGCCATGTTCCAAAGTGCTGTTAGTGAGCTTATGCACCCACTTGCGTAGACATACATTTGGTGGTTGCAGTGTAAGAGACCTGATTTTTAGTAAAGTGGAAGGTGCGTGCATGTGGACCTTAACTAGGCCAAGGCATGGAAGGCAGGAAACTAACATTGGAATTGCCTTTTGTCTTTGCAGACTTTCATAACTGACTGGTACGACTTCAAGCCCAACACCCATGAAAAGAAGATTTTGGCAGAGGACGTGGCAGCCTATTTGAGCGGTCAGGGGACATCGGCTTACACCCACACACAAATAATGCAACACTCAAATGATGAAAGTGGCCCCTGGTGTGCCCATTCTACAGCCAGAACTCTCCAGGTAAGTGGATGGGCAAGAGAGAAGCTGAGCAAACAGGCCAAACTTTGTAAGTACTTGTTCTTTTTCTCCTGTAGCTGGGGAGTTCTGGCTTCCCATAAAGGCCACGTGGAGGTGAGGGGTCCGACCAGTGCAGCAAAGAAGACGGGGTGTGGGTTTAAGAGGGCACCGACCACTGCTAACAGGCTTGGGCTTGGTCCAGCAGCAATCAGGTAGGCCAATAGAAAACAAACACACAGGTTTGGGGAAGGGATTAAAAAAATGACAGGTGTGCTAAGTGCGGGAGTCTTTTGCTTCTCTTTCCCTACAGATTCGTCTGATGGTGAATATGCCGGGATGGGGCCATCGGATACTCAGGTGGGTGAAAACCAAGTCAAGCAGACCACTACACAAGCAGAATACAAATAACACATGTGCAGACTTGTAACATCTGTTGGCATCTCATTCCAAACCCAGACTGGTCTGGGACAGTGCCGAGGCGGAGGATGGTCCCCTAAAAGGGCAAAGAACTGTTGTGGTAAATAGTGAGCATTTGGGGGGCATCAACAGGCACACATGTGTGCAAACAGGTGTTAACATGCATTTATTTTCACTTTACAGGTGCCATGTTGGTCCACCCCCAAAAATATCAATTTTAGGTTTTAAAATATTAAATAAAAATAAAAAAAAAAAAATGTGTTGCTTTTAAGCAAAATAAAACATATTTTTTAAATAAAACTAAATGTTTAAACAGGTTATACGGTGTGCGGTTTACCTGATTAAAGCTACATCCTTCAAGCCGTGTGTAGCAGCTCAAGCGGGGGGTGGGTAATGTTGTGTGAAAAGAGGAAGTGGACTCATGATGAAAAACCCAAACAAAAAAGGTGAGTAACAGTAGGTGGAAATAGACGACATGAGAAGCCATGGAATGAAATAAATTTGAGAAGGTTAGTCACATACATGCACACTACAGGGGATGTCCCTAATGGAACCAAGGTGGATAGGTAAGTTACATTACATAAATGCACACTACAGGAGATGCCCCATAGGTGGGGGCCGGATAACTTTACCCTAAAAAACAAGAAAAACCTTGGCATATGCCAGAGGGCCAGCGACGGACAATGAACACCAAGATGGATGGACATTGCGGCCACAGACACGTACAAACTCCGAGACAAGTTTGCAAGGCCAAAATGTAAATGCTCAGGTAAAACATATTCGTACCTCAAGCAATTCCGAACACGTATGCGCGGCCGAGAAATTCTCAAGAAGCAGCAGGGAATCGTGTGTGCACTCGCAAAAACCTGATGTATGAGTTCGGATAAAAATGAGCATTCATGTACAGGCTATGAATCAGGCTTAATGACTAAATGTGGCAGAGATGAGAACATTACACAGATGCATGATCCCCGCTCTCGGCAGCGGCATCCCTACTCTCTTTATCTACATGCCAATTGAAAAAGGAGAAAAATATGATTTAATATGTTAATATCAATATTCGCTGCACATTAACCTCCAATATCTCTATTAGAGATCAATATGATAAATGTTGCAAATACTAACAATCATATCAGCCCAGCGGCCACTAATCTGATACAAACCAATGGCCGCTAAGGCTCTCCCTAAACAACCAGTGAACTGTCCTAAGAGGAAATATATTAATACCTTAAATACTTTGCAACTCCAAACTATTGTGTGATAAATGATCCACCACACACACAGTAAGATGTATATATTAAAGACGGGTTTAATTAGCAGCACAGTAATTAACCTTACTAACCCAATATGTTCCTAGAGTCCCCCAGATAACCTTATATTACAGGCAGTTGTTACATAAAAGTAAGAAAGTAAGTTACATTAGTTACAGTACAATATATGTAATAGTGGTAAGAGTTCATGGTTTCAGATCATGGTCATTCAGGTCCAGGGCCATTCATCCATCGACTGACCGCATGCCTCCCCCATACAGCTTCCTAACGTATGAACACTAGGGGGAGTGGCCAGCATTCCCCGCCTCGTGGGAGTGTCTGCCAATGTCGGCCTACATGAGATCTCCATGAGATTAGGCATAACTCCCACAATATGCATGTTATCTACTTGTAACCAAGAAATTTATGATGTGGATTACCAGGTCCTCGACACCATATACATGTTATGTTTGATATCAAATGAAAGGTCTCATTGTCTTGAATAAGACCCTCTCACTAACATAGTCATAACTGACATATTACAAGAGCCACAATACTTCCACCAGCCAATGCCCATATGCCCATGTGTATTTAATGTCTGGAGTCTGGAGACCTCATTAGGAATTCAAGGATGCCTTTTCAAGGCAGAACACCCCAGCTGTTGGAGGTAGCTAGGTGTGAATAGGTGTCTATTGTCATGGTCTGTTTACCATAGACATGGTAGGAGTTTCAGCACCCTACTTTTAGTGTTAGAAATTGAGGTGACTCATTCCCCTTTAACACCAATCACCGGTATGTCATCCGATTCGTATCAGTGAAGAGCACCACAAGTCATAATGGCCCATTGAGAAAGTGCCCCTGTCCCTCCCTGTAAAAGCTGTGTGCTGGCAAACAGAGGTAAGCACTGCCATTCTGGTTTCCTAGCCCTTTATTAATGTACATGGCTAGGAAACCTAATTGGAGGAGAGCCCCTGCATGCACCATGGGATCGCCTGTGAGGTAAGTATTTTGGATCAAGGACTGTGTCACTGTTTCAGTCAAGGCTGTGTCACTAATTTCTAAGAAATAGCCTTACTTTAGCATCCGATCACAATGGCGCGCACCGCCATCTTTCTCGGCTGTCTGATGCCCTTGTAGAGCGTGGTCCTAAAGAAATATGATGGTGCCTGGCGCTGCAATCTGTCAATATTCAGTGCTGGATTGCGGGCCAGATAAGTTTAATTTTAATGTAACCCCTTGCCCTGCTTCAGCACTACGGCAGGGTGGCAGGGCAGGGGGGTGCAGGGGGTTCAAAGTCATCACTTCCTTATTCACATGTTTAACCTTTTAAGTGCCAAGCACGTAACACCTACGTGCTGGCTTGGCTGGGCCTTAAGTGCCAAGCCCGTAGGTGTTACGTGCTTGACTTTGATCGCTTCTAGTTTAAAAAATAAAAATAAAAAATACTCACCTGACCCCTTGTTGGATCCGGCCGGGTCTCCCCTTTAATTTGGTGCCATCCGATCCCCCGTGGGGGGTCGGATGGCTCCAGGAGAGCCCCCGGAATAGGCCGCCCCCCCCCCCCGCTTCTGCAGCAGCAGCTGCTAACTGTAAAAAAAAAAAAAAATAAAAATGACATTCACTTACCTCCATGTGCGCTGGCTCCCGCTGTCCCTCCTCTTCACCTGGGGGGCCTCCGATCCCCCCCCAGGACTTACCGATCTTCAGGAGAGAGCCTGAGAGGCTCTCTCCCCTTTGATCCTCGATGGCGGCCGCCATCTTGCCGCTAAGCCCCGCCCCCTTGGGGGCGGGGCTTATGACGTCATCCCGGCCCCCGATATCTGGCTTCACCCTTCTCAACTTCTCAGATGCCGGTGATCGGCACAGGGTAAGGAGGTGACAGGAGATCCTCTGATCTCCTGCCTTCTCCTTCTCCTGTACCGATCACCGGCATCTGTCAGCTGAGCGGCGAGGGACAAGAGCTTGCAATCGAAGGTAAGTACAGTAAAAAAAAATTATTTTTTTTTAATAAAATACTTTTTTTTATTGTGTGGTGTTTTTTTTTTTACAGTTAACCCTTTGTGAGCTGGTAAGGGGTCCATGAGACCCCTTATACCAGTTCACATGGCTGGGGGGGTGGCATTGCCATTAACCCCAGCACCCCCATTACCTGCCTCCCCAAAGGCCAGGGGGGGGCAGAAGAGCCCGGGCCCACATAGGCTATGTGGGCTCGTAGGCTGCAGGGTGGGGGGGCCACATAAGCTGGCCCCCCCACTCTGTGCCTACAAGCCCCCATAGCTGGTCCCGGGCTGGTTACTTTGGGTAAGGGGGACCCCACGTCATTTTTTTTTTTGGATTTTTAAGGGTTTTTAACCCTTAAAAATCCAAAAAAAAATGGGGTCCCCCTCCCCGGGAAGGGGGACCCTATGTCATTTTTTTTTTTAATTAACCATTTGTCATCCAGCAGCTATAAAAGGCTTCTGGGCAGGAAAGGGTGTCTACCTATACATATGTGGTATCGCTGTAAGCGGGAGAAATTGGGGTTTCTCACGCAATAAGATTTTATTGACAAACTTACATTTTTTATTACAAAAAAACTCTACAAATTGTAAAAAAATATATTTTTTTTATTTTTTTTCACACATTTCACCCAAAAATGTTGAGAATACACCTAAAAAACACAAACAAGACATTTCATGTTAAAGCCCAGACTCTGTTGAAAAAAACAATATATAATTTTCCTGGGAAATCCCTGGAAATCCCTTCGAAAATGACAGTTGAACATGTGTAGCGCAAAACAGTCAAACTCAGTCTGGCAACAGGGAGTGGCAAATGCTGCAGGTAGGCTGGCAGCGAAAGGGTTAATAGCGGCCAATCATGTGACCACCAGCAACCACTCAGGTGTGATGTGAAAAACCACTACGCAAATCCAGTTGGTTACTGGCAGTCATGTTTGGCAGCCGTATAATAAATGAGGAAGTGGGAAGCATTGGCTGACTTGACTTTAGTTCCTCTTTAAGTATAATGTAATATATTTTTTCTGCTCAGTTTATTGCATTAAAAAAAAGATTGTAGCAAAACAGGTGTCCATCATTTGGATTTAGCACTCTAATAAGATTAATTTACTGGTGTAAGACCTAACACTAGGGAACCCTGGTGAAGTCTAAGAGCAATGGCTCCAGAGAGGGGAGGGGACACCACATTTCATGAATAAAGATTGTCCAATAGGGCTTGACCTCCTCTACCAGATGCAGTGGCTGCCATTTTTTATCCCCTTGATGTATAGTTGCGGTCAAAAGTTCTGATAATGACACACATTTTTGTTTTCACAAAGTTTGCTGTTTCAGCTTATATTCTCCAGATCGCAATGAATTGCAGTCATACCTTGCCATGTAAATTGACTGAATTACCAAAACCTTATTTCCAGCCCTGCCAAGAAATGACATGCTAACATAGAGTGATCTTTTTGTTAGCTCAGGAGAAAGTGTTGATTGGGTCAAGGCAACTTGATATAACTCTTTCATGCTGATTGAATTATAAGCAGACTTTTTCTGTTAACCATGGTTATCTCCAAGGATACACGCGCAGTCATCATTGCTTTGCATCAAAATCGCTTTACAGGCAAGGATGATGCAGCTTGAAAGTCTGGCTCCAAAGGAACCATTTATCAGATTATCAACAACTTCCCTGAGAGAGTTTTAACTGCTAGCCTACCTAGAAATTAGAGATAAATATTTTGCGCAGGGATTTCCAGGAAATTTATATTTTGTTTGTTTTAATATATTATTTGTCATTTTTTCAGTGCTTTCTCAATTTGTGGGGGTGAAATACGTGGACCCAAATACTGCATTCGCCAGGTGCTGTCCTACATGGTCTGATCTTCAGCTGGAAGTGAGCTTACTCATGGCATAAAAGGCCCCTCTCTGCAGTGGGGCAGAGAAGCGATGTTCTCTGGCCCACTGAGGACTCTGGGGTGATGATCAGAGCCCCCCCCCACCCCTCCGCGAAGGTAAGGAGAACTCCCCCTCCTCAAGCTGTAAAATGGATGGAGGTTTTTTTTTTTTTTACAGCAGATTACCACAAACTAAAAATAAATAGACAGAATGTGAGTTAGACAATGCAAACAGGTCCTTGCCAACCCCCAAAATAAATATGCAAATATAATAATGTGCAAGCATACACCCTCGCACTCCTCTCAGAATCAACTGACAGAATGCAAGCTGCTACCCCCAGACCATAGAAAATACAGAAATTCTGGGGTGCATTTGATTTGCAAATTTAGAACATTTAAAGTGGACTAAAACCCAGGATTCTGACTATTGGACGCTCGTCCAATCAGCAAGCTAGGATCTCTGCTAGAGGGATAGCGGGCATGCGGCCATGGCTCGCGCATGCGCCATTGGACCGGGAAAGAAGGTAAGTGTATGGGCGACCTTGGGGATTTCACACAGCGGGGCATCCCGATGTTGGATGCTCGGGGGGGGGGAAATGGATCGGACTGGGAATCTTAGAGATTCCCGGGCTGATCGCCATGGGTTTTAGTCCACTTTAAGGACAGAATCCAGCCAATATAAACAACTTGCTAAGCGAAGAGTCACTCACTGCAATGCCCTATAAGGGCATGTAGCATGCGCCTCTCAAAAGCCAGCCCTGATTGCCAGACATACTAAAATCCCAGGTTTCAGACAATATTCTTACATTAAGATTTAGGTGCACTAACAACAGAAGTTTCTACACATCTAGCAACTGTAAATGCAGACCTTTAAAGTTAAAAGTGACCCTGAAAACCGATTTGGTATTTTCCAGGGTGGGGGATGCAACTACCTCAAGGGGGTGTTTCATATTACACTTCAGACATACAATAGATTTATTTAATATAATAAATAAGAATCAGACACAGCTTTTAAGTTGGAAAAGTAAAATTAAAATGATTCCCTAACAATTAGGCAAGGAATGTGGTGAATGCGGGCTGTATGACTCTAATGGTTTTTCCTGTGGTTTTATGCTTTGCCATTTTAGCCGGATTCTTTCTGGAGGAAGCAGAGTCAAAAGTTTTCACAGCTCTTTTGGACTTCTATCAGATTTTCTTTCTGCTAATAACATTGGGCTTTCATTTCCAGCTTTATAAAGAGCTCTGCTCTTTTGCTCTTGATCCATAGGCTGCCGACTGTCTTTTAATATCCATCTTTAAGGCGACCCTGTGATCTGCCAACGGAAAGAGCTTGCAGTGAGCACATGGAAAACAGATTACTGGATCAACATCCAATTATATAATATTTTAGTAACATGTCATTCGGCCGAATGATATACACAAAACTTACAAAAAAGTTTATTTTAACTTTCTGTTTTTAACTTTCTATTTGTGGTCAAGTTGTTGTTTTTTTATCTATGAATAATAGTAGCACTCCTGGAAAGTACATTTAAATGGTCAAAGCAAACAAGAAATACACTGTGCGAAAATGGAATGCGAGTTGCTTTCCAAATCAGCTTATGTAATTCCTAGAGTCCTAATGTACAAAACAGTGATCTAATCTTTGTATTTCTGTATCCAAACCCTTGCGTTGGACACACCCAGGAGAAGTGGACCTGTTCCACGCAGCGCGTAGGTGAGAGGTAGGTGGGGAGGAAAATAGGGCGTTCAGCATTTATATTATTGAATATGTACTAATACTGCGGTTTTTGATACTTGATATGGCGGATGCTCATGGAGATGAGTAGTGGCACTATTTATTTATTATAGAGATGAGCACCTTTGCACTTTGCACTTTGTAGGCACTTTATATGTAGTTTGCACAATATTTTTCATAGTTTGTGGAGTTGATGACTCCCCTATAAGGATTTTATAGATTTTATATACATATTTCACTTTTTTAGTATCTCATCACGTGGGCATCCGCATATGCATGTATACAGCAGGCATTATATAAATTGATCTAATGATTTAGACACATCATTATATTGGTGTCATGAAATTAGCCCTAATGCTCCTCCCCACTGTTGGTTTTTAATTATATGTTTTTTATAGAGTGTTTTGTCAAGATTTATGTTGTCTGTACATTTAAAGATCCATGTGAGCAATAAACTTCTAATTAATTTTATAAGGTGTGTGCAGCCTTATATTTGAGGACATAGGAGGGCTAGCCCTGTAGCCTTACCATTGGTGTTATCTAATCTTGTGTTGGACTCAGATTGAAGAAATAAGAGAGCACTGACATAATAAAGCAAATCAGACTACTGACATCTCTGGGAAGGTTACATTTATCTAGGCCATGGTAAATCCAGGAAAGTACATCAAAGTACAGTATAAGGGGTGTTAAGGGTAAGTTATCTTCTTGAATATGAAAACAAACACTTTCTGAGAAAAATGTTCAACTTTTTTTGTAATCCTTCTTAAATCCTTCTTAATTCCCATGCCCCGATGGCCTTAGAATCTATAAGATTCCAGGGCCGCTAGACTCCCTTCTCCGGGGCATTCAGAATCGGGATGCCCAGCTGTGTGAAACACCCCAGGTCGGCCAGAAACTCACCTTCTTTCCTGATTCAACGGCGCATGTGCGCGCAGCGGCCACATCCCCGCTATCTCATTAGCGGGGTACATGCCCATGCCAGGCATCTGTGAATGGCCGTCACAGGCATGCTCCCTGTTAGAGAGTAACAGGGGATGCGGGTGCCAGCATACTCAGTTCTGTTCACCTTAAACGAGCTCTGTGGGGTGAGAGCGGATCCGAGCGTGCTGATTGGACAGGAGGACATGCATGTGCCGTTGGACCAGTAAAGGGTAAGTCAGATCGGGCGACCTGGGGGGTTTCACACAGCTGGGCATCCCCTTTTGGGGTGCTCTGGAGGCAAGGACCAAAACCCAGGATAGTCAAAATCCTGGGTTTTGGTCTACACTTTTTTCACTTTGGCTGTCCTCAGAATAGAAGGAGAATTCTTGCTGTTCCGGGAAAATTGTTACTACCTCTTTGACTGCATTATCAGTAGTATTACCCCTGCAGAAATGTCTTCAGGTTACAAAAAGAAAGTAATCACTGGCAGCCATGTCTGGACTATAGGATGGATGGTTAAGCTTCATGAAGCCGCATCCCCTCATTGTAGCTTGTGATTTGCTGTCATGAAACAGCAACACACCTGCTGACAACTTCCCATCGTGTTTCTCTGCCTCACAAAATTCCTTCATTGTTGATGCATAGGTGTCTTAAGTAATTGTTGTCTTGTGCACCATGACTTTTGGTACTAAAACAGCTTCTGTATCCTCCCTATGACCTCTTCAACTGATATATTACACTCCACTTCTGCAACTCCCAGTAGCTGCTTGGCCTGTAGCCCCCAACCGCTGCTCACATTTACGAAAAATCCAGGGATGGATGCACTCCATAAATCTTGTCTAAATAAGTCTTTAAGTCTTTATTTAATCCAAGTAAAATAATAACAATTCAGAAAACCCACGTTTAAGGTGCGCATGTGCCCTTACTCATATGTCTGACAACTGCTCATATAAAGTATATATATATATATATATATATATATATATATATATATATATTGTCAGAGATAGGGCCTATCAGCGAAAGGGCCGATATGATACTTTATATTTAGTTTCTGACGCTCGCCCCCTTTCCATTCTTAGACCCCCTCCTGAGAAAAGGTCTCCCGGTCCAATAGCCATCTGCTACTATAGGTGACAATTCTCACTCAAGGCTGCTCTGGGAGTGCACGCAAGCCTCCCACCCCAGGGGCCAAGTTTCAGAAGCTTTCCTGGAAGAGAAGGCATATTGAGGCAGAAGAACAATTTGCACTGTGAAGGTGGCAGATGGGTTTCAAAGTGACTTCTCAGGAATTCAGTCTCCAGCAGATGCTGGGAGGAAGGGAAGGGGAGTGTCCAGCTGGAGGTTAAGTACCAGACCCCAATCTAGAGCAACTTGTTCCAACCTATGCATTTCAGGAGTAGTTCTCAGCAGGGCCGCTTTATGCCCCCGGAGGCCGCTCTACCTATCATCTGAACGCATTTAGGTAACCTGGCATTTTTTGTTGTATTTCTGCTTGTAATTTACTTTACCTTTAATCAGTATCCCACTTCTCAGAACTGATATTTGTAATACTTCCACCATTGTTGCATTAAAATATTATAACTTGAGCTGTCTTTTTAAACCTTAACCAAGAATCTGTGTGTCTGTGGCCTTGCTAGACCTTTTAGGCCTGTAGGCTGGTGAAATGGACAGTGATTTAGGAAAACATGTTGCGTAAGCTTAGGTGCAGTTTTTTTTCACACACACCCACACACACATATATATATATATATATATACACACACACACACACACACACACACACACACACACACACACACACACACACAAAGTGTAGTGTCAAATGAATCAATTATTGTAGAAGTACATCAAAGGTCTAATTACTTACATTATAATAAAGATATATGGTGGCTGTGGGCTTGAGATTAATGTTGGTGTGCACGTTGGGGGACACAGAGCCAAAATATCTATAAGAGTTAATGAGGGGTCCCACACCCCCCTCAATAGTATTCCCACATAAGCAGCACCACTATATTAATGCAGCAGGCCCCACGTCGACGCTTTTCGAGCACCAGCTCTTAATCATGACTTAGAGCTGGTGCTCGAAACGCGTCGACGTGGGGCCTGCTCGCTGTATGCTTTTTACAATTTACCATGCTGTGATGGACTTTTAAGTGCTTCAAATAAAGGATCGATGATTTTAAGGCTCCCACTCCATGGCTGGCACTCTTTCATTCTGGACTGCGATATCTTCAGAGGTGAGCACTCTGTGCCTCGTGCCTTCAGTGAGAGCTGCTGTTTATGTCCAAGGAATCTGAGGCTGGCACTTCTTATTTGTAATTATATAAAGTGCTGAGTGCTAAGGTGCAAAGTATAAGGACACGCCGGGTAAAGGATACAAATGTCCTGGATTAGAAGGTAAGCAGACACCCCCCGACTCCACGCAGATCGCACTCGGGCCAGAAGTGCGTCAGCAGGTTTAGGCCTATTTTAGCACTCCTGATCTTAAGATTGACCTAAACTTATCTGCAGTCTGTACTAGGAAGGGCCATGGTCCACAGGGACAGGGAGTAGGTCTCCCTCTAGCACCCCACCCCACAGCAGTCCCTGTGGCTCACACTGTTTGTGTGTAAATCAATAAATATATCTGAAGTTAAGAGGAGATTATGGTAGCATTGCTTCTTTATAAACTGGGGAGTTCCATGCTGTTCCAGGAATTTAAAGTTCATCAGTAATGTTCATGACACTATTTCCTCCATGAATTACATCACCACTTAAACCTCCCTATTAGATAAGACTATCGGCCGCCAAGCCCAGCTGCTAATAAAAATTTCAAGCAGGTCCGTGAGACTTTAGTCATTTATTTTTTATACTAAAGTTTTTTCAGATTCAGGACACTTTCTGTTAATTTTACAGCAGGCCACAATTAAACTCCTTTTAGTTGACAAACCAATTTTGTAATATATCACTCTCCCTTGCAGCATAACCAAACTGACATATCCTTGTTGACTGTGGTTAAAAACAAAAGGGCTGCTTCCTTATGACTGGAAGCAGGGGTTCACCATGGAGCTGGGAGGGGAGCACTTTGTCAGTCTCACAGCAGATTAATAACAATAGGAGAATCATCAGAACCTTCTGGGCCTCATATAGCCTAAATATCTGGGCTCTCTTTTATGGAACTCCTTCTGAAGAGGGACCCAAAAACAGTTGCCAACCCTACAACCCTGTATTTGCAATATGAGCACTATAAGGTAAATATCTCCGAAATGTTGGCTTTACTGATGGTGAGAGTGGGTAGGTTAAAGTGTGCATGGCACAGGTGCCCTAAAATGAGGGCTGTGCTTGTATAGCTGCCCCGTTGCATGTACAGGGGGATTTTGATTTTTAAATAGAAGAAAACTAGTTTTTATTTCTCTTTATTGTGTGCTGAGTGAGAAAATTCCTGCCTGCCTCTCCAAAAATATCTAAAATCATTTGGAAAATCCCCTTGAGACATGCGTTACTGGGTATTCTACTATTCTTATCACTTTGTTTATTTTTGCAGTTTCGGTGTAAGCTTTGCAGGTTTGAACAAATGAATGATGCTGAATCCTAGTATTTATTTTTACTGAATAAATGTGCCAATTCATACACTCCACCTAAAAGGCGAGCTCTTATCTAACTCTTATCTCACTCTGAATTCCACTTCTTATTAAGAACATTCTGCATTCTTCAGTACTCTTCTTCTTCTCCCATCCAGCCTAAAGTTTTCACCAACTTGACAAAGCCTTAGCATTGCAGCAGATAAAAAGAGAAAATAAAAATAATGTGATTAAGGCACAACTCCAGGCAACATTTCAGCCTTCCTGATTCCATTAAAGAATCGAAATACAATTATCTCAGAGAGATCTGAAGGTGAAAGATAATTAATGTGCACCACAGAAATACTAGTTTGTAGGGCGTGCTCACCTACAACTTAAACTCAATGCAGAAAAAAGTAGCAGTTGCGACTACCAGCCACAACAGCCACAAATAAGAGAGCACCACCAAAGAAGAAATTCTAGTTTAGAAAATCATTTATTTGGAGTACAAAAACACTTAAAAAACACATACCGTATATACTCGAGTATAAGCCGAGTTTTTCAGCCCACTTTTTGGGCTGAAAAAAGCCGCCTCGGCTTATACTCGAGTCCAGGGGCGGCCGCCGCCGCTCTCATTCATACAAACAAGCACACACATTCACACACTGACCGGCACTTCAGGCTGCTGCGCGCTGGTCGTCAATGGGCGGCGTCCAATGTTTTCATTGGACGCCTGCCATATGGGGCACGCCCACCGACAACGAGCGCGCAACAGCCAGGAAGTGCTGGTGTGTGTGTGAGAACGGCGGCGACGGCTGGAGGCTGCGGAGGAGCGGAGGAGGGTAACCTCGGCCAAACCCTGACCCCCGACACCTGCGCGTCTGAGAGCGGCGGCGGCGAAGGCAGCAGCAGCAGGTACCCACAGGGTTTCAGGGTGGGAAAGAGGGACAATTTTTAACTGAGGGAACATTCCTCACTAAGGAATGTATAGGAGATAGGGTGTAATACTTACAACAATAGAAACACTTTGAATAGGGGAATGAATCATTTATTAATGCAGATCTGCATGTTACACCTCAAAGAGGGACAAAGGAGAACAACGAGGGACATGGGGGCATGAGCTTCAAAGAGGGACAGTCCCTCCAAATCAGGGACACTTGGGTGGTATGGTGTGTGTGTGTGTGTGTGTGTGTGTCTCTTTCTGTGTGTATGTCTCTTTCTGTGTGTGTGTCCCTTTCTGTGTGTGTGTGTGTGTGTGTGTGTGTGTGTCTCTCTCTTTCTGTGTGTCAACTCCAATTCCAATTGAAAAAAGCCGCCTCGGCTTATACTCGAGTCAATAACTTGTTACATTTTTTTGTGGTAAAATTAGGTGCCTCGGCTTATATTCGGGTCGGCCTATACTCGAGTATATACGGTATACACATCAAGACATTTAAAACCAACCACTGATTACCCCAGTCCTGTCTCACCTCATAGTGACCCACAGACAACTAAATGGGTATCCCAAATGGGGAGGACCCATGTGAAAAATTGCAATGTTATTGCTGGTGAAACTTATGACATTCTCTCAAATCCTAATCCAGTGAAGATGCTATTACACAAAATATCTGGCAGCATTGTAACCAATGTGTAATCAAGTAAAGCAGTGGATGAATCATGACTCAGTGATTGACAATCAGTGTGTTACAATGAAAGAAATAAATCAAAAGTGCAAAGCCAGGTTACAGATACATTGTTACCAATCCAAACGAAAGCAACACATGGTGTCCAGAAGGTGGGGAGGGAGAGCAGACGGTAGCAGGAGACAAAAGCACCTGCGCACGCGGCTTCCCATGCCGCTTCTTGCTAGGGTGAGAGGGATCTGAAGGTGCCAAAAGTTTTTGTTACCAAAGCTGCCCTGTCCCCCTGTTTCCAGAAAGAGAGGTCACAAGCAAGGGACACAGCATCCCTCATAGCTAAAGAGGAGAAGCGACCGGCCAGTGGTCTCTCTCTTTGTGAGACATTCTGATTTGAGATACCCCCATGTGGCAATCCCCCCCCCCCCCGGGTATCTGTGCTTACTTACCTTGCTGGTGATCCTATTGCAAATACACGGCTCAAGAGATGTGACACGGGCATGCTTCCTGCTTCTCTTTCATTCAGCTTTCTTTGCTTCTTATCAATTTGCAAGGCATAGAAAACGAATTGGAGGAGAGCCCGCACCTGTACCATGGAGTCACTGGTGAGTTAAGAATGATCTGCTTTCGATTTAATTACACACAATGGGGCATCACAAATGTGGGAGAGATACAATTCCTGTAGGGATAACAATCCCAGGTCTTGCTCCTCTTTAGGTGGAGATGCAGTGGTGACTATTAAAAAGACTTGCTTCTTTTGATAGACCCTCAGGGGATGGCAGGGTGGATGTGAGCATTAATGTCCAGTATTGATGCAAAACCTTTGGGATTTGGGGTAAATTCAATATGATGCCCAGAATTAGGCTTTAACCCTTTTAGCTCCAAATCCGTAACTCTCACGTGGTTGCCACTCCTGCTGTTAATCACCAGAAACATGAGAGATACGGGCCTGGCTTTTCCCCATTTTCACGCAGAGGGCCTCCAATCTCCCACCTGGGCTCTTATGCCACTTCTGCAGTTGCCCACGCTAGCCCCACCTTTTGTGGGCGGGATGGATGACTGCCTCCCCAGCCCCCCTCCACCGATCCCCCCCATGCAGCTGTTATCCGGATTGGCGAGGGGCGGTATCAGCGGATCGAGGTGAGTGTTAAATAAATAAATGTCAGATCTGTGTCTGTCTCTTTTTTTACTTTTAACCCTTTTTGAACTGGTAAGGGATCCATGAGACCCCTATATCAGTTCACAAGGCTTGGGGGCTGGCAAGTCGCCTGCAACTAACAGGTGACTTGCCATTAACCCCTAGCCTCCCATTACCTACCCCCCAAAGCCCAGGAGGGGCAGAAGAGCCAGGGGTCGCAACGGCTATACGGGCTTGTAGCCTGCAGAGTGGGGGGCTACTGAGGTTGGTCTCTGCCCCCTGTTCTGCAAGCCCTGCATAGCTGTTCCCCGGGCTGGTTATGTTGGGTAGGGGGGACCCCGTGCCATTTTTTTCATTTTTAAGAGTTTTAAACCCTTAAACATCCCAAAAAAAGGGGTCCCCCAGGGAGGTGGACCCCATGCCAATAAGGACCAATGTAAATTTTTTATTTAACTTTTTGTAATGTGGATAGTGGTTGTATTTTATTTGTAAATGTTATAAAGTGATCTAAAGTGAAACAAACATTTAACATTTTATGTTAAAGCCCAGACTCAATCAAACAATATGTAATGTTCCTGGGAAATCTCTTCAAAAATCACAGTTGAATATGTGTAGTGCAAAATAGTGAAAAATGCTCTGGCAACAGAGGGTGACAAAATCTCTAGGTGGGCTGGCAGTTAAAGGGTTAACCCTTTAAATGCCAGCCATGTAAAATGTATGTAGCTGGTGGGTCCTCCTGTTTTGAGCCCCCAAAAAAAGCTCACCTCCGTTCAGGTTTCAGTGCAGGGTTTTCTTATCCCTCCTACAGTCCTCCAATCATCGGCCTGGGTCTTCAGCAGGGCAGAGAACCTTGATTCTCCACCCCATGCACATCTTCTTTTATACTGGTGAGTGAGCTGTATAAATACTCTCCCTGCATCAGGAGTGAGCTGCAAAAGTCGGGAGCGAGGAAGAGGGCACTGATCCTCCGCCCCATGTACATTTTTTATTTAAAAAACTTTCAGCCAAAAATATTGAGAAAGTACTGAAGAAAATACAAACAAGATATTTTATGTTAAAACCCAAACTCTGCTGAAAAAAAACAATCTATAATTTTGCTGGAAATATCTGCAAAAATCAATTAAAGATATATAGTGCAAAATGCTAAAAAATTGCCTGGCAACAGAGGGTGACATTCTATGGCAGTTAAAGGGTTTCAAGTGAATCTGCACCTATATTTGGACGCCAGTCCTATTTTTGTGGGCTAACTGGTGAAATATATCATACTTTCCTAACCTACACTTAGGGTCTGCTGCAAAAAAAAAAAAATGGCTAGTGTTATTTATAAAGAACGGGCCACTCTGATGTGATAAACGCGGTGATCTGATAAGCCCACGGCTGTGGCCAGAATTCTGCCTTCTGGCCCCTGCTCTCTGTGGTTAAGACCCAGGATTTGGAATAGGTCAGGTACTATGCAAAACATGGCATGTGAGACACCTCCAGCCCTGGCACACATGTTGTATAAAAAAGCCAGACGCCAGGTAGAGCTACTTTTCCCCCATCACATTACCTCACTGGCCACAACTGGCATGGCACCCTATGTGACCACTGGTGGGGCAAGCTGCAGCACAGTGCTGTGCAAGCTGGTCCTGCTTACATGACTGGCCACGGGTAGTCACGTGGTGAGGAGGGGGCAGCTTGGTGACAGACTGGCTCCTGGCAGGGAGGGAACAAGAAATTGGGAAGGTAGCTTGGCACAGCCTTGCACTTACAATGTGTGCGGAGGGGCATAGTGAATCTGTGGGGGTGAGTGGACCTCCAATAAGGACCCTTACGTTTGTGCTTACATAATATATTATTAAAACTCAGCTCCTTCGGGGCTACTGGACACTGGAGCTAACCATTCTGGATACTTGAGTGTAATCCGCGTCCCTGGTGGGGGACAAGAAACACACTGCTGCTACACACAACACATATTGTCATTTTTGGATTTCGTAGTCAGAGTACAGCCACACAGGATTCCTTTCAAACTGTAAATAACTTTATTCCACACATGGCACTAAAAGGATTACTTTCAGCAAATAACAGAGAGTTCAACAGTCTCTTACTCTTGGGACTTGGACACAGGACACTTGCACCGAATATGTAAAATCTTCTGGGGTGCTGGCAAGTTGCGAGCCACCCCACTGCAAGGTCACTATTAGGGAAGAACTTACCCTGCCATGCTGGACATATGACTCTGGACCCCCCTCAGCAGCTGGGCCCCACTTTTCACTTCAAGTTTCCAGGGTGCCGCCAGGCGCGGGCCACCACACAGCCAAGTCACTTCTTCGAGCTATAGGCCCCTGATTTTACCCCAGGTGTATCCTGGCACCCGCAGATTTGTGTCTCTTCCTTTTCTTTCTTCTCTTTCTTCTCTTCCCTGACTGGGGAGTCAGCTCAGCTCAGGAGTGTGAAGGTAGCTTAGGGAAGTTCTCCAGGGGCACCTCTGCTTGCACTGGGGGCTATTCTGCTGGACCCAGGGACCAAGAATGGGGCCTCTCTCTCCTCTCCCCGGACTGGGAATCAGCTCAGTTTAGGAGTGTGGAGGCAGCTTAGGGAAGTTCTACAGGGGCACCTCAAGTTGTGCTGGGGCCTACTCTGCTGGACCAAGGGACCAAGACTGGGGCCTCTCTCTCCTCTCCCCGGACTGGGAATCAGCTCAGCTCAGGAGTGTGGAGGCAGTTTAGGGAAGTTCTCCAGGGGCACCTCAAGTTGTGCTGGGGCCTACTCTGCTGGACCAAGGGACCAAGACTGGGGCCTCTCTCTCCTCTCCCCAGACTGGGAATCAGCTCAGCTCAGGAGTGTGGAGGCAGTTTAGGGAAGTTCTCCAGGGGCACCTCAAGTTGCGCTGGGGCCTACTCTGCTGGACCCAGGGACCAAGACTGGGGCCTCTCTCTCCTCTCCCCGGATTGTGAATTAGCTCAGCTCAGGAGTGTGGAGGCAGTTTAGGGAAGTTCTCCAGGGGCACCTCTGCTTGCACTGGGGTCTATTCTGCTGGACCCAGGGACCAAGACTGGAGCCTCTCTTTCCTCTGCCCGGCTGGGAATCAGCTCAGCTCAGCAGTGTGGAGGCAGTTTAGGGAAGTTCTTCAGGGGCACCTCTGCTTGCACTGGGGCCTATTCTGCTGGACCCAGGGACCAAGACTGGGGCCTCTCTTTCCTCTGCCCGGGCTGGGAATCAGCTCAGCTCAGGAGTGTGGAGGCAGTTTAGGGAAGTTCTTCAGGGGCACCTCTGCTTGCGCTGGGGCCTATTCTGCTGGACCCAGGGACCAAGACTGGGGCCTCTCTCTCCTCTCCCCGGACTGGAAATCAGCTGAGCTCAGGAGTGTGGAGGCAGTTAAGGGAAGTTCTCCAGGGGCACCTCAAGTTGCGCTGGGGTCTATTCTGCTTGACCCGGCGACAGCAGCTGTCCTCCTCTCTCTCTCTTGTTGCTTGGTTCTCCTCTAGGGCCTTCTGCCCAGGGGCGGGCTGGCCGCAGGGCTTACCGGGACAAATCCTGGTAGGTCACGGCTTGTCCTGCATTTCTGGCTCCCTGTTTACCTTCTCCTGGCTGCTTCCTGGTTCCGCAGCGGGCCGGGTGATAGCAGGAGAGGCCAGGCTTTCCAGCGGCTCCCAGCGCTCTGCAGCAGCCTTTGATGTCTGGGCTGCAATACAAGTAAGTGTCATTAGTTCCAGCCGGCGCTTCTGCCTTCACCTGACAGTAATGTGGAACTGTCAAACCTCACTGCAGTTTCCCCCTCGTTGGTGTTACACTTAGGGACAGCCCAGAGCCAGATTCCGGGCAGATTGGCGCGCTGCTCTGTATTTCCCTACCTGTGCTCTGCTTTGCATTGGTGAGCTGCTAGCTGATTATCATTTATTTCATTTTTTTATGGAGGGGGGGTTGTAAATTGCTTTCCAAATTGCCTGGAGTTTGGCTTGATTGGTGACCTGGGTCGCCCGATTCCCTATCCCTGCGGCATCCCAAACAGTTTTGGTCTCTTTAAAGAGTTTTGGTTCTTTTCTGTGGGGTGTCCTGATTTGGGATGCCCCATTATGTCAAATCCCCAGTAAAAATACCTGACCACTAATCAAACAGCACATGCGTGGTTCAAACATGTGTCTGCACCAGCTAGAGGCTGGCGGGATGTGGCTGGCAGCCTCGGCTCCAACCATCTTAGCGAGGAGAACCCATGCATGAGTCACTGGATCGCTGGTCAGGTACGTTTTACTGGCAATCTGGGGGGTTGTACAAAATGGGGCATCCCAAATCAGGACGCCCCACACAAAAGGACCAAAACCCTTTAAAGTGGACCAAAACCCAGGATTTTGACTATCCTGCCAGCGTCTAAGTGCAGCGGCGCATGCGTGAGCCATGGCCACATCCCCAGCTACCCTCTAACAGGGAGCGTGCCCGCACTGGCCATTCACAAATGCCTGGCCCGGGCATGCGCCCTGCTAGAGGGATAGCAGGGATGCGATTGTGGCTCACACATGCGCCGTTGGACCAGGAAACAAGGTAAGTAGATGGGGCGACCTGGGGGGTTTCACACAGTGGGGCATCCTGATTTTGGATGCCCAGAGGGAGGGAATCGATCGGCTCAGGAATCTTATATCGCAGTGGGTCTTGGTCCACTTTAAAGCGGGCCCACACCCCTTTTCCTCGTTAATGGGCGTGTTGTGGGCCGCGCCAGGACCGCATTGTGACAAGCTCAGGGGCACCTGGATTGCTGGTACGTGCCCGTGCATCGACCCCCGCAACGCCCACAAATCTTTACCTTAAAGTGGACCAAAACCCTGGATTTTGACTATCCTGGGGTTTGGTCCTTTCCCGGTGCCCCGCTAAGTGAAACCCCCCAAAATTGACTCACTTTACCGGGCCGAGCACAGTACAGCAGGGCCAGTCTGACCAAAAAGTTCAGGGCCGTTTTTTGGTCCCAGCCCGCCCCTGCTCCTCCCCCTCCCTTTTATATGGCTCCACCCTGGATCTTGTCCTGGCCTAATCCAGCATGATCTTGTGGGTCCCCGCCAGCTAAGGTCTCCCACCCACAACCAAGATGGCGGCAGCGGCGTCCCAGCTAGGCGCTGCTCGCCAGCGGATTTTAACAATAAAAACACAATTATCACACAAGCAATACACCAAATGAACGTTGTTAAAGGTGCTGCTAGTTCTTATCAGCATTTCTATAGTCTTGTGACGAGCCAACAGAAACAAGTCTTACAACATGTACACATCATTCTTAGTTCTTGTGTCTTTCTAACACACTGAAAAGAGAGAAGGAGGGTCTGGAACAGGGCAGGTGTTAAGAATAAACCACAGGAGTTGCTTGGTATGTTTCAGTTGGTCACAGTGGATGGAATATAAAAAAATATAATGACAATGGGCCCAGTATTGCCCAGTGATGCCTAACAGTAAATCTAGATATGCTGCTTTTGTATCCAGGATATATGGAAGTGTGACTGTAGATTAAATTACCACCTTGTTAACAAGGGGTGGAGGCCCCCAAGTTGTGGAGGACTTGGAGCAGGACTACGGCTTGTCCAATCTTTATATGCGGCCATGGTTGTATCATACATTTTATATGACAATTGAGTTTTTCTTTTATAAGCTAATGTGCTGCTCAGCAAATTAGATGTTAGTTTCCATCTGCTAATTCTACAATATGGTTTTCAAATGGCTATTGCCAACCCCTGCACTTTGCTCACAACACTTTCTCTTAAATTATACAAAACGGCCTTCGAGCAAATGCTAGAGGTTGGCACAGACAGGCTTCATGTTGGTAAGAATCACATTTTATTAGCATCCAAGATGTCCCATGCTAAGTTTTTCCTGACTGCTCTCCAAGCTTGTCTGGGCTTTATGTTCCCTCCACAGTGTATACAAAACCTGGGACCAATAGATGCGCTGGAATGTGTTTCACTGTTATTTTGAATGTTGAAAATAAAATTAAAAGGATTTTTGCAATTACCGGTAAGTTTCTTCATCGTTTCCATAGCACTGTGCCATTCTTGGCCAACAGTACTTAAAGTGGAAGTCTGGTCAAAAATGAGTTCCTATCTAATATTCAGCAGTGGGGCAGCCTGGATTGGGCAGTGTCTGTGCATTGGTAGCACTAAACCAAAAAAACGGGGGCTGACCAGATGCTCACGAGCCACGAACAGACTGTGAGCAGCCTATCAGGATTGCCACCAGTGGTGCACATTATTGTGCAAGCACCGGCCATGTGAGTCTGATAGGCTTCTCTACACTTGCCATGGAAGAATACCTGAAAAGATGAGTATCCGCACGGCCCTGTTTACTGGGTGAGCGACACCGATGCACATGTCATTTTTTACTGGTACAAGATGCTGTCACAATCGCACTCTATCAGCCCAGCCAAGACGCTAGAGAGAGTGTGATGGTGCAAGGGTTAAAGCCACCAGACCCCTGGGTATTCACTACTAATCCCAGCAAGTCACCAAAGTAACCCTTTGATAAACGTGTTTCACCAGAGCTTCCTTCAGAAAGGTGAGCTCATATATTTAGAGATCAAAGGCCAGAGCTGATTAATTACCGTAAACATTTAATCTGTTAAAAAGGTATCACAGTGCTAGATGTAATATACAGAAACAAATGACATACAGGTACAAAAATGCATAAAAGAGTACAGCAAGACTAGTTCAGCAAATAAAAAGAAAGTCCTTGCAGTATAATGGCGTAGCAGTCCTTGCGAGTGAGCATCCAGCTGTTGCTTAAGGTCTTATGTCCAGCGAGACCCAGCTTTCTGATTTAGTTTTCTCACTTAGAATGTCCTTAGCATTAGGTTTTATTAGATAAATTTAGGAGGGAAAAGCTTCATCCCCCTCCCCCTGACCCCACCTGGTGAGGGCATCTCTCTCCCAGGTCTTTTATCTGAGTTCTGGTTTATGGTGGGTCCAGCGACATCCTGCTACTTCAAAGGCTTTTGACTTCAAAGAAGGAAGTACCACAAACAGAACCCCCCATAAACCTGGAATACATAAAACACAGTCTGGTGACTATACAGTCTGGTGACTTGGACTATACATTATACAATCATAATACAATCATAATACATATGCTTATTCTATAAGCAGGCCTTGGGCCTGACAGATGCGATCCTGCAATCAGGTAAGTTGACGATCTCCAGAGTAGGACCGATTGGCTGCACACAAAGGGTGAGTACACTGTTGTTTTTTTATTCGGGTTTTCAATCTCTTTAATGAGTGAATGACCAAAACTATTTGCAAGCTCTATTTATTTTCTTTATGTTGAAGTCATATAAGACGATAGGTCCCCATAATCCCTTCCCATGTGCATCTCAATCTGGGATTCCTCTCTGTTTGAAAGTAAGTAGGAACCTATAAAACAGGCCTAATTTTGAGTGGGGAGTTATAAAACAGCAATATGGCTTCAAGTTGTGCAATTTTTCAGTTTCATTCCTCCAGGACCATGCAAAAAATTGGTCCAACAGCTACTCTAACCCTTGGAGCTCATGAGCAAGAACAGCAAGCCACAGTGGAACTGCAGCTGTTTCTGATCACAGCACAACATGCTCAGCCACTCCCCAGAAACGGAAGCAAAAAAAATCAGTGTTCCAGTGAATAGAGAAGCACAAATGACAGGCATCCCTTACATAGAGATGCAAATTACGGTGAATGGAGAGGCATGCGGGACAGGCATCAAGTGAGCTGCTTGCTGCCTTATTATTAATGTTACCTGGCCTGCTCCTTTAATAACCCTGGGAACCTTGATATAAATTAAAAGAGTATACTCACCTTTTAGGGAAAATATCCAGACATGTTAACCTTAAACTGGACCTTCCCCCTGAATTTGAGCCTATCTTGTATGTTTCCCCCACCCGTACATACAGATTGCTCACATTAAAAATCATCATGCCTGTCTTCTTACTGTGCCGCTCTGCTTTCTGGGATTGCTGTCCTTTTCCTGACTTTGGCTCTGCTCTGTCTGTGCAAAGCACAGCTATAACCATTTTCCCCCCTCTCCTCTCCTTAATTTATGATGCTTCTGAGGCAAGATGGCGGCGCCCAATTCCTGAACAGAATAAAAGCCCAGCGGGGGAAAGAATAAAAAGTAAAAATGTAAAATATATTAATTTTCAATGCTGGGGAAGGGTTTTTCATTAAATGATGGTGAAGGTCCAGTTTAATCACCTTTTCTCCCCGCAGATTATCGTTTGTAGTCTGGCAGTGCCGTACAGTGCAGGCTCATTCATTATTCACCGGCAACCAAAAAACATTAGACAAAAAAGAATCTGCAGAATAAGGGCTACATCTAAATGACTTCCCCATGTTGCAAAATCATAAGGACAACCTAAGAACACAAAGCCGCTGACTCACTTGAGATAAAAGGGAAGGAAGTGCAATAAATATAGCCAATGTGTATGTGTACTCTTAACAGGTGCAGAACTCCTAGATGTAAAGCTTACATATATAGGCAACACTTTGTCAGCAAGTAACTCTAAAATCTGGTTTAAGTGGACCTATCACCTCCAAAGGCTGGCTCTGGAGTCTAAAAGCCTGGGGGCAGGAGCACGCCACACTCCTCAGTAAACTGAAAGTGCTACCACTCGTGCTTCCTAAGCTGGCCCTCTGCTCAAAACCAAGCTGAAAGTTGAGTTGTGTGGTTCCTGGGGAGTTTCACACAGTGGGGCATCTCAAATCAGGATGCCCCAAGACCTATCACTAGGATAGTTAAAATCCTGGTGATAGGTCCACCCTAGGGCCCCCACCACTTGTTAACAAGGCAGCTAATATCTACAGTTCCTTGCCGGGGGCCTACACTAGACTTTCTGCCCAGTGGCAACCGAAACCCATGCAGTAAGTCCCTGGAGTCTAAAAGACCCCCATGGCCGCCCCCTTGCCTACCCCCTGGGAAATCCCAATTTAAAATGCCCAGCTTTGTGATACCCTGGGAGCTTGCTAGCAAAATTCATCTTTCCTGGGGTTCTGCAGTCCATGGGCCCAGCCTCCCTACGGGGAGCACGCCTTAGCTATAAGAAAGACGCTGGGGAAGACAGCGCTGTGGGAGCTGCTGGTAAAGGGGGTTTCACACAGTGGAACATCCAAATTTCGAGTGCCCGAGGGCAAGCTAGCAGTCAACCCTGGAGTCTTTTATACTCCAGGACCCTGCCATGTGACTTCAGAGCCGCTTTAATGGCACAACATGCAGCTGAGGACACCACCAAGTACTCACGCACATCCAGAAGGTACAAATGAAAAAAAAGCAAGTGTCCAACCTGAACAGGGCAAATAGATGCACAATGACAACACACAAACATGCCCCATCACTTTTGCAGCAAGATACTTCTCCCAGCTGCAGTGTGTTACATAAAGCTTTCAGTAAAAACAGATTTGCTGACTTCCTGCGCTTTTTAGTTTTACAAAATAAACAGAATGTGATCAAGGTATGTAACCTCAGGAAATAAAAAGTAATCCAGCTACCATGGTTTTATAAATAGGAGATCATATGAATAGTAAAATGTGAGTTACATTGCATAAATATCATTTTATAATGGGACTGTTCTGCCAAAACCACAACATATTTCATTTCTAAGGAAATGTAGAAAAAAGTCAGTTTCTGCTATTTCTTTTCCATGCCAGCCCAATTCTTTAGTTCCCTGTAATTTTCAGGCCAGCTCTGTCACCCCTTCTGACTCATTAGACTGAATGTCCTGTGCCAGCCATTTTCTCAAGTTGGTTTGTATATTCAGCTGGTAAATTGGGAAAGTATAAATGGCAGCTAACAGGCTCAGTTTCTTTAGGAAACCTGTGATTTGTAAATATTTGAAGATATGGTAAAAGCTGTATGTAGACTGTCCTCCTGGCTGCAAAGCTGCTTCTGTGCTGTGATCCATTGGCCCAGGAGAAGCATCTTGCTGGTGAAGTCTAAAATGGGTCATGGTAGAGTAGATGCATGATACACAGCTAGCAGTTTGTAAAAAGTCAGCTATAAACAGGAGAGATCTGGCCATAGGGAGCACCCAAGCCCTTTCACTCAATCCTCTTCAAACATCTCCCAAATCCTCCCCCATACCTGGCCTCGCTATACTCCCAGCCAAGATACCCAAGATACTGGGAGACAAGTCCCACTCCAACAACGTTCTTTTCACTCTAATGCCACTCCCCAAATGCTTCCGAGCACTGAGGGCTACAAGAGAGAGAATGAGGAACAGCTTCTTTCCCCAGGCTGTCAGATCCATCCATTGGTCTACATCAAGGCCCTTTCTGACCTCATCCCCTTCAGCCAAAATTACTAGTCTAGCCTATATTATCTGATAAACTAAACGACTGTCTGGACTAGGACTCTATTTACTTATACTGTACTTGATGCAGAGTATCACCCGGGCACTTATAATGACATTTTGGACTGAATTAAGATTCTATACCCAATAGTGAAAAGTTTTTGGTTTGCTGTATTGCATTGGTGGATAGATGTGTATGTGACCAACACACTTGACCTTAACCATATCCTATGTATTGTCCCTGCAATGCTATACCTTCAGTATCATGACTGGGAGAGGCGTACCCACCCCCCCTGCCACAGAGGTACCATTTCAAGCCCTGCCCATGATCTGCCCCTGCAGAGCTAAAGACATGATGAACACACTTGACCATCTGGGAAGCACCCACAGAACGCACAGTGGGTTGGCACAGTGTGAAGAGTTCATGTATTGATGCGGGAGTGTGTGACCCTGTAACACACCTCACATATCTGTATATGTAGCGTGTAATTGTAATTATTTCTTAGCGTGTTTATGTACTTTGCATTTTCTTAACTGCATTTATTTATTGTATTTTATTTATTTATTTATTAAAGTGGACCAACACCCAGGGGGGATCGGCCCGGGAATCTATAAGATTCCCGGACCGATCAGATCCCTCCCCGCGGGGCATCCGAAATCGGGATGTCCCGCGGGGAGGAACCCCCCAGGAGGCCCACAATCCTTACCTTACCGGCGATCCAACGGCGCATGCGCGAGACGCGGCCGCGTCTCTCGCTTCCCTCTAGCAGGGCGCGCTCCCGCGCCGGCCGTTTTGTGAATGGCCGGCGCAGGCGCGCTCCCTGTTAGAGGGAAGCGAGAGACGCAGCCAATGACAGCGCTCTGGTATGCGCGTCCAAGCGGCTTTGGACGCGCATACCAGAGCGGCTCTGAGCGCTGTCATTGGCCGGACGAGGTCACGTGGGAGCTGGGAGAGGTGAGTTTTTACGGCGATCGGGGGGGTTTCACACAGCGGGGCACCCCCGATCGGGGTGCCCCACCTAAGTGGACCAACACCCAGGATAGTCAAAATCCTGGGTGTTGGTCCACTTTAAGCATATGATATTACACTTTTACTAGCCATTCAGATCATAGACAGGTCTTTCCAAACTGAATACGTTATTTGTATTTTTATTGTGTCTTTTGCAATAATAGGCATTCTCATTTCCTTTTTTTGTAGTAATAAAGATAAATGAACATAGTATTTGCCTTGTTGAACTGGCCAATGTGCCAGGTTATTGCTGTGCAGGCAAAGTATATGAAATGCACTTTATGTGCCATGAGTTATATTACAGTGTGCATCTTGGTACTTTCATATCCCTGCCAGTTTCTCCATTTCTGCCAATCCTGCTCCAGTCCTCACCACCAGGTCCTCTCGCTTTTGCTGTTGCCCTTGGGGTAGCCTAAGGCTGGCATTGCTACTGCTGGGCAGGCTCAGACCAACTTTGCTTTGTGAGGTGCTGGATCCTAGAGGCAGTTCAGCAGATACCATGGTGCACGTTAAAGTCATGCTTAATGCAGGTAAGCCGCGCTACACTCTACTGCATTTCCACTGCAATGTCTCTAATCTCCCCTAAATGTGACAGGATCCTCACTGTACACTTTGAGCTTTGCTTGTCCTATGAATTTTGGCTTCAGGTCATCTTGGAACAGCACAGTAAGTTAGAATGCTCTTCCAATAGGCTGGGAGTTGCCTGTAAAGCTAATTCAAAACTCATATAGAAGCCTAGAGGAAATAGGAAAGCGAGCACACTCCATAGTCAGCAAATTAGATGTAAACCAGATTTAAAGAGATCTGGCCTTTTAGCGAAACAGTGATTTATTATCAGGCATGTAACAATGCTTGTGGCTTCTAACAGAAACATTATAGAAATGTAAAATGAAATTAGTTATTACATTCCATAGACATGCAAATAACACAAAACAATCTGGAGATGACCAGAAATTCATATATATATATATATATATATATATATATATATATATATATATATATATTTATATTTTGGGCTACTTACATAGGTCATGTTTGTTAGATTTGGGCCCTTATTTATGAAGGAATAGCGGCAGGTAGCAACTGGTGAGCGGCCGGTAATGACGGGCCCCGCCACGAGAACGCTGGCTCCCCACCACAATCACACATTTATCAAGCCAATCCTGCTTAGCGACTGAGATAGCGCCATATAGCCACTCATTCATCATTATTCCAGCCTCAGCCCACAGTGCCAGCGTCCAACCTTGAACAGCGACAGGTATGACCTCTCGCTACCTGGCGCTCTCCAATGTATTTCAATGGAACAATCTTTAAATATTTATAATTAATTGTTATTAATGTGTTTTTTTTTTAAATGTGAAAAATTCTGTGATCACTTCTGCCATTTTAGATAAATAAAAATTTTGAATAAAAATAAAAAATAAAATTGTACAGAATTGATATTGATATTGATATTGGTTTCCAAAAATATGGTGGTTTGGGGGTTAAAAAACTACTTTTAACACATCGCCTCCTTTTTTGAGCGTGATTTTTTGATGAATATGGTGGAAGCCGGTCGCTCTGACCAGTCGCTATCATGCGCACCCATACATCGCTGAACCTGTCAAATAGCAACTCGTAACCTTGTATTCAACATTACGCCACACCGACTGCGTCGCTGTCAACAACCGAACAACGGGCAAGCACAGCGACTACTAGCGGGCGCTGTGAAAATACCACTACAGTCGCTCAACTGTCGCTACATGTCGCTATTAATAAATCAGCCTCTCGGTTTTTATGGTGGACCTTGTTAACCAGGAATTCTGAGTTTTTACAAAAAACAATGTTTTAAAAGATCTCAACTGTAGGGAGAACCCAACTTTGCATATTTTATTGTTTCTTTTAAAATATTGAGAATTGTTTTATGTTTATATAGGTTTCGAACACAAATTAGTCGCATTATTTTTAATATTTACAATCTGCAAATCAATCTCAATAGTCAAAGTTGCTTCAAAGTTGTCCCATTTTTATTTGCTTGCCATTTTTATCTGGTTTCATATGACTTCCTCAAAAGCAATGGCTTCATTCTGTGAAAGAAAAAGTACACAGCAATATAATCCTATTTTCTGTAATCCTTTTCTGTAGTATACACAATTAGTTCCTTTTAACATAGATCAAATGGCAGGATCAGGCTGATGACAAAGTACATTTATAGGGGGTATTGTTATTCCCTTTTATTTGATCTGTCACAGGCCCAACGTTGTTCTATTGGTCTGACTCTTCCCTTCTTGTTGGTCGTTATTGTTGTTAGTGTCTTTTCAAATAATATTCCATATACTTCTTGGTCAGCAATAAATGACAGTGGGAGGTGGGGAGCCTTATTTATGAAGCATCAGTGCCACACCACGCCACTTTATTTTGCCTCAGCATTTAAAGCGGACCTTCACTCTGAGTAAGAGCTTATCTTATATGTTTCCCACACCCTGTACATACAGATTGCTCACATTAAATATCATCCTACCTTCATCTACTGCATGTTATGAGCCTTTAAACATCCAATATGGTGGCTCATGGAACATCAGGCAGCCTGCAAACAGGAAGTGTCTTCTGACTGTGCTGCTCTGAAATCTGGGATTGCTGTTCTTTCCCTGACCCCAGCTCTGCTCTGTCTGTGCAAAGCACAGCTATAACCTCACCCCATGTACTTTATCCCACTCTCCTCTCCTCATTATGTGTAATGCTTCTGAGTCAAGATGGCGGCGCCCGCATCCTAGACTGGTGAACAGAGTTGCAGCCTGATGTGGAACAGAATAATAAGTAAGTGACTAAAAACGTAAAATATATTAATTTTAGATGCTGGGGAAGAGTTTTTTAAGGGTTTGGGCTTTTCATTAAATCATGCTGAAGGCCCGGTTTACCCTTTAAGTGGCAAGCACGTGAATTTTACATGGTTGCCTCTCCGTCACTTAAGTGCCAGCCACGTAAAATTCACGTGCCTGGCATTTACCCCTGCTAGCGGGCAAAAAGATAAAGAAAAACACTCACCTGACCCCTTGTTGGATCTGGCCAGGTCTCCTCTTTAATTTGGTGCCATCTGATCCCCCGTTGGGGCTCGGATGGCTGCAGGAGAGCCCCCAGAATAGCGCCCCCCCCCCACTTCGGCAGCAGCTGCTAACTGTAGAAAAAAATAAAAAATTAAAAATGACATTTACTTACCTGCGGTCTCGCTGTCTCCCGACGGGTCTCCTCTTCACTGGGGGGGCCTCCGATCACCCCCCCCAGGCTCTTCCGTGGTGAGGGGAGGGCAGAACTCGCTCTCCCCCCCACTTCCTGGATCGCGACTGCTAGCCCCGCGCCCATAATTGTGATGTCACCAGCAGCCGGCTTCTTAATACCGGCACCCGAGACTCTGAATCAGTCTGCTCGGGTGCTTGGAGGAGAGAGGTGGGGAGGGGGAGAGGGCTGTGATCGCCCCCCCCTCCCCAGGCTCTCTCCTCCAAACACCCGAGCAGACTGTCATCTGTCATCGCAGATCGCTGGGGATCGGAGGTGAGTAAAGTAAAAAGTAAAAAAAAAAAATAATAAATGTCATTTTTTTTCTTATGTGTGTCAGTGTGACTATTTTTACATTTAACCCCTTGTGAGCTGGTAAGGAGTCCATGAGACCCCTATACCAGTTCACAAGGATGGGGGCTGGCAAGTCATTAACCCCCGGCACCCCTATTACCTGCCAGAAGAGCCCGGGCCCACATAGGCTATGTGGGCTTGTAGGCTGCAGGGTGGGGGGCCACAAAAGCTGGCCCTTCCACTCTGTTCCTACAAGCCCCCATAGCTGGTCCCGGGCTGGTAATGTTGGGTAAGGGGGGACCCCATTTCATTTTTTTTTTGATTTTTAAGGGTTTTTAAATTTTTTTTTTTTTAATTAACCCTTTATGTTCTGTCGCCCAGCAGCTATAAAAGGCTTCCAGCTGCAGCAGGAGAGCAGAAGCCAGAGTGATCAGCGTGGGACACAGGGATGGATAGGAGGTAAGTATTAAAAAGTATTAAAAAAATAAATTTTTCTGCTTGTTTCTGTGTTTTTTACACTTAACCCCTTGTGAACTGGTAAGGGATCCATGAGATCCCTATACCAGTTCACAAGGCTGGGGGCTGGCAAGTCACCTGTGGCTAGCGGGTGACTTGCCGTTAACCCCCGGAACCCCCATTACCTGCCTCCCCAAAGCCCAGGGGGGGGGGGCAGAAGAGCCCAGGCCATGGCTATGTGGGCTTGTAGCCTGCAGGGTGGGGGGCCACCAAAGCTGGCCCCTTGCACCCTGTTCTACAAGCCCCCATAGCTGGTCCAGGGCTGGTTATGATGGGTAAGTGGGACCCCATATCATTTTTTGGGGGAGTTTTAAGGGTTTTTGACCCTTAAAATTCCCCAAAAAATGGGTCCCCCCCCCAGGAGGGGGGACCCTATGTCATGTTTTTTAAATTAACCCCTTATGTTTATAGTGTGGATAGTAGTAGTATTTTATTTGTAAATGTTATAAAGTGCTATTTTCAGTTTGGGGGGTCTCCTGGGCAAGAATGGGGGGGCTACCGATACATATGTGGTACCGTTGTAATCGGGAGAAATTGGGCTTTCACATGCAATATGGTTTTCTCTAATAAAGTAAATGTTTTATTTAAAATAAAGGAGACAATTGTCTAAAAAATATTTTTTTGGTTTTTTTTGTTTTTTTTACACAAAAATATTAAAAAAACTGTAGAAAAATTACAAACAAGACATTTCACGTTAAAGACTAAACTCTGCTGCAAAATATATATCTATAATTTTCCTGGAAATTCCGGCAAAAATCACAGTTAAACATGGCGCAGAATGGGGAAAAATGACCTGTCAACAGAGGGTGACAAAACTTCAAGTAGGCTGGCAATTAAAAGAGTTAATAGTACCTATGCATGTTGGGTATTGTTCTGCTCGGAGGACCTTGCTCTTTCAGATTTAGCTTGTTTTTTCTTGTTTGCATATTTATATTTTAGGAAAACATGTTATTTATTCAGTTTTTTTATTCATTTCTTTAGGGAAACCCTGTGCAACCTAAGAATTCTTCGACGGATTACTTCCAGAAAGGTGAGCCTACTACAACAAGCTGGGTATGCTTAGAAAGCTTAAAATGTGTATTTTCAGGAAATATAGGTTGTTTTGGTTGAAAAATTGCAAGGTGCGCACTTTGTCTGCAGAGCTGAAATTTTCAAGTAAAATTACTGTTATGCGCATGCTTTACTTTGGGGTGTTTGCCAACTCTTCCCTTGACAGTAGCTATGCATGTTGGGTATCGTTCTGTTCGGGGCATGTTGCTTTTTGAGATTTTACTTTTTTTTTTTTTGTTTGCATATAGTTTTTTTTAAGAAAATGTGGCTTGATTCTTCCTTTTTTTTCTTTTTTTAAGGAAACTTTGTGCAACCAAAGAATACATTGAGGGATTACTTCCAGAAAACTACGCCCACATAAACAAGCCTGGTACGCCTAGAAAGCTTGAGGCGTGTACTTCCAGAGAATAAATAGTTTGTGGAGGGTATTTCAAATGTAAAGGGTTGTTTTTCTGGAAAAACTACAAGGTGCGCATAGTGCATAGTGTAGTTGTATTTTATCTGAAAATCTCCTAAAGCTCTGTTTCAGTTTGGGGGAGTCTCTTGGGCAGGAAAGGGTGTCTACCTATACATATGTGGTACCTCTGTGACCGGGAGAAATTGGGGTTTCGCACCCAATAACATTTTATTGACAAACTTTTTTATTACAAAAAACACTATACACCCTAGCACATATTTCACCAAAAGGTATTGAGAATACACTAAAAAAGGCCATACAAGACATTTCATGTTGAAGCCCAGACTCATGTTGAAAAAAAAACAATATATAATTTTCCTGGGAAATCCCTGGAAATCATTTCAAAAATCACAGTTGAACACGTGTAGCGCAAAATAATGAAACATGGTCTGGCAACAGAGGGTGACAAAAGCTGCAGGTAGGCTGGCACTTAAAAGATTAAGAAACCAAAAAATGGCAGCACAAATGCGGCCAGCAGCTAGCGTTTTATTTAACACTAGTGCCCAAAAGGTCACAGTGCCAGGTGCTCTGGTTGAAGCAGGGCCAGATGAAACCTGCCGCTGTAGGTCTAGATCCCATAGAGCACAATGGGCAGAACTGGATTGTAGTGAGTTATGCCTATATTTCATATTGCACACATTTATTTGTACAGAACTTGCCTTGTGACTTAGAGGACCTAGATATCGGCAAATGATATTTTTTTATAAGAAAATCATTTTTCATGGCTTCTTTTTGTTACAAATGTACAATATGCAGCCTAAACACACTGTAAAGTTGGTCCTCGGCAGTGATTTCTTGTAAATGTAATGTTGAAATGCCGACCAGAGCCGTAAAAATACAGCAGCAATCATTTCAAGAAGGAAAAATTCATAAATATGCTGTGCAGAGGCAGAAAAAGAGCGGTACAAACTGGAGCTCACTGGCGCTGGGATTTTCAGCAGTCGGGGACAACAGGAGCTGACACAGGCCGGCCAAAACCTAGTGCAACAATCAAAGCAAAGTAGAGGCTGATTCACTACTAGCACCAGGTATTGCCAGATGAGCGTCTGTATAGCGGCGCTTAGTGCGACAGCTAGTAGATGATGTAAGAAGGTATAGGGCGCTGTAACCTAGCATTGCGGTAGCTGTAGTAACCTGGCAGGCATTGAAGAATATGATGTATGTTGGGCACTCTAACAACAGCACAAAGCTGCAGCGAGTGAAATGTAGCGCCAGCTCAGTGCGTCCGACACTCGATGCTCCACACCATATTTAACATAAAACTACTGAAACACAGGGCTGGCGCTCTGGATCTGGTCGCTATAGCATAGAGTGCCAGACTCTGTGTGATTAAAGTCTGATTTTGAACACATATCCACCAGTAACAAAGCGAAAACACATGGAATGACATTGTTTTAACACTGGGACAATAACACTTTAGTGCCAGACCTGCCTATACAATTCAGCATAAAAATCTAAAAGGGCCAAAAAATGTATAAAAGTGTTTGTTTGCAGTCAGGAGAGGTCACGCAATGATTTCAGCGAAAAAAAAAAAAAATGTAATTGCCAAACACGCTATTTAAACACAAGCAAATGAAAGCACATTGAAATGTATGGGAGAGCGACACTGGGCGAAAGGTAAAGCTGCTGAACCTAAAGCGCCGGCGCTATACACTGAGCCGCCTCTGGTAATATACGTGACACTACATGGCGATGTTAGAGCCGCTCACCAGATTTGCTTTCTTAAAGTGGTTTCCCGTACAGCGCCCAGCGTTCACCAGGCGCTTCCTGCCACTACGAAGCACTATCTGGCGCTATCCTTTCTTAAATAACCCCCTTAGTCAGCATTTGCTGCTTCGACCTATAGTGCCATTTGTAGTCCACAGAGCAGCAACAAGATAAAAATGCTGGTGCTCCAAAACTGGCGCTAGAGCCACTAGAAAGTTGCTAAATGGCGCACATCATAAATAAGTCCCATTGATCATGCTTGAGTGATGAATCACATGTGATTGGGCAACAAAGTAAACACAGACAGCATTCACAATGAATCTCTTCTGTACACTAAAAATGGCTCATTCATTAGACAGATGGATGACTGTTACTATTTTAGGTATCGATATAAAAACTATTCATAAGAGTAATCTCTAAAAACATTTTACAAAATCTACCTCCTCCACCAACACTTATTATATCTTCCGTGTAGACATGTTTGCTGGGTTTCTCTAGTGTTTCTCTAGTGTATCTTCTTGCTAACTTTAAGTATCCCACTAAGAACAAATATATTTAATATTAAAATTTGTACTCTAAAACTAGCTTGTCATCTCAGTAACCTTTATTTCTGTAATAATTAAAGTATTGTGACTGAGGCAGAGCTCTGCCCAAAGAATCCCAAGGCCCATGCACACCACATGGGACAATAGCTGGAATAGATAAGTATAAGGCAGCCGGATACAGATGAAGCAGCTGCAGGGGAAGAGGTACCTGCCTCACCCCTTCCCACTTCTTCTCACCTTTGCTCTCCTCACCTCTTGCCACTCAGCCTACCAATCTCACCTCTGCCTATGTCTACCCACCTCTGTGCACCACTTCCCTTCTAACCTCTGCCCACATCTGCATACACATAAAAGCATATATAATGCTTTAAACTAGACCAACACCCGTTTTTTCTTTAATCGGTGTTGGTCCAGCAGACAGCGAATAAGAACAAGCTTGGGAGGGCATCCAGAATGCTGGAGCCTCCACAAACATAACCCCCGAGAAAACCCGATCGCCTTAGCGGCAACTTCAGGAAAGGAGTCCCGCAACTGGCTACCGGTGCGCACGTGGGTGGGGACGTGACCACCCAGCGGCCAATTGCAAGACTCTTTTCCGGAAGTTGAAGGTAAGGAGATCGGGCATTCTTAGGGGGTTATGTTTGGGGGGGCTCCAGCATTCTGGATGCCCCCAAACTTGTTCTTATTCTCTGTCTGTGGGACCAATACCCATTTAAGAAAAACAGGTGTTGGTCTGATTTAAGGTTACATCTTTCCTGCAGTAACTTATTTGCATTTTCTCTGCCTAGATTTTATTGCGGTCCCTTGAAGACAAGACTTGGACCAATATGTTTGTGCACCCCTGCTCTAAAAGGTAGTCTTCTGTACAACATTCCCCAACATGTCCCCAGTTCATAGATTTGTATGAATGGAGGAAGGCAAATGGAACTAGCACAGTGCCAGAAAGAACAATAGCACTGAATAGGGTTTGTAAATGGTCTGATTAAAGTTCTTCCCAGTGGCTGCCAACCAGTGTCTATTAGTGCAATACAGACATAATATTGTCCATATTTTAGCTTTGACCTACTAATGTCATCTTCTCACAATTGCTGGGCTCCTAAAAGTTCCATCAAACACATTATTTTATTAACTGCCTGCTTCTGTTCTGGTGAAATTGAAGCATTAGAAGATGATGTGAATGGTTCTGCCCACTGGCTAAGAATTATGGGTTATTTTGTTATAACCAGCATTTCCTTTTTTTGTTTTCAGAAAAAGCCATTCAATCATTTTAGTTGTGGGCTTGCTTAAATTCAATATTGTATTCTCCTCTACCCTTATACATACATCTATGTTTCCCAACCATTCAATTGCAAGCTAGCTTGGACAGGGTTCTTATAGTCTGTGGTGTCTTGTTCCTGTAAATGTTTGTCTTAAACCCCTTCTGGACCTCCCCTCCCATCCCTCACCTACTGGCACAGTGGAGGCTGATTACAGGCGGAATATACTTACCCGTCTGTGTATCCACACCTTGAGCCTTTGTGCAAGCAGTGTCATGGCTGACCATTGCAGCATGCGACTGCTGTAGGAGAATAGAGGGGTGATTAAATGATTTATTATTTTTTTATTGGGGATTTATTTGGATTAGCATCCCTTTTCAGGCATGGGGGACACAGATGCACTGAAGGCTGCAGTAGCAGCTAGAGCTGACTTAGGTTTATAATATAAAACCCCATATACTACCAAATATGCCTCTGTTAGGTTCAGAAAGAATCTGGCTATTTTTTTCTGAGAATATTCTAGTTTGGTAGCACCTGAATCCAAGCACCGGTCTGTAAGGGGACTATATGGCTTGCGTGTCCTGATTTGCGCAAGCAGAAAGCACACCAATTTACCACTTTACCTAAACTGTCCCTTTAAAAAGTTTTAAGTTAAAGAACATTTTTTAGGCAAATAAAAAGAAAGCTATACTCACTCTTTTTACCACGTAGACCATCGCTCTGGGGTCTGGAGCAGCAACCTGAAAGGCCCGGATGCAGGTCCCAAGCCGGCTGGCACCTCGCACAGCACCGCTCTCTTGTAGTTCTTCCCTTACTGTCTCACTCCGACGTGGTGATGCCCCTGCCATCAGTCACAGTGAGCTACCATGCCCCCTCCATTCACTGCAATTATTGGCAACCAAGATCTTTAAATGATCGCATTGTGCATTTGTTTTTACACATTCCAAGGCAAAGCACACACCCTTCCATTGTTGAGTGGTTTGTCTTCGGGAGGGAGCCATGAATGGAGATGTAGGTGGGGTACTAATTTATTTGTCATTCACCAGAGCAGGGAAAATTTGCTGCAGGGGACAAAAATTTGAGTATAGATTTTTTATATTTGTTTTAGGTTTCCTTTCCCGGGTCTACCAGCCCAGGGGTAGGTATCCCTATGACTTGGAAGGGACATCTGGTGGATTTCCCCTCTTATGCCCTTTAGCATTGGTCAGCCATTATGCCAGGAGTAACCCTTGAGGAGCGCTGGGTTGATGCTACTAGGCATAGCATTTGTCTGCACCTACAGTGACCAGAAGGGGTCTGGTAATCAGAAGAGTTTATCGGCAATACACCTGCCACCATGGCAGGCAGGTAGCTTGCTACCCCTTCTTCTAAACTTCTATAGCAGTCCTGCATAATCTCTGGCGACTCATCCTGGTTATCTGGCAATTTCTAATGCTGGGTTTACACGGATCAATTATTAAGCAAGAAATTACCATCAATTTAGCGATAATTGCTCCATGGAAACAGCAGCTGTGATCACGCAATGAACGAGAATTGATTAATTGGTCGGCCGTAATATCCCTTCAGCTGAAAAAAATTCTTGTTCATCGCTTGATGGTTGGAGTGTGTGAACAGAAGTTCCCTCAAAATAATGTGTTTTGCTTTAAAGACGGGCAACAGGATCAATCGCATTAGGGATCACTCTATAGCGACCAATTGACCAACAAAATCTTTGGCGTCTGAACACAATCGCTCAATCACAGAAAATTTGTATGGTCGGTCACTTGCTCGCTGAAGGAACAGCCAATCGATCTGCTCATGTAAACTCAGCATTACTGAAGAGGCATTTATTCCCTGGAGCAGGTGTTTTCACCACTGCACCCTGGTGGCATTATTTCAGGTAGAAATCTTCCCCAGGTTCACAAGTGGGCCCTGGTTGGGAGAGTTAATTGGATAGAGGATCACCAGAGAGGTAGAAAGTTTGCTGCATGACATGCAAGAAATGTGGATTGTTCATGGTGAAGTCATGGTCATCCAACATTGTGCAGGTATTGAGCAGACATGTGTTTACCCTCCCTATCCTGAGTGGAATGTGGGCCATTTCCTATGGCTTATTTCCATGGAACAATTTCCAAATGAATAACCTTCAGATGCATCAAGACGATAATTGATCTGTATTGTTTTGGCTGACATAAAATTTCTTGTTCAGCACTTTAATGTTGGCAAATGGAAACAGAAATCGGCTATAAATATAAATAGGACTAAAAAATTACCTTATATCTAATTGATCGCTTTACCAGGCATTTGCCAGCAAAATCTTCCATATGCAAATGCAAGTCGTTTGATCATTCACTACTCACATATGGGATCACTTTAACGATTTTTCGCAAATTGTACCGTGTACATCTTTATTTCCATGTCAATGAATGAAAAGAAACAAGAGCTTTCCTGTAAATTACTACAGAACCTCTACTACAGTAAAAGATAGCAGTATGACCCAGCACACCATTACATTTCGAAGATTTTCTGTTTATAAGGCCGGCTTTTTTTTATAGACAGTATCCTACTGTGTAAACCAATCGGAATGGCTCATACAGGATTGTATCACCCTAATCATCAGCACACATTATCTTCCTGCTGTTTTGTTTAGTGAGAAGAACTTTAAATACTACACTGAGCATGAAACTGCGCTTTACTAGCCTCATCTGCCAATTAAATATATAAACCCCCCGGGGTCAACATTGCCCAAAACTATGCTGATCCAAATCTGTAAGAATGCCATTAACACTACAGACACCCCTCCAGACTAATATGAGCCATTGCAAGAACTGGCTTTGGTACAAATGGTCTTTATTGAGCAACTCTCATTCAGCTGTGTAACGTTTGCGAGGAAGCAGCACATACTGACCTCCAAACAAATATACATTGGATGCCTTCATTGTTATTTTATGCTTTCTCCTCAGCTGGGGACATTTTTTAAATGGTTTAATGTCCAGAAAACATCACCACATGGGGTTAATTCAGCACCCACAGTAAATAGTGCATTCTAGTTGAAAATTAATCTGAAGCACACTTTTTACTCTAAAAACAGGGTAACACTTTTTTTTCACCTGGTGCTAAATCAACCATATAATGTCATCTCACATTAAAATGTATAGAGGTAAGACTGATAAAGTTTATAAAGCCAGTTTAGCTCTACCTGGCACCTCTGTACTAGGGAGAGTCCCTGCTTACAGGGACACTAAACATCAAAGTGATTGTCAAGTCAAAAGCTAAAAAATACTATATATAAAAACAATATTATATTAAATATGTTAAATAATATATATATATATTAATAAAAATATTAAATATATTATATAAATATTAAAATAATAATATTCCTGCTATATCGGGTTACTTAGTGAGAAAATCACTTCCTCATTCAGCTTTTAGTCTCCTCCCCGCTGACCTGGTCCTTCAACCAACCTTCAGTGGACAGAGGATGGAAACACCCCCCACATCCTCCCCAGACGTCCTGATTGGCTGCCTCTTCTTTGAAGCTATGAAACCCAGCCCTACTCCTTCCTCTCTGGTCACACTATTTGCTGGCAGCAATAACTAGAGGCACAACAATGCACTTATTTTTATTACTGTGATATATGTAAAGCACACAGTGTGCTTACATCACATCACTGTTGCCACACCCACTGTTTCTCCTCATTTTGTCTCTGTATCTCAAATGTTCTAATACTTTTACAAATAACTTAGGAACTACATGGTATTTTTGAAGTTTGGGACAGTGCAAAGTGTAGCTCGAGACAAAGGGGACAACAAGCGAGCTTGCCTTTAGTATAACTTTAAGTACTCCCTAATGACATTATTGATCTCTGCACCTGTTTGCTTACTTTTTTCCTGCAGAGCTCCATCACATTGGGAACAGGACACATCGGCAAATGCATACATTTAGCTGCACCTCCTGCAAGGTGAGATGTGTCTTGCTGCAGTATGCAGATGTTTCCTGTACCACTATGGACTGGGGCCAATAGAGTGCCATGTGACATCCGCCAGCCTGCTGGCAGTATCCCCAGCTCCCTGTTCTAATTGTAGTGCTCCCACCCCCCCCCCCCCATCGAAATGGCACATCATACTGATGGAACCGACCTGATTGTCATCTATGTGTATGGTGTGAGTGATGTGATGTAAATCTCTCTCTACTGTAATTTAATTGTTAGGGAAAAAAACAACAATATAAATTGCTGGAAATACAGCACCCCTTTGATAAAGCAGTGGCCACGCTGCGGCAGGCGTTGTGATGACAACTGATTTGTGGGCATGCTGGTTTTGTTGTGAA
This sequence comes from Gastrophryne carolinensis, assembly GCA_027917425.1. Taxonomy (NCBI): domain Eukaryota; kingdom Metazoa; phylum Chordata; class Amphibia; order Anura; family Microhylidae; genus Gastrophryne; species Gastrophryne carolinensis. Next base: position 388,285,687 of record CM051237.1, on the reverse strand, counting down.
TCTTTATTTTTGTATGTATAATCATCGCTGAATAGTTTTTGCACTATGGACACTATTGCACAACATTATTAGTGCCTTTGTAGTCACATTGTATTTACACAGTTTTGTTTGGATTTTGCAAGCCATTTTTTCATGTTGACATTTAATTGTTTGCCAGCTGGCACCAAGGTGCAAACATTAAGGTCCCTTTCACACCTTGCTGTTCGTGTTGGAGCAGAAATACTGGTCCTTCCACCACTGCCCCTGGTGCCAAGTTCTTCTGAATCTGCCTCTTGTCACTGATGCCACGACCCCTTCCCTGCCACCTCTTGCCTATGATGTTGGGTCCTTCTGCCACCTCCTGTACCAGGTTTTGGGTCCACCACTGGTCCTTCTGCTGCTAATGCTGGCTCCCTGCATCCAATAACGCCCACTTAGATTTTATACATAGCTACATTTCCTGATGATCATCTTAAACATATGAAATCTCACGCTCATTTCTTTGGAGTTCACGCCTTTCAGCTTTAAATATGTATCTGTTTTAAACTTGCAGCTTTGATGTGTTTTGTGGTTGCTGTCTTGAATGTGTTTTACTATTATTTAACTTGACATTAAAGAAGAGCTTCAAGCACTATAAATTAAATACAGCCTGACTTAAAGAAAAATATCTGTTCCCAATATAAACCTCAACTCCCGATGACCCTATATTATTTTTGTGCTATATTTTTTCATTTGTTTTCAGGTTGTCTGGAATTGGTTCAGAAAGTTGGAGAATTATGGCCAAAACTTTTAGGGCTAGCTGAGCTTTAAAGAATATCGTTTAGGGCTAGCTGAGCTTTAAAGAATACTTAATACTCTTTGTTACCCCGTCATTGACCCCCATCATATTCTTCACTATTCTTTTATTTTCAAGTTGTCTGGGATAAGTTTAGGAGGTTCTTGCAATTGGTAGCCAGGGAGTGAAGGGTTAAGAGCCTTATTTAAAGCGGACCTTCACCCTGAATATGAGTCTATCTTATATGTTTCCCACACCCTGTACATACAGATTGATCACATTAAAACATTAAACCTACCTGCATCTATTGCATCTATTAAACATCCAAGATAGTGGCTCATGGATCATCAGGCAGCCTGCAAACAGGAAGTGCCTTCTGACTGTGCTGCTTTGCATTCTGGGATTGCTGACCTTTTCTTGACCCCAGCTCTGCTCTGTCTGAGCAAAGCACAGCTTTAACCCACCCCCCTGTACTTTATCCCACTCTTCTCTCCTCAGTAAGTGTGATGCTTCTGAGTCAAGGTGGAGGCGCCCCTATCCTAAAGTCCTGAACAGAGTTGCAGCCCAGTGGGGGAAAGAATAATAAGTAAGGGACTAGAAACTTAAAATATATTAACTTTAGATGCTGGGGAATAGTTTTTTAAGGGTTTGGGATTTTCAATAAATCACGGTGAAGGTCCGGTTTAAGAAGTGTCAGTGCCACACAGCGCCACTCAGTGTACAGCAACTAAAAAATACTAACGTCGATGTGGCCACCACCTACCGTAATATTTAACATTAGCGCCAAAAAGGATGCAGTGGTTGAAGCTGCTCCAGATGAAACCTGGCGCTGTTGCTCAAGATCCCATAAAGCACAATGGGCAGAACTGGATTAAAGTGTTTAATGCTTATAAATAATATTACACACACACTTGCATTGGGACTTGAAACGAATAATTGAAACGAAAGACCTAGATGGTCCAAAATGTTTGCTTAACAATGTGCAATTTGGACACAAACAACTAAAATGCAGCCTAAATGCATTGTAAAGTTTGTCCCCTTTGTCCGCAGCAGTGACTTCTTGTAACTGCAGTGAAGAAACACTAACTAACGGTGGAAAAATGCAGCGCCACAGATTTCAAAGAGGAAAAAATTCATAAATATGCTGGGGAGCACCAGAATACTGTCAGTACAAAGTGGCGCTCACTGGCTCTTGGCAAATTGGCTGGCGGGTCCAACAGGCGCTGACATAGGCCGGCCAATAGCTTAGGGCAAGTTAGTTAGTGTTCGGTGCAGCGACTGTTAGTGCCAATGTTTTACACAATGCAAGATTAGACAGGAATGTCGGTGCTCTGAAGCGCCTCAGTTGATGTAGTAACCTGGCCGGTGTTGAATGAATGAGAGATGTATGTTGAGCTTTCTAACACCAGTACAGTGTTGCAGGGAGTGAGAGGTAGCGGCAGCTCAGTGCGACCGACTCTCAGCGACTCCCACCATATTCATTAAAACTTGACACTGAGCGAACACAGGTGTGTCTGGGATAATGATGAATCGTACACTACATGGCGTTGTTCCAGTCGCTCACCAGATTCGGCTTCATAAATATGGAATAGCATGCCATGTCCGGCATTCACCTGCCGCTACCTGACACTACCTGCTGCTCACAAGGCCCTACCTGGCACTATCCCTTCATGAATAAGGCCCCAAGGCCCTTAGTTGATACCTTTTACCTGAGAATATTTAAGGTAAGCTTTCAAAAATAATTAGCGCTTTATTTAAGAAACACTAGTGTCACGTTTTTCTGGCGCTCCAAAAGAAAGCCATATTTATGACTACAAAAATGGTCACGCCTCTCATAGTGTCAGTTAGCGTTCCATGTATCAATAGCGGCTGGTCCCTATCTAAGCCCTGACACCCCCTGCCTTGACACCCTATCCTGGTGATGAGGCAGGACGGGGGGATTACAAATAAAAAAGCCCATACTTTATCCAGGTGCCGTTGCCGTCCTTCTGAGCTCCAGCAGCAGCTACAGGAAAAGAGACAAAGCTGCATCCTCCAGGTCTACGTGCGCTCCTGCCTCTCACTCACTTGAATGGGCCGGGGGATGCTGCTCTGTCTCTCTCGGCCAAGATGGCAGTGCCCAGGATCTTGAGCACCGGAGGAACGATGCGGGGACCTGACTAAGGTATGGACTTTTTTTATTTGAAACCTCCCCCCGTTCTGCCTCAGCAACAGGATAGGGTGGCAGGATGGGGGGGGGGGGTCATTAGATGGTTGAGATCCTGCTTTAAATGTGGCCACCACTTTCTTGCGTTCACAGATAGCGCTACCTAGCATTATCATCAATCAATTTCAGTTGCGGCACTGTAATTGGTTTTTAAGCTGTCAGTTCAGTTCCCCTATTACTGTTCTGCTTTCAGATTTCAGTTTGCCTCTGCAGTGTCGAGATGGCCCCCCCAAGACGCACAGCAACCCCCTTCGTCCAGCAGCTCTTGCCCCATCCCCGCAGGGCCAACCGCCAAAGGATAGACCCCTGTGTAGATGGCAAGATCATAAAAGTTAGTGTTTTGTGTGTGTTTTATGCACATGTTTTTGTGTGGGTGTGTCTTTTCCTCTGCTTCCTTCTTCTTCTTTACTTTTGGCTGAGTTGTCTTTAGGCCATTTTTGTGTGTGTTTTCAGCACATGTAATCTTCCCCTGGGCGTGTATTTCCATGTGGCCCCTTCTACTTTATTCTCCTATTTATTTATTAGGCTTCTCTCTCACCGAATTTAGCATTTTTTTTGCTGGCACTATAGTGTTTTTTGTAAAATACAGATGTGTTAGCAGCGCGCTTAGCGTTTTTTTTTTCATTTTCAGGTTAAAACATAAACATATTGCATATTAAGCAAGAAAACAATAAAGATCATTATAGCGAATGTAAATATATATATATATATACACTTGTTTCTGCATCACGCTCAAGTCTAACCCATGGCACAAACACATATTGTTCAAAGATGCATAGAACCTAACAGGGTAAAAACAGAGGGGTAAGGCAGGGTATTTGTGCTGGGAGAATGCTTGGGAATACCAACACAGGGGGGAAAGGGGGAAAAAACTGAGCTGGAGGGGATAGTACGTCAGGCGCAAGCCATTGTAAATACTATGGTGCAGGAACTCAAGGTCCCTAGGGAGACTCCAAGATTGACTTACACTCATCAGAGTCTAAGAACAGCATCCAATTATACCAGCTGGTGGTGAATTTCGCCGACCCTCTATCTCTTGTCTGTATAAGGCTCTCGAAGCGCATGATATCATTCACCTTCAAAACCCAGGTTGCTAGCGAGGGGGGACCTACCTGCCTCCACATCAACGGAATACACGCCTTGGCTGCATTCAGTAGCTGACATTGGAGAGATCTCTTATAACTCTTAAATCGGGCATTGGTTAGGTGGAGTAAACACGCACCCGGGTTGTCAGGTAAGTGATATTCCGATACAACGTTTGTTACCTTCCTGACTGAGTCCCAAAAAGGTCGAATTTTAGGGCATGACCAGAAAATGTGTAATAGATCACCCCTCTCCGCGCCACACCTCCAGCAATTAGTCAACGAACCAGGGGCCCACTTACCAACTATGGTGGGGACTGCGTACCAACGGGTAAGTAGCTTATAATTGCACTCTTGGAATTTGGTACAGATGGAGGTTTTATGTGGCGCGGAGAGAAGCCGCCTGATCTGGTCTGGTGTCAGGGAAATACCCAGATCCCGTTCCCACTTTCTAACGTAAAGCGGCACCTCATCCGCCTTGGGGGAGATAAGTAGCTTGTACATGAGGGAGAGAACGTGTTTCTCAGGATTATTGCTCATACAAATTTCCTCACAGGTCGTAAGAGGCCTATGTCTGGTAGGGAGGTCCCCAAAGGACCCTAGGAAATGCCGGAGCTGTATGCTCTGCCAACTCGACCATTCCGAAAGCCCCCTGGCTTGAGCTAATGATGATAGATCCGACCATCCTCCCTCCGACCAGAAATGTTTAACTCTATAGACGCCTGCTCTTCTCCATTCCTTCGATCTTGGCCCCTCGTAGCCCGGGGGGAAGTCCGGATTGCCCAGGACGGGAATCAAAGGGGAAGGCCCGGGAGAAATTTCCGGCAGGTCAGCAGCAGACTTTCCTATTTTTAATGTGGTTCCTACAGTAGGGTGTTTAAGAGCCAGAGGGACGTCTTTCACTCCCAACCACATAATGTTTGGTAGCGGCATCTCTTCGGCCTCCTGCTCTAAACCAACCCACTGCTTGGTGCTCCTATGTAGACACCAGTCAACTATTCTCCCTAGGTGCACAGCAGAATGGTATCTCACTGGGTCCGGAAACCCTATCCCCCCGTGCTCCTTCGTCCTGGTGAGCGTATCTCTGTCAATCCTGTGCCGTTTTCCTCCCCAGACAAAAAGAGGGGTCTAAGCTCACTAAGAAAGGCTGGTGGGAGGGCCTGCAGAAGGTACAACAGCCTAGGGACAAGGTTCATCTTCAGAGCGTTGCAGCGCCCGAACCATGACAATTTTCCAAGAGACCATTTTGAAATATCTTCGTGAAATTTTTTAAGGAGAGGAGGGAAGTTTAAGCCAAAGATTTTGGAGAGGTCACATCCAATTTTAGTCCCCAGGTAAGTAAAGCTTTCTTTGGCCCACTTGAAGGAGAACGAGCTCTGCAAGCGGGTGAACTTTTCTAATGGGATATTAATATTATGTATTTCTGATTTAGAATAATTGATTTTATAGCCTGAAAGTTCCCCATACTGTTTGAGCTCTTCCATTAGGTTAGGTAATGTAATTTCTGGGCCCGATAGGCAGAAGATCAGGTCATCTGCATATGCAGCCACCTTATATTCCGCCCCCCACTCCTCTCATGCCTCTGATATCTGGGTGTTGGCGTATCCTTCAAAGTAGCGGTTCAAGGGTCAGAATAAAAATCAGGAGAGACAGCGGGCACCCCTGTCTCGTCCCATTGGAGATACTGAAAGAATCCGAGAACACGCCATTCACACGAACCGACGCCGAAGGACCCTCGTAAAGGCTGTGGATCCAGCTTAGTGCATTAGGGCCTAGACCCAAGTGATGTAGGGTGACCTTCATGAAAAGCCAATTGACCCTATCAAATGCCTTCTCGGTGTCGGTTGCGAGGAGAAGGGCCTGTATGTTTTTCTGTTGTGCTGTATGGATTAGGCTCAACACTATTACGTGGTAGAGGTGTGGGGCAATTCTGGTGGCAATTCGAGATGGTCTCTAAATGGATTTCTTCGGCATGGGACTGTGATACTTCAAGGGAACCTCCATCGGGAGAGAAGTGCTGCCCTGGTAAGGATACAAGATGCGCGCCAGACGGGGACGAAAAGGACCCCGGAGACATAGGGGAAAATCGCTTATTCTCTCCGGGGACGGTAGCAAAGGTGACGGTGGGGAGCCCAGCAGGGGAGGGCCCCCAAACTCCGCTGGGTGTGCTCCCTGGGTGACTTCCCCATGACTTGGGATCTTTTGGGGAAGCGCCCCGGGCAGAGTGGTCCCTTCAACATTAGTAAAGATTCCAGGGGCATGCAGAACAGTGTTGTCCCCTCTTCTGGGCTCAAAAGCATACTTTAATAATTTTGGGTGCAAAGGAGCCTTGCCCTTCTCTGACCCCTGCACCACTTCTTCCATTAAACATAAAGCTGCTGGGGTAACAGCATGGCAGCTCATCTCCTGCTGCCTGTCTGGTATCTTTTGGGGGGGGGGGGGACAGGGAGTGTGCTGTTTCCACATTATAATGTCCCATGTGCCTGCTAGGGAGAACTGCAGCAGGTGCTGCCTCATCAATTTCTGCTCCCCGCTGCGGAGCCCTGCAGCGCAGCTGAGCGCCACCCTCTGTCTTCACCGAGCCTGTGTCGGCACACTGAGCCTCTCTCTCCGCTCCCCCTCCTCTCTGCGACGGGCCCTCCGGAGGCTGTGATGCGGGCCGTGATGTGAGCGGTGATGCGGGCAGTGATGCGGCTGCCTCCGGCTCAGCGGCCGCCATCTTGCTACTCCCCTCCCGCAACTCACTGCGCTCCGCGTCCCCCCCCCGCTCTGCAGCCCGATCGGTCGGGGGCCATGGGGCATTACGCTCTCTGGGTCTGAGGCCTCGCTGAATGATGAGGTAAGACAGGCTGCCGTCATGTCCTCCTCATCCCGTCCCGTCGCTCCTCTCTCGCCGGTGAGCCATTTCCCGGCAGTCGCCCACTTCCGGGGGTCTTCTTGTCTCCTCTGCCCTCTCTCCTCTTCACCTTTTTTTTGGACATATCGCCAGCGGCCATGTTGGCAAAGCTCAAGCTGATTAAGCGGTCTAGGGTCTGGGAGCAAAGCTACGTGCATACACACTCCACCATTGCCAGGACACGCCCCCCGTGCTTAGCGTTTTACATGCATTTTTGGAATTTTGCAATGCGTGTTTTACTACTATCATCTATTAGCGTGCAGCAATACGCTTTTATGTAAATACACATCTATTAGTGGCTTTTAAATTATTATTAATTTGTTTTTTTTTTGTCTTTTTCTGTTGTTTTTTTGTGTATGTAGGACATATGTCAGCATTGAGGAGGATATTAGAGCCACTATGGCCTGGCCCTTTGCTGTCAATCTCTGCCCCAAGTCCCTCCACCAACAGTGGTAGGACTTCAAGAGTCGGGACTCGGGGGCTGTGTACTGGCTCTATCATGCTCATGCCTTCGGGAAGTTAAGAATGCACGACAACCTGGGTAAGATTCTAACTACAGCAAGGACTTGTCCTTAATGGCTCTTGCTGTTTTTTGTCTCCACAGATAAGCGTCCTCTCCTCACCAAACATGGCAAGCAGGTTCTACCCCACACTTGAGCCCAGGACCCGAACACATCAGCAGGGCAGGGGCCATACGGCCATGGCGAGGTGGAGGACCCTGGGGAGGAAGGGGATGAGGAGGAAGACATCCCAGAGGAGTCGGTTGGTGAGGTGGGGGCTGTGGTGGTAATCAACTCCTCCAAAGAGCTACCGATGGAACCAGTCTCAGGTGGGGAGTCTCTAGGTGGAGGAGGTGGTAGACTCCCAACCACCCCATGAGGGTGGATTGGAGGAGTCTGGCCCCTCGGAGTTGGTCTCCGTTGGTCCAAATTGGAGGAGGCCAGCACCTCTTCCCCTGGTGAGTAGCCTTTGTGTGTTGTAATGTTGCTGACTAGTGTTGAACTGACAAGTGTGTTTCTTGTGTTCTCTTTCATATTGTTTCAGGGCATCATAGCCCGGTGACCTCCTCCACATCCCCTTCCGGTCTTTTCACCCCAGCCGATGTCAGGTAATTGTGGCATCCACAAACAAACGCATCAAACTAGCTAATGTGTTGCCTATGCGCCCATTAAATGGATTGTTTGTCCAACTGTTTGATGCTTTGTTTTGTTCTCTTTTCCTTTTACTTCTCACAGATCTTCATGTTCCTGCTGGCACGTCCTTTGACCCTTGACACTTGCTGCCTTGCAGATGTTTTTATGGAAATATTTGCCGGTATGAAATTACCCATTTTTGGGTGACACAACAGCAATTTGTGTTTTTGGATGTTGGTGGTTGAATCATCCTTCTATCTGTCCTATGGAATTTAATGGAGTTTTTTTGACCAATGGTCATTCAAAATTCAAAAAAGCATTAGTGGTTGATTACATATCCTGCCCACATTTTACACCTGGCCCTGTGTGGATTCCCTCAGATAGTGTGTGTGGTTTGGACAACCCACATTAGTGTGACCTTTTTTTGTTTATTGTATTGAGCTGAGCTTCAACCTGTGCTGACCCTGCTGATATATGTTGTCAGGTTGGGCGACACACTGGGTGTCATGCTAAATATTCGTGAAAGCCACTGTTACTTGCAGTGTGCATTGCGTTGTGGATTGCAACCTGTATCCCGGTGAGCTTTGTAGTGTGTAGAAAAAAAGGGCATCAAAAAAGTCTTAATATTCCTTTTACCCACCAAAATTACCAGTACTTGTGATGGACCATTTTTACAGGTGAGATACATAATTTTTACAATGAGGTAAGGCTATTTGATTTTAAGTTTGGAAACAACAGAGCCCTGTGGGCTATGTCGCAAAAATTAGTGAAACCTTTAACATAGTCCATAGGGTGCTGTTAGTTCCAAGCTTTACTATCTTTACGTCAATGCAAAATGAAAGTACCCAAACTGTTAAAAAGTGTTTTTTTGGGGGGGCGGGGGCAAAGACCTTTCATTTTTAAATGGGATGCAGGTTGCAATCCACACAACAATGCACAACAGAAGTCAAACTTGCTTCACCAAATATTTAGCATAACCCGCATTATCTCTTTTAATAACACGAGCTTAGGTGGGTGGTGTAAACAATGACACATGTTTTTGGACCTTGGCGATACCTGTTTGTTTTTAGGATAAATTTATAGTTGTTTTGGGGGGCCCCCCTTGGCTGTGGTTCCATAATGTGAAACACTAGTTAATTTTTACTGTGGCATTTATTTGTGTTATAATTTGCTCTTTTTTATGTTTACATGCTTTACTAATTTTTGTGTTTGTCTCTTTCCAACAGGCTTCATACGTGAGCATCACAGAGCAATGCTGCTGGACATGCAGGAGAAAATGCTTGGCGGGGGCAAGAAATTGTTTCGCTGTTGTGCAGCTGACAGTTTGGCCATGTTGGCCTTTTTTGGTAAAATGTGATTAAAAATGTTATAGTTTCAAAAATGTGTTTGACTCTGTGACTTATGTGACTTTGGTTAGTGTAATATTCACATTTTTCACATAAACTAGAAATACAACATTCACAGTTCCATTGGGCATCAACACACCAAATGTATTGCTTGTGAGAGCTCAAAATGTATTGGCAACAATCTGCCCACAAAGGTAAACTACAAAAATACACAAAATTACCGGGCCACATCATGGACATATGGTGAGGGATCACCATAGTGTTGGGCATCCAGTGGTTGGCAGCCAGGAGAAACTGGTGGAATTGGTGTTGTTTGGCCATTGGGCGTAGGAGGGTTATTTGAAGGTACTGCCCCAGCTCCAAATAGGGCCTGGAAAAAGATGTTTTGTTGCGGCATCTGATGGTTGAGGATCTGCAGGAAGCCATTTCCCTCCGACTCTCCTGGTGTGCTGCAATAATGGCCACATGTTGTTCCAGTGTATGTGCTGCCTGCTGTTCAAGCTCTGCCCATTGTTCCTGTGCCCATGCTACTTGCTTGGTCCAAGGATTAATTTCAGATTTAAGCTACTGCAGTTGTCTTTCAATGCCTGCGAGTCTTTCTGCCAGTTGGCTGTTTCGTTGTTGGCTTGAAGCATTTGTGTACCAAGCTGAGCCTAAAAATTACAGAACAAAACTACATCAGACAAATGTCTGTGTTTGGATTACAGTTATTGATATACAATCAGCTCACATCAGATTGTTTTACATGTGTTGTTATGTGTTGGGCATATGCTGGTGATGGCAGTGAAATGGCAATATATGTGGACTGACAAACATTTAAATTAACACACACACTACATTGCAGTGTGTTACTGATGCCAATTGGGACTGTGTTGCTGGGGGGGCCACATTAATGCAGTGCATTATAGTTGGCCCAAGGGGGCTGTTGTCTTGAATTATCTGTAACCATATAACTTACCAAGGTGGACCCAGATGACTGGGCTGCCAGAACACCTGTAAGATCAGATGTTTCCCTTCCAGATGGGGTTTGCGGAAGTGGAGCACACATTTGGTCGTCGTGTAAATAAACACAGGTGAAATGTCAAATGTATGTGGCAAAGTAGGCCAGCAACATGCACACAATTGAACCAGAATGTGTTGCTTTGGCAAAGAAACATAATCAGTGCTCAAATACCTGTGTATCCTAACCCCCCGATGCTTGTGACATATGTGTCAGTGGGGATTGCTGGTCTTCCTCAGGTAAGGGTCGGCAATCATAACACGCTGGAGGGGGGACACAACACAAAAGGAGATTGGTTACACCTTGCAAGAACAAGAGAACATCAATTATGGCCACAGCATAGAAACATTACATATCCACCAGCAAGAACAAACGCAAAGCCAGTCAAACTGGATGTATTATGTAGCCCATGCCCCAGAGAGGAGACCTCAAAGACATTGTGGAACAAACATCAAAATGCCACTGTGCAATCCAGGTGTGGTTACCCACATACCAGCCTCCATATTCTGTGGCAGAACTGGAGTTCCTGAGGGGAGACCTAACAATAAATGAGCATGACATAACATAACTGAGTAGGAGAGCAATAACCAGCATCTCTACACTGACCAGTAGAGGACACCTTCTAAAGTAGTACTTACAGACAGGGGTCGCACGTTGGCTTCAACATGACCTCATATTCACAATACCTATTCAATGGGCCTTCCTGTTCGCCACGCTCGATGAGCAGGTCCAACTCCATGTTTATAATGAGAGCCCTGAGCATTGTGTTGAATTGCCTTTTGGTTGCTGCAGTGGTCTGCTGATGTGCTGAAGTGCAATCAAGGGTCTTAGCGATTCCATTCCAGATCTTGCTCCACTCAGTCTTGCTGAGGTCATGACTCTGTGGCCCATACAAGAGTGACCATTTGGCAATGGTGAGCTCAGATAGCTTGATGTTATCTGCCAGATTAGAGTCGGACTCATGTTTTGCAGCCGGTTTCTTGAGCCCCTCAAACACACCTGCGGCAACATCAGGGGTGGCATATGTGGCTCATTATCAGCAGCAGTGGGGTGCTGTGCATGTCTGGCACCAGCACTAGGTTGCCCAACTAGGTACCCCACAGGAGAATGGCCAAGTGGACGTGTGGGAGGCGTGTGTGTGTGTGCCCTTGTGATTAAGTTGGTGTATTTGTGGTTGCAATGGCAGTGCAGTGCAGTGCAGAGCCTGACCGAGTTTTTAATACCCGGTTGGCTGTGGCGGATTTTAGTGATGAACAAATATGCTTCCGGCTGAATCGAGCTATGCTTTTGTCACTGTACCACCAAATCTGCCTAAAAAATTGAGCCCACCACTGGCCGCAGTCAGGCCGTACCTGACATATTATGTCTGTGTGCCTTTGAATATACTTCTGAGGGGCACATTTCAGGCCACTGCTGCTCTATTAAGCGCCATTAGCCAGTCTACCATGAGCTGCATCTTCCATGAGGGCGTTCTTTGCCATCTGGGACCTCATACCAACCTAAACAATTTCCGGCCAATGATGAAGAGGTGCAACACATCAAGCTGGCTTTCTATCATATGGCAGGAATCCCAAATGTGCTTGGTACATTGATGGGACTTATAATCCCTTCTGCCCCCCTCGAGCACAAGAGCTGCACTACTGCAACTGGAAGAGCCTCCATTTGATTAAAGTGATGGAATACATAGTACATCAAAATGTATTGAAAAGGTCAAGTCAGTTCTTCTCTGTATCGGTAGTGAAAGGAAGGAGTAAGTGAAAGACATTTTTTCTGTACTGAACTTTCTGTAGTTAGACTTTAAAGGGCTATCTTGACACCAAGTTCTGCGGGCCACTGCAGTCCATGTTTCAGTACTGCTGGCTCCGGTGCACTTGGTGCCTGCAGGCTGGTATGCGTATGCGTAAGTGAGGTTTTGACCTAGACAGTCCTTCCTTTTTTCCCTTCTTGTTGCCTTTTCCTGCTTTTATATGGCTCATACACTCTTCTTGTGTTCCTATTCTCCTTCGTCCCACCCTTTTCATCTTTTTTTCACATTCCCTCCATTGCGTTCATTTTTCCATATTTGCTCCTTCCTGTCTTTTTCACATTATCTTCTATCTATCTGCTTCTCTTTTCGCCCTCCATTTTCTTTTTTTGCATTCTTCCCATTTTTTCCAAATTTTCTGGCTGCATTCATCTCTACCCGTCACTCCATCTCTTTTTCCTGCATTCCCTCTATTTGTTTCGTCTTTCCTCTGCATGTCTCTCCCTGTTTTTTTTTTTGCATGCCCTCTTTTTGCTTTGTGAATGCTTGTGTGTAGGTGTTTGGGGAGCACCAACCCGAAATTTGGGCTTCAGGCTGCTATGGCTTGTAATGGCTGATAGGCCCACACTCCCAGATCTCCTTGCCCCCCCCTCCCTCATTAAAAAAGGGCAGTGCAAGTCTTTCTCTGCCTCAAAAGTGAGGTTTAGGAGGGAGAGAAAGCTATACAGGAAATTGTTTTTAAAAAAGTCAACTTCTGTTGATTTCTCCAGATAGTCCTGCCTCAGACAGTCTAAGGGGTAACTATGAGATCCTTAAGTTAACATCACTCCCAACGTCAGCGATAACCTGGAATTTCCTTTTGCCTCTTTTTAAACCTGTAAGTGACAAAATGCAGTGAAAAGTGAAAGACAGTGTCACCTTACTGACACTAGCAAAAGGGAATGCTGTTTGCATTAAGTTAGTGACGCCTGTCAGGAAGCAGCCTGCAGTGGTGTCTGCTATTAGTGTTTTACTTTCTCCCATCTGGCCAGACAGACTGGTTTTTATTTTAATTGTTTATGGCATAGTTATGAAGGTAGTGCACCTCCTGGACAGTATCAGTGTTCATGTTATTCATTCCTAGTTTTAAAGCTGCGCACAATGAGATTAGGATAGACACCCTCCCCTGCCCAGCATAAAAACACACCACCAATAATCACCAATTAATCTAACAATTTTTATTTCATATAAATACACTACAAGCAAGACAGTTAAAACTAATTAAAAAACACATACAGACAAATGCTGATGTAGGCTATGGGGATCCAAATCCATAACATCACAAATATATGTAAGCCCCCACACTGTCCTAACTGTAGCAGAATATATAATCTATTAAAACATTACTGTGCAACATAATCACTAAAGTATAATTAAGATGTTAAATAAAATGCATAAAGTTCCAAGTGCAAAATATTGGTAAATCACATGTTATATACACAGTTGCCAATAAATCCAAAATTAATCTAAACTATACTTATACTCAATCCAATAAAGTGCTAAAGTTCATAAGGCATATACTTATCTAAAGCTAAATAGGCTGAATAGGTATAGAGTGCCGAGTGCAAAATCACGAATAAATCACATATTACATACACAGTTACTAATAAATCTAACACTAATCTAAACTGTGCTTATCTAATCCAATCAAGTGCTAAAGTTTATAAGGCATGTACTTATCTAAAGCTGAATAGGTAGAAGAGGACCAGAATGGAAGCAACAAAAAGGAGGGGGGAAAAACAATACCGATTAAAATGATAATATCACCAATCACGCAAAAATCTGCATGGCGCATCCCCTTTTTTTTGTCGTTTTAAAGCTGGGCACCTGACATGTTTAGTCCGGCTCAGGCTGACCCACACGGAAATAAGAATGTGCTGATTTTTGATGCCCTGCTGTGTGTCTCCAGGGGGAACTGCCATAAACTCACATTTTTCTTACGGCACATGGGGGGCACTCAGCCAATCAGCTGAGCTCATTCCATTCCCATTCCAATTTGCTGATGAGTATAGTGCCATGAAAAAATTAAATGTGAGCTAGCGACCGCATCATCATTCGCCTGTAGCTGTGGGTGTGCCCATGCTGGCCATACAGAAAGGACTGGTGCAGGTGCGTGCCTAGCCAGAGGTATGCTGAGATGTATCCGCAGTGTGGAGATGCGGCAAGGGTTCGTGGAAAAGGTGAGTGCATTGGGCGATTCAGTGTGTTTCACACAGCGTAAAGAGAAATACTAACCCCCCAAAGGTCATATAGACATGGGGGTTGTTGTTCCTCTTTAATTGCAGGGTGGGCCCCCAGAGTCTGTTCCATTGGTGGGTCCAAGACCCTCCCTCCCCCCCCCCCCCAGTCAAAGTGTGTTTTTAGTGATTGAACACAATAAATAAACAAAACAAAGGGATACTCACCCTTTGTCCCCTGCAGATGATCAGTCGGCAATCAGAAACTTAACTGAGCGCATCATTGCCCCCAGTGGCGCAGCGGTCCTGAACTCCCTTCACTGGTGCTTCTGTGCCCCTCCCCTTCTGTGTCCCCCCACCTGCCATTAGTCACAGGGACATGGCCAAGCCCTCTTCGTTCACTGGAGGGGGCATCCCAGACCTCAGTACACCCTCTCCATTGCAATAAAAGTGGCAGTGCTCTTGTCACTTATGACGGGTCACAATTAATCCCGAACCCTGTTCAGGCCCTGGGCTTTAGCAATCAGGTGAGTAACCTTTTGATTTTAATTTTGGCTTCCTGTGTTTTTTGGCTTCCCATGTCTAATCAGAATGCATATGGGGTAAGTGCTAGTATGGGGTAGATTTAACTTATTAGAGCTTGGAGAATTGGTCCCTTAGCACCCAGACACATCTCCACCTCCTCATATAGAGGGAGAGGGCCCCTCTGTCAGAATGGAACAGCAAGCTTTAGGCACTGTGATGGGGGGCGGGGGGTCTTGTCCTAGTTGACTTGCAAATGGTGGATGAGCTCTCTGCAGCCACCCACCTGGAGCGCTGCCCCCACCAATGCTGGGTTTTACAAGGTAAGGTGCTATCACATCCAAGGTCCTGCTGCCCCTGCTGGGTTTTTACCACCGTGTGCAGTATATTGCAGGGTGGCGTATATGGACAGTGTTGCACAAAAATAGTCCTCGCAGGTCACCTGCTGCCACCTGCATGGTCTTCTGCTGCTGCTGCCATCCACCTAGGTGCTGCTGATGCAGGACAGGAAGCAACAATATGTTGCAGAGCAACAGAGCAGCATAAAATAGTCATGCCACTACCTCCCAGGTCTCCTGCTCCATGTGCCACAGATGCAAAACAGGAAGCAACGGGGCAGTCTTATATTTTAAAAAATCTAAATCTTCACTTGCGATGAGGCAGTAGTTTACTGGGGTAATCAGTTTATCATAAACCTCATAGAATAACAGCAACCTACGCAGAATCCAAACACATTAAAAAAATATAAGCCTCTCCAAATGTGTGTGGATTTTCAATAAACTAATAAAATGTTTCCCCTTATATAAAAAGATCTGTCTAGGCAATAAAAAGAAACTCTACTCACCTCGTCCCCCGCAGCTTTTCCGTCTGGCTCTAGTGATGAATAAATGGAGTGTGCAGGTGCGGATTTCCCTCTTGTAGAAAGTGATCGTTTCCTTGTGAACTGAAACTGATGCTGGACAGTGCTGGATGTTTGATTTCTTGGCACAAGAGCCAAATGGAAAAGCTGCAGGAGACAAGAGATTTTTTTAGACCCTTTAAAGAGGAACAAAAACCTGCTCGCTCTGAGGTCTAAAATATTTCAGGGCTGGCTGCAGTGGTGTAACTAAATGTGACAGGGGCCCTGGTGCATACATTATCACCTCATACAGTAAAAATTGGATTCAACTGGACAACTAAAGACTGATACAGCAGAAATAAATGGAGCTTCCTTTATCTAAATGAGGCCAAATGAGCTCAAATAAGATAAATAAAGTGGAGGAGCAACAAGGATGGGCCCCCCTGACCTTCAGGGTCCCAATGCTGTCGCACCCCCTCAAGTTATGCCACTGGCTGACTTATTTTCTATCCCTGGAGCATGCTGCATTGGGATTCCCTACTGTGTGAAATCCCCCAGATCACCTTTACTCACCTTGCAAATCCCCCTGCACATATGTGGCAGCATCCCTCCGGCTGATGCACCAGGCCATTCTAAATGGCTGTTGTGGGGGTTGCTCCAGCAGGGTACCTGATCTTAGGGCTGGACATGGTGCCCTGCTTTGTGTCACCTTCACATTCGGTCCCTTCCCCTGGACTTCCCCCCCTCCAGTGTCCCAGCCTTCTGGTTGGGGGTGGGGCTATCACATTTGCGTGGTCCATGGCCCCGGCCCTCTCCTCTCTCTTTCAGCATGAGTCACTGCCATTTTGTGTCAGAGGTTCCTCCTAAAGCCTGAAACACCCGAGACTCCCCCTGTCGCTGCTGCTGGCCTGCTCTGCTACTGCAGAACTTCTGTTAGCTGAGAAAGTTCCAGCACGGTTGCCGCCCTACGGTGTTTTCCACCCTGGTCAGGTAGGGCTCCCCTGGGGGTGCAAGCTGCATCCATCCTGTGTGGGTTGATCTCAGTTGTCGGGCGGTGTTATTTCTTTCTGTATAGTGTGGGCAGGTTGGGCCACGTTCGAAAGGCAGGGAGGTGTGGAGCCGAGCACACCAGCTGTACTGGCTAGAGATCAGAGCGGCCATCTTACCATGTCAGACGCATCAGATGCACTGGGATTTTGTGCCTTTATGGAGGGTAGTGCTGTGTGTCCCATGTGCAAGGCTCTGCTGGTCTCGAGCGAGGGGCCCCTGTGTGCCAGTTGCACTGCAGTCCTGAGTCGCCTTAGTTGGCAGTTCCGTACCTCTGCCGAACCTCCCTGTTTCCCCTGTGGCCTCGTCTGAGCGCCAAAAGGCCAGGCAGATGTTTCCCAGACTTTCCCATTTTGACAGGCTGGTGGAAAAGAGTGGGAGAAGCCAGATAAGCTTCCATCTCTCCTTAAGGTTTTGGATGCCAGATACCCCTTCCAGGAGGAGGAGGTTTAAGTAGGTGATCCGATATCGGGGCTGGCTCGGCATACTCTGATCCTTACTTTGGATAGTGCTGCCTTGAGAGATCCTCGGCATGCATTCTCCATGGTGGGGTTTGGCTTTGCGCCTGACTTGGGGGCAAGGTCTGGATGAGGTGGCAGTGGAGGCGTTTAAAGAATGGGATCTCGCGCTCCTCTGCGCTTCGTCTGAACTCCTTTGCTATGTAGATTTACAGGTACATCGGGCCAGCAATGGATGACATAGTGCGCCTTGTGGCTAGAGGTCTGGCCTTGTTAGTCACCTTTCGGCGCACGGTCTAGCTGAAGCAGTGATGCTGCCCTTCCCTTTTCTGGGGGTGGTCTTTTCGGTGAACCTCTGGATGACCTGGTCAGGAAGGCCACGGGAGTTAAATCATCTAGGCTTCTGCAGATGCAGAGAGACAGAGGACCTTGTTACAGAAGTCAGACAAATTTTGTCCCATTCGGAGGATCTACTAACTCCAGATGCCTCAAGGACAATTCATGGAAGGGGAAGCCCAAGCCCCCATGGGGCAACAGGCCCAAGCCCCTCAGGGTGGAGGGACGGCTGCTGTACTACGCACCAGTGTGGAGGGATCACATATCCACCACCTGGGTCCGGGAAGTTGTTTCTTCTGGGTACAAGATTGAGTTCTGGACCAGGCCTCCACACCAGTTTGAGCCTTCCAGCATTGAAGAAAGGGAGGCAATTTGTGAAAGCGCTATAAATCTCTTCTACTTGATACGCTTCGTCATCCTCAAGAAGGACGAATTCATTCGGACGATCCTGGATCTCCACCATCTGAACAGTTTTGTTCAGGTGCGGAAGTTCTGCATGGATCAGTCATGACGTTGCTGGAACAGGGGGATTTTCTGGCCACTGTGGGCATAAAGTGTGCTTTTCTGCATATCCCAATTTTCCCCGGTCACCAGTTGTATTTGCATTTTGCGGTGGGCACCCGTCATTTCCAATTTGTGGTGCTGCCGTTTGACCTATCCACAGCCCTGTGGGTGTTCACAAAAGTCTAGGCGGTGGTGATGGCACTCTTGCAAGTCAGGGTGTGCATCACCCCATACATTGAGGACTTGCTTATCAGGGTGTTATCACTGCCAGAAGCGCTGCAGGATGTCAGGATGGTGCTGTCCACGTTGGAACCCTCCATGGTGGCAGCTTACCAGAGAATGACAATGGATGCTCACCTGGCACAGGTCCTCCTGGTGCAGAGGTGCACGGCTCTGCAGGAGGGGGTGCAGACTACGGTCTGGTTCCACGCCATGCCACTACAGCTTCTGTCACAATGGCACAGGATGGTACAGACTTTGGACCGTCGCTTCACCTTGATGGCAATCTCTGGACTGGTGGCTAGACCAGAGCAAGCTGCAGGTGGGTCAGTCCTTCCTGCCAGTTTGGTGGGTCATCCTGACCACAGATGCCAGTCTGACAGGGTGGGGTGGTGTTCTGGACAACCAGACAATTCAGGGTTGCTGAGACCAGCGGGAGCGCCATCTCCAAATCAATGTGTTGGAACTGAGTTTGGTTCTGTTGGCCATCAGGCATTGGACTTGCCAGCTCCGAGGCCTCCTAGGTAGCTGCCAGATGCACTCTTATCAGATAGATCAGGCAGGCGGTCATACAAGCCTATGTCTGCAAGGGTAAGGAGGCGGCCCTTCTCAGTCACGCTCACTCTACCAGGATGATTGCCTTGTCTTGGAACTTCTAGCACCAGACCAGGTGTGCAAGGTGGTGACCTGGTCCTCCCTTCACACCTTCACCAAGTTTTACCGAGTTTATGTCCGGGCATCGGCTGATGCTGCACTGGGACGTAAGGTGTTGCAGATGGTGGTGAACCCCTCGTCTGGGTCTAGTCTTGAGGTTTCAATTTCACCGTTCCTGATTTTGTCGACGCAGTCAGCCGGTTGCGGTCGTAGCATGGTCCAATCCTTAACAAGGATACTGCTTTGTTGTGACTGTCGGTTGATGTTGATGCCTTCTACAAGGTAAGAGTTTTCTTTTCTAGGTTCGGAACAAGTTATACGTGATATGCACAGTGTAGCGATAACCCTTATCGCCGGAGGGCTTCACCACCCGAGACGTCCTTTTCCCAATCGTAAGAGGTGCTGCTGGAATTCCAGAGTCGTCCGTGAGGAAACAGGAACAGCCCTTACAAGGGCTAGTGAATTGTAATATAGCGTTTCCCCCAATAAGAGACAGAACTCAGTATTGAGGGTGAAGATGAACTCTTTTTATTAGTGCCACTCTAGGCCTTATATACACAAGTCTCCATGCAATGACAACCACACTGACCAATAGCAGCAGGGCACACAATCCCTCAACTCTGCCGGTGACGCAATCAGTAGAACAATAGCAGGCTGTAATACAATTAATCAGGACAATGCCATTGTCTGTGACGTAATCAATCAACACAATGGCAGTCTTGTAATACAATCCAAACTACAATGACATTGCCTGTAACAGTATCAAAATACAATGACATTGTCTGGAACCTAATTAAGAAAAGGCCAGTGAATGACCCGGTGGGCAATGGAATAGTGATGACACCCAAAAGACAGAGCCTCTGTCACAATGCCCCCTTTTTGTGGAACACCCGGCAGACCCGGATTGACCCTGTTCGGGTTAACGTGGGGCTGTCCGGACTCTTGTTAGGGGCAGAGTTCTGTGTAAGGACAAGTCTGCAAATAGTGAGTAACCGGACTAAACATTGACGTGGGCTGTACATATGAATCGGTCATGGGTGGGGTCCAAACACTGGGATATTGTGGCGTTGGTGAGTTCAGCACCAAAGTCCTTGGTTGGATGTGTGCACAGGTGCTCTGCTTTCATATAGCTGGCCCAAGTTTCAATCTCTTTCCATGGAAGCTGATCGGAGAATCCACAATTTTCTGCACATCTACATCATCGTAAAAGTAGACAAAACCATAACCCTTAGAAACGCCAGAGGCATCCCTAATAATTTTGACATTCTTTACAGCGCCATACTTTGAAAAAACATCCTTAATTTCAGGCTGATTAATCCGACGGCCAATGCCCCCAACAAAAATAGTGTTTGGCATAAGTTTCCCTTCTGGAAGGACGTAACCTGATGGCTGATCCTCTTCTTGACTTTGTGTAACAGACATGACGTGATGCAGGCGAAACCCCTGGGTCTCCCCGACCAGTGGGCTGGAGTCGGCAGCTCGGGCTGGAGACCGGGTTGTAACAGGGTTGACGCTGGCTGGCCCAGAGGTAGCGTAGGCAGAAGTCAATGGTCCTAGATCATTTCCCAATAGTACTTCTGCTGGTAAGTTGTCCATAAGTCCCACCTGTACCCTGCCGGATCCAGCGCCCCAGTCAAGATGTACTCGGGCGGTGGGGAGTCGAAACACAGCTCCTCCCACCACCCTTACTGCAACGGTGTGTCCAGTGCGGTCTTTGTTCTTGACCAAATGAGGTTGGAGCAAGGTAAGTGTGGCTCCGGTGTCGCGTAATCCTTGCGCCCATTGACTCGTACCTCCTGGCGATGGTGCTGTCGGTTGTCTGGAATGGCCGCTTGTACGGGATCAGCTTCATACAGTACCCCCAGATACTCTTCTGAACTGCTCTCAGCTTCCAAACAGTGTGCCACAGGAGTACGGGAGGTGGAAGGTTGTTTTTGCCCCCGCGTGTTTTGGGGAGGCTCTAGGGCGCAATCCCTGCGATAATGTCCCCAATGTTTGCAACGATGGCACTGAACTGTGGAGCGGTTCAGTTTCTGCGCTGGCCTATGTGGCCCAGAGTAACGAGTTGGCGCGGAAGCCACAGGTGCTTGAAACTTGATGGGAGGTTGTGGTTTTGGAGCGGACTGTTCTGTCCGGCGCGCATCGGTGTACTCGTCGGCTAGACGAGCAGCCTCAGGTAGCGTTAGAGGCCTCCGGTCACGTACCCACTCTCTTAGCTCTGGTTGCAGGGCATTGAGAAAATGTTCTAGTAAAAACAACTGTAGTACATCCTCAGAGGTTGTGGCTTGGCATCCAGTAACCCAGTGTGATGCTGTACGATGGAGGCGACATGCCCACTCCGTGTAAGAATCCCCTCCCTTCTTTTGGGATTCCCAAAATCGTCGCCTGTAGGCCTCCGGGGTGACAGCGTACCGGGCTAACAAAGCCTCCTTTACCAGATGGTAGTGTGGTAAGTCCGCATCAGGGATGGCCCGGAAAGCATCGGAAGCTTTCCCAGATAGTTTCCCTGATAATATGGTGACCCATTCATCCGTGGGTACCCGGTGTAAAGCGCACTGGCGTTCAAAATCGGCCAAAAATCCGCCAATCTCGTCGTCACTTTCCTGGAAGGACTTAAATGCTGCAAATGGAATCTTTCTCCCCCCAGTGTAACTGAGGCTGAGAGGCTGCTGGCTTGCAAGTCGCCGATCTTCCCTTCGCTTACTGGCCTCTGCCTCCGCTGCGGCGAAGACTCGGTCGATCAGTTCCTGTGATGGATTCGGGCCATAGACCGACAATCTGTTCCGAACCGCTTGAACAAGAGCAGCGTCTTCATCGATCTCTATATTGGTTTCGGTCCTCACTGCTGCGCGATCCATTTCGATCAGCTCGGGTATCAGTTCCCGACGTGGGCGGTTGCTAGCTGACCTTCCCCGGCTCTCGAGTAGATCCTTCCGGGTCAGCCTTTTCAACTTGTCCTACTGACTCTTCATCAGGGTAGCACTCTCTCTGGGTAGAAAGGACCATCCGACCGCTTGCCACCAATTGTAGCGATAACCTTTATCGCCGGAGGGCTTCACCGCCCGAGACGTCCTTTTCCCAATCGTAAGAGGTGCTGCTGGAATTCCAGAGTCGTCCGTGAGGAAACAGGAACAGCCCTTACAAGGGCTAGTGAATTGTAATATAGCGTTTCCCCCAATAAGAGACAGAACTCAGTATTGAGGGTGAAGATGAACTCTTTTTATTAGTGCCACTCTAGGCCTTCTATACACAAGTCTCCATGCAATGACAACCACACTGACCAATAGCAGCAGGGCACACAATCCCTCAACTCTGCCGGTGACGCAATCAGTAGAACAATAGCAGGCTGTAATACAATCAATCAGGACAATGCCATTGTCTGTGACGTAATCAATCAACACAATGGCAGTCTTGTAATACAATCCAAACTACAATGACATTGCCTGTAACAGTATCAAAATACAATGACATTGTCTGGAACCTAATTAAGAAAAGGCCAGTGAATGACCCGGTGGGCAATGGAATAGTGATGACACCCAAAAGACAGAGCCTCTGTCACACACAGGTTAGCATCGCTCCCCTTCCAGGGCTGTGGCTGTAATGCTTGTTAATGAAAGAGGAACATTTGAGGCCCAGAATCCTGAGTTTCAGTCCTTGGGGCATCCTGAATTAGGACGCCCTGCTGTGTGAAACCTCTCAGAATCCCCCGGAAAACTCACCCTGAGCAGTCGCCAGGTGGGCGGGGGATACAGCTGGCGGTGCCGCTTGGCTCCCTTCGGCACCACTTGGCTGCTTAGCTGCCCAGAGTGACAGCCGCCGCGCTGATTGGCTGAGCACATTCGCTCTCGTGCCCTGTGGGAGCAGAAGGAAGGTAAGTGAAACGGGGCAACCTGGGGGGTTACACACAACGGGGCATCCCAAATAGGGATGTCGCTACAGAGAGGAACAACACACAGGAAAGTCAAATTCATTGATGAGTACTCAAATTTCCTCTTTTTCTGCATTTTTTCTTTATTTTTCCTGTCTTGCTCTTTGTACTATTCCCTCATATCTGTACATATGAGTTTCTGGCAGGCAACGTCCTGAAATTTTGCACAAGACAACATGTACCTTAGATTTTGATTTTTAAATTCAGGAAGACTTTTTTTTTTTTTGGTTACTTTAGTTTGTGCTAAGAAGCTCTCAGAACTCAGCCTCTGAGTCATTATTTGGAAACCTCAGAGCTGTGGGTTGCTGAACAGGTTAGTCTGGTCCTTTATTTGGGGGCCCGGCGCTGAGCAGCAGGTGGGCAGAGATGGGGTAAGTTAGGACAAGTTGGTGGGGACAGGTGGCGAGTATGGCGGCCTGGGGAGACATGCTGCAGCCGGTGAATGTCCTCCTCACAGCATGGAGACATAGTAGCCGGTCGCAGCTGTCCCCGGGGCAGTGTCCGCCCTCCGCCTCACAGTGTTGGCTCAGTGTGTGCCCGGCCAGAAAGACAGACGGGCGGGGGAGGGAGGGAGCCGCACATGCGCCCTGTAGGCGGCACTGCTCCCGGCCGGCTGTCCTATGAATGTCTGTGGAGGGACAGCAGCGCTGTATTGTGCTGCCTCGCCTCTCGCCTCACGGCGGCCACCGGACACAGCGGCTGTGTGTGGCGGAGGCGGCACCGAGCGGGAGGACGTTGTGCAGCAGGTAGGAACGGCGGCCGGGCGGGTTGGTGACTGGGCAGCATTACTGTGTTGGCACCGAGTGACTCCATTGTGGACAGCCGCTGATATTGTGCCTCAGTTAGTCTCATGCGGGTCACACTGATCGGGATACTCAGTAGTGACGTATTATTTATAGTGACATCATTGTTTTCACTTTTCATCCACCTGCACCCCCTGCCATATTGCTATTGTCACTCAGCCCCAATTGCTCCAGCCAGGGGTGTTTGGCAATGGCATAGTGTCACCCTGTTACTACACCCAGAGCTTCTGTGTTGCATGAGGCATAGACAGAATCCCCAGCATCCCCTGCTTTCACTCAAGGGGTTTATGCATCCATTTCATGCATCAGATGGACCCCCTGCCTCCAATCCTATCACAATGCGCTCCAGAAACCATTCTGCGGAAAATGGGTGTTGGACTGCTAAAGCCACCGGGGCATCTGAAATGGGGTGAAACCCCCCTAGGCTTCCCGAAAAACTCACCTTTACCTGTGCTCCCCCGGCGCTATCACTGCCTGCAGCTGCATCCCCAGCTTCCCTTTGCCAGTTAGGTTGGAGGCAGGAGCACCACACAGATCAGAGGGAAGCCAGGGATGCTGGCAGCGGGTAGGTCATTTTTTAGATCAGTCAGTTGGCAGCTGCCGGCTTCATCACCTGAGATACTGGTGCAGGGATGGCGGGTTTGGCAGACAGACAGTTTAGATTTATTTAAAGTGAAACAAAACACAGTATTTTGATTATCCTGGGTTTTGGTCCTTTCTCCGGGGGCACCACTATCGGGGTGCCCTGCTGTGTGAAACCCCCCCAGATCACCACAGCCAACTCACGTCTTCCCGGTCCCATGGCGCGTCTAAGAGCAGCGGCTCTGACGGCCTCATCCTCCGCACCCCTCTAACAGGGAGAGTGCCCACGCCAGTGAATGGCCGGCGCAGGTGCCCCCCCCTCGGGGAAATGACCAAAACCCAGGATAGTCAAAAGGTTTTGGTCCACTTTAAAGGAAAAGTCCACTTTCTGTTGAATTTTTGAAAGGGTATATTTTCTTGTATGCCAAAAGGATGTCCTCAAGATGATGAGCTGATTCTGTGTTTTTTTTCTTATGTTAGTACGTGTGTTTTATGGAAGCAGTTCTTACTATCTGCAATCTGTTGCTATTGTACACCAAATTCTAAAACTGTACACCAATATCTACAAGAAGAACAAGGTGAGCCCTGTGCACACAGAACACTGCTGCTGGACATGTGTAAGGTTGAATGAGTTCCCCGACCACAGCAGCAGCTATAGCAGCAGTGTTCTGTGTGCACTGACTTATGTACAGTTGACAAAAACAATGGATTTTAGGTAGTAAAAACTGCCTCCATAAAACCCATTTGCTTCCAGAAACCTAACTGTTTCTAAGATCAGGTTTGGCAACATGTACACGTCCCGCCATACTTTGGGCACCCACCTACTGTTCAACGCGGCCTTGCTCACTGCATCTGTTACAGTAACTGAAGCATGTCCTCTCTGTTTACTGCAATAGTGGGGTGTGTGCCAGGCACTGCCTCAGCATGCCCGCTCTCTAGGAGGCTTCAAGAGTGCACATGGATGGACAGACATGTCTTTTAGCATATTTCTAAACACTGGACCCAGAGAAAATTTTTACCTATATGTCTGGACAACCCCCTTTGATTCCTCCTATCACACTAACTGGATTTACATATGTAAATTAATAGATAATCACCCAGTCGTTACCAGGAGTCCTTTCTTCCACCAAAATGTGTTTTCCTGTAGATCCATTTGCAGCACTGCTAGCATCATGAGTGACACAAGGTCTACAGGAGATGACTCCCATTAAAGCAAGTGACTTCTGGGGCAGAACAGATGCATTCTTTGTCATACAACCTGACCAAAAGCAACCTGAGCAACCAAGGCAAAACTAGACATATTAGGGCTCTTTTCTGATGTTCCATCCCTTCCCCCCATCCTCAGTGCCTTTTGGATGGCGATGTTATCTAAAAAGCCGACATCCGGCAGCATTCCAGGCCCCTTTGCACCCCCTTCCCCCCCTAAGCCATCCCAGAGTGAAAGCTGCAAGCCTTACCCGTACTCACCTTTCACTGTCCATCTGCAAATGTCCCGCCCCGCTCTGCAAATCTTGTGGGATTTGCGCCGAGTGTCAATACCTCCCCAATACCTGAAATTTTCCTCTTTAAAGCTGAACAAAACCCACTAGCAGCCAGCCTGGAATCTCAAATATTCCAGGCCGGCCACTGGCTTTCCCCTGGAGCATCCCTAATCAGGGCTGCCCCGCGGTGTCAGCCCCTCAGGCAGCCCGTACACACTCCAACGATGCATGGTCAAACGGTACATGCGTGAGAGCCACCTGCTGAACTGGCTATCATTGTTTCGAATATGGAGCGCACACTGCCGCATCCCCGGCGTCCTGGGCCGGCCCCCACCCCAGCCATACGGCTAGGCAATGAGAGCCGTTTGCCAAAAGACGTAAACATAGTAAAGGGCTCTCACTGGATGAGCGCCCGTGCATTGTCCTTGGGACTGAGGAGAGGTGAGATTTACTGGATGAACGGGGGAAGTCTAAAAAAATCCCCCCTCGCACCCTTCTGAAACCCCCCAGTGAATGATACATCCTTCAGCCTGGATCTCTTTCCAGCAAGGGAATGGAAGCCCCACGGGACCCAATCAAGAAGGATCTTGGGGGGGGGGGGGCAGCAAGAGCATCAAGGGTGATGGCAACAATATAGGCCTCTAAGTCTGTTCCCACCTCCTACCTCTTTTTGGATAGAGAAGCCTATATGACCATGAAGTGGGGTTATTGAGCACCACCATGGAAGGGGAGAAATTATGTGGCTGGAGTGTGAGTGTAGTACCCAGCAGCCTCAGCTTTGTTAGTTATATACTTTAGGGCTCTTTTCAAACCAATCTCATGCATTTAATACCTGAGTTTCATGAGCTTTTGTGCTTTCTTTTTATAATGTATTTTTATAAACTCAATTAACTTTCCATAAAATATCTTATGAAAAAGTTGCCATTTTATGCTTTATTTCCAAATAAGGCATAAGAAGAAGAACGCATTACAGTAATGACATTACAGTTTATAAATGCACATAATTGAGTTATTTACACCTAAAACTTGAACTCCTTGATAGGAAATAGATACATAGATGACTAAAAAGTACATTAAATAAAAATAAAATTCCTTGTCTAGACACGCACTAACTTCCTTCCACTGTATCCTCCTTGGGAACAGAAGAGACGGTTGCGGGACCACTATGGCCTACCATGCTCGCTTATGCTGAGAGCATCAAGGGACAGAGTGGCTGTTAGACAACTTTTTTGTGTAGTCCTTGCGGAATTAATTGAAAGGAGGGCAAACTTAGGAGCCCTTCTGTGGCTTCTATTGGGCGCTGCAGGAAATGGAGGCGAGGCACATGGGACAGGTATCAGGTGAGCTGCTTGCTGCCTTATTATTGCAATTGGATTTATAGTCCCTTAAAAGAGGAACAAAACCCAGGATTTTTACTAGTGTGGGTCTTGTTCCTCCTGCCTGGGGAATCCCAATTTGGGACGCCCTGCTGTATGTATCCCCGGGGATCGCCTGTAAACTCACATTTCTTTCACATCTAACTGGCCAATCATTAGCTCACATTCCATTCAGCGTCTTCAGCTCAGAGCAGCAAGCAAAGCTGATCGGAGAATGCTCCACTGTTCTCATCCTCGCTCCTCCATGTACCTGTGCCTGCCATTTCAAAATGCTAATATGCGTCAAATAAGAGTACTGCAGGTTGAGAAACATTGTTATAGAGCATGGAATAGTCCTTAAACCGGACCTTCACCATGATTTAATGAAAAGCCCAAACTCTTAAAAAACAATTCCTCAGCATCTAAAATTAATATATTTTACATGTTTAGTCACTAATTTATTATACTTTTCCTCACTGGGCTGCAACTCTGTTCGGGAATTTAGGATACGGGCGCCGCCATCTTGACTCAGAAGCATCACACTTACTGAGGAGAGGAGAGTGGGATAAGGTACAGGGTGGCAGGTTATAGCTGTGCTTTGCTCAGACAGAGCAGAGCTGGGGTCAGGGAAAGGTCAGCAGTCCCAGAATGCAGAGCAGCACAGTCACTTCCTGTTTGCAGGCACTTCCTGTTTGCAGGCTGCCTGCAAAAATGGCAGCTTCCATAAGCCGCCATCTTGGATGTTTAAAGGCTTATAAAATGCAGTAGATGCAGGTAGGATGATTTTTAATGTGAGCAATCTGTATGTACAGGGTGTGGGAAACATGTAAGATAGACTCTTATTTAGAGTGAAGGTCCGCTTTAAGTTTACTGAATCAAGGCCAATGTATTTTGTTATTGTTAGTAATATTTGTTTGTGTTATAATTTATCTGTATATCAGATGGAAACAAATACAAAAATAAAAATGTTAATGTAGACCTCCACTATGCAGCAGCTGGCTCCTGCCTTTCTGGTCAGGGCCCCTCCCTTGTGGCTGCAGTCAGCAGATCTTCAGTCATTTTTTGATTGCCACTTGGACTTGAAAACCAAACCACACCAAAATTGCATCTTTTGGGAGTTCTTGAAAATGCACCTCACCAATATCGCAGCTGAAAAACCGAGAAGCACTGAATAGAATACTACAAGATTAGTTTTGCTTTTTTTCCCTAAGGTGCACTTAGCACTCAAAAAAACAAAAGTTGCAATAGGGCCAAGGGGGTTGACATACACATAGATTTGGGCCCTTATTCATGAAGGGATTGCGCCAGGTAGTGCCTTGTAAATGACAGGTAGCGGCAGGTGAACGCCGGACACGGCACGCAATTACACATTTATCAAGCAGAATCTGTTGAGCGTCTGGAACAGCGCCATGTAGCGTCCGATTCATCATTATCCCAGCCTCAGCGTACAGCGCCGGCGGTCAGCCTAGCAGAACGCCACTTATTACCTCTCGCTACCTGTCGCTCTCCCATACATTTCAATGGACGTTATTTTATTTCGATTTAAACAGGGGTTTTTTATTATTATTTTTTTTTAATAATCTCAAATAATGTTGTGACCTCTCCTTGCATAGAAAAAGCCATTTTTGAAAATATTTTTCATTTTATTTCTTTAGCACTGACATTACAGCTCTGACATTAATGTGTTCATGTTACAATATAATTACAATGTAATTCCATATGTTTTCGCTTTGTTACTGGTGGATACATGTTAAAAAAACAGCATTTAAACACACAGCCTCCGGCGCTCTGGGCTAAAGCGAAGCATTTTCGAGCGCCGGAGGTGTTTGAGCCTTTTTTTTTAATGAATATGTTGTGAGTCGGTCGCACTGACCAGTCGCTAACATGCACTCCCATACAGCGCTGTACTTGCCATATAGCGACTCCTCACAATGTATTCATCATAGCTGCACATCGACTGAGTCGCTCTGAACTAGCGACCCACGGCCGAGCACAGCGACTACTAGCGGGCGCTCTGAAATGCCTCCTACAGACGCTCATCTGACGCTACCTGCCGCTAATGATGAATCAGCCTGTTGGTCATTTTGTCATTCTGGCTTTGTTTTGATCAAAGAATTGATTGAACGTATGTGTTTGTCTTTTTCATTTGTTCTTTGTTGTATGTATGTTTTAGCTGAGAATTTAGAGCTGAATTCTCTGGTATTGGCAGCCACTGGTGGCAGAGCTGACAGGGAGGAGCAATTGTTGCACTTTGCACAGTGCTGTTTGTGTTATGACATAAACATGAGTGTGCTTTTTATTAAATCCTGCATTAGGCAGAAGGCCAGTAATGTTTTTTGTTCTTATAATAGATCACCATGGCTAGTAGGGCATGATTGAGAAACTGATCTGCAGTATGTATGGAAGGAACTTTCTAACCCATGAAAAAAGAAGAAAGCCTTGAAAGGAAACAAAGGGCCTTGGTGGGTTATTGTGTCCCTGCCAGGGAGCTTAGTGGGTTGGAGGAGGCTGTGCCTGAATGGGTGATCCGGGGATTCTCCAGGGACCATTGTAGTTTCAGTAGCTGACTACAGGTAGAATTGCTGTAAAAGTCAGAGATGAAAGCCTCACGTTTCATGTTACACTCCTCTCGGCCAGCAGAGCGTCACTTGTGAAGAAGAGATCTTGTCTGTTCTGACCTGAAACGTCAGGTCCCTGATTCGCTTCCTAATCTTCTCCAATCCCATGCAGAACTATCTAACTAATTTTAATGCATAGATGGCCATTGTATGCACACATAAGAATTCATCCTCCGCATTTAACCCATCCGTGCAGTGAGTGTACACGGCATAGTAAGCACATGTAAAAGGCCAGCTACAGTAGAAGCAATGATATGTAAATACAGTTTTTCTTCCTTTCCCTGCAACAGATGAATGTTTCAATTTGACTTCCCCCTCAACATTGTACTCACGTTACTGTGTATTGATACCTAAACCATTATACAAAACGTTGACTTGTTTTATGGTTTAGATCAGTGGTCCCCAACCTTTTTTTCACCGTGGACCGGTTCAGGATTTGGTAATTTTACCGCGGCCCGGTGGGGCACTTTACTGTTGTGTCCTGCCAGTCTGACACCTCCAGAGCGCGTGCGGGGGGGGGGGGGGGGGGGACGCGAGAACAGCCTCACTCGGCAAGCCCCCTCCCCTGTGCAGTCTTGTGGAACTGACAGTCAGGGGAGGGGGGGGGCAGGTAGAGGTCAATCAGCTCCCGGCCAGCCAGAGATGATTAAAAAAAAAGTCTCCGACGGCTGGTGGGAGAGCTCTGAAGCTTTTTTTTTATTTTTACCTTATCTTCCCTGTCTTCGGCAGAGCCCGGGCACACCGCAATTGTGCCCCGCCCACTCCTCCATCATTGGCCCAGCCGTGATTGGGCCTCCCTCAGCCTCTACAAAGCACCTCCTCCAGTTCTGCTGATGCCGCTGCACAGCACGTTATTACCCTGGCCCCGGGCACACCACTCCACAGTGGGGGCAGCCAGGACATCTCTTAAAGGGGCGGGAACACGGGACATGGGGGGGATCCCGCCTCAGGGCCCGGTACCATTTGAGCCACGGACCGGTAGCGGTCCGCAGCCTGGGGGTTGGGGACCACTGGTTTAGATTATCCCTATGTCCTAAAGACCTCTTGCTAGGAAATATTCTTTGTATATATTGTAAATACATGGCAACGATAAACTGCTTCTGATAAATATTGTAGGAGCCCCATCCACAATGATCTAATGAAGACCCAGCCTATAATTTAAAGGTCATCAGTCTAAAAGTTTTAAAGTGGACCGAAACCCAGGATTTTGACTATGCTGGGTTTTGGTCCTTGCCCCCGGGGGGTGCCCTGCTGTGTGAAACCCCCCAGGTTGCTGAAACAAACTCACCTCTTCCCGGTCCTACGGCGCATGCGCGGCCACTTGTCCAATCAGCGCACTCAGATCCGCTGACGTCACTTCGTCTAAGCCCTTGTCTAAGACGAGCGGCTCCAAATTCCCCAACGGATGCACCCCCCACTACCCTCTAACAGGGCCATTCACAATTGCCTCTCATGGGCACGTGCCCTGCCAGAGGGATAGCGGGGATGCCACCACGGCTCATGCATGCTCAGAAATGAAGGTAAGTGTATGGGCGACCTGGGAGGTTTCACACAACGGGGCTTGCTGATTTTGGATGCCCCAGGGGTGAGTCGATCGGCCCGGGAATCTTATAGAGTCCCGTGACGATTGCAGTGGGTTTTGGTCCACTTTAACCTTCCTCTACTCCAAAAACATGATGCCTTTTGGTCCTCTTCATCAGCAGCATCAACTAGACACAAAGAACAAGGTTTTTTTTTTACATGAACTGAAGGGCTGCCCATATTTTAGTACATTACTCTCTTACAGAGAATTCACATTAACCATTCAGATACTTAAAGTACATGAGGGTTAAAGCGGTCCAACACCCTTCATCTACAAAATCGGTGCTGTACCACATTGTGCACCACCCCCCTGTTTATAATGATGCTCTCTTTATATAGTTAAATGCGTTATCATTTATACAAGATAGACTGGCCAGTAGGCATTTAGATGGCTTGCTAGGAATGCTCTGTATGTTTATATATTGTGTAAGGGTTTTCCACCCAGATACACAAAAATCCATAATGTGGTGTGTGTGTTAATTTGTGTTTTGTGAATTGATGACAGATGGAGGGGAGACGTGTGCCTATTCCAATGCGCTGTCTGCAGGCAGACATAGCAGCTTGTGTTGGTTCTCTTAATAAAAAAGTAGCAAAAAGTATTTTTTGTATCATTTTTCATGGCCTAAAATGTTAGAACTACGAATTTCAGTGATGCCTGCTAGGTATCAGGCTTTTCTACTACCATTGCTTGCACAGTAAACCTGCCGGTAGATGCCTTATACTGGTATGTGTCAAATCACTCTGCAGCTGTTTTGTATGTCACATGGTGCCTGCCTTGCTCCCTAAAGTGAACCTCCAGTCAAAAAATGACTGGAGGTCCCCAGGGCACCTAGATTTTGGATGACCTACTAGATACCAATACCCAAGAAGCCTGAAAATAGATACTGTATTACTGTGATCCAACGGAAATGTTTTCCGGGCGCACATAACATAATGCATTGTGTGTGCTTCTCTGACTGGTGAACCCGACTGGTTGTGGACAGTAAGGGGAAATGCAGGCTTTGGTTTTCATAGCCCAAAGAAAACTGAAAGTGTTGAAGCCCAATTTTGGGGCATATCATACTAAACTGGGATGCTCGGGGGTGGGGTGCTAGTAGAACTTTGGTATCTTTTCATAGAAGCTCCTTAAAGAGGACCTATGCTCTATTGTACTGGTCCCCAATCTGTAGCTTGGCAACCACAGGTGGTTTGGGGACTCTTGCTGTGTGCCTTGCAGACTGCCTAGAGTCAATGCTGTGACTTGTGACCCTTGCTGTGTGTCAGCTTACATGTCTTTGCATCTTCCAAGGGCACAATTCCAAAACTCCCTTAGAGTGTTTTGCTGGAAGCTACAGGGAGCCTGATGGGTAAGCCAACACCCTCTCTGCCTTCCTTATTGACTTTAAAAGTAGACTAAATCCTCACATTCCTGGCCCTAGAGTATTGAAGACCCAAGTTTTGGTCTGCCTTAACCTCTTTGGAGATAGAGGATCCACTCCTGAAGGGGTAAGTATTTTCTGGGTTGAGGGATTTGTACACTGGCCAATTCCTTCACGCTGAATTGACTCTCTCTCAGTGCTGAATATAGCTAGGTAAGAAGGTAAGAAAGCCCCACCCATGATGGAAAGGAAACAACTGCGCACACATACGGCAGCCACACCTGCTCAAGTTTTGAGCTTTGTTACAGGCCCCAACTATTTCCTGTTGCCCTGTTATGAGAAGTTCCATGATTGTGGCTTCCTATGGGGCCTTTAACTTTAGGGAAATCCCAAATAGGGAAATCCATTCTAAGGCTGCTATTCAACCCATCTGCCCACTCTAATTCTCTATGGTATTTGGGGGAATGTAAATCTAATAAACACCTGATCGGGGGGGGGGGGGATATATATTTTCCCTGCCAAAATAATAGGTTCATTTGATTGAGTTTCCTACTCATAGTATATAAAGGAAAAGTTCTGTACCTATGTACGTAGCTTGTGTTGGGTCATTAGAGATGTCATTGCATAGCTAATAAGAAGGAGCTTCAGAATAGTATGTCTAATATAGTGGCTGGTTCCTGGTTATTGCGTATATGTCTGTTTCTTCTCTCATAAAGACACCGAGGGCATAACTCTTACCTACTCTTTTGTATCTTCTCTATGTAGTTACTCTTTATGATAAAGAAAATATTTTATGGTGTGGTGAAGTGAAGACATCTCTTAACTTTGGTTAACACTTGCCGGTTCAGCTTTTCACACAAGGAGCTAGCACCAGACGAGCTTGCCAATTGCCGCAATTTAATTATTGACCCTCACAAAGAGTCTTAGCCAGCAGTGACCAGGAGGTGCCCTTATGACATTGTTGTCCCATGCAGGTGTGAGTGAAATCTGATGTCTAGAGACATATTAGAAGAACCAATCATATTGTTTAGAAATTCTTCCTAGTTGCTTTTGACAAGAAAACAAACTTTGGCGGGGAGGAGGCTGACAACAAAAATCAAACCAAATGCTAAACCGGTTATAGATGAAAAGATTGAAAGTCAAAGAGAGTGATGTGTTTATCTTGCTCTGGTATCTTCCTGCCGGTAACACTATCACACCACGCCACCTGTGTGTGTCACTGAAGCTGCTCAGGGAAGGGCATGCTGATACAAGAAACCGCTGCACACTGTGGCTTGGAAAACTTGTGTACACTGTTATGTGGGCTGATGAAGGCAGGTTTCAAATAGTCTGTGTGAAAGCTCTCTGTGTAATTATGCTAATTATATGAATCGTTTACCACTATTCACACAGTATTATATTTCTTCACACTCTTGAAGGTGTCATCATTGTGTATAAATAGACTGGATCATCACACTGGTACTAATTTTGTTCCCTTCAAAGTATAACTAAAGTTACATTTCTCTTCCCGCCTATCTGAATGGCTGGGTACTGGAGCATGCCTCAGCCCAGAAATGCTAGGGATGCAGCAATGGCCTATGTTAATTGCCAGCTAGGTGACTATACCTGTGATCCGCAGCATGAAATTGCTATGCCCTGGGGATAGGGAATAGGCTGGTCCTGGAGCCTGGTTTTAGATTGTTTAGATGGTTTTAGTCTGCTTTATAGCAGCCACCGAGATCAACTCTAATTGTGTCTTTGTGCCTCTGTCCCTTGCATGATTCATGGTGACTGTTCACTACAATGGAGTGGCCTGCCATGCCTAGCTGTGAATGGAGCTGGATATGCATAGACACAGTGATTAACAGCCACGACAAGCACTGGAGGTGGGTGGGATCTGCTGTGGTGGGGGAAAGATGAGTTGGATTTTCAGACCCATTTATTACTCAAATAGTCTATGTTCCAAGAGCGGTTGCAATGCCGGATAATCCTGGGAGGGTAAGTATTGAATACCTGTTTCCAGCTTCATAGGTAAACTGAGAACAGGAAAATGTGTGGCCTTGGCAATGCACAGATTTTGGAGACAGAAACGAGGAACAACTTTTATCACTGTAGCAGACCAAAAGACATAGACCCACACCCATGGATGTCCTGTTTTGAGATACCGAGCCAATTTAAAGAAGGCCAAAATCAGGCAAAATACTCACTCTTTGACACTCCAACAATGGTGACATATTTAATTTCCCGCTCTGAGACCCCTATAGGCCACCAGCATTCATATGAGCTCCAAAATTGCGTAATACTACATCATTTTTGGCTTCCTATTGCTAAACAAATAGGTATGCCAAACTGGGATGCTATTAGGGGTGGGGTCAGAGGTCTCATTAATGCCTAATTTAGCATATTATATGCATACTTTTGTGTACTGCTACAAATTGTTACATGGTCAGCTGGTGCAGAGAAGACGACTAACTTTACCTGCAGACATGGAGCCTGCATCTTTTTCTAGGCTTGCATATAGGCCCCCAAAAATTAATAACAGAATGTCCACAGACAGCACAGAGCCTGCAAAGTGATTAAGCAGAGTTTTTTTCTTTATTTTTGCCAGATTAATTGATTGATTGCTACAAATATTCAATGACCTGATGAGTGAGAATGAGTTGATAGGATCACTGTTATGTGAGTGAATTTTCAAAGACTTCCAGCTCTTGGTGAAGGTCCCCAGCAGCTGCAATACAGAGCAGCACATCATTGCTGGAATCTGCCGGCAGTTAGACATTATGCAATTAGGGGATGGCTTACCGCTGTTATGACTAGCGTGCGATGTGATATAGTGCTGAAGTGGCTTTCTTGGTGGGATGTGGGATGTTTGGATAATGTGGATGTCTGGAGCATTATGGTCTATTTTGAGCTCTGTCCTACTGGCTAATTTAAAGTGTTTGGTCTTTGTTTACACCAGATGAGAAATCTGAAATATTGCACAATGCAATTCATTCTGGCTTCTTTAAAGTAGGAACCCTAGGATTTAACAGGCGGGTGGTCTGTCCCTAAAAGACCCGCTACAGTAAGGGCTGGTGGCCTACAGTTTGTTCTGCAGGTTTTAATTGATGAAGCAAAGAGGCGACCTGATTTCGGTGGGACTGCTATACTGAGGAGGGGGGGCTGTGAAGAAGCTTGCCCCTTGGGAAAGACTTACCTACCTTCTATTTTAAAGTTTAAAGTGAACCTGTGCTCAGAACAGCTCTGTGACACAAGCTTTAAAGGAAATAGTGGTGCTTCTAGGCAAAATTCTGCCCCCTCCTCACCCATACTATGGGGCAGCTCCTGTCCCATACAGGTAAGTGCCATGCTGTGCCTCTACCTGAGCAGCAGGCAGTACCCCCTCCCCATGAATGAAACCAATATGATTTGCAATCTGGTCTGCACCTCTAATAGTGACCCTGATTCATTCTCAGAAAACAGAATGGATATGATAAAGGCGCCCACAATGTCCTTGGCACCCAGGGTCATCGCTCTCCCCTAGAATCAGCTCTACTTGAATAGCATCTTAGCAATTCCTTTCTCAAACTATCAGTTGGCTACTATTAATCTGCTACTACCTGATCTGTACATGTATCATGTACACTGCACATGTTGGAAGACAGACTGAATAAAAGTAAACTATTAACACGTTCAAGGCCTGAAAAGAATTCTAGAACAAGCTTGGGGTTACAGAGGAACAAAACCTGGTATTTTCACTCCAAATTGGGATGCCCCACTGTGTGAAATCACCTGTATTGCCTTATTTACTTACATGGCTAATGATCCCAGGGCGCATGCACAGCCTTTCCATCCAGAAATGCCTGGTGCTGGTGTGCCCATCGGCCAGAGGAAAGCTCATACAGCCCATATGCAATGACGGCAAAGTGTATAAAAAGGTGATCTGGGGGATTTCACACAGCAGGGCAAGTCTGCTAAAAACTTTTAGCTATTAAAATCAATAAATACTACTTTGTATATTATCGAAAATACATTTCAACAAAAGTTTCCACGGAGAGAAGTTATTCTTCATTCCCATGAACTGGATTGAACCTGAGTCATGAAGGTGGGGCTGGAGGATAAGTGAGCTGTCTGTTAGCTTTATGTTCTCGGAATACATCAATTCAAGCAACATCATCAGAACATGGCAGATATAGCTGCAGTGTGGAAACCATATACATAGGCAACTGAACGTGCATTCCTCCATTCTGCCCTTATGAATGCTGTGACACAGATTTTTATCACAGTCTCACTTGTCTTTTAGACTCCAGGGTCAGCCATGAAGGGTTTTGCTCCACTTTAAAGTGGACCAAAACCCAGGATTTTGAGTATCCTGGTATTCTTAGTATACAGTACGTCCTGCTCCAGATGATAATCCTTACGTCTGGGTATTACTCCGCCAGATGGCACTGGACTGCAGAGACAGCGAAATTGGCTCCTCCCGGCCCCATAAATACCCGGGACCTCCCACAATTACCCAGATTTTCTCTGCAGTCTGGACTGCGAAGAACAAGAATATGGCTCTCTACTCGCAGGTGAGCGGGGCTATTAGCCTGCGGACCTGTAGGACTATTCCCACCCGTTCCATGTTATTTTGCCTCCCAGCCTTGGCTGCGCTGGTTCTGGTGAGGGTAGGCAGCACCGCTGCCTAGTGCTTAGGAGCGCTGCTCCACCGCAAATCCCCCACCAAAGGGTAGGGGGTATAGGCACATGGTGAGCCTGCATGGGATGCCCCTCCCGCACTTAGCCCCTCGGCTCTGTCTCTTGGTGGGTCCCATATTGGTGGCCGCAACCCTCCCTCGCTCTCTCTTGTAATTCTCGGGGGGGGGGGGGGGTCTGTGCGTGTAGGTTTGCACTTTCACTTGTTGTATTATGCCTTTTCCCTGTCACCGCTTTGGTTGCATGGTTGCCTTTTGTATTTGCCGCTGCTGCCACGCGTGTTTGTGCGGCGTTCCGCAGTTGGCAGCGACATTACCTCAGGAGCTGCTTCCTGAGGTAATCATTGGTTCCTGTTGTCACGTGTGCGCCATCATTGGTTCCTGTTGTCACGTGTGCGGCATCGCACTCTTCGGGGGCGGGGGGCAGGCCCTGCGGATGGTGCGTTCCGCATCACTGTCTCCGCGGCCCGCCCCTCGAGGTCTGCTCGCTGCCATTTTGCTTCCTCGTGCTGCCTGGCTGGCGTCTACCTACCACGGTCCGTGAGTGCCCCTGCGGGCTGTTCATGTTTTTTTATATTATTATTGGCATTGTCACTTACAGGGTCTTCACCCTGTGTCTTGCAGGCGGGTCAGATTATATTGGTTCTCTGGGTCCTACCCCCTCTTTTAGTTTTACTAAACTTATTGAGGCCTAGTTTGCTAAATCCTCCCACTTCCCTAGCAGGCTATCCCGGGTTGCTTTACAGCGTGAATCCCTATCGGCCGATTGTGCCGCAATAATCACCATATGGAGGCGTCCCAGGATAATGTGCTCGGGGTTCCTTCGGGACAAGCCCGGCTGTGTGTGGCGTGTGGGGTGTCCCCTACAAGTGATGACAATGTACCTTGTGCCCAGCAGGTGCTTGCGTTGCAGCCTGGTTTACCTGCGGCTGGGCCTGCGCCCCATATGGCCCTCCTTTCCCTATGGAGGCTGAGGAGTTCCTGGACTTGTCTGGTTATACTCCCCTGGAGAAGGGGGAATTGTTCTCTGACTCAGAATCATCTGATGAACAGCCTAAGGGGTATGCGGATTCTGGCTCTGACCCCTGGGCCCCAGATGAATCTGTTGGCTCAGATTTTTGAAGTGCTTTCTATCTCTCCCCCTGCAGTGGCTCCCAAGCAGCAGGAGGAGTTGTTTCATACTGCTAAACCACGCTTGGAGTTCCTGGAACAATCCCATTTTAATAATCTTGTGTCCAAAGAATGGGAGCGTCCAAGCAGACTTCCCGGAGTTCCTAAGAGCTGGGATAAAAGATATCCTTTTCCCGCTGATGTGGTTAAACGTTGGTCATCCCCTCCTGAAGTGGATGCACTAATTCTGGGTTTGTCTAACACCTCTGTCATGCATTCTCCTGACTCTACTACTCTGAAGGATGGTGAGGACAGGAGTATTGATCAGCTTGCTTCCCATGCCTTTGCTTGTGTGGGGACGGCACTGTGCCCGGTTTATGCCTCTGCCATTACAGCTGTGGCTATAAGGACTCTGCTGAAGAGTGTCCTGGATGGAGCACCTGATGATGCTTCTAGTGAAGAGTATCATGCGCTCTCGCGTTGTGAGGTATTTTTGGCTTATGTCATTTCTGCCTTGGATGATACCATTAGAATGTGTGGCAGAGCCTCTGCCTTGGTGGTGGCTATACGCCGTTCGGTTTGGCTGCGTCAGTGGGCAGCTGACAACGCTGCGAATAAGGCTCTCACCGGTTTTCCCTAAAAGGGTCTACGTCTATTTGGGGACCGCCTGGACCTGTTTGCTAAGGGAGGCAAGCCTCCCCAGCGTAGAAGACAGTCTCGGCCCTTTCGGGGTTCAGGCTCCTTTCCTTCCTCCTACCGTGGATCCAGAACGGGGAGAGGGGGCTCCTTTTCAGGGGCCCGAGGAGATTTCTGGGGAAGGGGCAGGGGACGTGGACGGCCTGGCCCATCCTGGGGCTCCAAGCCTAAGTCTTCCCCCAAGCCCCCTCAGGCATGAAGGGGCGCCCTCACCCATCCAGGTGGGGGGACAGCTTCCGCTTTTTGCTCACGTCTGGAGGTATCATGTCTCAGACCGGTGGATTCAGGAGGTAGTGTCCTGCGGTTACAAGATAGAGTTTGCTGCCTGGCCGCCCCCAAGATTCATCAGATCCCGGATGTCTCAGGACCCCCTGTCAGCTCAGGCTCTGGTTCTGGCTGTGCAAAGCCTTCTGGAGCAGGGAGTCATCTGTCAGGTTCCCTTACGAGAAAGGGGCAGGGGTTTTTATTCCAATCTTTTCATTGTGCCCAAAAGGGATGGGTCAGTCAGACCCATCCTGGACTTGAAGATTCTCAACAAATTTGTCAGATGCAGGCGCTTTCGCATGGAAACTCTGCGCTCAGCTATCAGCTCACTGCGCCCGGGGGACTTCATGACCTCTGTGGACAACAAGGACGCTTACCTTCACGTTTCCATCTTTCCAGGTCATCAGAGATTCCTCAGGTTCGCGTTGCCCTTCGGTCTCACATCAGCTCCCAGAGTGTTCACCAAGGTGCTGGCGGGAGTGATGGCTCAGATCTCAGGGCATTCGCATTCTTCCCTATTTGGACGACCTTCTCATCACTTCTCAGTCCCTACACCAGGCAGAGCTGGATACTCAGCGAGTAGTGTCCACGCTGGAGTCATTCGGCTGGGTGATCAACCATCCCAAATCTTCCCTGTCTCCCTCCCTGGTGACGCCGTTTCTGGGAATGAATCTGGATACGGTTCAGGCAAGGATCTTCCTTCCTCAGCATAAGGTGGACAGTCTGCTAGCTCAGGTTCAGTCCCTCTTATCTTGCCTGATGGTGTCGTGCTTCGAGGCAGTTCCTTATGCTCAGTTTCACATGAGGCCTCTTCAACTCCACCTCTTGTCATAGAAACATAGAAACATAGAAGGTTGACGGCAGAAGGAGACCATACGGTCCATCTAGTCTGCCCTTATGTGTATACTGTATGTACTCTTTATCTTAGGATAGATGTGTGCTTATCCCAGGCATGTTTAAATTCAGTGACTGTTGATTTTTCAACTACCTCTGCTGGAAGTTTGTTCCAAGCATCTACTACTCTTTCTGTAAAATAATATTTTCTAACATTGCTCCTGCTCTTCCCCCCGACTAGCTTCAGGTTGTGCCCCCTTGTTCTATCATTAAGTTTCTTCTTAAAAACACTTCCCTCCTGAACCTTATTCAATCCTTTCACATATTTAAAGGTCTCAATCATGTCCCCCCTCTCCCTTCTTTCCTCCAGACTGTACAAATTAAGTTCTTTAAGTCTCTCCCAGGGTTCCGGACTTGCTCACTCAGGGGCCGCTACTCCATCCCAATTTACAAACGCTGGCTTTGATGGCCTGGCTGCTGAAACCTCCATCCTGATGGAGAAAGGGTTGCCTGCTTCTGTGGTTAACACTATGGTCAGGGCTAGGAAAAAGTCCTCTTCTTCCATCTACTATAGGACTTGGGGCACTTACATTGAATGGCGTGAGTCTAGGTCTCTTCCCTGTCGTGTGTTCTCTATCCCCAGGATTCTTGAGTTTCTCCAACATGGGTTGGAGCTGGGGCTTCAACTCAGTACTCTGAAGGGTCATGTCTCTGCCCTGGCTGTTTTCTTCCAGAGATCCTTTGCTATGCATCCTCTGGTCAAGACCTTCTTTCAGGGTGTTACCCATGTGCATCCCCCACGTAAGCCTATGTTACCTGTCTGGGACTTGAACTTGGTCCTTTCTGCTTTGCAGGGGGCTGCCTTGGCTATCCTTACTCTCAAGGTTGTTTTCTTGGTGGCGATCACTTCTGTTAGGCGTGTTTCTGAGTTGGCGGCAATTTCCATCCAGCCCCCTTATTTTGAGAGACACAAGGACAAGGTGGTGTTTTGCTTCAAACCAGATTTTCTGCCTAAGGTTGTGTCTGCCTTTCATCTTAATCAGGACATTGTTCTGCCTTCCTTGTGTCCTAATTCTAGTAACCGTAAAGAGAGGGTTTTGCATTCTTTGGATGTGGTCAGGAAGCTGAAGTTCTATCTGGTGGCCACTGTTCCTTTCAGAAAGACTGATGCTCTTTTCGTGGTCCCTTCTGGTCCTAGAAAGGGTTTGGCTCCTGCTAAATCTACTATCAGCAAATGGATCCGTCAGGCTGTGATTCAGGCCTACTCTGCTAAGGGGAGGAATCCTCCCTTCCGTCTTACTGCTCATTTTGCTCAGTTTGCAAGGCTGCTACTTGGTCTTCTGTTCATACCTTTTCTAAGTTTTACAAGGTTGATGCTAGTGCCTCAGCTGATGCTGCTTTTGGCTGCAAAGTTCTGCAGGCGGCAGTGGTCTAAACTGCCCGTTGTTGCCTTTTGGGGATCCCACCCTACTTTACGGACACTGCTGTTGGATGTCCCAGAAGGAAAGAATTATCATCTGGAGCAGGACGTACTGTATACTAAGAATAATACAATTCTGTGATTACGCACCTGTAGAATTGGTATTAGAGTATAGAGTATAGAGTATACATTACGTCTTGCTCCACCCCACCCTTTGTTTTCATTATTCTTGGATCCCCTGTATGATAATTGTTATCATTGTTGGTTTACATTTAGTGGTGGTTTTGTTTTTATTCTCCCGGCTTCTTGCTAACTGCTTTTCAATACTGGGTAATTGTGGGAGGTCCCGGGTATTTATGGGTCCGGGAGGAGTCAATTTTGCTGTCTCTGCAGTCCAGCGCCATCTGGCGGAGTAATACCCAGAATTAAAGAATTATCATCTGGAGCAGGACGTACTGTATACTCATAATAACAATTCTACAGGTGAGTAATCACAGAATTGTATTTTTTGTTCCTTGTCCCCGGTGCACTCCGATCGGGGGTTCTCCGCTGTGTGAAACCCATCAGGTCACCCGATCTGACTCACCCTTCCCTGGTCCTACTGGCGCCTCTCATCCAATCAGCGTGCTTGGATCAGCTCCCGCTCCTTTGTCTAAGAGCTTGTCCAAGGCAAGCGGATCCAAGCTCACTGGCGGCGCCATCCCCCGCTATCCTCT
This sequence comes from Gastrophryne carolinensis, assembly GCA_027917425.1. Taxonomy (NCBI): domain Eukaryota; kingdom Metazoa; phylum Chordata; class Amphibia; order Anura; family Microhylidae; genus Gastrophryne; species Gastrophryne carolinensis. The sequence goes on along the minus strand of CM051237.1, from coordinate 388,243,331 downwards.
AACAGAGAGCGTGTCCATTCACACATGCATGGCTCGGTCATGCATCCTCCTAAAGGGATAGTGGGGATGTGACCGCTGCTTGTGCGTCAGTTTTTGCCATAGAGATTTTATGCGGTCACATTTTATGCTTAGTTTGTGGGCGCATTTTTTCTGCCCTGCTGTACTGGAGAAGTCTGAAAGGGGCCATTGAGGTGCCATTGTTGGATTTTTCTTGCAGTAACGAAACATGTGCCGCAAACGCATGAACGCATGTGGTACCTGGCAGGTCTCAATGAGAAATAGGACCAATATACCGCATTTTCATCCTATAAGACGCATTCCCCAAAATTGGGGGGGGGGGGGGGATTTTTATGTAAAAAAAATAAAATGTAAACTCACCCTTTACTGGCGCTCCCTCGTTGCTGTCGGGGCTGCTGCCACACTGCGGGAGGCCAGAAGAAGAAAGAGGAGTGTCGGGCTCTGTCCCCGTCCCCGCTGCTGCTAACCCTGTCTTTTCCGGCAGCGACAGCAGCGGCAGGGACAGAGACAGCGCCCGCCGCTCCTCCATCTGTTGCCTCTCCCTGCCAGGGCACATGCGAGCACCCCTGTCTGTACAGCAGGTGGGCAACCCACCCGCTGCCCTGACCCAAGTATTCGTGGTGCCCTGGCAGGAAGAGGCAACAGATGGCGGAGCGGCGGGCGCTGTCTCTGTCCCTGCCGCTGCTGTCGCTGCCGGAAAAGACAGCAATAGCAGCGGACAGAGCCCGTCGCTGCTTCTTACTGGCCGGGCCATAGAGCGGGTTCTAGCTGGGCCATAGAGCACTCAATTCACGGAGCCGGACGATTGTCAGCGGAGCGGTGAGTTTTACTTTTTTTTTTTTACTTCTGCTTAATGGGGGAATGGGAGGGGGATGCCACACTGCCCATGGGAATGGTATGGGGGGAATGCCACACTGACTATATGGGGAATGGGATGGGGGGATGCCACACTACCTATGGAATGGGGGCATCACACACGGCCTATGGGAATAGGAGGGGGAATGCCACACTGCCTATATGGGGAATGGTATGGGGGAATGCCACACTGCCTATGGGAGGGGGGCATGCCACACTGCCTATTGGAGGGGGAATGCCACCCTGCCCATGAGAAATGGAATGGGGGAATGCCACACTGTCTGTAATGGTGTGTTGTAGCACATTTGGTTTAAAATATTTTTTTTCTTATTTTCCCCATCCAAATCAAATACGGTATTCCTTTTTTAATTTGCCTGCAGTTTAAAACCCACCGGCCCTGCTTTTTACTCGCATCATTCCTGGTTCCCAGATTAGGGCACTGCTCTGTAGTGGCATCTTTGCTTTTTGTGCCAAGCAAACCTGAATACTTGCAAGATAGAGAGAGCAGAGTTGCTGTAGCAACATGTGCTGCCAGGAGATCCTAGGACAAGGTGAGTATACAGTGAGCTGGCATAGTTTTACAACTCCCTGTGGAAGGATTTAACCCCGACAACTTGTTTCTCTTTAACCCTTTCAATGTATCTTCCACAGAAGAACCTTTGTATGGGCAATTTGGGGGGTTTCACACAGCTGGGCATCCCAAATCGGGATGCCACATGGAAGGAACAACCCTGGATTTTGTTCCACTTTGAAGGAGAATTAGCAGTAAATGGAACGAAGTTTAGGAAAATGACAAACATCCTATACTCATCTTAAAGTGGACCTAAAATATGGTCTGCCACCAAGAGGTTGCACTAGACTTTATCCCAAGGAGTAGAAATAATCTTTCCATCATCTTGGAGGAGTATTTTCAGTCACGAAGCAGTACACAATTTGTGGGAATTAAATGAAGCAATACAGAGGTATAGGTGGTTATAAAGGGACATTCCAGGCAAAGGGTTACTTTAGGTGCTTCCTGCTCTCCCCAAGCTGGCTGTCAGTAGCAGCATCTTTCAGTCAGGCTACTTTATATTTTCTGACAAGACAAGGCAGCTCTCTTCCTTGTGTTAGACCTCTCTTACTAGGATCAGCTCTGCACGTATCTCTATGGCAGAGTCATAGTGTATCTCCTCGAAGCCTGGGGGGGCAAAAAAGTTCGAGGGCACATGGCTGAGCGGGCTTGTGAATTGCAGGACGGGGGACCACCGAAGCTGGCCTCCGCTCCCTGTTCTAAAAGCCCTGCATAACTGGTCCCCAGGCTGGTTATGCTGGAAAGTGGGGACCCTATGTCATTTTTTTTAATGAACCCTTTATTTCCCACAATTCAGCAGGTTAAAAGGCTGCAGCAGCAGGAGAGCATAAGCCAGAGTGATCGTCATAGGACACATTTTCGGTGATGAATTGATCAGAGGTAAGTATTAAAAAATGAATTAATATTTTTTCTGATGTGTTTTTTTTACATTTAACCCTTTCTGAACTGGTACGGGATCCATGAGACTTCTAAACTAATCTACAAAGCTTAGAGTCTGGCAATCACCTGCATCTAGCAGGTGACTTGCCATTAATCACCAGCCCCCATTACCTGCCTCTCCAAAGCCTGGGGGGGGGGGGGGGCAGAGGAGCCCAGGGGCCTTGAAGGCTATGCGGACTTGTAGCCTTTAGGGCCAGGGTCCACTGAGGCTGGCCTCCGAGCCCTGGTCTACAAGCCCCAATAGCTGCTGCCCGGGTTGGTCATGCTGGAAAGGGGGGGACCCCACACCATTTTTTTTTATTTTAAGGACTTTTAAGGCCATTTTTTTAATTTAACCTTTTATATTGTGGATAGTAGTTTATTTGTAAATGTTATGAAGTGTTTTTTTCATGTTGGGGGGTTTCCTGGGCAGGAACGGGGGCCTACCGATACATATGGTAGAGAATGTGTAGTTTGTGGGGGTATTGCAAATGTAAAGGTTTGTTCTTCTTGAAAACCTGCAAGGTGCACATAGCAGTTGTTTTTTTATCTGAAAATACCCTAAAGCACTTTCAGTTTGGTCAGGAGAGGGTGTCTACAATACATATGTCCACAATACATATGTGGTACCTCTGTAACCAGGAGAAATTGGGTTTTTACACGCCAGACATTTGTGAATGGCCGGTACAGGCACGCTCCCTGTTAGAGGGTAGCAGTGAATGCGGATCCGCTTGCCTTAGATGAGCTGACGTGAGGACGCTGATTGGACGAGCAGCCGCACATGCGCCGTAGGACTGGTAAGGGGTGAGTTTGTTTTGGCGACCTGGGGGGTTTGACATGGCGGATCGGGGTGCTTCAGGGGCAAGGGCCAAAACCCAGGATAGTCAAAATCCTGGGTTTTGGTCCACTTATATATGCTCCTATATACTCCTATATGCGTTAAGTGAGCAGGGCAACAGTGTTCTTGCCTCTCTACTGTCCCAAGTGTCAGACAAAGACAGGGTCCCTCAGCTTGCACAAACTTACTTAAAGCTGTCCTTCACTCTGAATAAGAGCCTATCTTATATGTTTCCCACACCCTGTACATACAGATTGCTCACATTAAAAATCATCCTACCTGCATCTACTGCATGTTATGAGCCTTTAAACATCCAAGATGGTGGCTCATGGAACATCAGGCAGCCTGCAAACAGGAAGTGCCTTCTGACTGTGCTGCTCTGCATTCTGGGACTGCTCACCTTTTCCGGATCCCAGCTCTTCTCTGTCTGAGCAAAGCACAGCTATAACCCACCCCCCTGTACTTTATCCCACTCTCCTCTCCTCAGTAAGTGTGATGCTTCTGAGTCAAGATGGCGGCGCCCGTATCCTAAAGTCCTGAACAGAGTTGCAGCCCAGTGGGGGAAAGAATAATATGTAAGTGACTAAAAATATATTAACTTTAGATGCTGGGGTAATCATTTTTTAAGGGTTTGGGCTTTTCAATAAACCATGGTGAAAGTCCGGTTTAAGTTTAAATATAATTAAGGTATATGAATGTTAGGGTTTTTTTTCCACAATGCTCTCTAGATTATTTTAACACATTCATGCATGGGAACGTTAGGTTTGATCTTGGTTGGTATATTTGCATTGGCTTGCCATGAAGGGGAAGGGGCTCATTGGTCATGCGTGGGGAACATTGCATTCTGAGAGTCAGTCCAGGTCACCTTATTAAAGTCTGCTGTAAATGTGGAAATATTTACTGATTTGACTCATAATAAATATTTATATTTTACACTAATAAATGCTGGAACAGTTTGAATTCCTCTTTGGAACACTGACTATGATCAGTTTACCATTGATGAAGTGTCAGCATTTTACCTGACCCCATGGTCCAAATGCAACTTCAGAATGACAAGAATCCTTGCTCTTTAAGTGAACCAGTATAGTTATGGATGATGTCAAACTGACAGCTGTAGTGCAATGTGACCATCAAGAGGGCATAGAATTTTTACATTTGCTTTAAAGGGATACTACAATCCAAAAACAACTTCATCAGTATACACATTTGAAACCCAGGGGCATCCCAGCTCAGTAAATAGATGCTGGAAAATGCCTGCCAACATCCTTAGGTTTAGGACCTGTTTTATGAGGACTAATGTAGTAGTCCATTGTGGACTTAAACCTCTGACCTTAAACCCCTTTCCAATGTCTGTGTGCAATTAGTTTAGGCGATACTCCTCATTTCCTTTTGGAAGTTTCATTTGATGGGGGAGGGCCAAAAAGCAGCTGCACACGGAAGGTACAGGTGACGCGTGTGTGTGCAGTTGTTTTGGGTTTCTCATTCAATGGGCCTTTGCTGGAAAAGCTGAATCTGTCTAAAGCAGTGAAAGGGGCAGGTTGGATTAGGTTTGTGTCCTCGTGGAACACAACCCTTCCTGCTATAGAATTTTGCTCAATTTGCTTAAGAATTTACTGCTGCTGTTGTTTTCTGCAAAGTGGGAAAGTCCCTAATGGGACTGTCCAAACTAAATGTAAGATTAATTCAACTTTTCCTCACCTGCCAAGAAGCTGATTATCCGGGTTTGTTTCTGCATAAAGCTGCAAGTTGAGATCTCATTGCTGCTCTTTAAAGCAGACCAAAACCCCCACCCCAGGTACATTACCATTTGGATATTTTCTGCCCTCAATACTGCTTGGTATTCTTTTTATAGTGGTTTTCATTTTTGTTTTACCCAGGTATGCCATCGTATCCTATTGGTTTCTGACGGATTCCATTGTTCTAAACTAGATCTTTAAAGTGATTGGCAAGACAAAAGTTGAAAAATAAATATCAGTAGTTTACATTTGAATCCCTCCAGGGCTCTCCTTTCTGCTATGTTGGTCACTTCCTCATTCTGCTTTCAGTCTCCACCCCGCTGACCTGGTTCTTTAATCAACCTTCAATGTTTTGTTCCCTGCTCTGGGTGCATCCCAAATTGTGATGCCTCAATGTGGGAAACCCCCCAGACCGCCCAGAGCAACTTATCTTTTCCCGGTCCTACAGCGCATTCGCAGGCTCTCGCCCAATCTGAGCTATTTGCCGTGCATACTAAATGTTCGGCAGACGGCTCTTGTTTATATTGGAGCAAGAGCGGCCACATCCCTTGCAGCGCACGCTCCAGCCCCCAGGCTATCTGATTGGCTGTGCTTGGGAGCACATGCAAAGCCCAAAGATGGAGGGGATATGGCTGTCAGTTACATCGGCAAGGGAGGCCAAAAGCAGGGGGGGCATCACCACCATTGGGGGGTATTCACATAGCAGGGCAGCCCGGGGGGAATGCCAGCGCTGACCCTGAGGTCTTTTAGATTCCCGGGTTTAATGGGCTGAACTTTCTCAATCAGTAACCCCCAGTGGATATTGTTTACTGTACTGTAGGTTCTTTTTCACTAGGGTCTCTTCTAAGTTAGGTGGCACCAATTAGCGCAAGACAGAGTTTGTCATTTATAGTTATTACCCCCTGATGGTTATATTGTAACGTGGGCTGAGCAGTGTTCTATGGACAAAGATGTTATCAGGTTACCTGGTGTTTGAGTGGTAGACAATGACATGAATAGAGTGATATCATTTATCAATCCCACCTATTGGCCTGTGCATGAGCCAGTCCCGAGCGCTTAAAGCATAAATCCTGTCAAAATAAACACCCCTGCCCTGCCACCCTCCTGGCGCTGAGGCAGGATGGGGGGGCGGTTACAAAGAAAAAAAAACCCTTACGCCAACCATGGGCCAGAGCCAATGTCCCCGTTTCTGTGCACCCGTTGCACAGAAAGACACAAGGCGGCACCCTTCTGTTTAAAGTGGACCAACACCCACGGGTGATCGGCCCGGGAATCTATAAGATTCCCGGGCCGATCACCTCCCTCCCCGCGGGACATCCGAGATCGGGATGTCCCGCGGGGTGAAACCCCCCCAAACACCCCAAACTCCTTACCTTATCTTCGGCGGCGGCCGTCCGCCGCCGCCTCCCTCGCGCCCTTCTAGACGTGCGCGCGCCCGCGCCGGCCGTCTGTGAATGGAGGGACGCGCGGGAGGCGGCGGCGGAGGAGCGGCTTGTCCGTCGGCGCGGGGAGAGGTGAGTTGTTCGGGGGGCTCGGGGGGGTTTCACACAGCGGGGGCACCCCGATCGGGGGTGCCCCACCGAAGTGGACCAAGACCCAGGATAGTCAAAATCCTGGGTGTTGGTCCACTTTAAGAAAACAAAAGCAACTGGATTATGGATAGTTGGATATCAGCTAAATCAGGCTTTTTGGTGGAGGAGGGTTTTCGATAAATCTATTGAAGTCTAGCTGTAGGCTTCTGATTGTAAGTTGGACAGCACAGATGAGCACTAAATAGAGACATGAGCACAGAGAGCACTATGAACACATGCATTTTAAATTGGACCTAAATTTAACATGGCGGGTGGTCCATTTTAACTCTGCAGGGCTGTGGAGTTAGTAAGTTGAGTCTGACTCTGGCTCCAAATATTCCTATTTTATACAAACTCCTTCATTAATGGCAAACAGTAAGTAATAACACATTTACTGTAGTAGTAATAGTAATAAAAAAAAATAGTAGTAAAATAGTAATATCATTCTTTTTCTCATCACTGTAAAAGAAATAACAACATGAACAAATTTCTTATTTTTCGTCCTATAAGACACACTTTTTACCCCAACGTGGGGAGAGAAATCTCATTGCGTCTTATCAGGCGAACTTTAGAAAAAAAACAAAAAACTTTCTATTTCCGATGCTCCCACGACACTGGCCTGTGCACCTGCAGCAGCCAGTCTTCCACTGACATAGACAAACGCATACACATATCTCACCACCTGATATCTGCCGTCGCCAGCCCCTGCCGCCACATGCGTTCCCCACACTGGTTCCGGCCTGTGGGTGTTCCATGACACACCCACTAATCGCCCAGAGCCGGGAACGTTTGTGGCGGTGTGCGCTGGCGGGCAGTGGCGTTGCCGTGATCAGGCAGCAGCAGAGGGGCGTGGGCATCGGCTGGTAAGACATGTGTGTGTTTGTCTATGTTGGCGGGAGACTGTCAGCTGCAGGAGTGCAGGCCAGCATTGTGGGAGCCCCAGGAATGTAAGTATAATTTTTTGGGGGGGCATACTTCCTGTATTTGGTATGCGACAGACATGCTGCCCTTATTTGGGATGCCACACACACTGCCTGTATTTCGGATGTCACACACGCTGCCTGTATTTGGTAAGCCACACATGCTGCCCTTTTTTGGGATGCCACACACGCTGCCTGTATTTGGGATGCCACACATGCTGCCCCTATTTGGGATGCCACACATGCTGCCCTTCTTTGGGATGCCACACACGCTGCCTGTATTTGGGATGCCACACACGCTGCCCTTATTTGGGATGCCACACACGCTGCCTGTATTTGGGATGCCACACATGCTGCCCTTATTTGGGATGCCACACATGCTGCCTGTATTTGGGATGCCACACACACTGCCTGTATTTGGGATGCCACACATGCTGCCCTTATTTGGGATGCCACACATGCTGCCTGTATTTGGGATGCCACACACACTGCCTGTATTTCGGATGTCACACACGCTGCCTGTATTTGGTAAGCCACACATGCTGCCCTTCTTTGGGATGCCACACACGCTGCCTGTATTTGGGATGCCACACATGCTGCCCTTATTTGGGATGCCACACACGCTGCCTGTATTTGGGATGCCACACATGCTGCCCTTTTTTGGGATGCCACACACGCTGCCTGTATTTGGGATGCCACACATGCTGCCCTTATTTGGGATGCCACACACACTGCCTGTATTTGGGATGCCACACATGCTGCCCTTATTTGGGATGCCACACACGCTGCCTGTATTTGGGATGTTACACACGCTGCCTGTATTTGGTAAGCCACACATGCTGCCCTTTTTTGGGATGCCACATACGCTGCCTGTATTTGGGATGCCACACACGCTGCCTGTATTTGGGATGCCACACACACTGCCTGTATTTGGATTGCAAATGTCTAAACAAGGCTTTATTAAGTTGCTCATATCTAGTCTTGTAAGAAAATATCCGGTATCTTAGCTGTAACCAGCAACGAGCCATTAGCATTTTCCAAGAACCCAGTAGCTCATGCAGCCACTATGTATTTCCTGAAAAGATAGCTGGCTTGACTTTTCAAAATGCGTTCATGCTTACACAGAATGAGCTTCAATGGTGGTATATAAATGAAGATAATTGTTATTAATGTCCCTTCTCGGAACTTCTAGCCGTTGCATGTTAAAATATGCCCCCTGTTATGATGCATGATGCCCTTAGTCTGAATTCGATGTGTACACTTGTCATCCCACCTGTCCTGTGTAGACAGCACCATTTGTCTGCACTTCAGCCACATGGTGGGAAAGACAGATGGTGGGGGTCAGCTGAGCACGCATATGGACGCCACTCCTTTTTTTCCTAATTTTAATCAGTACTAGTGCAACTAGATCTTTGCTTTTGTGCTGTGTGCGCAGCAGCTGGAATGCGATTGGCTGTTGAAGCCACATGGTCACCTGTCCTATTAGCACAATATTCAGCTTTGACAATTTTGCTGCATGGTGGCCGGTAAGCGTTAGAGCTGTCCTTCCCCAGCCTGGTAGGAAACAGTTTTCTCCTTCTTTTTAAGTAGACCCAAAGTAACAAAAACACACAGGGCATCCCAATTTGGATTGACTGTTGGTTAAAGCCTGTTCCACATTTCTAAGCTGTGCCAACCACATCCACTTTTGTCGCTTCTCTTCTAGTCGACCTATTAGGCTGGTCTACCAGGTAGGTGTACATACACAAGGTACCGTAACCTGGTCACAGCCTTTAGGTAGGGGTAAGTCGAAACAGGATGCCCACCAACAGTAACATGAAAGAAATCACCTGCTTGGCTCTGGATACACAATCCCCCGGTAGGAGCGGCACCGTAGAGCTCTGCTTCCACCTTCCAGGCTAAAGGCTTAGTCAAGTAATCTGTACAGTTGCTAGCCATAACTAGATGTCCAGTTCAGCCACTCTGACCTCTCAAAATGCATGTGTTTTCCAGGCTATTATATAATCAGAAAAGCTAGGTGATCACCAATGCATCCAAGCAAATTCTTTTTTCCTTTAGAGGCCAGTCACAAGTGGCAAACTCCATCTTTTTTCATGTCAGGTCTACCTAAAATTGGACCTATCATCTATGTTTCATCCAAGTTAAAATCGGCCCCTCTGCACCCAATCCAAAAGATTTTATGGAGCTGGGTGAATCCCCCTGTTGGAACATCCCGTACTTTGCACCTGCCAACATCCTGGATGTGTCTGCCCTGCCTGGTGAGGGCTGTACATGTCAACCAGATTTAGCACTAGGTACATTTATGGCGAACTGCCAGAGTTTCAAACTGTTATGCATATCAAATCGGTGGGGGGATCCCAAAGTGGCTTATTGCCTAAGTTGGATTTAACAGGACCAAACGTCTAAAAAAAGTATTAAATATCTTACCACTTTCCTTGTTTCAACATTTCCACATAGAAAGACAACCCCAGCATCCCTTTAGACATGCTCTAAATTGGAAACGTTTGTCCTTTGCCCATGTCTCTGCTCTAAATTGAGCTTCCAGAGAAGAGCCAAGTGTCTAATCTTATTTAAATTAAATATTCGCTGGGTGTGGACCTTTGATACAGGCTTGTAACTCTTAACTGCAAAAATCTCTTCTTATATTTGTTGACAACCACAGCCACACAATATTTCCTTTTTACTCTGTTTCTATGTATGTGTTCTGTACTGTATCTTGTCATTGCTTTGGCCAGCATTCTCTTGCCACATCTTGTTTCTAAAAACGCTTTATAATGGAAAAACAATCCCAGCACAGATTGTTATTTCCATCACAACCTTTCTTTCAGATGTCACATTATAGGCAGGGGCCGATGTTTAAAGTCAAACTGTACTATATTAGTAGTCATATTGAGTGCTTGGATTAAACCAGTTTATACTCTGCTCCTGCAATTCTACAGCCTAAGCAATGGAGCGCATTTGTTGAGTGTCAGGAAAGCGCATTGATAGGTGATGCTGAGTGGGGATGTTGCGGACTGGCCTGGGACAGATTAAATCCTGAGCTGACTTTTCACCTCAGTCTGTTACTGAGTAGACCCAGTGATTTTAAGTTCTTACTGTACTATCAAGAGGAGAGTGGGTTCAGAAATAGGACTTGCCTGTTGGCTCAATGGAACTGCCCTTGGGGTCACCACAATATTTTAACATAGAGTATGCAAAACCAAGAAGGACAAGCTGTAAGGTTATTCAAATGAAGGAAAACCAGGGAGGAAATGTCATAAGGTTATTCAAATGAAGGAAAACCAAGGAGGACAAGCCATACGGTTATACAAATCAAGGAAAACCAAGAAGGACAAGCCATAAAGTTATACAAATGTGCCCCGGTGGTTTAGAGAACGACAGCAAGGGCCTCTGCACAGACAGATTGAAAGACTGACGCATAGTGTTATATTATGTACTGCAAGTGAAAATGGACGTCCTATCCCAAGCCTTTGGTGGCAACCACTGGTGACACAAACCTTCAGAAAGCGTTTGCTCCACACTTGGCTACAACCCAGATGCTCCATAGATGTTCCATAGACCTCATGCCACTGTTTCCAAGGCTATGGTGGTGCACAGAAATGGATGTCTATCCTGGCTATTGATGAGTACTGCTTTTGTCTCGCACAACACAACAATAGCTGGAGTTTGGTCTGGAGACCACGTGGGGCAATGATATGAACAGGGAACATCACACAGGTCTTACTCCTGGGATCATGGGGTGGCATTATGTACAGTAGCCAGACCCCTCTAGGTACACTACACAACAGTTCTGCATTACATTGTTCTGGTTGTGGAACCAGTGGTATGGCCATTTCTACAAATGTCAACAGTACATTGCCAGGTTGCATGCGCTACTGTGAGCAGCCTTAGTGTCCTAAATGTGCTTCCATGACCTGCAGGCGGACATGTCTCAAGAACATTTGGGAGTTCATAAGCTGGCAATTGCAAAGGGAGCTGCCAGCAGCAAGTGCCATTGTTTGCTGTAAAACATTCCTCGGAGAACTATTATAACCTCAAAAATAGCTTGCCAAGACATGTGAGTGCATGTATTTCTGTGTGTGACATTCCCGTCCAATGCTATATAATTTGAAATCATTTTATTTTCATTTTTTATAATTTGCATAGCAAAGATTTCCACAATTCCAAGATTTTGCCTTCTTGGTGTTGCTTTTTAAAAGTTGAGGAATGTACAACTTTGAGAGCTTGCAAGTTGAAGTTATACTAAAGGCAAGCCCAATTGTTGTCCCATTGTCTCGGGTTACACGTTGCACTGTCCTAAACTTCAATCCGTTTTTAAAAAGACCCTGTAGTTCGTAAGTTATTTGTAAAAGCATGAGAGCATTGGAGATGCATCGAAAAATTGGTGGAAGCAAGGGTTCGAGCGCTTTGTAATTTCCTCATTCTCTTGGTGTTTGCTGTCCCACAATACCTACCCAGGCTCATCCGGAGAGAAGTGGCTGCTATGACGTTCATCAATATACACAGCCTAGTAAGCTGATTGGAGTCTGTAGACGCAAAATTTGTTCCTCTTTATTTTTATCAGCAGGTCCAATTTAGGTGTTGCAGAAATCTAGACGTTAGATGTTGTTGGCCCTTTTTGACAGATAGGTACAGCAAATTCCTTAGTGGCCCTTTAATGGTGCCTCTGGCAATTAACTCTTTCAGGCTTAGATGGCTTTTTTTGGTGCAGGCTGCACACAGGATGCCTATCTTTTGTCTTAAAGAGAAAGTCTTATCAAATTTAAAACAAAAGAGCTGCAAGAGATATGCTAATACAACTGCCTTCTTATTACCTATTGTCCCCTGTCAGTAGTCCCTAGTGAATAGGGGGGGGGGAGGCTTTTTTTAAAATATTGATAGTAGCTAATAGCTCTTTGAGACTGGCTTTTATTTAAATAACTATTGATGCTACAACTTCAATTTCAATAAGCACCAGCAAGTATAGATTTTTCTTTTTTGCAAACCTTACTGAAAGCCTGGAATGCCACTATAAAGTTTACTCTTGGCCCAAACTGTTGTTTCTTTGTAAGAGTAATGAGGAGCTAGGGTGTCTACTGTGAACATGGGACAAGCTTCAGATGAGCACATTTAATAGGTGTTAAAACTGGTCCAATATTGTACGTTCTAATTACAAAATGACGCCATGCTGACAGCACGATAGCTACCCCCCAAGCAGCAGGGTTCTGAGGTTTTATTCCATCTTGCACATTTGCTTTGCATGAATTGTGAGCCAAGGATCAGGTGCTTGTACTTCTGCAAAATAAATAAATACAGCTTTATTGAAGACATCATCTGTGCTTCCAAAATCTTGGAAATGGATGGGGCAGCTGGAAATTCTTCTACAAGCCCTTTGTCTAGAATCCTCTCAGTGTTCTGCCCCATCCCCCATTATTCTGAGTTACAATCCAGCGGAGTCTTGTCTAGGAACAGAAAAGCTGCCAGGCAGGTCCCATTGTGTTATTACTACAGCAGATTCCAGAGCTGTGTTTTTCTTCTGAAGACATTCTGCCCAACGTGCATCACAGGGGATTTCATCTACCTCTGACCGTCCCTGGTACAGAAAGCTATGTAAATCAGCTTTCACTATAGAACAAAGAACATCCAGGAAAGGGGCATCCATAACATTGCTTTGGCTCTAATTCTTACATCTTTTCAAAATATAGGGCTCATTCACACATACTTGCAGATTCAGCTCTATAATGTGCACTTTCACTGACCTACTGGACTTGGTGGATATACTGGTTTTGACAGCTGGTGTTTATCCTTTTTGGTTAAGTCGCGCTGTGCCCAGAATTCCTGTGCCCACCAGGACAACCTCCCTCTCCTTTCGTTGCTCCTTTTTGGACTGAAATTTTACACTCATTTTGCGTTTAGGTTTCCTCCCTATATGAGCTATTTTCTTGTCTATAGTTCTTGGATGTCCAAAGAGCGTCCAGAAGGGAAACCACAGATGCGCTTATTTTAGACTTGTGTTTTTTCAGAACCATTAAGAATGGTGATTTGCAGGCAGCATTTATTAAACTGAGCAGCTGCAGTGCAGCTTTGTGTTGGTGCAGCTGTACCCACAGGGAAATAGTGGCGATCCTTACATCTGGAGCCATTGCTGTCCTGCCTCCTCTCCTTTCTCTATAATGGCATCTCATTATCTTTATAGAAGGGAGCCCTTTTATTTGTTAGCATTGCTGCTAAAATAGTTACATGGAGATTTTATCCACAATCAGAGCTGATTTTAAAATTTGCTTAGTGTCTTCAACAGCAGCAGATCCCCCTGCTGTACAACTTTTGAGACCAATATGTGGTGGTGCCATCACGGGGCAATGTTTCAAAGCTCTTAAACAGGACCTTCAGCATGATTTAATGAAAAGCTTAAACCCTTAAACTATTCCCCAGCATCTAAAATGTATATATTTTAAGTATTTAGTCACTTATTCTTTCCCCCACTGGGCTGCAAATCTGTTCACGACTCTAGGATACGGGCGCCGCCATCTTGACTCAGAAGTATGACATACTGAGGAGAGGAGAGCGGGAAGTACAGGGGGTGGGGGGGACAGAGCAGAGCTGGGGTCAGGGAAAGGACAGCAATCCCAGAATGCAGAGCGGCACAGTCAGAAGACACTTCCTTTTTGCAGGCTTCCTGATGCTCCATGACCTGCCATCTTGGATGTTTAAAGGCTCATAACATGCAGTAGATGCAGGTAGGATGATTTTTAAAGTGAGCAATCTGTATGTACAGGGTGTGGGAAACATATAGGATATGCTCTTGTTCAGGGTGAAGGTCCGCTTTAACTCTATAGAAGACAACCCTAACCAAGAACATTTTGGAGTGGGTCTCCAAGGTTCCATCCATACCAATCTGCATGTTTTTTATGCACTGTGTTGTGGCTAGAGGTTTCTAACAAGTGGTATGTGAGCTGCTCTCTGGGGGTAGGTGAGTTGCTGGTAGGAGGGAGGGTTGATTATTAAATTCAGGGGGTGTGGTGGTAGATGTGAGGAAGGATAATCAACTGAATGTTTGCACTGAGCAATTACAATTTTGAATATCTTATATCTTCAATTTTGAATACTAATACCCCCAGGGCATCCCAATTTTATAATGCCCGGCTGTGTGAAACCTTCCTGATTGCCCTAAACCTCACCTCTCCCTGGTCATATGGTGCATGAGCGCTCTTTCGTCCAATCAGAGCCATTTGCTGTGCATATTAGTGGTCTGCAAATGGCTCTTTTTACAGTGTGAGAGCTGCTCATGGAGCGCTATGGGTGCTTTCACACACCGGCAGGGCAGTTTTTGCAGCAATGACGTTTGCAATCGCTGTATAGGAAAATGCGTCCGCTACTAAAAAGCAGGTCAATCACCTGTACAAAGGAGCGAGGCATGCTTCTGTGGGAAACCAGCCTTTGAGTGTAGAACTAGAAATGGATATTATTGCCTACCGAGCTGTCCTGGAACATTTTTTTGCTGTCCCTCTCTTCTTAACACATAAAAGGCTTAGGCCCTTATTTATCAAGGGATAGCGCCAGGTAGTGTCTCACTAGCGCCAGGTAGCGCCAGCTATCGGCGGCTACCGACTCCAGAACGCCAGGCTGCGAACACAATCACGCATTTATCACGCTAAATGAGGCTAGCGCCGGCGAGAGCGTCAGCTAGCGCGGGATTCATCATGTTGCAGACTTCAGCGAACAGCGCCGCTGCTAATCCTATCACAGCGCCAGGTACGACCTCTCGCTACCTTGCGCTCTCCAATGCATTTCAATGGAGCAATCTTTAAATATTCATAATAAATTGATATTAATGTTTTTTTTTTTTTTTTTAAATGTCAAAAATTCGGTGACCACTTCTGCAATGTTATATCTTTTTTTTAAGGTCAAAAAAAAAAAAATGTGTGCAGAATTGATATTACAGGTCTGAAATTAATGTATTCATATTACAAAATGTTTTAAAAAACTTGTTTGTTATTTTTTTCCAAAAATAAGGTTGTTTGGGGGTTAAAAAACGACTTTTAACACATCGCCGCCAGCGCTCTGGGGTTTAAACAAGCATTTTACAGCGCGAGAATTTTTTGAGCGTGATTTGTTAATGAATATGCTGGGAGCCGTTCGCTATGGCCATTCGTTGTCATGCGCTCCCATACAGCGCGGAACCTGTCAAATAGCGACTCCTAACCCCGTATTCAACATTACCGCACACCGACTGAGTCGCTGTCAACAACCGATCAACGGCCAAGCACAGCGAATACTAGCCGGCGCTGTGAAAATCACGCTACTGTCGCTACCTGGCGCTATTAATAAATCGGCCTCCCCGTATAGTTGAAAGATGTGATTGGTTGAATCTGATTGTTTGGTTCTCTGCTGCATCTGCTTCATATATAGTAAGCTGGAGCATTTGCATTCTTAGAATGTTAAACTATGGTTCTGATTTTATTTAGTATTTATTTCATATCACACCCCCCTCCCCTTCTTTCATTCCAAAGCCCAAATGCAGCAGCTCCTGGGGGTTTACTAAAAAAACTTTTCTTAAACAGAAGGTCTCAAAACCTTAGAGGATAGAGCGAGTCATAAAAATTCCTGGTATGCATTAGCCATTTTATGATGGAAAGGATTTAGGAATAAAACAAGCACTCACCTTCTCTGCCACAGCAGGTCACAGACAGTCTGCCGGTTTCTGAGAACATGGCTCCCAGGTTGCCCGCAAACTTATTCCCGATCCAACAGCACATGTGTAAGCAGCGACCGCATCCCCGCTATCCATTTAACAGGAAGCATGCCCATGCCAGGCATTTGTGAATGGCTGGTGCGGGCATGCTCCCTGTTAAAGGGTAGCCAGGGATGCGGCTGCCAGTGCCAGTGACTGGACGAGCGGCTGTGCATGCGCCATAGGACCGGGAAAAGGTGCCCTGGGGGGTTACACCCCCCCCCCCAGGGGCAAGGACCATACCCAGGATAATCCTGGGTTTTGGTCAACTTTAAAGTGAAAAATAAAAGTATACAAAAGTGCTATGTAGCAGCGCTTTTGAATTCCCAGCCTGGAGTGATTGCTACCTTATTCATGCTATGCTGCTGTGATTTTAGGTCTGAATAAATCCCTGTTTCAGTGGCAAATGGTATTTTTTGTAAATACAAAGCTATTCATGTGCATTAAAAATTGTCTTTGACATGTCTTTTCTCATGTGCTTGTGTGGAGTTGGTCAGCCAGCCGTCTTTAAAAGAATAAAACATAAAAATCTGATCTTTCTTTACTAGTCCCTAAAATAATAGGATGCCCTGCATTTGGACAGGCATCTTAAAATCTGGCAATGGGGTGTAAGCCTGTAAGCCTATAACCCACCCTGGCCACAACCATTACTAGGGCCGGCTCCAGGTTTGTGTGGGCCCTTGGGCAAGAGAGTCTTAGTGGGCCCCAAAGTAGTCACGTGATGTCACCCACAAATGGGTCATCTCCTACTGCTGATCGCTATACAGTCCTTATTGCCTTCCCTATAGCCACCAATAGCCCTCCTGTCCTTATTGCCTTTCCTATAGCCACCAATCATCCTTCCATCCTTATTGCCTTCCCTATAGCCACCAATTGCCCTCCCGTCCTTATTGCCTTCCCTATAGCCACCAATCGCCCTCCCATCATTATTGCCTTCCCTATGTCCACCAATTGCCCTCCTGTCCTTATTGCCTTCCCTATAGCCACCAATAGCCCTCCTGTCCTTATTGCCTTTCCTATAGCCACCAATCATCCTCCCATCCTTATTGCCTTCCCTATAGCCACCAATCACCCTTCCATCCTTATAGCCTTCCCTACAGCCACCAAATCACCCTCCTGTCCTTATTGCCTTCCCTACAGCCACCAATCACCCTCCAGTCTTTAATGCCTTCCCTATAGCCACCAATCACCCTCCAGTCCTTATTGCCTTCCCTATAGCCACCAATTGCCCTCCCGTCCATATTGCCTTCCCTATAGCCACCAATCATCCTCCAGTCCTTATTGCCTTCCCTATAGCCACCAATCATCCTCCAGTCCTTATTGCCTTCCCTATAGCCACCAATTGCCCTCCCGTCCATATTGCCTTCCTTATAGCCACCAATCGTACTATAGTCCTTGTTGCATTCTCTACTGCCACAAGCCCTTATTGCCTTCCCTATAGCCACCAATCGTCCACTGGTCCTTTTTGCCTTCCCTATAGCCACCAATTGTCCTCTAGTCATTGTTGCACTTTACTGCCACCAAGCACCCTTCAGCCATTACTGCTTGCTCTGCTGCCACTAAAGACTAAATTATTGCTGTCAGTCTTCACCTGGTTCTCACCACCTTCTAAGCTTCCATCAACTGCCCTCTGTTCCATGCCATCTTCTCCGTGGATGCGGACCGCCCCCTGTTGCTGAGGCCAGTCACCAGTAGGTCTGCACTCAACACCTGGCATTCGTGGTTCAGGTCCACTGTAAAATAATACCATGGCCAAGTGTGAGCCTGAGTGGGCCCCTGAAGATGCCAGGGGCCCTGACAACTGCCCATGTTTGCCCTGTGCTGGCGCCGGCCCTGTCCATTTAAATATATTATTGGACGTCTCTCATTGTTCTCACACAGCTATCCTAATATGTCTTGCTGCGCCACAACAAGATAGTAGATTAGCTCAGTCACCACTATATCAAAGAAAAGCCGAAAATATGAATTGCAATCTAAAGTTATGGTAGAGTGTATTTAAGCAGGGGAAGTGAGGGCCATGGGTATGCCAATGTGGGTGGCACTCCAATGCAACACTCATGCTTTACTCACAGCGTGCAGAGGAAATGAGTCAGTGACAAAATTGCAATTAAATATTAATAATAACATTTTCTGCTGTAACAGGCCTTTTATACTTTTTGCTCATGTAGACCTCTGCACACTTCCCCCTAGGACAGGACTCACACGTGCCGAGGATTAGCTAGGCTTGGCATGTCCACAGAATGTAGAGAAAAATCTGAGCTAAATCTCACAAGGCCAGCTTCATAGCATCAGTGACAGTAGAGCTGGAATGTTATCACATATTACACTGGAGAGCAAGCCAAACCCATTATCTAAGTGTTGCAGGGAGTTCAGTTCCTCTCTTAAAGTAAAAGCCGCCTTAGGGTTGATTCACTTTTTACTCATTTTTGTGAGTAAACACTTTTTCTCATGATTATTTTCCTTGGTGCAATTCAGAGCCATATTTAGCTATGCAATTTCTTTTAAACATTTGCTAAATATGAGGCTGAATTTCCCAGAGGGAAAAAGTTTTTACTCGCCAAAAAATACTCACTGTGCTGAATCAACCCTCTTATGCGAGTTGTTGTTTTTATCAGTTGGGCTATTAAAGCAGACCTAAACCCTCATTTACAACTGTGCCAGGAAGGGCCATGTTTTGGGCTTTCTATTGCGATTCAGTAGACAAGCATCCCAAATCGCAATACACAATGAGTTTTGTGGGCCACTTTGGGTCTGCTTTAACCCTTTTGTTGCCAAGCCCGTGACACCTATGTGCTGGCTTGGCTGGGCGTTAAGTGCCAAGCCCGTAAGTGTTACGTGCTTGAATTTCCCCCCCTGCTAGTTAAAAAATAAAAAATAAAAATCCTCACCTGACCCCTCGTTGGATCCAGCCGGGTCTTCTTTTTAATTTGGTGCCATCCGTTCTCCAGGTCCAGGAGATCCCCCGGAATAGGGCCCCCCCCGCTTTGGCAGCAGCTACTAACTGTAAAGAAAAAAAAAATAATAAAAATGACATTTGCTTACCTGAGGCCACACTGTCTCCCAATGGGTGTCCTCTTCACTGGGGGGGGGGGGGCTCCAATCGTCCCCCCAGCCTCTTCCGTGGCGAGGAGAGGGCAGAAATCACCCTCTCCCCTCACTTCCTGGATCGCGACTGCTAGCCCCGTGATGTCACCAGCAGCCGGCTTTTTAAAGTGGACCAACACCCAGGATTTTGACTATCCTGGGTATTGGTCCACTTCCTTGGGGCACCCCGATCGGGGGTGCCCCGCTGCCCAAAACCCCCCCAAACACCCCAAAAACTCACCTCTCCACGATCCCACGTGACTGCGCTGTCCAATGCCCGCCGACGGACAAGTGACGTCCGTCGGCGGACAAGGGATCGCGCCCGCCGCCGCCTCCCGCACGTCACTCTTGACGTGTGTGCGCCCGCGCCGGCCATTCAGAGACGGCCGGCGCGGGCGCGCGCACGTCTGGAGGAGCGCAAGTGAGGCGGCGGCGGCGGAAGCAGCGTCTGGAGAGGTAAGGTTTTTCGGGGTGTTTGGGGGGGTTACACCCGCGGTGTGTGAGGTGATCGGCCCGGGAATCTTATAGATTCCCGGGCCGATCACCCCTGGGTGTTGGCCCACTTTAAGTCCAGCACCTGAGACTAAGAGGGCGATTCATTAATAGCGCCAGGTAGCGACAGATGAGCGACTGTAGCAGTATTTTCACAGCGCCCGCTAGTAGTCGCTGTGCTTGGCCGTTGTTCAGTTGTTGACAGCGACTCAGTCGGTGTGCGGTAATGTTGAATATTGGGTGAGGAGTCGCTATTTGACAGGTTCCGTGCTGTATGGGAGCGCATGATAGCGAATGGCCTTAGCGAACGGCTCCCACCATATTCATTAACAAATCAAGCTCAAAAAATTCTCGCGCTGTGAAATGCATGTTTAAACCCCAGAGCGCTGGCGGCAATGGGTTAAAAGTAGTTTTTTAACCCCCAAACAACCATATTTTTGGAAACAAAAAAAAAAAAAAAAAAAACATTTTGTAATATGAATACATTAATATCAGACCTGTAATATCAATTCTGCACAAATTTTTTTTTTATTTTTTTTTTTTACTTAAAAAAAATATCTAACATGGCAGAAGTGGTAACAGAAATTTTCACATTAAAAAAAAAAAAAAAAAAAAAAAAATTATTAACAATTAATTATGAATATTTAAAGATTGTTCCATTGAAATACATTGGAGAGCGCCAGGTAGCGATAGGTCATACCTGTCGCTGTTCAAGGTTGCTCGCTGGCGCTGTGGGGTGAGGCTGGAATAATGATGAATGATTCGCTATCTGGCGCTCTCTCAGTCGCTAAGCAGGATCGGCTTGATAAATGTGTGATTGTGGTGGGGAGCCGGCGTTCTCGTGGCGGTAACCGTCATTACCGTTCGCTCACCAGTCGCTACCTGGCGCTATCCCTTGTTAAATAAGGGCCTAAGACTCAGTCTGCTTGGGTGGCTGGAGGAAAGAGGTGGGGAGGGGGAGAGCGCTGTGATCACCCCCCCCCAGGCTCTCTCCTCCAAACACCCGAGCAGACTGTCAGCTGTCATCGGAGCTCGCCGGGGGACACAGGATCGAAGGTGAGTAATGTAAAAAATAAATAAATAAATTACATTTTTTTTCTTATGTCTGTGTGTTTTTATTTTTACATTTAATCCCTTGTGAACTGGTAAGGGGTCCATGAGACCCCTTATACCAGTTCACAAGGTCTGTTCCTACAAGCCCCCATAGCTGGTCCCGGGCTGGTAATGCTGGGTAAGGGGCACCCCATTTCATTTTTTGGGGGGATTTTTAGAGGTTTTAACCCTTAAAAAGGTGACTACAGTGTGAGGTCAACTCCTTTTTTTGGAGCAAGTGCATGGGAGCAGCCATGATGGAATTACCTGCAGCATTCTTTCCAATAGAAGCCAATGGGGTGGCAAATGCAGTAATTCCATCATAACCCAGTTATTTAGGCTGCACTGTCCCTTTCATAAAACAAAACCTATTATCTTGTTGTGCTTTATACTGTATACTGTGGCTCTGCTTTGTTTATTAACTTCTAAGGAGGGATCCAGGCAGTGGTGTGAAACTCCCCCCCCCCCCCCTCCTAATTTTGCCCACCCACCCGATGGAGTCTAAAATATTTTGTACCCCTTGGGCATCCCAATGCATAATGCCCTGCTGTGTGAACCCCTCTGCAGTCGCCCTGCAAACATCCCAAATCAGGATGCCCCAGAGACACAGGATAGTGAAAATCACAGTTTTTGGTCCACTTTAACAGCCTGTCAGAGGTGAGTAGCCCCACCTAACCTCACACTTTTTTATGGAAAAATGTGAATAAAGCACAAGTCTTTTAGCCGTTTTAGATATTTCCTTGCTGTTTGGCATACACCGTTTCCTGAAGGTTTGCAGGTTGTTGATAAATAGGTTGATGCTAAGATTCATTGCCTTCACCGGGGACCCAGCCTTCAGATTTTATTTACGCATCACCACATGAGAAGTGGTTGTAATCCCCCCGCCCACTTGCATCAGACTGTGTCTGCAGGGGAAAGCTGCTTGTTTCTCTTCTTGTGTGTCTTTTCTGTGCTAGTAAGGTTAGCGCAAATTTCACTGACAGCAATGAAAAATAAATCACTACTTAACTGGACAGCCTTTCACAATTAGAAGATGCATGATACTGAATCATTGTCAGCACTTACATTTGCTCCTGCATCTACTCAATGCTGAAACACTGCTTCACTGAATTTCTCCTGGTCACCGTCGTTTTGGCACTTCCTCTCCCAGCTTCCCAGCTGTCCTGCTGCATGGATTCAACTGACATAACCCACAATGCACAGTGGCAGGAAACCCAGCAGCACTTCCTCATTGCAGGCGGCCTGCAGCTCCATGGGACGCCATTTTGATTGTAAAATTGACCATGACAGGATTTACAAAAAGGTAAAGGAAATTTTATGTGCAGCAATCTGAATTGCCCTGGGGAGCAATGCATAGGAGCTCCGTTGGTCCAGTTTATCCTGCTGAAAGAGTAAGAAAAAGGTACACATACAAAGACATGAGGAGACATGGAACTCCCCCAACCTTTAGAGCATGGATGGAACATTCCCAGTCTCTTCCTGACACAGGAAATCATTTGAACAATCCTCTCTATGAGAAAAATGTGTGATAATTTCACTGTTGCTTAATCACTAGATAAGAAAACAATGAAAGTCAATGGAACTCTTTTTACTCCTAAGAAAAGTAGTGGAATTTTGGCTCCTTTTTATACTGTAGTAAAAGGTTCCATTGACTTTCATTGTCTTTTTAAGTATCCATTTCTAGTTCTACACCCTAATAGACGAGTGTTGGCAGGGTCTTTGGCCAAATGTATTTCACAATTTCGGTGGGTTTTAGTCCGCTTTAATGGTGTTAATGGATTGTTTTCTCTTATCTGCCCACTCTCACCGTCAAGCAACCCCTGACTTCAGTCTTGCTCTGTTTTTTTTGTTGAGCCGTCAGCAGCATTAGTGAAAGATACATAGCATAGGCTGGAATCCAATGACGCTGTGCTGGAACAGGCGCTGCTTAGTGGATGAATATTATGTTTGGGTTTTGAAAGTGGATTACATAACCCGGCTTTGAAGCATATGACTGTGCTCAAACCCAGCAGCTTGGCTCCCCTCCCCGATAAGTTCATCTCTGGATGACTGCTATTCATTCCCCAGCAGATAAGAGCTGGAGCAGGTGTGGCCGCCATAGCTGGAGAGCTGTCACCTTTGTCTGCACTTTTACTATGGGAATAAGCTGGGCCCAGGTCTCATGACAAATCCTGTCGACTCCGAAACTAGATCTCAGCAGGGTCAGCGAGTTCACACGGGGGAATTTTTCACATTCTAGGAAAGTTACACAAAACCCGCATCCGTTGTTTTTTTTATATGTAGCCATGCTTTTTATGCAAACACAATCAGGCTGATGCCGGATATTTTGTTTGAAGGCAGCACGGTGTGGCGACCCGTGATTTGGTTTCTAACTCTTGGCATAGGCAAGTGCCAACCATCAATCTCAGCCACCTTTGTATTTAGTTTTACTAACCCTCCACTAGTGCTAAAAATCATCCATCTTGAGTTTTGTATAACAAGTATAGGACAAATTCCATTATCCTTGGTTTGAATGGCCCATGCAAATACTTTCAGTTTTAGGAAAGTACTCTCTACCTTGTATCTTTCATAGAGGGCTTTTAGTTCCCTTTAATCCTATACCACCGTGACAGCTCCAGCTGATGAACTCACACAGGAAGTGGCTGCAAGGATGCCTGATGTTCCCCCTCTATTCTGTTTTCTATGCCACTCATCAATGTGCACAGCATAGAAAGCTGATTGGGGGAGTCTGCACATTTGCCTTTTAAATTTCCTTTAGTTACATAGTGCTTTGTAGTTTTCTGTATAAATGTGTGTCTAAGTTACAGATCTGTATTATGCCTGCAGAAGAAACTTGAATTGCTTTGAAAGCTTGCATTTTCAATCTTATTTAGTTAGCCAATAAATGTTATTACCTTAACCTTGGATTTCCTGCTTTAGTTATACACAATCGCAACTTGGGATAGAAACTTCTGATGGCTTAGGGTTTGTGATTTGTGTGTCTGAAGACACAACACTGTACTTGTCAGACTGCTCCTGTCCTGTCAGTCCTGTCACGTTCGGCATTGAGGGGGTTCATTGCTGGCCATGCTGTCTTTTCATGAGGTCAGAGCTGGCTGAAACCAAGCCTCCGTCATGAAGAGTTGAATGCTTGCTGGTGGTTTTCTGGTTGCCTTTGAAAGAAAAGGTGAGTTTACAGGCAATCTAGGAAGATACACAGCGTGGCATCCTAGGTGTTGTTACTCCTACCTGCGATGCCCCGCTGTGTATCTCCCTAGGTTGCCTGTAAACTCATCTTTTCTTTGCTCCCACGGAGCATGCACAGGCAACCGGAACTCCGGCATAGAGAAAGAGAGTGGCCCTTTTTTGGGGATGCTGCCACCCCCACACCCAGCCTATGTGAATGGCAGGGTGCCGAAGTGCATCTCAGCCACAAGGTGCAATGAATTTGGCTGCAGGCTTTGCGCGCACCGTGGGACCAAGAAAGAGGTGAATTTTGCAGGTGATCTCAGGGGGCTTCCCATCTTTCAGACTCCAGGGCTGTGTACAATAGTTTTACCTTGCCGCATCAGCATGGGTTTTTGTTTTCTTTGGGTGTAGTTTGGCTGGTTTGATGACTTTTAGCTCCCCTATTACAGACATAATAACTGTTGGTTGCAAATGTGAATTGTGTCAATTCTTTGTAGCAAATCCTGATCGATACAACCAAGGATGTCCTCCTGTAAGTGACAGGTTTAGATGCCTGTGGCCAGCTATATGTCTCTGAGTAACCTGCAGTTAGATTAAAGGAACAATGTGTTTGATGCCATTATCAGACACAATGCCTAGAGAATTTAGCATAGAATACTTCAAAGGCTCCTGCTGTGTGATTGTATATGAAAGGCACCTCTGCTCTATGTAGAAGTAATCATAGTCTGCATAGTCTGTTTGTGCAGTTGATAGCACGCACACAGCACTCTGCTGGTGAATGGGGCTGTTGCTGGGCACATAGGTGAAATCACTTCCTGCACTGCTGCTGCTCAGTAACTGGAATCTGCTCTTCCTTGTGGCACTAAGAACACACACACACACACACACACACACACACACGGGATTTCTTTTCCCCAGAGGGGCGGCAGAGGCAGAGCATACACTGGAGGAAGTAAACAGGCTTCCCACACCACTCACGGACTACTGATTTGTGTGGAAGGGGTTGCTCAGCCCCCTTTCTGTCTTCTACAAACAGGCATGCGGTGGGATGGAAGAGGCTGAGTTAGAGAAGAAACGGACAGGCACTGTTGACGGAAAAGATCCTGGCAGGGTGCGTGTTGTGACTGATTCTGTGGCTTGCTGAGGAATTTCCTACAGACTCTACTAACCAGTAACATGTCTTTCTCCCTTAGAAGAGCTGGAACAGCGGAGACACCATCCACAACAAGCGATACCACATGACTATGGAAGTGATTGGTCCAGGGGAGAGCTTCTTTAAGGTAAGGGGACGGGTCTGGCGATTACCGGTAACCGGCCGGCTGTGCTGTCAGCTGCTGCCGCTACACAGGTCCTGGGTGCTTGAACATCCAGCTGAGGCAGTTTGTCACGCAGCTGGCTTACTGCAGTTTTATATCACACATTGCATTTACTTTTTTTTACGCGGTTCTATTAGATTTTTTTTTAGTGCAATTTTATTTCGGGAGCAAGGAGTTCTCAAGTGTTCTCAACATACAGCAACAGGGTCCTGGGTTAAAGTTTCTTGGCTTTTTCACTGCACTATTATTACATTCTGTGTGGATTTGTATGTGCATTTGCTTGTGTTTCTTCAGAGTGCTTTGGCTTTCCCCACAAAAGACACAAGACAGGTTAACCATCTAGTGACGTGTATCTGGAGTGTGAATGCATAAATGTGGAAGAGACCGTATAGATTGTTAGCTCCTTCAGTGCTATGTATATGTTAGAATCAAGCCCTTATTTCCACCTGCCATTATTCTTATGCACACATACTGCATGCTCACTGGCCATGGGGGGCTGGGAGAATTCCCAGTGGGCTGCACTGCTGGGTGTTACTGCAGCTCACAGCCTACGACACCCACTGTCTGTGCTGTCTGTGCTGTTATTCACTCTGTCCTGTTGTGTGTGTCCTCACCACTCCCTTACTCCCAAATTTCTGCCAATCCTGCTGTTGTTCAGACATGGGGTACACTAAATGATAGAAATCAGGGATGTCACGGGTCTTTATTTCTTTTTTATTGACTGTCTTTCTAACATGGCAAGAAAGTTATTTTCTAAAGTGTGATAGTCTCTTCCCCTTCACCTTTAAACCGGACCTTCACCCTGAATAAGAGCCTATCTTGTATGTTTTTGCCAACCTGTACATACAGATTGCCCACATTAAAAATCATCCTACCTGCACCTAGTGCGTATTCTGAGCCTTCAGACATCCAAGATGGCGGTTCATGGAGCATCAGGCTGCCTACAGACAGGAAGTGTCTTCTGTGCTGCTCTGCATTCTGGGATTGCTGTCCTTTTCCTGACCCCAGCCCTGCTCTGTCTGTGCAAAGCACAACTATAGCCCACCACCTGCACTTTACTCCGCTTGCCTCTGAGTGTGTGTGATGCTTCTTAGTCAAGATGGCGCCGCCCATATCCTAAAGTCCTGAACAGAGTTGCAGCCCAGTGATGGAAAGAATAAAAAGTTAGCGACTAAAAACCTAAAACATATTAATTTTAGATGCTGAGGATCAGTTTTTTGTAAGGGTTTGGGCTTTTCATTAAATAATACCGAAGGTCCAATTTAAAGTGGACCATCACCCTCCCGTGATCGGCCCGGGAATCTATAAGATTCCCGGCCCGATCACCTCCCTCCCCGTGGGACATCCGAGATCGGGATGTCCCGCGGGGTGAAACCCCCCCAAACACCCCAAATCCCCTTACCTTGTCTGTGAATGGCCGGCGCGGGCGCGCGCGCGTCAAGAGTGACGCGCGGGAGGCGGCGGCGGGGGAGCCGCTTGTCCGCTCCTGTCAAATCGCTTGTCCGTCCGCGCTGGGAGCGGGGAGAGGTGAGTTTTTCGGGTGATCGGGGGGGTTTCACACAGCGGGGCACCCCGATCGGGGGTGCCCCACCGAAGTGGACCAAGACCCAGGATAGTCAAAATCCTGGGTGTTGGTCCACTTTAAGATCCTGTTGCCTTATGTGGCAAGCTCGTCTCCTTAGCTGGCCAGCAATCACTGAAACCTGGCAACAATCCACCTCAGCACCCTCAATATATTTCCAGTAATATCTGACACATATCTCGCTGGGTTCAAAGGTGTCAGAGATGCTGAATCTATGCCACAAATACCCACACCCTATAGGGAGATGGTGGAGTGCACTCCACATGAGACACCTAGCTTGCCACCTAAGGCAACAAGCTCTCCCACATGAGGTGGAGAGCTCACCATATTTATGCAATATATTTTTATTAAGACTTGTAATATATATCAGAATAAACAGAACAAAAGTAAGATAAGATAAAAGGGTATAGAAGTACAGAAAAGAACATGTTGGTCTCCGATTCACACGCGTAATCATATAAATTACATATAAAACTGACGACAGGCCCTCCCGCCCCCACGACCATCCAACACATCCCCGGAATGATACCTTAATAAACCATTGCCTGGCAATGTGAACGGGCTGATGTACATTGGATGTCTCTCGTCTTCTCCCATTTAACTCTTAACCTTCACACCAGGGGCTTGGGAGCTGCGCCCGTTATAGGATGAAGCCAGGGTGATATAAGGCCACTCAAGGACGAGGCAGCTGGGAGCGGTCGAGGGGCGTCGCGATCTGGTTGGGGACCTCCACTAAGAAGCGAGAGAAAATAGAACAGAGAATTAAGGAGGAAGGGGTAGACAGAAATCGGGCAGAGATAGGAGTGGGACTAGAGTCGCAAGCTGATCGGATCGAGAGCCAAAGGCAGGAATGCGCAGGCAGCTACCTACTGCGCCCGTAAGAGTAAGTGGGAGTCCCTGTAGTCCATCCACCCAGCGCAAGTCATTGTATACCGTTCATGTGTATCCTCCGACTCCGAGGCTAACTCCTCCATGCGGCGGATGGCTTCCACCTCCCGTGCCCGTTGGAGGAGTTACTGACCTCCAGTGTCTGGGGATTATAGTTTTCATTGCTGTGATAAAGTGTCGCAAGACCCCCTTCTTATTATTAGAAATCGAGCCTGGGAGCAGAGATAACCGCGCCAACTGAGGCGTATTCTGCACCGAATCCCCCGTGATGGAATTGTAAATGGACAGAACCTCCCCAAACAGGGCTTTAATAGTCGGACAGCCCCACCATATATGGGTCATGTTACCGGGTCCTTCCAAGCATCTCCAACACCTATACGGGCAGGATGGGTCAAACTTGTTCATATCTGCCGGGCACCTTTACCAGCGAGAGAGAACCTTATAATTCCTCTCCTGGGCGGCGCATGGAATCGACAACTTATGGGTGAACATGCATATTTTGGTGAGGTCTTCACTTTTTATAGTTATACCCAATTCCTCCTCCCACTTCCTAATGAATCCCGGGGGTGATTCATGCAGTGCTTCTATTAGGGTGCGGTATAAAACTGCTGTAGCATGTGCCTGGGGGGGATCCCGGATCAAAACGTGCTCTAATTGTGTCAACGGTTTAGTGCCCTGCTCCACAAGGTTTTGGGTCGTAACAAAGGCATTCAGCTGCCTATGAAGGAACCATGAGACATACTGTCCCGGCGCAATATCCCTTAGCTCGTCAAGTGTGGGTAGCTTGCCTGGTGCCAATATGTCACCCACAGTAACGTTAGAGGAGGCTTCCCACACTAAGGAGCTCCCTGCCCGCATGGCTGGCGCAAAGGAATAGTTGTCAAAAAGTGGGGTTAGGGGGCCTGGCCTGGTTAATATTGCATGCTGTCTTGTCAGCCTATCCCAAACCAGCAAAAATTGGCAGGGAGTCCCTCTGGCGCCTCGGGAGTGGGCCTCCCCATAGTAAAGAAATAGGATTCATAGGAGACATTGCCTTCTCCATCCTCCCCCCTATGGGTCCAGTCAAGAATTTGCAGCGAGACCACTGCTGCATGATATGTTTTCAGGTCAGGAAGGCCACTACCACCATCCGACTTGGACCTAGTCAAGGTGCTAAATTTTATCCGAGGCTTCCCTGTGCCCCAAACAAATCTCAGGAATGCGGTCTTGAGCTTTTTGAAAAAGCCATTGGGCAGGTGGATGGGCACAGTCTGAAAGAGATACAAAAATCTCGGAAGGATTTCCATTTTAAGTACGTTAATCCTCCCAAACCAAGAAAAATACCTATTCTTAGTATACAGTACGTCCTGCTCCAGATAGATTACTTACACGTGGGTATTATTCCGCCAGAAGGCTCCTCCCGGCCCCTCAAATACCCAGGGACCTCCCACAAATCCCCAGATTTTCTCTGCTGTCTGGACTGCTAAGGACAAGAAATGTCTCTCTCTACTCGCAGGTGAGTGGGGCTATTAGCCTGCGGCCCTGTAGGACTATTCCCACCCGTTCCATTAGTAATATGCCTCCCAGCCTTTGCTGCGCTGCTCCACCGCAATCCCCCACCAAAGGGTAGGCGGTTCAGGCTTATGGTGAGCCTCTATGGGATGCCCCTCCCGCACTATTGCCCCTTGCCCCTATCGGTGGGCCCTATTTAAGTGGCCGCTGTCCTCCCTCATTCTCCTTGTAGCCTTCGGGGGAAAAGAGGGGGGGGTGTGTGTAGATGTGTATGCTATGCATTCTGTGATTTAACCTTATAATTTATTCATTCTGCCTTGTTTCAGCTGCCGAGCTGGCTTGCCTTCCTTTTACTGTTTTTAAAATTGCGGCGTTACCTCAGTCGCTGGTGCGCTGTCATTGGCTGCTTGTCACGTCCTGGCTTCGTGCTCTTCAGGGGGGGCGGGCCCCGTCTATGGCGCGCTCCGTGTCATTGCTGATACCGGCCCGCCCCTCGAGGTTTACCAACGCCATCTTTAACCTGCTTGGTTGGCCTATGCGCGACGGACCCCTACCTACCGTGGTCCGTAAGTGCCCTCGCGGGCGGCTTTATTTTCTACCTTTTATTACTGTGTGCTTACGGTCTCCTTCTTTTATGTCTTTCAGGCTGGGCGAATCCTTTGGCTTCTCCCGGCCCTCTATTAGTTTATAACTTGTTAGGCCTTGTGTAATACTCCCACTTCCCTAGCGGGTTATTGGGGCATCCGGGGTTGCTGTATAGCGTTAATCCCTATCGGCCTATAGTGCCGCTATAATCACCATATGGAGGCATCCCAGGATAATGTGACTGGGGTTCCTTCGGGACAAGCCCGGCTGTGTGTAGCGTGTGGGCAGCATCATGCTGACGCTGACAAGGCGCGGGTCTGTGTACCCTGTGCTGAGCAGGTGCTTGCATTGCAATCTGGCCTGCCAGTGGCTGCACCTCGTTTCACTTCACCTACTCCCCCAAGCTTAAACCTCACGCCTACGGAGTTGCATACTAGTGGGGAATCTCAGCCTGATGTGTCTTCTAGACTGGCTAGTGTTGAGAAGTTAATTGCTAATACCTTGGCGTGTAAGGCCCCTGCAAAAAAGCGGCACTTAACGCCTAATGTCACTATTTTCCCTATGGAAACTGAGGAGTTTTGGAATCTTTGTGGCTATACCCCGTCTGATGAAGGGGAGCTTTTCTCTGACTCAGGCTCATCTGATGAGAGGCCAAGGGGTCATGACGATTCTGGCTCTGACCCCTGGGCCCCGGATGACACTGACAGATTACTGACCCAGATTTTTGAGGTCCTGTCCATCTCTCCCCCTGTTGCGGCTCCCAGGCAAAGGGGGGAGCTTTTCCATACAGCAAAATCACGTTTGGAATTTCCCGAGCAGGCACATTTCCAGTGTTGGCTAGTGTTGAGAAGTTAATTGCTAATACCTTGGCGTGTAAGGCCCCTGCAAAAAAGCGGCACTTAACGCCTAATGTCACTATTTTCCCTATGGAAACTGAGGAGTTTTGGAATCTTTGTGGCTATACCCCGTCTGATGAAGGGGAGCTTTTCTCTGACTCAGGCTCATCTGATGAGAGGCCAAGGGGTCATGACGATTCTGGCTCTGACCCCTGGGCCCCGGATGACACTGACAGATTACTGACCCAGATTTTTGAGGTCCTGTCCATCTCTCCCCCTGTTGCGGCTCCCAGGCAAAGGGGGGAGCTTTTCCATACAGCAAAATCACGTTTGGAATTTCCCGAGCAGGCACATTTCCATAACCTCTAGGAATGGGAGCGCCCCAGTAAACTTCCCGGGGTACCTAAAAGTTGGGATAGGAAGTATCCCTTTCCTGCTGATGTGGTAAAGTGATGGTCATCCCCTCCCGAGGTGGATGCCCCGGTCCTAGGGCTATCTAACACCTCTGTCATGCATTCCCCTGACTCTACTACCCTGCGGGATGCTGAGGACCGGCGCATTGACCAGCTGGCATCCCATGCCTTTGCATGTGCGGGGACGGCGCTGCACCTGGTCTGTGCCTCTGCCATCACTGCTGTGGCCACTAGAACCCTTATCAGAAATATGCTTGATAGTGCCCCTGATGATTTGCCTTGTGAGGTGTTCAATGCACTCTCCAGTTGTGATGTTTTTGTAAATTTTGTCCTCTCTGCCATGGATGACACCATCAGAATGTGTGCCAGAACATCTGCCCTTGTGGTGGCTATACACCTCTCGGTTTGGCTGCGCCAGTGGGCTGCTGACAATGTTGCCAAGAAGGCCCTCACTGGGTTTCCCTTCAAAGGACTGCGCCTGTTTGGGGACCGCCTGGACCTTTTTGCTAAGGGAGGCAGGTTACCCCAGCGCAGGCGGCAATCTCGGCCCTTTCGGGGTCAGGGTTCCTTCTCCTCCTCTTACCGTGGTGCCAGACAGGGGAGGGGGGTTTCCTTTCCTGGGGCCCGGGGAGATTTCTGGGGTAGGGGCAGAGGACGTGGACGTCCTGGCCCATCCTGGGGTCCCAAAGCAAAATCATCCCCCAAGCCCCCTCAGGCATGATGGGGCACCCTCACCCATCCGGGTGGGGGGACGGCTGCAGCACTTTGCTCACGTCTGGAGGCTTCATGTCTCAGACCGGTGAATTCAGAAAGGTAGTGTCCTCTGGTTACAAGATAGAGTTTGCTGCCTGCCCCCCCCCAAGATTCATCAGATCCCGGATTCCTCAGGACCCTGTGTCCGCTCAGGAGCTAGTGCAAGCGGCGCAAGTCCTCCTGGAGCTGGGGGTCATCTGCCAGGTTCCCTTAAGAGAAAAAGGCAAGGACTTTTATTCCAACCTATTCACAGTACCCAAAAAAGATGGTTCAGTCAGGCCCATCCTGGACTTAAAGATCCTCAACAAATTTGTCAGGGGCAGGCGCTTTCACATGGAAACTCTGCGCTCTGCCATCAGTTCCCTGCGCCAAGGGGACTTCATGACTTCTGTGGACTTCAAAGATGCTTACCTTCATATTCCTGTATTCCCAGGTCATCAAAGTTTCCTCAGGTTCACTCTGATGGATCAACACTACCAGTTTGTGGCCTTGCCCTTTGGTCTCACTTCAGCTCCCAGGGTGTTCACCAAGGTGCTGGCTGGCGTGATGTCTCTGCTCAGGTATCAGGGCGTCCGCGTACTTCCCTATCTGGCCGACATTCTCATCACTTCCCAATCTCTACATCAGGCAGAATTGGATACTCAGCTGGTGGTTTCCACTCTGGAGTCATTTGGATGGGTGATCAACCACCCCAAGTCCTCACTGTCCCCTTCCTTGGTAACTCCATTCCTAGGAATGAATCTGGATACAGTTCAGGCAAGGATTTTCCTTCCTCAACAGAAGGTGGACAGTCTGATTGCACAGGCTCAGTTCCTATTATCTTGCCCTCATCCCTTCATCAGGCAGGGGATGTAGCTGGTGGGCCTGATGGTTGCATGCTTCGAGGCAGTCCCTTATGCTCAGTTCCACTTGAGGCCTCTGCAACTTCACCTATTGTCAGTGTGGGACAAGGACCCAGC
Organism: Gastrophryne carolinensis; assembly: GCA_027917425.1. Lineage (NCBI taxonomy): Eukaryota > Metazoa > Chordata > Amphibia > Anura > Microhylidae > Gastrophryne > Gastrophryne carolinensis. Next base: position 388,210,535 of record CM051237.1, on the reverse strand, counting down.
ATCTCTGGACAGGGTCTGTGTGCTCTCCCCTCTGGTTGGGAGGTCCCTCTCGTGGTGAATGGACTCAAGGAACCTGTTGGGGGGCAGATCTTTTCTTACCCCTTCCTGGGAGACGGTCACCACGGATGCCCGTCTGTCAGGTTGGGGGGGTTTCTGGAAGTCCCTGCGGTTCCAGGGGAGGTGGGGTCTTCAGGAGGCCCACACACCTATCAATGTCTTGGAACTGCGGGCGATCAGGTTAGTTCTGGATCACTTGACTACTCACCTTCGGGGCCTGCATGTTCAGGTGCGCTCGGACAACCAGACGGCAGTTGCCTACATCATTCATCAGGGAGGGACCCGGAGCAAGGGGGCCCTCCAGGAAGCGTCTCTGATCCTGACTTGGGCGGAGGCCAATGTCCCCTGCATATCAGCTGTGTACATCCCGGAAGTGGAAAATCGCCTGGCGGACTTTCTGAGCAGGGGGACCTCTCGCCAGGGAGAATGGTCCCTATGCAGCAGGGTGTTTCAATCTCTGTGTCACCGTTGGGGCCAACCAGATGTGGATCTGTTTGCGTCCCATCACAATCACAAGCTACCAGCCTTTGTCTCCCTGTCCCAGGATCCTCTGGCCTTGACCACAGATGCTCTAGCAATGTCATGGCAGGACTTTCAGTTTCTGTATGTCTTCCCTCCATTCCCCCTGCTGGGCAGGGTTCTGCGCAAGATTGCTCTGGAAGGGGTGCCGGCAATTCTGGTGGCCCCCAGGTGGCCAAGAAGAGTGTGGTTCGCAGACGTGGTGCAGCTGGCAGTAGATCAGTATGCTCTGCCCTTGGTGCCAGATCTGCTCACTACGCCATCCCAATTTACAAACTCTGGCTTTGACGGCCTGGCTGCTGAAACCTCCATCTTGATGGAGAAGGGGCTGTCTTCCTCGGCTGTGGATACTTTGATAAAGGCTAGGAAGAAGTCTTCTTCTTCCATTTATTACAGGGTTTGGCGTGCCTACATTGACTGGTGTGAGTCTAAGTCTCTTTCCTGTTGTGTGTTCTCTATTCCCAGGATTCTGGAGTTCCTGCAGCATGGGTTGGAGATGGGGCTCCAACTCAGTACTCTGAAGGGGCAGGTTTCTGCCCTGGCTGTTTTCTTCCAGAAGTCCTTTTTCCAGGGGGTCACTCATGTGCGTTCCCCACGTAAGCCTATGGTGCCTGTTTGGGATTTGAACTTGGTTTTGTTAGCCTTGCAGGGTGCTCCCTTTGAACCTGTGCAGGATGCTGCCTTGGCCATTCTTACTCTCAAGATTGTCTTTCTGGTGGCTATCACCTCTATTAGGCGTGTGTCTGAGTTGGCGGCGCTTTCTATTCAAGCCCCCTACTATGAAAGACACCAGGACAAGGAGGTGTTTCGTTTCAAGCCAGACTTTCTGCCTAAGGTAGTGTCTGCTTTTCATCTGAATCAGGACATTGTTCTCCCTTCTTTGTGCCCTAATCCTAGTGATACTAAGGCGAGGGTCTTGCATTCTTTGGATGTGGTTAGGTGTCTGAAGTACTATCTGGTGGCTACTGCACCCTTCAGGAAAACTGATGCTCTTTTTGTGGTCCCTTCTGGTCCTAGGAAGGGTTTGGCTCCTGCCAAGTCCACTATCAGCAAATGGATCCGTCAGGCTGTGATTCAGGCCTACTCTGCTAAGGGGAAGAATCCTCCCTTCCGCCTTACTGCTCATTCCACTCGTGCTATTGGTGCTTCTTGGGCTTTTCAGCACCAGACTTCTGTTGAACAAGTTTGCAAGGCCGCTACTTGGTCTTCTGTTCATACCGTTTCAAAGTTTTACAAGGTTGATGTTACGGCCTCAGCTGATGCTGCTTTTGGCCGAAAGGTTCTGCTGCTACTTTTTCTTGGGGATCCCACCCTACTTTATGGACACTGCTATTGGATGTCCCACGTGTAAGTAATCTATCTGGAGCAGGACGTACTGTATACTTAGAATAATACAATTCTGTGATTACTCACCTGTAGAATTGATATTATGAGTATACAGTACGTCCTGCTCCACCCCACCCTTGGTTTTGCATTATCTTGGATCCCCTGTATGGTGATTGCTATCATTGTTATAGTTAATAGTTTGGGTTGTTCTATTCTCTTGGCTTCTCGTTAACTGCTTTTCAATGCTGGGGATTTGTGGGCCTGGAGGAGCCTATTTTCGATGTCTCTGCAGTCCAGCGCCATCTGGCGGAGTAATACCCACATGTAAGTAATCTATCTGGAGCAGGACGTACTGTATACTCATAATATCAATTCTACAGGTGAGTAATCACAGAATTGTATTTTTATTATATGAATTCAGGTCAGACATTGTCTTTACAATTAATTGGGAATAATTGAGATCAAATAAGCAGGAGAGGTCCGAGGGGACATGGACTCCAAGATATTTAATTGAATGGGGTTGCCACTTGAAGGGATAGCTCGACCCAAGTTGTTCTACAGTCTGACGAGGAAGGGAGATGTTCAGGGCCTCCGATTTGGAATAGTTGATCTTAAAATTACTCATGCGACCGAACGTTTCAAACTCCTTAAGGGCTGCCGGAAAGGAAGTCAAAGGGGCCGTCAGATGTAAGAGCAGGTCGTCTGTATACAACGAGGCCTTGTATTCCCGGTCTCCCACCACTATGCCCTTAATATCTGGATTCTGCCTTATAGCCGCAGCCAAGTGCTCCATGGTGATGACATATAGTAGAAGGGAAAGTGGGCAGCCCTGTCGTATGCCATTACTGATATTGAAGGAAGAGGAGAGCAAGTCATTCACTCTCCTCACCCTTGCAGTGGGCTCGGAGTACAAAGCCAGTATCCTGGACAAGAGGGACGGGCCAACACCAACCTGTTGAAGGGATGCTTTGAGGAACATCCAATCCACCCTGTCGAATGCCTTCTCCGCATCGCACGATAGAAGGCATGCCACGGTTCTGTTAGCGGCTACTTGGGAGCTCACCATATTTAAAGTGGACCAACACCCACCCCTGATCGGCCCGGGAATCTATAAGATTCCCGGGCCGATCAGCTCCCTCCCCGCGGGGCATCCGAAATCGGGATGCCCCGCTGTGTGAAACCCCCCAGAAAGCCCCTAAAAACTTACCTTATCGGCGATGGATAAGCCGCCGCCGCCGCCTCCCGCGCGTCCCTCTAGCAGGACGCGCACCCGCGCCGGCCGTTTGTAAATGGCCGGAAAGGACGCGCGCCCTGTAAGAGGGACGCTCGAGAGGCGGCGGCGGCAGCTTATCCGGCGCTTGTCCGTCGCCGATAAGGTAAGATTTTAGGGGCTTTCTGGGGGGTTTCACACAGCGGGACACCCTCGATCGAGGTGCCCCGCGGAAGTGGATCAACACCCAGGATAGTGAAAATCCTGGGTGTTGGTCCACTTTAAATGAATTCCCCCCCATCCCCTTGTGATGCATATTACCATGTGTCTACAGCAATTGCTTGCAAATGCTACACAGAAATATTGCTGCCTGTAGACTGTAATTTATGTCACGTCTGCCAAGCCATAGGTCAAAGAGCAGCGCTTGTATGGTTACGTCAGGTGTCAGGTTCTTCCTGGTGTCTTGTCAGCAGTACACATCAGTGCTTTACTCTGCTTTCTAAGAAAGTTCTTAGTATTGTGTTGAGGTTTGCTGGTATGATGATGCACGTTTGGGGTAATTTATACACTAGCTAGAAATCTGTTTATTGTAATTGTTTATTCTGCAGTATGGCTGCAGGGATAAGCAGTGGATAAAATGCATCAAGACACAAGTAGTAGCTTTATAGTGGACCTTAATCCTCCCTTACATTTGTGTCATGGAGGTTCCTTGTCCACAGGGACACTAAACTAACCTTATCTACCTGAAACGTTGAAACGTTCGGTCGCATGAGTAATTTTAAGATTTTAAGATCAACTATTGCAAATGCCATCAGTGAGTATTGCGCCAGAGCGATACTCAGAGCTCCATACAAGAAAGGAATCCGAATGAGGAAGTCACATCTTCTCCAGTATGAGGCGTGTGGTACTGCAGTGTGCAGCTGTTTCTTGGTCCTCGATAGAGCATTGCTAGAAAAAGAGGAGTATATCCTAAATCCAGGGCTCATAGTAGCTGGGCTTAGGTCATTACTAACATGGACTCTAGCTGGCACAAAGTTTCCAGGGGGTTAAGGTCCAGACCATACCTCCAGGTATGATCCAACCTTGCCCCTAACCAAAAAAGGGGGGCAAGACCAATGATCTCCACCCCCTGGATTTTGGTCCACTTTACTGGGGCACCCTGATTTGCTCTGATCGGCCGTGAGTCGCTATTACAGAGTGCCTCGCTGTAGTAACATGGCCGGCATTGATGAATTTGATGTGTGAGTCGCTATAACACCAGTACAGCACTATATGGGAGCGAATGGTAGCGACTGGTCAGTGTGAGCAACTCAAACCATATTCATAAAAAAAAACCAGCCTCACACAGCGCTGGCGCTCAAAATTGGGTCACTGTAGCCCAGAGCGCCAAAAGTCAGTTTTTAAACACATATCCACTAGTAACAAAGCGAAAACTTATGGAATTACATTGTTAGTACATTGTGACATTAACACTTTAATACCAGACCTGCAATGACAATTCTGCATAAAAATATAAAAAATCAAAAAAGTTTTCAAAAATGACATTTAATAGGCCAGGAGAGGTCACACAATGATTTGAATAAAAAAAAGAAAAAGAAATGAAAAGAAAACCCTGTTTAAAGTGAAGAAAAGGAACGTCCATCGAAATGTATTGGAGAGCGACAGGTAATACCAGGTGCCCTGGAAGGCAGAGCGCTGGCGGTATACGCTGGGCCTTCTGTGATGTTGAATCGGACGCTACATGGCGCTGTTAGAGTCGCTCACAGGAATCGCTTTGATAAATGTCGTATTGCATACAGCGCCCGCCGTTCACCGTTACCTGATGCTACAAGGCACTACCTGCCGCTATCCCTTGATGAATGAACCCCCTAAGAGTCCTGTTGTCTTGATTTATTCCTACAGATATACCATGACCTGGATAAATGAAAACCTCCAGGACATATCTTCCTTTTTAAAGTGGACCATAACCCATGATTTTGACAATCCTGGGTTTTGGTCCTTTCACCCCGATCAGGTGAAGCCCCCAGGACTCCGAGACCAACTCACCTCTTCCCGGTTCCAGGGCGCGTCTAAGAGCAGCAGCTTTGATGGCCTCATCCTCCACTTCCCTCTAGCAGGGAGCTTGCCCACGCCAGCCACTCACAAATGCCTGGCGCAGGCACGCGCCCTGCTTGAGTGAGAGCGGGGATGCGGCAGCTGCTCTTAGATGCGCCGTGGGACCAGTAAACGAGGTAAGTGAATGGGGCGATCTGGGGGGTTTCACACAGATTTCACACCCGATTTTGGATGCCCTGGGGGGTAAATGGATCCGCCCGGGAATCTTATAGACTTTAAGATAACTGATTGAGACATCAATTAATAAACCAGGCCCCTCTCCCCCAGTACTTTTTTTTTTTTGACCAGAGCACCTGCACAATGCATTGCATAGATAATGTGTATGTATAAATAAAAGAACCCACATAGCATCTGATTGTTGATTGTCCTGATTGCATCATATGGAGTCTTCAAGAGGAGCAATGAGATCCTTCCATGCGCCCCCTCTGCATGGCATAAACAATATTACTGGAGGTCATTATTGAATCACTTGCCAGAAGAAGAAATATTAGTTATAATATTAGTTAGTATTAAAAATAGGTCTATCCAGCGTTAACCTGTCTGTGACTATCTCTTCCTCCTACCCACATTTCCTGAACATCTAGTCTTGCAGTTTTTCAGTATACAAGCACCGGGACAGACATTTCATTTTGACAGTCCTCAAGATTTATTTTTCAAGACTTAACCCAGGCATCAGATGCTGCCAGTGAGCTGCAGTTTTAAATAAATAAACCAAATGACTTTAAATACGACTATTCATGACTGGTTGACTTTTGTGATAAATGGGCCACAGTGTTTGAGGGCTTTTAAATTGTAGTAAAATTCACACTATTATTTATGTTGTATATCCATGTTAAAGTAAGCGGTACTCTAGTTTTGGCTGTCAAACTGACAACTCGAAGAGAAAACGGGAACCGCAAAGTGCTCACTGTGACACTTGCCCACCTTACACTCTCTCTGGTTTCTTAGTTTCTCCCAGCTTCAGGCTTTGATTTGTGTATACTTAGTATGTTAATGTTATATACTCCAGGCTCTACATTCTGCTTATGAACCAGAACAGTGGTGGACTCAGGCACCTGTTATTTTCCTCAGTGTCATTTTTCCTGCTACTCTCCAAGTTAAGCTTGGAAGCGGCAGAGCTTTTCCCTCTGCTTCAGATTTATTCAAAGCAAAACCACATGTTGAGGCCTATCTGTTTTTAGCTTGGCTCATGTTGGGCTCCTCTCTGGTGGAGTGCTCTGCTATAAAATGAATTATGGCTTCCAACACCCCGCCAGCTTAACTTTTTTTTCTCTTCTAAAGATCCCTACAATTTATCCTAATTCAAGTGGGGAAAACGTTTTAAATTCCATCACACATGATAAAACATGGGCGTACTGCCGGCTGGATGATCACTTCTTTTTGATTTTTATTAGTGCAGGTGTTGGAAACCTGTCAGGTAGAAAATATAGGCCGGCAATATCATAAAAACAGACCAAGAGAGAACAGAAGTATCCCATTGCTTTAGGCGAAGAATAAAGTGTATTTCCATCTCCTTTATGGGGAAGTTTTTCTGTAGGCATTTTGTATTTAGTATTGCCCAGAACAGCGGTATCAGATAGGAACTTATGCCCCTTGATAATCACCAGTTTCCCTGGGCATTGAGGGGTCATCCTACAGTCAGAAATGCAGTGTCTATGGACCCCTGCAAAAGGAGAATAGTTCTGAATCATTGAGTGTATGCAACAGCTTACCTGCTTTGTCCATGCTCCCTCCCATTCACTTGATTAGATGGATGAGCCCACACACAAAGCGTCCTCCCTGCTCTGTGTGACAGATTAAAGATGGCTGCATCCGGTGCCTGAGTTGATAACAACCGGCTCTGGATTGTGGGCTAGGGGAGGGAGATAGGACAGAGGGTAATTTTGAACACTGCAAATCTCCCTGGACTGGCCATTTAAGGCTGAGCAAATTGGGCCAGACATGCTGCTTTAAGGATACTCAATTTCAACACAAGATACCAGGGCCAGGCGAGGCCTTGTGTGTCCTGTCTGTCATTATCCATCAGGGCAGTTGTGTGAGTTGCTGGAAGGCTGGTGTGTTGTATTTTAGATTATGGCTTATGTTCTTAAAAACACTTCCCTCTTGAACCTATTTAAAGGTCTCAATCATGCCCCCCCCCACTTCTTTCCACCAGACTGTACAACTTAAGTTCTTAAAGTCTCTCCTGATAAGTCCACCATTTTTGTTGCCCGTCTTTGGACCTGTTCTATTTGAATAATGTATTTTTGCAGGTAAGGTCTCCAGAATGCACACACTATTCTAGCTGTGGCCTCACCAGGACTCTATACAGTGGCATCACAACCTCCCTCTTACTACTGGTGATGCCTCGAGCTATGCAGCCGAGCATCCTGCTTGCTCTTCCTACAGCCTGGCTACACTGTCCACTCATCTTGCAGCTTTCAGTAATCAGTATCCCTAAATCTCTTTCCCCTGAAGTCCTGGCTAACGCAGTACTGCCTATGTGGTACTCAAGTGCATTATTTTACATTTAGAGACATTAAACTCCAGTTTCCACAGTTTTGACCATTTATCCAGTAAAGCTAAATAATTTTCCATGTTGCAGACACCTCCAGTAATGTCCATCCTATTACTAACCTTTGTATCATCAGCAAACATGCAAACATTTCCTACAAAGCCTTCTTCTATGTCACTTACAAACATATTAAAAGGAATAGGGCCCAGGACAGAGCCTTGGGGTACACCACTTGTAACCTTTTCGCCTTTGTTCAGATTCCACGCCATTAACAACAACACTCTGATACCAATACCGATAGCGGTTGTATTTTATCTGAATATCTCCCAAAGTGCTGTTTCTGTTTGGGGGAGTCTCCTGGGCAGGAAAGGGTGACTACCAATAAACATGCGGCAATGTTGTAACCGGGAGAAATTGGTCTTTTACACGCAATATGATTTTTTTGTAAAACTTTTTATTACAAAAAAACACTACAAATTGTAAATTGTGTTTTTTAAATCTTTTTTGCACACTTAAACACACTAAATACACTAAAAAATGACAAACAAGACAGTTCATGTTAAAGCCTAGACTCTGCTGAAAAAAACAACATACATTTACTCTGGGATCTCCCTGGGAGATCCCCTAATGATCACAGTTGAACATAGTGATAGTGAAAAATGGTCTGGCAAAAGAGGGTGACAAAAACTCTTGGTAGGCTGGCAGAGGATGCCCAGTCAACAATGACTGGACCTCATTTTATAATTGTAGCATCCCAATTTGGATGCCCTGCTACGAACCCCTCTGCTACAGGGAAAACTGGAAACCAGGAAGACCATACTTGCCTCTTACAGCAGTCCCTCCCTTAATCGGGGATAAGGGTTTCCTATGCGAGTATAGGACCACTCTTCCGGCACCTGTTGTTGTTTGGTTGCTCCCTACTATATGCTAATCTGCTGTTACCTGTATTGGAGGAAATTCAAGAAAACCAATTAAGCTAGTTCAGGAAAAAACACCAACTTGCCCCCAACGGATATTATGCCCATATTATGTCATCTCCCGCAAAGCTGTTACCCATTGGTGCAGTGAAACTCTTCAGCCCCTTTCAGTGAAAGGCTGAAGAATTTTTCAGTCACACAACCCTCTTCCGGTTGAACCATGCCTACAGATAGCCATTAAAGAGCATCTAACCAAGTTGATCACATCCTTTGGCTATTCTGACCCGATTATGCTATTGGGCAGGTACCATGCACTGAGTAATTCTTGTGGAAGTATTGTTTAAGTTATTAGCTCAGTGGAGTAGTGGTTTTACATGGAGCAATGGAAGCTTTTTTTGAAATGTTCCTGGAATAAAAAGGATGAGAAGCAGCTACGGGTTATAGACTGACAAAAATACAGATGCATGTTGAAAGTCCGATATTAATTTGCAATTTACCTTATAATCTCTCAGATTTTAATATGATTAAGTGTCATTGCTGTTGACAGGAATATGTGTCCTATTGCATAAGCAGATATGACGAGGCTGGGGTTGTGAATGTCCTTCAAGATGTATTTCACAGTTCCCCATTACACAGACATCAGATGAACAAGAGAAACCACAGGAACTACTGAGGAGCTGAGATTTTTTGCATGCTGTGTGTAGTATACAAAGAATGCTCAAGGAACACCTGTGGGGCATGAAATTAACCATCTAGATGTGATCCAGAACCTTGCGCGCTCTTGCACCCAGCCATTCAGAAAGGCAGGGCGTGAGAGTGTTTCACACAGTGGTGCATCCGGTGCAGGATGCCCCAAGGGTAGGCTAGCGGCCTAAAAGATTCCAGGGCCTGGCAATGCCTGGCTGCTTTAAGGATGAGCTAATCAGACCAGACATTTCGCTTTAAAGATACTAAGTTTCAACACAAGGTACCAGGGCCAGATTAATTGTGGGAAGTATGGTTAAGGCCCCCACTGCATTCAGTGGAACTTTGTGTGCCCTGCCTGTCATTATCCATCAGGGCAGTTGCGCGAGTTGCTGGAAGGCAGGCGTGTTATACAGTAGATTTTGGCTTGCCTGCTGCCAGCCAGAACCGTCTCTGAGATGAGATCTAGCCTGTAGGTGCCCTGTGGGAACATGTGGTGTAGACCAGTGTCATACTCGGTGTCCGGAGCCCACCAGCAAAACTGACTCTGGGGCCTACCCTAGGGTTTTGGATTCCCTACTGCACACCCCCTGCCCAGCAAGCCATAGATCAGGAAACGAGGCAGACAATGACTTCTGCCACCAGCAGCCTTTTGGGTTTGCCTGACAGGATTGCACACCATTGTTTCGAGTCCCCGGGGCAGGAGCCTCTTGTGCCCAGTGATTAGTCCAGGGCTGTAAGGGACCATGGGTTAAATTGAAACCAAGCAAGGTGGAGGAGTAAAAAAAATGTCACCCTGAAGTAAATTTTTAAATACTATTCGGTTGCTACTGCTTGGTGCTGGGCTTGACAGAATTCTAAATCTAAAGCTGGGCATCTGAGGAGGATAGACCAATTCCGCCGTTCCTCATAAAATTGGGCAAGTGTATTCAGTCTGCTTAGTTTTGTCGTGGGTCTGGAATGGTGCATGATGCAAAATAGGATAAGACAGGTTAGATCTATTGTTCTTTGCTGATAACAGCTCAAAACTATAGAAGTGCTTCCATACACCACCTCATAGCGCTAAATCAACCACAATCAGACAAGAATTGATCTGTGGAAATGCCTGCTGCGATGGACATGAATTTGTTCCTTGGTCGAGGGGGAAATCTGATGACATTCACAACACTTGTGAGGCTGATTCACAGCTCAGCTGTAATACTGGGTTTACACAAGCAGATGAATTGGCTGTTTGCTCAGCTCGCGATCTACCATACAAATGTTCTGTGATACTAGCGAAGGATTTGTTGATCAATTGGACGCTAGAGCAATCGCTAATGCGATCGCTCGTTCTCATAGCAAAACACTTTTTTTGAGGGTGACATCTGTCTACACACTCCAGCCATCAAGTGATACGACGGCCGACCGATTAACTAATTCTCGTTCATGGCTTGATTGCAGCGGTCATCTCCACAAAGCGATTATCGCTAAGTTGTGGTTGCTTTAGCGATTTCTCGCTTGATAAATCTCTCCGTCGAATCGGGCCATAAGGCTGATGGTTCTGTGAACAAAGAGATCCCAATGAGAATAACCTTAGTGGCTAGAGGGTGGAAATAGAAGTTTTTGACAAGTGTGGAAAAACCTCTTCATTAGGAGCACATACAGCAGTAAAACATGAGAGAGCTAACCCCCCCAACAAACAATTGTGAGGGTGGTGACATGTTAGTGTAGCCGGCACTATCTATCTCTGTACCTGCAGCTCAGATGTAAAGCAGATTTTCCTTTATAGATACTAGTAAAGCAATGCCTGATAGGACACAGACACATGTTATGTTCTATAGTATCCCCATGGCATGTAGATGTGAAGCCCAAGCACGCATTTCTCATAAAAGAATTCCTTTATTGTCCACATGTTAAATGCTTTGCAGCATAAACAACATCTTGAGAACATACACATAACTGTTATGGTCTCTATTAGATCAGAGGTACAAGAATGTGGGTATGTGAATGTTACTATGGCACCACGTCCTCATCAGATTATTTTAAGAGAAATGTCTCCAACCTGCCGATCCCCGAAAGGGTCTCTTGCATGGACTATAAAAGTAAATAGTCCTCAGCATATAAAAGAGTGTGAACAATGTGAGTATTGGCGCCAAGCCGGCTCCCTCTGCTGCTATGGCCTTATTCGCACTCCCAGTGTGCCTTGCAGACTCTGGATTAGCTCTACATGACAAAGTTTATGTTATACTGTGTCATAAACAAGATGATAGTGTTTCACAGCTGACATTTCTCATTACATGTGTATTTCCTATGAATCGATTTTTTTGTTAAAGGAGACCTACACTCTTGTCAAGATAAACCTGTGATAAGCCTCCTCTGGGTGGCTAAGCCCACTTCTTGCCCAGGCCATTCTGACCAGAGGATATAACAGCCAGTAATTTCTATTTGTGCAGTTTTGTGCTTTAGCTTTGGGTCCCCAGATGTCCACTAGACAAGGTAAGTATACCTCACTGTAGGACTGGGGGAGGTGCTCACAGTAGACCTACAATTTACCCTCTTTAGCTCCATCTTAATAGGGAGATAAACAGACATGTGTCATGTGTGACACCTAAACCCCATTAAACATATATTGTGCCCTGCAAATATTGTTCGGGATTTTGACAATAAGTCTGTTTGGTCGGGCTTCCATGTCCTTGTTTGTTGCTTTATATTTGCCATCTTTATTTACTGTACCGGGAGGCTTGCTCGGCTCACATCCATTTCAGCTCACATTTATCTGCGGCTCCGATGGCGCTGTTTTTGCCGGTGGCCACATCCACAGTTCCCCTGTAGTCTGGGGAGCATCACTGCCCCTGACTTTCTAAATGGCTGGGCATGGGAGTGCACCACAGCTACAGGTATGTCAGGGATGCGGCCACTGAGAAGTCAGCGCAGTAGGTATCGGGGGGTTTCGCACAGAGGGGCATCCCAATTTGGGAATTCCCAGGGGCAGGCTAGTTGCTAGCCCTGAAGCCTTTTAGACTCCAGGACTGCGCTGCGCTGTTCCTAAAGAAGAACATCAGAGTGGGGATTCCTACTCCCTGGGGCATCCCGTCCAGGTGTGTGAGCCTTATCCACGCTCATGTTCCCGGGACCCTCACTTTGTCTCTGCACTGCGTCTGCATCCCCAACATACCTCTAGCAGGGGTGCATACCTGTGGCAGACCAAATCATGATGCCCCACCTGAGAGGAACAACATCCGGGAGAGTGAAATTGCCAGGTGTTGTTCCTCTTCAAACATCTTTAATTCACTCTATAAAGCATCGGAATAGGAAACTGGATGCATTTGCGTCACCGGTCTCCCAGCGGTCTGTAGTGTAACCCACTCACAGCTTATCTGAATGGCTTGGCTCAGCGACAGGGAGGCCAGGGATGAGGCCCGTGAACACAGCGTGAGAATAGCAGAAAGGTAATTGAATGCCAGTGATTGCAGGAGGGAGGGGGATTAACAGAGGAGCATCCCAAATGGGGAAGCCCCAGGGTTACTCAGAAATACCTCAGAGTTACTCTAAAAGACTCCAAGGCCTAACAGGTGGTCAATCGTCTTCAAAAGCAGCAATTAATACAATCAAGTGTAGAAATGAAACCTTCTGCAGAGCTAGCTTTATAAATGATAAGTGAGTTGGATGACAGGGCCACCAGTGTATTCCAGCAGCGGCCTGCATGTGCTCGGCATGGCAATTACACATGGCACTGGCTACATGCAAAGCTTCTCAGATTTGGCAGATGTAATGCTTTGCACACCCATAAGAGCAAATTATTATTTTCACATATTAAACATTTTGGATGTTATTGATACAAAATCCAGCACTATTTTTTGTTCAAAGTGGCTTCAAAGGTTTCCCAGCCTCAGCTGGACATGCCAGAACCGTATTCCTTTGTTGTGTGAAGAGTTGTTAGCGGACGCCAGCTGAGAGTGCAGCAGAGCGTCTGAGGACAGGCCTGCGCTCAGGAGGATATGGACACCAGGTCCTGCGTGCGCTGCCGATCACATTACAAATAAAATAAATACTGATCGCTTATCTTAACTTAAACAAGTCAGTAGTTTTATTGCATCTCATTCTCAAAATATACAAAATAACGTTTTAAGCCTTCACATTTCACACTATCCTATTTCATCGAATCATGACTTGAGTCATTAGTTAGGCGCCTATTGAAAATAACATTGGAATAAATCAGAAAAAGTCTAAACCATTATACAAACATGACAGGTGGGCCAAGGCCTTAAAGAAAACAAAACAAATAGACTGCTTAAAAAAGTGTTCTGTATTATGCTGCTGTTTTAGAGATTCAGCACTCATTGGTGTCACTATCTGGAGCAACCAGTGAAGAGGAGTGCAACAGCCTGCTCCCTTCCATTGGTGAAAGGGTGTGCCCTGCAACTAGCAGATACACTGCAGAAAACCCCACCAATGGGTGCTACAAGGGATCAAGGCTTCCAGTGTTTAGGTGTTTCTTTAGTCCACAGGTGACCTTTCAGTGTTTATGCTATATTTTTTATAATCTTAAGTAATTTTAGTAATTCTCATAACTGGGATTTAAACTCTCATAACCCAGCATCTAAAATTATCATGAGAACTGGTAAGAAACCCAGAGTGAAACTGTGTGGTTTCTCACGATTAGCGTGTAACCCATACTGTAGCCTATGGCCCATCACCCCTGAGAGTATGTAAGAAGCAATTTTAGTAAGAATGGGCTTAGTAGAGGTGGGTGGTATAGTACTTAGTGATGCGCAGGCTATTTTTATTTGTCAAATTAATAAAAATGCAGAGAGCAGTTAGCTTCATGAGGAAGTGCTCTCATGAGTCAGCAGTAGTCGAGATAAACTCAGTTCCCGGCAAAAGCATTCTCGCTTTCTGATTAAGGGAACCCATGCGAGGCAATCTCGCACACGAGAAAGCTGTGTGGGAATTTTCCCTTCCGTTTTTTAACTAGCATATAGTGAATCACTGTTTGCGAGTTGAGAAAAGCCATCCCCATGAATATGACATGAAGGTCTTTTTTATTTATATTTTTTGTTTTCAAATGTTAAACATAAAAAAACGCCCCCCTTTTCAAGACCAAGCAGCCTGGGAAGCAGGCAAATGGGGATAGTAACCCAAGGGCTCAGAAGTCAATAGACTGGCCCCAGGCCTTTTGTTATGGATGCGTTGCTCTTCCAGGGGTGTAGTGGGCACACCTGGGAGAACAATGGGCCCTAACAGATGGGCACTGGGCTCTTCTGCACCCCTGATGCCCTAAGATGGGGTGCGGTTAATCAAAAGCTGATGCCACCACCATCTGGAGAACAAGGGGCACAGGTCCCCCTCCTTCTATCTTGGCTCCCAGCCAGGAGTAATGACTAGGAGAGAGGAAAGAAGGCTTAATTACCAGAGTCTCTGAGGACCCCCCCCCCCCCCCGTGCCTAACAACCTAACATGGCTTTATGGTGGATCTGTGTCCCCTGCACTCCAGATGCCAGCGGGCCATCTGATATTGATGCCCCTCTGGCATAAATTATACAGAACAAGCATGGGACCGAGGTGAATATAAAGTAATTTTGGAGGGGGGCTAGTGCAATCCAAGTCCATTGCGTGGCAATCTTAAAATCCTTGCAAAGTGCGGTGCAATTGAACCGGCAGTTTTCTACGAAAAACGCGTTGGTGCAAACCCTGTTTAAAAAATATGAATATTATAGGAACTTGCTTCACAGGGACGAGTGATTGTCACATGCGACAATTTATTGCCAGTAATGAAAAATTTCATCAGCTGCCATTTTTAGTATTGGGATTTTCTAGTCTCTTCTTTTTGTATATACAAACTTCATGTAAATGCAGTGAAAAAAGTCCCACATCAGTTTCCATTTTAATCATAAAGTTATATTACATTATTTCTCAAAAATCAGATCGTATTCTGTAAATTGAGACATATCCTGTTACCCTGTGTAATGCAAAATGTGCAGATAGTAGCAAAGTAGCCATTGAGAATTTACCATCTGGGCTTCTGGGGACTCTATAAACAATTCGGAGGTACAGTTAGGTTAAATGCTTCTTTAGAGTTAGTGTAGGTTTAAAAGCTAAGAGTTTGACAAATGTTTATAGTGCCCAAGCAATTGTGTGCAAATTTACTAGTGGCAAACTTCAAGAAACTAAGGCGGTCATTCGTTCATTATAGTATAAGAAGGCTGAAGCTATAGCTGAAATATTGTTGCATTGAACACAGACCTTATAGGGGTTGGATAAATGCATTTTAATGCATTTCAAAAAAATCTTCCCTGTAATTGCTTTACCTCTCAGCCGAATTTTCAAGATGTAACAATACTCTTTAAATGAAGGAAGGGGCAGCAATATGTTTCCAGCATATTTTCTAGCTGTCAGTGAACTAAAAAGTAGGCAGGAAAAATCAGCATTCTCCACAGACAGCATATGCGTGGGGGCTTTGGGTGTGGAGATCAGTCCTCCTTCCAGTGTGCCGGTGCAAGGTGGTCATGCAAAAAAGGATGTGGCTTAAAGTGGACCAACACCCAGGATTTTGACTATCCTGGGTTTTGGTCCACTTCAGGGGGGCACCCCGATTAGGGGTGCCCCGCTGTGTAAAACCCCCCAGAAACCCCCCAAAACTCACCTCACCACGCTCCCACGTAGCCACGGACAAGCGGGTGACAGCAGCGGACAAGACAGCGCGTCCGCCGCCGCCTCCCGCGCGCACTGTCCATTCACAAACGGCCGGCGCGGGCGCGCGCACGCCTATAGGGGCGCGCGGGAGGTGGCGGCGGCCGCTGCCACCGCCGATCAGGTACGTTTTTTGGGGCTTTTGGGGGGGGTCCCTCACCCCGATCTCGGATGTCCCGCGGTGAGGGAGGTGATCGGCCCGGGAATCTTATAGATTCCCGGGCCGATCACCCCTGGGTGTTGGTCCACTTTAAGGGGCAGTCATGGCCTAGAAGCTAAGACGCAGCCTTGTGACCAAAGGTGCAATTCCCAGCGGGACATGTCAAGTTGCTCTTGAGCAAGGCACCAAATCCCCCCTCCCCACCTGCTCCCCTGGCACCATTGCTAGGGCAGGTCACTGCTCCAGGCATGTTTCACTCACTGCACCAATGGGTATGCGGAGGAAAATATCAAAATATGCAGCACAGAAAAGCTTTTCATTTTTTATAGAATTTTGTTACTATGATTTAACCTGCCTTTAAACCGGACCTTCAGCGTGATTTAATGAAAAGCCCAAACTCTTAAAAAACGGTTCCCCAGCATCTAAAATTAATATACTTTACGTTTTTAGTCACTAACTTATTATTCTTTCCCCCACTTGGCTGCAACTCTGTTCAGGAATTTAGGATATGGGCGCCGCCATCTTGAATCAGATGCATCACACTTACTGAGGAGAGGAGAGTGGGATAAGGTACAGGGGGGCGGGTTATAGCTGTGCTTTGCTCAGACAGAGCAGATCTGGGGTCAGGTAAAGGTCAGCAGTCCCAGAATGCAGAGCAGCACAGTCAGGAGGCACTTCCTGTTTGCAGGCTGCCTGATAAGATGGCGGCTTCCATAAGCTGCCATCTTGGATGTTTAAAGGCTCATAACATGCAGTAGATGCAGGTAGGATGATTTTTAATGTGGCCAATCTGTATGTACAGGGTGTGGGAAACATATAAGATAGACTCTTATTCAGAGTGAAGGTCCGCTTTAATTAAGTTACTTTCCTCGTGACAGAGCTAGCCCATATAATAACAAGCACTCACTCATGTCTCCTTGTAAAGAAAGGTTAGGAAAATAAGACAAGCATAACCATAAGCATAACCCGGTTTCTGTGACGTCCCATTGTTCAATGGTTTTATTTTTACTTCCTTTGTTGATCTTATGTGACTGAAAAGGCCTCTAGAAGGAAGATGAGACACACTTACACTGATGGGAGCTGCCAACACTATTATTGTATCCTAGTCTATTCTAATGGCCCATTTCCACAGAACGTTTTGCTAATAAATAATCGCTAAAGTGTATGCATTCAGGCAATAATTGATTGCAATAATAATTAATTGAGTAAAAATGCCTGCTGCGATCAACGAGAATCTTTTCGGTCGAGTGTCGTATGATTTTTGCTGATATATTTCTCGTTTGTCACGTTAACGTCAGCATGTGGAAATCGAATGCAAAAACCAAGAATTCGATCGCGCCACTGAATATTTAGCCGACAAATTGTCCGCATCCTAATCCAAATCTGATAGCATACGAATTGTACGATAGTTCGCTTGCTCAATGAACATTCAATTTATATGTTCATGGAAATGCGCCATGATTGGTAAACGAAATTAGCAAGACAATATTTAGTGAATACTTATTGCTTTACAAAATTAATCTAAATCATTTGTCCATTTCCTAGCTTTCTGCATAGACCTGTGATAGAGCTAGGTTATGGAACAATTGGATTATCCTGTGCAAGAAAGAAACGCCTTAAAACTGTTCTATACTAGTGTGTTTGGAAAGTGCACCGCATCAGAATTTATGAGTAGGTGCCAGCCGCAAGGGAAACATAGAACCTAGAATGTACTCATTGGTACATTAAAACTGTTATATTGCACCAACAATATATACTGCTACAATAAACTTTATTTCATAGAAGTACGACATCTTCGACAGCATCAACAGCCGACAGCTTCAAAAAAGGATTAGATGCTTTTTTAGCAGCAAGTAACATTAACCGTTACTATTAGCTGTTATCAGTAATAAAAAAAAAAAAGTAAAAATAACTTTCCCAACCCTGTCCACCGGTTGGAGTTGTTGGACATGTCTTTTTTCAACCGTATTAACTATGCATAAGTCTAGGGTCACATTTTAATTATGTGTTTAAAGGTTAGATTAACATTTAGGGCTATATTTAGGGGTTAGGTTATGTGCACTTTAAGCATAATTATTCTTATTCTGGCTTTATGGATTAGGTTAAAGGTTAGAGCTCTTCTTAGTATAACACTAAAGTCTTGCACTTCGGCTGACATATTTTTCTTGTTGAATGAATTGTGAAATTGTTGTGCTTTTTTCTCTTTTGGCAAGTTTATGTTGACATCCGCTCATTATTCCCGAGTTATAAACAGAGCAGATTCATCTAATATTATTATCTGATATTTGGCTCCAAAGTTGGTCTGAACAGTAGCAGGAAATAGCTGGAAGGATGTAAAGCATACCTCATAACTCCATGTCACACACTGTTTAATAGGGGACAAGAGCATAGCAGAAATTTTCTCTGGGATTGCAGAAGCGAATAAAAGACCCGGAAAAAGGACATTTGTGAACATGCCAAACAGGCCTTCCAATGGCATAGCGGCTGTTAGACTTTCAGGGCCAGAGGACTGGGGCACTGGACTGGTAGCCCAAGATAAAGGTGGGGGCACACTGTTTTTTGAAAATAATACAAGCCTGGTAGGTTTGACCCAGTTATTCCCACTATCTTGATGGAATTTTGCTTTGGCCTGGATCCAGAGCTCATTACTACGCAGCAGTAGCTTGGCTACATGGCTGCCTACCAGGAGTTTCTCTGTAGCCTGAATATGATGTTTTGCAGATTTGGATAGTTTTGTCAGGGGACAGAATTTAAATTATTTTTTATTATTTTTTTTTTTTATTTGGCATGTTAGACTCGGTGAGCGTCGCCTTTAAATTAGGAATCAATCTTCTTAGATAAAACTGTCGCAGTAGTTCTCCTATTCTGCCTGAAAGGAAATTATTGCAGGAAAAAGATTAAAATAACAAAAGGCGACTCTAAAGACAGGAAGTAGTCACCATTATGCTTCAGTCCATGTTGAATGCTATTTATATATCAAGGTTAAGAGGTATCCGGCAGAATACATTTATGAATAATGTGAACTTTCTACTTGGGTAACGTCTGATATCTAGCAACGTCTATAAATTAGAGATGAAGTTAGGTGCAGTTTATTGGAAAACTATTTTGCTGTGCCTGTTTTCTAATCTCTACATTTTCATAAACAGCTATGCCTAGCTAAATGGCACAATTATTCCGGTAACATTTCCTAGACATTCACCAATAAATTATTTCAAATCTTCGTCAACAGTGAAATGCTGTCTATTGTTATTAGCTCTAGACACTAATTTTTATGGTTTGGATGAGACCATAATTTTTTCTTTTTGTTTGTTTGTGGATCATATTGAAAAGATTTAGCCCCACATCCTGTTTGATCACTACAGACAGGGCATTCATTTACAGTTAAAGGGACACTAACATTAAAATGGGGATTCTTTTAAACCTAATACTGTATTTACATTTTTGGAAATTTTTAAAAATCTTGCCAGTGCTATGCAATTAAAAATGATATTGTGCCTCTCGCGCGCGCGCACACACACACACACGGATACGATTCCTGAAGTTATCCCTGTTTCCTGTCTGCTGCACGTGCAACTGTTTATCTGGATTGTATCTGGATAGTGATTAATTGCTTGATAGGAATATATAGTACTATATAAAGCTACCATTAACAGACAAGGGCACTGTAAAGTTAAAATGATTCTGTAGGCAGTCAACCGGATCAACTGATCCCAATCCCATGTTGCCCACGCAGCCACAGCCGTCGTCAAGCTGCTTGTGTCAATGGAGGGTTATATGCTGTGACCTGTCATCCACTTTAAAGTGGACCAACACCCAGGATTTTGACTATCCTGGGTTTTGGTCCACTTCGGCGGGGCACCCCGATCGGGGGTGCCCCGCTGTGTGAAACCCCCCAGAAACCCCAAAAAACTCACCTCTCAACGCTCCCACGTGAACGCCGCAGCCAATCCCCGCCAACATCCAGGCGGGGATCAGGAACGTCCAGGCCGCTTCCGCCGCCGCCGCCTCCCGCGCGTCACTCTCGGCGCGCGCGCGCCCCCCCGCCGGCCATTCACAGAGGGCCGGCGCGGGCGCGCGCACGTCTGGAGGGGCGCGCGGGAGGCGGCGGCGGAAGCGGCGGCGGATCAGGTAAGATGTTTTTGGGGTTTCTGGGGGGTTTCACCCCGCGGGACATCCCGATCTCGGATGTCCCGCGGGGTGGGAGGTGATCGGCCCGGGAATCTTATAGATTTCCGGGCCGATCACCCCTGGGTGTTTGTCCACTTTAACTATAGGGGCATTTGCAATCAGAAACCCCTGGGGGAGATTGGTAAAAGGGACCTAAAGTTGTTTTTGAATGTGTGATGCTGTAATTGAGTAATTAACCACATTCCATACCACCCTGGGTTTGACGGATGTAGTTAAAACAGACCTAAACCTATCCTTGTATGACCTAAACCCTCCTTCCCCAAAGCTGAGCGTTCAGTAACCCCTATTGCCCCTTTCAATTAAAAAAGTATACTTACCTGGCCTATCCTGGGGGTTCCCTTCTCATACAATAGCCCTGTGCTGTATTTATAGCTGCTGAGACCTTAAGAGAAGCTTTTACCAATGCCCAGCTGCTGCAGAAAATGGGTGACAAAAGTGTTACTGAAGGTCCTAGCAGGGCAGTGCTGTGAAGAAAATGACTCCCAGTATGGGTGAGTATATTTCGTTTTTTTATGGAGGTATTTGGTGTTAGCAGGGAGTGGGATTTTTATTTTTACAGATTCACTTCACTTTAATGTGCGTAACAAGTTATGTGCAACATACGTCATTTGTAGTAAGATCTAGCATCTGTTCCAAAAGGCAGGAAAAAAATATAGTGCTGTTTCCCGATGATAATGTCATACACAGATATGGGCAGCCAGTTTTCTGTTTCAGTCAGTGAGGGAAACAGGGCTGGATATTTAGTGAATTTAAAGGAACTGTAAACCCAATGGCATTTATAAGGTAGCAAGCCTCTCCTCCATTTCCGGCAGCCCCGGTAGAAGCTGTAGCAGGGCTATACACTTTGCCTTTAATGTATTGTCGCATGTTATGCAGTAAAAATCCATAAAAGATTACTAAAAAAATCCTAAAAGACTACTAAAAAATTACTAAAGTTCCTGTTGGGGGCAAACTTTGTAGACCTACTACATCTAGCGAAGGATTGCAGAAATTAAAGCAGAGGCATTGGACAGGCTTCAGGTGAGCTCCTTGCAAGGCTTTGCCATTGCCTGGACTGTACCTTTAAGAACGATCACTATAGTGAATCAACCAAAGTCAATATTACATATTAACACATATACACGGATAAAGGGATCATTGTTATAAATGGAACACGTCCACAGCAAAATGCTCCCATGTTCTAGAGACCTTGATTACTGTATGTAGATCTTGATCTGAATATAATGCCTGTTAGCTATTTATTCACGCCAATAACAAATACATCTGCTCTAAATTAACAAATTAATAATGTGTACTCATAAACCATGCATCAACAATCCCTCAGTCTCATAATATAAACCATTAATATAAAAGTATTTCCTGCCAATGTGTTATAAAATGAATACATCATTCAAATACATAAATAGGTCTGGCCCACAGGTACAAAGTACCCGTGAGCTGAAATGCGTTGAGTGCAGTTAATAATGGGCATCATGAACTAATTGGCATCAGGGACCGAACCCTAGATTCTCAATGCAAAACTGGCAGACCAGACCTCAGCACAGTGCGTTCCCAAGCATGGCTACTACCTTAGGGAGTTGGAAGATGCCACCTGGGTTTGCTCTGCCAGCTTTGCACTTAAAGTCTATGTTATATCCTTGATGCCATTTTAGCAATTATCACTTTGCAATTTGGATATTTATAAAATATCTTCAGAAATCTGACTTCATATTCCTACAGAACACACGTTTGGCTTTTAAATGTTTAAATTCTTCCAACATGTCCTGACCTTATGGAATGTCCATCATGTAGATGTTTTATGTGTATTTATGATTACAATTAAAGTGCTGTAAAGCCAACACTCTCACCCACAGCAGCTGGTGCAGTGTTCAGTTCTCCAAAATGTAGCAGTTTTAGGATTAGGGTCACAGTGTGTGGGAGTTGTGTGCTAGCAAATAATAGATAGGCACTAGAACAGGGGTACTCAACTACTTTCAGTGGAGGTCCACTTACCAGGGTCTGCTGTGGGATGAAGGTCCGGGGGGGGGGGGTGTAAGTAAGAGTGCATGTCATGGGCTGGGTTAAAGGGTTAGGGGAGGGTGCAGATCAGCTGCTGGGGGGGGGGGTAGGTGAGGGTCAGTGGATGTGTAGAAGGGTTAGGTGAGGGGTGCGGGAAGCAGGAAGTAAATGAGAGGTGGATGGGGGACAGGAAAGCTCACTGCTCAGGTCTCCCTTTCCAGCATGTTGTTAGCTGAAGAGCTTGCACTCTACACAGAAGGGCGAGAAGCAGGAAGTAAATGACAGGTGGGTGGGGGGACAGGAAAGCTCATTGCTCAGGTTGGCTGAGGAGCTTGCACTCTACACATGAAGTAAATGGGGGACAGGAATCTCACCTCCTTGCACTTTCTCCAGCAGCTCGATGAACTGGTCCCGGGTAATGGCCTCCTCGCCCCGGGCCAGCCGCTCCTCCAGCCAGCGCAGCAGTGTGCTCTGATGCCGGGCCACCACTGACTCCGGGGCCGCCACCTCCCTCAGGCGGGCCACCTCTTCCCAGAGTCAGGCCTGTTCTAGCAGCACCGGCGGTGGGGGCGGCAGCAGTGCGAGTGGACATGACGGGCCTCCAGGTGTGTGCAGCGGGCTCTGCTTGCCGCCCGAAGCCTCCGCCAGCTCCGCGCTCTCGGCTCCTTCCTCCTCCCGCGCCTCTTCGTCTCCACTCCTCCCCCCCCGCCTACGAGGCCCGAGCCGCTTCCACCTTCCCCGGCCTGGCCACGCCCATGTGCCCGCCCCCAGCTCTGACAGCCCCGACCGGCAATTGTCACCGGCACCGCCGGATCCCGGGCTGCCCGGTGTGCCCTATGGCCAGCCCGCCCCTGGCTCCAGGGACACTACACCAGCCCTGGGCAGCGGTCCGGACAAATGGCGTCTGCGGTCCGGATTCGGACCGCGGTCCACCATTTGAGTACCCTCTCGCTCTGTAACGCTCTCCCATACATTTTAATGGGCTTTCATTTGTTTATGTTTAAATAGCGTGTTGGGCAATTAACATTTTTTTTTTTGCTCAAATCATTGTGTGACCTCTCCTGGCTGCAACACTTTTATACATTTTTTGGACTTTTTATTTTTCTATGCAGAATTTTATTTACAGGTCTGGCACTAAAGTTAAAACAATGTCATTCCATGTGTTTTCGCTTTGTTACTGGTGTATATATGTTCAAAACCAGACTTTGATCACACAGCGTCTGGTGCTCTATGCTAGAGCGCCCAGCTTTAGAGCGCCAATGCTGTGTGTGTCTAGTTTTTTTCTCTTTCAATTTTTTTATTTTCTTTTAAACCGTACAGGTGTAAGAAATCACACGGTTGACATAACCGTCCCACGCAGGGGAGGTTTGGAATGGCTGACAGTTTTTCACAAGATTATGATCCAAACTGCAAACTAATTTGCAGCGCCTGGTAGCTCATACAATCTCGATTCCCACACACCTTTGTTTTCCAGTCCTTATTACTTGCGGACTAAGTTGTGCTTACGCCCATGAATCACGACCCAACATAGAGAAAAATGTAGAATTGGAGAAGAAAACTCACAGGAAGAGGAGGAGGGGGAAGAGGAAAAGCGGGAGGGGGGCAAGGAAGAAAGTGTGTGTCTATTTTTTTGTTAAATATGGTGTGGAGCTCCGAGTGCCAGACGCACTGAGCTGGCGCTACCTGTCGCTCGCTGCAGCGTTATACTGTTACAGTGCCCAACACACATCATATTCATCAATGGTGGCCAGGTTACTGCAGCGACCGCAACGCTAGGTTACAGTGCCCAATACCCACTTACAGCATCTACTAGTGGTCGCTGTAAGCGCCACTATACAGACGCTCATCTGGCAATATGTGGCGCTAGTAATGAATCAGCCTCCAGGTGCGAAATTAGGCAACATACCCCAAGATACATGCTGCCTCTCTTGGTCAATGCTCCTGCAAGGCAGATATTCATGCTCCCATCCAGGGAGCTCCATTAGTAGCCAGTGAACTGCAGATCCCATGGGTTATGTTTCTAGATTTAAGGCTTCCTTTTAATCTTTAAATGGCAGGGACATCCAAAATTGGTATTCACCAGAGATCTGGTTGTTAGTCGACTGTCAGTCATTTTTAACTTGAGCTTGCTTTAATGATTAAAGATAAATATTGATAAATGAATAAGACAAACACTTTTCTCATTGAAAAAGCCTCTTGGAATATTTCTAGACTGGGCAATCATACAAATTCATTCAATCTCCAGATCCGGTATCCAGACACTGCTGTGCTGCCTCGTCCCTGTCGGGCTAACGTATTCATGAAGGGATAGCGACAGGTAGTGCCTTGTAAACGACAGGTAGTGGCAGGTGAACGCCGGGTACGGAGCGCAATTCTACATTTATGAATCCGATTCTGGTGAGCGACTGGAACAACGCCATGTAGCGTACGATTCATCATTATCCCAGGCTCAGCGTACAGCGCCGGCGTTTAGGCTTGCAGAGCTCCACGTATTACCTGTCCCTACCTGCCACTCTTTCATACATTTCAATGGACAATACTTTTCTTCACTTTTTTTTTTGTGACCACTCCTGGCCTATTTAAAGTCATTTAAAACTTTTTTGATTTATAATATTTTTATGCAGAATTGTCCTTACATGTCTGGTATTAAATTGTTCATGTTATAATGTAATAACAATGTAATTCCCTGTGTTTTCGCTTTGTTACTAGTGGATATGTGTTCAACAACAGACTTTAAAGTGGACCAACACCCTGGGGTGATCGGCCCGGGAATCTATAAGATTCCCGGGCCGATCACCCCCCTCACCGCGGGACATCCGAGATCGGGATGTCCCGCGGTGAGGAACCCCCCCGAAAACCCCCCAAAAGCTCACCTCCTCGCCTCCCGCGCGCCCCTCTAGCCGTGCGCGCGCCCGCGCCGGCCGTTTGTGAATGGCCGGCGCGGGCGCACGCGCTGTCAGAGGGACGTGCGGGAGGCGGCGGCGGACGCGCTGGCTTGTCCGTCGCTGTCAGCGCTTGTCCGTCGCTGTCACCCGGCCACGTGGGAGCGTTTTGAGGTGAGTATTGGGGTGTTTCTGGGGGGTTTTACACAGCGGGGTGCCCCCCTGAAGTGGACCAAAACCCAGGATAGTCAAAATCCTGGGTGTTGGTCCACTTTAATCACACAGCGTCTGGCGCCCTGGGCTACAACTACCCGATTTTGAGCGCTGGCGCTGTGTTGGGCTATTTTTTTGATGAATATGGTGTGAGCCGGTCGCACTGAGCTGATGCTACCATTCGCTCCCATACAGCGCTGTACTGGTGTTAGAGCAACTCACACAATATATTCATCAATGCCGGGCAGCGACTGAAACGCTCTGAACTAGTGAACCATGGACGAACACAGCGACTACTAGCGGTCGCTCTCAAAGCCTCGCTACAAACGCTCATCTGTCGGTACCTGGCGCTATTAATGAATCAGCCTGCCCGTAACAAGCAATTGGTTAATAGGTTCCAAGAAATCCCTAGGCGCGTACATGCTGCAATGTTCGATTTTGTGAATATATATATAGGTATATATAGTATAAGACCAAGGGAGCTGCTGCAGGAGAGGATAGGCGAGCATTTATTGAATTATAGAAATCATGCTTGTAGCATTATTCTATTTACTGTATGTTTACTCTAACTGTAATTATACTTCAGTGCTGTGGGATGACACCATTAAAATAAACATTAATAATAATTTGTAAATTGCATCCAAGGGAAGCTATACATTTAAAACTGTTACTTGATTCAGTGTAGAAAATGCAATCTCTGTTCCTTCCAATATGCTATTTCATACTCAAACAAAATTTGGGAAACAATGAAATTCTACGTCGTATTTTCCTGTAGCATGAGCCAGTAAAATGCCATGCGTGTGTGTGTGTGTGTGTGTGTGCGTGCGTGCGCGCGTGTGTGTGCGCGTGCGTGCGTGCGTGCGCGTGCGTGTGCGTGCGTGTGTGTGTGTGTGTGTATGTTTATGGAATGAGCTTCTTGTTGCATCCTCTGATTCATCCCCTTGCCTGATACGGGAAGTTCAGGGCGTGCAGATATTCACCGCTGCCTGTTCACAGTAAAGTGACCAAACCTGCCTTTGAAAGTTCTAACACGCCTCCTCCAGCCAACTCACGTCAATGTTTTGTCCTTCGCCAGCTCGTTGACACCATTGCCTCAGAGATCGGAGAACTGAAACAGGAGATGGTACAGACTGAATTCAGCGTCCGAGATGAAGAGGAACCTGGGGAGAGCTTAAGGTGATTACAAGAACTAATATTTTTTCACTTGTGTCTACTTTGATTTTCACTACTGTCCTGAAGATTGGGGAAGCCTGTTAAATGGTGGCATTTGATCTGTGTACAGCATACACAGTGCTGATTCATTGTTTGACTATAAAATGTCGTAACATTTACACAAAAGTTATACAACTTATGGTGACAGCTGAAAAACACATTGAAATATGCTACATAAATAAACCTGCTTTACAATACACCCCCCCATCCTTCCTTTGCTCCAGGTTAGGCAAATGCTTCTAAAAACTGCAATCAGAGATGGAGATCAAATACTACTGATGGTACTGACACCGACACTGAATCTCTGTGTATATTAACTAAAATGCTCAGTGCTTTGAGTCCAATCCCTGGAAGTTTGTGACTTGTTGTGTATGAGCTTTGTAATCCGAAACGGTAACATTCTATCAGGTTACACAAGCAATACAATTGTGTTCAGGGCATAGGAATTATATTTTGATGTCATACTGACATACTTTACAGGTGTGTGTATATATATGTGAGGCAATGGACATGAGCTTAGCTTTGCTTTAAGTTGGATATCCTGCACAGAAACTAGATGAAAAGTGTGTCAAATGTGAAGTGGATTGAGGCTTAAAGCGAACCTCCAGTCCCTATATAGATGCTGTGGAATAGCATAAAGATTTTTCACTCTAGAATTACATGGGGGCATCCATCTTGCCACACACCTGATATTTCTGGTTACACATGAGAATTAGGGGGGTGCTGTGCCAGCAGCAATTCACACCAAAATTGATAGAGAGGTATGCCTCAGAAGCAAGGGGAAGCTAATGTAGCAAAAGACATCTGTGTGACGGGAGCTGTTACAATGTATCTCAGTCTGTATCTGTATCTTACAAAAGCCTGTATCTTACAAAAGCTCAGTCAGGGGATACAATGTTTACAATGTATTTATTTATTTAAAGATGAATCATTGCAGCTGAAGGGTCACTACTACTTGCTAGAAATAATAGAGCTTTGCACAGAGCTAAGAGGCTATTTTGACTGAGCGACTTGTTTTTTTCAGAATCAGCTTTTTCATATGTGTGGCAAGATGGCCACTGCCATGCTTAAGAGTGCATAATCTGCTTGCTATTCCAAATATCTGCATGTTGTTAATCCCTCCCAATAAGCTTCTGTAACTGATTTCCACAGAGGGATTTAGGGGAGCAATTTAATAAGCTTAGATTTTTTGAATGGAGGTCCGCTTTAATGGCCTTAATTCAGAAAACTTTCCTTAAAATAGCACCAGAATAAGGCATGCATAAAGGTGGGATTTAAAGCAGGGATCAAAGTTAGCAGATTATGAATGCAAGTGCACAAATGCTGGTTATTAACACCTAAAACATTCACTAGTAAAAGGTCAACTGCCTTTAAAATGTATTCACTTTAAAAAGTAGAGTTGTCACATTACTCATTAAAGTGGACCAAAACCGAGCGAGATCGAGCCGGGAATATAAAGGATTCCCTTGCCAATCAATTCCCCCCCCCCCCCCCCCCCCGGGGGCATCCAAAATCGTGATTGGCCTGCTATGTGAAACCCCCCAGGTTGCCCTGTTCACTTACCTTGCTTCCAGGTCCAACGGCACATGCGCAAGCAGTGGCCACATTCCTGCTATCCCTCTAGCAGGGCGCATGCCTGCGCCAGGCATTTGTGTATAGCCAGCACGGGCGGGAGGATGCGGCCACCAGCGCGCTCGGAGCCGCTGGCCTTAGACGCTGGCTTAGATGGCGAGACGTCAGTGGCTCCGAGCGCGCTGATTAGACGAGTGGCCACGCATGCGCCGTAGGACTGGGAAGAGGACCGGGAAGTGGTAAGTTACACTTGGCGATCTGGGGGGTTTCTCACAGCGGGGCACCCCCAACCAAAACCCAGGATAATCAAAATCTTGGGTTTTGATTCACTTTAAGTTCAAAGCATGCTCGAACGACTTCCTTTTACTAAACCACACCTTATTTTAAAGTGGAAGTCCAGTCTGTTAGTAACCCCCCCTCTCCTCTAGTGCTCAGGCATCCTGCCCAGAATCAAGCCCCACTCCCAGCATTTCTGGCCCTGGGAGCAGTAATCTCGACACCCCCTGCTCTGTGTGCTGCTTCTGTGCGGCCATAGCTCGAGCATCTGGGCAGTGCTGGATCCCAGCAAAGGGTTTTTATAAGCCCCCCTGTCCTGTCTGTCCTGCCTCAGCTCCGGGGTTGGAGGGGGTTTACTGGAAATCCATTTTATGTCTGTGGAAGCAACAAAAAGGCCAGGGCAGCATGAGCACTGAATACAGCCATGCCTTTAGTCAGTGTTCCCCAACCTTCCCCTCAAGAGCAACCACCAGGTCAAGTTTTCCAGATTTCCACACAGATTCACAGGTGAAGTAATTCGATGCGCCAGAGATCCATAAAAATATGACCTGGTGGCTCTCGAGGAGAGGGTTGAGGAACACTGCCTTAGGTTATGACCCGTCTTAGATACTGGGTTCTGCAATGTGTTGCAAACCCTCTACCACCTCTTCCAGAACATCAAAGCAGTGACTGGCTTCCCCCCTTTGTTACTGTAAGTGGAACGGCACTTCGCTGGTGATGAGTCCCGTCCACTTGTTTGTTTGCAAACTGTAGAGGGTGCCTAGAAGAACTGACATTCATGCCACAGGGCCTGGTCTCCACAGGTACGTTTTGAAGAGTCAGAAACAAGAACAAAGGTGTGTGTTCACATTCTCTGCCCCACACTACCTACCCACCATCTGGTACTGGTATAAGCAAAGTATACCTACCAATCTAATCCTGGATTTACCCAGTTGTCTAAACTGGCCTTTTAGTTAGGTCACACACAAGATTTTGATGGCTCAGTTTAATGATTTCCTAATCAATGCTGTTACGACAAGCATTTGCTTTAGAGAAATAACATTACTGTTGTGTATGGCTTCAAGTGTGCCCTCCCCCAGGAGATGTCATTTATATTTCAATTTATTTTGATGATGCTACCTGATGATACCTTCAAAAAAAGGACTAAGGCAAGCACTTGATATATACAACGTCACAACGTCATTGCTGCCGTTGTGCCAGCTTCACAACTAGAACATAATCTGTAATTGCGCTGTCTGGTTTATTAGCTACTTTTCAAGGTTTAATGGAAAACACAAGTTGAATATTTACTAAAATGTATTAAACTTCTTCACCAAATTGAAGAACTTCTCTTTCATACTGGAATATTTCTTTCCAGTAAAAAAAACTATTGTACTTTACCTGGAGAATTTCTCTATCTGAGAACCACAATGAGGGGCTCGCTTTTTTTGCTTTTGATTGTATGTGGTATTGTGATTCTATATACCCTAAGGTAGACCAAAACCATTGCTGCCCAGCCCTGCAGTTTACAAGCCTTCCTCGAAGCATCCAATATGTTCAACCCCCCCAGGTTGCACACAAAACTCACCTTATGGAGCTGTCGCTGCCCGTGGCTGCATCCCCAGCTTTACTTTAGCTGAGGCGTACTCCTGCACCCAGCCACTCACATAGGCTAGGGGGCGAGAGTTACAATCCCCTTATACAGACCTCCAAGATCCTGACAGTCTGCGGGACCCTTTCATTACCACCAATAAACAGAACGCTGCCAGCCCCCTAGGAATGCCAACAGCACTGTTTGATATACCTTTGGTTTTTTTATTATAAGAAATAAGTGCTGATGTCAGTGGGTCCAACAGGGTTATGGACACGCTTTGAGACTGAACACTGCTGTCCTATATGGCTCCTAAACTGAGTTCTACAGAACTCGGACGCTGTGCGTTTGAGGATCACAGAAGACCATGTACATTTGCTTAATTGACCCCTGAGTAGACGAGTAAAAGTGAATGGCACTTTTATTCCCAAAAGAAGTGCAGTGTTTATACCTTTTCCAAATTGAAGGGGTGATTTATAACCCTTTTTTTGGTGTAAACAATGTGGTCTACATGTGGATTGATTCAGCATCAGGTGTAAAAATAAAACTTCTATTTTATTTTTCACCTAAAGTGAACATTTGTCAATTGGTGCTGAATCAACCCCTGTGTGTGTCTTCTATAGAATTGCTTCACTAACTGGCATGTACACAAAAACCAAATTGAGAAACTAATTAATAGAGGGAAATGACTATTAACATAACTTTAATACTTAGTAGTATTTTTTATTTTTTTATTATTATTTTTAAAGGGACTGCATACACAATGGCAATAATAAGATAGCCAGCAGTACATCTGATACCTGTCTCATGTGCCTCGCCTCCATTCCTTGCAGCACAGGGTAGAATACGTAGCAGGGCTCCAATGTGGCTACCCTCCAATTTAATTCCTCCCAGACAACGCAAAAACGTGGTCTAACAGCTACTCTGTTCCTTGGCACTCTCAGCACAAGTAAGTATTGCAAGTCACACAGCTGGCTCTGACCACAGCAGAACGTGCTCAGAACTTCTAAAGCTGCATCATGGCATGCCCTTCCCAGCTCAACCAAGGACCAGATATTGAAGCAAAGAAAGCGGCTTTGCTTAAAATTATGATTTACATATAATCTGAGATTTTGAGATGCTTTGAAATGGCTTATGCACTGTTTCCAAGTTGAGATAAGGTGGGAGGAAGTTAGCCTTGTCTGGGCCTTTAAGCTATAGTTAAAGGAGCACTATTGCGAAAATTGGCTCAATGATAAAAATCCATATAAATATGCTGGATGCACCCAGCATCAAGAAATATCCAGCCAGCCTTGTTTTTCTTTCTTTTAATTGAAGGAAAAGGACATCCAGGGTGACAGGTTCTGTCACGCCCTGATAGACTAAACCTGTCACCCCTGGATTTTATTCCTGCCATGAGAGAATAAACCACAAGCTTGGCGGGATTTTTTCAGTTCAGGTGTATAAGTGACCCCTCCTCTCATTAGCCAATGTGTTTATATGTATTTTTAAAATTACACCATTTTGAGATAGTGCTCCTTTAACCTTCTTTTTACTTTCTTTAGATGGATGGACCTAGATAGGGACATTCTTGCATCCCACTAAACAGGGGACTTAAATGTAGAAAGCTCTGTTTTCAGCTCTGCCTTGTGAGGCACTCAGCACTGGTTCTTAAGCCTAAACACGACTGTTGTTGCCTCCACTGGCTGGGGCAGTTGAGTTTGTGTCCTTAGGGATGAGTGCTTAGCTTAGCTTTTGTAAACTTATGGTTATTTTATTGTTTAATATATTATTAAAATAGCATCTCGATGGCCAAAATAAAATAAAGAATTGTAATTGTAGCTTTGTAACAGGGATAGTTACAGCCCTAACGTTACATTTTTCCTGTAACATCTGGTCTGTAGAATGCCAACTTTGAACTGGAATTAAATAGATAAATAGATATATTCGGGCTGCTAAACACGGGAACAGCCGATACAAATGTTGCTCTTTTTCTTTATGTGAGGCCATTGGATCACAAATGGATAAATAATTTGAAGGGCCAAACCTATACAATACTTGACCAATGAACAAATTCTCTTCTATGCATGGGGGGTCTCCAGAAATCTGGATGCCTCCCCCCGGGACACAATGCAGCTGATCTGGGCCACTGCACCTTGCAGATATCTTTACTAGGTAAAATACAAAGTTCTGTTCCATTTCATTTGTAGCCAGTGGCACTTCTTAGAGCAGGTTCAACCATTTTAAGTGTCCTTCCTTGTGATCATGCAATTTCCTTTGTGCTTTCATTGCTCAAAGAACAGGTAGATATTTGCATTTACTTCAGGAATGCTGGGCCCCGGGTCATACTTGTATAAGCCAGGGACAAGGAAGCGTCTGACATGTAGGTAGTTGAATTCTTGCTTTTCTTACAATGTGATATGTAAAAAAACATAATAACTTCAACACTCATGGACAACATTTTTTAGCGTTTTTTTTATTCTAGATGTCAGGAATATCGAGTTCAGTAAGAAAACAACCCCTGTAGTCATTATACACACAGCAGAGCAGGCATTTAAAGCATATTTATACCCACTAAAGGGATCATAGTCCCTGTGAGTCAGGTTTGTATTTGGGAGTTCAAAGTTGTGTTACTAAAGCCCAATCATTAGGTATACTCATAACATCCAGCACAGGTCTGCATGTCCTGGGAGCCAAAACTGGCAGTACACATTCCACTCGATTCAAAGAGCAAAAGTTAATTGATTTCGGATCGAGAATCGTAAGTTTGGGTGGGTGTTAGTCATTTTTTCCTGTTTTTTTGGCCATTTCCGACTCGCACGAGCCTACGTTCGAATGCGTATATGCTCTTACGATCAGCGCAAGTTCGTTCCTAAATTTTAGGATCAAAACGTAAAACTTAGGATCAAATCCTAAAACTTAGGATCAAAACGTAAAACTTAGGATACTCGGATGTGTTTAGGTGTGATTCAGAGAACAGTTTTCAAACCTCTAAAGACGTTTTAAAAGAAAGCCACTGCTGACACCTTTTAGCAGTCGGATTGCTGTTCTTGAACAGGTTTTTTGGCTATGTGGAGGAGTCTGCGCGTCTTGAGCTCCAATGAACTGCATGTATCAGCATGGCCGAGGCCATAAATTGTATGGCAATGCATACCTGATTCATGTATGCCTTATAAAAGCATTTTAATGTGGACCTTAATTAGTCCTTTGCATGTAAACCTTTATTTGGCAATATATTTGCGTTAATTAAAGAAACTTGTGTCCTTTGGTATTTATTTTTAAATTGATGTACTAGAATAATATTTTTAGATTGCATTTATTGGTGTAGTTGTTTACCTTTGCTTTGTTTAATTATTTTAGCTCATCTTTGGTCAGATGCATCACACTTACTGAGGAGAGGAGAGCGGGATAAAGTGCAGGATGTGGGTTACTGCTGTATTTTGCACAGACACAGCAGAGCTGGGGGCACGGAAAGGTCAGAAATCAAAGAATCCAGAGCAACACAGTCACAAGGCCCTTTCTGTTTGCAGGCTGCCCGATAATACCTGAGCCGCCATCTTGGCTGTTTCTAGGCTCATAACATGCAGAAGTTGCTGGGTGTTTTTTAATATTTGAGAGCAATCTGTATGTAGAGGGTGTGGGTAACCACACAAAAAATTTAAAGTTGTACCATTTGAAGCCAAAATATTAAAATTAAATCCACAAGTAAAAAAATGCAAGTTAACTAAAAATTAAACAAAGTAAGATTTACTTATGCAAATGCATTCATTAATGGTTGGTTACTACAAAATGAATGAAATAAAGAAAAATAAAAGACCAAATATTTAGAATGCACTTTAATGAGGTAAGTTTGTAGTGCGCAGGCGAAAGATCAGAAGGATTTACGTCCAGACAAAAAAGGAAAAAGGGCAAAACCAATGTTGCAACCTGAGAAATGAAACGGAAAATTCAGGATGGAAACTGACATAGGTCTGATTCCCGAACTGCCATACGAACGGACGTACATTTTAGGATAGAAACGTATTTGCTTATAGAATCAATCGCAAGTTCATACGAACGCACGAGCGGACGGGAAAAATAGGATGATCGGCACCAAAATCAAAGCTGTTACATGTTTCTTTGAATCGACCCAATTGTCTGCCCCTAATGCTCTCCTCACCACCTTTCTAAATACTAGTGCAGTTGTGCAATTGAAAAACAGTCTATAATAGTAACTATAGGACACAATGTGGAGCAACAGTATACTCTTCAAGCGACTACCATCTGGTAAACTGTTCCCCAAGTTGTGGGGTATTTCACTTCAGTGGATATGTCTAACATCACACTATGTGCCTACCACATCTACTTAAGGCTTCCTGAATATAGAATAAATCACAAAGATTGCTTCCAAAATGGTATCTGCCTCGGTGCATATCTATCAGGCAAGTGTGACGGGTAAAACACAGCATATTTATTTCCTGTTCTGCTGCATTAGCTCTCAAAAAATATATATAGCGTAATTCCGAGATAAGAGCTCGTCTAAGTGAGTGGATCCAAGTGCGCTGGCGGCCGCAACCCCCCACTACCCTCTAACAGGGAGTGTGTTTGCGCCAGCCATTCACAAATGCCTCGCGCAGGCTCACACCCTGCTAAATGGTTAGCAGGGATGCAGCCGCTGCTCGCGCATGCGCCTTTGGACCGGGGATCTGGGGGTTTCCCACAGCGGGGCATCTAGATTCAGAATCAAGTGGCCCTGGAATCTTATTATCCAGGGCCGTCGGTTTGGTCCACTTTAATGGCTAAGTAATACACTCACCACATACAAAGTAAAATGCGCATAAAATACTATGAAAGGACTTGAAATTGAGCTTCTGCTTCCAGTTGCGACAAGTGCAAAATGGGGATTCCGCTAAGCCTGTCCAGCACTTCCACAAACCACCACTGACATGTTTTGTCTAAGGCGACTTTCACAGAGGATGAGTATTTACCTGCTTCTGGTCCCACATATAATTTTCCTCTGCCGTTGATTGGTCTGAGTCTATTGTTGAGCCTACTGAATCATGAGATATGCTGTCAACACCTGATCTTGAGCCACCAGCAGCCTCCACAACAAACGCCCCCGCCCAGTCAGTCAGCCATCAGCAAGCCCACTCCATTCACTGCAAAAGAGAGGGAGTGGCAAGGCATGGCACTCCCAAGGCCTGACACCCCGCTCTATTGCAGTAAATAGAGTGTGTGTAGCCAGTCACTGTGATTAATGTGTAGGGCAACAATATAAGGAATATAAGATGCTTTTCTTTTGATTTTGCTTGGACCGGTACTTTAATAAATATAATAACATTGTCCCCTAAACCTATTGATTGGTTATTTTATGTTTGACAAAGCTGAGAGCTGGAAACTCCCAGGGAAGCTGGGTCACATGACACAAATCTGATTGACTTAAACCGGACCTTCAGCGTGATTTAATGAAAATCCCAAACTCTTAAAAAACGGTTCCCCAGCATCTAAAATTAATATATTTTACGTTTTTAGTCACTACAGGGGGGCGGGTTATAGCTGTGCTTTGCTCAGACAGAGCAGAGCTGGGGTCAGGTAAAGGTCAGCAGTCCCAGAATGCAGAGCAGCACAGTCAGGAGGCACTTCCTGTTTGCAGGCTGCCTGATAAGATGGCGGCTTCCATGAGCCGCCATCTTGGATGTTTAAAGGCTCATAACAAGCAGTAGATGCAGGTAGGATGATTTTTAATGTGGACAATCTGTATGTACAGGGTGTGGGAAACATATAAGATAGACTCTTATTCAGAGTGAAGGTCCGCTTTAAATAAGACGGCGCTTGAATTGCTCAGTTTCCAACTGTATATTGAGCAAATGTAGAATTTTGAATGTATTTACATTTTGTTAAATGTTAAAATAGAAAAGTTAAAGTAGGCAAAAACCTATGATTTTGCTGGGTTCACTTCCCGGAGGAGTTCTGATTTGCAATGCGCCAATGTGTGAAATCCCTTGGTTAGGTTTTAATCCACTATGAGGTATATATAGAGGATTTAAAGGTTAGGTCCACTTTCAAAAGGAATTTTTGAAAGTGTATAATGTTTTTTGCCAAAATTATGTCCTCAGGGTGATTTTTTTTCTTATGTTAGAAAATATGTGATTTATGGGAGCAGTTACCACTATCTGCAATCTGTTGCTATTGAAAAGGTCTGTACACCAAGAAGAGAGAAGTGAGCCTTGTACACTGTGCTGTGCATGTTTAAGGTTGAATGAGCTCCCTCACATCAGCAGCGGCTATAGCAGCAGTGTTCTGTGTGTACAACGCTCACTACTCTCTTCTTGGTGTATAGTTGCCAATGGCAACAGATTGGAGGTAGAGAAAACTGCTTCCATAAAACATACATCTGCTAACATAAGAAAAAAAAATACTAAATCAACTCAGGACCATGAGGACAACATTTCGGCACAAAAAAATATACACTTTAAAAAATCCAATCGAAAGTGGACTTGCCGTTTAATGGGCATTTCTTTTAAAACTTTGGGAGTTGTATAATGCTCCATTTGCTTTCTGTGATCATGCTGCCAAAATCTACAGTCAATTCCTTTCTTGTTGAGAATATATAATTGGATCAATACTCCAGAGACTTGATCCATATAAGCCTTGTTTCTGACTTGGCAACAAACTTTTATTCTATTCACTCCATATGTGGTCCTCATGCCAGTTCCAGGGAACACTTCTGCCTAATGTCATAACAGAGTTCTTCAGGTGGGGGTGGGATAAGGGTTGTTTTTCTCCTCCATCAAGTCCAGGCCGTCCCGATATCTTCACGATTGGGTGTTCGCCCCTAGGGGGCGCTGACTGCAAGATCAAAAGATGTAGCTCCTCCCCGCCCCCTATAAAGGCAGCTGCCCGTCTATCATTCCCCAGTTGTTCATCTTGCAGTTGGCTGTATAAGATTGTTACTCACTCTCTCAGAACTTGGCAGCAGAGCAGGGCCACCTAGCCTGTCGGCCGCTGCAGAACCCTATTCCTGTGGATCTCTCCTGACCCATCCTTGCCTCCCAGCCTTTGGCTGCTTCAGGGATCCGTGACGTAGGGTGAACGCCGGGGTCTGTGGCGTTCTGACAGAGCACACGCTCTGGGCCGCAGACTTTCATGCTAAAAAATAGTCGGCCACAGGCTTTATGGTGAGCCTGATGGGGAACCACAGTTATATCTTTTGTGTATATGCCCTCCCTGCCCACTTTTTTTATTATTTGTGTGCTGCTGTGTTTAGTGCGACTTGGAGCTTTGAGAGCTCCTCACTGTCTGTGCAGCGAGGAGCGGTCTCCGCTCTTCTCTTTGCTTACCTCCCTTCGTTCCCCCGCCGACTCAGGCCGAGGCGCGCGCCGCATGCCGGGTCTCCTGCCCCCCCCCGGCGGATCATTCTGGAAGCGCTGCGGTGCGCTCGCAGTGCTGCTGAGGCCCCGGTGCCGACGGAGACAAGGGTTGCAGTGTCTTCCGGAGTTGTGCAGCGCCTGGCAGTATCCCTCCCTGAACTGGCGGTATCGTGAGTCCCTATGGTTTTGTGCTTTATGTTGATTGCATGTATTCCTATGTCTTACTGTTAATGCATGACAGGGGATCATGTTGTGATTGCTGTATTTTCTCTTATTTTAGACCGTGGGCTAAGGTTGAGGATTGTGGTTCCTCCCGGTTGCCATTATTAATTAGAGGGATCGACTATTAGGCTTAGGCCGTTAGCGTCTAGTAGCCTTATTTAATTTTACTATTCACAATCACCATAATGGAGGCATCAGGGGATAGTGAGCTGGGCACCCCATTTGGGCAGGACAGGCTCTGCCCCTTGTGCAGACGGAATCCCCTGGGCGGATTCAGCACTATTTGTTCCACTTGCGCCAGAGGCATTGCTTTGGACCATGAGCGGGCGGTCACTCCTGACCCTAGCCCTGCGTTACCTTCAGCCTCTCCGGATCCTCCGCTGCTGCAGTCAGCCCCTAGTGATTGGGGAGCCAGCAAGGGGTCTCATGCTGATTTTGCGCACAGGCTGGCTAGTCTCGAGAAACAGATCTCGTTGACAGCCCCTAAGAAGGCCTTGAGGAATAAGGGGCATCTGGAGCTGATTTACTCGGATGATGATTTCTATGATTTCTTGGGATCTGCGGAGGAAGGTGAGTTGCCAGATGATTCACTCTCAACGGCGGAACTTTCCGCTGGTGACGACAGCATCTCTGGTTCCTCCTCTGATGAGGATTCTTGCCTCCCGGATGATATGGAGAGTTTACTCTCTTCTGTGTTTGATACCTTGCACATTGTCCCTCCCATAGCGGCTAAGAGGAAGCAGGGTGATTTATTTCGACCTGAGAGGCAATGGCGGGTCTTTCCTGAGCAGCCCCATTTTTCTAACATGATTCTTAAGGAATGGGAAAGGCCCAACAAATTACCGTCGGTCCCTAAGGGCCTGGATAGGCGGTATCCTTTTCCTGCTGAATTGGTTCGGCTATGGTCTCACCCTCCCGAGGTGGACCCTCCGGCGTCAGGGTTGTCCAACACCACTGTTATGCCATCGCGTGACAATGCTTCATTACGTGACCCTGCAGACAAATGCATGGATCAGCTGGTCTGCCATGCTTTCACCTTTGCGGGTGCTCTCTTTCGGCCTGCGTGTGCTCGGCAATTGTTTCACTAGCCAACAGGAGAAAGGTTAGACACCTTGTGGCTAGGGCTAAAGCCCTAGCGGACGGAGGAATATAAGGAACTCAAGGCCTGCTTGGACTTCATCAGCTTTGTTGTTACTGCCATGGATGATGTGGTCAGGCTTGGTGCCAGAATTTCAGCCTTGCTTCTTGCTTTACGCCGCTCTGGTTGAAGCAGTGGTCGGCCGATGCGGCTGCCAAGTCCCTCACAAGTTTACCTTTTGTGGGAAGCTGGCTGTTTGGGGTGCGACTGGACCTTTTGATCAAGGATGGTAAGCTCCCTCAGAGGAGAAGGCCTGCTCGGTCCTTTCGGAATCCCTCTTCTTATCGGTCCTTTCGGGGAGGAAGAGGAGCTTCATTTCCAGGTGCCCGCAGAGATACCTGGGGCAGAGGTAGGTCCCGCAACCCATCCTGGGGAGCTAAACCCAAACCCCCAGCCAAGCCTACTCAGGTATGAGGGGGCGCCCTCACCCATATGGATGGGGGGACGGCTTCTGCTGTTTGCTCAGGTCTGGAGACGTCACGTCTCGGATCGGTGGATTCAGGAGGTGGTGTCCTCTGGTTACAAGATAGAGCTGACAGCCAGGCCACCCACGACGTTCCTATGTTCCAGGATATCCCAAAAGCCGCTAAAAGCTCAGGCTTTGAGAACGGCTGTTCAACACCTCCTGCGGATCGGTGTGATTTGCCCTGTGCCCCAGCAGGAACAGGGTCAGGGGTTCTACTCCAACCTGTTCACGGTTCCCAAGAAGGACGGAACGCTGCGGCTGATCTTGGACCTGAAGGGTCTCAACAAATTTGTAAAGGTCAGGCATTTCCGCATGGATACGTTGCGGTCGGCGGTGAGATCGCTTCGGCCTGGCAACTTCATGTCCACAGTGGACATCAGGGACTCTTATCTGCACATCCTGATTTTCCAAGGACATCAGAAGTTCTTGAGGTTTGCACTGGAGGATCAACATTACCAGTTTGTAGCACTCCCGTTCGGCATATCCTCAGCCCCCCGTGTGTTCACCAAGGTGCTGGCAGGCATCATGGCTATTCTAAGGAGTCAGGGTATTCGTGTGTCAACCCTGGAAACCATTGGTTGGGTAATCAATTACCCCAAGTCGTTTATCGCGCCTTCAACAGTGAGATCCTTCCTGGGAATGACGATAGACACTGCTCAGGTCAAGGTTTTTCTGCCACAGCAGAAGATCTTGGGACTCCAGATGCAAGTGCAGACCTTGCTGATTTGTCAAT
The DNA here is from genome assembly GCA_027917425.1 of Gastrophryne carolinensis. Taxonomy (NCBI): domain Eukaryota; kingdom Metazoa; phylum Chordata; class Amphibia; order Anura; family Microhylidae; genus Gastrophryne; species Gastrophryne carolinensis. The sequence continues at coordinate 388,170,586 of CM051237.1, read as the reverse complement.
AGCCTTCGGTACGTCTGGGGATGAGATTGGTGGGCCTAATGGTGTCATGCTTCGAGGCAGTACCCTTCTCCCAATTTCACATGAGACCTCTACAATTGAACCTGCTGACCGGCTGGAATCGGTCGCCGGAATCTCTGGAACAAGAATTTTCGCTGTCCCCCCTGGCCAGGCAGTTCCTCTTGTGGTGGTTGGACTCCCGGAACCTGCTGGTGGGCAAGTCCTTTCTGACTCCCCATTGGGAGATAGTTACCACGGATGCCAGCTTTACCGGATGGGGAGGTGTTTGGCAGACCCAGAAGATCCAGGGTCAGTGGGGTCCGAAGGAGAACCGGTTACCCATAAATCTCTTGGAGTTGAGAGCAATCCAGTTGGTTCTTCTGCGCCTGACCCCTCATTTAAAAGGCCATTTGATCCAGGTCCGCTCGGACAATCAGACAGCTGTGGCCTACATCGACCACCAGGGCGGGACTCGGAGCAAAAGATCCCTTAAGGAGGTAAGCCGGATTCTGACTTGGGCAGAGGAGAATGTTCCCTGCATCTCAGCGGTTTACATCCCCGGGGTGGAAAACCAGGAGGCAGACTCCCTAAGCAGGAGTTCCTTGCGCCTGGGGGAATGGTCCCTCAGCAGCGAGACCTTTCAGGCTCTGTGCCTCTGCTGGGGTCATCCAGACGTGGATCTGTTTGCGTCCAGACACAATCTCAAGCTTCCAAGGTTCGTCTCTCTCTCAAGAGATCCTCTGGCCATAGCAACAGACGCTCTGGCGATCCCTTGAATTTCTGTATGCATTCCCTCCGTTTCCGCTCTTGGGCAGAGTGCTGCGCAAGATAGCCCAGGAGGGGGTGCCAGCCATCCTGGTGGCTCCTCCCTGGCTGAGAAGAGTTGGTTTGCAGACATAGTTCAGATGTCGATAGATCACTACATCATGCCCGACGACCCAGGTCTTCTCACACAGGGGTAGCTGCGGCACGCGAATTTATGGACGCTGGCTTTGACTGCCTAATTATTGAAACCTCAATCCTGACGGAGAAGGGGTTATCGGCCAGAAGTCTTCTTCCATGATCTACTACAGAGTTTAGCGGGCCTATATCGCTTGGTGCGAGGCCAAGAGCCTTCCTTGCCGGAAATTTTCTATTTCTAGTATTCTGGAGTTTCTACAACACGGTTTAGACTTGGGCCTCCAGCTGAGCACCCTCAAGGGTCAGGTCTCGGCCTTAGCCATTTTTTTCCTGAGGTCCATTGGCAATCATAGATTGATCAAGACTTTTTTCCAGGGAGTCACCCATGTCCGGCCACCGCGTAAATCAGTCTTACCGGTGTGGGACTTGAATCTAGTGCTGTCTGCTCTCCAGGAGCCATTGAATGATGCTACATTGTCTATGCTGACTCTCAAAGTGGTCTTTCTGGTGGCAATCACCTTGGTGTGTCGCATATCAGAGCTGGCCGCGCTTTGTATGAAACCTCCCTACTTTGAGTTGCACAGAGATAAGGTGGTTTTTCTTTTAAACCTGATTTTTTGCCTAAGGTTTTCTATTCTTATTACCTTAATGAAGAGGTTGTCTTACCTTCCTTGTGTCCAGCACCGGCTAATTCCAAAGAACGGACCCTCCATGCTTTGGATGTGGTCAGAGCCATAAGGTATTACCTGGCTGCGACTGAATTTTTCAGGAAATCATATTTTTTTTTTGTCCTAACAGAGGTTTCTAGGTAGGGTTTGCCACCAGCCAAGTCCACTCTCAGTAAGTGGATTAGACAGGCGGTGGTACAAGCATATTCTGCCAGGGGGAAGGAACCCCCTTTTCGGATCACAGCTCATTCTACTAGGGCTATTGGTGCCTCTTGGGCTTTTCAGCATCAGGCATCAGTGGAACAAGTTTGTAAGGCCGCCGCTTGGTCTTCTGTTCATACTTTTACAAAGCTTTACAAGGTGGATGTCAGGGCCTCAGCTGAAGCTGTTTTTGGATGAAAGGTGCTTCAGGCGGTAGTGAAATGAACTACATGCTGTTTCGCACTGGGGATCCCGCCCATATGGACACTGCTTTTGGATGTCCCAATCATGAAGATATTGGGACGGCCTGGACTGGATGGAGGAGAAAAATACAATTCTGTGACACTCACTTGTAGAATTGTTTTTGTATCCATCCAGTCCAGGCCGTCCCACCCGGCCCTTGTGTTCATTATGTCCTGCTTGCCTGTTATGGTGATGAACCATTTTTGCTCATAGGACACTAGTTTTAGTTTTTCTAGTTTTTTCATTCTGGAGAGTACAAGCAGAGGCTATGTGAGGTAACATGGTCTCTTATGTTTTTGTTCGGGCCTCCCGGCCTGCCCTTTTGTTGAGTGCTGCTTTTAAACCACTGGGGAATGATGGGCGGGCAGCTGCATTTATAGGGGGCCGGGAGGAGCTACTAGGGGCGAACACCCAATCGTGAAGATATCGGGACGGCCTGGACTGGATGGATACAAAAACAATTCTACAGGTGAGTTTCACAGAATTGTATTTTTTAAATGTTGATGGCAGAAAGCAAAACAATTGGGTGACAGAGAGCAAAACATTTCAGTGATGCTAACCTTTTTCTAATGTATCTAAAATGTGGGCTTCATACTGTATGTGACAAAACTGTAGAAACCTGGCCAATTGTATTTTCCCACCGCTCCACTCAAAGTATAGTAATGATACAAACACAGAGGGTGGTATTGAAAGATAAATCACATGCTTGATAGGGGAAGTTCCTGGAATAACAGTGAATCAGATGAAATGTAAACAATTCAAGTGAATTTTTTTTAAACCTGGCAGATTCTGGCGCTCAGCATAAGTGTCAAAGCAGGTCAATATACCTTTATCTAACTTATCAAAGGGAAACAGCCATTAACCAGTAAAAAATTACCAGAAATGTTTCCATTTATTTTTCAGTTTTAGATATGTTAAAGAAGTCTGTTAAAGGTGTGAATCATGAGACAAATACATTATGGGGTTTATTCATCAAGGGATAGCGGCAGGTAGCTTCTGGTGAACGCCGGGCGCTGTACGCAATACCACATTTATCAAAGCGTTTCCGGTGAGCTACTCTAACAGCGTCATGTAGCATCCGATTTATCATCACAGACGGCTCAGCGCATATCGCCGGTGCTCTGGCTTCCAGAACGCCTGGTATTACCTGTCGCTCTACCATACATTTAAATGGACGTTACTTCTCTTCACTTTAAACAGGGTTTTATTTTTATTTTCTTTTTTTTTTAAATCATATCATTGTGTGACGTCTCCTGGCCTATTAAATGTAATTTTTGAAAACTTTTTTGATTTTTTATATTTCTATGCAGAATTGTCATTACAGGTCTGGTATTAAAGTGGACCAACACCCAGGATTTTGACTATCCTGGGTTTTGGTCCACTTCGGCGGGGCACCCCGATCGTGGGTGCCCCGCTGTGTGAAACCCCCCAGAAACCCCAATAAACTCACCTCTCCCCGCTCCCACGTGACTGCCCGGTCCAATCCCCGCCAACGTCCAGGCAGGGAACAGGAACGTCCAAGCGGCTTCCGCCGCCGCCGCCTCCCTCGCGTCACTTTCGGCGCGCGCGCGCCCGTGCCGGCCATTCACAGACGGCCGGCGCGGGCACGCCTAGAGGGGCGCGAGGGAGGCGGCGGTGGCGGAAGATAAGGTAGGTGATTTGGGGGGGTTTCACCCTGCGGGACATCCCGATCTCGGATGTCCCGCGGGGTGGGAGGTGATCGGCCCGGGAATCTTATAGATTTCCGGGCCGATCACCTCTCGGTGTTGGTCCACTTTAAAGTGTTAATGTCACAATGTAATAACAATGTATTTCCATATGTTTTCGCTTTGTTACTAGTGGATATGTGTTCAAAAACGGACTTTAATCACACAGCTTCTGTCGTTCTGGGCTACAGCGACTCAATTTTGTGCACCAGTGCTGTGTGAGACTGTTTTTTTGATGAATATGGTTTGAGTCGCTCACACTGACTAGTCACTACCGTTTGCTCCCATATAGTGCTGTACTGGTGATATAGCGACTGACACATCAGATTCATCAATGCCGGCCATGTTACTATAGCGACTCACGGATGATCAAATCGACCACTAGCGGTCACTCTTAGTGCAGCTCTACATTGCTATTACCTGGCACTAGTAATGAATCAACCTGTAATAGTTCCTGACAACACATCAGTTGTCCTGGCAATATATGACAATATGGAGGAACAGTTGGAAACAGTGCACCTCACTGAACAGCATGCCTCGATCATTTGATTTATTTGGGCACCTCCTGCCAGAAGCTTGGTAGATAGTGTACAACCATTGAAGCCTGGTTGATAGTGTACAACCAAGGAAGCTTGGTTGATACTGTACAAAAAGGGAAGCTTGGTTGATACTGTACAACCAGAGAAGCTTTGTTGATACTGTACAACCAGGGAAGCTTGGTTCATACTGTACAACCAGAGAAGCTTTGTTGATAATGTACAACCAGGGAAGCTTGATTGATAGTGTACAACCAGGGAAGCCTTGTTGATAGTGTACAACCAGGGAAGCTTTGTAGATAGCGTACAACTATGGAAGTATGGCAGATGGTGTACAACCATGGAAGCTTGGTAGATAGTGTACAACCATTGAAGCCTGGTTGATAGTGTACAACCAAGGAAGCTTGGTTGATACTGTACAAAAAGGGAAGCTTGGTTGATACTGTACAACCAGAGAAGCTTTGTTGATACTGTACAACCAGGGAAGCTTGGTTCATACTGTACAACCAGAGAAGCTTTGTTGATAATGTACAACCAGGGAAGCTTGATTGATAGTGTACAACCAGGGAAGCCTTGTTGATAGTGTACAACCAGGGAAGCTTTGTAGATAGCGTACAACTATGGAAGTATGGCAGATGGTGTACAACCATGGAAGCTTGGTAGATAGTGTACAACCAGGAAAGCTTGGTAGATGGTGTACAACCAGGGAAGCTTGGTAGATAGCGCAGGTGGTGGTCCTATGATGCTCTGTGCATGCATTGTGCATGGTGTCATGCATGGCCTCCTGGCAAAATGCAAGTAGCCAGGTTGGACATGCATTTAGCGCTGGACTAGGCGAGCATTATGCCCTATTGATTTCATGAGTGAAAAGGTAAGGAATTACACAGTGTGGCATACCTAAATCGGGGGCAAGGGAGAAAACTCATGGGTTTTGTTCTTAACATAGTCATTACTGTGATATTATATTTATATATTATATTTATTCTTTGTGGGTGGTTAGATTCTTTATTCCATTGTTTAAAACTCCAGGCAGAAGGCAGATCTCAATATTAGTTTGAAGCTTAGAGCGGCTTAGTAAAGCTGAATGGTGCATGAGACCCTGGACGTTTGTCCATGTCGAGGTGAGTATACATGCTGACCCAGGGGATTTCACACAGTGGGGCACCTCACACCAGGTATAGGGAATCGTCTGGCCCTGGAGTCTTTTAGGTTTCTATCAGTTTCTGCTTGTCCGTCATTAAGGTTTAAAAAGTCCACTTACTCGGGCCCTCCATTGTCTGTCATTAAGGTTTTAAAGGTCCACTCCATTGATGCCATAAGAGCTCTATTTGGCACGTGGGTGTGATTTTGACCTCTAAAGCTGGGCTCCCTGAAGTGATGCTGCCTGTACCTTGACCTTAGTAACCTCCTTCCCCCATTCCTTTTAGATTCAACACTTCATGGGATTGTCTTTATCAGTCTGACCACTGTCTTGTTGTCACAACTACTGTTATGTATTCATGATTCACCATACTCCTCTTCTGACTTTTCGCTGACCAATCATGGCCTGGCTTTACCCTCCTATGAGGACTTCTGGTCCTATCATAACTTTTGTTTTTGACCTTGTATGGAGTCTAACCCCCAGTCCTGTGTATGGAGTCTGACCCCCAGTATTGTGTATATTAAGTTCCACTTCAATTCCACGTCACTGATTTGTATTCAGGACAGCATAAAAAAACACCTTTTGTAAATGCCTTTAAAGTGGACCAACACCCACCGCTGATCGGCCCGGGAATCTATAAGATTCCCGGGCCGATCAGCTCCCTGCCTGCGGGGCACCCCGATCGGCCGCTGTGTGAAACTTCTTGACAAGCACACAACTGCCTGAGCTGCTGACCCATGAGCTGGGATATTATTAAGGTCTGTAACTACATCACATCTTACACCAGACTCCTATACTGGTTCAGTTAGGATCTATGCAGTATCCCTCGTTTAAGGGCAAGATCCTTGGCCATTTGTCATGCCAATTGCAACATTATTTTGTGTGTTGTACAGGATTTCTATTTGCTTAAACATAGCAAGCAACTCCACCACAGTCCATCTTATAGAAACTTGCAGAAAAAAACAAGACAATGCTGTACCTGTCACCATATTATACATGCTCTGACTGGCCCACAGGTTTACAAGGGAATCCCCCACTGGGGCCCCTGGACTAAACGGTGTATAGCTTATTTTTGGCATTCAAAGTGCCCAGAGACAATACAAATTGGCATAATGTTTCTATACATGGGCCCTGATTATAAGCCAGTAATAGATGCATCCAAGTGTGTAGTGGGCTCCCAGATTCATTTCTACTGGCGGCCCCCAGATCCCCCAGGCCGATACTGCATTTCTACACAGACCTACTGCCCTTCTCACAGCACACATTAACCAGAGGCCTTATCAAAATAAAATTACACCACACATTTTTGAGATTATATATATTATACACACAAATACACATAAATGAAGATGATGGGGGGGGTAGCTTTGCGTTTGTCATTTCTGTACATGCTGGTTTCTATGCATGTCAATGTGAACCCTACAGCTGGCTATTAAGTGAAAGCAGAGCTTTCAGCTCTAACGTGTTTACCAGATTTTCACTGACATTCTAGTTTTTCCCCCAGAAGTTATGTCGCCAGAGCCGCATATTTCTAATTGTCGGCAGTGGGGAGAAGTCATACAGGATGTGGAACACAGGAAATGTTCTAAACACAAATACAATATTAACTGTGGGTATTACATAGCTGGGTGAACAGGACAAATACCAATTCCACCCTGTTACAATCTTTTGGGGCCCATTTGGTTATTCTAAGTATGTCACACACCCTGCTTCAGAATAGTCATTACACTTGGGTTATACCGACCTGTAGAGGGCGATCTTGCAGAGATGTCATGAAAAAAAGGAAGCCCCTCCCGGTCCATAAATACCTGGGACCTCCCACTCATTACCCAGTCTTTCATCTCTGCAGTCAGAAGATGGATGTCTCCTCCTTGCAGGTAGCCGGGGTAACCTCCGGCCCTCTTGTTGGTCTATTTCTGCCTGGACCTACTTTAATTAAAAATTCCCCTTGCCTCCCAGCCTAGGCTGCTGGTCCGGGCAAGGGTAGACGGCACCTTACGGTGCTTGGGAGCTATGCTCCACCGTGAGACCCCATACTAAGGGTAGGCGGTTGCCCGGGTTGGCGATCCCGGAGTGGGATGCCCCGTCCCTTGCCCTTCCACCTTTGGTGTGATTTACCCTCTCCCGGTCACCCATTGCTCCCTAAACGAGGGGGGGGGGGCTTTTCCCTTGAGGATTGATTGGTTGATTGTTTTTATTGAAACTGTGTTTTATTAGTGTGTGTGTCGTTATGTTACACCTTGGCCGGCGCTGGCCATGGACATGCGTTATGTCAGGGGAGGGGGGCGGGGCCGGGCACGATGCGTGAACCGCACCAGCCCGCCCTCCTCCTCATCTCGCTCTCTGCCTCGCCTCGTGCTCTGCATCTCGGTTTGTGGACGGCGCCATTCTTGTAAGCGCCATGTGGGCTCCATGCTGTTCTTGATCCTATTATCTGCAGAATGGCTTTTTATTATTATGCATTTATATAAATTTATATATTTTTATAATGTCACACTGCTCAGTTTATGTGTGGGCCATGTTGTGTGTGTGTGATTAGCCATTTTCCTTATGTCTTCCAGGTGGACTCTTATTGGATTTTTAAGGGGTCCTCCCGGTCCTAGGGTCCCTGGGTTTGATTAGGGCTCTCAATAAATCCTCCCACGTGGGACTTAAAGGGGCATCCCGGGTTGCTTATTAGCGTAATTCCCTTGGTCATTGCGACTACCATTAAAATCACCATATGCAGGCTCCCCAGGATACCAGGCTTGGGCTCCCCTCGGGGGAATCCCGGAAGTGTGTGGGTTGTGGGGCATCCCTTTCGGGGATAATGTATTACTTTGTATACCATGTGCGCAGCAGGCTATAACGCGGCAGACGGGGGCCCAGGTGTCTGGGTCAGCGCCGCTGGCCTCATCGCCTACCCCACCCAGTCTGATCCGTACCCCGAGTGATGTCGTCACGGGTGGGGAGTCACAATCTGATGTGTGTGCCACATTGGCCAATCTTGAGAAATTATTTTCTAGCGCTGTGGCCAGAAAGGCCACGGCTAAGAGAAAGCACTTGTCTTCAGTCGCGCCGGCCTTTGATTTTGATGAGTTTGATTCACTTGACTGGTCTGATTATTCCCCGCTCGAGGAAGGGGAATTATTTGAGGAATCTGATGGTTCTGACGATCAGCAATTTGTTGGCGCTGATACAGAGCAGGGACAGGGGGATGCCGTGGATACCCCTAAGGTCCTGGCTCATCTTTTCGAGGTTCTGGCTATTTCTCCTCCAGAGGAGGTTCCTCCGCAGAAGGGGGAGTTCTTTGGGACTTCTAGGCCGCGCTTGGAATTCTCAAATCAAAAGCATTTTGATGGCATCATTCTTAAGGAATGGGAGAGGCCTACTCGGCTTCTGGGTGTTCCTCAGGGCTGGGATAAGAAATATCCTTTTCCGGTGGAAGCGGTGAAGCGCTGGTCGTTCCCTCCCGAGGTTGATGCCCCCGTGTTGGGGTTGTCTAATTGTTCTATTTTGCATTCTCCTGACTCCACCACCCTAAAAGATGGTGAGGACAAGCGCATTGATCAGATGGCTTGTTACGGTTTTGCCAGTGTCGGTTCGGCCTTGCGGCCTGTTTGTGCTTCGGCGCTTTTGGCGGTAGCTACCAGGTCGGTTGTTAGGGACCTGTTGACTACTTCCAGGCTTGACCCGGCTAGTGATGAGTTCACTGCCCTTAAGCGGTGCGAATTGTTCATGTCCTTTGTGCTAGCTGCCCTGGATGACACCATGGTGATGTGTAGTACAACTTCGCCTTTGCTGGTGGCTATTCGACGGTCGGTTTGGTTGCGCCAGTGGGCAGCTGATTTTGTGGGTAAGAAGTCGCTTACGGGTCTTCCCTTCGTGGGGTTGCGGCTTTTTGGAGAAAAATTGGATTCGGTCGCGAAAGGCGGCAAATTACCTCAGCGAAAGAAGCAGCGTCGTCCCTTTCGGGGGGTGGCCTCCTTTAACCCTTCCTTTTGCGGGGCCAGAGCGGGCAGGGGATTGGCCTTCTCTTCCTCCAGAGGTGATTCCTGGAACAGGGGCAGAGGACGTGCCCGTCCAGGTCACACCTGGGGTTCTAAACCCAAGCCCGCTGCCAAGCCACCCTTGCGGGTGGGGGGACGGCTGCGACACTTCTTCCAGGTCTGGACCAGGAGATCTCAGACAGATGGATTCTGGAAGTGGTGTCTTCCGGTTACAAGCTGGAGTTCGAGATTCGGCCCCCTCCAAGATTCTTCAGGTATCGGGTGTCTTCGGATCCTCTGGCCGCGCAAGGGCTCCGAGCGGCAGTAAGGAATCTTCTGGACATGGCTGTCATTTGCCCGGTGCCTTCCTCGGAAATGGGCCTGGGCTACTATTCCAATCTGTTCACGGTGCCCAAGAAGGACGGCTCCGTTCGTCCCATCCTGGATCTGAAGCTTTATCCGTCCCAGGAAGTTCCGCATGGAAACTCTGCGTTCAGCCATAAATTCACTTCGTCAGGGGGACTTCATGACGTCCATAGACATCAAGGATGCTTTTCTGCATGTTCCTATATTCCCGGCACACCAGAGATTTCTCAGGTTCCTGGTGGAAAATCGGCATTTTCAGTTTGTGGCCCTGCTGTTCGGCCTTACCTCGGCTCCAAGGGTTTTCACCAAGGTGCTGGCAGGGGTGATGGCCCTTTTCAGAGCCCAGGGTATTCGCATCGTGGCATATCTGGACGACCTTCTCATTATGGCATCTTCTCTCAGCCAAGCGGAGCTAGACACCAGAGCTGTGGTATCCACTCTGGAGAGATTCGGCTGGATGATCAACTATCCCAAGTCTTCCCTCTCCCAGTCCAGGGTGGTGTCATTTCTGGGAATGTCTCTGGATACTTCTAATGCCAGGGTGTTCCTTCCTCGTCCCAAGGTTCTGTTGCTTCAGGAATTGATTCAGCTTCTTCTGTCCAACCCTCGTCCGTCAATCCGGCTGGGGATGAGACTGGTGGGATTGATGGTGGCTTCCTTCGAGGCGGTTCCCTTTGCTCAGTTTCACACAAGGACACTCCAGCTCCATCTTTTGGCGGTTTGGGACAGGTGTCCGCTGTCGTTGGATCAGTCTTTTCTGATGTCCCCCCGGGTTCGGCATTCCCTTCGGTGGTGGATGGAACCAAGCAATCTGATGAGGGGCAGATCTTTTCTGATCCCTCGTTGGGAGACTTTCAGGTTGGGGGGGTTTCTGGAAGGATCTTCAGTTTCAGGGACTGTGGGGGCCTCAGGAGGCTCACGACCCCATCAATGTTTTGGAGCTGAGAGCCATCAGGTTGGTTCTGTTTCACTTGACTCTTCAGTTACAGGGCTTACCGGTTCAAGTTCGGTCGGACAATCGGACGGCGGTCGCCTACATCAATCACCAGGGAGGGACTCGCAGCAGGAGTGCCCTCAGAGAAGTGTCCTTGATTCTTGCCTGGGCGGAGAGCAATGTCTCATGCATCTCGGCAGTGTACATTCCGGGAGTGGAGAACACAGAGGCGGACTCCCAGAGCAGGTGCTCATCTCGCCGGGGGGAATGGTCTTTCAATCCCAAGGTTTTTCGGTCACTTTGCCACCGGTAGGGGACTCCGGAGGTGGACCTCTTTGCCTCTCGTCACAATCACAAGCTTCCGGCATTTGAGTCTCTCTCGCGGGATCCTCTGGCTTTGGCAGTGGATGCTATGTCTCTGAGCTGGAGGGATCTGGGGTTCCTGTACCTGTTCCCTCCGTTCCCTATGGTGGGCATGGTGGTGCGCAAGCTGGCTCTGGAAGGGGCGCCAGCAATCCTGGTGGCTCCAAGATGGCCAAGGCAGGTTTGGTTCGCAGACGTCGTTCGGCTGGCAGTGAATCAGTTCGATCTGCCCCTTCTGCCGGATCTGCTCGCTCAGGGTCAACTACTTTACCCCAATTTACCAACGCTGGCTTTGACGGCGTGGCTGCTGAAACCTCCATTTCAAAGGAGGAAGGTCTTTCTGATGCTGTGATTCAGACTCTTGTTAGTGCTAGGAAGAGGTCTTCCTCTACCATCTACTATAGGACTTGGAGGTCTTATATTGATTGGTGTGAGGTCAGGGCCTTGCCTTGCAGGGTGTTTTCTATCCCTAGGATTTTGGATTTTCTGCAACATGGTCTGGACTTGAGGTTCCAGCTTAGTACGTTAAAAGGGCAGGTTTCTGCCCTGGCGGTTTTCTTTCAAAGGTCTTCATCCTCTTCATCCTCTGGTTAAGACTTTTTTCTAGGGGGTTACGCATGTGCGGCCTCCTAGGAAGCCTCTGCTCCCTGTTTGGGATTTGAATTTGGTGCTTTCTGCTCTTCAGGGTCCTCCTTTTGAGCCATTGCAGGATATTGCTCTTTCTGTGCTCACTCAAAAGGTTGCCTTTTTGGTTGTTATCACCTCAGTTCAGCGTGTCTCAGAGTTGGCGGCTTTGTCCATTCAGGCCCCTTACTTTGAGAGGCATCAGGACAAGGTTGTTTTCCGCTTCAAGACAGATTTTCTTCCTAAAGTGGTTTCTGCTTTTCATGTTGTTCTTCCCTCCTTGTGTCTTAAGCCCAGCAATGACAAGGAGGGGTTTTTGCATTCCTTGGATGTGGTTCGCTGTGTGAAGTATTATTTGGTGACTACTTCTTCCTTTCGTATGACTGACGCCTTTTTTGTGGTGCTCTCCGTGCCTAGGAAAGGTTTGGCACCCGCCAAGTCTTCCATTAGTAAATGGAAGGTTTGGCACCCGCCAAGTCTTCCATTAGTAAATGGATTCGCCAGGCCATTGTTGGGGCCTATTCTGCCAAGGGGAATATTCCCCCTTTTCGTGTTACTGCTCATTCTACTCGTGCTGTTGGGGCGTCCTGGGATTTCCAGCACCAGGCCTCTGTTGAACAAGTTTGTAAGGCTGCTACTTGGTCTTCTGTTCACACTTTTTCCAAGTTTTATAAGGTTGATGTGCGGGCCTCAGCGGATGCTGTTTTTGGCCGCAAAGTTCTGCAAGCTGCAGTGGTTTAAGTTTGTGCATTATTGCTTTGTTTTGGATCCCCGCCCTTTATGGACACTGCTATTGGATGTCCCAAGTGTAATGACTATTCTGAAGCGGGGTGTGTGACATACTTAGAATAATACCATTTTATAATTACTCACCTGTAAAATGGGTATTATAAGTATGTCACACACCCCGCTCTTTGGTATTCTGGATCCTTTATATGGTGAACCTTTTTTTAATGTTACTGTTTATAATTGGCTCTTCCTGGTCCTTTTACTGCTGTCTTAATACTGGGTAATGAGTGGGAGGTCCCAGGTATTTATGGACCGGGAGGGGCTTCCTTTTTTTCATGACATCTCTGCAAGATCGCCCTCTACAGGTTGGTATAACCCAAGTGTAATGACTATTCTGAAGCAGGGTGTGTGACATACTTATAATACCCATTTTACAGGTGAGTAATAACAAAATGGTATTTTCTTCTCAATACCTGAGCTCATACCACTGAAGGTTGATCCAGGGCACTGTTACAGACTCTGTCACACTCTGCTTTACTAATGGATTTTTCTGGTGCTTTCTCTCTGCACACTAAGCTAAGGAGTCAGATCTTTTCCCAGTGGAACTATATGGGCCCAGTTCACAGCAGCAGAGAAGAAGAAGCCTGAAATTGCCTCCCTGTCAGATCCTAAGAGGCATGGGTTGAGTGACAACAGGGAACAAGGGACAGTGAACAAACATCACAGTTCAACTCCCGGTGGCCTCAGAATATGTTAAATTGATGCTATAATGAAAGGAAATTAATGTCATCACCTTTTATCCTTGGCCCAATGCCCCAAAACAGCCTGTGTTTCTTTTTTTAACTAACGCCTTCGCCCCATATACTCATAACAAAAACTGGATGCAGTTGGTCATATTGCTTTCTGGCTGGGCAGCCTTGCCCCCTGGTGCTTTCCAGTGATGATACATTCAGTTACAGTACACATAGCTCAGCATAGGGGAGCACTTCAACCTAACTACCATTATGTGACAGTTTAGTTGTAACTGGCTGCTATTTGGACATCATACTACTTTCAGTTAGTGTTTTATGAATATTGGGCAAAGGCTTTAGTAGAAAAAAACAGGCTGTTTTAGGGCACTGGGTTGAGGATAGCAAGGCAAGGTGATGGCATAAACTTTCTTTCAAAAAGATTCCAGGCCTGGTCGCTAACCTGCCCCCAGAGCATCCTACACTGGACTTGGCTGGGCGCAGGGGCGCACACCCGCCCGAATAGCATGCAATACAAAAGTCGATCTCAAAAGTGCTGCTGAGCGTGCCCCCAAACCAACAGCAGCGTTTGGGCGTCCAGGCAGGGGGTGGGCGAATGATGAAGGGTGGACGCAGAAATGGGTTTCCATATGCTTTAAAGAGGAACAAAACCAGGATTTTGATCTTTGCCCCCCAGTCACCGCACTCTGATCCGCTCCCGCCCAGAGCGTGCTGGTGGCCGCATCCCTGCTACCCTTTAACAGGGAGTGTGCCCTCGCCGGCGATTCACAAATTCCTGGCGCGGGCACGCATCCTGCTAAAGGAATAGCGGGGATGCGTCCACTACTTATGCATGCGCCGTTGGAACGAGAAAGAAGGTGAGTTTTCGGGCGACCCAGGGAGTTTGACACAGCAGGGCATCCTGAATCTTGATGTCCCGGGGGGAGCGAGTATGCCTGCCCTGGAGTCTCATAGAATCCTTCCCCACTGGTGAGTTGTGTAGCAAAATCTCCTGTGGAAATCGCTAGTGCTACTGTGATTGCTGTTTGACAGGCAATTTACCGGTACCTGTAATAGAGCTTGCGATTACCATTCTGTTGTGTGCAGCAGTTGCAAGTAGACTGCTGTAGTATGGTATGAAAAGGCCCATAGGTTACTGTGGCGATTTCTGGGGGCGATATGTGGAGGAGCCTATGTGTAGCCCTGCCATAGCTCAAACCTGTACTATAACCTTTTTCCTGTCATTTTAAGTGAATTGGATACAACTAAATATTGAGACAACAGAGACACATGAGGTTTCCTTTCTGTGCATGATGCCATGTGAGAACAAATTTAATAAATTAGGTGGAGAAACCACAATGATGTGGTCCCCTGAGCTTATGCGCATGATGTGGTTGCTACCTCGGCACCTGCTGTAGTAACTTCCCTGCATATAACTTTATTTATACTTTATACTAGCTAAAACTGGGTAGACATTAATTGAAAGAAATGGATTGTTCCAGAAAATGTAGCAAACAATCACTCACAAACTACAACCCCAGTAAGGTAACAAAATTCCTGGAGGTGGTAACAAAATGACAGTGACTGTGTCATTGTTATTATCAGCGTCCCAACTGTTACTTGTTGAAAGGCCAGTTACTGGTAAACATTATAACAATTCAATCTCTGGTCCTCTTGCTCGGCCATATGCTGTATTATGATATCCAGAATCTGCATACGGTATATCTTTCATATTTTACAATAGCTACAACATCTGGCCCACCAAAGCTTTTAAGTGCCTTGAAAGGCAATGTAAGGTAACTTTTAGTTTGAAATGTATTGTGTTCTAAATTAAAATGTGTACTAGGAGATTAAGGGTTTAGAACTGGAGGGATTTCCCTGACTCAGTGACTCAGAAACTGCCTCCTTGTCTGTTACTCCAGTGAGCCTCTTGATGAAGTTCCATGTATGGGAAATTGAAACTGTTGGTAGGAGGGTAAATTGTTAAGGGTGAGGAAGCAGGGGGGCTGTGGGGAGCACCTAGCAAGTGGCTGGGAGGGGGGACTCCTGGAGCTGGAAGGGCACATTGTGGAAGGTAGGGGAGAAGAAGGGCTCAGACATAGACACATAAACGCAATAAACAGCACATACTCGCCTATACTTGCCTACAGTCTTGCACAGCTGAATCACTCGATGCCGGGAGTTTAAATCTTACCTGCATCTGTAGTATCATCCCGCCATCTCTGTGTCCCGAAATCCAGTGTTTTTCCCCTTGTGTCCGTCCTAATGACTCTCCGCACCCGTTTCGTTCACTACAATAAATCGACCCACATTTGTCCCCAGGTCTCTTCTATGTGTTCCTCTGTGCATACTCGTCGACTCACTTGGGAAAGAACACAAAACTTTTTCTTCAGTTCTAACCACAAGTGTTCGATTGGGTCTGTGGACTGTGGGGGAAATCCAGCACTTTTACCACATTCATAAAACAAAAACGAAAAGAGTCACACTACTACAAAAATTCAATGAACTACAACAGGTTAATTTGCCAAACAAACTCCTAAAATGGCAGGACAGATAAACTTACCTGAACAGACTGCACAAACCCTGTTGTAAAATACTCATACAATTTATCTTTTTTAACTAAATACGACACACATATACAACCAGTTAAAAGAAAAACAGGGATGAGGTTGCCCTCTACTGGTGGATATCAATCAATACCATGTGTCATTATGGTCTTAATAAAGTGACACAAAAATCTGCAATAATAATAAATAATAATAATAAAGAAAACTAATAAAAATATATATTGTGCAAGCAACTAAATAATAAGAAATCTATGAGTATAAACATGTGCACAATCAATAACATATCAGGATCTCAAACCATGGATGCTGTGGGTTTGGGGTTCCCTCCTGGGTAATGTATTTTTGATTATTGCATTTTTGGTCCTGAATGTTACTGATTGGGCACTTGTCTATACTCATAGATTTCTTGTAAATACTATTGTGGGTATTATTATGGTAGCTTTTGCACGTTGCACTTTATCTCTGCTTTTTGCATTACAGCTTGTAGCATTGTCAGTTTATCTGTCCTGACTTTTTTGGGGTCTACTTCATTTATACATTTGATCCATTTGCTCACCAATCTCTACATTTGCTTGAGGTCATTGTCCTGCTCAAAGCTTATGTCGTCCTCTTTCATACCCATAGTACACGAGTGTACAAAGTAACTCATCTTGTAGGATACTCGCATACAGCTTTGCATTGAGAACATCATCAATCCTAATCAAATATCCAACTCCTTTGGCTGTGAAACAACCCCATATCATCAGGCTTCCGCCACCAAAATTGGCCGCTCCTTCAATTTCTCGATTTGTTAGTACCCTGTACCGTGTTTCTTCCAGACTCATTTGCACCCATAGGAGCCCAGTCTATTGACGTATGTCTCATCGCTCCAATTTATCCATTTCCAATCTTTTGTTGTCCATATTTCACATTTTTTGGAAGACTCAAGCCAACGCTTCTCATGACCTCTCCTCTCGCTTCTCCAGTGCTACCCCTCTCTGTCAATCCCTCCACTGTTTACCTGTCTCCCATAGAGTTTAGTTCAAACTTCTTACGCTAAACTACAAAGCTCTCTCTAACCAGGCCCCTTCCTACATTTCATCTCTGATCCAGCGTTACCAACCCAAGCGCAACCTCCGCTCTGCCTCTGACATTCTCCTGTCCTCTTCCTTGGTTACTTCCTCCCACTCCCGCCTTCAAGACTTCTCCTGTGCCTCTCCACTTCTCTGGAATGCCCTTCACCGCTCGATCCGCCACTCTCCATCACTCCAAGCCTTTAAAAGTGCCCTCAAAACTCACTTCTTCAGACAAGCATATGACCTGGCTTAAGCAACTCCTATAACCTTCAATGGCACATGCAGCCATACTCAAGCTCTACCACTTGTGACCCCGCCCCTTTGTCTCCACCCCCATCCTTTAGACTGTAAGCCCGCAAGGGCAGGGCACTCCTCCCTATTGTACAAAATGTGGCATCTCATTTTGTATTGTTCTCTGTACTATATGTTTTACCCTGTCTGTAATCATACCATGTAAAGTGCTACGGAAGTTGATGGCGCAATATAAATAAACAATAATAATAATAATGACGCTATTAAAATCGAGGCTTCACCTTTCACTCTTATATTTGACCAGCAGAGGGAGAAATACAGCCAGAAATATGACATGCTTGGACTTCTGTTAGTGTTGTTCTGAATGAGGTGGTCATTTTGTGGAACTCAAAAAAAAAATCAAGGGACTGGAATTTATGTTCTGCAAAAAAAAACAAAAAAACAATAGTTTATTTTTCAGCTTGACTTTTTTTTTTAAATTTGAAGGACTATTTAGATTTTAATTAATTATAAAAAAAAAATAGGGCATCTATATAACGCTCTTTCTTCCATCTGTGACTTTCCTGGGAAATCCAGGCCAACATTTTGTTTGGTTAAAGGAAAAAGGAAAGCTAGTTTAACAGTTAATCATTCTGAAATCAGAGATTAGAAATGAAAGGCAGCTTCCAGCAGAAGAAAAATCTTGAGTTTCTGTGGTGCCGTGACACCCAGATAGGAAGGCACAGTGTATCTAACATAAATGTGCATGCATGAAATCACGCATTTTCCAACCAGTTTCCACTATATTGGCACACCTTTTTATGCCATGCCTGTTACATTTATTATTTCAAGCACAAGTCAGCAGTTCACAGGATTGGCGATCAGGCCATATTGTTACAGTTTGCAGCATTGTACTAAATGGACTTGTACAGACAACACCCGCAAATGTTTTCATTTTTCTGTTTAAATGGCTTATTGAAGCTCAAGTCAGGAGAGTGTGGAATGATTATAGGCACTTTATTGTTGGTCATCATGTAGTCAAGTGATTAGCTGCCAAGTAAGAGAGCATGGAAACATGGGAGTATCAGTTGCCCAGTATTGAGCTTGCTGCACGGGGATGATCCAAGGCAGTAAAGCCTTATTTGACTTTACGTTTATTACTACCTAATACTTTCTCATTAAGTTTATTATTATTTACTATTTTACAAAACACAGGGTGTCCTAATTGATTAGATAAATGTACAAGAAATCAGAAAATTTGAAACCACTCCTGACAGTAGAAAAACCTTCAAGAGGGGCCTTCAGGATGGACTGTGGGCCTTGTTGACATTAAGGTTGATTCATGGTTGGTGTGCAAAGCGCTCAGAAGGAGCCCAAACGATTCTGCATGAGCCTAGGCACATGATTCATTGCTGCGTGCGTACACTGGGTGCTTGTGCACCAAATGGCGTCTTCTTGCGCCAATTTGCACCTTCCACAAGGAAAATCTGCTGTTTTGAAGGGCAAATGGCCCTGCCCCATGCGCATTTGGCAGACTACGCACTTAACTGCTCCCCTTGCTCACCCATGTTTCGCCCCTTTCCTTTACTGTTTCTCCATAGCTATTTGATCTTTCCAGCTTCTGTGTTTTCTGTGAAGCTTTTTTGGCCACTTCGGAGTGTATTCTCTGGAAAACCTGTGTTCTCCATAACGTTTTTTGGCCCAATGTTTTGTCCCAGATGTTCTCTTTAACCCTCCAACCCCTGTTTGGTTTGCATATTAATGCTTAATAATGAAACTATAATTTTTTATTGTTTGTGTTTTTGCTAATATTTGGAGCCCAAAATCTACATTTTTGTTGTTTTGACCTTATTTTTTGTGATTTTTGACAGCTTTTTAGCATTTCTCCCCCCAAAAAAAAATGGTTTAATCCCTAAAAAGAACTTGCCTCTGACACTTTCATTGTTCAAAAACATGCCGGACGCCTCCCGCATGTGTTTTTGGAATGAAATTAGCCTGTTACTCATTGGAATCAGCAGTTTCCTCCATCTATTTGCTGGAGGAAATTCACTCTTCAAATTGACACATTTGCCCACATTTTTCTGCCCTCTAAACATACCATAAATCAGGTGCCGGAGACAGTTTGGTGCGCAAAAATGATCACAAATTGGGATGCTCTCGGGGGGTCCCCCGAGTTTTGGTCCCCTTTAACTATGATAATAAAAACTTTAGTCAAAAAGTTTTTGATCTGGATACAGCAGGTAAATAATCTCTTTTACTTGAATTCCCTAGATCTATTTTAGGTCAAACATAATTCTTGGCAATATATGAAAACACAAGTTGCAGTATTTCAGACCACACCGGAGTCTGTATTGTTGCCAGGTTATTTTCCCTATTTGATGTCCTAAATGTTCTTTTTCAGAAGAAATTTATATTAGAATCTACAGGCGTATAGTGTATTTAATAAAATTAATAACACCTTTATTTTTTCTGCTGCAGTATTGACAAAGAAATGGACAAGAACATGCTGGTGGAAAAAAAGGCTTTCCTTCGAGACTCTGGATATGAGAGTGTTGCCTACAAGCCCAGCATTTTGGACAAACTTCTGCACACTCACCCTGTGTGGCTTCAACTCAGTCTTGGCGATGAAAGTGTTCAGGATATTCTTCAGGATCAGCCATCAGCAGTATGTGCCACTTTGATTTATGTTCCTTTAGCTAAAAAAACAACATAGCAGGAGCTGAGATGTTATTTGGCAAATCTAGCCTCCATTGGATCACAGTTTAAGGGGACCCCCTGAAGCTACTTTCTCCTAGTTCAGTTCAGTCTCCGGCGTGCTCCTGTCAAATCCTACAGGGGAAGTGCCTGATAACCCTCCCCTCTGTTACAGCAAATGCAGTGGAGCATGTTCCAGTCTTTATGACTTAATGCAGGGGCCGAAACTGAGTGCACTGATTGGCTGAGCGGCCCACTCGCTCTCACTTGGCTATCGTCAGCTCCCACAGCGGCTAAGCAGTGGAGCAGAGGCGAGTGTGCCACCAGCTGCATTCCCCGCTCAGCTTCTAGCTGTGGCGTGGTCTGCACCAGCCATTCAGAAAGGCCGGGCCCGGGCACAGATAGTGGTGAGGAGGGATGCGCCCATGGCACCAAGACACGGCGAGGTCTTCAGGATCAGGTGAGTGGATCTGGGTGGTTTTACACATTTCAGGATGCCCCAACAAGTGGAACTTATACAGCCCTGGAATCTTTTAGACTCCAGGGACTCTGAAGTTCCTCTTTAAATCAATTTGTATTTTGGAGGCTACATTTATAGGTAGGTTACATTTATTGTATGTTACATTTTCTGAGTGGGATTGTTAATATATAAATATATGTCTATCTTTCTTAGAGCTTAAAGGAGCACTATTGCGAAAAATAAGGCAATTATAAAAATCCATATAAATATGCTGGATGGCGGGAGGAGGGGGGCACTCATACACCTGGCATTAAGAAATATCCAGCCAGGCTTGTTTTTTTTTTTTTTTTAATGGAAAATCAGGGGGGTATTTCAAATGTAAATGTTTGTTTTGGTTGAAAAAGCATAAGGTGCGCATCTTGTCTGCAGAGCTAAAATTTTCAAGTAAAATTATTCTCATTTTGAGGTGTTTGGCAACTCTTCCCTTGACACTACCTATGAATGTTGGGTATTGTTTTGTTTGGGGGACGTTGCTTTTTTAGACTGAATTAGATTTTTCTTGTTTGCATATTGTTTTTTTAGAAAAATGTGGCTTTGATTCTGCTTTTTTATTCTTTTTTAGGAAAACCCTGTGCAACCAAAGAATTCATCGAGGGATTAATTCCAAAAATACTGTGCCCACATCAACAAGCCTGGTACACCTAGAAATCTTAAAGGTGTGTACATCCAGAGAATATATAGTTTGTGGGGAATATTTCTAATGTAAAGGACTGTTTCCTGAAAAACTTCAAGATAAGCATAGCAGTTGTATTTTTCTGAAAATCCCCTAAAGCGCTGTTTCAGTTTGGGGAAGTTTTCCTGGGTGATCAGGGGGTTTCGCACAGCTGGACATTTCGAAATGGGGCGACAGAAATGGGCAGCCCTAAAGTGTTTTAGAAGAGTTGGTTGGTCAGCTTTAAAGAGCAGGGTCTGTTTTATTTTTGTTATAGAACCTTTTATTTGTATGCCTCTGCAAATCCCCAAACAGGTCCCTTGCTTTCTATTCTGTACAGCTGAATCCTTGGTTATTATAGCTGTGCTCACATATTGCCAGATACAACTTAGCACTGCCAGCACCTGTTTCTTACAAATGTAAGAAATCTGTGAGTACAATAGTTCATTATGTAAAGTTAACAGTTCCCTCAGGAAGGTCGGAATGACATTCCTTGCCCTCAACAGCTGCAGCTATCGGAACATGAAGATCAGCTGGTTCCACTATTTTCAAATAACACAAGTGTTTCTAAAGCATGGTGCATGCTCTCCACCCTCAACCACATTCATCAGATTGCACCAGAAACCACAATTAAATGTTGCCTTCAGTGGTCTCTGAACTTAGCTCAAACTTCTGAGCCTACTAGATTATGCAGAATAAAATGTGCTGAACTGTACAGGTTAGAACTGAACTTGGCTCTGTTTGTTCTTGGATTGTTGTCTGTTGCTTTGGAATCCTATCAGTGATATTTTGGGGAAGTCTCCAACCTTTTGGTTAAAGATTTGAAGTTCTAAAACATCAAGCCTATACAGAAATCTCATCAAGTGATAAAGCAGGCTTGTGATAGAAGGAAGATCCAAACCAACAGCAAGGGCTAAATGCAGGGACCTAGCTCCAGGGATTTTTTCTTCCAATCCATTCCAGGCCGTCCGTTAATCATTACACCTGGGTAATTCCTGCCCGGATGGGCGTGGACTGCAAGATTAAAGGTGTGGCTCCTCCCGGCCCCTATAAGTAGCAGCTACCTCTAATCAAAGACCAGTTTATTTCTTACAGTTTGGAAGGACTGTGAAGATCGCTGGGATTTCTCTCTCTCAAGATTAGGTATTGGCAGCAAGCGGGGAATACAACCTGTCGGCTTCCTGCACGACCTTATTCCCACGGATTCCTCTGACCCAACTCTATGCCTCCCCAGCTTTTGCTGTTTTGGGGTCCGTGAAGGTAAGGTGAAGCGCCGGGGTCTGGGGCGCTTTCTGAGTGTTACACGCTCAGGGCTGCAGGCTTTCATTAAAAAGCAAGTCAGCTGCAGGTTTTTGTCTGATGTGCCTGATTTGGGGGACCAAGGGATTTTCCCTTTCTTATTGCTCTTTCACATGTGTTTAAGCTGAGGTTGTTGGCCAGCAAAAAGGGGCTGCTCTGAGCCACTGCACGGCCACCCTCAAGTGCACCTAAATCCAGGGTCATTTTGTTTGTTTTTTTAATACTGTTTTTTATTGTTTTATGTTTAAATCTATACTATTATAGATTGGGAAAGGGCAAATATAATATTACTATATAATTTATATATATGGTGGTTACCCCCCAGAGGACTCGCAGTAGTCTTGTGACTGTCGAGAACCTATATATTCTTGGTCTCAGATCCCCAGGGTCATAGACTAGTATTAAATTCACCATGGCGGAGGCATCTGGGGTAGGGATCTGGTCTTACCAGATTTACCCCATGTTCAGTATGCATTCAGTGGCACTGGACAAGGATAGCACGGTGTGCAGGGATTATGCTACGGTTGTAGTGGATAGGGAGACAGTTGTCTCCTCCCTGAAGGGGGCTCTGACCCCTGTCACCAGTGCTTTCTGAGACTTAAAAACCCCCTTTCCAGCCTGCATGCGGACCTAAACCTTTAGTAAGGCTACTAAGAAGGTTTATAAAAAAATTCCTCTGAGTGTATTGAAGAGGATATTGTGGCTGCCATAGTCTCCTTCTGAGTCTTTAAACTCTGTCGGAAGCCCTCAAGTGGTCCTAAAACTATAGGGTCATCATGGAGTATTGGCTACTAAAAAGGTTTTAAGGAAAATATTTTTCTCTCTGAGTTGAAGAGGATATTGTGGCTGCCATGGTCTCCTTCTGAGTCTTTAAACTCTGTCGGCAGCCCTCAAATGGTCCTAAACCTATAGAGTCATTATGGTGTATTGGCTACTAAAAAGATAATAAAAAAAAAAAAAGAAAATGTTTTCCTCTGAGGAAAGGGGATATTGTGGCTGCCATAGTCTCTCAGGAAGTTATCCGTTGGGAGAATTCATCCAGTAGGGACTTGGGATTCAGAGTCCTCTACACAATGGGGTGCTCAGTTAAGGAGAAGATGGATGGATGGTTGATTTCCTCCATTCCGGAGCATGTTGCGGGGCATACGCTTTATTATAATCTGATCAATAGGGAATGGCAGAAGTCAGGTTGTCTTCCAACCATTCCTAAAGTACTAGATACTATGTATACTTTTCCTCCAGATCAGATTGAATTATGTTCTCACCCTCCTGTGGTGAACGCTCTGGGGCCAGGTCTCTTTAAGATTTTGGTTATGCCATCCTCTGATAGTGCTTCTCCAAAGGATCCAGCAGATAAGCGCATGGATCAGGTGGCATGTTGTGCTTTTATGGGGTCGACCTTGTGGCCGGCCTGTGCTACATCCATAGCACTTTTAAAACAACTGGACCCCATGCTCCCAGTTGATCAAAGCCAGTTGGCTCTAACAGGTATGTGATCCAGGCTATGGAGGTTTGATCTGGTTGTGGGCCAGAGGCCTAGCTCTGGTGGTCGCTTAAAGGCATGCTTTATGGCTTAAGCAATGGCCAGCTGACATAGCCTCTAAAATGGGAATATGACGGGACTCCCCTTTTAAGGTGGGGCGTCTGTTTGGGGAGTGCTTGGTTGACTTTGTAAAGCATGCTACTAGTGGTAAGTCATTTAATCTGCCACAGAAGCCGAAGTCTAATACTGCTTCCGCAGGGCCTCTAATACTCCGGGGTTCCGGCTAGAGGTTCGGCCTCTTCGGGATGCCGAAGAGAATTTTTTTGGAATAAGACAAAGTTCCAAACTAAGGCAACAGGTGTCTGGCAAAATAAAGCCAGACCTCCTTCATAGCCGGCTCAGGCATGAAGGGATGCCCCTGCCCTTGAGGTGTGGGGGGAAAGCTTCTGCATTTGGCTCATATTTGCAGGCTTCATGTAACAGATATTTGGAAACAGGAAGTTGTATCCTCAGGTTACAAAATCAAATTAGGAACCAGACCCCATCAGAGATCTCTGGTCAGGGTATCCCGAATTCAGCAGAAAGCAGAAGCATTGAGATCTGCTGTATCCCACCTTTTTAGAGATTGGAGTTTTTATAACCACAGTGTATATATAAGAATGCATACCTACATTGTAGTAGGTGGCCTACTGTAGTTTGTGGCGCTACCCGGTGTATCATCAGCACCAAGGGTGTTTACCAAGGTGTTGGCAGGTCTCATGTTTTTCTCTAAGAAGTCAGGGATACATGTAATCCCTTACTGAGTCTATCGGTTGAAATGGGCCCCATCATGTCAGGGGGCCCAGAAGGATATCTTTTCATAGCTTCAAGAGTTATTCTTTTCTGGGAATGTCATGACACGTCTCAGGCAAAAGTGCTTTTCCAACACAGAAGTGACTCAGGCCAGGGTACAGGGTCTCTTGTCTTGCCCTCACCCGACGATTCATCAAGAAATGTGTCTGTTGGGCCTGATGGTATATTGCTTGAGTCAGTACCTTTTGCACTGTTTTCACAAGACCCCTGCAGATGGAATTGCTCACAATCTGGGATCGAGACCCACACACTCTGGATCACTCTTTTTGCATGACACCATTAGCAAGGCAGTCTCTAGCCTGGTCCTCAGACTCTTCAGATCCGCAAATCCTTTCTTCCAGTGCAGTGGAAGATCATCACCATGGATGCCAGCCTATCTGGTTGGGGGAGTGTCATGGAGTCACAAACGATCCAGGAACAGTGGAGTCCGAAGGAGAGCAGAATCTCCATAAAGATCCTGAAACTGAGAGCTATTCTATTGTATTCAGACATTGGACATCCCATCTGATGGGGCATCCCATCTGGATTCAAACAGACAATTGGACAGCGGTGGTATATATCAACCGCCATGAGGTCATCAGAAGCAGTAAAGCCCTGATGGAAGTGAGCTGGGTTTTTACTTTGGGCCGAGAAACCGGTTCCATGTCTTTTGGTGGTACACATACCTGGAGTGGACAACATGTAGGCCGATCATCTCAGCAGAACGGTCCTGCATCAGAGGGAATGGTCTCTTAGCCAGAGGGTTTTTTAATCCCTATGCATGTGCTGGGGGATCCCAGATGTAGATCTCTTGCATCACGGCTCAGTCGGAAGGTCCGAAGTTTGTCTCAGCCCAGGGATCCTCTAACAGTAGCAACAGATGTCCCGACTCTTCAGTGGTCAGCTTTCAAGCTTCTTTATGCATTTCCCTCCTATTTCACTCCTGGTTCGAGTGCTAAAAAAGGTTTAGCTCACAAGGGAGTCCCAACCATTCTGGTGGCTCCTCGGTGACAAGGAGAAGCTGGTTCTCAGACATAGTAAGGATGTCACAGGGCGACTTGTGGAGGCGACTGTCCAGATCTTCTAAGGCATCCCAAATCACAAGTAGGCTATTGAATCCTTTATCTTGGAAGAAAGGGTTTTTTTCTGCCAGAGTCATCCAGACTATTATTCAGGCCAGGAAGATATCTTTATCAAGTGATCTACTATAGAGTCTGGCAAGCATTTATCGTATGGTGTGAATCCAGGGGTTCGCTTGTAGTACTGTTCTGTTTACAGAATATATTGATTTTTTCTTGATGAAGCTCTTCAATTGAGGACAATTATCTGCTATCTATATTCTTTCAGAAACCCATAGCTGAGAATGATTTTATCAGAACTTGTTTTACTAGGAGTCGCTCATGTGTGGCCTCCTCATAGTCCACTTCTGCCGGCTTGGGACCTGAACTTGTTTTTCAGGGTCCTCCTTTTTGAACCATGGTAGATGCATCATTAAATCTAAGGGCGCTTATGGTTATCTCTTAGTGGCAATAACCTCAGCAGGCGGGTTTCTGAATTAGCAGCTTATCAGTAAGCCTCGTTATGTGAGTGTTTTAGGATTTTCTTCCTAAAGGTATCTTTTCATTTTAATGAAGAGATGGTTTTGCCTTCCTTATGTCCTGCTCCAGTGTCTAATAAGGAAGGGGTGTTCTTCACTGTTTGGATGTAGTGAGAGCACTAAGGTATTGTCTCACTACTACACAATCTTTTCATAGTTTGGACTTCTTATGTCATACCGAGAGTCCACGGAAAGGTCTTCCACCAGCTAAGTCTATTCTGCCAAGGGGAAGGAGCCCCTTGTTTGGGTCACAGCTCTTTCCACTAGGGCATTGGTGCTTCCTGGGCCTTTCAGCATCAGGCCTCAGTGGAACAGGTTTGTAAAGCTGCTACCTGGTCTTCGGTTCATACATTTACCAATTTTACAAGGTAGGTGTTAGGGCCTCAGCTGACGCTGTATTTGGTCGAGTACTTCAGGCAGTAGTGAATTGAACTACCTGCTGTACCGCATTGGGGATCCTGCCCATATTAGGCACTGCTTTTGGATGTCCCAGGTGTAATGATTAAGGGACGGCCTGGAATGGATTGGAAGAAAAAACACAATTCTGTGAGACTCACCTGTAGAATTGGTTTTGATTCCGATCCATTCTAGGCCGTCCGACCCGCCCTCTTTTGGGGTTTATTATGTCCTGGATGCCTTTTTTATGGTGATTCCTCCATTTATTATTTAATAGGACACTTGTAAAGAAGAAGAGAAGAAAACAAGCGGAGGCGGTGTGAAGTAGCATGGTCTCCTATATTCGGGACCTTCCGGCCTTAGCCTCTTGTTATGATTTACTGCTATTTAATTACTGGTCTCTGATTAGAGGCAGCTGCTACTTATAGGGGCCGGGAGGAGCCACACATTTAATCTTGCAGTCCATGCCCATCCGGTCAGGAATTACCCAGGTGTAATGATTAAGGGACGGCCTTGAAATGGATCGGAATCAAAACCAATTCTACAGGTGAGTCTCACAGAATTGTAAGCAGCTCTTTCTATTCCACTGAGCATTCTGCAGCTCATTATGTGATGTTAGATATTTGGCAGTTGTCATTTATAATGCAAATGTCATAACAGAGCTAAATAATTTTGAAAAGGTTCAAGACGAAAGAAAACTTCTACAACCAGAGTGTAATTGCTAGATGCAATATTGCGTGCTCCTTCCACCTCCAGCACACATGTGCACTCACCGGATTAGTTGGACCATCCAACAACCGATAGTCATACATGCTTAATGTTAATGCTCTCTCTTGTTGTCACTTCTACATTTCATGGAACTTAAAAAAAATGCCAATATAGCAGGAACATGCACCTTAATGTAGATCAGTCACCACATTGGCTGCCCCTGGTCTAAAAGACTCCTCCAGGAATGGTCACTTAAATGGCCCTGAGGCATCCCACTGTATGAGCCCTCCCTCGTCACAATTGCTTACCTTTCTGACAGTCCCTCGCTGCGATTGAGGGCCGTATCACCGCCATCCCTGCTGCTGAGATGCGCTCCCGATAATTTGGGATGCATTTAATTGAAATCTGCCAACGTTTTTTTCCCTGGTCCCCATGCATGTCCCATTATTTTTTTTCCAGCTTGTAACATACCATACCAAAGATGAATGATGTGCAACTCACCCCCCTGCGTATCCGCGCAAGCCATTTAGTAATGCCTTGTGAGGATACGTGTCTCAGCTGCAGGGAAGCCGGGACGCAGCCTGCACATGCCCCCTGTGGGATCACTGGTGACATGAATGTACAGGGCAATCCCTGGGGAGGGGGTTACGCAGCAGGGCATCCCTAATCAGGATTTCCCACAAAGACGGAGACCACTGGCTCCTCTTTAACAAAAACAGCCTACGCTCACCATGCAGCAAGACCATCTGTTCAACAACGAACTGACATTAGAAGCAACCTCCCACTGCCAGCTTTAACCTGCAAAGCTGAGGTAATAGTACTCAGTGTGGCCAGTCTGAGCATGCTCCCTGCCTCCTTTTTGACTGAAAGCAAGAGGGCAAGCTCAGGCTGTGTGTGTGAGACATGTTTGCTGATAGCAGAAGAGAGCACATATTGTTGGAGCAGCTGGCCTGAGTGTAGGTAAAGGGTGAGTACAGGCTAATCATTTACTATATGACTGATATTTCATATTTTAATTTCCTAAAAACATTATTATTTACTACAAATCTATATCATATCTATACATTTTAGCTGTTAGAAAAATGAGGCATGTTAAAGGTGATTTTAAACATTGGACCTTTTCTGATGTTCCTCTCTAAACATTCCTCCCCCCTCCCTTACTGCCTTTTGGAACACTGACAAGGCTGCAATCCTTAGCCGTACTTACCCTTAGCCGTGCCTCCTCAAATGTCCGCGCCGCTTTTCCAATCTTGCAGGATTTGCGCAGAGTGTCATTGCAGCCTATTCAGTGACACTGAATAGAGCATGACGGGACGGCAAGATGGCACTGCCCTATGGAGACGGCGTGGGTCTGAGGGATGCCGGAGTGCAAGAGAGAGAACAAGTTAAACATGAAATGTGAAACCAGAGGGGCAGAGGGGGCGAGCAAGCCAGGTTTGGGAGTTTTTATTAGCTCCCCAATACCTGCATTGATCCTCTTTAAAGCGGACCAAAACCCACATTTTTAACTAGCATCCCCTGAACAACTCCCCTATGAAAAGCAGCTTTTGACAATTTTTACTGCTCCTGCTTCAATCCCAGATAATAGCACCTGTTTTAGCTGTAAAGCTCCTCCTCCTCCATTCATTGCCACTATTGTGTGTGGCAATTATGTCATTGCCACACCAATACAATGACTGATCTCCTGCCATCTCACACCAAGGGACAGCAGAAACATCAGTGTTCTAAGACAATTGGAAAAGTGAAAATAACTATTTCTAGTTCTGCACCCTATGTAGGGAGTATTGGCAGGGGATTTGGCCAAATGTATTTCACAAATTCAGTGGTTTTTTTTTTCAAAGTTATGAAAATTTGCATAAATAGGCCAGATTGCAAAAAGGGGGTTACTTATATACCCTACATCAACCCAAACAGAACAGTCATACTTCTTAATTTCCATTGATAAAAGGAAGGAATTGGTGTAATGAACATTCTGCTTTTATGGGGGAGGCCTGCTCAGCTCTAATGGCATTTACCCTGAGACAGACTGTGCTGGAATAGCAGAGTATTGCTATTGTATTTCTTGTGAAGTGTGTAGATGATTTGGGGAGTTTGACCATCATGCAATGCTTTGGACAGGTATTTAGAGTGGTAAATGCTGCTCCTCCCCAGAGGCTGGCTCAGGAGACAAGCAATGGAATGGAGCACATCACCCCTGTAAATGTGGCAGATTTCAAATAATTGCATCCCAAGTCAAGCAAATAGATAAGTGGCCCAATTTTTTGTTTCTGGTTTATCAGCAGCTTATCAGCAGCTGCTACCAGATAAGACATTCAGAATGCAATATGGCCACTTATACTTGAGGAGCAGAAGTGAGGTGTGTCCTGGTGGAGTAACTTATAACACAGGGTAGCCTTTAGATATGTAGGTTTAAAAAAAATCACAAGCCAAAAAATGTAAGTAATCAAAATCCATGGCAGAGCATAGTACAAGCAGGGAGGGCATGATGATGGATCACAGATGCTAGCTGTGCTATGGTTATCTGCTGTTATTAGCTTAAGGGGAAAGTACATTTTCGTGGACTTTCCCACAGACGTTAGATTAGGCGTACCAAGGGTTCGAGACTCCTCTGCTTAAAGTGGGTCAAAAACCAGTTCCGATGGCCCTAGGATCTATAACATTACAGGGCTGCTTGGTACCCCCCCCCAGATTCTGGATGCCCTGCTGTGTGAAACCCCCCCCCCCCCCCGAGGTTGCTTGTAAACTCACCTTTTGCCCAGATCCAACCGTGCATGCGAGAGCGGAGCAGTCGCTTCCTATTATACCTTTAGCAGAGTGCACAACTGCATCAGGCATTAGTGAATGGCCGGTGCTGGCACGCTCCTTGTTAGAGGGTAGCAGGGATGCCGGTGCTGGCACGCTCCTTGTTAGAGGGTAGCAGGGATGCCGGTGCTGGCACGCTCCTTGTTAGAGGGTAGCAGGGATGCCGGTGCTGGCACGCTCCTTGTTAGAGGGTAGCAGGGATGCCGGTGCTGGCACGCTCCTTGTTAGAGGGTAGCAGGGATGCCGGTGCTGGCACGCTCCTTGTTAGAGGGTAGCAGGGATGCCGGTGCTGGCACGCTCCTTGTTAGAGGGTAGCAGGGATGCCGGTGCTGGCACGCTCCTTGTTAGAGGGTAGCAGGGATGCCGGTGCTGGCACGCTCCTTGTTAGAGGGTAGCAGGGATGCCGGTGCTGGCACGCTCCTTGTTAGAGGGTAGCAGGGGTGCCGGTGCTGGTGCGCTTGGCTGCAGTTCAGTGTGATGATTGGACCAGAGGCTGCGCATATGCCGTAGGTTGGGAGAAAGGTGAGTTGGAGTGGGCTGCTTGGGGGGGGGGGGGTTCACACAGTGGGGTATCCAGCATCACGTTGCCCCAAGGGCAAGGACCAAAGCCCAGGATAGTCAAAATCCTGGGTTTTGGTCCACTTTAACTGCCACACTTTCCCGTGCTATTGATCACTCTCCTGAAGCCCCACTATGAAAAGCTGATGGGTGTGGCCTGTGTACAGCGACTCAAATTGTCCCTCTGTACACAAGGATACAGCGACTCAAATGAGGCCCCCTGTACACAAGGATACAGCGACTCAAATGAGGCCCCCTGTACACAAGAATACTTGTTCTAAATGGGAGCCTGTGTCCACAGGCTACGTCCACCTGCCAGACCAGCTTCTCAAAGCAGGGTTGCGGTAGAATCAGATCAGCAGCACTGGAGCAGTTGGCAGATAAGCCAAGAAGTCCCTTTAAAGTCTGTCCAGGCTAAGTAAAAAGACAATAAAAACACAAAAAAAGCACGGAGCAACCAATTAATGTCCACATTAATTTGGACATTATAAGAAGCGCATCCATGTTTCCTTGTACCTGATGGCCGTAGGTTAATGGAAAGTAAAAGCAGGTGGCAGCGTTATATGTTCTTTTGCGGCCTTTACATTTAAGTAAAAGGACAAACATCCTCACCCACGGGTTCTCCTAAGTAGTCCTGTGGGCTGCAGCAGGCCAGATTTAGCTCTGTGGTCGAGGAAGTAGGCTTTATCATTGATCTGTGACAGGATGTCGGCACGTGAGCTATCATTAATGGATGCTCAGTTGCGCTGAGAGCCAATCATGACTGGGCTAGAGCTCCATGTCATCTCCCGCTGTTCCTCCAGCTCCCCTCAATAAAACACTGCACAACGTATAAATCTTTGGAATGATTTAATCGGCCACAGCTGAACAAATAAATACAAGACAACACCAAAAATCTCCGAACCCCTTAATCGAGTCTGAGTGGTAACCAACCAAACTAAGCCTGCGAGATTGACGAGGAGGAAATCCTGGATGCACCTGACTAAACGGAAGCCATTTTCTTAAGCTCAGCCGCAATCTCAGAGCTCAACCGGGCTAACCGCCAAGGTGCAAAATGACAACATCCTGGCTACCCCAAACTGTAGCCATCCTCGCCCCTACGCTGGCCATCCTGGCTCGTTTTCCAGGTCGAAAAACAGCCGCATTTCTACGCCTCAGTACTCATCTAACCTGCCCACTCAGACCCGAAAGTGAGGAGACCGCCCACCGGCTGTGACTAAACAGTAAATATCAATACATACAAAATACACATACTACTCACCCAGGCATTTAACATAATACCATACAATCATTATCACATTTAATATTTCCTTATATCTTTTTTTTTTTTTTTTTTTTATTTTTTTTTTTTATATAACAATTATACATTCTTTATTATTTTTTTTTTTTTTTTTTTTTTATTAAACAGAATGATTAAAAATACAAAACTATATTGCCAAAGCCTAAACCTTCAAGATTATTATTATTATTATTTTTACAAATTCATTTATCCTAATATACAACTATTACACCCCACCCAGAACCATACCTAAGCCCTGTTGTCAAAACAAAATCACTAAATTAATCCAATACAGGGGAGGGCGGGTGGGACAGCTCAGTCCGGCGCCGGGAGGACGATGGGGTCAAAGAGGGAGAGGGAGGGACTTCCTAACCTCTTTATAGTGCCCCCCTCCTCCCTCCCCCACAATCCCCCACGGCTGACTGGTCCAGCTCCCGATAGGAGCTCAGCCAGTCATGTGGGCGCCTCCTTAAGGGGCCGGCGCTTTCTTGACTGGGCTAGAGCTCCATGTCATCTCCCGCTGTTCCTCCAGCTCCCCTCAATAAAACACTGCACAACGTATAAATCTTTGGAATGATTTAATCGGCCACAGCTGAACAAATAAATACAAGACAACACCAAAAATCTCCGAACCCCTTAATCGAGTCTGAGTGGTAACCAACCAAACTAAGCCTGCGAGATTGACGAGGAGGAAATCCTGGATGCACCTGACTAAACGGAAGCCATTTTCTTAAGCTCAGCCGCAATCTCCGTTAGGCTCAGAGCTCAACCGGGCTAACCGCCAAGGTGCAAAATGACAACATCCTGGCTACCCCAAACTGTAGCCATCCTCGCCCCTACGCTGGCCATCCTGGCTCGTTTTCCAGGTCGAAAAACAGCCGCATTTCTACGCCTCAGTACTCATCTAACCTGCCCACTCAGACCCGAAAGTGAGGAGACCGCCCACCGGCTGTGACTAAACAGTAAATATCAATACATACAAAATACACATACTACTCACCCAGGCATTTAACATAATACCATACAATCATTATCACATTTAATATTTCCTTATATCTGTATTTTTTTTTTTTTTTTATTTTTTTTTTTTATATAACAATTATACATTCTTTATTATTTTTTTTTTTTTTTTTTTTATTAAACAGAATGATTAAAAATACAAAACTATATTGCCAAAGCCTAAACCTTCAAGATTATTATTATTATTATTTTTACAAATTCATTTATCCTAATATACAACTATTACACCCCACCCAGAACCATACCTAAGCCCTGTTGTCAAAACAAAATCACTAAATTAATCCAATACAGGGGAGGGCGGGTGGGACAGCTCAGTCCGGCGCCGGGAGGACGATGGGGTCAAAGAGGGAGAGGGAGGGACTTCCTAACCTCTTTATAGTGCCCCCCTCCTCCCTCCCCCACAATCCCCCACGGCTGACTGGTCCAGCTCCCGATAGGAGCTCAGCCAGTCATGTGGGCGCCTCCTTAAGGGGCCGGCGCTTTCTGGAGTGCTCTCTCAGCTTAGGAGCACATAGCGAATTAGTCAGCTTCACCACATGGGATGGAGATTGTGTGTGGTCAGGTAAGTGATGTTTTTTAAGTAGCCTGGACTGTTCCTTTAAAGTTTAAATACTTTGGGTCTGCCTTAAGTATAGAACCCCCCCCCCCAAGGCAGATGCCTGTCTACTGAATATCACCAAAGTACATTGTGGAGTTATATATGACAGGGGCCCGAAGGCTTTCTTGTGTTAAACCTGCCATCCTTCTGCCATTCCTGGGGTATTCCAAATATCCAACCATGGGTGAAATCTAGCCTGATACTACAGGCTGCATTGGCTCACTAACATCTGCTCCAATTTGACAGAATAATGGTGCTCTGTGCAGCATTTCAAGAGTTAAGTGAGTCATACTAGTGTGTGTCCTCTTATCTTGTCATACAGGAGGTGACTGACATACCACTAGCCTTCCTATTTACACATCATCCTATGGAAAATGTGATCCCATCACTGACTACCTTGCACTGAATCAACATGCTTCTAATAAATAATATCTCCAGCTCAAAATGAGGAAATGTTTCATTGGCTCCTGATCAGTGCCCAATCAGTATCAGCAGGACAGGTACCAGCACTAGGCTTACCCGGCCAGGTGCCAGGGCCCCCTGTACATTGGGAGGGCCCACCTCATGTGGTGGTCAAGTGACACAACTCTTACCATTGGTGAGCGGGGTAATTTCTACACCTATGTGGAATGCAGTGCCGTGACAGTCATCAGGACTAAGGACTGACAGGCGGGGGCAAACTGCTTCTTCCTTCCATCACATGCCTCCCAACTGCACTGAGCAAGTTTATTTATAAAGTATGGGCCACTCAGAGTGCACTCCGCAGCGGTCAGAAGGGGCCCAAGCCATACTGGGGATATGCTCCCATCCACCCATGGGGTTAATCCTGAGATATACTCTACTCATACCTTCTAACTTTTCAGGGTGGGACAGTTGCTAAATGAAGCCACGCCCCCTCATTGAGGGATGAATAGGTGATAGAGTGTAACGGTTACAATAGAAACACTTTAAATATGCTAATGAATCATTGGTGCAGATCTGCATGTTACACCTCAAAGAGGGACAAATGAGAACAACGAGGGGCAGGAGACGTGGACTCAACGGAGGGACAGTCCCTCCAAATCAGGGACATTTGAGAGTTATGTTTACTATCATTGGTGCAGGTCTGCATGTTACACCTCAAAGAGGGACAAATGAGAACAACGAGGGGCAGGAGACGTGGACTCAACAGAGGGACAGTCCCTCCAAATCAGGGACATTTGAGAGTTATGTTTACTATCCTAATGTCCTAATATTCATGTCAAAGGCAGCAACTGCTTTATGTCCCCATTGGTAGAGAGCAGTAAAATGAGGCATACAGACCAGAAAATGCAGACTGGCATGAAGAGTGCACCAGGACGGCTGGGCATTGTGGTGCCACTAAGTATTAACAACACATGACAGTCCCTTATCTATGCAGCAGATTTGACTCTCTACACATAGGGAACTTCCTCCCCCCATCAGTTAGTCCTCCCTCAAGGCCCACCAACAGGTCATGTTTTGCAGATCTCCACATAGAAACACAGGTAAAGTAATTAGTGCAGCAGCAAGGGGGAGATCACAAAACATGACCCTTTGCTGAGCCTTGAGGATGAGGGTTGGGGACCTCTGATCTGGGCATAAGAGCTGACACTTTACAGTGCTATGTCATCAGGTGTGTGAGGGTGGGGAGGCAGGAAGGCACTGGGATGACGCTAACTGTCCCGCCTGGGTGCTCTGGCCAACGATAGATGCTCATTCCAGGTCACCAATCCTTTGTGTTTCAGCCTTGGAGATCCACCCAACGGATCAGGGGGGCGGGGCCGGTGAGGTCACGTCTGTCCTTTCCCTCCTTCCTTTTAAAACAATGCTGTTCATCCAATAGGGCGGAGCCTGGGCCAGCAGCCTGACATCAGCAAATGGGTGCACTCAATTCTATCAAGCATGAATAACTGTATTATTCGCTGGGGCTCTCATAATCTGCAGAGCCTGGAGCAGGTGCTCTATTGCCCCAGTGATAAAACTGCCCTAATAAGAAACACTTAGAAGGTTATTAATTTCAATGTGGAGAGCTCTGTGCCTCATGTGAAGGGTATTCCTCCTCATCTGGCCAGCATTTAATTTAGAGAGCTTTCTAGTTTAAAGATATATATATATATTATTCCTTAAAACGGACCACAACCCACATTTTTAACTAGCATCCCCTGAATTTCTCCCCCCATTACGAGAACCTTTTTGATGCCCCTGCTTGACTCCGCTCCCAGCTAATGCTACTTGTTTTAGCCCATGAAGTCATTGGCACTGTGGTGAGCGGCAGTGATGTCATTGCCCCACCTATGCAATGAGCGATCGCCCGCCATCTCAAGAGGGACAGCAAAAAAGTCAGTATTCCAGAACAATTCGGCAAACAAAAATATCCACTTCTAGTTCCTCACCCTACAAAGGGAGTATCACAAGGGCTTTAGCCACATTCATTACAAAGGTTCAGTGGGTTTTATATCGCTTTAATTCCTTGCACCTGATTTTGAGGGAAAGCTCCCCAGTGGAGCTGCAAAAGATTCTCAATAAGATAGGGAAATAATGTGCAAATTACCCTCAACATCCAGAATTTGAGGATGGAGTGCGCCAATGCTGGACGCTTTCTGATCAGCATTGTTGATTTGGTGTCCTAAGCCAGTAGAGGCAGCCAGAGGAAAAAGACGATTACTGAAGCAGGTTTCTGGGGAACCCTTTTCAATGATGTCAGGGTAAAAAGCGCATATTGATAATTATTTACAACGTACACGTAAACTTTATGGGTCATATGCTTACCATCCACTTTACGGATGCATCAGTAAAGCTAGGGGTGTCACCGATATTATAACACCTGATTAGACTTAGAGGCTGATTCATTACTAGCACCAAGTATTGGCAGATGAGCTTCTGTATAGCAGTGCTTAGAGTGACCGCTAGTATACGCTGCGATCAGCTATCAGGCGCTGTAACAGAGCGCCCCAGTCGCTGTATTAACCTGGCCGGCATTGATAAATGTGATGTATTTTGGGAGTTCTAACACCAGTACAAAATTGCAGCGAGTGAAAGGCAGGCAGCTCAGTGACTCACACCATATTCAACAAAGAAACAGACTCACAGAGCATAGGCGCTCTGGATCTGGTCGCTGTAGCATAGAGCGGCAGACGCTGTGTGATTAAAGTCTGGTTTTGAACACATATCCACCAGTAACAAAGCGAAAACACGTGGAATTACATTGTTGTAACATTGTGAGTTTGTAACATTAATACTTTAATGTCAGACCTGTAATGACAATTCTGCATAAAAGTATAAAAAATCAAAAAAGTTTTCAAAAATGACTTTTTCTAGGCCAGGAGAGGTGACACAATTATTTGAGAGAAAAAAAAAATTAAAAACCAAAAACCCTGTTTAAACAGAAGCAAAGGAACATCCATTGAAATGTATGAGAGTGACAGGTAATACCTGGCACCCTGGAAGCTAGAGCGCTGGCGCTATACGCTGAGCTGCCTGTAATAATGAATCATACGCTACATGGCGCTGTTCATGGCGAGTCGTTCACCAGAATTGCCTTCATAAATGTGGTTTTGCATACAGCGCCCAGCGTTCAACAGACGCTGCCTGCCGCTACGAGGCACTATCTGCCGCTATTTCTTGATGAGTAACCCCCTTAGCAAGAAGCTGTTCCTGTCTGCAGTCACCAAGAGAAAATAACACTAAGGGCTTGATTTATCAAGCACTTCTGCCAGACCATGCCATATCAGTGCAAATTAGAGTAGTGAAACATATCATTTATATATATATATATATGTTGCTGCACCACTAATGTTTTAGTAAATGTGCTTCTTGCAGTGCAGCAACATGCGCCAGTGTAAAAAAATCTATAAATGATATATAATTTGCAATGATGTGGCATTATCAGGCAGAAGTGCTTGATAAATCAGTGGCTACAACCCTTCCCCTCAACTAAACTGAAAATATTGCCCAGAGTTAGGCAATGCATTATGAAAAAATATTATATGTAAAATAATGCTTTTTAGATTTTATCTTTTATGAGCTGCTTTATATCTTGACAAATTACTTGGTGACAGGCTAGCAGCTATGCTTGAAGATTCATATCATTTTATTGCAGTTGTTTATCATTTTTCATTGTGTTTTCATGTTAACAGACATTTCTAGTGAGAAAGTCTTCGCTGCTCCAGAAGAAAGTCTTATGCCTTCGTGTGCCAGAGGAATTTGGCTCCTGTTATCAGGAATTTGTGATAAGAGAAAGTTCCTACAGTAAGTAACCAATTCTTAATATTAAGCTGAACCAAAATTCAGAGAAGCACACTAACCTCTCCAAGATACAATAAGGTAAATTGCAGCAACAGAGGTGCAGGCAGCAGCATCCCTGCTTCCTTCCCTGTGCCAGCAGATTTTCAGGTCTGCCATGGAGGGAGCAGGGATGCTGCTGCCTGCACACCTTTCGCTCCTATTAGAAAATGTCCAACTGAACACATGAGCACTGAATCTGAGCACTGCATAGACTCCATAGTAGTAAGGGACTAGATCAGAAAGATATTTAAACTGGACCATCACCCTGAATAAGAGCCTATCTTGTTTGTTCCCCCCCATCCTGTACATACAGATTACCCACATTAAAAATCATCTTGCACTTATTGCGTTTTTAAACCTTTTAACATCCAAGATGGCGGCCCATGGATGCAGACAGGAAGTGTTTTCTGACTATGCACTTGGATGCAGACAGGAAGTGTCTTCTGACTATGCACTTTTCACCCCTCTTCTCTCCTCCGCATGTGATGTTTCTGAGGCCAGATGGCGGCGCCCGTATCCTAGAGTCCTGAAAAGTGTTGAAGCTCAGAGTGAGAAAGACTAATAAGTATGCGACTAAATACTTAAAATATATTAATTTTAGATGCTGAGGAATATTTTTTTTAAAGAGGAACATAGGAGGCCCAGGACTTTCCAAGTTCCACTCCTAGGGGCATCCCAAATTGGGATGCCCTACCTCATCACCAGATTCACTCACCTTCTCCCAGAGCCTTTGCCGTGTCTCTGCACTGCAGCCGCTTCCTCGCTCACCTCTGGCCGTACGCGTGCCCGGCCTTTATGAATGGGAAGCATGGGCACGCCACGGGTATGAGGATAAGGGACCATGCAGCCAGTGGTGCACTCGGCTCCCTTTGGTGCTGCTCGGCTGCTTAGTCGTCACTGGAGTGAAAGGGAGCTTGCTGATTGGCTGAGGGGTCCGCTCAGCCAATCAGTGCACTAGTTATGAGCTCAAGCCTGTGCAGTGGAAACGACTGGAAGGTGAGTGGATACACACAATGGGGCATCCTGATTTGGAATGTCGCTGCATTGGGGAACAACAAAAAAGCAGGAATCTGGTGTGTTCCTCTTTAAAGTGGACCAACACCCAGGATTTTGACTATCCTGGGTTTTAGTCCACTTCCCCGGGGCACCCCGATCGGGGGTGTCCCGCTCTCTGAAACCCCCCAGAAACCCCAAAAAACTCACCTCTCCCACGTGACCGCGCTGTCTAATCCCCGCCGATGTCCAAGCGGGTGACAGTGGCGTCCAAGACAGCGCGTCCGCCGCCGCCTCCCGCGCGTCACTCTCGGCGTGCGCGCGCCCTAGCCGGCCATTCACAGACGCCCGGCGCGGGCACGTCTAGAGGGGAGGCGGCGGCGGCGGAAGCGGCGGCGGATCAGGTAAGGAGTTTGGGTTTTTTTGGGGGGGTGAGTTTGGGGGGTGAGTGAGGTGATCGGCCCGGGAATCTTATAGATTCCCGGGCCGATCACCCCTGGGTGTTGGTCCACTTTAAGGATTTGGGCTTTCCTTTAAATGATGGTGAAGGTCTGGTTTAATTATGGACGATCCCTGTAAAGCTAGCTTCCATTCATCAGTGGGAACACTCAAACAGGGCGCTCTTTATGCAAAGAGGGAAAAGGGAGTACCAAAGCTGAAACTATTCAGTAGATCCTGAACAATTGTCATTTTCCTGCATTCTCAATACACCTCAGCTGTTTCTCTTTTTGGTCAGTTCAGTCAGTGCCGCTCTCATGTTTATGGCCGTGCATCTGTAGCCATATGGGAGATTCACTAGTAATGTTACTACAAGCCCAACATCCATTGGCTTTCCTCTTACCTCATT
Organism: Gastrophryne carolinensis; assembly: GCA_027917425.1. Taxonomy (NCBI): domain Eukaryota; kingdom Metazoa; phylum Chordata; class Amphibia; order Anura; family Microhylidae; genus Gastrophryne; species Gastrophryne carolinensis. The sequence goes on along the minus strand of CM051237.1, from coordinate 388,131,068 downwards.
GTGACGGCCTTGGGGTAATTGTCGCCTTGTGCGGGAAGTAATGACAAAAAAATAAGAGCCAAAAGGAAGTGACGGTAGGAAATAATAAGGACAGAAGATGTAAAAGAGAGAGGAGGAAATTTGTAAAATGGAAGGAGAAAGATGAAGAGAGAGAGAAGAAAAAAAGGAGAAAGACAGAATGATGAGGGCATGCGGAAACCTATATGGAAAAAGAGGTAATACGAAGCAAGATAAAGATGGAAGGATTATGAAAGACGAAGAAACTGCTGGTGATGGAGGAATAGAGGAAAAATAAAGATGGAGGCAATGTGCAAAAGAAAGCGAGAGGAGTAGTAAATGTAAATAAATGGGACCCCTTGACCCTGTGGAGAGCATTCTCTCTAAAGGAGTATCTAAATGGTGTCTCCTGTTGCCAGAGAAACTGGGTTGCTTCCATTTGCAGTTGTACAGGTTGCACGCCCCAGAGAATGTCCATGTGCACATTTTTTTTAGTTGCCATTGAAGCTAGCCATCCTCAGGACATTGTACTGTTGTACATTAGGGTGTTCATGAAAACCTGCCCTATCACATTGTCAGCCCAAAATGAGCAGAAACCTGCATGATCATATTGCTGGATTGTGGGAATTGCCAGTTTATGTCTTGATGTTCCCAGGGAATTATGAGAGTAGTAGAGCAGCGTTATTGTGCAAAACATTTGCAAGCTAAATGTAATTAGATTTTTGTAAATTAATACATAGGCTCTACATTGTCTGTGTTTGGAGGTCTTCAGTTCTACAACACGAACCTGATTAGAAGCATTTCTTCAGTTTAGCTATGGGCACTTGTTAATGAGATTAACCCAAGACCTGACAACTGAAAGCAAGATAATCGGATCACAACATTCTCAGGGCCTTTGGTTCACTATTAATGAAGGGCCAAGGAAGTTAAATTACAGACTGTCCATAGGAATAAGTAATGACTGCTACCTGCCAGATTGAGGGTGATGTTCAACCCAGATCAGATTTTGTGGCCTTGTATTTTTTTACTCCTAATATTTAGTTTAAAAAATATATATCATGATAAATTTGTTTACTGAGTCAAGCCATGTTAGTATGTTTTGCACAAAATCAATAGAAATATACCACTTAACCCAGGGATCAGCCCTTGTACATGTCAGGACCCAAGGTCTGCAGCCCAAGAAAAAAATCTAAAAGCAAATGTGACTATTCTCAAAGAAAGCAATGTCGCAAAAAATAAATATGGTAGGTGGTGTTAAGAGAAGCGGTCCTTTATACACCCTGCATCAAAAAAAAAAAAATCTGGCCAAGCCTATGCCTTTCTTTAATTGGATGAATAATCCAGGGTGACAGGTTTTGAACGTAGCACTCGCGCTTTTACAGGGGAGATATTCTTGGCCTTAATGGCCTTCCTCTGCTGGTATACCAGATTTTTTTCCTATTGCAATTCTTTTGCTATGTGTAGATGCTTTAATTCGTCATGCGATACTTTGTGTAGATATTCTTTTACATTAGTTTAGTAGGGTAATGCTACTGTTCCACACAAGCTGGCTGGCAATGGAATGGAGCACCCCATTAAAAATGTGGTATACTCACTCGACAACCCTTATCTTCTAATTTCTCCAAGGAAAAGAAAACCACAAGTTTGGCTGGATTTTTCTTTTCAGTCAGGCTGTACAAGCGTACAAGTAATTCCTCTCACTATGCAGCGTTTATATTGATTTTAAGTATTGAGCACTTTCGGTATACACCACCTTTAAAACAAAATTTAGGTCCTCATTTAGCACGTAAGTAGCACGTAAGTCCAAAAATATACTCCTCTTGTCCAGGCCAGGTCTCAAAAACAGTCAGTCTAGCTTCATGGTTTTTGGGTTGGGCAAAGATAACAGTAATTCAATGTACCGTATTTTCCCCCTGTAAAACATGCCTCCAAGTGGGGGGGGGGGGGGTCGTCTTATACGCTGGGTCACGTACATATAAATGTACTTACCTTCACCAAGCTGGGCAGCACGATCCTCCTCCTCCTGCAGAGCAATGCTCTTGCTCAGGCAGCACTAGTCGATCAGAGCAGGGAGAGACTGAGCAGGCCGGCAGGGTGAGCGCCGAGCAGATCAGCTTTCCTGCTCTCAGGCACTGTGTGGGCAGGCAGAGGGCTGGCTCCTGGCACGCACTCCTGACATCGCCATCGCTGCTCTCCACTTTGAAGGGGACTCTTCAGCATCTGATCTGAGGTGTGATTTATTTAAGATTTATTAAAAATGGGGGGCATCCCCCAGTGTAAAACCCCCAACTGGCCCCTTTCCCAGACCCCACACATTACACACTATGCTATAAGATGAGGCACATTCTAAACAACCCAGGCATGTCCCTAGCTATAGGCTAGGGACCGCAATGTAGTGTGGTGTGGACTCTGGGAAACGGGGTCTTTGGGGGAGCTTACACAGGGGGCACCCCAAATTGGGGGAGCTTACACAGGGGGCATCCCAACTTGGGGGAGTTTACACAGGGGCACCCCAACTTGGGATGCCCTACTGGGTTTTGTTCCCTGCATCAGGGGCAGCAAAATCGAATGCCCCCGTCTGAATCCCCCCGTTTGGCCTTTTTCCCAGACTCCACACCACATTACACTGCGGCCACATTCCTGCTCGCCTTTAGTTGGGGCCTGTGCTGGCTATTCAGAATGCGTCCATCTAAAGGCATAGTAGGGATGTGGCTGCAGTGTAATGTGGTTTGGGCTCTGGGAAAATGGCCAGTTGGGGGGTTTCACACAGTAGAGGAAACCCAATTTGGCATGCCCCTGGAAGTAAGGGACAAACCCACTGGGGCATTCCAATTTGGGATGCCCCACTGTAAAACCCTCCCTATTGGCCCTATTCCCAGAGCCAACACCACATTACCCTGCAGCTGCATCCCTACTATGCCTTTAGCTGGGATGCATTCTGAATAGCCAGCACAGGCACGTCCCCAACTAAAGGCGAGCAGGGATGCGGCTGCAGTGTAATCTGATGTGCGCTCTGGGAAAAAAGGCCAGTCGGGGGCATTTCACACAGTGGTGCAAATTTGGGAGGCCCCACTGGATTTTGTTCCCTAGTCCAGGGGTATCCCAAATTGTGATCCTCCACTGTGTGAAACCCCCCATCAGTCCAAACCACATTATACTGCAGCTGCATCCCTACTATGCCTTTAGATGGGACGCATTCTGAATAGCCAGTGTGGGCACATCCCAAACTAAAGGCAAGCAGGGATGTGGCTGCAGTGTAATCTGATGTTCTTTTACGTTTTATTCGGTGTGCGGAAGAGGGAGTAGTCTTATACGGCGAATATAAAACAAACTCTATATTTTGAGTGGAAATGTTGGTGGGTCGTCTTATACGCCGGCAAATACGGTATATAATTAGGACACTAGCAGAAAATCACAATCCTTCTTGCAGAAAGACTAGAAATAATGTTTTTATTCTGTCAGGCCCTGGAGATACTATTAGTTAATTAAATTTGATACAATTTCACCCTTTTTACTCAATTTTCCTGGTCTGAGGCTCCTATTACACAGGAGCATTGTGTTAACAATTTACTCAGAAAACACTATCGCGATTTACAGGCGATTTAAGTGTCATTTTCGAGATTGCACCACTGCAGTGTGAATTTCAGAGCGACTGTTAAAGTGGACCAAAACCCAGAATTTTTACTATCTTGGGTTTTGATCTTTGCCCCCCAGGCACCCGGCTTGGGGATGCCCTGCTGTGTGAAACCTTCCAGGTCACACAATCTCACTCACCGTCACTCACCCCAGGGTGGGTTTTGGCCCTGCAATCCCCCTATTGTGAAAGGAGCCTAAAAGCGAAACACTGTGATTAATTTGGAAAAAGGTGCTATGGTGACCCAAGTAGTGTAATTCCAGAACAATGCTGGAAAAAGGTGAAAAATAAAACATAATTGTGTCCATCATTTTGATTAACCTGAGTGTGGTTGCTTATTTGGCAGCGACCTAATAAATCATATTAAAGGCCCTGTCTGGGCAAAATGATACTTACCTTCTATTTCCCACAGCAGCATCCTCATGGTCTGGCAGTTTGAAACAGACTGATTTCAGTGTTCAGGTCCTGCGACAAATTTGTGAATCAGGATGATCAGGAAAAGGGTAAATTGGGCCTGAACAATTTTTGACATGGGTTAGTTTTAAAGCCTAATGTTTCACAATAAACAGCACAATAAATGTCCATGTATCTTATAAGGTAAATGTAAAGGTGGGGGGAAGACAAGTTACGGGCTCTGTAGACCTAATCCCACCCCACTCCCGCCGATCACAAAATCCCCCACCCCATTGCAGCCAGCACAATACCCCCCTCCTCCCCCGGTAGACAATAGTGAAGCAGGGTAACCAATCCATGCCTGCACGCCCATTGCTGCTGATGCCGTACTGTACTGTATGACCAAAAATTTGAATCAATGAAATGGTGGGAACTGGTAAAGTTATGTGTAAATCTCCATTACTAGCTATTTTATATTTAGCTATACAAATGTTAGGCTTTTCAGACATTTTATGGGGCAATCTAGGTAATGATACATGTGGTTTTCACATGGTTGCCGACCTGGCTGCTTCCTGTCTAGGAACTTTTACAGACAGCAGGCTTAGAGCATGTCTGCCTCTGAGATCCTCGGTGATAGGCCGTCTTTTATCCGTTGCCCATGCTGAAAGTACATTTTCTTTTTACTATTTCCAAAAAGGTATAAACTAGACATAGATGTTGAACTAGAAATGTGAGCATATTCAGGCTAATGTTAAAATACAGTGATTTGGGGATTTCTCACACATTTGTTTTAGTAAATGATCTATATCGTCAATTTTTTTTTTTCAAGTGGAAATGCACATTTATGCTGCTCATACCTTTGTGATTCTTTGAAAGAAGAAGAGCAGGACTTGCTTTATTTTCTAGAATGTTTAACTATGGCTGGTTTTTGCTATGCCCTTGGATTTTATCTATTCCTGACCGCCCTCTTTTAGCCATGAAAGTGGGCCCATACAAAGAAGCAGGGAAATTACAGGCAAGCAAAGCAGGGAACAACTATCTTTCCCTGCTCAAACAAGTAGTGTGTCCCACAGTCTGATGCAAAAGGGGGGAGATAGGTATCTAAAAAAAGGTGTCATAAAGGTCTAAGCTACAGAAAAGTGGCTACATCTCAACAAAAGCAGCTTTATTCAGCAGTACACCAGAATCATCTGCATTGTATAAGAAAATAATGAGTTTTTGTATGCCTAGCCTGGACAATCCCTTCAAGAATGGAATATTTTCAAGAAAAATGTGGTTAAGTTACTCTGAATTATTACTACAGATTTAAAAAACCCAGGAGAACCTTTGCAGAGATAAACGTTAAGCTTAGTAGTAAGATAGTAGCTCTTCGGCAAACCAAAAGGCTAAAAGAGAACATTCATGAACATTTTTAAAAGTAACAGTAGTAAGGGGAACTGTGGGAAAAGTAAAAAAAGCTTTTTTTTTTCTTTGTAAACCCCCCCCCCCCCCCCCCAGTCCTTCCACACAAACTTACTGTGTTGGTTAAGCCCCGCCCCTACGAGCGTGCTGTACACGTGGCCCAAGTTCTGGCTACGGTTGATGTGAGACGAGTGAACCTGGTTCCCCGTGAGCTGCGGGAATGTGCTGGCCAAGGTGGAAATGTTCCAGGGGCAGGTACTGGTGGAAGGATCACTGGAGAAGGGGGTGGTTCAGTGCCTGCTTGGTGGATTGGGGGATGCCCTAGAACAGCTTGATGTTGAAGAAGGTTAATTAACTGAGCAGCAGTGCTTCGAATTACGGGCACTGATTCAGGAGTTCCAGGGGGTCTTCCCGGTCTGGGACACACCATGGAGATTCAGCACGAAATTAACACTGGGAATCCTGCCCCTATCCAGCACAGATACTGCAATATTCCCCCCCTAGTTGTATCAGTAGGCCAAAGAGCTCCTGGGGAAAATGATTAAAGGAGGGGTTATTGATGAAAGTACAAGTCCCTGGACAGACCCCATAGTTTTGGTAAAAAAAACTGACAGGACCCTGAGATATTACCGTAAATTGAATGCTGTGACTGTGCGGGATGCCTGCCCATTGCCTCGGATTCAAGAGTCACTGGCCACATTAGGTCAGACCAAATATTTCTCATCTCTGGACCTGGCCAGTGGGTACTGGCAGGTGCCTGTAGCTAAAAAGGATAATGAAAAGACTTATCATTTTAATACACTACACTTCTACCTCATGAATGCTCCAGCGACTTTTCAATGGCTCATGGAGAGGTGAATGTGTACTCACAAACTTTCAAGCAACATTTACTACATTTGTGGGAGGTGTTTCAGCGGTTGGCTCAATTTAGGCTTGAGGTGATGTAAACAAAATGTCACCTGCTGAAACAAGAGGTGCAGTACCTCGGGCACGTTGCCCCTTCAGAGGGTGTACCCCGAAATATTGGCCATGGTCGAGGGTTGGGGAGCGTCATGGAGGTGCAGACTTTCTGGGGTTGGTTGGGTAATACCGCAGATTCATACCCTGGTTCACCCAGGCTGCCCAGGCCCTGTTAGCATTACTTCAGGGGCAGTCACAGAACAAAGTAAATGTGCCAGTTATGTGGACTGAAGCTCAACAGGGGGCATTTGAATAGCTGAAATTTCAGGTGGCTTCCACTCCCATCCTCACCCTGGCAGGCTTCAAAAAGCCGTTTAAGCTATATACTGATGCCTACGGGGGTGGTATTGACCAAAGAACAGGGGGGCCATGAAAGAGTAATAGCCTTTGCCAGCCATAGCCTTAGAAGGGCTCATATTATTATATTCTTTTCGGATAGAACTACTGGCAATGGTTTGGACAGTCACTGAGTGTTTTAAGGAATACCTGGCTGGGGTCCTTTTCGTGTTAATTACCGACCACAGTCCCGACCTATCTCTCCACCTATTTCTCCATGGCAAAACTGGGGGCCCTAGAGCAATATATTCTTAGTATACAGTACGTCCTGCTCCAGATATAATACTTACTATCAGGTATTACTCCGCCAGATGGCGCTGGACTGCAGAGACATCGAAAATAGGCTCCTCCCTTCCCCTCAAATACCCAGGGACCTCCCACAAATCCCCAGAATTTCTCTGCAGTCTGGACTGCGAAGGACAAGAAATGGCTCTCTCTCTACTCGCAGGTGAGCGGGGCTATTAGTCTGCGGCCCTGTAGGACTATTCCCACCCGTTCCACTAGTAATTGCCTCCCAGCCTTGGCTGCGCTGGTCGGTTGATGGTAGGCAGCACTGCTGTTAGGTGCTTAGGAGCGCTGCTCCACCGCAATCCCCCACCGAAGGGTAGGCGGTTCAGGCTTATGGTGAGTCTCTATGGGATGCCCCTCCCGCACTATTGCCCCTTGCCCCTGTATATAGGTGGGCCCTTGTAAAGTGGCCGCTGTCTTCCCTCACTCTCCTTGTAGCCTTCGGGGGGGGGAAAAGAGGGGGGGGGGGCGTGTGTGTGTGTATGTGTGCGTGTATGTATGTAATACGTGTGCTGCTTTGTGCTTTATTACATCGCTTGTGTCAGCCGCCGCGCTGACTTGCTTTTTATCTTTGTACTGTACTTGAAATTGCCGCCGCCGTCGCGCGCTTTTTTTTTTGTCATGTTCCGCACTTGGCGGGGGCGTTACCTCCAGGCGCCGTCGCGCCATCATTGGCTGCTTGTCACGCGTTGGCTTCGCGCTCTTCGAGGGGGCGGGGCCTGTCTCTGGCGCGTTCCGCGTCATGGCTTGTGCAGGCCCGCCCCTCGAGGTATACCGACGCCATTTTGTCTGCTTGGTCGGCTTCTGCTTGACGGACCTCTACCTACCGCGGTCCGTAAGTGCCCTCGCGGGCGGCTTTATTTCCACTTTTTATTATTGTCTGCTGATGGCTCATTTGATTGTGTCTTTCAGACGGGCGAATCCTTGGGCCCCGCCCTCTATTAGTTGGTTAACTTGTGAGGCCTAGTGTAATTACTCCCACTTCCCTAGCGGGTTATTGGGGCATCCCGGGTTGCTATATAGCGTTAATCCCTATTGGCCTATAGTGCCGCTGTAATCACCATATGGAGGCATCTCAGGATAATGTGACCGGGGTTCGGGACAAGCCCGGCTGTGTGTAGCGTGTGGGCAGTCTCATGTTGACGCTGACAAGGCGCGGGTCTGTGTACCCTGTGCCGAGCAGGTGCTTGCGCTGCAATCTGGCCTTCCAGTGGCTGGGCCTGCACCTCGTTTCACTTCACCTACCACCCCAAGCTTAAATCTCACTCCTACTGAGTTGCATACTAGTGGGGATTCTCAGCCTGATGTGTCTTCTAGACTGGCTAGTGTTGAGAAGTTAATTGCTAATACCTTGGCGCGTAAGGCCCCGGCAAAAAAGCGGCACTTAATGTCTAATGTCACTCTTTTCCCTATGGAAACTGATGAGTTTTGGCATTTATGTGGCTATACCCCTTCGGATGAAGGGGAGCTATTCTCTGACTCAGGCTCATCTGACGAGAGGCCCAGGGGTCATGATGATTCTGGCTCTGACCCCCTGGGCCCCGGATGATACTCATAGGCTGTTGGCTCAGATTTTTGAGGTACTGTCTATTTCTCCCCCTGTTGCGGCTCCCAGGCAAAGGGGGGAACTTTTTCATACTGCTAAGTCACGCTTGGAATTTCCAGAGCAAGCACATTTCAATAATCTGTTGCTCAAGGAATGGGAACGGCCCAGTTGACTTCCCGGTGTACCTAAGAGTTGGGATAGGAAGTATCCCTTTCCTGCTGATGTGGTAAAGTGTTGGTCATCCCCTCCTGAAGTGGATGCCCCGGTCCTGGGGTTATCTAACACCTCTGTCATGCACTCCCCTGACTCTACTACCCTGCGGGATGCTGAGGACCGGCACATTGACCAGCTAGCATCCCATGCCTTTGCATGTGTGGGGACGGCGCTGCGCCCGGTCTGTGCCTCGGCCATTACGGCTGTAGCCATTAGGACCCTGCTCAGAAATATACTTGATAGTGCCCCTGATGATTTGCCTTGTGAGGTGTTTAATGCACTCTCTAGTTGTGATGTTTTTTTTTAATTTTGTCCTCTCTGCTTTGGATGACACCATTAGAATGTGTGCCAGAACATCTGCCCTGGTGGTGGCTATACGCCGCTCGGTTTGGCTACGCCAGTGGGCTGCTGACAACGCTGCCAAGAAGGCCCTCACTGGGTTTCCCTTCAAAGGACTACGCCTGTTTGGGGACCGCCTGGACCTTTTTGCTAAGGGAGGCAGGTTACCCCAGCGCAGGCGGCAGTCTCGGCCCTTTCGGGGTCAGGGCTCCTTCTCCTCCCCCTACCATTGTGCTAGACATGTGAGGGGGGTTTCTTTTACTGGGGCCCGGGGAGACTTCTGGGGTAGGGGCAGAGGACATGGTAGTCCTGGCTCCTCCTGGGGCCCCAAGATTAAGTCATCTCCCAAGCCCCCTCTGGCATGATGGGGCGCCCTCACCCATCCGGGTGGGGGGGACGCCTGCAGCACTTAGCTCACGTCTGGAGGCTTCATGTCTCAGACCGGTGGATTCAGGAGGTAGTGTCCTCCGGTTACAAGATAGAGTTTGCTGCCTGCCCCCCCCCCCCCCCCCCCCCCAAGATTCATTAGATCCCGGATTCCTCAGGATCCTGTGTCAGCTCAGGAGCTAGTGCAAGCTGTGCAAGGCGTCCTGGAGCTGGGGGTCATCTACAAGGTCCCCTTAAGAGAAAAAGGCAAGGGCTTCTATTCCAACCTATTCACAGTACCCAAAAAAGATGGGTCACTCAGGCCCATCCTGGACTTGAAGATCCTCAACAAATTTGTCAGGAGCAGGCGCTTTTGCATGGAAACTCTGCGCTCTGCCATCAGTTCCCTGCACCCAGGGGATTTCATGACTTCTGTGGACATCAAAGATGCTTACCTTCATGTCCCTGTATTTCCAGGTCATCAAAGGTTCCTCAGGTTCGCTCTGGAGGATCAACACTACCAGTTTGTGGCATTGCCCTTTGGTCTCACCTCAGCTCCCAGGGTGTTCACCAAGGTGCTGGCGGGCGTGATGTCTCTGCTTAGGTTTCAGGGCGTCCGCGTGCGGCCTTATCTGGACGACATTCTCATCACATCCCAATCTCTACATCAGGCAGAATTGGATACTCAACTGGTGGTGTCCACCCTGGAGTCTTTTGGATGGGTGATCAACCACCCCAAGTCTTCACTGTCCCCCTCGTTGGTGACTCCCTTCCTAGGAACAAATCTGGATACAGTTCAGGCAAGGATTTTCCTTCCTCAACAGAAGGTGGACAGTCTGATTGCACAGGTCCAGTTCCTGCTATCTTGTCATCATCCCTCCATCAGGCAGGGAATGCAACTGGTGGGCCTGATGGTGGCGTGCTTCGAGGCGGTCCCTTATGCTCAGTTCCACCTGAGGCCTCTGCAACCCCAACTCTTGTCAGTGTGGGACAAATACCCAGCGTCCCTGGACAGGGTCTGTGTGCTTTCCCCCCTGGTCAGGAGGTCCCTCTCGTGGTGGATGGACTCAAGGAACCTGTTGGGGGGCAGATCTTTTCTGACCCCTTCCTGGGAGACAGTCACAACGGATGCCAGTCTGTCAGGTTCGGGGGGGGGGGGGTTCTGGAAGTCCCTGCGGTTCCAGGGGAGGTTCCACACACCTATCAATGTCTTGGAGCTGTGGGCAATCAGGTTAGTCCTGGCTCAGTTGACTACTCATCTTCGGAGCCTGCCTGTTCAGGTGCGCTCGGACAACCAGACGGCAGTTGCCTATATCAATCATCAAGGAGGGACCCGGAGCAAGGGGGCCCTCCAGGAAGTTTCTCTAATCCTGACCTGGGCGGAGTCCAATGTCCCCTGCATTTCAGCTGTGTACATCCCGGGGGTGGAAAATCTCCTGGCAGACTCTCTGAGCAGGGGGACCTCTCACCAGGGAGAGTGGTCCAGGGTGCAACAGGGTGTTTCAATCTCTTTGTCACCGTTGGGGCCAACCAAATGTGGATCTGTTTGCGTCCCGTCACAATCACAAGCTCCCGGCCTTTGTCTCCCTGTCCCAGGATCCTCTGGCCTTGACCGTGGATGCACTAGCAATGATGGAGAAGGGGCTGTCTATCTCAGTGGTTGATACCATGATAAAGGCTAGGAAGAAGTCTTCTTCTTCCATATACTACAGGGTTTGGCGTGCCTACATTGACTGGTGTGAGTCTAAGTCTCTTCCCTCTCGTGTGTTCTCTATTCCCAGGATTCTGGAGTTCCTGCAGCATGGGTTGGACATGGGGCTCCAACTAAGTACTCTGAAGGGGCAGGTCTCTTCCCTGGCTGTTTTCTTCCAGAAGTCCTTTGCTCAGCACCCTCTGATCAGGACTTTTTTCCAGGGGGTCACTCATGTGCGTCCCCCACGCAAGCCTATGGTGCCTGTTTGGGATTTGAACTTGGTTTTGTCAGCCTTGCAGGGTGCTCCATTTGAACCTGTGCAGGATGCTCCCCTGGCCATCTTTACTCTCAAGGTTGTCTTTCTGGTGGCTCTCACTTCTGTTAGGCGTGTATCTGAGTTGGCGGCACTTTCCATTCAGCCCCCCTACTTTGAGAGACACCAGGACAAGGTGGTGTTTCGTTTCAAGCCTGATTTTTCTGCCTAAGGTGGTGTCTGCCTTTCATTTGAATCAGGACACTGTTCTTCCTTCATTGTGCCCAAATCCTAGTAATGCTAAGGAGAGGGTTTTGCATTGCCTTGGATGTGGTTAGGTGTCTGAAGTACTATCTGGTGGCTACCGCACCTTTCAGAAAAACTGATGCTCTTTTTGTGGTTCCTTCTGGTCCTAGGAAGGGTTTGGCTCCTGCCAAGTCTACCATCAGCAAATGGATCCGTCAGGCTGTGATTCAGGCCTACTCTGCTAAGGGGAAGAATCCTCCCTTCCGCCTTGCTGCTCATTCTACGCGCTACTTGGTCTTCTGTTCATACCTTTTCAAAGTTTTACAAGGTTGATGTTAGGGCCTCAGCTGATGCTGTTTTTGGCTGCAAGGTTTTGCAGGCGGCAGTGGTTTAAACTGTCTGCTGTTACCTTTTTTGGGGATCCCACCCTACTTTATGGACACTGCTATTGGATGTCCCGATAGTAAGTATTATATCTGGAGCAGGACGTACTGTATACTAAGAATAATACAATTCTGTGATTACGCACCTGTAGAATTGGTATTATGAGTATACAGTACGTCCTGCTCCACCCCACCCTTGGTTTTGCATTATCTTGGATCCCCTGTATGGTGATTGTTATCATTGTTATAGTTACCAGTTTGGGTTGTTTTGATTCTCCCGGCTTCTCGTTAATTGCTTTTCAATGCTGGGGATTTGTGGGAGGTCCCTGGGTATTTGAGGGGCCGGGAGGAGCCTATTTTCGATGTCTCTGCAGTCCAGCGCCATCTGGCGGAGTAATACCCGATAGTAAGTATTATATCTGGAGCAGGACGTACTGTATACTCATAATACCAATTCTACAGGTGAGTAATCACAGAATTGTATTTTGGTAGCCCGGCAAGCCCCTTTTGACTTCCAGGTCAAGTATAAATGGGCTGGCGCCACCAAGCGGCCAATGCATTGTCTCTGGCCCCTTGGGAAGAACTGTTGGGGGATAGGGACACAGATTTGAATGAAGTGGGGTTGCCCAGCTGGTGGAACCTCTCTACAAAGAAAGATAAGAGGCAGAAGTCCCACAAGAATTCCCAGGTCCAGCAAATACACCTCCTACAGGATGTAGTTGGAAGTGAGGGTTGTCCCCTTGGAGTGGAGGATTTACCGGCCTCTGGAGCTGGTACAGGTTGATTTCTTGACGTTGGACACAGCTCGTAGATGGGTAAAGTCATCCCTTGATCATGGTGGATCACTTTTCTAAGTTCGCAGTAGTCACCTGCACCGAACTGAACAGTTAGGTGGCGGCTAAAGTGTTTTGACAAGATTTTATCTTGCCTTACAGGTGCCCGGAGACTGTACATCTGACCAGGGTCAGGCATTTGAAGCTGAACTCTTTAAACAGTTATGTCAACTTTACAATCTAAAGAAGTCCAGGTCCTCCCCTTATCATCCTCAAAGGAATGGGGCATGCAGGAGATTTAATCACACATTGATTCAGTTGTTGAGGACTTTGGAAAGAGAGAAACAGGAAAATTGGCCCGCTTATTTAGCAGAGATGGTTTTGTCCTATATCCATTCAACACATTCTCGTACCAGGCTTATCCCATACTACATGCTGCTTAGTTTAGAAGGGAAAGGTCCCTTTAGATGTCCATTTAGATGTGCTGTTTGGGGCCCCAGAACTGGGGGAGCAGACTTCTGGATCCTGTGTACATAGACACTAGTAGACACCAAGCTGCTCCCTGGGGATCGGGTCTTGTTACAGGTAAAGTGGGCGCATCAGTGGAGGAAGCTTGTCCCTTTATGGGATGCCCTGGTGTACGTAATTCAGAGAAGGCTGGGTCCGGGAAGTCCTGCATATAAGTTTGAGCGGGTTGACCAGGTGGGTAGCCCGCAGGTAGTGCATAGGTCACCGCTGAAGAGGATAGGGGATGCCCTCCACGGGTTGGAAGGCCAGGTCGGTAGGAGCGCCTACAATTGAGGAGGTGTATTGGGTCCCGTTATTGCTTACCCTCCAGAGGTTAGCCTGGAACTATCGGCTCCAGTGGTGGAAGAGGTCCCCTGTCAAGAAGTGGCACCCCCTCTGTCAGGAAGTGTGTGGTCAGCCTGCTCCCTATTATCAAGAAACGAATTTTGTATAAAAATGAAGTTGTTTATATTTGTTGGGGAGGGTGAAATGACCACCCTCATCTGTGGAGTGGAGTTGTAAGCAAGGTAAGTACACGTGGTTGTTGTTTTAAGGCATGTTTTAAGGGTGTTTTAAGGGCTGTCCCAGCTTGGACGGCCCTAGAATCTATAAGACTTCAGGCCTCTCCTCGGGCATCCTGATTTTGGATGCTCTGCTGTTTGAAACCCCCAAATTTTCCACTATAATTTACCTGATCCCTAATCCAGTGGCACATGTGTGGGCCATGGCCACACAATGCTATACCTTTAGCCAGATGTGCACCCTCCTGCTAGATGCTAGTGGGGTTGTGGCCATTGAAGTTTGGCTGCATTCGGCCCTTAGCCAATTCTTAGCTAAAATTGACAAATTATGATTTTGCTGATTGACTGCGTGCCCATGCATGTGGCCTAGGACTGGGGAAAGGCAAGTTTTTATGGGCCATTCGAGCGTTTCCTACAGTCGGACATCCCAAACTAGGAGCGAGGGGCGAGAACAAAATCCCAGGTTTTGGTCCACTTTAGGTTTTTTTGCAACAGCTAGTAAGACTTTAGCCAATACTGAATTTATCATCACAAGGAAAAACACATCTGTTTGTATGAGCGCTGGTTTACAGGCACGATACAGTGTTTGTCCTTTTAGCTTATCACGCATGTAAATAGAGGCACGTGAATGATAACCACACAGCTCATTATGATAGTAGAGGCAGCAGACACAAATACTACTGATAGTAGATTTCTATGAAAGACCACAGAGCGAGCAAAAGATCATGTGAGGGCTTATGTTTGGTATCATTACTTCTACATTGTGCAACGAAGGTTTGTTTTGACCCATTTTATATGGATGAGAGCATGCTCCTGGAATGAGGAAAAGAACACAGCTTCCAGACTCCGTATATTTAGCTGAATTGCTGTCTTGGCAGGGAGAAGCGCCCGGCACAGTTGTTTTCAATTAGAAGAACACTACTTTGTTTGATAGTTGCAAAACATTACTGCTTACTCTCTGCAGAAAAACACCAGCTTCAGATTTAACCTCATCGTGGTCTTACATGGTGTTCATAATTTTTTGTCTCAACAGCTTTTTCCTTGGAAGGCTCTGGGATCAGCTTTGCCGACCTATTCAGACTTGTTGCCTTCTACTGCATCAGCAGGTAAGATGTGCAGAAGTGTTAATTAAAAAAGGCTATTTCTAAAATGAAAACAGCTTGTTCCTTCCTGCTGTATGTAACAGCAGAGAGCTCTGCTACTATAAAAAGGTTAGAAGGCATCTAATGGACCAAAACTTTTCCCGGCAACTCTAATTCTAATTTCCAAAATGTATTTGACTGTAGAGCAGGGATGCACAAAGGTTTTGGCTCTGAGGACCGCATTGTGTTATTGTGCTAATTAAACCAGACCAACAGCCTGGCACAGTTGGAAAAGACAGGCAGCGGCCATTTTGAATCTTCCTCTCCCAATTCACATAACTGAGGTCAAGGTCAATAATTTTTTAAGTGCAGCCATCTAAGTTGCCCCGGGGAGGGATGCGTATGAGCACTGTTTGTTGGGTTGGTCTGGTTTAAGTAATCAAACCTGTTGGTCCACTTTAAAAGCAGAAAAAAAACCCACTGGCCTTCACCCAGGGTACCCCAAAACAAGTGAGGGTTCACGGGTGCCCCGGGGGGTTTCACACAGTGGGACATCCCGAATCAGCATGCCCCTCTGTGTGAAACCCGCCGGGGGACCCATAAACACTCACCAGTCCCCGCTGCAACAGGGCATGCGCGGGCCCTGACTGCGTTAATCGTCAAGCAGCTCTCTTTAAGACTGGCAGCGCACTCTCTCCATTCCAGTGAATGAGAGTTTAACGAATTATATAGTCAACGCAGACAGCCCTCATTGGATGAGAGCCCACACTTGTGCTGTTGGAACGAGGAAGAGGTGAGTGAAAAGCTGCGTTCTGGGGGTTTTACACAGCGGGTCATCCCAATTCGGGATGCCTCAGGGGAATGGAACAAAACTCGGGAAAGTCAAATCCTTGTTTTTTGTTCCTGTAAAGAGGGGTGAGGAAGAGGTTAGTTGGAAGATGTAAGGTGAATAGAGGTAAACAGATGTGAATTGGAAAGAGGTAGGCAAAGGTTACCAATGGTGCTTCAATCGGGGCAGTCCCTGAGGGCAGAGGACTACCCAACAGGGATAGGTTGAGAGGCTGTATTTCAAGTTCATGCTTCATTGGAATTAGGTGACAAGTAAACTTTAAGACAAACCAAATGAGCAATCCTAAGCAGATGACCGGTGGAAATAAAAATTCATAAAGCATAAACACATTCTTCCAGGGAACAGTCTGTAAGTGGGGACATTCCCTGAAATCAGGATCAGTCCTTGCATAAACTAAAATGGTTTAAAGAGATCACAGTGATTTGAAAATGCTAACTGCTGAATCCTACAGTGGTGACCTTCTGACCTTTAATGTCTGCATACCACAACATTGCTTTCAGGGAACACAACCAAGAAGATAAAATCATTTTCTGGCTCAGAATGGTCAGCTGCTGGCAGCCCTGGGCATAATATATAAAAGGAAGTTTGGCAGGTGGTTCTAAATAAAAATGGGAGGTACCACAGGGTTTAGGTCAGCTTTAAGACTGCTTCCACATGAAATATGAGTTTAGTGCTTAAGTGATTCAGTTTGCTATCAGTCCTTTTGACAGCTCAAGAGAAATGTCCGTGTTCTTTTCATGCAGGGTACAGTTACTAAGTGAGGGACTTGGACGTAGTTACTTGGGGGAAAAGCTTGTTCCTTAATTAACTAAACTACAATTCTTTCTGCTTCATTCTTTGAACAGAGGGGCTTCAATGACACACTTTACTGCCATTTCCCTTCCATGCCTCCCTGGCGATAAGCTCCATCAGGGCAATAAATAGAAAAAAAAAAACTCTCAACGCTTCAAGCAATGGGGGAAACGGCTTCTAGGTTCAAGCAGTTTGAATGACTGCTGAGTCAACCAATCAATGCTCCCACTACAGCTTTGCAGTGATCGGGTGACTCAAGAGTCACTGAAACTCTTTTCAAGGGCTTTTGCAGCAGCTGCCATGGGGAGTTTTGGGAGAGGGGGCTGTGGGAACATGTAGGAGTTTTTTTTTTTTTTAAATGCCTAAATTGAGCATACATCGGGGAGGGGCTTTTTACTAGCTGCACAATAGATTGTTTGCCTTACAACAGTGTTGGGGGCTTTTCTGCACCCCATGGGTACATACTTAATAGTAAAATAATACAGGAGTGGAACACCGGCTGTGTTGGGCCCACTAGATAAGATCATTCTTGGGGCCTGCCCGTCGGCTATATTGAAATAATAAAAGGTTAGAAACATAGAAGGTTGATGGCAGAAGGAGACCATACGGTCCATCTAGTTTGCCCTTATTGTATACTGTATGTACTCTTTATCTTAGGATAGATGTGTGCTTATCCCAGGCATGTTTAAATTCAGTGACTGTTGATTTTTCAACCTACCTCTGCTGGAAGTTTGTTCCAAGCATCTACTACTTTCTGTAAAATAATATTTTCTAACATTCTAATCTTAATCTTAATCACATAGTAAAACACAATTTGATTGTTGGGCAATATCAATCGTGATGTTAATTTAAAGCAGAACAAAACCCAGTGTGGCCAGCTGGCCCAAATCGGGACGCCCCACTGTGTGAAACCCCCCTGGGGCACCACAGAATTAACTTCCTTCCTGTCTTCCTCACCGCTGTAAACATTGGGTGGCCGCATCACCTGCATCTTAGGCTGTGTGCGTGCTCCCGCCCCAGCAATTTCGTGGGGGGGGGGGGGGGGGGGTGCAAACTCAATAGAAGAGATGTGACCATTTTCACTCATAATTGTCATAAACAGTGACGTTTGCCGAACATTACATATGCACAGAAAATGGCTATGATTGTACCAGAGCCTGCATATGGGCCGTAGGAGCGGGAAAGGTGAGTTTACTGTGCTGTCTGGGGGGGGGGGGGGTTCACGCAGTGGGGCATTCCAAATCGATATGCCCAATGTACTTTCTGAATAAATAGCAAACACTCTAGGCACACTTAAATCACTGTGATAGTATTGTATAGCCCTAATAGTGCCCTTGGTCAATGTCTGGGGGTTGGCCAGCCCGACAATGATGACTGGGCTAGTGGCCCCAGAGGAAGGGCGCACATAAGTAATTAGCTGCAATGTTGCGGCACTTAGGGTCTGGGTTTACCTTGTTCCATTACTTGAGTATCCAGTAACTAAATAGTAAGCTTTTTTTCCAGCCTTGGGGGTCCTGAGCTTCCATTCATTGTTATTGAATGGTGACTATTGCAAACCGTAGAAAAGTGAACAAATATGGCGTTACCCTTTTATGTTTCTATTGTATAAGATTATGGGGTTTATTTATCAAGAGCGCCAGGTTCCGCCAGCTAACGGCGGCTACCGACTCAAGTACGCCCGGCGGCGGTCACAATGACGCATTTATCACGCTAAATGAGGCTAGCGCCGGCGAGAGCGTCAGCTAGCGCGGGATTCATCATGTAGCCGACTGCAACGAACAGCGCCGCTGATAATCCCATCACAGCGACAGGTATGACCTGGCGCTCCCTGGCGTTGTCCAATGCATTTCAATGGAGCAATCTTTAAATAATCATAATTAATTGCTTTTTTTATTTATTTATTTTTTTTTTAATGTCAAAAATTCTGTGACTACTTCTGCAATGTTAGGATTTTTTTTTAAGTTAAAAAAAAAAAAAAAAAAATTGTGCAGAATTGATATTACAGGTCTGATATTAATGTATTCATATTACAAAATGTTTAGAAAAACTTCTAAAATTTTTACATTAAAAAAAAAAAAGTTGTTTGGGGGTTAAAAACTACTTTACACACATCGCCGCCAGCGCTCAGGGGTTTAAACAAGGAATTCACAGCGCGAGAAATTTTTGAGCGTGATTTGTTAATGAATCTGCAGCAAGCCGTTCGCTCTGGCCATTCGCTGTCAGGCGCACCCATACAACGCAGAACCTGTGAAACATCGACCCCTAACCCCGTATTCAACATTACCGCACACCGACTGAGTCGCTGTCAACAAGCAAACCCCGGCCAAGCACAGCGAATACTAGCTGGCGCTGTGAAAATCACGCTACTGGCGCTCATCTGTCGCTACCTGGCGCTATTAATGAATCGGCCTCTATGTCTGAGTCTGACAAAGAGAACTAGGTATTCTTGAAAGCTCACCTTAAAATATAATCAATAATACAAAGGCCTATTGCCTTATTTTTCACTTTATTTACTATAGAAAGCATGCTAGGACATGTGTTTTGGTATCCCTATACCAACTGATTCTTCCTGTAAGACTGGTCTTCCTGGACAAGTTTGCTTACCAGTATCTTGTTCATACTGCCCATGTTTTCCACTTAGGGAATGTCTGCATATAATGACCATATCACCCATTCTCCCCATAAATATAATAATATTATTTTTTATTTATAAAGTGCTAAAAAAGCTTGGGAATTTCCATTTCACTTAAGGCGGTGAGTGTGTTGGCAGCTGCCGGTGCCACAGCTGTCTGACAGTCTTGGGGGGGCTTCCAGAATGCTGAAGCCCCTCACACATAGCCCCCCAGGACACCTGAAAACCCTACCTTGACCTCGCTCCCCTGCCGGGAATCCAACACCGCGATTGGCTGGCCGGCGCTAACCTGGGCAGTGACAGCAATCCGGTGCTCATGTGGGCAGGACATTTAGCAGCCGGAACGTCACTGCCTACGTGAGCGCTGGGAAGCCAATCGCGACATTGAATTCCCGGCGGGGGATCAAGATTAAGGTAAGGTTTACGGGCATTCTGGGGAGCGCCCCTCCCAGACTGTCAGATAACAGCGGCGACAGTGACTACCAAAATCTTCGCCACAGAGGGCTTTAATTAATTGTAATCTAATTATTTTTTCTAAAGTAGGATAACAATTTAACTTACCTGGACATTTTTACACTCTTACAATAGCCCAACAAACACCATCTTTTGGTATTTATGTATTGCATAATGATATATCATCATTTTGTTAATTAATATTTTTTCTATTAACAGTGCTTGGAAAAATCACTATAATGAAATCCACTTTGTTCTTCTTATCCAGTTTTTTGCAATTAATGTGGCCTTAACCTCTAAACATCGAAACCCCATTGTTACTGCATTTTTGCCTTTTCTAATAAATTTAGATTTTAAAGCTAAGAATTCACCCTCCACATACATACTGTACATCACCCAGACACATATGTGCACACCTTAGATGCATATGCACACATGCCTTCAGGTGAGCATGCGTAGATACTGGCATGCACGCACCCATAAATAAACACAGAGCTGCATGGGCACACGCCCACAAACATGCAATACCCACAGGCACATATGTGCACAAACCCTCAGTTGCAAGCGTGCACACGACAGGCATACACACAATCCCAGACATGCATGTGCACACACTTGTAGCACTTTCCAAGCACTGCATATTTCCTCTTGGAAATGCATATATAGTTTTTTTATGTACAACAGTTATCACTGGCTAATCTCAGCTAATCTTATTTGCCAGTTAAAAAGACTAGAAATAGAATATTGTGTTGGATCACATCAGGTCAAAAAGTTGGATTGCTCAGTGGAACCAATTAAAAGCGTTTAGCTGCTTCAATCTACAACAGAGGTCCCTTATCAGTGGTATGTGAGCGTTAATATTCAGGAGAGACTGCAGACTGACCCCTAACCCTGCCTGATCTTCTGCCACCCAAACTGTACCTGAGCCGGATTTGCTTCATAATACAAAATTGCTCTGCTGCGGGGGTTTAAACATGACTATATATATATATATATTTTTTTTTTAAGAACAAAATATCAAAACTGAAAGCACAGAAAGTGTACATAGGTAATGTTTTTTTTTCTTAGTTCCCCCCCCCCCCCCCCCCCCATATTCACCCTAGGGAAAAGGCAAAGCAGCTACTGTGCTTCTCATCCCATCTGTAAAACAGACCTACATGCTACACTGGACTTCAGGCCCACCTTGTACCCAATACCTTGAGCATCCCATATAGCAGCCATTTTGGCTACAGGCAGATCCAGGGTCCGATTGTGGACCTTGGCGCCATATTTCCGGACCCCTGGCCTGAGAGCCCTGGACTTAGTGGCAATGCAAGGTACATAAAAACTTTGTTTCTGTCTCTTTGCCCTATCCACCCCCCCCCCCAGCTCTGCCTCATCCATTCCTGTTCCCTTCTGCCCTGCCCCATCCAACCTAGTCATAGAAACATAGAAGGTTTGAGGTCTGTGAGAAAGTCCACAAAAATGGACTGGAGTCTCTCTGCTCCATCCATTCCTGTCCTCCCAGTTTTGCCTATCCAACCCTGTCCCCTCAGTCCTGCCCCATCCAACCCAGTCTCTCTGCTCCATCCATTCCTGTCCTCCCAGTTTTGCCTATCCAATCCTGTCCCCTCAGTCCTGCCCCATCCAACCCAGTCTCTCTGCTCCATCCATTCCTGTCCTCCCAGTTTTGCCCATCCAATCACTGGTCTTCCTGTTTTTCCCCAGTGCCAATAGTATTCTTGGGGTGCCCCCGCCCACTGATTTTTAACCGTCCAATATTGGGCTTCATGGAGATCACTGTATTTTGCCTTTGAGCATTGTTATCAAGAATGCCTGAGGGGGCATAAGGCCATTGTGGGTTAAAGGGAGCCTTGTTTCACTTTAAAGCAGCACTCACCTCCACACAGATCTAAACAATGTTTACAGGTATTTTACGTTTTACTTTCCTAAATGCAAAGTGTATACTGACAGTAGTTTCATGTAAACAACATCAACATTCATCCATTTGCATTGTATTTGCTGGCAGTGCAGACTCCCTGCTTTCAGTATCCTAATTCACAATGTTTTGATTAAACTCTGTTATTGCTTTTATTATGATGATAAAATCTGTGGTTTTTGCCACAAAGTGGAAGCAGTATTATAGCAATGCGTGTGACAGCGCATTGTTGGGATAGTCGGCAGCAACGCAGTTTGGGGTCACTGAGGATAACGTTAGATTGGGTTTCAGTCTAAGGAAACATATGAAAGGAAGTGGCATGGGTTCATCTGCACTCAATGCTCCTGCACTGAGCCGGGTAATGATGGGCTTGTGCCTTGGCTGCATCTCATTTTCCACTTCTCCAGGGACTTTTCTTAAATACATATTTACCAAGGAAACAGAAGTCAGGGTATGGTTTGTAGATGGACAACGGAACAATGAATCACAGTACAAGCTCATTCAACTTGTTTCTTTTATTTATAAGAATTGTCACCTTTCAGGATAAAGTTCATGTAGCTGGTCGAGAAAAAAACATTAAAAAAAACATAGAAAAAACATAAGTCTGCCCTCACATTTAAAGATTTGACAAATTTAGACTTATTTAAACAGAGGAGTAGCTAGGCTTTCTTGCACCCGGGGCAAAGATTCTAAATGGTGCCCCCCAACTGTTCCCAGGCCCCCCTTTGCATATACATATAAACAGAATGTAAACAATTACCTCTTATTATGTCACAAAAACTGTTGCTACCTCACTTGCTTGTGATGGGTTACATCTTTCTGTCATGACATAGCCCATCCATCCTTGTCACTGATAAGGAATTCATCCTGACTTAAGATTGACAGCAGAGCTATATCCTCCTAATAGATGAATCATTTAGTCTGTAGTTTTAAAAAATATATTTTTAATTAGCCCCCCTCCGTCGAGGCTAGCAGCCTGGTGAACCAGGCAGTGTTGGACTGGGATGCTTAGGGCCTACCTGTAGACGTGACTCTAGATGCAAGTGTTACCGGCTTACTTTCAGGGTTCACGGACAGAAATATTACTCTACTGTCCCTGTTTGTGCACTTGGGATAAGCTTTAGGTAGTTTAGGTTTGGTGATGAAGGCCCTCAATGGGAGGCCCACCAGGTTTTGTCCTGGTAACCCTGTGGGCCTCCGAGTCTGGGACCAGGCATAGGGACTGGTAGCCGAGGGGCCAGAGGCCGTCAAGTGCTGCTAATTAAAACGGAGAGATTTTTGTATCTCCACCCCTCCTGCCTCAGACTGTGTGGGACAGAACATTTCCTGCATTTGAAAGCCATAAACACAGGCATACAGAAACATGTAAATTCCCCCACTTTCACATCATGAATAATATAATTCTGTAATTACTCACCTGTAGAATTGGTATTATACGTATACAGCACGTCCTGTTCCAGAATATTCCTTACCCATGGGTAATACATCCACAAGATGGCGCTGGACTGCAGAAAACAGCTTGTGGCCTCTCCTGGCCCTATATAAGTCAGGGACCTCCCACAAATTCCCCAGTATTGACAAGCAGTTAACAAAAGGCCGGGAGAACCAGAATTCAACAATGAACATATGAACAGTCACCATACAGAGGTAACTAAGAATAATGATAACAAGGATGGGGTGGAACAGGACGTGCTGTATACGTATAATACCAATTCTACAGGTGAGTAATCAGAGAATTGTATTATTCTAAGTATACAGTACGTCCTGTTCCAGAATATTCCTTACCC
The DNA here is from genome assembly GCA_027917425.1 of Gastrophryne carolinensis. NCBI lineage: Eukaryota > Metazoa > Chordata > Amphibia > Anura > Microhylidae > Gastrophryne > Gastrophryne carolinensis. The sequence goes on along the minus strand of CM051237.1, from coordinate 388,107,705 downwards.
ATGGGACATCCAATAGCAGTGTCCGTAAGGTAGGGTGGGATCCCCAAAAAGAAACAGCGGGCAGTTTAAACTACTGCCGCCTGCAGAACTTTGCGACCAAAAGCAGCATCAGCTGAGGCCTTAACATCAACCTTGTAAAACTTAGAAAAAGTATGAGCAGAAGACCAAGTAGCAGCCTTGCAAACTTGTTCAACAGAAGCTTGGTGCTGAAAAGCCCAAGAGGCACAAATAGCACGAGTAGAATGAGCAGTAAGGCGGAAGGGAGGCTCCTTCCCCTTAGCAGAATAGGCCTGTATCACAGCCTGGCGGATCCACTTGCTGACAGTGGACTTAGCTGGAGCCAGACCCTTCCTAGGCCCGGATATAAGCACAAATAGAGCATCAGTCTTCCTGAAAGATTCAGTAGCCACCAAATAGAACTTCAGAGTCCTGACCACATCCAGATCTCTGTCTCTCAAAGTAAGGGGGTTTGATGGAAAGCACCTCCAACTCAGAAACACGCCTAACAGAAGTGATAGCCACCAAAAAGACTACTTTAAGAGTCAAAATGGACAAAGGGGCCTCACGTAAAGGCTCAAAGGAAGACCGCTGCAAGGCAGATAAGACCAAGTTCAAGTCCCATACTGGTAACATAGGCTTACGTGGAGGATGCACGTGAGTAACCCCTTGGAAAAAAGTCTTGACCATACGATGGTGAGCAAAGGATCTGTGGAAGAAAATGGCCAAAGCAGAAACATGACCTTTGAGGGTACTGAGCTGAAGACCCAAATCCAAACCATGGTGCAGGAATTCCAGAATCCTAGGGACAGAAAACACCCTACAAGGAAGCGACTTAGACTCACACCAGTCAATGTAAGCATGCCAGATCCTATAGTAGATGGATGATGAGGACTTCTTCCTAGCCTGAATCATGGTATTAACAACAGAGGCAGGCAGCCCCTTGTCCATCAAGATGGAGGTTTCAGCAGCCAGGCCGTCAAAGCCAGCGTTTGTAAATTGGGATGGCGTAGCTGCGCCTGAGTGAGCAGGTCTGGATCCTTGGGCAGAACATACTGATCTACTGCCAACTGCACGACGTCTGCGAACCACACCCTTCTTGGCCAACGGGGGGCCACCAGAATGGTTGGCACCCCTTCCTGAGCAATCTTGCGTAGCACCTTGCCCAACAGAGGAAAAGGAGGGAACACATATAGAAGATGAAAGCTCTTCCAAGACATTGCTAGTGCATCCATGGCCAAGGCCAGAGGGTCCTGGGACAGAGAGACAAAGACTGGAAGCTTGTGATTGTGACGGGACGCAATCAGATCCACATCTGGCTGACCCCAGCGGTGGCACAGGGAGCGAAACACCCTGCTGCTGAGAGACCATTCTCCCAGACGAGAGGTCCACCTGCTGAGGAAGTCTGCCTCTAGATTCTCCACCCCCGGGATGTACACAGCTGAGATGCAGGGAACATTCTCCTCTGCCCAAGACAGTATCAGGGACACTTCCTTGAGGGCCCTCTTGCTCCGGGTCCCTCCCTGATGATTGATGTAGGCAATCGCCGTCTGGTTGTCCGAGTGGACCTGAACCGCCCGTCCCCGAAGGTGTGTAGTCAATTGGGCGAGAACCAATCTTATCGCCCTCAATTCCAGAATGTTGATAGGGGTGTGGGCCTCCTGAAGGCCCCACTGACCCTGGAATTTCAGGGATTTCCAGAAGCCCCCCAACCTGTCAGACTGGCATCTGTGGTTACTGTCTCCCAGCACGGGGCCAGAAAGGCTCTGCCCATCAACAGGTTTCTTGAGTCCAGCCACCACGAGAGAGATCGTCTGGCCAGAGGGGACAGAACCAACACCTGATCCAAGGACCAAGGGTCCCGATCCCATACTGACAAGAGGTGAAGTTGAAGAGGTCTCATGTGGAACTGAGCGTATGGAACCGCCTCGAAGCAAGACACCATCACGCCCACCAGCTGCATCCCCTGCCGGATGGAGGGATGAGGGCAAGACATAAGGAGCCTGGCTTGGGCCTGAAGACTCTCCACCTTCTGCTGAGGCAGAAAAATCTTGACCTGAGACGTATCCAGAGTCATGCCCAGAAAGGACCTCACTATTGACGGTGACAGGAAAGACTTCAGTGTGGACACCACCCGCTGAGTATCCAGCTCGGCCTGCTGGAGAGATTGAGACATGATGAGAATGTCGTCTAAGTAAGGAAGGATGCAAATGCCCTGAGATCTCAGCAGAGCCAGTACACCCCCCAGTACCTTGGTGAATACCCTGGGGGCCGAGGTGATACCCAAAGGCAGAGCCACAAATTGATAGTGCTGATCCTCCAGAGCGAACCTGAGGAATCTCTGATGACCTGGAAAGACTGGTACATGAAGGTAAGCGTCCTTGATGTCTACAGAGGTGAAGAAATCCCCTGGGCGTAGTGAATTGACAGCGGAGCGCAGAGTCTCCATGCGAAAGTGTTTGAATCTGACAAATTTGTTGAGGCACTTTAAATCCAGGATAGGTCTGATGGACCCATCTTTTTTGGGAATAGTGAAAAGATTGGAATAGTAGCCTCTGCCCCTTTCCCTCAAAGGTACCTGGCAGATAACCCCCAACTCCAGAAGGTTTTGGACAGCAAGGCACAGACCCTGAGCTGACAGGGGTTTTTGAGCCATCTGGGATTTGATGAATCTTGGGGGCCGCCAGGCTGCAAACTCTATCTTGTAACCGAAGGACACCAGCTCCTGAATCCACCGGTCTGATACATGAAGCCTCCAGACGTGAGCAAAGAGCCGAAGCCATCCTCCCACCCGGATGGGTGAGGGCGCCCCTTCATGCCTGAGGGGGCTTGGGTGAGGATTTTGGTATGGGACCCCAGTAGAGGCCAGGACGGCCATGTCCTCTGCCCCTGCCCCAGTGATCTCCCCGGGCCCTAGTAAAGGAGCCTTCTCGACCAGGTCTGGAACCACGGAAGGATGGTAGAAGGGCACCCATCCCCCAAAAGGACCGAGACAGCCTCCTACATTGAGGTAACCTACCACCCTTGGCGAACAAATCCAAGCGTTCACCAAAAAGGCGCAGGCCCTTGAAAGGGAACCCAGTGAGAGCCTTCTTAGCAGCATTATCAGCTACCAACTGACGCAGAAGTTCTACCACACATTCTAATTGCATCATCCATAGCAAACATATGCAACAAATTCATAGCAAAGCAGGAGAGACCTATACTCTTCTCCTCCCGCATCATCAGAGGCCCCTTCTAAGAGGCTCTTAAGCAAACCCTTAATAGCAATAGCTGTAATGGCAGAGGCACAAACCGGGCGTAGCGCGGTCCACACACAGGCAAAGGCATGGCAAGCAAGTTGGTCTATACATCGGTCCTCACCATCACTCAGGGTAGTATTGTCAGGGGAATGCATGACAGATGTCTTGGACAGCTCCAGAACAGGCGCGTCCACCTAAGGAGGACATGACCAACGCTTAATCACATCAGCAGGAAAGGGATACCCTTTGTCCCAACTCTTTGGCAGCTTGCTAGGCCGTTCCCATTCTTTGAGCACCAGAATATTAAAGTGCGACTGCTCAGGGAATTCCAAACGTGGTTTAACCGTATGAAAGAGCCAAGAGCCTGTCAGTGTCATCTGAGGACCATAGATCTTCCCCAAATGGAGACCCTGCACCACCATAAACCCTGGGTTGCTCCTCAGATGAATCTGAATCAGAGAACAATTCCCCCTCCTCCAGGGGGGAACAACCAGTAGTGTCAAAAACCTCCTCAGTTTCCACAGGAAAGAGGGAGACGGTGGGAAACAAATGCCACTTCTTAGCAGAAGCCTTACGCGATGCAGACCCAGCAATATGTTTCTCAATGCTGGCTACCCGTGCAGCCAAATCAGGCTGAGACTCCCCGCTGGTATGCTCCTCATAGGGGGTCAGATGCAGGCGTGGGGGGTAGGCCAAGCCCGAGGGGGCGCAGGCCCAGCAACAGGTAACCTAGACTGCAGTGCAAGTACCTGCAGGGCGCAGGATACACATACCCTGACATCATCACCGACTGGGGATACCCCACACGCAACACATAAAAGGAACCCCAGGCTCATTATCCCCAGAAGCCTCCATATGGTGATTTGACCAGGCACAGTAGGCCAGTAAGGGTTAATGCTAAAGAGCTACCTGGGATGCCCCAATAGACCGCTAGGGAAGTGAGAGATAATGAGGGGAGAGGGCCGGGAGAAACCACAGGACCGAAGCTTTATCCCGCCTGAAAGACACGCAATGGCCGGCCAGTAGCGGCCCGGCAGCTCTGAGGTGAATGGGGCTGCCAGCCGCGGAGTGCAGTACAAACGTGCGGCGACGTGTTTTAATAAAGTAACAAGCACAATATGTCTAAAGTCACAAAACACCAGACAAACCCCCCCCCCCCCCCCCCCCCGAGATCTCCCGAAGGGAGAGTGAGGGAGGATAATGACGGAATACCCTGGGGGAAACGGCGCCCGGGGGCCAATATGTGGAGTGGAGGGGGAGGGGGAATGGGAATAGCACAGGATAACCTGCCAAACCCATGAGGCAGTGGGGGCATCCCAAAAGGCTCACCATTAGCCTAAACCGCCTACCCTGTTAGAGCAGGGACTGGGGTAGGAGCCTAGCTCCTCAGCACAAAGTGCTTCTATCACCTACCTGCACCCGAACCTTATCAGCCGAGGCTGGGAGGCAGTCAGTGGGACGGAACGGGTGGAAATAGTCCTGCAGGGCCGCAGGCAATAAGCCCCGCTCACCTGCGCCACAAAGAGCTATCTTCTCAGCGCAGACTGCAGAAATAAACTGGGGAATTTGTGGGAGGTCCCTGACTTATATAGGGACGGGAGAGGCCACAAGCTGTTTTCTGCAGTCCAGCGCCATCTTGTGGATGTATTACCCATGGACGTGCTGTATACTTAGAATAGAACATTTTCAGTCCCATTCTCACCCAGACACAGGTTGCTGTGGCTATGATATTAAAGTAAGTGACCACCAATTAAAAAAAATGAAGGGATACTCACTTTGTGCCCCCGCAGCCAAGCAATCTCATCCAGCCAGCAGCACTCCATTCCAGGTGGTTTAAGAAGAAGAAACTTGTCACCCTGGCTGCAATTCACAATTTCCCCCTGGTGAGGTCCCCAGGCGTGATCATCTTTACAAGGCTGCACAGAGCGGCATCCCCTGCTCTATGGGTGGGCACACAGATTGGTGGATGAACTGTCTGTGCACCCCGCTGCCCATGCGCTGGATTGTGGACAAGGTAAGAGGGTTTTTTTTTAACTCCCCCATCCTGCCTCAACTACGGGGGAGGATGGCTAGGCCGGGGGATTACTACATGACTGGACTTCCAATTGAAGGGCAATTGCAAGCACTATAAAATCACTGTCCATCTGCTATTGTAAATTGCCATAGCAATTTCTTTGGAAACCACTATTGCGAGCATCATTCCTATGTGAATGGGGTCTAAAAATAGGAAATGGACGGTGTTTAAAATGTGAAAACAAATAATTGTTTGCTTACCTGCCATGCAGCTGTTACCCCCGGGTGTGCTGCTAAATAAAACTGAGAGATTTTTGTATCTCCACCTCTCCTGACTCAGACTGGGTGGAACAGAACATCTCCGGTATTTGCAAGCAGAAACAAGCATAATGAAACATGTAAATTCCCCCGCTTTCACATCATGAATAGAACATTTTCAGTCCCACTTTCACCCAGACACAGGAGATTGCAGCTATGCTATTAAAGTAAATGACCACCAAATGAAAAAAAAAATGAAGGGACTCTCACTTTGGGCCCCTGCAGCCAATCGCTGGTAGACCGGCGCTCACGACTCGCCTGATCAGCTGACTGGATGCTTGCTCTGTCCAGGCCACACGTCTATTTTTTCCTCTGACACCAGCGAGGCCTCCGTGATGCAGGCTTCCCCCCACCATCAACCACAGGACCTGTAGCATATCCGCTGCAAATGAGGGGGCATTCCAAGCTCCCCCAAGATGGGGCGGGCACCCAATCAGGTTAGTTTGCGAGGACCTGACTACCAGTGAGGGGAACTACTCAACTGAATATTTTTTATTTAGGTGGTTACTATAAAGGGACTGTAAAGCCAACAACAATAATAAGGCAGAAACAAGCTCAGCTGGTGCCTGTCCCATGTGCCTCTATTCCATTGTCTGCAGCACAGGGTAGAAGCTGTAGCAGAGCTCTAAATCATTTCCTCCTTCCAATTTAATTCCTCCAAGACCACGCAAACTGACAGCCACTTTGTCAGCGTGAGTGACCATGGCAAGCCACGGCGGCCCCACAGCTGTCTCTGACCACAGCAGAACATACTCATGACTCATAAATCTGCACCATGTCATACGCTTCCCAGCTCAGCCATGACCCAGAAATACGAGAAATATACGGCTTTTTCCTTATAAAACAAGGTATTTACATAAAATCAGGGATTTTACACTGTTCTCACGGAGGATACGATGGGAGGAAGTTAGTATATGTCTGGACAGGGACTTTAATAAGTTATATTGGGGGTGCCTAATCTGGCCCGCGGTGTATCTACAAAAATTTTAAATTTTAATGATACATCAGGGGTTTCCAAGTGGTTGGTACATGAACCACTGGCAGCTGTGCCTCTTTCTCCCATGGCACTAGAGTCAGCTATGTGAACCCTGACTCTAAACGCCGCACACCCCTACACCCGTCTTTTGCCTAAGTAAGTAGGCAATGTTAGAAAAAAAGCTTCTAAAAACGACTGCTGTCTGCTTAGATTGTTGGGGAGAAACGGCAATTTAAGCATTCCAAAGCAGCTGGCCACTAGTTTGTCATCCCATGTGATCATTGCCGGCCATGCAAACCGATTTGGTCCTATTGCAGTCATGTGGGGTAGCAAACTGGTGGCCAGCAACAAGCCTGTGGGTATGTGCAGTATGGTATTGAAAATTGGGATGCCCCCATTGGGGGAGATAGAAGGGTTGAGGTCTTAAAAGATGACTGGGAAAAGTATTGCTTACAATAAAATATTTTTTTTTACTGCAAGTCTGCTCAAATAGCTCAAATAGTCTCCTAATGCTGAATGTCAGGGCCTATGCCTTTTATATTTACCAGCGTTTTGCATCTCCAAATAAGCCCTATATATAATATATATAATTATAAGCAAACTTTCATAAATTATATAGCATCTAATTTGGTTGGCAAAGCTTCTTATACTATTTCATAAGTAGTGTAAGTTGCACAGCACAACTTCTAGCAGCACATATGATTTCGTTTATAGAAGTGACACTATTTATAGCGGATAGAAAACCATTTTGCCCCCCCCCCCCACCCTTCCTTCTCACCCAAGTAACTCGGGCAATGCTGCCAGCTCAGCTGTGGCCTGGTCCACCATTCAATGTTTGGCCCCCCTGTCCGAGCAGCCGGTGCTGCTGTTGGCTCGGTGGTGCCCCAGTTTTGAAAGAAAACCAGGATTTTCCACCACTGAAACCACGCCCTGCTGCACTTTTGAGAGACTGGCTATCTCAAAAGTGCCACTGTGACCAAGGCACAGCGGCAGGCCACATGCCCGGCACGCTGTTTCCAGCACGTGTCCAAGACCAGCAATTCAGAAAGGCTGGGTGCGGAAGCAGCCGCACAGAAGCCAGGGATGGTGAGTATTGTGTTGGTGGACCCTCCAGGATCAGGTAAGATCACCAGCACCCCCCGGGGGAGGGGGGGTTTCATGCAGCGGGCCATCCAATGTAGGATGCCTCGGGGTATGCTAGCAGCAGGAATCTTCTAGATTCCAGGGCTGACCTCTTGGGTTTTAACCTGCTTTAAGGATGAATTTAGGTTGACTTTGGTCCCTGCACTATTTTTGTTATGCAGTATTTTGTACAGGAAGTAAATGTGAGAGATTTTTGCTGAGCTACTACATATGTCTTATGGAGAGCCGATGTGCTGCTCATTGATTCATTCAGACATTTTTTTGGTTAACTATTGGACAGTTTCCAGACTGTTATATACAGTGAGTTTTTGGCCCGCACTTCTTAGGTAACCTCAAATAAACTTTTCTTTCCAATTGTCTCAAAACAGAGCTGAAGACTCTTTTGACCTTGTTGCTTATAAAAAGAGAACAGGCAGCGAAACTAAAACACTACCCTTAAATAAGTAGATTCACCTTACCTCTTCCACAGCACATTGTCCCCTGTTTTTTAGTACTTATGCATATGATAAATTGGCTGTTTGCTCAGCAAGTGACCGACCTTGCAAATCTGCTATTGACCGACTGTGTTCAGACACCGAAGATTTGTTGGTCAATCGAGGAAAACTTCTGTTTACACACTTCAACCATCAATCGATGAACGAGGTCAGCCAAAACGATACGACGGCCAACCTATTAACCAATTCTCGTTCATCTATTGATCACAGCGGCTGTTTCCATTATCGCTAAATTGGCTGGAACTTTCTGCTCTTGTGTCCTGACTTCTAGTCCAGAGGTAAAAGAGGTAGCAAAAAATGTTGCTGTTAGACACAAAAAAAACACACAAAAAGGAAGCTTAAAATGTTGTAGAAACTCTCAACCAGTCAGCTTTTCTGCATTGCTCCTCGCTCCACATGAGCTTTGCCAGATAGTCACATTCAGTTCTGCACCCAGCAAAGTTGATTCGTTTGTGTGGAAGAAAGTGGCCTATTTGCTTTAAATAGAAACTCTGGTCGTTCTGACCGGACATCCTCTGTAATATGCAACCTAGGGACGGCCGGGGTCTGGCTGCCCCGCCGTGCATGGCCGCCACTAAAATAAAGAATGGAGCCACCCAGATGCTCACCTTCTTCTACAGCAGCCGTGGTTCGGCCTATCAGCTCACACATCCATTAATATGATCGGCTCCTGATGAGTTTCTCTTTATTTCTATGGTATGCAAATAATAAAACAAGCTAATATAAGAAAACTGCTGTTGTCCAGCTTTGTGTTGTAGATTATGTACAGCACATAAAAATATTAAAATTTAAAGGGTAGGTCTGCTTTCGATTGAATTTTTGAAAGTGTTGTTTTTTGTGTGGCAACATGATCTCTTAAAGGTGCTGAATTTTTTTTATTTTCTAATGTTAGCAAATGTGTATTTTATAAAGCAGTTTTCACTATCTGCAACGTACACCAAGTGCAGACTTTGTGTACGCTGCCAATAGCAACATATTGCAGATATTTGTACAGAGCACTGCTGCTGGGGCAAGTGTGAGTGAGCTCCCTCACCTCAACTGTGGGCATAACAGCAGTGTTCTGTGTATACAGGACTCACTTCTCTCATCTTGATGTACAGACTTGGTGTACATTACCAATAGCAACAGATTGCATGTAGTGAAAATACTAAATCAGCTCAGCACCTTGAGCACATCCTTTTGTCACAAAATAATTTACACTTTCAAAAATTTTATCAAAAGTGGATTTACCCTTTAAGTTTTAAAATTGCGTGATTCGCCGAATTTCTCCAAAAATTCGGGATTTGTTCGAATCAAACCTTTTAGAATCACTCATCTCTAGTGGAAGGGGAAGGTCAGTGGGGCCTCATCATTATTTATCATATTTGTGCTCACTTGCCATTGCTGATTAAAATTGCCCGTCTTAAACCTGGGTGGGCCTCCATACATTCCTGTGTTTCATGTCAGTTTTAGGTGTGTAGAGAAGACGACAATAATTGTATTTATGGTTTCCAAGAACTCCAAAAACAAACCCTTTCATGGACATGTGATGGGAACATCCAACGAACCAAGCAACACTGCCAGAATGTTTGCTGGTTTGTTTTCTAGTTTATAGAGTTGCTCTATGTATGATTAATCAAATTATTGCTTCCTGTGTGAATAATACACTTCTCTTTACCTTCAGGGATGTTCTGCCATTTACTTTGAAGCTGCCTCATGCTATTGCAACAGCCAAGTCAGAGGCCGAGCTTGAAGAAATTTCTCAGCTGGGAATTGGTAAGTGGATTTTGAGGTCAAACTTTCCTTTTTTATAGCTGACTCCCACTCTAGAATTCGGGGGGTTGAAGCTTCAGCTGTGGGATGGCACCTGAGCTGTAAACTCGACTTGCAGCCATAGGTTTTACTTCCAGCTGTGGGCAATGCAGTAGCTACAGGTGTTGAACAGATTTCCAACAAATACGCGCTAAAGCCACACTTCGCTTTTTTTATTGCCTCCATAGTATTTTATAACAAAGATGAAAGGCTTAAACTCTTTGATGGCCTCACCATACTAGTGATCTAAAAACTATACATAAAAGAAAAGAATGTAGTGGAAGAGTCCTTTGATTGGGAGTATGGAAATGTACAGTGATGTAAGATGTTGCGAAAGATGATCATAGATGACATTTTCCAAGTTCTAGCCTCGCAGGCAAAGTCAAGATTGTAATTTATTAAAGTGGACCAACACCCAGGGGGGATCAGCCCGGGAATCTTTAAGATTCCTGGGTTGATCAGATCCCACCACGCGGGGCATCCGAAATCGGGATGCCCCGCTGTGTGAAACCCCGCAGGACGCCCAGAAACCTTACCTTATTCCCGTTCCAATGGCGCATGCACGAGCCGAGGGAGCGCGAGATGCAGCCTCCAGCATGCTCAGAGCCGCTATGGTTGTCCGTCGCTTGTCCGTACATACCACAGCGGCTCTGAGCGCTCTGATTGGACGAGCGCTCGCGTAGGAGCGGGGTGAGGTGAGTTTTTTAGGGCGGGGTTTCACGCAGCGGGGCGATCGGGGTGCCCCGCGGAAGTGGACCCAAACCCAGGATAGTGAAAATCCTGGGTGTTGGTCCACTTTAAGGAATGGTTCTTATTTGGAAAGATATTCAGCTTTGAATACCCAATCAGGCTGCAAAAACAGAATGTTTAAAGTGGACCAAAACCCAGTATAGTCTAAAGTTTGACTATCCTGGGTTTTGGTCCTTTCTCTGGGGGCACCCCGATCGCTATTTGAAACCCCCCAGGACGCCCTAACGGACTCCCCTGTTTCCAGTCCCACGGCGCATCTAAGAGCAGCGGCTCTTACGGCCGCATCCTCTGCCTCCCTCTAACAGGAAGCGTGCCTGTGCCGGTCCTCCCCTGCAGCCCTCCAACACTGGTGCAGACACAATGCTCCTGTGTCAGCCTTAGACTTTTAGTGTTATTGTTTAAAGTGGACCAAAACCCGCGCCCCATAGACTTTAAAATCTATGATTCCAGGGCCACTGGATTTCCTCCCCCCGGGGCATCCAGAATCGAGATGCCCCCCCTGTATGAAACTGCCCAGGTCACCCGAAAACTCACCTTCTTTCCCGGTCCAATGGCACATGCGCGAGCTGCGGCTACATCCCCGCTATACCTTTTAACAGGGTGCGTGTCCGCACCAGGCATTGTGAATGGCTGGCACTGGCACGCTCCCTGTTAGAGGGTAGTGGGGGATGCGGCTGCCAGTGCGCTCATATCCGCTCGCATTAGACGAGCTTCTGGACAAAGTGGCTTGAGCGGATCTGAGTGTGCTGATTGGACAAGTGGCCACGCATGCATCATAGGACGGTGAAGAGGTGAGTTTGTTCAGGCAATCTGGGGGGGGGGTTTGCACAGTGGGCAAGGACCAAAACCCAGAATAGTCAAAATCCTGGGTTTTGGTTCACTTTATTGCCTATTTACATACAGTTTTTTCTTCAGCTGCGGACATCACTTCCGATTAGTCACCTCTGTAAGTTCAACTGATAAGAAAGAATGCTTCTCATTGGCTGACTTTCCTGTGACAGGGGCAAGCTGCCAACAGCGCAGTGATACCCAGCGGTGGTATGGGTATTAGGCATGTGAAAGATGAAGATCTATTTGTAGGCTTGCTTTAAAAACCAGCACCTTTGTTTTTTGGATTGTTGTCACTGTATGTAGCCTCACTTTGTCTTTGTCATGTATGAACCCAGATGTCAGTCTGCATTGTCTGCATGCAAAGGGAGGTTTAAAAATAACTAAAAAGGTTGTGTTTTAAAGCTTAATTTACACAAGTAATCTCTGCTTTCTTCAAATTCCTGTAGCTAAATGTAATTTATACTGAAACACGAAAAACAAATTTTCTGTCAACCTGCTTGAACCGTTTAGCATAAACAGGCTCATCCTCCGTTCCATGACTGTGTTGCCTTGGGCCTCCTTCAAGTGGAGCAGACATATGTTAGAGTTTAGAAGAGTTTCCTGTTGCTCATTGTTAGAATCTTGAAAAGCACTGAGCATGCCATTTTTTTCTTACCACGCACTAAGCACAAATCCAGGTTTTGCAATCCTTATTCGCGCAGTTGTGTGTTTACAGGCACTAAGAGGAGAGGAAATAACTGAAAGGGGCTGATGATTTGGCCAGCCATGCACCAACCTGTGTCTGGAAAAAGGATCTTGCAGCCAGTTTGTGGTGTCGCTCTTTTTGCAAAACTAATTTTCAGTCACTGTTGGTTGCTCCATTTGTAACAATTTATTGCACTATTTATTTACTGGCTGGGCCCCATACTACATAATACTACATTAGCCATTTGTAACCATTTTAGCATCAAGGAATCCCTCCCTGATTGAATCCTGAAACACTTTTTAGAATCCAGGCCCTTCCTCATCAATGACCACCTTTTTAAACTCTAGGACCAGCAACACCTATTGACATTTAGATGAAACTTGTCCCCCGTAAGTCATCCATGGTTCTCTTTACCTGTACATATCAAAGCGAGCAAAGGGGGTGGGAGTAGCTCCATCACTATTATTTATACAAAATTATCATTATTATTCAGGGCCTGGGAACCAATTTACCGCCCAGTTTAACCCTCTCATCATCCAAGTATTAAGCACCAAACATGTCTAGCTGTGTGGAAAAACAGAGATTTGGTTGCACATATCTGCAGATACATGTGGAAGCCACACTGCCCCGGCAAGGCACTCTGTGTTTAGTGTGGTCCCTACTCTTATTTTTGAGTCCCCAAAGTTGGGACATACAATGCAGCCAGAGCTACTCACCTGGGAAGCTGATAGCCTCCCTTTAGAACACTCCATAGGGAGAGATCCATAGTGGCTGAACCCCTCCCTGTGTGTGTTCATGGCAATTCAAACTGAGCAAAGGGGGTGGGACCAAAATCCTTTGAACATGTGAAATAAATTTGGCCAAAGCCCCTGCTGATACCCACTTCTTAGGGTGTAGAACTAGAAATAGGTATTTGCGCTTTTTGATTTGTCCTTGAACTTCTGCTGCCCCTTAATATGAGATGGCAGGCGATCAGTCACTGCATAGATGTGACAATGACATAATTGCCACACACATCAGGATAATAATGAATGTGGTGGAGGCGGAGCTTTACAGCTAAAACAGGCGGCATTATCTGGGATTAGATAGAAGCAGGAGGTACTCTTCATAGGGGGAGAAATTAAGGGGTTGCAAGTTAAAAATGTGGGTTTTGGTCCACTTTAGGCCAAGGTTCAACTTTGCTCCTTTGTTTTCTGTCAAAGGCCCAAGAAACACTCACTTTCCTCCTTGGCTTTTTCAGTTCAGAGTTGGCAATTCACATAGGGGGTGCTCAGTCACTTCCCACCTACCAGCATTCTATATATCAACAACAAATATGCACAGTGCTATGGAGCTGCACAGATATTACATATTTTTGGGCGGAATTGAATAGTACACATAAAAATAAGCTGGATAGGCAGGGGAAACTTTGCTGACAATAAGTCTTTAGTGAGAGGGGCGTAGAAAGCCCTGATGGGGTCCCATAGCAGACATTCACTGGCCGGGTCCACATCTGACTGTGGTGCAGGAGGTGTGAGGCGCACACACGCGTTGCCAAATGGGACACAATGCCCCTCTAGTTGGCGACGGGGACATGAGGCTCTCAGCCTACAGGATGCAAGTTGGAAGGAGGCGACATGGCTGGGTAATGTTCAGGTACATACTATAGAGGCGGTGGAGGCAGTTTGCCCCAGGGCATGTGTCTTCGCTGCCTCTATGGTATGTTCTCCCCTGGATGGGAGCACTGGCCAAAACAGCTAAATATAAAATCTAAATAAATAAGAAAACAATTTTACAACAACATTTTATTATTATTGTTTATGAATTGTATTAATTAGTTTAAAGGAAGAGTTTGAGGAGGATTTGTTTAAATGCAGAATTTTTTTTTATTTTTGCCTGCAGCTGTCCTTTTAATTGGCCAAATCCTGAGATTTTACATATCCAGGGTTTTGGTTCTTGATCCGGAGAGTGAAACCCCCACGGTTAACGGGGTCTGCTGGCCTCTTTCCCGTTTCCGCAACTCTTGTTTATTTTAAACAGAGACCAGCACTGAGAGCAACTCACATCCCTTGGCCACCTTGCTTCGGATGTGCACGCCCGTACAAACCATTCAAATAGACCAAATAGGATCCTTGGGGTTGAGGTTTTTACAACGAATCTGAGGATTTCTCACAGCAAAGGGAGAGGACTGACCCTAAAACCTTCTAGATTGTAGGGCCAGATGTGGTCTACTTTAAACAACTGTGTGTATCATCAATTGCAGCCAGTGGATAGACTGGACCACTTGACATTACAGGTTGTGCATGAAGTGTTTCCAAACCAGTGGCAGAAACCTTTTCAAACTCACTTGTGTATCTTCTTACTTGATCCCACCTTATTCTCGTGGTTTCTCTGTATCCTATAATGGTGTCCTGGGAGAAGTTGGTGGGATCAAGCAAAAAGTTCAAAAGCTGTTTTAATGGGTAGGCCCTAAAAGCCACCTGTCCGCTGTGCTGACACATTCCCCCTGATTTCTAGCACCCTCTTATTGGCAACAGGGTGGTCAAAGGGTCTGACTCAGGCCTAGCAGAGGTGAAATTGCCTCTGGGGGAGGGGGCCACTTAAACACCCTTGTATATACAAATCTGGTCAAACTTATTTCTTTTACTGGGAAAATCAGGGCTGGCAGGTGTTATTCATATTCTTTATTTTTTAGGTGGGAGAACTGCTCAGCTCTATCCGCCTATCCCCCAAGACAGCCTGTTCTGGAATAATGGCTTCTTGCTATTGCAATTCTTCTGATATGTGTAGATTTACCTATAATGCAATGCTTTGAGCAGATAATAGAATGCGTTATGCTACTGTTTCTCACAGGCTGGCAAGGGAGGCTGGCATTGGAATGGAGCAAATGATAGTTGTATAAGTAGAATAGTACGCTTGAAAACTTGTCACTCTTGGCTTTTGTTTTTACCAGTAGAAGCAAACAAAATGCTTTTTATTCGGGGATTTAAGTAACTCCTTCTCGCACAATCTAGCATGTTTATATGGATTTTGATTTTGAATTTAGTGATAGAACTCCCCCAAACCGGACCAACAGCCTTGACATTTGGAAAAAACTCCCCAAAACTCACTTGCCCATCTGCATGCCTGATACTGAATCATTTTCAGCACTTACATTTGCTCCTGTATCCACTTAAAGCTAAGACGCAGCCTCACCGATTTTCTCCTGGTAGCAGCCATTTTGGAGCTTTATCTCCCATCGTCCCAGCCATTCTCCTTTCTAAATTCAACTGTCCCCAAAATGCACAGCTGCAGGAAAGTTTTTGTAGGCGGCCTGCAGCTCCATGCTATGCCATTTTGTTTTTAAAATTGACTACAGCAGGAGTTACATAAAGGGCAGGGATGCATATGAACACTGTTTATTTTAAGGTTGTCGGTAGAGATGAGCGAACTTTTGAAAAATTCGATTCGACTGATTCGCCGAATTTTCCGACAAAAATCGTTTCGACCCGAATAAATTCGCGACGAATCGCTATTAAAAACGGCTATTTCTGAGCCTCCTACAGCCTCAATAGGGTTGTAAACCATTCAGCCTTGCTGTAACACGCACAGGATGCGTGCTGGGTTAGTTAAATAATACTTTTAAGAAATATCACATGCAGATCAGAGGCATCGCTAATAGAATCGCAGAGCGGCACAATTGCAGAGAGTTGAAGTGGCATCACTATGAGGGGCAGAAGGAGCCCAAATATACACTGGAGTTGGCTTCAGGAGCCCAAAAATTGGATGAATCACACCCTGGAGTTGGCAGAAGTTGGCAGCAGCAGCAGCAGGAGCCCAAATATACACTGGAGTTGGCTTCAGGAGCCCAAAAATTGGATGAATCACACCCTGGAGTTGGCAGGAGTTGACAGCAGCAGCAGCAGGAGCCCAAATATACACTGGAGTTGGCTTCAGGAGCCCAAAAATTGGATGAATCACACCCTGGAGTTGGCAGGAGTTGACAGCAGCAGCAGCAGGAGCCCAAATATACACTGGAGTTGGCTTCAGGAGCCCAAAAATTGGATGAATCACACCCTGGAGTTGGCAGAAGTTGGCAGCAGCAGCAGCAGGAGCCCAAATATACACTGGAGTTGGCTTCAGGAGCCCAAAAATTGGATGAATCACACCCTGGAGTTGGCAGGAGTTGACAGTAGCAGCAGCAGGAGCCCAAATATACACTGGAGTTGGCTTCAGGAGCCCAAAAATTGGATGAATCACACCCTGGAGTTGGCAGAAGTTGGCAGCAGCAGCAGCAGGAGCCCAAATATACACTGGAGTTGGCTTCAGGAGCCCAAAAATTGGATGAATCACACCCTGGAGTTGGCAGGAGTTGACAGCAGCAGCAGCAGGAGCCCAAATATACACTGGAGTTGGCTTCAGGAGCCCAAAAATTGGATGAATCACACCCTGGAGTTGGCAGAAGTTGGCAGCAGCAGCAGCAGGAGCCCAAATATACACTGGAGTTGGCTTCAGGAGCCCAAAAATTGGATGAATCACACCCTGGAGTTGGCAGAAGTTGGCAGCAGCAGCAGCAGGAGCCCAAATATACACTGGAGTTGGCTTCAGGAGCCCAAAAATTGGATGAATCACACCCTGGAGTTGGCAGGAGTTGACAGTAGCAGCAGCAGGAGCCCAAATATACACTGGAGTTGGCTTCAGGAGCCCAAAAATTGGATGAATCACACCCTGGAGTTGGCAGAAGTTGGCAGCAGCAGCAGCAGGAGCCCAAATATACACTGGAGTTGGCTTCAGGAGCCCAAAAATTGGATGAATCACACCCTGGAGTTGGCAGGAGTTGACAGTAGCAGCAGCAGGAGCCCAAATATACACTGGAGTTTGCTTTAGGAGCCCAAAAATTGGATGAATCACACCCTGGAGTTGGCAGAAGTTGGCAGCAGCAGCAGCAGGAGCCCAAATATACACTGGAGTTGGCTTCAGGAGCCCAAAAATTGGATGAATCACACCCTGGAGTTGGCAGGAGTTGACAGCAGCAGCAGCAGGAGCCCAAATATACACTGGAGTTGGCTTCAGGAGCCCAAAAATTGGATGAATCACACCCTGGAGTTGGCAGAAGTTGGCAGCAGCAGCAGCAGGAGCCCAAATATACACTGGAGTTGGCTTCAGGAGCCCAAAAATTGGATGAATCACACCCTGGAGTTGGCAGGAGTTGACAGTAGCAGCAGCAGGAGCCCAAAAAATGGCCTAAAGACATAAATATGTTTTGCACCATTTGGAAAGTGTAAAACGTGGCACCATGCTGAATCTAGTCGCATGCATCAGGCATTGGTGGGTGGAAATCCTGGCTGATCCATCCCTGATTCATTTTGACAAAGGTGAGTCTCTCCACATTTTTAGTTGACAGACGAGTTCTCCTCGCCGTAACTATGGCCCCCGCCGCACTAAACACCCGCTCAGATGGCACGCTACTTGCCGGGCAGGACAGCTTTTCCAGGGCAAACTCTGCTAGTTGCGGCCACAAATCAAGTTTGGCTGCCCAGAAGTCCAGCGGATCCTCAAGGTGTGTTGGCATGGTCATGTCAAAGTATGACATGACCTGCTGGTTCAGGTCCTGCTCCAGGTCTTCCTGCTGCTCATGAGTAGCCTCACTATGCGGGTGTAGAAAGCTACTCATTAGCGACTGAAGACTGAGGCTGCTGCTGCTGATGGAGCTTCTGCTGCTGCTGCTGCCAACCCCCCCAGCGGCCATGGCAGTGGAAGGTGAGCGCAGAGGTCCCCTCGAGTCAGACCTGCGAGAGTATGGACCATGGCGCAGATAGGCATCGGCCAACTGCCTACGTAGAATGTCTTTGTAGTAGTTGAGTTTGTCCTCCCTCTCGGTGGGTTTAAAAAATGCCCCCATTTTGTGCCGGAAGCGAGGGTCCAATAAGGTGGACAGCCAGAAGTCATCCCGCCGACAGATGGAAACAATTCTGGGGTCACTACGCAAGCACGTGAGCATGCTTCGTGCCATTTGCGCAAGTGACTCGGATGGACTACCTGTCTCCATCTCCACTGCATACTGCCACGGTGTGCCCGGGTCCTCTGTCTCTCCTTCCTCAAAAACCTCTAGCTCCTCTGGCTGCTCCTGCTCCTCCTCTCCTGTCCGCTGACTAGATAAACCAGCCATTTCGCCAAGCCTAAACTGTGTTTCGCTGGGCAACTCCTCCTCCTCCTCTTCCTCCTCCTCCTCCTCCAGTTCAGCTCCAAGGGGGTTCATGTGGCCGTAAGATGTAAACGCCATGTCTCCAGTGCCCTGACCAGCCATGGTTTCCAACATGTGCTGTAGTACATGAAGCAGTGGAATCACGTCGTTCATCCCGTAATCCTGCCGACTGACAAATAAAGTGGCTTCCTCAAAGGGCCTGAGCAAACGGCAGGTGTCACGTATGAGCTGCCACTGGTTGACATTGAAGTTACACAGGGGAGTCCCCCTATCTGCTTGGATCATCAGGAAATCCGTGATGGCTTTTCTCTGTTCATATAATCGGTCCAACATGTGAAGGGTGGAATTCCAACGGGTGGAAACATCGCAAATCAGACTATGTTGGGGGATACCATTCTGACGCTGTAGCTCAAGAAGGGTGTGTTTGGCGGTGTAGGAGTGGCTGAAGTGCATGCAAAGTTTCCGTGAAGTTGTTAGGATGTCCTGCAGATGGGGGGAACACTTCAGAAACCGCTTGACAACCAGATTGAAGACGTGAGCCATGCAGGGGGCATGGGTCAGGCTTCCTTGGCGCAGCGCAGACAAAATGTTCTTCCCATTGTCGGTAACCATGATTCCCATTTTAAGTTTTCTCGGAGTAAGCCATGTTTGGATTTCCTGATGAATACATTTAAGCAGTTCCTCCCCTGTGTGACTCCGTTCGCCAAGACAAACCATGTGAAGCACTGCGTGACACCTCCGTGCCCTGCACACATGGTAGACTGGAGGGGCACTGAGACTTGAGCCTACAGTGGAGGGTGAGGAGATGGCGGAGGATGAGGAGGCCGAGTCGCACGTTGTCTTAGGCCCAATGGGCAGAGAGCGCGGAGGCCGAAGCGGCGTGACCTGTCCAAGTTGCTGCTGCAAAGGGACCACATTCACCCAGTGGGCCGTAAACGACATGTACTGCCCCTGACCGTAGTTACAGCTCCAGATGTCGGCGCTGCCATGTATTTTGCTACACACCGACAGGCTCAAGGACTGGCCCACCTTCTGTTCAACAAAAGTGTGCAGCGCTGGTACTGCCTTCTTGGCAAAGAAATGACGGCTTGGGACTCTCCACCTCGGCTCGGCACAAGCCATCAGTTCTCTGAAAGGTGCAGATTCCACCACCTGAAAAGGGAGCGACTGCAGCACCAGCAACTTGGACAGGAGCACATTCAGCTTCTGCGCCGTAGGATGAGTGGGCGCATACTGCTGTCTCTTGGACATGGCTTCGCTGATGGATTGCTGGCGGGATGCATGACTTGGAGGAGGAGGAGGAGGAGCAGGAGCGACAGAGGATGGGTATGACGCACAGCTGCCTTCGGCTGAGGTGCTGGAGCCTTGGCTGGCAGAAATTGGGAGCTCACTTGGTGAGGAAGCAGACTGGACCACCCCTTGGGAGCCTCGGTTCTCCCAGGTCGTTTTATGGTGACGCATCATATGTTGACGCAGGGCCGTGGTGCCAACATTTGGACCCTGGCCACGCTTCACCTTTTGCCTACATATCTTGCATGTGGCCATGTTACCCTCCTGCGGATGCCTCAGGAAAAACTGCCACACTGCCGAGTAGCTACTTTTCCCACCCCCTGGCCTCACTGATTCACTGCTGCTGTTGCCAACTCCAGGAACCCCTGCTCCACTACCTCCCGATAAGGTAGACTGCCGCACAGCAGGTGCTCTACCCCGGCCCCGGCCGGCTCCAGCCTTTGGAATTGTGCCCCCATGCTGACTGCTACCACTTTGCTGCCTCAGCTGCTGACTCCGGGGCAACCTGCACCCCTCTTCTCCTGATGATGACGATGAAGCCCCTTCATCACCCGGCTCCCAAGTGCGATCGGCTTCATCGTCATCATCATCATCATCACCGGGTTGTGGCTGTACGTCACTGATGTTCGTGGATTCGTCAACAGTGTCTGGCGCAGGAGCTGGAACGCTCGCAGCACCCACGACACTGTCCACATCACTATTTGTCTGCCTAGCTAAAGAAGCCACCTCCATTTCTTGGCTGGGCAGTAGCTGCTGACTGTCCTCTATCTGATGGTCCTCCTCACTAAAGAGTGGAGCTGAACCCAAAGCATAGGATACGTCGCTGGGGGAGGGAACGGCGTAGGCCAGAGGCAATGGGAGGACAGGGACTGCTCTCGGGGCATGCCAACTCAGGGTTGTGTCAGAGGAACCTACCGACCCTAGACTGGGGGTCTCAGACGTAAGTTGTGATGATGTTGTTGATGAGCGCGTCAACCAATCTACCACGGCAGATGCGTTACTGGTGGAGACCCGACCGCTAGCAGATACTGGCAGATTAGGTCTCTCAGCGTGACTCCTGCTGCTACTGGCCCCCAGTCTGATGCGAGCTCTTCCTGCGGAATCTTGGCCTCTGCCACTCCTCTTTTCACTTCCAGGCACTTGTCTGCCCGACATAGTCTAACTGGCGTGGTAGTAGGTGATATTTAAAAAAACCCCGGGCAGCGGTGGGTCTATATGAAACAGAATATAATGCACACCAAAAGTGAGCAGTAACACTCAGCCTCCAACAGGCCTGCTTAGTGTAAATAAGAGAGCTGCTTAGTGTAAATAAAGAGGGGTATGCTATGTTACAGAATGGGATGCCTCAACAGAAGTGCACCTGGCAGGCAGCAGTAAGCCTATGCCCAGCAAAAGTGTCTTATAATATAAATATAATAAGAGCAAATGCTTATATGGTCTTAAACAGAGGCTGCTTTAGTCACAGAATGGGATGCCCTGGGCAGGAATCGACCTGGCAGGGTCCAGTAGGGCTTTGGCCAGCAAAAGTGTCTTTATCAGGCCTAATTTCAAATATGATAAGAGCAAATGCTTATATGGTCTTAAACAGAGGCTGCTTTAGTCACAGAATGGGATGCCCTGGGCAGGAATCGACCTGGCAGGGTCCAGTAGGGCTTTGGCCAGCAAAAGTGTCTTTATCAGGCCTAATTTCAAATATGATAAGAGCAAATGCTTATATGGTCTTAAACAGAGGCTGCTTTAGTCACAGAATGGGATGCCCCGGGCAGGAATCGAGCTGCCAGGGTACAGTAGTGCTTTGGCCAGCAAAAGTGTCTTTATCAGGCCTAATTTCAAATATGATTAGAGCAAATGCTTATATGGTCTTAAACAGAGGCTGCTTTAGTCACAGAATGGGATGCCCCGGGCAGGAATCGAGCTGCCAGGGTACAGTAGTGCTTTGGCCAGCAAAAGTGTCTTTATCAGGCCTAATTTCAAATATGATTAGAGCAAATGCTTATATGGTCTTAAACAGAGGCTGCTTTAGTCACAGAATGGGATGCCCCGGGCAGGAATCGAGCTGCCAGGGTACAGTAGTGCTTTGGCCAGCAAAAGTGTCTTTATCAGGCCTAATTTCAAATATGATTAGAGCAAATGCTTATATGGTCTTAAACAGAGGCTGCTTTAGTCACAGAATGGGATGCCCCGGGCAGGAATCGAGCTGCCAGGGTACAGTAGTGCTTTGGCCAGCAAAAGTGTCTTTATCAGGCCTAATTTCAAATATGATTAGAGCAAATGCTTATATGGTCTTAAACAGAGGCTGCTTTAGTCACAGAATGGGATGCCCCGGGCAGGAATCGAGCTGCCAGGGTACAGTAGTGCTTTGGCCAGCAAAAGTGTCTTTATCAGGCCTAATTTCAAATATGATTAGAGCAAATGCTTATATGGTCTTAAACAGAGGCTGCTTTAGTCACAGAATGGGATGCCCCGGGCAGGAATCGAGCTGCCAGGGTACAGTAGTGCTTTGGCCAGCAAAAGTGTCTTTATCAGGCCTAATTTCAAATATGATTAGAGCAAATGCTTATATGGTCTTAAACAGAGGCTGCTTTAGTCACAGAATGGGATGCCCCGGGCAGGAATCGAGCTGCCAGGGTACAGTAGTGCTTTGGCCAGCAAAAGTGTCTTTATCAGGCCTAATTTCAAATATGATTAGAGCAAATGCTTATATGGTCTTAAACAGAGGCTGCTTTAGTCACAGAATGGGATGCCCCGGGCAGGAATCGAGCTGCCAGGGTACAGTAGTGCTTTGGCCAGCAAAAGTGTCTTTATCAGGCCTAATTTCAAATATGATTAGAGCAAATGCTTATATGGTCTTAAACAGAGGCTGCTTTAGTCACAGAATGGGATGCCCCGGGCAGGAATCGAGCTGCCAGGGTACAGTAGTGCTTTGGCCAGCAAAAGTGTCTTTATCAGGCCTAATTTCAAATATGATTAGAGCAAATGCTTATATGGTCTTAAACAGAGGCTGCTTTAGTCACAGAATGGGATGCCTCACAGCAGACTTAAGATCAGTTCAGTATATATGCACAGTTAGTTACTATAAGCAGCCTGAAAACGCTAACAAAGGCTGGATGAAAAAAAAAAAATCTCCCTGTCAGCCAGCTCCGTTTTTCCTACCTTTCCCTGGCTTTCTGTCTGTCTCCTGTCTGTCTCCTGCCTGTCTCCTGCCTGTCTCCAGCCTGTCCCTGTCTGTCCCTGTCTGTCCCTGTCTCCAGCCTGTCTCCAGCCTGTCTAACTGCCTCAGCTACACAGCGTTCTGTCTGTCTGTCACGAATGCAATAGAGAAATGAGGAAAAGCAAGATGGCCGCCGTTAAATACCGCTGTGTGACGTCACCGGGCTTGCTGGCTGCTGATAGGCTGCATGTGACTGCCCCAGCTTGCACTGGCGCGGGATACATGTCCAGACATGTCCCGCCCGCCATCTTAGAATGCCTGTAATGTAAATGAATGGATGTTAAAGGAAAACTTCGAGTGATCGAATCGCGGGGAAATTCGGATTCGATCCGAATCGAATTTTTCCTGAAATTCGGATCGAATCCGGGTTCGTCCGGATCGATTCGCTCATCCCTAGTTGTCGGTCCAGTTTAAAGAACTAAACTCCTGGTATCTAAAAGATCGGGATGCCTTGCTGTGTGAAACCCCACAGGGCACCCATAGGCACTCACCTTTTCCCGGTTCTATGGCACATGCATGGGCTCTTATGTAATCAGAGCCCTGCCCCTCTGCATTCAGAAGCGCAAGTGACCGCATCCCCGGCAGCACTCCCGTCAAACCTTTCTGAATGGATTATAGAAGGGCCGAGCCATTCGCGGAATGACATATGGTCTGATTGGATGAGAGCCCGTGCATGCGCCACAGGACTGGGAAGAGGTGAGTTTTACAGGACAAACTGGGGGGTTCACACAGCGGGACATCCCAAGTCGGAATGCCCGGGGGCAATGAGCAAAATGTGGGATACTCAAAATCCACGGTTTTGTCCTGCTTTAAGTCTAGGGCAGGTGTTCCCAATGTTTTTTAATTTTTTAAATCTTTTTCAATCAAGTACCAGTTACCATTTTCTAATTATATGAAGTACCACCGGGGTGGTATATATAGTTTGAAACTTGAAACCATCATTTAAAGTACATGGGATGCACAAATATACATATTAGTATCACCTTTTGGAGCCATTATGTAAGTTTTGAACCAATAAGCATCGCTGGCATGCTCAGTGCAGTGTGCATCTATCTCCTGTCGTACGCCATATTGGAGCATCTCAAATTATGAAAACCATTTTTTTATGGGGCCCCGTATTAAAGTGGACTAAAACATGTCTAACTTTTATAAAACACCAGGTCTGGTTAAACAACCACACCTGGGGCACCCCACTTTGGAATGCCCTTCTATGTAAAACCCTGCTGATTGCATGCCTACCTTAACTTTCTGATGAGCCCAAGGCACATGCACAGCCGGCGACATCTCTTGCGTTCTTCTCCAACAGCCCTGCCCCCCGTAACTGAATGACATGAGGACATGCACAGCCGAGAGATGCAGGGGTGCCACGCACCGATCTAAATTAGGGCTAGGTTTCCTAGGTTCCCAGCTAGAGGAGAGACGCTCTTGCACTGTGGGAACGCCATTGAGGTATGTATAGTGGCTGATCTGAGGGATTTCACACAGCAGGGCATCCCAAATCGAGGTGCCACTGGGGGGGTTACCAAAATCCGGGGATAGTGAAAATCCTGGGTTTTTGGTCTACTTTAAAGCACATATCTAAAAGATTCCAGGATTGGCTGCTGGCTTTCCCCGAGGTATCCCAAATCAGGATGCCCCACAGTGTGAAACCCCCCGGGGCACCGCAAAACTCACCTGCTTCCTAGCCCCCTCAGAGATGTAAACATCTGGGGTTCACATTTTGGTCTGTTAGAGAGCTCTTGCCCCCAGCTATTCAGCCATGGGCTGGGGTGGGAACGCGTGCCCTGTTGCTGTGCACCTGATTGCAAAAGCTCTGCATGTAAACAGCACCATTTGCCAAGAATTTCATATGCACAGCAAACCGATCTGATTGGATGAGAACTCGTGCATGTGCCATGGGAAAGGTGAGTTTCTTTGGGCTCGGAACAAAACCCTGGGCTAGTCAAAATCCCCGGTTTTGTTCTGCTTTAAAGTGGACCTGTAGACACAAATGACTTTAAGTACCTTTTAACCCCTTCCTACCGTAGTAAGATTTAGGATTACATTGGTTTGCATAACTTCAAGGGGACACTGGCCTCGATTCAATAAAGGTAGAAAAAAATTCTCATGGTTGTAAAAAATTCATTTCATGAGAAAAAAGCCTGAGAATGTCACTGTTACTGAATCACTAGATAAAAAGACAATGAAAGTCAATGGCAGCTTTTACTACAGTGTAGAAAGGAATACACAGTTCTCTACTTTTCTTAGGAGTAAAAAAGTGCCATTGACATTGTTTTCCTATCTGGTGATTCATTAACAGATACATTGTCAGACTTTTTTCTCATGACTTGAATCTTTTACTACCATGAGAATTTTTTGCTACCTTTATTGAATCGAGGCCAATATGTCAGAAAACCTCCAAACAAGGCCCTGTTTAAAAACTGCACTTCAACCTTTTCAAAACCACTTTCAGAAACTATATTAACCATTTAGGTGCTTCACGGGCATGGAACTCATTATGATAGGAGAAATGAAATGTTGATGTGCACTCCATTGACACATGTCTCCTATTGGAGAAGCTGCAGCTGCAGCATGTGTGTGTGACCTTTTCTGTCCCCCTTCAAATGAAGCTGTGCTAGGGAAAAGTGAGTATCTTTCAAATGCTGGGCTCACTTATGTTGTGAGGGGATACGTTAGGGTAATTTAGTGTCCTTGTGAGCCTAGCTGCTTTAAAGTGCACCTATACTCAGAGGGAGGTATATGTAGTCACCTTCTATCACCAGCCCAGCGCCCCAAAACAGCCTGTGTTTTTTTTTTTTTGCCTCAGTCTTTGTCCAATATTCATAACAACACGTACTGGATGCAGTCGGCCATATTGCTTCCTGTCTGAGCAGCCCCACCCCCAGTGATGATGCAGTCAGTCAGAGTACACACAGCTCAGTAATGGGGAGTACTTCTACCTAACTGCTATTATGTGACGGTTTGGTTGTAACTGAATTAATTATTATATAGTAGACCATTCACCATAATACTACTTCCTGTTGTTTTTTAAAAGGCTGAGGTAAAAAAAATAGAAACACAGGTTGTTTTGGGGCACTAGGCTGGGGATAGAAGGTGACCACATAAACTTCCTTTCTGAGTATAGGTGAACTTTAAGAGTCTTAATGTGTTTGCTTTGCTTGTTTCCTTGCATAGTACGTGTTGTTATAATTCAGTATTACATTTGCAGTATGTTTTGTTTTATTCACTGTTTAAACTAATGTCTGCTAAGCGGTTGATTCTTTCTGTCACAAGTATTATCAATTGCCTCAAATTAGTGCTTTCACACAGCAACACTGAGACAGTTCTTTGTTGTTACTTTTCTTTCAGACTTTTGGAAGTCTGCTGTAAACACACAACCAAAATATCTTCCAGCCTTTCCCAAGCCTCTCCCCCAGGGTTACGTCACGAGAGAGTCACATCATCTACCTCTTATAAACGGAGTACATTCTCTCCACACCAGAACGCCCTCAGAATTGGAATGTAGCCAGACCAACGGAGCTCTGTGTTTCATTAATCCCCTCTTCTTAAAAGTGCACAGCCAGGATCCAGGAGGAAGTTTGAAGAGGGAGAACACAAGAGCCGAAGAAGCAAATGGCATAGAAAAGACAAGATCACCACCTCCCAGGCCTCCTCCCCCTTCCATTAACAGTCATCGCACAAGCCTTCAGCTGTCCAGAGCTGTAAAGTCCGAGCCAAGCATGCCAGAAACACGTACTAATAACAGAAACCTTAATATAGATTCCCCTTCTAAAACGGCTACCCCTATCCCTCCTCCTCGGCTGAAGAAGCAGGCTAGCCTTAACAGGTGGCAAAGCGACAACCAGGCCACTCTCAACAACTCATGCAGGTCGTCGTTTGACTCTCAGCAGGAGGAATCACCTTTACAGAAGACCATGCAGAACATCACCTTGAATCAGAACGGCAACTCACCTGCTCAAGGCATGCTGCGTGCACAGCGTTTCAGTGACATGAGCATCTCAACTTCCTCATCGGACTCCTATGAGTACGACCTCATGGTGCCCTCGTTTTGTGAAGGTGACAGCATAGAGGATTATGAGGAAGAGAGTGACCAGGAGAGCATGGCACCTCCTATAAAGTCTCGGAAGAAAACAGGAACATCATTGGGTTTCTCCAAGCTTATGAAAACTCACCTTCGCAAAGTAAGTGGCGTATTTAACTCTTTAGTGACACCAGAAAAAAAGATGGTAAAGAAGATTGCCGCTATGTCAAGAGACAAGTGCACTTATTTTGGATGCCTTGTTCAGGATTATATCAGCTTTTTACAGGAAAATAAAGACTGCCACGTCTCTAGCACAGATATGTTGCACACCATCCGTCAGTTCATGACACAAGTGAAAAACTACTTAGCTCAGAGCTCCGAACTGGACCCACCAATCGAGTCCCTGATTCCAGAAGATCAAATTGGTAAGAATATATCTTACTTATCATTAACAGCAGCTGCTCATTGCTCAGATAATTTAAAATCATATATAAGCTGCTGGTTTTAAGTTAATCACTGTTTTCTGTTTCCTATTAACATGTTGCGAAATAAGTATGCTAAATATTGTGTACCAGGTTCTATATTTGTCTTTTATCTGCTCACGAGTGTCGGCCCATCCCTCATATTCAAGGCACAGCCCTGGCTGTTCTTTATTTGGCCATTAAAGGCACAGGACACAAGCAATACTTAGGGGAATTCAGTTCTGATGGAGTACCAGAACATACTTGTGGTTTATTATGTTGCATAATATTTTGCTTGTTGTATAATGGGTGATTTGTAACATTGATGTTGTAATGTTCCTCCTGAATTCACATGTGATCTGTTACATCATTGTTCCTCAGGAGTAACATTTATCTTAACTGATCACCTCCTTGGGAACACTTGGCGTAAAAAGGTTGAGAACCACTGCTCTACATAGACTTCTACTCCAGCTGATTTTGGTATCGACTGTGTAGAAGGCTATAACCAATTTAGTATTGTTTTAGTTGTCTGGGCCACCACTGTGAGATTTACCTTTACTTTTTGCCATAGAACGTCAGGTGAAAGAAAGGTTTGAGGACCTAAAGGTAGTGACCACCACCTCTTTTCCTGTTTGGCCATGGCATACAGGAAGCACATGCAAAGCTCTGCAATAATACCACAGCTAACAAAACTGGTTATGACCATTACTTACAGTATCCAAATCTAAAAGAAAATTAGACTAAAGCTGAACTTTTAAAGTGGATCTTAAGTAAAAAAAATTGGTTAGGGCTGTTTACCACTCCCTCTGCTGTTGGCTTCCTAGGGTACTTTAAAAAGCAGGGTATCTATATTCAGGATGTCCCCAAGGGAATAGGTTAAAGCATACCAGAACCCAGCCTGAGAACAGGGGCTTCTGGTGGTCACATTCCCGTACAATGTCACTACCAGCAGCTCAAATTCGCTGGCGGAATATTGAGCAGGTAAGAAAACCAGGGCTAGTGGGGGAGATGAATGCTCACCAATCGATTCTCCCACGTTCTGCGTTCTACATCTATTTTCTAAACAATGTGTGTTGGATCGCTTTAAAATGGAGCTAACAACAGGCTTTTCACTATCCTTGTCCCTGATTTGGGATGCCTCGCTCCCAGGTTGCCCACACAACTCACATTTTCGCTGTTCCCATGGCACATGAGCGGACTCTTATCCAATCAGCGCTTTATGCCGTGCATAGTAATGTGTGGAATAAAGTGTTGTTTTAAACTGAGTGTCGGCATATGGAGCAGGAATCTGAATTGCTGGGCCCGGGAGCGCAACTTAGCTGCCTGGATGCCGCTGATGTGGCCCGTGATTACACCCCAGGGGACTTTCAGACTTTATGTAGACATAGGCCTTAATGCAGTAAACTTTCCTTAAAATACAAAAAAGGGCCAATTCATGCTGTTTTTCAGGTATGAGATAAAATAAGTTGTAAAAGAAAAGGGGACATTACAGGAGTTAATACATGCTTGAACCTGAACATATTTAGATTATTAACATCTACAACTTTCAATTCCGTTGATTATTTCTGGTTTTACACCATCACGATCACTATCGCTACCACCTTCAAAAAAATCATGGCCAGCAGGATTTTTGCCAGCCAATTAAATAAGCTCCTTACCTCATTACAGCTCGTATCTATACACATGTAACAAGCACTTTGTCTGCATTTAGTCTAAAGGCAGCAGGTGGCAAAAAGTGACGCGTGAAATATTTATGAGCTCTGATTTACATCTGCTGTTCTCTAAAGGGTTAACAATTTGGAGCTGTTGGCTGGGACATGGCCTTGCACTGGGAAAGCTGGTCAGCTATTAAAAACATTCAAAAAGGTTACTCCCATTATGCATCATAGATTTCTAAGAATACATTACTTTATGTGCACTTTGTGCTCGACTACTATGCAGTAGCAACATGTACTAACACAATTATTACATTTAAAAAGCAAGTTTTGTGCAAAGTTTATGGTCAAACTAACTTTTGAGACGTTCAGAGGATATTTCCACCATTCCCAGCACCCTTTGCTGCTGTGAGGAATTTCTGGTCCCACCCTGTTTCTTAGCGTTTGCCAGAAAGTACCCTGCCAAGCTACTCACAGGTTTTCATATGGAAATAAATACTCAGAATAAAGCGTTCCCTAGCTTGGCACATGCAATGCTAATTAAAATGGTTTTCTGCTAGTCTTCACTCGTCTGCATAAATGCTCTTGCTATGCTGGGCCGGTCTGATTGAGTCTTGAAGAAGAAGAAAGAACAAAAAGTATTTAACTACGCAGCCATAGAGCACAGAGAATGATTAGAGTATACAACTTACATTTTTTTCATTGCAAATATTTTTTTTCATGATTTTATTGATATCTGTGACTATTATGTAGATTTACACTTACTTGCTGCCACTGCTGCTTGTTTGACTCAAATAAGGAAGTTCTGTTCACAAGTAAATCCTAGGTTTTACCAGCACAGAAGTAGGTTCACTTCTTTTTGCAGGGGTTTAAGACCCCCCTCCCTGTTTTCCAGTGACTCCTATTTGCTTGTTGTAAATTGATGGCCAGGCTCATTTGCCCACATTTTGTACACAAGCAATTGTAATGACTATATGTCTAACCATGTATAAACATTTTAAATTAAGATTTATGTTTTTCCAAAGGAAAAAAAAATACATTGCTTTATTAGTATTCATTTAAAGATGATCAACACCCTCCTTGAGCCTATAAGACTCTTGGGGGGTTGGTATATCTCTTTATGGATCATCCCGAATTGGGATGCCCTGCTGTGTGCCAAAGCCTTCTTTGAATGGCCGCATTGGCACGCCCACAGCCAGAGGATGGGACAGAGACGTAGCTCAAAACTTGCCCTATGGTTGCCGTTATAAATTATGCTTTTAAAGCAGAACAAAACCTTGACTATCCAATTTTGGATGCTCTGCAGTGTAAATCCCCCAGAATGCCAATAAAAACTGTCCTATGGTGCATACGCAGGCTCTCGTCCTGTCAGTGGGCTTTACAACCTGCCGATGCTTGCAGATTTTTCCTCTGTGTTTATCAAAAACCATGTTGGCTAGACTATTGACAAGAAACCTAGGATTTTCTTGCTTACCTCCATTCTGATCTTTTATAATCCATTAGAGCAAGGTGTCGGTCAGCTTTAAAGAGAACCTATGCAGTCCATCTGGCCCAGCGGTGCTAGCACTTCTGCCAGTATTGATGTCATGGTGTTGTGGCTTGACTTAAACATGCATCCTACTGGAAAAGTACCAGCATGCAGCATCTTGGGATGGCAGAAGAGTTTGCAATGTTGGGCCAGGTGGAGCAAGAAAATGGCCATCTAAAGAGCTGAACGATTTTACCGAGCAGTAGAGGTAGCCTGGTAGGGCCTCCGCCCTTTTGGTGGCTATGCGCCACCCTGTTTGGCTGCGTCAGTGACGCTGACGCTAAGAAGGCTCTCACTGGGCTCCCCTTTACGGGGCTGCGGCTCTTTGGTGAGCATCTGGATGTTCTAGCCAAGGATGGTAGGCTGCCTCAGCATAGGAGGCAGCCTCGGCCTTTCCGGGGGCCCTCCCCTTCCCTCCCCTCCTTTCATGCTCCCAGAGGAGCAGGGATCCTTGGGGCCGTGGCAGACCATGCGGTCGTCCTGGTCTCTCATGGGGTTCCAAGCCCAAACCTTCTCTCAAGCCCCCTCAAGCATGAGGAGGCGCCCTCATCCATCCGGGTGGGGGGACGGCTTCGGCTCTTTGCTCACGTCTGGAGGCTCCATGTCTCAGACTGGTGCATTCAGGAGGGGGTGTCCTCCGGTTACAAGATAGAGTTTGCAGCCTGGCCGCCCCCAAGATTCATCAGATCCCAGATGTCTCAAAACCCTCTGTCAGCTCAGGGTTTGCGCCTTGCGGTTCATCGTCTGTTGGAGTCAGGAGTCATTTGCCTGGTGCCTTCCTAGGAATGGGGTCGAGGATTCTACTCCAATCTCTTCACGGTCCCCAAAAAAGACGGGTCCCTGAGGCCCATCCTGGACTTGAAGGGTCTCAACAAGTTTGTCAGGTTCAAGCACTTTCGCATGGAGACTCTGTCAGTACCCTGCGCCCGGGTGACTTCATGACATCAAGGATGCCTACCTGCACGTGCCAATCTTTCCAGGTCATCAGAGATTTCTCAGGTTCGCTCTAGAGGATCAGCATTACCAGTTTGTGGCTTTACCTTTCGGTATCACCTCGGCACCTCGGGTGTCAGGTGCTGGCCGCCGTGATGGCTCTGCTGCGGAATCAGGGCATTCGCATCCTCCCTTACCTGGCCGACATTCTGATTGCGGCTTAGTCTCTTCATCAGGCCGAGAAGGATACTCTGGTGGTGACCTCCACTCTCGAGTCCTTCGGCTGGGTGATCAACTATCCCAAGTCTTCACTGTCTCCGTCTTTGGTGAGGTCCTTTCTGGGCATGACTCTGGATACCTCTCAGGTCAAGGTATTCCTGCCTCAGCAGAAAGTGGAGGGCCTTCAGAAGCAGGCACGGACTCTGCTCTTGTGTCCCCATCCTTCCATCCGGCAAGAAATGCAGTTAGTGGGTCTGATGGTGTCCTGCTTCGAGGCGGTCCCCTTTGCTCAGTTTCACATGAGGCCTCTTCAGTTGCACCTCTTGTCAGTTTGGAATCAGGACCCTGTGTCCCTGGATCAGGAATTTGTTTTGTCCCCCCTGGCCAGACAGTCCTTCTCGTGGTGGCTGGACTCAGAGAACCTTCTAGTGGGCAGGAGCTTTCTGCCCCCGTGCTGGGAGACTGTCACCACGGATGCCAGTCTGACCGGTTGGGGGGCTTTTGGAAGTCTCTGAAGTTCCAGGGTCGGTGGGGCCCCCAGGAGGCCCATGCTCCCATCAATGTCCTGGAACTGAGGATGATCAGGTTGGTTCTTTCTCAGCTGACCACACACCTTCGGGGTCAGGCTGTTCAGATCCGCTCGGACAACCAGGCGGCAGTTGCCTACATCGGAGCAAGCGAGCCCTCAAGGAAGTGTCCCTGATACTGTCTTGGGCGGAAGAGAATGTCCCTTGCATTTCGGCAGTTTACATTCCGGGGGTGGAGAACCAGAATGCAGACTCCCTGAGCAGGGGGATGTCTCAGCTGGGGGAATGGTCCCTCAGCAACAAGGTGTTTCACTCCCTGTGTCACCACTGGGGTCAGCCGGATGTGGACCTGTTTGCGTCCCGCCACAATTACAAGCTTCCCAGGTTTGTCTCCCTGTCACAGGATCCTCTGGCCTTTGCCACGGATGCGCTAGCAATGCCTTGGATAGAGTTTTGGCTCCTCTATGTGTTCCCTCCCTTTCCTCTGCTGGGCAGGGTGCTGCGCAAGATAGCCCAGGAAGGAGTACCAGCTATTCTGGTGGCCCCCTGTTGGCCAAGGAGGGTGTGGTTCACAGATGTCGTGCAGTTGGCAGTAGATCAGTATGTCTTACCCAAGGATCCAGATCTGCTCACTCAGGGACAACTGTGCCATCCCAATTTACAAACGCTGGCTTTAACGGCTTGGCTGCTGAAACCTCCATCTTGATGGATATGGGCTTGCCGGCTTCTGTTTTTGATACCATGATTAGGGCTAGGAAGAAGTCCTCGGCCTTTATCTACTACAGGATATGGCATGCTTACATTGCCTGGTGTGAGTCCAAGTCTCTTCCTTGTCGGGTGTTTTCTATCCCCAGGATTCTGGAATTTTTGCAACATGGTTTGGAATAGGGCCTTCAACTTAGTTTCTGAGCTGGCGGCGCTTTCCATCAAACCTCCTTATTTTGAGCGTCATCAGGATAAGGTGGTGTTTCTGCTTAAGCCGGATTTCTTGCCTAAGGTTGTGTCTGCTTTTCATCTCAATCAGGACATTGTTTTGCCTTCTTTGTGTCCTAACCATGCTAATTCCAAGGAGCGGACCCTTCACTCTTTCGATGTTGTCAGGGCTCTGAAGTTTTATTTGGTTGCTACTGAGTCTTTCAGGAAATCTGACGCTCTTTTTGTTCTTCCTGCTGGACCTAGGAAGGGTTTGCCTCCGGCTAAATCCACTATCAGCAAGTGGATCCGTCAGGCGGTGGAGCAGGCCTATTCTGCCAGGGGGAAGGTTCCTCCTTTTAGGGTTACTGCTCATTCCATTCGTGCTATTGGTGCGTCTTGGGCTTTTCAGCACCAAGCTTCTGTTGAAAAAGTTTGTAAGGCCGCAAATTGGTCTTCTGTTCACACTTTTTCCAAGTTTTACAAGGTTCATGTTAAGGCCTCAGCTGATGCTGCTTTTGGCCACAAGGTACTTCAGGCGGTAGTGGTTTGAACTGCCTGTTATTACTCTTTTGGGATCCCACCCTACCTTACGGACACTGCTGTTGGACGTCCCATACGTAAGGACTTCTGGAAGCAGGCCGTGCCATGCAATAGGAAAAAGACAGTTCTGTGAGTACTCACCTGTAGAATTGCTTTTACTATGCATGGCACGGCCTGCTTCACCCTACCCTCGTTATCGTTATTTTTGGTTGCCTTTTTATGGTGCTTGTTCTAAGTTAGTTGGGGTTTGTTACCTTTTTTAACTTTATTATCTCCCGGTTTCTTGAATAACTGCTTGTCAACACTGGATAAGTCTATGGTGATTCCGTTTTTTATATGGTACCGGGAGGAGCCACAACTCTTGTGCCGTACACTGCGCCACCTTGTGGCGGAATAACCCATACGTAAGGACTTCTGGAAGCAGGCCGTGCCATGCATAGTAAAAGCAATTCTACAGGTGAGTACTCACAGAATTGTCTTTTTTTAAAGCGGGCCAAAATCGGACATAGCTCCTTATAGTAGTAGTTAATTAACTACTACTGTGTAAAATCCTGCTGGTCGTGTGATATATATACCTCGCCCACCATCCCATGGAGGAGACATAACTGATTGGCTGGCGTGGCCATGCACAGCCAGTGAGCTAACTCCCATTCAGCTTCTTTAACTGCTCGTTTATATGAACCACCAAGAAGCTGATTGTAGGAGAGTTGTGCATGTGCATTGGGATTGCTTATGAGGTATGTATAATGGGCAAACTGCGGGGTTTCACACAGCAGGGCATCCCAATAGGGACAAGAACCAAAACATGGGATATACCTTTCATTTTCCATCACTATTGTTTTTGATCGTTGTGGGGGGTTTACATGGACAGTTATACCTATTTAAGGGGAGGGGGGCAGCGAAGTTGTGAGCTGCTGTAGCCTGTAAACCCCTTAAAAGAGCTCTAATGTGAAATTGTCTTAAAAAATTGGATGAACACACTAGATAATGGTGGAAGAGTTTACTTATTAGCTTCCTCTTAAATTATTTTTTTATGTGCAGCAATCTAAATTGCTCTGGGGAGGGATGCATATGAGCACTGTTTGTTGTGTTGATCTGATTTAATTCATTTTTGACAGTTGGTCCACTTTGTTTGTTGTCTTCTTTAAGTGGAAGGAAGGCAGGCTTTGCAAAGCAACTTCCTTGCTTTGAAGCAAGATGGTACATTCCAAAACCTGTCACTCCTGAATCTTCTTTTTTCAAGTAAAGAAAAAAAGTAAGGTGAGTTTGGCTTTTTTAATGCAGGATATGGAAGTAACCTTATATATTTATATTGATTTTTATTATTAGACTATTTTTTCATGATCGAGAACTCATCTGCCATATCTCTTAGAGGACCATAAACCTTCAAAGCAAGGCGACCACAAATAATCCCTATCCAAGGGGGCATCCACAGCATAAAACACCAACAGTTTTAGTATAATCAGCTTTATAATTTTCATAAAAGTGGAAAATAATAAGGGACGGGGGAGGGTGGGTACAGAAAAAAAAGGGAGAGGGGGAGGGCATTGTTGTTACATCACTTAGCACAAGAAATAATGAAGCAGAGTAAACATTCTATCCAGAAAAAGTGCATGCCTAGGAAGTTTTCAATTCGAGGTTGAAAGTGGATTTGGAGTCCAATCTCTATGTCCTGATATCTACACACGTACCTACAGTAAGGCCCCCCTGTGGACCACAGTCACCCGCATGAGGAACCCTGCACCCAACAGGCGCTGGGTGCGAGTTCCCCACGCCGTAAGAGCAGTGTTTCAAGCAAGCCCCATATGTCAAGACCTGATCCTTGGGCCAGGATTATGGTGTATAAGATGATGCCCTGGAGCAGTCAGGGAAAAGAGCCAGGGGAAACCACGAACAAATAATAACTAAAGGGAGGGCAGCTGGTGGGTATGGGAAGGTTGGGAAAAACTGGGAAAAGCTGGGTGCAATCTAACCCCTTCACTCGTCCCGGTCAGCTAAGCTGGTAGTGTACCTCTGCGGAGACAGATACCTTAGTAGTGCGCACAACCTCAAGTGTCTAATCACAGCAGGGATGGGAGTTGGGAATCCCGGAACATGATCCACCCAGACCACGATTCTAGTAATCCTTTCTTCATACCCCTCATGTCAGAAGTCAACTCCTCCATGCGACAAATCCAGTCTAGTTCTTGGACCCATTCCATTAGCGTGGGTACCACTTGTGACTTCTAATGTCCGGGGAACACCAACAGTTTACTGTAGAATAACCTTGTTCTGGGATCCCATGGGCTTGAGAGACATATTTTTTCAGCCTACCTCAGTTTCACACTGGTAGTTGCGCACCTGGAAACACTATATCCTCAGCTTTCTGGCCTCCAACACTCCAGGTGATCACTTGTTACACAATGACTGTAGCAGCTAGGCCAATACAGCTGCAGTGATTGGGTGACAAATCAAGTCACGTGTGATCCCTTGCAAGGGGGTTGCCTTTTGGGTGACTTTTGACCAGGGATACAGTGCAACGCTTTCAGCACAGGACCAGGTAAGTTGTTTTTTTTTTTTTTTTTTAAACAATGGTTAGTGTTAAATTCCCTGCCCAAGCACACAT
Organism: Gastrophryne carolinensis; assembly: GCA_027917425.1. Taxonomy (NCBI): domain Eukaryota; kingdom Metazoa; phylum Chordata; class Amphibia; order Anura; family Microhylidae; genus Gastrophryne; species Gastrophryne carolinensis. The sequence continues at coordinate 388,071,397 of CM051237.1, read as the reverse complement.
TAACCTTCTCTCTGCTTATTCCTTGGGAACAGTGTAAATTTTGCCATCTCTAAATCTCTGATTATATGTAAATACCTTGTGTGTTCTAAGTAAATGCACATGCTCTGCTGTGGTCACAGTCAGCTCTGGGATCACTGTGGCTTGCCATTGTCACTTGTGCCAAGAGCTTCAATGGAAAGGGTGGCTGTGAACCACTTTTTGCATATTCCTGGAGAAATGTAATTTGAAGGAGGGCAAACTTTGAAGACCTGCTATGGCTTCTATCCAGCTCTACAAGGAATAGAGGAGAGGAACATAGGGCAGGCTTTAGATGAGCTGCTTACTGCTTTATTATTACTGTTGCGTGGATTGTCCATTTTAGCTAGGCTTAAAATGCTTTAGCCATGTCAATAAATAATAGTGTTTCCGCCTTCAGCAACCCACTATCTACCCTCTTCTCATTAGTATTATGTGTTGCATATTTATAAAAATGTGTATTGGCATTATTTTAGATATTTGACATTTCTCCCTGTTTCATTTCAATTTTTAAACAGAAATGATAAATGAACTTGTGGGAAATGTTGGGGGCTGCTTGCATAATGTTAAATATCTAGCAGCTTGCCCATTAATAAACCATACATGTCCTTCTTTACACTTTTACAATTTTATAGCATCTACAGTTAGATTTAAAGGTCGTACCTGATGAAAAAGCTTTTGGGCACCCTACTCAATTGCACAATACTCCAGACAGAAACTTGTGACTAATGCTTGAAACTTACTGTGGTTTGGCATAACAGGAGATTAATATAAACTAGTGATGTAGTCAGCATTGTGGAGAACAAGAATTGCTCCACAAGGTAAACAAAATGGACTAAGTATTAACATGACATACTGTTTTTATCCTTGTGCCTCTTTAGGCAGTTTCTCTAAATATAATAGAATGGTTATTATAGGTAGCGAGAGTGCAAGCTGGGGGCGGGTGTTAGTATTTCACTGTAATTACATCATATGAAAAGCTTCTCAGCAAACCTGAAGAAATATTTACAGTACCAGGGACAGATTTATACAGGGCCGGATTAAGTGTGGTGGGGGTCCCTGGGCACAAAATCTGGTGGAGGCCCCATATACAGTATTTTTTCTTCTTTGAAATAATAGTCCAGCCAAGTAACTAATTGGTGGTTGGTGGTTCAGATCGAGTAGTGTAGTCGCACAACTGGTCCAGTAGAAAACAGTTACCTGCATTGAGTTGCCAGTGGCTGTGCTTGGTGGGTTATGTAAATTGAGCGGTTGGTAGAGGCTCCCTTTGAAGGACAAGTGGTGGAGGCCCCGGCAGGGCCAAGCTCGCACCCATTTCGCCCCCCCCTCATAATCCAGCCTTGGATTTATATCAGGAATCTCAGTTTCTTTCATAGGACAATACTGTGTCAGTACCTCCCCCCGAGCATCCAAAATTGGGATTCCCCACTGTGTGAAACCCCCCAGGTCGCCCCATACACCTTGTTTCCTGGTCGGCCGCATCCCCACAGGGCGTGTGCCCGCGCCAGGCATTTGTGAGGGCTTAGACAACGGGACATCAGCAGCTTCGAGTGTGCTGATTGGACTAGCCGCCGCAGGACCAGGAAGAGGTGAGTGAGGCTCGGTAATCTGGGAGTTTCATGCAGCGGAGCACCCCCGATCGGTGTGCCCTGGGGGAAAGGACCAAAATCCTGGGTTTTTTTCCACTTTAAGACTGCTCCCTCTTTTTATTCAATGTTCTGAATAGATAGGTAGATAGATAGATAGATAGATAGATAGATAGATAGATAGATTTCATAGTCAATATATTTCAAAAGCTGCTACTGGACAGATGCAGTTGTGGTTTTAATAAGTGTTGTATGTGTTGTATATGCTTGTTGTTGTCTTTATGATCTTTTTGGATATTGTACAAATAAATTGAAGGAAGGATGAATGAACAAATTATTATTGTTGTTTATTCATAAAATGCCATCATGGCAGTCTTGATAAAGGCTGCTAGAATGCCCCAGCTAATCATTTGACCGGAATTGAATTGAAAATTGATGCATGGAACTAAATCCCATGGTTCATAGAAGGAATCCACGGACTCTTCATGATTTGAAGAGTGTTCTTGTGGAAGAATTGCCCAAAATCTCACCTGAGCAATGCATTAGACTAGCCTCTCCATACAGTAGACATCACCAACAAAGGCTTTCGCAGGAAGCATTAAAGTGGACCAACACCCAGGATTTTGACTATCCTGGGTCTTGGTCCACTTCGGTGGGGCACCCCCGATCGGGGTGCCCCCCTGCTGTGTGAAACCCCCCCGAACAACTCACCTCTCCCCGCTCCCAGCGCCGACGTACAAGGGAAGATCTTGAACGTCTAAGCGGCGGCGGCCGCCGCCGCCTCCCTCGCGTCACTTTGAACGCGCGCGCCCCCGCGCCGGCCATTCGCAGACGGCCGGCGCGGAGGCGCGCACGCCTACAGGGGCGCGAGGGAGGCGCCGAAGATAAGGTAGGTGAGTTGGGGTGTTTGGGGGGGGGTTTCACCCCGCGGGACATCCCGATCTCGGATGTCCCGCGGGGTGGGGGGTGATCGGCCCGGGAATCTTATAGATTCCCGGGCCGATCACCCGTGGGTGTTGGTCCACTTTAAATACATTTCAGTAAGCATGTTCAATACTTTTTGCCTTTGCCATTTCTCATTATTACACATAACTTAATTAATAGACATCTAAGGATTGGGTGAGTTGTTACTGACAACTGGTGAGAATTTCATGCCAATAGTTCCTTTAGAAATATAACCACTTAGAAAACTGGTGATGTGTTCAATACCTATTTCACCCGCTGTGTGGGCCTTCTGCAAACAATTTGGCCAGAAGTAAAACATACCAAACATACTTGACTCTGCAGTCACCATTATTCTAGGTAATCAACTGTTAAAATTCCACCTTTGTCATTGAAGACAGATGCCATCTCTTTACTGACAGATTTCTGAGTTTCTAACTTCCAAGAATGGGGGCAGGGAGCCACTGTGTACACCTATTTCACTGAGGGGCATAATTAAAATCTTTGAAAACAGGGCTTGGCATTGCCTGCTGTGACTCTCCTCTCATTAGCTCCAGATGCCACCTTAGTTGCTAGATGCCTAGCGTATTGGCATGTGCCACAGTCCAGTTCACTATTTTGGATCCAAATTCGCTCCAGACGCCTCTTCAGTTGCTAGTTGTCCATCTGACTGGTCTGCCCCTTTAGGAGCACATACTTAAAGTCATATTGTCGACAAAGGCAATTGTCACTGTCCCAAACTGTTTTGGACTTTTAACTTGAAGAAAAAATGGTCGCGATATCAAAGTTTACAGTTTCACCTCTTTCTCTTCTGAAGCACGTTGGCGTGTCCCTTGGAGCTGTGATGCTGCATAATATTACGCATAATGGACAGGGTCTGTAAGAGTACGAGAACCAGCACCCCCAGATGCGCATGCAAATACATCCAAATGTGCATGTGCGCACTCCCAAATGCACATGTGTGCATGTGCGTCTGCAGGGGGCACGCACAAGTGTGGCAGATCCCCCCTCCCCCCAGCTACATAGAAGTGTGAAAGAGCCCTCCCTCCTTCAGTAAGATGGAAGTTCCTTGGCAAGGTTTACAATGAGTGGGGGGGGGGGGGCGGAGGAGGGCACTGAACTGCTTATAGTTGTATATAGTTGTGTAGGGGCGATACAGGGTACACGGCGATGGACAGCATGCGTTGTCCCTTAGGAGGAGAAAGGGCAGCTGAGGGAAAAAAATGTTTGTTGCCCAGCTTGTCAGCACCTGCTGTATGATCTCTTTCACACACTTGAAGGTTAACTCCTGGGTGGACAAGTGCCTACAGCTGCTGGGGAATAAGAGGGTGAGTGCAAGACAGCTTCAGTCTGTGCTCACCTCACTAAGGTCTAGCAAATGGTCCTTCTATACATTTACTCTTAATTTCATACTTATGGCTTGTATATTTTTTTAAAGGGATAGTCCAAGTAATGGCAATAATAAGACACCAAGGAGCTCGTTTGATGCTTCTCCATGTCCTGCAGTGTACTGTGGATGCTGTAGTGCTTCCCCAAAATTTACAGGCAGTAGCTAAGAATTGGGGTGAAAATCTAGCAAAAGTCTGATAATACCAAGACAATAATTGCACATCCTAGACATTTAATAAGCAACTGTAACAGATAACCTTAGAGCAACTACATACAGTATAACACTTTAGTCTCGAACCATCAAGCTGCAAAATAAATACAGGCTGCGGCTACACAAAATAACTACTCTGTGCAACTTTAGCAAGGTCCAGAGGACCATCATATACTGCTAAAGAGCATTAGTGACCAGGGAAAAAAGCGAATGTTACTGCACCACAGTTGTATCATAAAAAAGATATCATATGGTTGTTCACTCCAATAAAACACATACATAGACATCAGATCTTTAAAAACAAACCAGCCTGGCTGATCTAATATGTAACAGACCCATATATCTGTATGAGGTATATATATAGATAGAAAGTGTTGAGGCAAATGGAACATTTGTTTAATATAAACCCTAAATACTGTATACATATAAAGTGATCATGCATACCCAAAACAGTTTAAAGTGGACCATCACCCTCCCGTGAGCGGCCCGGGAATCTATAAGATTCCCGGGCCGATCACCTCCCTCCCCGCGGGACATCCGAGATTGGGATGTCCCGCGGGGTGAAACCCCCCCAAACACCCCAAATCCCCTTACCCGGTCTTCGGCGGCGGCCGGCCGCCGCCCGCCTCCCTCGCGCCCCTCTAGACGTGCGCGCGCCCGCGCCGGCCGTCTGTGCGCGCGCCCGCGCCGGCCGCCTGTGCGCGCGCCCGTGCCGGCCGTCAAGGAGGTTATGCAATAAACACTGCAGGAAACGGCATTTTCTAGGCCGAATAATGTTCCGTGCAGGAGGAAAAAATCTGTGAATGTGCCTCTACCTTAGCAGCAGATAGTGCCCCCTCCTCATGACTGAGCCCAATATGAGGGCATGAGGGGCCTGCACCACTAATAGTGGCCCTGACTCATCTGCAAATGGCTGGGATAAATGTGCCCCCAATTGCCTTGGCGCCCAGGGTGATCGCCCTGCTCACCCTCCCCTAGAAACAGCCCTTGCAGGGAACTCACTACTGCTTGCCAGGGCAGAGTTTTTCCTTCTTCACCCTGATCAGTTGCCCCATAGTAAAGGTGGCCAGTCACTTGTCTTGGTGGCATCTTCTGTTTCCACCTCTGGTACATACATTATAAACTTGGCGTATTTACATTCAGCTAAAGTACTTGGCTAAGATAAACCAGTGTCAAAAGAAAAGTAGATTGTAAACGTAGTTCTTGTTGGGTTCCATCAGAAATTCTGTAAGTAAAATTAACAAGATTTATACATTCACATTTTGTATATTAAACTCAGAACTGGATCCAATTGTTGACAAATGAGCATAAATAATAATGACAAGTTTATAAAAGAGCTTATTATTTGTAAGGTTTGAAATGTAAAAATGTATGTAGTGATCTCATAGCATGCAGGATTTGCATTTGATTTGTGTGCCCCTATGTTCTGCTAAAACAAGGGACCTCTGTGAGCAAGTGTATAACTGTATCTCTACACAATTTTACTTTCTAACCACATTCTGATCCTCCGTCAGCCTAAATGTCTTTTTATTGTATCAAACATTAAAGCAGCCCTCTATCTATCTATCATTGTCTAGCAATGCTCTGAACACTTGCCACATTGGCCTGAAAAAGAATGGCATTCATTTCTGCTGGCACGGCTTATTTCATTACAGCAGGCACCACTCTTTTGCTTCTGACCTTGAGTGTTAAAGTGAGAACTGTTATGAAGAAATCTGGACTGGGGCCCATACACCTCCTGCTGTTGACTAGACAGCATTCATTTTACAAGGGATATATTTAAACATAATGATGCAGAGCCAGGAACACATTTATGTTATCGCCCTTTTTCTCTACATCTATAAATATGCAAATACGCACCCTTCGATAACCTGTGTGCGCAGGTAAATGGATAAATCTAAACCCACATATCCATTGGCTCTGTGATGCAAATTGGTGGCTGGGCCATATTGTTTCACATCAATTGGTTTCATTTTTATTTTTCGAAAAATATAATGAGAGCGGAACCAGATGAAGACCTTACATTTTTAAAGAAAATTTGTGACATTCTGAATGTGGTGCATACCCATACCCCCCTCCCTCCACTAAGCTCGGTTTTATTCACCCCAAATGTGATCTGCTTAAAAAATCCAGCCCCACAACTGTCACTGTGTAGTCCAACGCCCATTTTCTACAAACGTAAAGACCCCTATGTCCACTATGCAAGTCCACTATGAACCCACTAAAAGCCCTCTCCTACCCCCCCACTAAGCCCAATTTGGGCAAGAATACAATCTGCACCCATTCCCGCACTAGTAGCTGAGCACTATAAGCTCCACTTCTGGCTTTCAGCTGCAGCAAAGATTGAGTGACTTGTTAGCCACCCTGTCATTACTTCAGCAGTGGTTTCACACAGCAGGGCATCCCAATTTAGGATGTCCTGGGGGTAGGCTAGGGCTGCCCAGCATGGCTTAGTGTTGCTTTAAAAACACTGAAGAACAAACATGCACATGCTGGCCTGGAGGTGCATGGTTCATGTCGGTTCATGTTGGTCACATGGAGGATGGTTCATGTTGGTCACATTGGGAAGGCTATTGTCAGGACTATACCGGACACCTGTCTGTCTTGAGCTGGTAACCCCCAATCTCCACCGCCTCTTCTGCCTATAGACAAGCCCCCGCTTGTAGGAGACACGGGTAATGCCTCTCCCAGTCGGTTGCCCCCAGGACTTATAGGGCGCAAAGGATACCAGCTTAAGGTGGAGACTGATGAACGGCAGGGAGTCCCGAATGAGGATGCCGGATGGCAGAAGTCCAAATACAGGCCGAGGTCAAACCAGGAGGTCACAGGGCGAGGTATCCGAAGGAGGTAACAAAGAGTAGTCAAACGAGCCGAGGTCAAATCCAGGAGGTCACGGTGCGAGGTATCAGAGGGGTCAGGCAGAATCGTGGTCAGGCAAGCGAAAGGTCAGGGCAGGCAGCAAGCAAGAGAAGTCGAGGTCCAAAAGCCGAATAATAACAGGAGACACTGTAAACACACATCCAGAACCCAGAGGCTATAACGGGCACTGGGATACCGGAGCAGAAAGGCTTTATAGAAAATACTGGCCATTGGGGAAAAGGGAAAGTGGAGGGAATCAGGGTGATAGATGCATAACAGGATAATGGGATAGGTCCCAGGAGCTGGACGGCCCAGGCCAGACAGGCCGACCAGTCCCTGGGCTCAATCCCAGGATCCAGCCAGAGATTGGATACTTTAAACTTGCCCCCGGCGGGCGTGCTGGGGAAAGCGCCGCCGGGAGGCATAAAGGAGACGTGCTCGCGCGCGCGAGCACGTTGAGTGTCGGGCGCGCCCCCGCCAGGAGGGGGAAGCGCCGCATCTTCGGGGAGAGCGGCGGGCGCCCCCGCAGCCGCGCGGAGCACGCTGCAACGCGGCCACCAGCAGCGTCCTGCGCCGCCAGCCCCTGGACCCCACGACGGCGCCGAGGAGACGGCGGACCCGGGGACAGTCGGGCAGCAGCCCGCCGGGAGCCACCCGACAGCGCGCCGCGGGACCAGGAACGGCGACGAGGTAAGTGCCTAACAGCTATCTGGTATAAGACAGGAGAGAAAACACAGTTTATAATTGTAGATATATGTACAGCTTTACACCTAATATAGGTGCAGCTTTGAGATCTGCCAAATCAAAGAAATAAGAAATCTGGTTTTCTTGTGATTAAGTCCTGAAGGGGGCATTTTGGTTACATTTTTGGGATAGAAAGTAGTAGATCGATGGGGATAGATATTACAAATGCAATAGTCAGCCATAGAATTTGCCAATGGCCAATACAGGCATAAATACCCCTTTTATACCCAATAGTTGAGATATTTCCATAGCCTAGCCATACCAAATTTTAAAATGGAATAAAACCCAGCCAGGCCAGCTCCCAATGAATCTTGAATTGGAATGTCCTACTGTGTGAAACCCCCCGGGGCGCCTGTATTCATTTGCATGGTCCAACGGTGCATTCACAGGCTCTCGTCCAAGGCTGTGTGCACGCTCTCACCCCAACCATTCAGATTGGCTGGGACAGGAGTGCGCACCGCTGGGAATGCAATGAGGCCATTTGGCCAATTACATAGTCAGGGCAAATGGCTCTCATTTTACGAGAGCCCATGCATGCGCCGTTGTACCGAGGAGAGATGAGGGAATGTCAAATTCCCGTGTTTTGTTCCACTTTAAGGAAAGTTTACTGAATCAAGGTCATAGATTTGCTGGTCACTAATCCAGTCATATAGATATGTCCTGCCGGTCCATATTTCCTGTATGCTCAGACTCTATGCCCTAACTGCTCCCTGTGGGCAGATGCCAGGGAAAGCAGGGCAGGGGAGTTGCGTAATGATTGTCTAAGGATGTCACTTATTTAATACCTTAACTTCTGAGACTGTATAAACCAAAACACTGCCAAATAAGGTTGGGTTGAGTGTCATTTGTTGAGCCTCTATAACATTTGATATTACAGAACCTGCATTGTGCTGATAGAAAGCATTATAAATACCTTTGGGCATTGGGACATTTTTCAGCTAATCAGGCTCTACCACATTCATGAACAGGCAAAAAAACAAGTACCTTTTGACAAACATGTTTTAAAGATGTGTTTTAATGGTCCATAACTTGGACAGAATCTTTTGTTTGTGTATTTTTTCACACACTATGGGCGTACAGAAAATAGGAGTCCTCATGATGTAGAAGCCATATTTTACAGATTATCCAATATTGTCACCAGGCTGCTCTTAACATGTTGTGCTTCGAGAACTGTCAAAGCTTTGTAACACAGACTGATGCACTGAAATTACTATGTTAGTCTTGCTATTTAGGTCACACGTTTATGAAAGCATTTCTGTGTGGCTGAAACGTGCAAACTATTTGTTATAGTCATGACATTTTAAAATGAGAAAAAGTATTTGTTGGGTTAGGGTTAGTGGGACTTTTCCAGTTAATCAGGTATTTTCCCGTAGCACTGATGAACAGTGGTATTTTTGCCCATAAAGTCGAGAGGCTTTTTTATGGTGACACTTTTAGATTATCAGTGGAGCACCCATATATGATATATTCAAAATGTGGTTAAAAATTATTTTAACGTTTTTTTATTAAAGGAGGAGGGATCTCAAGCATCTTGTTCCATCAGTCATCAACTTCCTGGGCTAGTGGTTAGGTAAACGGTCTTGTGACCTGAGGGTTTCAGGTCACAAGACCAGTTACAGTCAGTCTGTGCTGGCCCCAGCAGCTTGGGCCTGGCATCTTTGATGTGCGCTCTCAGCATACCCAGCAGATCTGAATAGGCTAAGCTTAACTGCACACCCCACAGCATCTCTCATGCTTAAAAATATGCCAGGGCTGTGCTGCACATGTACCATGGGTTATTTGTTGTGCATGCTCATGCGACTGCAGGACTCTCACACAGTGGGTCATGCTTATTCAGGATGCCTGGGGGGGGGGGGTGTGTGGACCAATAGTCAGAAATGACTGCATGTCATCGAATGGTAGACCTATATACCCACTTCCTCATGCTGTAACTGTTGGTTCCAGGTGACCACACTGTGATAACTGACCCTTGGAAGCCATTTTGCCACAAAGTGACATGGGGTAGTAAGCCTGTGGCCAGCAGCAAAATAACACAGGGGTGGGTAACACAGGGGGGTAAGTCCACTTTCAATTACTTCTAAACTCATGCCAGTCAGGTTAGCCTTATTTTTTTTTTTGAATAACCAAGACCACGACCCCATACCTGTAAAAAATTGGTCAGTATTTTTGGTAGGGAAAGGTGATAACCCTGTTGGCCAGCCTTAGTATCTTTTAGACTAGGCCCAGCCAAAACAGGTTTTGGCCCTATCCATTCAAGAAAAAAACTGTATGAAAATGTATGTCCTTGCTGATCTTACAACATTCTTGTCTTTACATTCCAGATGCAGTCCTGGAAAAAGCGATGCATAAATGTATCTTAAAGCCACTGAAAGGCTATATAGAAAACATGTTAAAGAGCTTCCGGACTGCTGATGGCTCATGGAAGCAGCTGAAGGAGAACCTGCTGTTGGTAAAGCAGAGGACCCCTCAGGAGCTGGGAGTTCTCACTCCAACACCAGATGCTGTTGATGTGGAAAAGATTAAAGTCAAGCTCTACTCCATGCAAAAGATGTACTCGCCAGAGAAGAAAGTGATGGTGCTACTGAGGATCTGCAAACTCATTTATAGCTGCATGGAGAATAACTCAGGTGAGGTTTGCTCTTGTTTTTATTGAATACACTTCATTTATTTTTCCTATGCGGGGCCGTAGTGGACAACCTTTTACTTTATATTGGGTTATTACAGCTGCTTTAATAGAAACTGTCCGGGTTGTGGTAGGAACTGGAGCCATCTATGAGCAGAAAATGTCCTTCATCAAATATAATATATATAATTTGCAGGAAAAAAAATGTAAAAGGTGACTCTGGGGAAGCCAGTACCTGCAGGCTTTGTTTATATAATAGGATGGATAGCACATATGAACTGTAGAACATTTTAATATGACGAAAGCTTCTTTACAGGTCTACGATAATGAGATATTCATTATTTATTTTCTTCTCGCATTTAGGGAGAATGTATGGGGCTGACGATTTCTTGCCAGTGTTAACCTATGTCATTGCTCAGTGTGAGATGCTGGAGTTTGACACTGAAATTGAGTACATGATGGAGTTGCTGGATCCTGCCCTGCTGCATGGTGAAGGTGAGATATGTGGCTCAGATGTGTTGGTCATGTTTTTTTTTTTTGCAGTGTACCACTAAATTAGAAAGGATGAGGAAGCCCAAGCTTTTTGTAGCAGCTAGGCACCCCTCCCCCCCCCCCGTGCATCAAAGTCATTGTCCAGACATAGCCATTGTCCATTGTGTAGAGATACATGTGGTAGTGTCTAAAACTGATTTCATGTTTTTAAAACAATGCCATTACACCAGAGATATAAAGTTGTAGTGACCAAACGTACTGCACATAGAGGGGGCATCAACTGACACAACCCACTGCAGTCACACCTTTGCACTGGATTGGATGACTGACCTGTCGCTTAAGGTCATAGCTTTAGCTTCCTTGCAGATTGCCTGTCCCCTAGAAAGTTGTTTATGTTTTTGCTCAAAAGGTGCTTAGCACAGGGGAAGGTAGGGTGGGACGAGTTTTACAAAGTGCTTGAACTTCCTATTTAATTCTATCTATCTAATTCTATCTAATTATAAAAAGCTTGCTAAAATATTTGCTCCTTCTCCAAGCATTTTGCACTTTAGGAACAATGGCAGTAGGTGTTTCTAATTGTCATGCGATGGTTTAGTGGGGATAATATTAAATAATGACAAGGACGCCTTCTGCTGCCCTGAATAGAAAGAGGTTCCAAAAAATGCTTTCTAAGCACCATGGAAAATTATTTTTACAGCAAAGTTTTCCATTGCGGAATCCCTGCATTATTATGGTCAGCCTGTACTAAATCGTTCCATCCTGCTGAGTGAGCACCATGTCTCAAATAACCAGGGCGGACCTTTCTTCTCTCCTTCTAAACACATCTACCCAGAGGCCCTAAATAGAAACTTCCAGCCCAAGATAACTGAAGCATGTGAGAGACATTGAGTATTGATGTACATTTACTTTAGGAGTACACACACTCAGACCCATTGCTCTTCATTTTATCTGGGCATTTGGGATGCCCCACGGCACTGACAGTATCCAGAGTCCAGACAGAATAAAATAACCTGTTCTACGCATTCCCTTGCTGAATGCTGCCACTTTTCCACCCAATGTGGATGCTGCAGTTGACAGTTGAGCTCGCCCAACGATGTACCTAAGCCCGCCTCACCTAGGCTCCAGACCTAATAGCAGCCCTGCCCTTAGGCTGAGCCCTGCTTTGCAAGCACTGACCAGACCCTGACTGACAGCCACAGCGCCCCTCTGCTGCCAATTAGATCCTGCTGATGATAACCAGGGCCAAGCCACCATCAACCATGCCTGGCAGCTACCTAAAAGAGCCCCACCACCTCTGCCAAACTGCACTGCCACCAGAGAGGGAGCCAGCTGCCTTATGACCAGTAGGAGCATGCAGCAATGGCTCAGCGAGATCTGCTATCCAGTGACATCTGCCTTCCTTGCCCATCTGCTTTCTTCACTACGAATGGGCCAGGGTCATCAGCACAAGAGCTTCTGGGGCCCAGACACTGTGACTGTAGGTGGGGGGGGGCATAAACCCTTGCCACCATCAGTTCATAGAATAAACAACAAATTTAGGATAAGCACAGCCCAAAGTGGTAAAGATGATGTGGGGTGCTAAACCAGCCTGTGCTCATTTAACCAACAAATTAATCCAAGTTTAATCCAAGTTTTTTTGGGGGCTCTGGGGATTCCCCACACAAGCACAGAAAGAAGATCTGCACTCACCACAACCAAATGTCATTAAAAAATTTCAATCTTATTAAGACTCACAGAAAAAAGGGGGAGCAAATGTTTTTTAAATTTGGTACTATATGTCTTTGTTCCCCCCTTTTTTCTGTGAGTCTTAATAAAATTGAATTTTTTTTATGACATCTGGTTGTGGTGAGTGCAGACCTTTTTCCTGTGCTTGTGTGGGGAATCCCCAGAGCCCCCAATAACTTGGAACCATCAGTTCATAGCACAAGGGCTAGAGCCCCCCCCCCCCCCCTCCACAACCCAGGACACAGAATATACCATAGGTGGTTAGGAAAAAGTATTTGCTCAAATAACACTTTTCAGTTACTCTAAATATACTGGGATGACTGGTAACGTGCAGTCATGTTGCTGCTAGTAACAATTTACTTGTATACCTTTTAGGTGGTTATTACTTGACAAGTGCATATGGAGCTCTATCCTTAATAAAGAACTTTCAGGAAGAGCAAGCATCTCGCCTGCTAAATTCAGAGACCAGAGATACATTAAAGCAATGGCACAAGAGAAGAACTACAAACAGGACCATTCCATCCATTGATGACTTCCAGGTATGACAAAGACAAACTGTGTTATGTTCATGACATGCAACGTGATGTCATAAAACGATGAGAAGTAGCTGTTTTATGATTCTAATTGTAGCAGTGTCACGTTTACAAGGGTTCTATTTAAAGTTTATTTTTATTTGCAATGTTTGTAGACTCCTATATAAAACCAGACACCAGGGTGCTGTTTCCTCTATGGATTTTTTTTTTTTTTTTGTATCAAAAACCCTAAAACTGTGATCTCACTTTATAAAAAAATAATATTCCAAATGACACATACATGTTCAACTAATTGCTGTTTTTGCTGCAATGTCACTGCTTTTAGCTGATTTGGTTTTGACTGCTTAAATAAAGTTGTTATAACACATGTGTTAAATACATTTAACTAGGAATACATTTTATTAAAGTACTGTGAATAACTTCCTACAGTTTTAATCATTAGATAGTTAAACCAGAACTACAATGTGACCGCACCGGCCAATCAGAGTGCCAATCAGAGTGCTGGATTTCTCTGGGGAAACGATGAGAGATGTACAATTTCTCCTAGCGGACGTTAATGCGCAAGGAGGTACATATGCAATCGGGAAGCCTCCCTGTGCTCAGAACAACACACATTTTGTGAAAAGTGTGTGTTCCAGTTTAAATGTTAATTGCTAATAGAAGTTTGAAAATTATTATTTTCCCTATATCCAGTCCAGGTCGTCCCAGAAGTGATGACAGTTGGGTATTCCACCGCTGGGGGCGCTCGACTGCAAGATCAAAAGCGGTCGCTTCTCCCGGCCCCCTATAAAAGCAGGCGTCTCTCTATGATTCCCCAGTGTTCATCTTGCAGTCTGCTGCTGAAGATCATTTGGATACTCTCTCCTGGATACTACAGCTGAGCGGGGCCTCCTAGCCCGTCGGCCGCTGCACCTTTATTCTCACTGTTCCCGTGGACCCACTACTGCCTCCCAGCCTTGGCTGATCGGGACGGTGAAGGTAGGGTGAATGCCAGGGTCAGGCGTTGGCAGAGCTAGGCTCTGGGCCGCAGACCCTGCCTAAAGGGTAGCCGGCCATAGGCTTATGGTGAGCCTATAGGGGGGGGACCACTCAGCCCACTGGGTTTTCATGCCCTCCCTGCCCCACAAGCTTTATTACATGGTTGTGCTTGGTGTACTTCACTTGCTGCTTTGACTTTTTTGGACTCTGAGGAGTCCCTTAGTGAGCTGGCTTGCACTGTGTTTTTGCTGGGCGCCCTATTTACATACTTACCTCCCTCGCTCCCTCGAGGCTCCTTCTTCTCTCCCCTCTCCATCTTGCTGCTGCGCTGTGAGGGGGAGGGGGGATGGCGCAGTGAGGGCTGAAGGCTTTTTATTATGAGGCTGTGGCCTCTGCTGCGGGGTGCGCGCCACGCGCTTGCCGCTCGGCTGGCTGATTGTGCGGGCGTATCTCTGTTGGGCCCCTCCATGGGCCGCCCTGCGTCTCCTCAGCTCCGGGCCCCCCTCCGGCGGTGGATTCAGGAGGTGGTATCCTCCGGTTACAAAATAGAGCTGGCAGATTGGCCGCCCTCGAGATTTCTTCAGTCGCGGATATCTCAGATCCCACTGCATGCACAGGGCCTACGATCAGCCGTCCAACACCTCCTGCGGTTAGGTGTGATTTGTCCTGTACCTTGTCAGGAACAGGGTCAAGACTTTTACTCCAATCTGTTCACGGTGCCCAAGAAGGAAGGAACGCTGAGACCTATCCTGGACCTGAAGGGTCTCAATAGGTTTGTCAGAGTCAGACATTTCCGCATGGAGACCTTACGGTCCGCAGTGAGCCTGTTTCGACCCGGCGACTTCATGACCACGGTGGACATCAAGGATGCGTATCTGCACATTCCGATATTCCAGGGGCATCAGAAGTTCCTGAGGTTTGCGCTGGAGGATCGGCATTACCAGTTTGTGGCTCTGCCGTTTGGGATATCCTCAGCCCCCTGTGTGTTCACCAAGGTGCTGGCGGGCGTTATGGCTATCCTGAGGAATCAGGGCATTCGCGTGCTGCCTTATCTGGACGATTTACTGATTGCGGCTCAGTCCCTTCAGCAGGCCGAGAGCGACACCCGGACGGTGTTGTCCACTCTCGAGGATTTTGGTTGGGTAGTCAACTTCCCCAAGTCTTCAATCACTCCCTCGGTAGTTAGGTCCTTTCTGGGCATGACTTTGGACACCTCCCAGGCAAGGTATTCCTGCCACAGCAGAAGGTGGTGGGCCTCCAGGCGCAGGTACAGGTCTTGCTGTCTTGTCAGCGACCATTGATCCGTCTGGGGATGAAACTGGTGGGCCTTATGGTTTCATGCTTCGAGGCAGTGCCCTTTGCTCAGTTCCACATGAGACCTCTTCAATTGAATCTGTTCACCGGTTGGAACCGGACGTGGGAGTCACTGGAACAGGAGTTTTCACTGTCTCCCCTGGCCAGGCAGTCCCTCTTGTGGTGACTGGACTCCAGAAATCTACTTGGAGGCAAATCCTTTCTGACTCCCTGGTGGGAGATTGTTACCACGGACGACAGCCTGACCGGCTGGGGAGGCTTTTGGCAAACGCAAAAGATCCAGGGTCAGTGGGGGCCGCAGGAGGCCCACTGACCCATAAATATTTTGGAGTTGAGAGCGATCCGGTTGGTGCTTCTTCGCTTGACTCTTCATTTAAGGGGTCGTGCGATCCAGGTTCGCTCGGACAATTAGACGGCTGTCACCTATATCAATCATCAAGGCGGGACTTGGAGCAAGCGAGCCCTCAAGGAGGTGACCCAGATCCTGACTTGGGCAGAGGAGAATGCTCCCTGCATATCGGCAGTTTACATCCCCGGGGTAGAGAACCAGGAGGCAGACTCCCTGAGCAGGGGGCCTCTCGTCTGGGGGATTGGTCTCCCAGCAACAAGATCTTTCACGCCCTGTGTCTCCTCTGGGGTCAGCCGGATGTGGACCTGTTTGCGTCCAGACACAATCACAAGCTCCCAAGGTTCGTCTTCCTGTCAAGAGATCCTCTGGCCTTTGCCACAGATGCTCTGGCATTTCCTTGGACGAAGTTCAGGCTCCTTTATGCATTCCCTCCGTTTCCACTTCTGCGCAAGATAGCCCAGGAGGGGGTACCAACCATCCTGGTGGCTCCTCGCTGGCCAAGATGGAGTTGGTTCGCGGACATAGTTCTGCTGTCAGTCGTTCGCTACATCATGCGCGATGAAAGGGGCTTCTCACTCAGAGGTAGCTGCGGCACCCCAATTTACATACGCTGGCTTTGATGGCCTGGCTATTGAAACCTCAATCCCGACGGAGAAGGGGCTGTCTGCCACGGTTGTTCAGGCGCGGAAGAAGTCTTCTTCCATGATTTACTACAGCGTTTGGCATGCCTACATTGCTTGGTGTGAGTCCAAGGGTTTCCCTTGTCGCACATTCTCTATCTCTAGAATTTTGGAGTTTTTGCAACATGGCTTAGACTTGGGTCTCTAGCTGAGCGCCCTCAAGGACCAGGTCTCGATCTTGGCCATATTTTTCCAAAGATCCTTTGCCAATCATAGACTGATCAAGACTTTTTTCCAAGGAGTTACCCATGTATGTCCACCGCGTAAGCCTGTATTAGCGGTGTGGGACTTAAATTTGGTGCTTTCTGCTCTACAGGGTCCTCCATTTGAGCCTTTGTGCGATGCTGCATTGTCAATTTTGACCTTAAAGGTGGTCTTTTTGGTAGCGATCACCTCGGTTCGTCGCATGTCAGAGCTGGCTGCCCTTTGTATGAAGTCTTCTTATTTTGAGCGGCATAAGGACAAGGTGGTTTGTCGCTTTAAACCTGATTTTTTGCCTAAGGTCGTTTCTCCCTTTCATCTTAATGAGGAGTTTGTATTGCCTTCCTTATGTCCAGCACCTGCTAATTCTAAGGAAAGGACTCTCCATGCCTTGGATTTGGTCAGAGCCATTAAGTATTATCTGGTTGCGACTAAATCCTTCAGGAAAACAAATTTGCTCTTTGTCTTAACAGAGGGCTCTAGGAAGGGTTTGCCACCAGCTAAGTCCACTCTCAGTAAGTGAATCAGACAGGCGGTGGTGCAAGCATACTCTGCCAAGGGGAAGGATCCCCCTTTTTGTATTACAGCTCATTCTACTAGAGCTATTGGTGCCCCCTGGGCTTTTCAGCACCAGGCATCTGTTGAACAGGTTTGTAAGGCCACCACTTGGTCTTCAGTTCATACCTTTACCAAGTTTTACAAGGTTGATGTTAGGGCCTCAGCTGACGCTGTTTTTGGTCGAAAGGTGCTTCAGGCGGTAGTGAAATGAACTACATGCTGTTTCGCACTGGGGATCCCGCCCTAATGGACACTGCTTTTGGATGTCCCAATTGTCATCACTTCTGGGACGACTTGGACTGGATATAGGGAAAAATACAATTCTGTGAAACTCACCTGTACAATTGTTTTTGAATATATCCAGTCCAGGCCGTCCCACCCGTTGTTTGATTATCTCTTGTTTGCCTGTTATGGTGATTACCATTTTTATATTGGACCGTTGTCTTTGAGTTTTTGTTGAGTTTTTTGTCAGCCTGTCTCTTTTCTTACTGCTGTTTAACCACTGGGGAATCATAGAGAGACGCCTGCTTTTATAGGGGGCTGGGAGGAGCGACAGCTTTTGATCTTGCAGTCGAGCGCCACCTAGCGGTGGAATACCCGATTTGTCATCACTTCTGGGACGACCTGGACTGGATATATTCAAAAACAATTGTACAGGTGAGTTTCACAGAATTGTATTTTGTCCATACAAAAGCAAATATTAGCTTGATTTTTTTCTTTTTGCCTTTTTCTCATGTAACTATCACATTTTAAAGCCATTTCCCTCTTGGTTGAAATTGGACATATTTGTTTTCAATGTAAATAATTACATTTTCATAAATCCAGCAATATTTTTGACCAAAAAACAACAAGTTTTTTAAAAAAAAAAGAGCAATATTCAGATTTCTGTGAGTCTTGATGGATGAGCAATAGGCATTGGCTACAGGATTAAGGTTGACATACTGTAGGTTACCTTAATCATATTATTAACCTCTCTGATTTAAAAAAAAAGTAATTTGAGCTGGTTAGGAACAGTGCCCTATTTTGGGCATTTCTTGGGTAGTATTAAGTTATGTGCATCCCAATGCATTGCAAGGTCTGTGGGCCAGGGAATGCAGCTACCCATAGAGGACTTTTTCCAGTGTATTGATTACAATAGGCAGCTACCAGATGCACAGAAGCCAATAACTGCCATCTTGACCCTTCTGGGTGATAAACTGAGAATCCTGCATTTGGGCTAGGGAGCTGTTGACAGGCTTTGCCTGTGACTTGCATGCATGCATGCATGCTCTGCATATGAGTCGCTTGCATTATAACAGCGGGCAATTGATCTTCTGAGCGATTACACTGAAGCTCATTCCAGCCTCGTTTCTACCTACAATTCCTACCTGATCCCACATGGCCTAAAGTGACCACCACCAGCCAGTGAACTTCGCAGGGCAGGCTTGTACAGTGCTGTGTAAGGTTACCGGGGGGTCATGTGGGCAGCTGGCCAAGATTGATTGCGGCAGTAATTTTATTGGGGAATGGAAATTGTGCTTCCCTGTTGGGTATGTGGTGTCGGCCATAGACTGCCTAGTTCAGAAGAATTAAATGTTGTTCCTCTTTTAATCTACAGACACTCTTTTTATAATAACTGGAATTACCTTTAAGTATCTACTTGTCAACACATATTTTTTTCAGATTTAGTCTTTATGTAATTATACTGTTATATTTTTTTTACAGAACTACTTGCGGGTGGCACTGCACGAGGTCAGTAATGGCTGTACAGGCAAGACTTTGATTGTTAGGCCTTACACAACAACAGAAGAAGTCTGCCAGATGTGTGCCCAACGGTTTAAAGTCAACGACTCTGAAAATTATGGCCTCTTCCTTTTTAGTGACGACACATGGCAGCAGCTCAGCGAAGATACTTATCCCCAGAAGATTAAAGCAGAGATTCACAGTCGGCCAAACCTCCAAGTTTTTCATTTTGTATACAGACGCATCAATAATAGTCCTCAGGGGATCATCAGCTATGATGACGATGTTGAGGATGAAGAAGATGCTGATTACTAAAGAGAAAGAGGAAGAGTTGGAATCGCAGAATGGTGTTTCGTCCATGTCATAGGATTGCAGCAGTGGAAATTTGCAATATTGGGCACTTAGTACCCAGTTGTACACTCCTAAAAATGTATGTCTGAGTTTAATACATGCCAGGATTATGGTGCCTTGTGTAAGATCTTCAGGTTTTTTGATTGCATATGTTGGTGTCCTTTTACTGACACACACAAATCACTTTGAGTCGGGGACTTACGAAGAGAGGGAAGGCAATCTAATTCACAGCTGTGGCATTTGGTCTTACGCATTCATTCATGTTACCGAATGGAAAGTAATTGTGTATAGGACCACAACATCTTGTTTAAGTATTTTTTATTATTAAACGGGTTTTTTTACACGTTTTTTAAAATCTGTCCGAAACCTATATTTTTGCCGCATTTGGCAGCACTGAAAAAAAAAATTCAGAAAACACACCATTAGTCCTGCCATAAGTATAATTTTCCTGTACAAAAATTTAGTTTTTTGTAACAGACTTAAGGAAGGTTCATTTTTTAATACTAATGTGTAAATGTATGTTTTCATGCTATATACGAAGCAAAAGCTTTAGGTCAACTTGTTTTTCCATTTAGGTGATGTTCAGGAATGTTTCCAAAAACCTACTAAAAAGCATGCTTCTGTGTAAATCCTTAAGTTCACTTATGGATTCTGGCATTATTTTACTATCATAAATATTGTGTAACATAGCTGTGTGGCAGAAACTAAAAGAGAAAACTGAAATGAGATTTTAGTTTAAGGGTTAATTCATTTAAACAACTGTTTTGTGTCTTTGCATCACATTTTTTAAATAGTCTCCAAGAAATGTGGTTGCGATAATTATAACAATAGGCTTTGTTCTAGTTTTCCTCATTCCAGTTTTCTCAGCTCAGCCCTGTGGGGTCTGTTCACAAGATGTGAAGCCCCATAGAATACATATGTACTGTAGGTGCTTTAATATGTCAAAATGCTTCTTAATTGCCCAGAGAGGATGTAGATCCACTGGGAAACCAGGAACCCTCTTTCCATCATCCCAACCCAGTAGTGAGCTGGATTTTTCTTCAGCTAGGCATCTGTCTGATGGGATACAGGACGCCAAGACTTCAAGTTCCTCATTAGATGGACACCTAGTATGGAAGTGCAAGGCATACTGTAGCTTACTGGAAGGTTACCAGAGGGGGGGGTGTTAGGTGCTGCAGGAAAGCCTACACGGTGTCGGCCCTCTTTTAATATGTTTTTGGAAACAGAGCATCATACAAACCAATGCTCCTCTTTCTTATGCAAATAAGGTTTTGGATTTGTCCAGCCAGTGACTAGGGCCAAATATCAACCCAGGATCTTATCAGTCCAGAAGAATCCTATGACTTTTCCGCCAAGCCAACTCCAACCCATGTACTTCTGGCCGGTTTATGAATGAACTCCAAGGCTGAAGTTAAAGCAGTAGCAGATCATGGTAAATACGACCACTATTAAAGTGATTGTACTGAAGCTTTAGTATTGTAGGGGCAAATACTGTGGCAATCTGCTCCCCTACAGCCAAGATGCTGAGGCTATAGCAATGCAGGGAGAGAACCTGGGTTGGGGTATCTTGCTGGGGAATACACTGGGGCTGGTGGGGAGACTAAGGAGACGTGGATGGGGGCAGAAGTGAGTGGCCTCAAAGTCATGCAGCCCACTGGTTATTATTCCAGTTCTCTCTATGGCGAGTCTATCCCGCGTTCAGTCTATTTTCAGCACAACCTAAAATCAGGTTAGATGTAAATAGATCTCAGAATAGGGCTAGATCCCTTGGATGCTAAGTAGTTAAACCTTGTATTACAATACTAAAATGATGATGACTCAAGTGTTGTTTTAATCTAAGCAGCCTTGTAGACCAGATCTGTCCAGGAAGATTGCTGGTCATGCTGGAGCTTGTTTGCAAGCATCCTGGGTAATATACTGTAGGCAGTTTAAAAGAGCCATATATATTAACTGTTCTTTTCTCAATATCTTAAATGCTAAACATACACCTAGCAAACTAGCTGAACACATCCTGGGCAGTCTGGGCGAGTTATGTAATATTAGACCTGCTTGGAATGCTCAGGCTGCCTTTTCATATCACCAGCATAGAGGACTTCTTTGCTGGAGTGGGCACTGGAAGTCATAAGGACACGATGCAATGTATTTTCTATGCCAATAGAGCTAAATCATATCCCTACAAGGTGACATCTGATTGAGCTGAAAATATTCACACATATTAAAAATAAAACAAAAAAAACATTTACACTGGGCTTATAAAAATAATTCTACATACCTTTTTATGATGTCATTCAGTGGATTGTCATTGCGTTAGTGGGTGTATGTATGAATTATATTAAGAAAACATAGCAGAGTGGTATGGAACCATTTGTCTTCACCTAACAGCCCCTTCAAGATGAAATATACTTATGCAGATACAGCATAATAAAGGGCAAACTGACTTAAATGTATATTCACTTGCCAGAAAGTTAGACCAGCATGTGACTAGTTAGTTTAGCTTCTCGTATATATAACATTGCATATGACATCCTATGTCATGTATGACAAAATGTTATCGGGATCTTTGAAGGAATCTGACATTTCCCATGTTTCCTGTGTTTGTTTGACCACACTGTTTGATGCAGTGCATCACAGTCATCTCTTTATCTATATATATATATATAATTATTATTTAAATGTCATAAACCGGAAACATATTAAAAAAAACAACGGTTTTCATGTTAGATACATGTGTAGAGAGTTCTATGACAGTTTCTGGCAAACTGTAAGGGTTTATTATCATTGTATCTGCAGGTCATTAACATGCATGTGCATTCATATTTTAATATATAAAGAATATCTCTTGCTGGCTCTAGAGTGTCTCATCCTTGATGATGTAGAGGACATTGTACGTGTAAATGACATAATACGAGTTGATATACCTGCAGACTGTTTCTGCTTTACGACATTGATTTTTGCTTCTGTGATATTTTAGCAGGTTGACTTAACGTGTGTTAATGATTATGTTGGTATTTTTGCTATAAGGGGATCTGTTATAGGGTGTATGTTTCCCTTGCTGATATGCTTCGGAAGTAAAAGACAGCTCACATGTAAGTGAAAGTTATTTAAGGGATAATGAGTTGCTCCATTTAAGTCAACAGAAGCTCAATAGAAATTGGTTTCTCCAATGAATTTCTCTTTTGTACTTAATAACTGAACTGAATCGTTTTACGTTGCTTCTTTAAATCACGTAGACACAGTACAGTACATTTGGTAGAGGTTTGGGGATGCTTATTTTTTTTTTGCCCTTTCAGCATGAAAGTATTGTTGAATATATTAAAGCAGTTTTTTTTGTAAAAAACACATCAAGCATAACCTGTTGTGAAAAAGTGCTCCAGTGCACAAAAACATTATTCCCCAGCCCCCGAGGCTGACAGGGGCTAGGGTCACAATATTTTACTTCCCCCGAGAGAGGCCCAATTGTCCACATGTTCTGTGTTGACTTCCCCAGGAGATTTGAAGAGTTTCCTAAAAAGAGGAAATCCTAATGGTCATTCTTCTGGTCATTCTTTAGTTGTTTAGACCTACAGGACCCACAAAGACCAGACACTCAAAACACAAAAAGAGAACAGTTACTACAGTGATAACGAAGAGGATGTGCTGTTGGTAGTGCATATATTTCCAGTATAGCCTGTCATTCGGGGCTGTGCACCAGGAAAATATACCCTAGGTGTACATTTGGGTGTGAAGTCCAACCTGCATCTTGGTGAGCGTTTTAACACATCAAGCAACAGCTTTAAGAGGTTTAACAGGTTTAGAGTTTGTAAACAACAGCACCCTACGGACTATGCTAAAGAAGTTTCATTTTTTTTCTGCATACCCCATAGGGTGCTGTGGTTATCAAACTTTCACAAAATGATCCTCTCAGCATTGCAAAAATGATGGACCTCATCTGTAAAATAACCCTATCACAGAGGTTGGTGTGTTTTGGGATGTACAGAACAGAAATGTTTCTTAGAATTCTTTGGGGTGATCAAGTCAACTCTGGTGTGATCAAATTCACACCGGAAAACCTGTACCTAGGCGACAGCAGATTTTCCATCAGGCAAGGTGACAGAAAGAGCCCAAAAACCCACTCCTCAAATAGTTTATAAACCAAAGAGATTCTTTAAATCAGAAAGCAGTTCCATGGTGCACACTGACTCATGATGTACCTTGTCTGTTCAATTACTAACTTTTATACGTCTAGTTAGAAAACGAGCTGCCCTTCTACACCCACAAGTGGACAATGCCTAAAAATAAAGTGTAGATCACAACTTTTACAGAACTGGATTCTACTGTGATAAAGCTTTTCAGAACCTGCTTTAAGCCACTGTAGTGATTTGGTAAGTTGGTAAATCAATGGCAAAAATGGCAAACGGCAATGGCAGTAAGTGTGTGTTTTATCACAGCTAGAAAAACTGGTTAAGTGACCTTGTTGGCAGTCTGCTATTGTCGTCTAAATGGCACATTTTTCTCCTAGTTAAAAATGCACTTTCTCTGGAGAAAATGATTTTCTTCTACTTTGAAGAAGCCCAAAAGTCTTTGACCCCCTAATTGACCTAAAGAGATAGAAACAACGTCCAAAACATCCAAACATGTGTCTGCATTAGTAGGGGCAGCTCCAGACACATAGTGCAGAGTGTGGGATCCTGGCATGAGGTGGCAGTAAGCATCAGCTGTCTAAAAATACATAGATGGGGGTTAACATGGTCTCAAATCTTGAAACAGCCACTACATCTCCCCCCCCCCCCCCCACACACACACACACATATCTAACCAGGTTGCCCATTAGTATAGGAGGTCCTCTAGAGCCTGAGCTCCATTTACTTACCCCAGTGCTAGGTGATAGTGATACGTTTCTGGGGGAGGTAAGCAGGAGTAAGTGCCATTGCTGGGAGTGTTTCAACTTGCATACATTTCCCGAGGTCTCACAACACCCATCCAGGGTTGCAGATTAAAAAAAAAAGAACCACTCTCCCTGCAGGAAAAAAACATTGAGTAACTTATAGCAATGCCCGATTACCTTCACAACTGCAGCTGTGAAAGGTCCAGGATAGAAAATGCACCTTTGCTATAACTTTATGGAGCCATCATCAACAGATCTTGCACATGGAGAGCTTACAGAAGCTTGACTGGCTGCTCATAAGCACTGGGACACACATCAACTTAAATGGGACTAAAATACTCCATAGCCTAATGTTCTTATTTAAAACAGACTCACTGCATCTTTTCAGGGAAAGTCTGTTCCTAATGGCCAGCAGTGAGGGCTATAGATTCAGGTCCTCTAGCACACAGAGAACTGCAACAGATGGTTAGTATGGTAAGAAATGGTCCTTGCCCTCTTATGGGAAGCCTGGTCCATAGGAAGAGATGATTTAAATGACAATGAGAAGTGCACTACTATTGACTACCATGAATGTATCCATGTGTATTAAAACCGGTTATGCCTAATAGAAAGTACTAAGGATGTTTGGTGAAATGTTAGGACATAATGTCATGAATGTATTCCCAAAATACAACAATTTAAAGGGAGATCCTCTGCAGAAGTCTTGATTGGCAATGTTCTCTAATAAGTCATACACCAGCAGCAGTAGCTAATGGAGCAATACATAGCAACAGGTCAGTATGAAATCAGACTGGTAATAGGGCCACTCACCCATCTGACCACCACTGGAGGGATTCTGGTAGGTAGTGATTACAGAAGGCAGTAGCCTTGGTGGAGAAGGAAGTAGCAGGTGATTATATAGCACGTACTGATAACATAGGACTGTAACAGTACTGTACTGGTCTGCTGGTTCAGACAAATCTCTCAATGTATTGGATAAAAGGTGTTGAAAGAAATCTCAAGATTGAGATCGGGTTTGCTGGAACATACCCCATGTTAGATTGTTCTATGATGTCATAAACACTAATTATTTATAGTAATGTCATGTTATGTAGATTGCTTTTAAGATAAAAAGACAAAATAAAAAAGTTTGTAATAAAAATGATAAAAATCAGAAAAAAATTGTTTTTCAATCTGTATGATGAGATAAAAAGAGTTTGTTTCAGCCTGATGTAAAGTAAAGGAGTCTCTGTGTTTGACTGTAACTCATGACATGTATGTATTTTGCACATAATAAATTGTAATACTGGTTTTGGTTAAGAGTTTGTTATTTTTATTTATGCAAAAACTTGCATATTAGCATGATTAAGGGAAAATTTGGGGTCGAATTGTAAACCCTGGGTCGCATGGAGGTACAGATGTATTGCAAAATATTAAAATAGCGTCAAGACTTTGTATATTTTTAGTAATTCAGTTGAAGAACTGAATATATTGTATTGAGTCAATACAAACAGAGGGAACTTTCAGGTTTTTTTTATGTTTATGTTGGTGATTATGGCTTACAGCCAAGGAAGACCCGAAATTCTGCTGGAAAGCTGGAAAGGATTCCTAAGCATTTAAAATGGTCCCTTAGTCTGGTTCAGTAGGCGACACAATCATGGGGAAGGCTGCTGACTTGACAGATGTCCAGAAGGCAGTAATTACACCCACTCCACAAGAAGGGTAAGCCACAAAATGTCATTTCTAGCTGGCTGTTCACAGAGTGCTGTATCAAAGCATATTATTGGAAAGTGTGGTAGACAAAGGTGCACAAGCAACCTCAGGCTTGATAGGATTGTTAAGAAAAGGCCATTTCCAAAATTTGGGGGATATTCACAAGAAGTGGACTGCTGCTGGAGTCAGTGCTTGAAGAGCCACCACCCACTGACGTATCCAGGACATGGGCTTCAAGTGTGGCATTCCATGTGTCAAGCCACTTATGACCAATAGACAACACCAGAAGCATCTTACCTGAGCCAAGTATAGAAAGAACTGGACTGTTGCTCAGTGGTCAAAGGTGTTGTTTTCAGATTAAAGTAAATCTTACATTTAATTTGGAAATCAAGGTCCTAGAGTCTGGAGGAAGAGTGGAGAGGCACACAATCCAAGCTGCTTGAGGTCTAGTGTGAAGTTTCCACAATCAGCGATGGTTTGGGGAGCCATGTCATCTGCTGGTGTTGGTCCACTGTATTTTATCAAGACCAAAGTCAGCGCAGCCGTCTACTAGGAAATTCTAGACCACTTCATGCTTCCCTTTACTGACAAGCTTTTTGGAGATGGATTTTTCATTTTCCAAAAATGACTTGACACCTGTCCACACTGCCAAATGTACAAAGACCTGGTTTAATAACCACAGTATCACTGTGCTTGATTGGCCAGCAAACTCATCTGACCTTAACCCCATAGAGAATCTATGGGGTATTGTCAAGAGGAAAATGAGAGACTCCAGACCCAACAATGCAGATGAACTGAAGGCTCAAAGCAACCTTGGCTTCCATAACACCTCTGCCGTGCCACAGGCTGATCGCCTCCATGCCACTCCGCACTGATGCATTCATGCAAAAGGAGCTCCAACCAAGTATTGAGGGAATTTACTGTACATACTTTTTATTTGGCCAACATTTCTGTGTTAAATATTTTTTTTTAATGTTGGTCTTATATAATAGATATCTAATTTTCTGAGATAATGAATTTTGGGTCTCCCTTGACTGTAAGCCATAATTAGAGATGAGCGAATCGATTCGGACGAACTCGAATTCGTTCCGAATTTCATGAAATATTCGAATTTCCCCGCGATTCGTTCGATCGAATTTTTTCTTTAAACTCCATTTACTGCAATTACAGGCATTGTAAAATGGTGGAGGGACGTGTCTGGACATATCCCCTGGGGCAAGGTATCATGTGAAGGTCACATGCAGCCTATCAGCAGCCAGGAACCCCGGTGACGTCACAGCGGTATATAAGTGGCGGCCATCTTGCTGGTGCGCATTTCAGGGTTGTATTGCGGCGAGAACGGAGCTGGGTAGAGACAGGGAAAGACAGAGAGCCACAGAGCGCCAGGGAAAGATCGAGGCAGGGACAGCAGATAAAGTGACAGAGAAAGCTTTTTTTTTTCCATTTGCTTTAATAGACAGATCACAGTTTTAAATTGCTTTTGTTTCTGCTGTAAAAGCCCCTGGCCACTGGGCATGCCATGTTTGCACATTTAACCCTATCTGTTACACGCAAGCAGTTCTTAAAGCTGATTTCATCTAACTAGAGCACAGTTTTATTGTTTTTCTGTCTGCTGTAAAAACCCCTGGCCACTGGGCATCCCATGTTTGCACATTTAACCCTATCTGTTACACAGAAGCAGGTTTTTCAGCTGATTTCATCTAACTAGAGCACAGTTTTAATTGTTTTTTGTGTCTGCTGTAATTACCCCTGGCCACTGGGCATCCCATGTTTGCACATTTAACCCTATCTGTTACACAGAAGCAGGTCTTAAAGCTGATTTAATCTAACTAGAGCACAGTTTTAATTGTTTTTGTGTTTGCTGTAAAAACCTCTGGCCACTGGGCATGCCATGTTTGCACATTTAACCCTATCTGTTACACGCAAGCAGTTCTTAAAGCTGATTTCATCTAACTAGAGCACAGTTTTATTGTTTTTGTGTCTGCTGTAAAAACCCCTGGCCACTGGGCATCCCATGTTTGCACATTTAACCCTATCTGTTACACACAAGCAGGTCTTAAAGCTGATTTCATCTAACTAGAGCACAGTTTTAATTGTTTTTGTGTCTGCTGTAAAAAAACCCTGGCCACTGGGAATCACATGTTTGCACATTTAACCCTATCTGTTACACAGAAGCAGGTCTTTCAGCTGATTTCATCGAACTAGAGCACAGATTAAATTGTTTTTGTGTCTGCTGTAAAAACCCCTGGCCACTGGGCATCCCATGTTTGCACATTTAACCCTATCTGTTACACACAAGCAGGTCTTAAAGCTGATTTCATCTAACTAGAGCACAGTTTTAATTGTTTTTGTGTCTGCTGTAAAAACCCCTGGCCACTGGGTATCTCATGTTTGCACATTTAACCCTATCTGTTACACACAAGCATGTCTTAAAGCTGATTTCATCTAACTAGAGCACAGTTTTAATTGTTTTTGTGTCTGCTGTAAAAACCCCTGGCCACTGGGCATCCCATGTTTGCACATTTAACCCTATCTGTTACACACAAGCATGTCTTAAAGCTGATTTCATCTAACTAGAGCACAGTTTTAATTGTTTTTGTGTCTGCTGTAAAAAAACCCTGGCCACTGGGCATCCCATGTTTGCACATTTAACTCTATCTGTTACACAGAAGCAGGTCTTTCAGCTGATTTCATCTAACTAGAGCACAGTTTTAATTATTTTTGTGTCTGCTGTAAAAACCCCTGGCCACTGGGCATCCCATGTTAGTACATTTAACCCTATCTGCTACACACAAGCAGTCCTTAAAGCTGATTTCATCTAACTAGAGCACAGTTTTAATTGTTTTTGTGTCTGCTGTAAAAAAACCCTGGCCACTGGGCATCCCATGTTTGCACATTTAACCCTATCTGTTACACACAAGCAGGTCTTTCAGCTGATTTCATCTAACTAGAGCACAGTTTTAAAAGTTTTTTTGTGTCTGCTTTAGAAACCCCTGAGCACTGGACATCCCATATTGCCAATTTTCATAGTATCTGTTACACAGAAGCAGGTCTTTCAGCTGATTTCATCTAACTAGAGCACAGTTTTAATAGTGTTTTTGTGTCTGCTTTAAAAACCCCTGAGCACTGGGCATCCCATATTGCCAATTTTCATAGTATCTGTTACACAGAAGAAGGTCTTTCAGCTGATTTAATCTAACTAGAGCACAGTTTTAAAAGTGTTTTTTTTTGTCTGCTTTAAAAACCCCTGAGCACTGGGCATCCCATATTGCCAATTTTCATAGTATCTATTACACAGAAGCAGGTCTTTCAGCTGATTTCATCTAACTAGAGCACAGTTTTAAAAGTTTTTTTGTGGCTGCTTTAGAAACCCCTGAGCACTGGGCATCCCATATTGCCAATTTCCATAGTATCTGTTACACAGAAGCAGGTCTTTCAGATGATTTCATCTAACTAGAGCACAGTTTTAAAAGTGTTTTTGTGTCTGCTTTAAAAACCCCTGATCACTGGGCATCCCATATTGCCAATTTCCATAGTATCTGTTACAGAGAAGCAGTTCCTCAGTTTATTTACCTTCTGCTTTTTAAAGTAAACACATTTTTTAAAGTGCCTGTTGCGCATTTCAAATGCATAAAAATGTCAGGCAGACAAGTGCCAGGATGTTCACAGAGGAGTGGCAGAGGCCTAGATTCAGCAGGCAGAGGTCGCAGCAGACTAGGGGCGAGTGGCAGCAGGAGTCGCGGTGAGAGAACCTGATCTGCCAGTATCTGCTAGCGGTCATGTCTCCACCAGTAACGCATCTGCCGTCGTAGATTGGCGGTCATCCACATCATCACAAGTTACATCTGACACCCCCAGTCTACAGTCGGTAGGTTCCTCTGACAGAACCCTGAGTTGGCATGGCCCGGGAGCAGTCCCTGTCCTCCCATTGCCTCTGTCCTATGCCGTTCCCTCCCCCAGCGATGTATCCTATGCTTTGGGTTCAGCTCCACTCTTTAGTGAGGACGATCAGATAGAGGACAGTCAGCAGCTACTGCCCAGCCAAGAAATGGAGGTGGCTTCTTTTGCTAGGCAGACAAATAGTGATGTGGAGAATGGCGTGGGAGGTGATGTGGCACCTGCACCAGACACTGTTGAGGAAACCGAGAACATCAGTGACGTGCAGACACAACTCGATGATGATGATGATGAAGCCGATCGCACTTGGGAGCCGGGTGTAGAAGGGGCTTCATCATCATCATCCGGAGAAGAGGGGCGCAGGTTGCCCCGGAGTCAGCAGCTGAGGCAGCAAGTGTTAGCAGCATAGTTAGCAGTCAGCATGGGGGCAGAATTTTAAAGTCTGGAGCCAAACGGGGCCGGGGTAGATCACTTGCTGCACGGCAGGCTACCTTCTCGGGAGGTAGTGTAGCAGGGGTTCCTGGAGTTGGCGGCTGTAGCAGTGAATCAGTGCGGGCTGTTGGTGGGAAAATTAGCTACTCGGCAGTGTGGCAGTTTTTCATCAAGCATCCGCAGGAGGGTAACATGACCACATGCAAGATGTGTAGGCAGAAGGTGAAGCGTGGCCAAGGCCCAAATGTTGGCACCGCGGCCCTACATCAACATATGCTGCGTCACCATAAAGCGGCCTGGGAGAACCGAGGCTCCGAAGAGGTGGTCCAGGCTGCCTCCTCACCAAGTGGCACGCCGCTCCAAATTTCTGCCAGCCAAGGCTCCAGCACCTCAGCCGAAGGCAGCTGTGCGTCATACCAATCATCTGTCGCTCCAGATGCTCCTGCTCCTGCTCCTCCTCCTCCTCCAAGTCATGCATCCCGCCAGCAATCCATCAGTGAAGCCATGTCCAAGAGACAGCAGTATGCGCCCACTCATCCTACGGCGCAGAAGCTGAATGTGCTCCTGTCCAATTTGCTGGTGCTGCAGTCGCTCCCTTTTCAGGTGGTGGACTCTGCACCTTTCAGAGAACTGATGGCTTGTGCCGAGCCGAGGTGGAGAGTCCCAAGCTGTCATTTCTTTGCCAAGAAGGCAGTACCAGCGTTGCACAATTTTGTTGAACAGAAGGTGGGCCAGTCCTTGAGCCTGTCGGTGTGCACCAAAGTCCATGTCAGCGCCGACGTCTGGAGCTGTAACTATGGTCAGGGACAGTACATGTCGTTTATGGCCCACTGGGTGAATGTGGTTCCTTTGCAGCAGCAGCAACTTGGACAGGTCACGCCGCTTCGGCCTCCGCGCTGCCTGGGCGTGGTGCCTGTGACACCGTGCGACTCGGCCTCCTCATTCTCCGCCATCTCCTCACCCTCCACTGTAGGGTCAAGTCTCAGTGCCCCTCCAGTCTACCATGTGTGCAGGGCACGGAGGTGTCACGCTGTGCTTCACATGGTTTGTCTTGGCGAACGGAGTCACACAGGGGAGGAACTGCTAAAATGTATTCAAGAAATCCAAACATGGCTTACTCCAAGAAAACTGAAAATGGGAACCATGGTTACCGACAATGGGAAGAACATTTTGTCTGCGCTGCGACAAGGAAGCCTGACCTATGCCCCCTGCATGGCTCACGTCTTCAATCTGGTTGTCAAGCGGTTTCTGAAGTCTTCCCCCCATCTGCAAGACATCCTAACAACGGCAAGGAAACTTTGCATGCACTTCAGCCACTCCTACACAAGCACACCCTTCTTGAGCTAGAGCGTCAGAACGGTAGCCCCCAACATAGTCTGATTTGCGATGTTTCCAACCGTTGGAATTCCACCCTCCATATGTTGGACCGACTATATGAACAGAAAAAAGCCATCACGGATTGCTTGATGATCCCCTGTGTAACTTCAATGTCAGCCAGTGGCAGCTCATATGTGACACCTGCCGTTTGCTCAGGCCCTTTGAGGAAGCCACTTTATTTGTCAGTTGCCAGGATTACGGGATGAACGGCGTGATTCCACTGCTTCATGTACTACAACACATGTAGGAAACCATGGCTGGTCAGGGCACTGGAGACATGGCGTCTACATCTTACGGCCACATGAACCCCGTTGGAGCTGAACTGAAGGAGGAGGAGGAGGGGCACAGTGAAGCACAGTTTAGGCTTGGCAAAATGGCTGGTTTATCTAGTCAGCTGACAGGAGAGGAGGAGCAGGAGCAGCCAGAGGAACTAGAGGGTTGTGAGGAAGGCGAGACAGAGGACCCAGACACACCGTGGCAGTATGCAGTGGAGATGGAGACAGGTAGTCCCTCCGAGTCACTTGCACAAATGGCACGAAGCATGCTCACGTGCTTGCGTAGTGACCACAGAATTGTTTCCATTTTTCTGCGGGATGACTACTGCCTCTCCACCTTATTGGACCCTTGCTTCTGGCACAAAATGGGGGCATTTTTTAAACCCGCCGAGAGGGAGGACAAACTGACCTACTACAAAGACATTCTACGTAGTCAGTTGGCCGATGCCTATCTGCGCCATGGTCCATACTCTCGCAGGTCTGACTCGGGGGGACCTCTGCACTCACCTTCCACTGCCATGGCTGCAAGGGGGGGGGGGGGGGTGGCAGGAGCAGCAGCAGCAGCTCCATCAGCAGCAGCCTCAGTCTTCAGTTGCTAATGAGTAGCTTTCTTCACCCGCATAGTGAGGCTACTCATGAGCAGCAGGAAGACCTGGAGCAGGACCTGAACCAGCAGGTCGTGTCATACCTTGACATGACCATGCCAACACACCTTGAGGATCCGCTGGACTTCTGGGCAGCCAAACTTGACTTGTGGCTGCAACTAGCAGAGTTTGCCCTAGAAAAGCTGTCCTGCCCCGCCAGTAGCGTGCCATCTGAGAGGGTGTTTAGTGCGGCGGGGGCCATAGGAACGCCGAG
Source organism: Gastrophryne carolinensis (assembly GCA_027917425.1). NCBI lineage: Eukaryota > Metazoa > Chordata > Amphibia > Anura > Microhylidae > Gastrophryne > Gastrophryne carolinensis. The sequence goes on along the minus strand of CM051237.1, from coordinate 388,038,730 downwards.
GAGGACTCGTCTGTCAACTAAAAATGTGGAGAGGCTCACCTTTGTGAAAATGAATCAGGAATGGATCAGCCAAGATTTCCACCCACCAATGGCTGATGCATGCGAGTAGATTCAGCATGGTGCCACGTTTTACACTTTCCAAATGGTGCAAAACATATTTATGTCTTTCAGACAATTTTTGGGCTCCTGCTGATGCCAACTTCAGGGTATGCCTTTCAGACAATTTTTGGGTTCCTGCTGATGCCAACTTCAGGGTGTGCCTTTCAGCCAATTTTTGGGCTCCTGCTGATGCCAACTTCAGGGTATGCCTTTCAGACAAATTTTGGCTTCCTGCTGATGACAACTTCAGGGTGTGCCTTTCAGACAAATTTTGGCTTCCAGCTGATGACAACTTCAGGGTGTGCCTTTCAGCCAATTTTTGGGCTCCTGATGCCAACTTCAGGGTATGCCTTTCAGCCAATTTTTGGGTTCCTGCTGATGCCAACTTCAGTGTGTGCCTCTCAGCCAATTTTTGGGTTCCTGCTGATGCCAACTTCAGGGTATGCCTTTCAGACAATTTTTGGGTTCCTGCTGATGCCAACTTCAGGGTGTGCCTTTCAGACAATTTTGGGGTTCCTGCTGATGCCAACTTCAGGGTATGCCTTTCAGCCAATTTTTGTGTTCCTGCTGATGCCAACTTCAGGCTATGCCTTTCAGACATTTTTTGTGTTCCTGCTGCTGCCAACTCCAGGGTGTCTCTATCAGTCAATGTTTGGGTTCCTGCTGCCAACTCCAGTGTCTCTTTCAGCCAATGTTTTGGCTCCTGCTGCTGCTGCCAACTCCAGGGTGTGTCTTTAGGCCAATTTTTGGGGCTGCTGCTGCCAACTCCAGTGTCTCTTTCAGCCAATTTTTGGGCTCCTGCTGCCAACTCTGGTGTCTCTTTCAAGCAATGTTTGGGCTCCTGCTGCTGCTGCTGCCAACTCCAGGGTGTGTCTTTAGGCCAATTTTTGGGCTGCTGCTGCCAACTCCAGTGTCTCTTTCAACCAATGTTTGGGCTCCTGCTGCTGCTGCCAACTCCAGTGTGTCTTTAGGCCAATTTTTGGGCTCCTGCTGACAACTCCAGTGTCTCTCTCAGCCAATTTTTGGGCTCCTGCTGCCAACTCCAGTGTCTCTTTCAAGCAATGTTTGGGCTCCTGCTGCTGCTGCCAACTCCAGTGTGTCTTTAGGCGAATTTTTGGGCTCCTGCTGCCAACCCCAGTGTCTCTTTCAAGCAATGTTTGAGAGTCCAGAGTGTGTCTTTCAGGCAATATATGAGCTCCCTATGCTGCTGCCAACTCCTGGGTGTGTTTTTCAGGCAATGCATGTGCTCCCTATGCTGCTGCCAAGTCCATTGTGTTTTTCAGGCAATATATGGGCTCCTAATGCTGCTGCTGCCAACTCCTGTGTGTGTCTTTCAGGCAATATATGGGCTCCCTATGCTGCTGCCAACTCCAATGTGTTTTTCAGGCAAATATATGGGCTCCTAATGCTGCTGCTGCCAACTCCTGGGTGTGTCTTTCAGGGAATATATGGGCTCCTGCTGCTGCTGCCAACTCCAGTGTGTCTTTAGGCGAATTTTTGGGCTCCTGCTGCCAACCCCAGTGTCTCTTTCAAGCAATGTTTGGGCTCCTGCTGCTGCTGCCAACTCCAGGGTGTGTCTTTCAGGCAATATATGAGCTCCCTATGCTGCTGCCAAGTCCAGAGTGTGTTTTTCAGGCAATATATGGGCTCCTAATACTGCTGCTGCCAACTCATGGGTGTGTCTTTCAGGCAATATATGGGCTCCTAATGCTGCTGCCAACTCCAATGTGTTTTTCAGGCAATATATGGGCTCCCTATGCTGCTGCCAAGTCCAGAGTGTGTCTTTCAGGCAATATATGAGCTCCCTATGCTGCTGCCAACTCCTGGGTGTTTTTTCAGGCAATACATGTGTTCCCTATGCTGCTGCCAAGTCCATTGTGTTTTTCAGGCAATATATGGGCTCCTAATGCTGCTGCTGCCAACTCCTGGGTGTGTCTTTCAGGCAATATATGGGCTCCCTATGCTGCTGCCAACTCCAATGTGTTTTTCAGGCAAATATATGGGCTCCTAATGCGGCTGCTGCCAACTCCTGGGTGTGTCTTTCAGGGAATATATGGGCTCCCAATGCTGCTGCCTACTCCAATGTGTTTTTCAGGCAATATATGTACTCCCTATGCTGCTGCCAACTCCTGGGTGTGTCTTTCAGGCAATATATGAGCTCCCTATGCTGCTGCCAACTCCTGGGTGTGTCTTTCAGGCAATATATGGGCTCCTAATGCTGCTGCCAACTCCAATGTGTTTTTCAGGCAATATATGGGCTCCTAATGCTGCTGCCAACTCCTGGGTGTGTTTTTCAGGCAATATATGAGCTCCCTATGCTGCTGCCAAGTCCTGAGTGTGTCTTTCAGGCAATATATGAGCTCCCTATGCTGCTGCCAACTCTTGGGTGTGTTTTTCAGGCAATATATGGGCTCCCTATGCTGTTGCCAACTCCTGGGTGTGTTTTTCAGGCAATATATGGGATCCTAATGCTACTGCCAAATTCAGGGTGTGTTTTTTAGGCAATATATGGGCTCCCTATGCTTCTGCCAACTCCACTGTGTGTCTTTCAGGCAATATATGGGCTCATCATGCTGATGCCACCTCAAGGCTCTGTAATTGTGCCGCTCTGCATCAGCGAATCTAATATATGAGCTCCCTGTGCTGTTGCTGCTGCTGCCAAGTCCAGAGTGTGTCTTTCAGGCAATATATGAGCTCCCTATGCTGCTGCCAACTCCTGGGTGTGTTTTTCAGGCAATATATGTGCTCCCTCTGCTGCTGCCAAGTCCAGAGTGTGTCTTTCAGGCAATATTTTGGCTCCCTATGCTCCTGCCAAATTCAGGGTGTGTTTTTTAGGCAATATATGGGCTCCCTATGCTTCTGCCAACTCCACTGTGTGTCTTTCAGGCAATATATGGGCTCATCATGCTGATGCCACCTCAAGGCTCTGTAATTGTGCCGCTCTGCGTCAGCGAATCTAATATATGAGCTCTCTGTGCTGTTGCTGCTGCAAAGTCCAGAGTGTGTCTTTCAGGCAATATATGAGCTCCCTATGCTGCTGCCAACTCCTGGGTGTGTTTTTCAGGCAATATATGTGCTCCCTCTGCTGCTGCCAAGTCCAGAGTGTGTCTTTCAGGCAATATTTTGGCTCCCTATGCTGCTGCCAAATTCAGGGTGTGTTTTTTAGGCAATATATGGGCTCCCTATGCTTCTGCCAACTCCACTGTGTGTCTTTCAGGCAATATATGGGCTCATCATGCTGATGCCACCTCAAGGCTCTGTAATTGTGCCGCTCTGCGTCAGCGAATCTAATAGCGACGCCTCTGATCTGCATGTATTTCACAAGTTCTACAGTTGTGCCTCTCCCAACTGTCAAGTGCCAGCACCGTATATTCTATGTCGCTGGTATTTTCTCCCACAAGAGCAAACAAAAAAATTAGCTCTCCTATATGCAGAATTTAGCGCCGGGGTTCTCCTCATCCCCCGGCGAGCCTCCAGTCACTGGTCCAGGGTTTTCAGAGAGGTACAGAACACTGATTCTGTACACAGATTGTGTGCTTCACTATCCTCCAGGTTTGCCATGGAGTGTAAAAATGTCTTTAGGTCCCTTTTAACAATCACCTGATTTGGCATGTCCCTACCATTAAAGTGGACCAACACCCAGGATTTTGACTATCCTGGGTTTTGGTCCACTTCGGTGGGGCACCCCAATCGGGGGTGCCCCGCTGTGTGAAACCCCCCAGAAAGCCCAGAAACTCACCTGTCCCCGCTCCCACGTGACCGCTGCAGGCAATACCCGCCGATGGACAAGCGAGGTCCGTTGACGGACAAGTGAGCACGCCCGCCGCCGCCTCCCGCGCGTCACTCTTACAGGGAGTGCGCCCGCGCCGGCCATTCACAAACGGCCGGCGCGGGTGCGCGCCCTGCTAGAGGGATGCGCGAGGGGCGGCAGCGGCTTGCGCATGCACCGCTGGATCGAGGAGCAGGTAGGGATTTTGGGGCTTTCTGGGGGGTTTCACACAGCGGGGCACCCCCGATCAGCATCGGGTGTTTGTCCACTTTAAAGATCATTAGGAAGCCAAAATTAGGCAGTGAACGCTGTTTGTTGTGGACAGGAAATAGCTGCACAGTTGGCAGTGAAGCATGCTGGAGGAGGTGTGTGACTGCCGCATGTGTGTGTTACCATTTCCTGGCCCCCATCAGATTAGCTTTGCTAGAAAAAGGTGAGTATCTCTCTAATGCAGGGCTCACTGATGATATTAGAGGTAGGTTGGGTCAGTGTCTCTGTGAATTAGGACCCTCCCTGGCGCAGATTTGCTAGAGAGCCTAGACCTTCACTAGAAGTTAGAAACAATGAACTTCGAGAGAGTTATCAAACACTGGATTATAAGTACCCCCTTGCTTTTTGCCTATCATTGCCATTTGTTTTTTACATTTATGTTCTCATGAAATTTTTATTATTAGAGCTGCACTTTATTAGGCTACAAGCTCCTGCGGTTAATGCATGTTATTTGGTGCCACCTTGTGGCTGTTTGATGGAACTTGCAGCAACATGACTTGTAAAAAGAAGTGACTTTTATGACATACCCAGCATTTAGTCAGGGCAAATGTGCCCAGAGGATGAGCTCGGCTTTCTGGCACCCAGGGCAAAGATTCAAAATGGTGCCCAGGTCCCACCTTGGACCCCCAGCTATGTCCCGGACTATAGCCTCGATTCCGAGACACATTCGTCCGGACTTCCGTAGCTGTCTGTTAAAGTTTTGGTGGGTGTTTGTCCTTTTTTTGCTTTTTTTCGTCCATTTTCTACTTGCACGAACATTCGGGAATGCGCTTCCGATGAACGGAAGCAAATCGGAACATTTCCGTTAGTTCGGATCATTTTCCAAACAAAATCGGTAATTTTCCGTTCGTTCAGATAACTTCCGTTGTTGGGATGGGTTTCTGTCTGATTCAGAGAGCTGATTTCCGACGGAGCACCACCCTATAAATCCGTTTCATTTCCGATCCACTTACGAGACCTTTGAGGGCTCGGATTGCTATTGTTGAACATGTTTTGCGGCTATGTGGAGGAGTCTGCGCGCCTTTAGCTCCTAGGCATTGCATGTATCAGCATGGCCGAGGCCATAAATTGTATAGCAATGCATACCTAAATCAATACATTTCATGTATGCCTTATAGATGCATTTTAATGCTGACCTAAATTAGTTGACCTAAATTAATTAGCATGTAAACATTTATTTTTCCACACATCCATATAATTGCTATATTTTTTTAGACTTATGTCCTTTGTGAATTATATTTGGATTGTTGAACTTGAATCTTAATTTGTTGTAGGAGTTATTGTTTTAGTTGGTTACCTTTGCTTTGTGTAATTATTTTATATTTGGTTGCAGGAACTGCAAGATGTGACACTCGCCCTTGCCCCTGATGCCCGTTCTTTGCCTGCAGAATGCGGGCCAGGGGTTCTCTAATCGGGCACTATGCAAAACCCGGGCCGTGGTGGTGAGGGCCTTCTGGCTTTTGAAGTCCAGATTTGAGTGTTTGGACCATACAGGGGGGGGGGGGGGCACTGCAGTATGACCCCAACAAGGTTATACCAAAATTTTAATTTACGTTTTTAAACAGGGACCACACGTGCCAGAGTGGCACAACTGAGTGTCAGGGTCCTTCAGTTGGTGGGCGAGATGCAGGAGCTGCGCAATAATGTTCAGTGGCCTGCCATTGCTATGTATTTTGTGTTTTATAGTTGAAATTTTCAACATTTTTCAAAATTTTATATTTTATGATGGTATATAAAAAAAAAATGTTACATTGTCATTTCATTTACAAAATACATTAACACAAAACTAATGGGCCCAGAAATATTTAAAGATGAATATTCACATGACCGAGAAGTGATTTGGGTAAGTTTTAGGGGGCTAAAATGGAAGAAGAACCTAACCAAGAAGTGGTTTGGGTGAGGTTTAAGGGTCCAAAAGGGAAGATGGAGGACAGTGCTAAGTGGTTTAGCTAAACATTGTAGTAGAAGTGAGGGTGGCAAATATGTAGGCGAGCACTTTAAAGAGTTAAGTTTGTAGTGCGCAGGCGCAAGATCGTAAGGATTTTCGTCTGGACGAATATTTATTGAAAAAGGGAAATGTAAAGGATTCGTGGGAGGATACGATGGGAAAAGGGCAAAAACGAAAGCCTACGTTGTAACATGTGAAAATGAAATGGAAAAGTCTGGATGGAAAATGACGTTCTCGTATTCGGAATCTGCCGTACAAACGGACGGAAACTTTACAGAAGGTTTTCAATGCATGCATAGAATCGCTCGTACGCTCATACGAGAACGGAAACAAAAAAAAACAGATCGGAACTAAAACGGAAGTTTTTTTTGTCTCTCTGAATCGAGGCTTATGCCTAAATGGCCAAACCAAAGTGAACTGGAGCCATTTAGGCAGAGCTGTCATTATCATGGCTACCATGAGAGCAGTACAGCCAAAAGGCTTTTGGGGAGACCAGGATTGAGGGACTCAAAGGGTCCCTGCAAACAGACCCAGACAAATAATTCTATAATTGTTCCAATGCTTAATTGACAAAGTCCTGACAAACCGTCTTTTGTGTATGGGAAATATGAGTAGATTACTTACTGGGGAGGAGTGAGAATGCTAATGGGGGTAATCCTATTGACTAATTGCGGAGTTTTGACTCTAACGCGGGAGGGTGATAAAAAATAGATGCTACTGGGAGATCTGGAGGGCTACTTGAAAGTGGGGAGGGTTGAACAGGTAACTGAATAGCCAATGAAGGTGGAGGATTATGTTATAGGGGATGGCCGATGGCAATGGGTCTCTGAATAATACACAGGAGAATGGACAATGTAAAATGTTTATTGGGGTGGAGTAGAAGGAGTGGCAGATTATCTTACCTAGATTAATGTTAGCTTATCCCAGGAGTTGGGGTTACTGGGCTGGGCTAGGGGCAGGAACATCAGTGGTAAATCCACTTCCTTCCTCTAGGGGGTGGAACTTCAGATTAAGTGTGGTCAGGTCCCACCCCTCATTATGGATGGCAGGTGGGTCTATAAAAGGGAGGCCCAGCCAGCCCTGCTTCAGTCCGGAGAAAGCTAGAGAGCTGGGCAGATGTGCGAGTTGGGGCAGAGAGAGGAAGGAGGCTGATGCGGATCGTCCCTGACAAGCCTTGGCTCTCGAGGGGACGTGGGGATCCCCATGAATTTGAAGAAGCCCCTCCAGGAGGTAGTGCCCAGGAGGGGGCACTGACTTCACCTCTTTTATGCAGGGGGAGCTGCGGGAGCTCCCCGAAGCACTGCCCACCTGAGTGAGGTTTAGGTGGAAGCCACTCCATAAAAGGCAAGCATTAGGGGTTTCCATGGAGACGTTGGGGACCTCTGCCTGAACTGCATTTCTGAGGTGCTAATTATTGGGGTGCGTGCCCAAAAAGAAACCATTGTCCTGTGGTCTCTGTGTGGCTGTTTACCTGGACTCTGGACCTGCTTTGGACAGCTGCCTGCGGGGGAAGGAACCTGAGTGAGTACTACCTTCCCCTAACCCTGGGGCCCAGTGTAAACTCATATCTGGACTGGACTAAATGTTAAAAAGAGGCAGAGCAGTCATGATGGCGTTCATTATTCTGCCACATCTGTAATACCTGCATGATTCCTTGGCACAGCGCATAAGTCGCTATGGTCAGCCAGTCCAGAATCAAAATTGATCACATCCACATTCAGGAATCAAACCAAAAGCATTTCATTTCATTTCAAGTGGCCCTATCACCAGGATATTTACAATGCTGGTGATAGGTCCTTGTCCCTGTGGCAAACAATTTGGGAAGCCCCGCTGTGTGAAACCCCCCAGATCGCCCACACATTTCACCACTCCAACGATCCAGCTGCGCATGTGCGCTCGTCCAGTCAGCGATTCATGCTAATACATGGCACGAAGCTATATTGTGAACTGAGCATCGGCATACAGAGCAGTAGTGGGCACATCCTATCTGAATGGCTGGACGCAGGAGCACTCCTCAGCTGTAGGTATCTTAGGGGTGCGTCCTGCGATAGCAGCGCAGGACCGCCAAAATGGTGAGTGATTGTATGCCTACCTTGGGGGCTCACACAGTGGGGCAGCCTAAATTGGGATGCCCCAGGGGCACATAGTCTGCTGGCCTCTAGAGTCTTGCTTTGGAGAAGCATTAAAAATTAACAATAGTGAGTTTGAAGCCTAAAGCATTGTACTTGCATATAGATTGATGGCAATTTTATTACTGTTTGCTGCCACCTAGGGACCGACCAACACAACAAAATAAAAACTGACCCACCTTTACAGAATCTGAGCAGAATATTCTGCAACAGCCTCAATCCAATCAGTTGAAAATAATTCTCATGGTAGTAACAAAATTCACTTTATGAGAAAAAAATTAATTGCCAACTAGGAAAACAATGAAAGTCAATGGTATTTTTTTACTCTGGTGATTCAGTAACAGTGACATTCTCAGGCTTTTTTCTCATAAAGTGAATATTTTACTACCATAACAGTTGTTTTTCAACTCTTATTGAATCTAAGCTAATGTGCTAAAATGACTGCCAGATGTCTTGAGATTCTGGACACCTCGGTTGTTTATCGTGCTTCTGGGGAGGGGGGGATTGGGTGTCACGCTGTCGTGTTGGAGGGGATCAAAAACAAGCTGACACTACACGCCCCCTGTGGCTATCTGCATAATTGCATATTATTTGCCTGAAAAAAGGTCATTAACATTTTCTTCACTAACCCTATTTGTAACTTACCGATTTCTATTTGTCTCTCTGACCTGTTTATGTATCTATCCACTGTGTGTATATAGTTTGTCTAGTGTGCTCTTAAAGTATAAAATATATAATTTCCTTAAGTCACCCGTCTGTGTTTCTTGGCTATATTACATGCTACAGGGCTGGCTTCTGGTCCGATATAGCCCAGTTAACAGACCGGGGTGCATCAAATAAGAGCTGGTGGCATTACTATAAGGGGCTGGCAATGCTCGGTATACAAAGCTACCACAGGGCCACAAATAAGATCCAATACCTGCCCCTTCTCATAGTTGGACTACATTGTATGCAGGACTGGATTATGTATTTAGAAGTATTATCTACAAATGCAATTTAATACACATTCAGGGAGAAGGTTCTACCCTCTAATAACAGTTTTCTTGTCTGTCTTGAGTTCAGCTTGAAACTAATAAAATGACACTCAAGATTAGTGTCCCCATGACTTGAGAGAGCCCTGCACAGATGTGCTTTCATTCACTGTGGAAAGGGGGCTTGAAAAGGAACCTCGCCCCCTAAATACCATGGTCTCACAAAATCCAAATGCATTGCAATGGAGAGGCATGTCATTGCAATGGGCATGTCAGGCCTCAGCACCACCCTTCATTGTATTAATGGTGAGGGCATGGCAGGGCCACTGTGACTGATGGCGTGTGGCTATGAGACTACATAGAAGAGCTGTTTTACTGAAAAGTCAAATCGATAGGCTGCTGGGGTCAAAAGAGGAGTACCCTTTGTTTTTTGGTTGGTCAATCACTTTAAAGATAAAGATAGGGACAATCAAATGCAAATAGATAGCTACTTTTTCAGCAAGCTATTACAAGTGCACTGGGCCACCATAACATATCTGTTTTTTTATCTTTCTTACCATACACTTCTAAATAAATTACATAAAGTCTTTGTACTTTCCAAAAGCCAGATATTCATTTTCCAATAAGGTGTTTTCTATTAGTCATCACTCATCACAAATGCTGTCAGTACTACACATTACAATCTTGCTTAACACATACTATTACATTTGGTAAAATATAAAAATCTGTACGGCTGTAGTTAAATATTTAAGCCAAGCTGCTATACATATTTCCCTAAAATGGAACCAAACCCCCAAATTGACACATTCAAGTGAACATAAATTGCAGTAGTACATTCTTGTGCATATAATGAAAAAATGATAATATATAACCATCAATTTCATCAAACACCGCGCTTAGAACTTAACAGGTGATTAACAAAAAATAACCATAATGAAATATAAAATAGAAATTAAATAAACTTAAAGTCCTCGCTGGAGTGATCAAACTGTGTTGGATCAGTCTGTAATTAATTCACATTACTTATTTGTATATTAGTGCCATAGACACCACAACTCCGCGGGACATTACTTTCTCCTTCAATACGAAATAATTTTCACTCTTGACTACGAAAAATCCACCTCTTATGTGTATTTTCAATAAAGATGACAAATGGTGTCAACTCCCACCACCACCTATTAAATCACGTACCAGATGAACAAAGAAAAACTTGCGGTATGAATTTAGGTCCTCTTTAGAGTGTCAAGACTTCTGTGTGCTTTTCATCAATTAGGGTATATATAAGCAATACTAGTAACTTTAGATCCTCCTTATCATTCGAAACTCCTTATGTCTCCTCCACTCCATAAACCTCTGGAGTGGAGGAGACATAAGGATTTTCGAATGATAAGGAGGATCTAAAGTTACTAGTATTGCTTATATATACCCTAATTGATGAAAAGCACACAGAAGTCTTGACACTCTAAAGAGAACCTAAATTCATACCGCAAGTTTTTCTTTGTTCATCTGGTACGTGATTTAATAGGTGGTGGTGGGAGTTGACACCATTTGTCATCTTTATTGAAAATACACATAAGAGGTGGATTTTTCGTAGTCAAGAGTGAAAATTATTTCGTATTGAAGGAGAAAGTAATGTCCCGCGGAGTTGTGGTGTCTATGGCACTAATATACAAATAAGTAGTACATTCTTGTATGGTTGTGAAGCAGGCCTAAATGTCAAGTCCAGGATGTTGAAAATAGAATGAAGAAAGATGGTAAGTGAATACTGCTATACCTGGCTTAGCTCCATATCACTGCTGAACTGCTTGGAAAGGGTAGGATGGAGGCAAGCAAGCAGGGGCAGGTGTATTTACTCACCACTTGTCTTTCTTTAACATACAACGTGAAACCTGTCATCATCGTTAGGCTATGTCATGTTGCAAAGCAGCTAGTCTCTGGGGAACTGTTCTCTGTCACTTAAAGAGGACCAAAACCTGCTTTCTTAACCCACTCCAGTTTAAAGCTTTCTGGGAAACCCCAACATTCACCATTTAATCACCTGATCCTCAATCCTATGTCGCTTGCTCGACTCTGGAGTGCTAACATTGTTCTCTCAGGAGACCTGAATATCCACATAATAATTTATATACATATATTATATAATGTATTTAATTAATATATATATATATATATATATATATATATATATATACTGGACAAACAGAGCACAGGGGAGATTCCTGGTCAGCTGCACTGCTTTGGGGCCAACTGGGATAAGTGTGGCACCAGCATGCAGCAAAGCCCACCCAGTGCACCTCTTCTAACAACCCCCTCCACTGCCAGCCTCAACCCCTCCCCATATCTGGCCCCACTTTACCACAGTAACCTCTCCTACAGTACATCACTATGATTTATTTAAGTGATAAGACTACCATTACCTATGATCCGTCCCTGCAATGCTATAGTTTAGATTATGACCACAGTCATTAAAGCAGAGGTGTAGCTAGGCTTTCTGACACCCGGGGCAAAGATTCCAAATGCCCCCCCCCACCTGTGCTCAGGCCCCTCTTTGGCGCTCCCCCTGACCTGCTGTGCCTTCCCTGCCCCCTCCTAGCTATGCCCCCTGATTAAAGGAACAGTCCTGTCTAAAAAACTCTTGTGGTTAATGGGAGCAGCCATGATGAGATTGCTGCGGAATGCTACTCCATTCTTTTCCATTTAGCTGCATAGAACAAAGCATTCCCCTTTCTTCAGACTCCTGTCAATTGAAGTCAGTAATCGCATCATGGCTGCTCCCATGAACCACACAAGTTATTTAGACTGGACTGTCCCTTGGTCCATTGGTCACAGTCTGCCCCTGCAGATCATTGTAACCGCTTTTAATTCCTACAAAACCATGCAAGCTTCAGAAATATTTTTGTGAACCTTTAATTAAAAGCTTACTGTGACTTGAAACCTCTTCCCATTGCAGTGGCCAAATGACTGTACCCCCACCTGGCATTCCAAATATGCTGAAACTCCCCAAATGGAGTCTTTAATTTGGCTACATTACCCCTCCTCTGATTATGCTCCACCAATGTGACTTTCTGAGACCCAATGAGATCTGTGGGCCAGTCAGAGACACCCTTTAATGGTAATAAGGCAGCACAGTAAAGGTGGTCCCCAGAGCAGTAGAAAAAGCGCTTTAAATAATATAGGTGGCTCCAGTGTGGTAAAAGGGACATTGCATATGTGTAACCCTTTAATGGTTTGGGAGCAAGAGGGTAGCATGGGACCACACAACTTGGCAGTATGAGCCCCTGAAATCCCTGCTGGAAAATCATGTTGCTATCACAGAAGCACAAGGGGTGATCAATAAAGATGGAGTCTTGGCTCTATGGGCTTATAGTAGTCAGAAACTAGATTTAGTACTCTGTATTTTATGTTTTTCGTCATGTTCTATGATTCTTTTGCCTATTGATGCTTAGGCCAAAAATGTATAGGAATTCTTGTTGTATGTAAATATTGTAAGGCTTGAGAGCTGATGTACTGCCGAGGCAACAGAGATTAGCTAGTCTTACAGCATGATCCAAATACAGTAGGAATATTTATTTTGGTATGGGATGCCATGTTCTTAATCACATTTGTAGGACTTGGTTCCACTTGATTGCTTGGTTGTCTTCTATGTTACTGGCACTGAATGACTGTCTACAAATGGTGACCTTCCAAAGATTTAATTTTGCCACTGGTGAGTTTTTGTGCCAGTTGATCAACAGTAAGGTCATCTTGACTGTGGAGTTCCCACTGTTTGTTGACGCCTAAGAAAAGGAGGAAATAAATAAATAGATAAGAAATACATCTTAAGTTTAAAAATTGTATTTACAGCCTCTAGGTCACTATACTCCCCCTTAAAAAGTGAAACAAACCCTGGCAATGTTCTTTCCTTGAATTCCATCTTATTTTGACATGCCCAGTTCGGGATGCCCCAGGCAAAGGGAAAGCCGGCCCTGGAGCTTGCTTTAGGTAAGTTTATTGAAGGCCACGGTGTCTTTGATAAACTAATTTCTTAAAAATTCAGTTCAGATCAGATGATTAATCGAAGACATTAGTCTGTCACGTACCTTTCTGGAGACCATGCCGATGTAGATACAGACAGCTGCCAGAAATACCTCCTGCTGCCTCTCCAGAGCGTGGAGGCTGGGGAATTTCAGCAGAGGGGAGGGCTGGAGTGTCAATTGTGACAGCAATGCAGAATCAGGAACTGAGGATGATCTGGGAATCAATACTGAATAAAAAGCTGACTGTAACTGAGGGGAGCCAGTGGAGAGTAATGGGTAGAGTACTACACTACGCAGGCCATGGCAGGAAGTCCGAGCCGAAAGTCAAACCAAGTCAAACAGGAACAGAGGCAAGCATCACTCCAAGATCTACAGGAAACTTCCTTAGGCGCCCAGAAAGTGCTTGCCGTGCATGTGAGCGCAGGGTCAGGGGCCACCCGGGCATGAGGAGCCCAGTGTACCAGTCGCCTATGTGACTGCGCATGTCCCCGGCCATGCATAGTCCAAATAAAGACACCCCTTTACCATACTGGAGCCACCTAAATTATTTAAAGCACTTCTTCTACTGCTCTGGGGACCACCTTTATTGTGCCGCCAGTGCATGTGAGTAGGACCAGGTCTCCAATTGTGGCATTGTCTCGTTCTGAATCTAATTGCTTATGAATTGCTAAAAAAGCTCCTCTTCTTTTTTGACCCAGTGTGGCTTGTCCTTGGGCGTCCAGTGCAGTCCTCAATCATCTTTGGATGGCGGCTGACAGCTGATAAATTGCCAGACTGCTATCAGTTTACACACATGGAGACAAAGATTTCCCTTGTTTACCTTGTGTGCAGCTGCAGGGTAGTAATAAGGCTGGACTCTGACATTCTGACATGCTCCCATCCCTGTGATTGGCCAGGGAGGGTTTCCAGCCTGACATCATGGTCACCGCGTCTGTGGTCTCAGGGACCAGACAGTTCCATGAAGAGTATGACACTGGAGCCACTGCAGCCACCAATGGAGCCAGGGGGAGACCCCCCCCCCAGATGATGAAGACATTTAATTATGTTACATTTACCAAAGTGGTACAAATCAATTCATACAAATCAATTTGTTAAAGTGATTGACAAGTCAAAGGTTAAAAAATAAATATCAGTACCTTACCTTTAATTAAGTGGCTTCAGTATTGTGCTTCCTCATCTGTCTGTCTCCTTAGAAAAATCACTTCCTCAGCTTTCAGTCCCCACCCCACTGACCTAGTCCATCAATCAACCTTCAATTGACCAAGAATGGAAACTCCTCATTGAATTTATTCTCCTCATTTTTTCTATGAATCTCCAATGCTCTAATCCTTTAAACTACAGGGTCTTTTTGAAAACAGATTGAAGTTTGGGACAAAAGGTGCAATATGTAGCCCGAGACATTCGGACAACAATCGGGCTTAACTTTAGTATAACATTTAATCCCTTATCATAACCAGTTTGTCATTTTTATATATATTTATAATATTTGACCTAGACTGGCATAAATGCTGCCAAGAGGAGACCACTCGGGTATTCCCTGTAGCATTCATCCTGGATTTTTCATTAGCTTCTAAAGTAGCAGTGTCACATCCATATGAAAGGTTTATAGCCAACAAAAGTGTACTAAAGGCATTAGAACCAGGTAGAGAATAAGATAAATTATAGGAACTATCTGTGTTTGCTCTATGTACCTGAGAATGCTTGTTTTAAATATGGTTTGGAACTTGCAAACAGCAGCTTCTCTTTAATAGGTGCATCTTCTGGAGCCCTGTAACAAATGGAAAATTGAAATTAAAAGAGGCACTCGAACATTTGTTTATCTTTATATAGTTCATAACAAATTTAAAAAGTTAAAACATTTAATAAAAATGCATATCAAGCTATGTGAGGATGGTGAGCCTTTCAAGAGAAGCTGGCTATCTCCTGGCACAAGCACTGAATGCAGTAGGTGACAGTAGCCAAGGAGTCACATGGAGTAGTCCATCATAAATGAAGATAGAAGCAAGGAACAGGTCCATTTACATTAGTTTTCTTGAAATCCCAGTATAGGTTATAACTTATAATTGGCTAATTTGTGGCTTCATGACTTGCAAGTTATATATAAAAATATAGACTTACAACCCAGATACACTTAATATGCATTACTTGTGGTTTTATCTTCAAGCCAGTATGGACATTTGTGAATGGGGACCCCGAGCTGGTTAAATGTGTTTGCAAGACATAATGGGGGTTATTTAAAAAACGACAATGTCAGGTAGTGCTACGTAGCTGCACATAGTGTCAGGTGAATGCTGGGCGCTGTATGTGAAAACCACATTCAAGTCAATCTGGTGAGCGCCTCTAAAAGTGTCATGTAGTGCCACATGTATTACTAGCGGCGACTCAGTGTATAGCGCCGGCACTTTAGGTTCAGCAGCGCCATGTAGTACCTGTCGCTCTATAGCACACTCCTATACATTTCAATGGGGTTTTATTTGGTTGTGTTTAAATATTGTGTTGCTAAAGTAAACTTTCAACCAGTTTTGGAACATCAGCGCTGGTTGTGTGTAGTTTATTCTTGAATAGGGGCTTCAGCGCTGAGTGCTGGACGCATTTAACTGGTGCTACCTATTGATCGCTGCAGTGTTGTCCTGTTGTTAGATGTAGCGTCGTCTTGGGCACTTTGACCTCAGGACAGCACCTAGCGTTCGCAATTGGCTCTGCAGTGAATCGGGGAGAAGCTTCTACAGCGCCCACCAGACATCTAATTCATCAATGCTGGACGGGGTACTACAGCGCCACTTGTCCGCCTGCTATGTTAGGTCACAGCACCTGACATCCGCTCGCAGCGTCTACTAGCGGTCGATCTGAGCGCCGCTACACAGACTCTCACATAGCAGTATGTGGCACTAGTCTTAAATCAGCCCCATAGTCTTTAATGGAGGACTATTGCAAAAAATGGCCCAATTATAAAAATCCATATAAATATGTTGGTTGGCGGGAGAGGGGCTCACCTATCAAGAGATATCCAGCAAGACTTGGTTCTTTCTTTTAAAGGAAGGATGAGCAAATCAGGTTCTGTCACCCCGATACACTCAAACCTGGTACCCCTGGATGTATAAGGGTGTATAAGGGACTCCTTCTCTTATTAGCCAACGTGTGTATATGGATTTTTAATATTACACAATTTCGTGATACAACTCCTTTCAAGTGGACCAAAACCCAAGGCCATCGGTTATGGAATCTATGGTATTCCATGGCTACTAGATTCCTTCCCCATGGGGCATCCAGAATCATCCGCTCGCCTTCTCCCCTGGTCCAGTGGCACATGTGCAAGCAGCAGCATGACTGAACAGACCAGGGATCCCGTGTCGCTTGACTGAGCACAAAAAAAATTAAATACGCTAACCAGAGGTCACTAAATAAATGGGACTGGATTGACTAATTGAAGTCTATGGGAGAACAACACTGAGCATCTGAAGTGATGTGGCGCTGTAGGGAACACAGCGCCGGCACTAATAAAGCACCCTGCGCTCTTGATACACGCTACATGGCGCTAGAAGAGGCGCTAAACATTTTTGGCATCATAAATATGACTTGCTGGTGAAAAACACCTGCTGCTACCTGTCGCTATGTGTCATTAGCGTTTCTTAAATAAACCCCTTAATCATCCATTTTCAGTTCCTTTAAAGTGAAAATGTCTTTGAGGCCTACATGATTCAGTCTTCAGATGCTTAATGGCAGGGGCATAGCTAGGGGGAGCAGGATGGGGCACTTGCCCCGGGTGCAGTAGGTCAGTGGGGCGCCAAAGGGGGGCCTAAAAACAGGTGGGGGGGAACCATTTTGAATCTTTGCCCCGGGTGTCAGAAAGCCTAGCTACCTATCTGCTTCATGGAAGGTAGCACGCTGAGACAGTGTTGGTTTGTTTGAGGGCCCTTTGAATTTAAATGGAGAGATCTCTACCACCTGGGTAGGTATGAGAAAGCAATCAAGGGTTCATGGAATGTGTGGGCAGGGCCGGATTAAGTGTGGTGGAGGCCCATGGGCCCCAGATACAGTATTTTATTTCCTTTAAAATAATAGTCCTGTCATGTAACTGATTGGTGTAACTGACTGCCCAGTTACTGGAACATCAGATCGAGCCCCTGGTGCCACGTTTGTGCTGGTGCGTGCTTCTCGGCAACTGTTACTTTACAATTCTGGGTGGGGGGTAGTGTAGTCGCCCAGCTGGTCCAGCAGAAAACAGTCTCCCAGCATTGAGCTGCCAGCGTCTGTCTTTAGTGGCTTATATGGAGTGAGCGGCCGCCGATTAAGAGCTCTGCACCCACTGATCACTGTAGCTCGCCCAGGCGCTTCTGGCCCTGAGGCCCGTCAGACCAAAGACTGAAAAGCCTCCTGGACCAGACCATAACCAAAAGACCATAAGTGGAGGACCACTTTGCACGGCAAGTGGTGGAGGCCCCGGGCCTAGTCCCTTGCACCCTCCTCGTAATCCGGCCCTGTGTGTGGGGTTGGGGGTCTCACAGTCTTGTTGTATGACTTAGCGTGATCCTGGAGATCTGGAGAAGCAAGTTTATCTTAGGGTTCACTTTCAGGTGTTAGCTGAAGTTTACATCTGAGTGAGCTTTTTTACTTTACACAAAAAATACTATAAATAATAACATTTTTGTTCTAACAGTTCCCAAAAAATCACCTACCCCTGCGATGGGATGAGATACATCATTTTTCTAATGGTGTAAGGATATTTTTAAAATGTAAAAACAGAACCCTATGGGCTATGCAGAACAATTTGGTAAATTCTTTTACATAGTCCATAGGATGCTGTTGTTTCCTAACTTTGAAAAAAATATGTCTTAGCCTAAATGTTGGGCCTGGAACTTACTGGTCATAACTGGTAATAGTGTTAAGCACAAAGTAGGCTAAACAGTAATATATTCACAATGCTTGTATTAAAACTGGCATACAAAACAGGCAACATCCTACATTGCTGTGCACGATAAATTAGAAATAATCTACAATACAGTCTCCAGTAATCAAACATAATGTGGTACTCTGAGGAGTCCAAATAGGAAAAGAATAGCTTTCAGTATTCCTTTAACCTTGGTAGATGTATAGACTGTTGCCCTTACACATTTCACAACATGGGTTTCATCAGAGGGACTGGTGCAGTCTATAATCTGTAGATTTGACTTTGAATAGGAATCCCAGAAGAGTTGGTGGATGATTTCTAACAGGCCATTAGTGGGTATCAAAGTGCCTTACAGAGTTTCCAAGTGGTAACTCAGGATGTTATGATCTACAGCAGCGTTAGCTATCATTAGTAGTCCTCCTAGTGGGGCCAGGTATCCCTGGGGAGCAGGTGCAAGAGCTTGTGGTGGGATGTAGTGCCCCCATCAGCAGCGCCTTTCATCAGCTTGACTCAGACCATCCCATGTTACCACCTGGCAACTCTGTAAGCCACGTTGGTACCCACCAGTGGCCAGTGAAAAATCACCCAACTCTCCCAGGATTCTGTCCAAAATCCTCCACCAATTCTCCTCTTGTTTTAGATACCCAGGACTACCCAGGTATTTAGGGAACAACCACAACCTTTCCAACAAGGAATAAACCTTTTTCCTCTATGAATCCACACTAGTCGAAACTACAGATTAAAGACTGCACCATTCCCTCAGACAAAGCTCATGAGGTGAAACGCATAAGGGCAAACGTCTTTATATTTACCAAGGTTAAAGGAATACTGAAAGCTATCCTTTTTCTATTTGGACTCCTCACAAAATACCAACTTAAGTTTGATTACTGAACTAGTGATAAACGCGCAGCTGCATCACGGATTGACACTAAGCTGAAGGTAGCATGTATGGGGATACAAAAGGTCTTTACAGCGCGCCTCCCAGTATAGCGTCTGAAGTTTGAAACTTGATTTTGAAAACGTGTTTTTATCTTAATGCTGGTAAGCATATTAAATGTGGGCAGGAGCTCTTAATTTGTGAAGATATCACGCCATGTGTTTTCATTTGCTTGCTTTCATGTTATAAATCTTTGGAGTGGAAGAGATTTAAGGAGTTCTGAAAGATAAGGAGTATTTAAAAGCTACTAATATTGCTCAAATATACCCTAATTGATGAAAGGCACGCAGAAGTTTTGTGACACCCTAAAGAGGATCTAAACTATCTTGCAAGTTGTTCATTTGTATCTGGTACGTGATTTAATAGATGGTGGTGGGAGTTGTCACCAATTAGCATCCTTGTTGGAAATACACACAAGAGGTGGATTTGTTATAATCAAGAGGAAAAGTGTTTTTGTATTGAAGGAGAAAGTAATGTCCCGCGGAGTGGTGATGTGTTCAACATACAATTAATTAAGTTTGATTACTGCCAATTGTGTACCACAGTGTATGGCGTTTTTTGTATTGTAGATTATTTCAAATTTATCATGCACAACAATGTAGAATGATGCCTGTTTTGTATGCCAGTGTATATATATATATATATATATATATATATATATATATATAAGCTTTTGTTTATATATTACTGTTCAGCCTAGCCTACTTTGTGCTTAACACTATTACCAGTTATGATCAGTAAGCTCCAGGCCCTCAGTTTTATATTTAACTAGTTCTTTGAAAAGAAATCCTAACACCACTTAAAAAATGATGTATCTCACCTGTAAAAATGCCCCATGACAGGAGTAGGTGATTTTGTGGGAAAAAATTTGAACAAAAAAGTTTTAAAGCTTATTCAGATGTAAACTTCAGTTCCCACCCAAAGGTAAATTTGGTTGGTGATGCAAGGTACACTTTTGGTGTAAATTGAAACCTACATCTAGGACAACAAAAAACTAAGGTAATGCACAGCTGTCTACAATTACATATAAGGGTGCAGGCCTCAAAGGCACCCAGGTACAACGTACCGCCCTATTGATACATAACACATGTGAGCTAACCAGCATAAGCTCAACAAGGGAACCCTATAAATGAGGCCGCACAAACCAACATGGATGTTAAAATAATTAAGTATATTTAATATCAAAAGTACCAATACAAAAAACACTATACATACATACACATAGACTATTAAAAAACACGAATGACAACGCCCTCTGGTGGCAATCCTTAATATTGGCTCTAAACACGAATTTATATAGACTGCCTGTCTGATAAAGAATCTATATATAAGCAGCTATATGATATGACCAATACATGGATAAAATACAATACTATGAGTGTTCACACAAACAACATCTATACAAATGTGTGTACCAGGTACACTAATGACCTAGTATTTAACAAAAAGGAAAGTGCAATGTGCTATGAACTATCTGTACCAAAAAATTAATGGGCTAACAGTGATCAAAAGTGCAATGTGCCATAAACTACCTAAGCATACCATGTATTCATATATAAGCAAAGGAACAGGCATAAATAAACAAATCTTATATCACCATTGTCAAAAGGAGCCTCAGGTGCCACCAAGGGGGGAATCCGGCATCTACGCGTTGCGTGGCCCCGCCCACTTCATCAGGATGCTGTGAAGTTGTCTGTGTATCCACCTGCCTTATGTATAGATGGTAATTAGCCATGTGCCAATGAAATGATGGATGCTGTGGCGCTCGCACTCTAACCCGGAAGTGCGAGCGATGGGTCACAAGGGCACCGCCCATATCCGGCCAGCCCATCTGACAGGAGGCTGGTGACGCTGCGTCCGCCCGACGCACGCGCGCGCACGCCTGCAGCGCACCCCCGGGCGCCCACCCCTGCAGTAGGCGGCGTCCGGGAGCGAGCGCAGGGCGGCGCGCGCATGCGCCGGGACGGCGCAGCACCACACACCCCCACTAGAGTGCAGACGGTCAAGGGGTTGTCAAACGTCAATCTACACATAAGGCAGAGGAATACACATATCCTGTGCTTCGATGTTAGTCCATACTCATATACAATCACATGGTACTATATATTTTCACATACAACAAGGGGATATGGACATGGCCCAATATTCCTGGACACACATAGTTAAACAGTCCATACTGAGTGACAATCATGCAGAAGAACCCTAATCCTCCGGTTCCGGAGCCGGAGTGTGTCCAGGAATATTGGGCCATGTCCATATTGACAAAAAGTTCTCTCAAGTTTCTTTATTTATTGTACCTGTGATTTTTTGCCCTCAAAAATACTCTCTAAGATATAAAAAGGTTTGACCTACTTATATATTGTTGTATGTGAAAATATATAGTACCATGTGATTGTATATCACTCTAGTGGGGGTGTGTGGCGCTGCGCCGGCCCGGCGCATGCGCGCGCCGCCCTGCGCTCGCTCCCGGACGCCGCCTACTGCAGGGGTGGGCGCCGTAGGGCGGACACAGCGTCGCCAGCCTCCTGTCAGATGGGCTGGCCGGATATGGGTGGTGCCCTTGTGACCCATCGCTCGCACTTCCGGGTTAGAGTGCGAGCGCCACAGCATCCATCATTTCATTGGCACATGGCTAATTACCATCTATACATAAGGCAGGTGGATACACAGACAACTTCACAGCATCCTGATGAAGTGGGCGGGGCCACACAACGCGTAGATGCCGGATTCCCCCCTTGGTGGCACCTGAGAAACCTACATCTAGGTGAGACGTTTAACTTTGAAGGAAAACTCTCAAATATTAATGGGGAGGCTGATTCATTAATAGCGACAGATAGCGACTGTTGAGCAACTGTAGCGGTATTTTGACAGCGACCGCTAGTAGTCGCTGTGCTTGACCATTGTTCGGTGGATGATAGCGACTCAATCGGTGTGCAGTAATGTTGAATACAAGATGCTGAGTCGCTGTTTGACAGGTTCGCTGTTGTATGGGAGCGCATGATAGCGACTGGACATAGCGACCGGCACCCACCATATTCATTAAAAAATCAGCCTTAAAAATTCCTAGCGCTGTGAAATGCATGTTTAAATCCCAGAGCGCAGTAGGCGATGTGTTAAAAGTAGTTTTTTAAACATACTCAATTTTTATTAGGACAATTTAAAACAAAAGACAACAAGTATACATACAATAGCCAATGTAGGCACATATTACAGAGGTCATTCGTCTGGCATAGAGATAGAACATTTTCTCCAAATCAATGTAAAACAGCTCAAAGGTGATGCCCTGAATAAACAGCCTCTCAAGGGCAATCAGCAGGTGATCATCCTTCCTTTAGCTTCCTTATATAACCAAAAAAGAGGGGGGCTCTACCAGTCTGGGGGTTGCGATCCAGGTTTTCTCTATATTATAGAACAACCCTTTTGGGAAAGGGAATGACAGGGAAAAAAGTAACCAACCCCGCCTCCGCATACCAAGTGACAAACACTCTACACACAAACAAGACAAAAGACGGACCTAGGGACCAACAGGGAACACTCATTTAGACAATACCAACACACACACTCAGTCCGACTAAAAGGATATGAAGAGACTAGAGGCAAGAGAAAGAAGAAAGAGGAAAAAAAAAAAAAAAAAAAAAAAAGGAAAGGGGAAAACGGGACAGGGGAAGGGGGGAAAAGGATAGGAAAAAAAAAAAGAGAAAGGAGAGAGAGGGAACCCCAGTCAGAAAACACCGATCAGGGGGGACACAGCCGCCAATACTTAAGCTGGAATTCCCCTAGAGGGGGGGGGACCTAGCCCTCCAGCTGCCCTCTAGGGCACCTCACCGACAGGTCCTCCCGACCGCCCCCGTATAGTCCAGGATCCCGTATGAGCACTCTTCTAAGGGAGGTCACACCCAAACCCTTTTATAAGCCTCAGTGTCTTTAAAAAGCAACCACGTCGTCCAGATCTTCCTATAGGCGTCCAACCTGTCTTGTCTAGCATAACATAATTCCTCCATATGTTCAACGTGATTGAGCTGACAAAACCACTCTCTGACTGTGGGAGATCTCTGGGACCTCCAGTGCCTAGGAACAAGCACCCTGGCAGCATTTAAGAGATGTCGAGCTAGAGGGGCACCACCCGCTATCCCCTTACCATCCGAAGACCACCCAAGCAGAACCGCCTCGGCATTCCACTCTAATGGTTCACCCATAATTTGAGTGCAGAGCTCCCTCACCTTCGTCCAAAAATCACCCAGGGCCTGGCAGGACCACCAAATATGAAGTATCGAAGCTCCAGACTGTCCGCACCTCAGACATGCATCTGGTACCGAGGGAAAGAAGGAGTGTAACAGATCCAGAGTCCGATACCAACGTGTGATCAGCTTATAGTTCGTCTCCTGCATCGAGCTGCTTATCACCCCCTTGTGGGCAGATTTATAAACCTCCTCCCATTCCTCCTCTGAAATGGATCGGCCTAGGTCCGCCTCCCATCTCCCCTCCCATGGCTTCGTCTCCAGCCTCTCGCTCCGTCTCAGCATCCCGTAGGCCCAAGATAGAAGATGTGAGTCCGGTCCCCTGCCCAACCAGGCCCTTTCAAACTCTGTAGGGTCCTTGAACAATCCTGCTTTAATATCTTTTGACATAAGAAAGTGCCTCATCTGAAGGTAGGTAAGGATAGAGACTTCTTTTTCCAAAAGCAACTGCAATTTCTGTTTATCTATGAAAGACCCCCTATCCCACAGGTGGTACGCCCTCAGAGGTCTAGGACCCTTGCATTCCATTAAAAAAGATGGATCTAATCCAGGTGGAAAGGATGGGTTGCGGCTAAGCGGGGTCAGGTGGCCGGAGTGGGAGGTGAGCGCCCCCGGTCCCCTGCGGAAAAGACCCAAAATATCCAGGGACGCCCCTACGAATGGGTGAGTTTTTATAGCCCCCGGAGTATCACACCCCTTCAAGTTGCAGAGAACATCCAATCTCCCTCCCTCCACTATCTCTCCCTCTATACGCACCCAGTCCTTCTGCAAGCTATTAATGTGCCAATCTACAACCCGTCCGATATGTACTGCTCGATAGTATGTCCTCAAACAAGGCAGTCCAGCACCCCCCTGCCCCCTAGTGAGTAGTAAGATACGTCTCCTAATTCTAGGAGGTTTACCCGCCCATACAAACCTCATAAAAGTTTTTGTCATAGCATCAAAGAAGGAGTTAGGGATTTTTATGGGGATGCATTGTAGCAGGTATAGCAGTCTTGGCAGAACATTCATCTTAATTACAGCTATACGTCCAAACCAGGACAACCGCAGTCTATTCCAGCCCTCCAATTCCTTTTTAATCTTAGTCCCCAATGGAGCAAAGTTAAGTTGAAATAACTCTGAGGGAGAGACAGGCACCCGGACCCCTAGGTACCCCAGGCTCCTCCTTTCCCAAGTGAAGGGAAAAAGCGTACGGAGCTCACCCACCTCCCCCTCCGGCATCGAGATATTTATGGCACAGGACTTGCTAAAGTTAATCTTTAAATTCGAGAGAAGACCAAAAATCTCAAATTCTTTCAACAAGTTCGGCACTGAAATCCTTGGTGAGCTTAGGAAGAAAAGCATGTCATCTGCATAAGCCGCTACTTTCCTCTCTTTTGACCCAATCTCCACCCCCTTTATATCAGCGTTTAGATTTACCTTTCTTAAAAACGGCTCCAGTGAAAGAGCAAATATTAACGGGGACAGCGGGCAGCCCTGCCGAGTACCATTGCGTATGTGGAATACCGGGGAAGTGCAAGTATTGACTCTCACCCTAGCAATAGGATCAGAATAGAGCGACAGTATTCTGTTCCGCATCTCAGTGCCTAGACCTATATGTTCCAGGACTTTCCTTATCCACCCCCAATCGACCCAGTCAAATGTCTTTTCGTTGTCCGTGGAGAGCATAATCACTTTGATTTTCCGAGCCCTAGCCCACCATTGCACATTCAGAGCTTTGATGACATTATCACGAGCCTCTCTAGTTGGGACAAATCCCACCTGGTCCTGCGTAATCAGATTAGGTAATAAGGCAGCAATCCTGCTGGCCAAAGCTTTCGCGAAGAGTTTCACATCCACATTCAGAAGGGATATAGGGCAATAACTCCTGCAGTCAGTCGGATCTTTTCCCTCTTTTGGAATCACTACAATCT
Organism: Gastrophryne carolinensis; assembly: GCA_027917425.1. Classification (NCBI taxonomy): domain Eukaryota; kingdom Metazoa; phylum Chordata; class Amphibia; order Anura; family Microhylidae; genus Gastrophryne; species Gastrophryne carolinensis. Next base: position 388,013,552 of record CM051237.1, on the reverse strand, counting down.
GAGCCTCCAAAGATGTGTTAGGCAATTTGCCCGAGGATGAGGTGGATTTGAACGCCCTTTTCATCATAGGGAGCAACAGGCCTGAAAAGGATTTGTAATATTGCGTGGGGAAGCCATCCGGACCCGGGGCCCTCCCTGATTTAGTAGATTTCAAAGCTTTCTGCAACTCTACCACAGAGATCGGTGCCTCCAGCTGGGCCACCTCATCCTCGGACAACGACGGCATCCCTGACTCCAGCAGATATGCAGCCATAGGACTGTCCTGCTCCCCTCCAAGTTGTTGTCCCTGAAGATTGTATAGATCAGCATAGAACTTGCAGAAGGCGTCAGCAATGGCTTCATTCTTTTGTAGTAACCGCCCGTCTCTCTCTCTGACACCTTCGATTCTAGTGCGGGCGGTCTTGGGTCTCAGCGCGCGTGCCAACATCCTGCCGGATTTATTCCCTTGCTCGTAGTAGAGCCCCAGACGCCTAGTAAACCACCTATTGGTCTCCCTAGACATCAGGTCTCTAAGCTCCACCCGTTTCTTTTCCAGTTCCCTGAGGCATGTGTCTTGGAGTGACTGTTTATGCGCAGATTCAAGATCTGCTATCTGTCTTACCAAATCATTCTGCTTCTGCAACCTTTCCTTTTTTAGCCTCGAACCCTCTTGAATCAATAGGCCTCTCATTGTGCATTTCTGTGCTTCCCAAATCACCATCGGGTCCATCCCCTCTATCACATTTTCTCTGACATAGCTGGCCAAGCTCTCTTGAAGCTTCAACACTACCCTGGAATCTTTCAACAAACTCTCGTTGAGTCTCCAATGCCACTCCCTCCGTTCTACGCCCGGGAGAGTCAATGAGAGCACGACCGGAGCATGATCGGAGAAGGTGATATTACCAATCCGTGCCTGCTCCACCTTCCCCAGATCTCTTTGTGAGAGGAAAATATAGTCAATTCTGGAATATTTAGTATGAATAGGTGAGTAATAGGTATAGTCCCGCCCTGTTGGGTTCATCAAACGCCAAGTGTCCACCAACTCGAGATCCTGCAAAGACCTCTTAATCCGCTTCAGCGCTTTATAGGAGATGGCAGTCTTAGCGTCCGACGCATCCACCTGGGGATTCAACGCACAGTTCAGATCTTCCCCCAACACTACTATGCCTTCCCTAAAGCCATCCAGCCTGATCAGCACCTCAGAGCAGAATCTATGTTGATTTTTATTTGGGCCGTATACATTAGCTAGGGTAATAACTGTGCCATTTGGGAGGACCCCATTCACAAACACAAACCTGCCTTCTAAATCCCTCTCAGTGGCCAGGACCCGGAGCCCTATAGATTTATCAACCAGAATAGAGACCCCCTTCGCTTTATTGTTGGGCGAATGGGCCGAGTAGCAGGCCGAGTATGTTCTGTTGCCAAGGTATGGGGCCTTGTTTTTCTGGAAGTGAGTTTTTTGGATCATTGCAATATGTGCCTGGAACTGCTTCAACTCCCTTTAGGCCTTTAACGTTCATAGAAAGAATATTTAGACCCAGGGATCCCATCGTGCCCAGATAGAATAAACGAGACTATCCTACTGTATATAGGTTTAGCCGAAAATACCCCACCCCCAAGATCGTATAGGGCCTTCCCCTTCCCTCCTAGAAGCAGGAGATAGAAAAAGAGGAAGAAGAAGGAAGAGGGGAGGACACCAGCAGAACACCTAAAGACAAGAGAGAGAAAACAAAACAACACAGGGAGTGACACAAAAGGAACCACCTACACACAAACCGACCACACTAAAAACACACAGACCACCCGCACTGAAAGAGGGCAGGAGGGACCGGGAGTACCCCTAAGTCCCATCCAAGTTATGGAAATTAGTGGGACAACTCCCCAGAGAGGAACAACCCCTCTGCAGCTATCCCCCCGATCCAAGAGGAATACCTCCAAGATCAGAGTGAGGGAAACCAGGCGTCCGGCCCTCACAAGTTCCAACCTGGATTACCAGCCCCTTTGGGGGAAACGTAGAAGGCCAAAGGAACCTTTTGGGATTACAGGCTCCACCCGTACTCCTGTAGCTCAACCCGCAATCCCAACGAGGCCCCCCTCCACAAACCTGTACCCCCGTCGCAGATATCTCATCCCTGGGCTAACCGCAGGACAAGACGAAAGGTCAGATCCAACCTAGCTCTCCGGGCTTTCTCCCTCATTCCCCCCCGACCCCCGCCTTAAACCGTTTCTAATCGTCGAAGGCACGGCGGCACAGACCGGGTCTCTCCTCTAACAGCCCGCAGGGTGCATCAGCAGCTGCCCAGCGAGACCCCCCGAATGTCAAAGAGATCAGGGCTCCGCTCACTCCGTCACCTTGTTACCCGTGATCCGGTTACATGGAGCCGCTGCACGCTGGGAGAGGAGAGCAGGCACCCGCCCCCGTCCCCAACCATAAACTTGCTTAAGTCCCCTTAGTCTCCTGTACGTCCCCACTCCCAGAGCACCGTACCCCTCCCGCAGGGTCCTGGGAAAGCGACACGGCGGAACAGAGCAGAGCAGATCCTTGTGTCTAAGGTCAGCGTAATCTCGCAGCACAGGAGGAGGGGAGATGGATCAGTTAGCTCATAAGGCAACTCATGACGCAGCGCCTCCCCGCGGCCCGCAAGAGAGACAGCAAGAGGTCCCACCCCCATTCTCCGTACCCTTTAGTGCTTCCCGGCCAGGGGGAAGCCATCCCCAGATACAGCCCCTAAAAGGCGATAAGCTAAATCTAGTCGGGCACACCTAAACCATATACATATAAATAAAACACTCAAGAACAAATGTAACTTATTTAAAGCTTAAACATTAAATTTTAAATTCTCGAGGTCACGAAACTCGGATGTGTCAGGAGGGCGAGGAATCCCAGCTCCCCTTAATGAAGCCGAGGACTTCCTGACCCCCAAGACGCCATCGCAGAAAACTTGCAGCCGGGGGCCTAGCGCCCGCTGGGAAACTGCAGAAACTGTAAAACAATAGAGAGAAACAGGCCCAACAACCCGCCTACCCGATCTTCCCCTTGCACCCCCGCTACTTCCAGCGGTGGCGCTCCCAAGCAGGCCTAACACCCCAGAGGAGAGCCCGTCAATAAACCGGTGTGAAGCCTAAAATGCTAAACAGCCCATGGGCCTAGCAGCTATAAGAAGTGGGACATTGAACAGTAAAAAACCAGCGGGGGGAAGTTAGAAACCATCTTAGCTCTAAAGGCCATAACGGCCGCCGCAAGCGTCGATTCAGCTCCTGGATCTGGAACGGCTTCCTGCTCCGATGTCAGCTCGCGCCGAGCGCTCCTGGTCCGCCCGCCGGGATGTTCTGGGGCGGTCCTCCCCAGTCGATCTACGCACCAGCTGCGGGATAGAAAATTCCTGAAGCCAGTCCGGTACTGCTATTTAGGGGATCTGTAGATGAGCGCAGAAGTCCGGTAAGTCCTCCGGCATCCGGAGCGTGCAGGTCTTGCCGTTACTCGAGGCCGACAGGGCAAAAGGGAATCACCATCTGTAGAGGATGCCTCTCTCCCTGAGAAGCGCTGTGAGAGGCCTCAAAGCCCTCCGGTTTTGCAGCGTAATGCTCGATAGGTCCTGGAAGAGCTGGATTTCACAGTTGTTGAATAGAATGTTATCCCGACCTCTGGCCTTCGCAAGGATCTCCTCTTTTAAGGGAAAACTCTGCAGGCAGCAAATGATGTCTCTGGGGGTAGAGTCCCCCATATTGCGCGGTCTGAGCGCTCTGTGTGCTCTAACAAATTCAATCTGTGTTCCCGGCGGTCTCTCCAGGAGGGAGTTAAAGATGGAGGACAAGGCCTCTTGTGTTTGATCTGGGGCGACCTCCTCGGGTACTCCCCGCACTCTAATGTTGCACCTCCGATTCCGATTTTCGAGGTCTTCCAGATGGCGATGAAAATTCAGAAGGTGTCTGTTGTGAGCGCGTACTACATCCCGAACCTCGGTTAGTCTAGTCGACGTGCACGCTTCCTCTCTCTCAACTTTATCAACTCTTTGGGAGAGTTGTTGCAGGTCTCCACGCAGGTCAGCAATGGCTGCCGTGATTGAGGCTTTGATCTCCCCTGCGAAGCTAGCCAGCTCGCTGCGAGTGGGAAGTTGGCTAAGCTGTGCCGACAGCGCGCATTCCTCACCATCAGAGGTAGGTGCTTCCTCCCGCTCCGGTGAACTGCATATAGAGCACGAGTCCACCATGTTGGAAACTCGGGGGTCCTCCTTCTTCTGGGTCTGAAATAGCTCCGGAAGCCTTTTGCTAGCCGGCTTTGGGGTCTGAGAGGATCTGGGGGTCTTAGTGGATGCCCCGGGCTTGTTTAATCGTCCCATAGTCAGGGTATCACGCGAATATTAAGGCTTCTCAGGGGACCTCGTCGGGAGCTCACAAGCTCAAGCAGCCATCTTGTTCCCCGGCCAAGCCAAGCCCCCCTAAAAGTAGTTTTTTTTAACCCCCTAACCACCCAAAAAAAAAAATGGAATGATTTTGAAATAATATTCCAACCTGAATAGTTTAAAATCAGACCTGTAATATCAATTCTGCAAAATAATTTTTTTTTTTAAATCCCAAAAAAATACATTTTCAAAGGAAGAAGTGTTCACAGATTTAAAAAAAAAAAAAAAAATATATGAAAAAATAATTATTAATTAAAATACATTCTGCCATTGAAATGCATTGGAGAGCGCCAGGTAGCGAGAGGTCATACCTGTCGCTGTTCAAGGATGTTCGCTGGTGCTGTAGGATGAGGCTGGGATAATGATGAATGAGTTGCTAGGTGGCGCTAGGCAGTATCGGCTTGATAAATGTGTGATTGTGGAGGGGAGCCGGCGTTCTAGTTGTGGTACCTGGCTTTACTGGCCGGCTCCCCAGTCGCTATCTGTCACTATCTGTCGCTATTCCTTGATAAATAAGGCCCTCATATAAAAACAAAACTGACTCATAGATTTTTTTGCCTGTTGAAGTAAAAAAGCTCACTCAGATGTAAGCTACAGTTCACCCGGGAAGCACACCCAAAAGTAAACTTGCTTCACCAGATCTGTAGATTGACCCAGATCATGTTCTATTTTGTCTTTGCTGTTATACTTATTAGTAGGGATGAGCGGACCCGTAGCAGTTGGGGTTTGCCTGAACTTGCTACCAAAGTTTGGTTCGGGTTCTGACTTGACCTGAACCCAAAACCCATTGATATCAATGGGAACCCGAACTTGGGGACCCAAAAATGTCTGTAAAATGGGGTTGGCAAGGGCTAGAGGGCTGCAAATAGAGGGAAACAACAGGATAAATGCAGCGCACAAAGTGGGGTAGGGAAAGTACACAAAATAATAACAGAAAAATGAGTACATACATAACCAAATACAAATAAATAAAATATTTTTTTTACAGGTCTCTGGCACTTCGAAAAAGTGGGTTTGTCCCACGGAACGCGTGGGTAAAGGGGGCACCAGATATCAGCAGGGACTCTGGCCAAACATATATGGTGATACAATTACATGTTTAATTGATCTGAGCACTTTAAGGAGGTTTTCTCTTTTTGCATTTCTATAGCACATGCACTTTTTTGTAAGGCACTTTAGAAACGCATTGGCACCTTGAGAGGATTAGTTGTATATACCAGTAAGCATATTTGCGCATTGTATATATATTTTTTTGTCATGTTATTTTATTATTGGATGCACAATGACACTTTTGGCCTGTGAGTCTCCTGTGGAGATTAATGTTTTTAAATGTTTGTTGTGAGCTCTTTTTTAATTAAAATAAATTCATGATTGTCATGTAAATGGTAGATTTGTGATTACTTAGGCTGGTGGTGCCGGCTTGTGAGTACCCTTAGTGGTTGCTGGGGCCACACACATATTTTTTGTTTTACAAATTGTTTTGGTTCAGGGGTATCATATATCGGCAAACCAATCCTAAATTGTAGAGATATACCGTATATATATTTTTTTATTTTCTTTGCTCGGGTGGTACAGGGGGGGGGGTGTTTTTTTTATATTGTTGATTTTTTTTACAGGTGTCGGAGGCTGAATGGGGGGGGGGGGCACCTGGGAGATTGCCCTGCACAAACTTGGATGGGAAAAAATTCCCACAAACGGAAGAATTAAATAGATACACAACTAAATAAATTAAAAACATAAATTAAAATAGTAATTTTTAAGGGGTGTCAGAGGGAAAATCGGGGGGGGGGGGGGGGTTAACACTGGGAAGATTAGCCTGCACAAAATGGGGCAAAGGCAGTACGAATATTATGTATCCTTTATTAAAACAAATGCTAAGAACACCCCGTATCCTGATACCAGGCTGTGTTGCAGAACAACCCCCATCATCCCATAGCAGACTGTGACAGAGCCCCCCATCATCCCATAGCAGGCAGAGAGCTGTGTGTGCCTGCCTGCTTTCTGGCTGGGTTGGGAGATGTCCTCGCAGTTTGCGGCCATCTCCCATCATGGTTCGCGCCACCTACTCCCCTTCCTGATTGGTTAGGGGGGCAGGGGCGGGGCAGCGACATGGTCAACCTGTTGGCTGACCCGATGCACAGCAGCCCATTGATCAGCTTCAGTGTTCAGGCCAAACGCCAAACCCCGGCATGGAATTCTGACTGAAGTCCATGTTCAGAGTCAGGAACCTGAACTTGCAAAGTTAGGCACAGGTCCAAACTTTGTGTAACGGGTTCGCCCATCCCTAATTATTAGGTATATGGCCAATAGGAATGTTTACTGTATGTGTTTTGATATAAAAATATTTGGTTGTAAGTAAGGATGGGAGAACCCATGGAAGTTGGGGTTCGCAAGGTTCCGTCAAACTTTAGTAGAACTTGACCCTGATCCCCATAGAAGTCAATGGGGACTCGAACGTTGGTGTTGTAAAATAGCTATAAAAAGGTTATTATAAGGGCTAGGGGGTTGCTGTGGTTGGAGGTACAGGGACTCCTTTAGGCTCCTGCAAGTGGGATGGGGTGTTTTATTTTGTGTGCATTTTTTTAAATGTAAAGAATATTTGAAAAATAAAATGCATAAGGTTCCCATTCCAAGGCACTAACCAGCCCAGGACACCATGCATAGGGGCTGGTAAGCACAAATGAAAAAAATGTGTGGGGTCCCTCCTCAAAGGCACTAACCAGCCCAGCAAATGGGTGGACGGGGCCTCAGACAGAGCAAGAGATGCCACTCTGTGCCTCCTGTCCAAGATGGCTGTGCCCTGAAGTGGAAGTGGCAGGAGAACCACTAAGGATCCCAGACGAGGTAAGCTTTTTTTCTTGTAACCCACCAGCCCTGCATCAGTGCCAGGGGACTTTCACGTTAAAAAAGGCTCAGTTGTTTCAGGTTCTTGGTGTTCTGTCTTGTTGGTTTCCTCCTTTAGAATGTAAAATAAACGTCTGTTAGGATTGTGCCCACAGACCTGCATTTTACTAGCTTGCTGTTTCCAAGTTTATTATATTCCTGTGGCTCGTTGCTGCTCAAGTGGGGATGGCTTTCCTGCCCTTGAGTAAAGTCCTCAGCATAGCTTTTACCTACAAATCCCAGCAGCCCGCCACTGACAAGGGTGAGCTCCCTCCTCCGACATAGAAGAGCATAGAAAAATCAGGCAGAAGTAATGATGCCACCCTGTACACTGTCTGTGCGACACCCGCAGGACTGACGGTAGCAGCGCTGCATCTAGGTGAGGTAAAGCTGTTTGTTTTTTTTGTTTTTTTTCGGTAACCCCTCCCCTCCACCTCAGCATCACGGAAGAAAGGCAGGGCAGGGGGGTGATTGGTGGAGTTCCTCTTTAAGTGTTGGATTGCACAGCACAATTTTTGGTCTGAATATAAATAATACATTTTAATACTATAACTAGCATTTATAACAGGGAAGGTTAGCATCACTTACACAAGCGTATTATACTCCACTATGGCCCTAAGCAATGGTTTTATTCTATCAGCAGGAGTGCTCACTTACCACATCACAAATATCAGGTCTTGTTTCTTGGATTCTCCGGTTACGTAGTGAATATCCAACAAAGCGTAACAGCATTTGTTTTCAGGAAATAGCGCTTTTAGGCGCGGGAAAAAGTTTGAACAGTCGTCTGACAATATTTCTTTCCCCTCCTGTACGATGATGTATTTCTCATCACTGCTGAAGCCAAAGAAAACCACTTTCTTTCCGGACCTCTTCAGCTTCATTTCTTGGAACAAGAGGGTGACAGAATCGTCAACCCGGACACCCGATGCCTATGAAAAGAAAAGGGAGTGCCTAGTCATTAATTGTACATGGGTCATTAATGGCATTTCATTTATTGCAAATAACTAGTTGGCACACCTTTTCATTTTTGCATAAGTTTTTCTATATATGATCATAATCTGGGCTTTGTTGATGTAATTATTGTTGGGGGATAGCTCGGACAAGATAAGTCTTGTCTGGCCTCTCTGACTCAACCTCTGTATTGTTCAGCCTTTAACAACTGGTTGGAGAATCATGTATTTAAATTTAAGAGAGAGACATGCACTGTGGGACAATTAAACACATGACTCTGTCTTTATTGAAGGAGGGATGTATCTTTTAAAGACCAAGGAGATTTTTTGCTTGCCCCTCCCTTCGTGAGAAACATCATTTTCACATAACATAGAATAATGTTATCTCTCAGTTGGCATTTGGGAGTTAGGGAGTTACTTATCTTAAAGTGGACCAACACCCAGGATTTTCACTATCCTGGGTGTTGGTCCACTTCATCGGGGCATCCGAGATCAGGATGCCCCGCTGTGTGAAAACCCCCAAAGCCCCAAAAAACGTACCTTTTCGGCCACGGACAAGCGACGGACAAGCCGCCGCCGCCACCTCCCGCGCGTCCCTCTAACAGGGCGCGCGCCCGCGCCGGCCATTCACAAACGGCCGGCGCGGGCGCGCGCACTGCTAGAGGGGCACACGGGAGGCGGCGGCGGCTGATCCGTCGCCGATAAGGTAAGGTTTTTTGGGGCTTTTGGGGGCCCCCCCAATTCCCGGGCCGATCACCCCTGGGTGTTGGTCCACTTTAACCTTGAATGCATGGAATGCTCTTGCCGGACCAAGCCTGAGAATCACACGTACACCACAAAACTTAAGGTAAAACTCTAAGTCTAAATATATTAAAGCAGCAAGATGGCTGAAATGATGTCAAAGAAAGAGAGAGAAAGAGAATTAATCCTTCAATTATTAAAGTTTACCAAAACCCAGGATTTTGAATATCCTGGGTTTTGGTCCTTGCCCCCGATTGGGTGTACTCCGCTGTGTGAACCCCCCAGATCGCTGATGCCAACTCACCTCTTTCTAGTCCTACGACACAGGTGCGGCTGCTCATTCAATTAGCATGCTGGCGGACACATCCCCTGCTACCCTCTCACAGGGAGCGTGCCTGTGCTGGTCATTCAGTTTGGCACGGCACAGGCCCTGCTAAAGGAATATTGGGCATGCGGCTGCAGCTCACGCATGTGCCATTGGACTGGCAAAGAAGATGAGTTTCCAGGTTACCTGGGGGGTTTCATACAGTGGGGCATCCCGATTCTGGATGCCCTGGGGGGAGGAAATCCAGTGGCTCTGGAATCTTATAGATTTCATGGCCGATGGGGTATGGGTTTTGGTTTACTTTATAGAAAATTGGAAAGCAGCCTATTGCAACCAAATGGGAAAGGGGTTCACTTGTATAATATGCTCTTTGTGCTGCAGAGAAACACAAAGTGACAAGGGTGGAACCACTAGCAATCTGGTAATAAGTTTATTTTTTTAACCAGGGGCGTACATAGGTTTTACAGGGCCCCTATGATGTCATTGCCACACCTATGCAATGACTGATCGCCTGTCATCTCACACCTAGGCACAGCAAAAAAAATCAGTGTTCCAGGTCGAAAATCGAGTATCTGCAGGAGCTTTGGCCAAATGTATCTCATTTGTTCAGTGAGTTTACTTCTGCTTTAATGTTGGGGACAGGAAATAGCTATGCACTGCTAAGCATGCCTGCTATTGGAGGAGGTTGTGGCTGCCACATGTATGTACTACTCCTTGTCCCCCATCATAATATGGTGCTTTAATAAGAAGAGGTGATGAATGTAGGGCCTACTGATAGCAGATGTTGGGATATTTTAGTGTCCCAGGGGATCAGGACCCACCCTCGCATGGGATTTCTGGGGAGAGTGAAGGTGCCTTTAGTTACATTTTGTCCAGTCCCACAACCCTATAAACTCTTAAATGTAGCACAACACACCAGAGCCTGAAACAAAGGAGCCTTTTTACCCGCACCATGTATAGACCTGTACACACTTTGAAGCACACAACACGAAAACACACTACATGATGACCTGAAAGACGCCACACAGGCTGATATGTTCCTGCATTTTTGCTGCAGCAGAGCAGTTATGTTCCACAGCCAAAATACATTGCTGGGACCAGGTCCTATATGTATGTGTAATGTGAGGTCAGAGAATCAGTAAGGCTCCTTTCACACCTCTGCACTTCACCTGCATTTGCTTTGTATTCCTGTAGACTTCTATGGTGCTACAGTGCCTTACAATGTAAACGCTGCATGCAGGAAATTTCTAAATGTGTCACTTTGCTATGAAAGGGACCATGCCCCAAAAAATCGCCCCCACGTTCCCAGAAACTGCTAAGAAACAGAACACAGGTTTCCTACCAAAAGTTGCTAAGCTGTGCTCCTTTGCTTTAAAGTGGCACAAAACCCTTTTTGTATCGCCCTGCCCAATAAAAAAAATGGCTTTTCCTCCATCAAGTCATGCCACCTGCCAATTTTGGCACTGATGATTGCCTGAGCTCAAGAATGCCAGCTAACGTGACCCAGACCCAGCCCACTGGCTGCATCCCCGGTTTCCCTGTAGTCTGGGGAGTGCTCCCTTCCCTATGTGAATGGAGCCCAACTCAGCTACAGGATGCCACCACTAGGTGAGTGTACCCAGGATTTTCACACAGGGGGTGGGGGCGATTTCAGATGCCCCTTTTTATGTTCAGAGCAGAGCACAAACAGATCCCCCAACAGACCCAAACATTAAAGAGAAACATTGGGGGAGGTTAAAACCTCCCCCAAGTCTCAACGATCTGCTGTCCCCCCCTCCGGTTTTACCTTTGGGCATTTTTACTCACCTCCCCGGGGGATCTGTCTCCTGCGTCCCTTTGATTTTGCAGATCTTCCAACAGGTGGCGCCATGTTGCATCCCATAAGGCACTGCGCAGAGCACCTGATCTCGTGCCTACGCAGTGCCGATGAATGGGATACAATTGAGCCACCAGAAATCTCGTGAGACTTCGCTGAGTGGCGTGAGATGTCACTAACAGATAGCTAAGCCGGTGGGATTGGGCAGCGATAAGGCCCTGAAGCATCCACACATCCAAAAGGTAAGTAGGGGCTGATGGGGGAATCGGCCCCTTTTTGTTTTTAGTCCGATGTGCCTCTTTAAAGCAGAAATTTATTGTGGGACAAAACAAACCCACTCCCACTCTCTCCAGCCCCAGGCCTGATTCTTCTCAGTGACTGGAATCTTCCATCACAATTGTAAGTGACTGATAAGCCAGCCAATCACTGTGCAGCACTGATTCGATCCAGTCAGTCCCCGTCATGGGTGACAGCTTGAAAGGCAGAATGCAAAGTGAGAGCACTTTCAACCCCCAAACATTACCAGGCAAATCACAAGCAGCCCCCCCCATAGACACAAACATTAATATTCAGAGCACCAGCTGCCCTACCTCTCACAGACTCAAACACCCTTGCAGACCCAATAAACTAAACTTCCAGTACCCTTGGCTTGGGCTAATAAACATGCTTATTTTGCAGCAGGAAATAACAGACAGCCTGTTTTGGAGTTGTGCTCTTACCTTACCTCATAAGGCCGAGTCCTCCAGTGTGCGCGGCTCCCTCATTACTCTCTGGCAGTGGGCGGCCGCTGTCTAATGACACTGGGGAGCTTGCACACTGGAGGTTGCTACGGGTGGCGCACACAGGTTACTGGAGTGAGAAATCCGCAGGCCATGGACCCCGAAACAAGATAGGAGCACAGCCTGAAAACAGGATATTTGTTATTTTCAGTGGGAGAGGCATTCAAAATAGTCATGCCCAAAGCCCAAACCAAGGGCATACAGGTTGCTGGTCTGGCAGGTGCACGCACCGAGAGTGATGCCAGTTAGTGCAGCCTCGCTGCATGCTCAGGGCAGGATAGGGTCTCTTAATTATGCCTGAGGAAACCAAAGCATTCACATGCAGGGCACAGAGCTAACAACGATGCACCCCCACCCCCCCACCCATGCAGAGCAGCTGGGCTACTGGCTATCAGGCTGATTCATCACTAACGCCAGGTAGCGACAGATGAGCGTCTGGCATTTCAGAGCGCCCGCTAGTAGTAGTAGTGTGCTCGGCTGTGCAGTAATGATGAATACATTGTGAGGAGTCGCTATTTGACCAGTACAGCGCTGTATCGGAGCGCATGTTAGCGACTGGTTAGTGCGACCGACTCACAACATATTCATTAAAAAAACAGCCTCACACAACTCCGGCGCTGAAAAATGCTTCTCTGAAGCCCAGAGCGCCGGAGGCTGTGTGTTTACGGTCTGTTTTTCAGCATGTATCCACCAGTAACAAAGTGAAAACATATGGAATTACACTGTAATAACATTGTAACATGAACACTTTAATGCCAGACCTGTAATGTAAATTCTGCATAAATATATAAAACATGAACATTTTTTGAAAAAACTGAATTTTCAATGCCAGAAGAGGTCACAACATTATTTGAGATTTAAAAAAAACAAACCCCAGTTTAAAGAGAAGAAAAGGATCATCCATTGAAATGTATGGGAGAGCGACAGGTAGCGAGAGGTCATACCTGGTGCTCTGCAAGGCTGAACGCCGCCGATGTTTCCTGTGGCTGGGATAATGATGAATCGGACGCTACATGGCGTTATCCCAGTCGCTCAACAGATTCTGCTTGATAAATGTGTAAATGTGTAATTGCATGCCGTGTCCGGCGTTCACCTGTCGCTACCTGTCACTATCATTAACAAGGCACTACCCGACGCTATCCCTTCATGAATAACCCCCTGAGTTAAGTTACTACTGTGTAATGTGACTACTCACCTTCCCACATTCAGTCTTTGTGCCGCCGCTGCTGACCAGGGGGCAGCCGTTCTGTGTATAGAGTGGAGGCAAGCAAAGCATTCATCACACTTACACGTCCCCCTGGCTGCTGTTCTCCATGCCCCACATTGCACTGCAAAGTGGCATCGGTGTCACATGACTGCTGATGTTACTTTGCTGTGCTGCATGGGCCAGTCAGCAGCAATCAGGGAACTTGTGTGATGAATGTTTCCTTGCCTCCACTCTATACACAGTGCGGCCGCCCCCCCGCCTCTCCCGGCCAGCCGACGCAGCACACCAACTGAACATTTTTTTTTGCTTAGAGATCATCTGCAACTGAGGGCTCCACAGTGAAGGGCAGGGGAGGTAGGTGGTATCGGGCCCCTTACTGCCAGGGGCCGGTAGCACCTGCCCTCCCTTCCTTCATTATATGTATGCCACTGTATTTAAAGTGGACCATAACCCATGCTGATCGGCCTGGAAATCTATAAAATTCATGGGCCGATCGATTCCCTCTCACTGGGCCCTCCAAAATTGTGATGCCCCGCTGTGTGAAACCCCCCAGGTCACCCCATATACTTACCTTGTTTCCCGGTCCAACAGCGCATGCGCGAGCCATGGCCGTATCCCCGCCATCCCTCTATCCCTCTCGAAGGGTGCGTGCCCGGCATTTGTGAATGGCTGGCACGAGCACGCTTCCTGTTAGAGAACCGGAAGAGGTGAGTTGGCATCGGCATCCTGGGGGGTTTCACACAGCGGGGCACCCCCAAACGGGATAGTCAAAATCCTGGGTTTTGATCCACTTAAACACAATGATAAGACTGTAGTAAGAATTTTAAGGGGCATCTAATGGCTGTTAAATCTACTTTTTGGTTATAAAAGGGTGCCAAGCTCTAGCCCCTTTCTTTAGTCACATCCCCTGCAGAATTTCACCCCAAACAGGATTTTACATAATTATAATTTTGCTGTGTTCCATTTTTTCATGTCTGACTCAAATCTACTCCCTTAACCTCTTGCCAAAGAAATTCCTTGTATGTACTATATGAAATGTATATACTTGCCAATAATAAAGAAATCTAGGCTAGTTTTAATTTGCCTTTGACTGTCTGTTACCAGCTCATTGGGTAGAGGCTCAGACTATAGTGACATTTACTCAGGTTTTGCCCCAGATAAAGACTTTTATAAATATATGAATTTTAAAGATGATTTACCCTTAAATAGATACAGTACATTTACTGGTTATAAATACATATACTGTTACTAGAATATATATATATTAAAATTGTGGCTTAGTGATATTGGCTGGGATTGGGCTGCTGGTAGAAAATAAAAAAAATCTAATTTGTGCCCTGTGAATTAAATATTTAGATAGCTTTGTCTGAATACATATCACTTATTATTTTTATAATAAAATTTCATTATCTTTATATATATTGTTATATTATCACGTTATTTTTATCTAAGCAGATGCACAGTGTTTTATTATAATCACCCCTCTTTTCTTTTCTTTCCTCCTTTTTTCCCTTTTATTGTTTCCTCATTATTATTTGGTTGCTTGTAGTATATGGAAATAGGGGTAACTCTGAAGGGCAGTTGGAGGTTTTCAAAAGCCTAACAAATGTATTTATACCAACTAAATCACATTTACCTAGTCAAATTTGAGGAAAGAAAGATGTGGGCCTTAATTGTTTAGGAACCCTCCACATGATCATATATTCATATTATATGTTCACAGCTGTTATGCAATGTAATAAGTTGTATGCGGCCATACCCTATGTATTGTAATAAAAAATATATTGAAAAGAAAAAAAAAGAAGAAAGAAAATAACAAAAAGAGTCATGTAACATAAAACTATGCAACATATGTAAAATAAATGATTCAAAAGAACAATACAGCTAGTAATATAAATTACTTTTACTACTCCTTTAGTCTTCAAGTTATTTTCCTTGGTCGATGGAACATGAGAAGCAGTCACAAAGGCGAGAGAGTAACTGAAAACCAAGCTTCTGGGTCATTCCTCATGAAAGGATGGAGCATTTTCCCAGTATCACAGTGCACACCTTTAAAAGTTTTTTTTTTTTTTTTTGTTACTGTTAACACTCTTTAGCCCTGGCAATATAAAGGGGGACGAGTCCATATACTGAGAGGTCACCCTTGAATCCCTATTTCGCACCAGCCTAGTTAGTGGTGGGACCAGCTATCACAACGCAGGAGGACGTGCAACTTTGGCACTTAAGAGTTTCAGCCGCCTGGAGAAGGACCTGGATGGAGAGCTACAGAGAAAGCCCTGTAGGTTCATGTGATGTGAACGTGGAGCCGGTAAGGGTGCCCCTGTTGGAAGTCCTTATGCACTGGGGAAGTGTGGAAAGCGTTTGGGAACATTGTCCCTGTACACCCAGCTTGACTGTAACAAAACTGGGGCAAAACTAACTAAGCAATAGCCTTGAGCTGGAGAAGGTCTCCCTTAAAGAATATTGTGCTAGGAAAGAGAAAATTCCCTGCCTTAAAGAGTTGTCCACGAGGGAGTAGTTCCATTGAAGTGGCCTTACCCTATTGCTCCCATTGCTACTAAGAACTGTGTACTGTCAGCTGCAACCCAAGAAAACAGGCATTAACTGAACCTGAGTTGGATCAGCTGTATGCTTTGTAACTGTGCTGAGATCTGTCTTTGGATTGGAGTTAAAGTCTGCTTTTCTTTCATGGATGTAATATGAGTTTTCGCCTTGCCAGCAAGTGAATAAGGAGGAACTAAATTGGTTAAGGAAATCCGTTGTGGAGTCTGTTGGCCTACTGTGAAAGTATTGTGACATATCTTGATCTATTGAGCTGCTAATATCGTGACGCCTGCTCTGTTAAGTGTGAGTGCTATGCTTTTGACCATTAGCCGTCACCGATGGTTTGGAGAACCAGCCCTGTTTGCTTTCCCTTTTACCACTGAAGAGAGTAGCCACCAGTAGTAAGCAAAGGGAGGGTCCCCTGCACTCTTTCTGGCACAGTTTTGCCAAGGATGGTTTATGTTCATCTGTTGCCCCTAAACCTTCTTTGTTTCAGTAAAAAAAAGGTGGAAAGTACCCAAGCAGCAGAAGCATAAGACACAAGGCATAAGGCAGCATTGGCGGAAGAAGGCCAAGTGAAGTAAAGTGGAAAAGGTTAGTTGTGGACTGTGCAGTTGTCAGCACGTGGGGGCTGAGGGCGTATCTAGGGAGACCTGAAGGCAGTTTTTTTAAGCTGCTTTAGGTCAATAAAACTGCAGCTCTGCCGAGAGTGATTGAGAGCTGTTGGAAGCTGTGACCAAGAAAGCTGAAGGATGGGGTGCCATGGAGAGGTGTCAGGGAGTCCCCTGTTCCTGGTCAATGAAGCTGCTTTTCTCTTGGCAAGATTTGAAAAATGAGTGGAGATGGTGTCTGGGGCTTGTTGAGGACTGAGGTGACGGAGGAACCACCTGCGATGGCACCTTCTTTTGGGAAAATTTTAGCGGTGAAGCTAGGCAAGAGAAGGTTGTGGCCTACAAGGTTTGATGGACTGCAGCAGCAGTGATAAGTAAGACTTGTCCTGTAGTACTCTAAATGTAAATAGTAGCTACAACCCCAGGTACCATACTGACTGCTCCCTGCACCCTCCCATGGTCTTTGCTGCCCTTACCCAGATGTCTTGTGGGTTGCACCCTGCAGCCCCCTTTACTCTCTGCTCCTTACTATACCCTCTTTCAAGCACCTTGCTTCATACTCCCTGCAGCCCCCTAATTTTAAACATTTATTGCTGCCCATCCATCCTTTCAGGGTGGTCCCTGCAGCCCCCTCTTCTGCTCCATGTACCTCTCTGTGCCCCATGTCCTATACTGTATGCTCCCTGTAGCATGTTTCATGTTCTGTCCCACTCCTCAAGTACCTTGCTGAGGATTCCCTGCTGCCCCCTCAATGTTCCTGCTGCTTCCCCACCAAGGAATCTTAATCTATGAAAATTATCAGTGGAAGACATTAAACAAGGAGCAATATAAATGTTTTCCAATATAATTACTTACCATGCTTGGTGGTTTTCTTGTCAGTGGTTCAGGGCAGGCTGACAGTGAGGTAGGTGTCCAGCTGCCGATAACAGAAGAAGCGGTGCAGCCCTTTGTGTGTGCACCTGTTGACGCCGAGCCGCGCAGTGTAATGTACCTCTGGCTGCTCCAGGTAGAGTGCTCTTCAAAGACACAGCATAACAATGATGAAAGCCTATCCGTGTGCTTGCTCTTAGTCATTCAGCTGTGGCACTGGATTACAGGCTACTCCAAACAAAGGAGGAGGGACAAAGTAATGAGGCTATTTGCCATCTAATGTTTCTCAGTCACTAGTCACAATAGTCTATCTATCTATCTATCTATCTATCTATCTATCTACTTCCTTCACAATATATTTGACAGTAGTACCTTTGAAAAAGTTTCCTGTTGGGGTCTAAGTTGTATAAAGCGGAAAATGCATTCTTAACACATAAAGTGTTTTCATGACACATACTGACCAAGAGCAACAAGATTATTAGAGGCGTGTGATGGGACCCTGGATAGAACATTAAACATTAAAATAATTTTAGTCTGGCAAACACGTATGTGTCCAGCGAAACTAACTGATTTGCTTTCCTATGACAACTGAGGGTTCTGCTGGAAAAGCAAACCATGGCCAGTCACTGATTACAAACTGACTTCAGGCTGAGTTAATAATTTTGGTTATCACTTTGTAGAGCTGGATTTTAATTATAGTTGTCAGTTTTGCATTTACATTTTCCTTTATACCTTGATATACCAGCATCAGAAATCAATTTCAGCAATTTTTGCCTAAAAAAAAGGTTTGCCCCTAGCAATGCAACGCGGAAGACAGAACTGGCGTTTTTTTTCTTCCAGTTGGATAGAGAGTAGGGAGCAGCTATACAGAGAGACGAGTTAACCTGTTCTGTACCGGAATTAGTTAATCTTGGAACTAATCCAAATTTTGTAATTCGTGCAGACCGAATTTGTCCCTGTAATCCTTAAATAAAAAAGTAAAAACTCTACCTCCATGTCCTCTGGGCCATCCACGCTGTCCCGCTCTGCGCCCTGGTGTCTCCCTGGTGTGGTACCTGTAGTAATTTGTAGCAATGGGGCTTTTATACACAATATGGTTTTCTAGATTAACTTACTCTTGTCAATAAAAAAAGCTACAAAATTAAAAGAAATAAATTAGTTCACCCACTGAAAAAATACAAACAATACATATCATGTTAAAGCCCAAACTCTGCTGTAAAAAAACTATATATATTTGTTAAAGGTTTAAACAGAATAATCAATATTCACTTATGAGGTGAGGAGGCTGTAGGTTTTTTAAAGACTGGCATGGAGAGACCCTTTAATCCTGAAAAAAGCTGCATGTGTGGTTCATCCCCACCCACTGCATCCAGGAAAAGAAGTTCAGAAGTTTTTTTTTTCTAGCAAAGCCAAATAAAATCAGCCAAATGTTTTTTAAAAAGGTGCTACTGACCTTTTGACCAGTGCAGCTACACCTTTCAGACCCACTGCTGTACAACTTACTGAGATCAAGGTTCAAGTGCCCTGTGAGTCCTCTCCAGTCCAAGATGACAACCATGTTAGTTTAAGGTTTACGCCCCGCAGAACACCCACTCCATTCATTGCATGAAGGGGTTGGGTCCCCATGACCCCACCTTGACATTGTCCCCTCCTCAGTTGTAATAAATGGAGTGGGTGTGCTGCGGGTCATAATCCTGACCCATCCATGGCCGCCATCCTACAACAGAGAGGACGGTGGTGTGCTCAATCTTCAATCTCGCTAAAGTGTACACCAGTGCTGTGCTGGACAAACGGTGAGTAGCACCATTTTTTATTTCTGGCTGGACAATCCTTTTAAATGTGTACAGTGGACCAAAACCTGTAAATGTTGTTGTGGGTTCCCCTGGGGCATCTTGATTTGGGATGCCTCACTGTATTAAGCCCGGCCATTTGCCCATCTTGCCTACCTTTCCACAAGCCCACAGCACAGGTTTTCTTTAATCAGCTTCTCTGGCTGCACAAACTAATGTGAGGATGGAGAAGCTGAATGGAACCCAAGCCACACACACGACAAGGCCATAATAGAATGTGAGAGATGCTGCTGCCGGCTGCACATGCGCCTTAGGCTCAGTGAGCTTGGTAAGCTTATCAGGCAAATGGGCTGGATTCTCTGGGTAGAGGGAATCAGCGGCCCTGGAGTCTCATAAGATTTCATTTCCAAAGAGTTGTTATACTGAATCTTACCTGTATCTAACCAGTGCCAGACTGTCCCACCAGTGGTTTAGAAGATCCTCCAGCGACCCCATAAGCTGACCCAAGACCACCATCAAGGCAGTACAAAAGGTTCAAGGCAGTGTTTTGGTTTGTCTGAAGTGCTATGTGAGTTTGTTATTTATTAAGTTACTTCAGTTATTTAATTAATAAATATTGTAATATATTGGGCAACAATTTGAATAAGAGTAGCCCTGCACTATTACTATACAGCTAAAGGATGGGCCTTCAAAAATAATTTCCCCTGGTGGGTACTAAAAATGACTTCCTCTGGTGGGCACTAGGAATGATTTCCTCTGTTGGGCAACAGGAATGGTTTTCCCCTGGTGGGCACTAGGAATTACTCAGCCTTGAGGTGGCAGTAGCATAGGGAGCCCATATATTGCCTTAACTACACACCCTGTAGTTGGCAGCAGCATAAGGAGCCCATATATTACCTGAAAGACACATTGGAGTTGGCAGCAGCATGGGGAACCCATATATTGCTTGAAAGACACACCCTGGAGTTGGCAGCAGCATAAGGAGCCCAAATATTGCCTGAAAGACACACCCTGGAGTTGGCAGCAGCAGCATAAGGAGCCCATATATTGCCTGAAAAACACATTGGAGTTGGCAGCAGCTTTAGGAGCCCATATATTACTTGAAAGACACACCCTGGATTTGGCAGCAGCATAAGGAGCCCATATACTGCCTGAAAAACACAATGGAGTTGGCAGCAGCATTAGGAGCGCATATATTGCCTGAAAAACACATTGGAGTTGGCAGCAGCATAAGGAGCCCATATATTGCCTGAAAAACACATTGGAGTTGGCAGCAGCATGGGGAGCCAATATATTGCCTGAAAGACACACCCTGGAGTTGGCAGCAGCATAAGGAGCCCATATATTGCCTGAAAGACACACCCTGGAGTTGGCAGCAGCAGCATAGGGAGCCCATTTATTGCCTGAAAGACACACCCTGGAGTTGGCAGCAGCATTAGGAGCCCATATATTGCCTAAAAAACACATTGGAGTTGGCAGCAGCATAAGGAGCCCATATATTGCCTGAAAAACACATTGGAGTTGGCAGCAGCATTAGGAGCCCATATATTGCCTGAAAGACACACCCTGGAGTTGGCAGCAGCATAAAGAGCCCATATATTGCCTTAAAAACACATTGGAGTTGGCAGCAGCATGGGGAGCCCATATATTGCCTGAAAGACACACCCTGGAGTTGGCAGCAGCAGCATAGGGAGCCCATATATTGCCTGAAAGACACACCCTGGAGTTGGCAGCAGCATTAGGAGCACATATATTGCCTGAAAAACACACTGGAGTTGGCAGCAGCATAAAGAGCCCATATATTGCCTGAAAGGCACACCCTAGAGTTGGCAGCAGCAGCATTAGGAGCCCATAAATTGCCTGAAAAACACACCCTGGAGTTGGCAGCAGCTTAAGGAGCCCATATATTGCCTGAAAGACACACCCTGGAGTTGGCAGTAGCAGCATAGGGAGCCCATATATTGCCTAAAAGACACACCCTGGAGTTGGCAGCAGCATAAGCAGCCCATATATTGCCTGAAAGACACACCCTGGAGTGGGCAGCAGCAGCATAGGGAGTCCATATATTGCCTGAAAGACACATCCTGGGTTTGGCAGCAGCAGCATTAGGAGCCCATATATTGCCTGAACAACACATTGGAGTTGGCAGCAGCATAAGAAGCCCATATATTGCATAAAAGACACACCCTGGAGTTGGCAGCAGCATTAGGAGCCCGTAAATTGCCTGAAAAACACATTGGAGTTGGCAGCAGCATTAGGAGCCCATATATTACCTGAAAGACACATTGAAGTTGGCAGCAGCAGCAGCAGCAGCAGCATTAGGAGCCCATATATTGCCTGAACAACACATTGGAGTTGGCAGCAGCATAAGAAGCCCATATATTGCATAAAAGACACACCCTGGAGTTGGCAGCAGCATTAGGAGCCCGTAAATTGCCTGAAAAACACATTGGAGTTGGCAGCAGCATTAGGAGCCCATATATTACCTGAAAGACACATTGAAGTTGGCAGCAGCAGCAGCATTATGAGCCCATATATTGCCTGAAAAACACATTGGAGTTGGCAGCAGCATTAGGAGCCCATATGTTGCCTGAAAGACACACCCAGGAGTTGGCAGCAGAAGCAGCAGCATTAGGAGCCCATATATTGCCTGAAAAACACATTGGAGTTGGCAGCAGCATAAGAAGCCCATATATTGCCTGAAAGACACACCCTGGAGTTGGCAGTAGCAGCATAGGGAGCCCATATATTGCCTAAAAGACACACCCTGGAGTTGGCAGCAGCATAAGCAGCCCATATATTGCCTGAAAGACACACCCTGGAGTGGGCAGCAGCAGCATAGGGAGTCCATATATTGCCTGAAAGACACATCCTGGGTTTGGCAGCAGCAGCATTAGGAGCCCATATATTGCCTGAACAACACATTGGAGTTGGCAGCAGCATAAGAAGCCCATATATTGCATAAAAGACACACCCTGGAGTTGGCAGCAGCATTAGGAGCCCGTAAATTGCCTGAAAAACACATTGGAGTTGGCAGCAGCATTAGGAGCCCATATATTACCTGAAAGACACATTGAAGTTGGCAGCAGCAGCAGCATTAGGAGCCCATATATTGCCTGAACAACACATTGGAGTTGGCAGCAGCATAAGAAGCCCATATATTGCATAAAAGACACACCCTGGAGTTGGCAGCAGCATTAGGAGCCCGTAAATTGCCTGAAAAACACATTGGAGTTGGCAGCAGCATTAGGAGCCCATATATTACCTGAAAGACACATTGAAGTTGGCAGCAGCAGCAGCAGCAGCAGCATTATGAGCTCATATATTGCCTGAAAAACACATTGGAGTTGGCAGCAGCATTAGGAGCCCATATGTTGCCTGAAAGACACACCCAGGAGTTGGCAGCAGAAGCAGCAGCATTAGGAGCCCATATATTGCCTGAAAAACACATTGGAGTTGGCAGCAGCATAAGAAGCCCATATATTGCCTAAAAGACACACTGGAGTTGGCAGCAGCATAAGGAACCCATATATTGCCTGAAAAACACACTGGAGTTGGCAGCAGCATACGCAGGCCATATATTGCCTGAAAGACACACTGGAGTTGTCAGCAGCATAGGGAGCCCATATGTTGCCTGAAAGACACACCCTGGAGTTGGCAGCAGTAGCATAAGGAGCCCATATATTGCCTGAAAAACACATTGGAGTTGGCAGCAGCAGCATTAGGAGCCCATATATTGCCTGAAAGACACACATTGGAGTTGGCAGCAGCAGCATAGGAAGCCCATATATTGCCTGAAAGACACACCCAGGAGTTGGCAGCAGCAGCAGCAGCATTAGGAACCCATATATTGCCTGAAAAACACATTGGAGTTGGCAGCAGCATTGGGAGCCAATATATTGCCTGAAAGACACACCCAGGAGTTGGCAGCAACAGCAGCAGCATTAGGAGCCCATATTTTGCCTGAAAAACATATTGGAGTTGGCAGCAGCATTAGGAGCCCATATGTTGCCTGAAAAGCACATTGGAGTTGGCAGCAGCATTGGGAGCAAATATATTGCCTGAAAGACACACCCAGGAGTTGGCAGCAGCAGCAGCATTAGGAGCCCATATTTTGGCTGAAAAACATATTGGAGTTGGCAGCAGCATTAGGAGCCCATATTTTGCCTGAAAAACATATTGGAGTTGGCAGCAGCATTAGGAACCCATATATTGCCTGAAAAACACATTGGAGTTGGCAGCAGCATTGGGAGCCAATATATTGCCTGAAAGACACACCCAGGAGTTGGCAGCAGCAGCATTAGGAGCCCATATTTTGCCTGAAAAACATATTGGAATTGGCAGCAGCATTAGGAGCCCATATGTTGCCTGAAAAGCACATTGGAGTTGGCAGCAGCATAAGCAGCCCATATATTACCTGAAAGACACACCCTGGAGTTGGCACACTACTGGCCAGGCAGGACAGCTTTCCCAGGGCAAACTCTGCCAGTTGCGGCCACAAGTCAAGTTTGGCTGCCCAGAAGTCCAGCGGATCCTCAAGGTGCGTTGGCATGGTCATTTCAAGGTATGACACGACCTGCTGTTTCAGGCCCTGCTCCAGGTCTTCCTGCTGCTCATGAGTAGCCTCACTATGCGGGTGAAGAAAGCTACTCATTAGCGACTGAAGACTGAGGCTGCTGCTGATGGAGCTGCTGCTGCTCCTGCCATCCCCCAGCAGCCATGGCAGTGGACCAGAGGTCCCCCCGAGTCAGACCTAGGAGAGTATGGAGAGGGACTACCTGTCAGCATCTCCACTGTATACTGCCACGGTGTGTCTGGGTCTTCTGTCTCGCTTTCCTCACAACCCTCTAGCTCTTCTGGCTGCTCCTGCTCCTCCTCTCCTGTCAGATGACTAGATAAACCGCCCATTTCGTTAAAACTAAACTGTGCTTCACTGTGCTCCTCCTTCTCCTCAGCTCCCACAGGGTCTATGTGGCCATGAAATGTATGCGCCATGTCTCCAGTGCCCTGACCAGCCATGGTTTCCAACATGTGTTGTATTACATGAAGCAGTGGAATCACGTTGTTCATCCCGTAATCCTGGCGACTGACAAATAAAGTGGCTTCCTCAAAGGGCCTGAGCAAACGACAGGTGTCATGCATGAGCTGCCACTGGTTTACATTAAAGTTACACAGGGGAGTCCCCCTATCTGCTTGGATCATCAAGAAATCATTGATGGCTTTTCTCTGTTCGTATAGTCGATCTAACATATGTAGGGTGGAATTCCAACGGGTGGAAACATCGCAAATCAGACTATGTTGGGGGATACCATTCTGATGCTGTAGCTCAAGAGGGGTGTGCTTGGCGGTGTAGGAGTGGCTGAAGTGCATACAAAGTTTCCTTCCCATTGTTAGGATGTCTTGCAGATGGGAGGAAGACTTCAGAAAACGCTTGACAACTAGGTTGAACATGTGTGCCATACAGGGCGCATGGCTCAGGCTTCCTTGTCACAGTGCAGACAATAGGGTCGATTCAAAATCCCAAATGTCATTATGTTCGTATTTGAAATCGAAAGTTTTGTTGGGTGTTTGTCATTTTTTCCTTTTTTTGGGGGCATTTTCGACTCGCACGAACGTTCGAACATAGACGTATATGTTCTTTCGTCCATCGAACATAGATTTGTGGTTTTACGCTACTTCGGGACATTTTTCCTTCGAAATCGTAAATGTTTCGATCGGTCAAATTATTTACGTCATTGCAATGGGCTGGCGATTAATTCAGAGAGCTGATTGCCAAGTATTCCGACGGCCATATAGTCATTTCCTTGTCGAGCGTCTTACGGCACCTTTTTGACCTCGGGACTAGGCAGCCAAGCGTGATGGAGAGTGACTTTGAAGAGCATCTAGCTCTTCTTCTGTTTAGCATTGATGTGATCCTGAGGTCAGAGGTCAGATTGCACTGGCGGCGACGCATGAACATCAATGGCATGCATGACGTTGAGCTGTTCGAGCTGACCAGGCTTAATCGCGCTTCCCTCCATAAATTGTATAGTGAGCTGCGGCCATGGTTAGCCCGCACCACAAGGAAGGGGCATGCAATTTCAGGTATGACCAAGATGCTTGGCTGCCTGCAATTTTTGGCGAACGGCTCGTTCCAGAGGCTGGGTGCCCTCTCCGTGGGGATCTCACAGCCTACGCTGAGCCGCGCACTATCACATTTTTTGGAAGGCATGGCTACCCTAACACCCAAATATATTTTTTTCCCAGATGATATGGTAGCCAGAAACGCCATTAAGCTTGGTTTTTATAATATCGCCGACATGCCCAACGTCATTGGTGCCATTGACTGTACACACGTCGCCCTGGTGCCTCCGGCTGCCGACGAGTACATATACAGGTAAGTATTTAAATTGTAATGGTCCCTCCTTGTAAAGCTCCCTCCTTGTAAAGCTCCCTCCTTGTAATGCTCCCTCCTTGTAAAGCTCCCTCCTTGTAATGCTCCCTCCTTGTAAAGCTCCCTCCTTGTAATGATCCCTCCTTGTAATGGTCCCTCCTTGTAATGCTCCCTCCTGATCGAAATGTGTGTGTTATTTTTACAAAAAGCTCCCCCGGTATGTAGATTTGGCTCCCTCTCCACCCAGCGAAGACCAGGAGGACTCATTTCTGGGCACACACAGTAGTGTGTCCGGCCAAAGTGTGCGGACTAATTTGATCGCGACCCATTTTGCTTAATTTAACCTGTATTGGCCTTTGTTTAACATTGTGTTGTTGATTTAGTTTTGTTTCCCTTTGTGTATGTTTCGTTATGTTTGTTGTGTTCAACTAAGTAATGAAGTAATTACTCACCACAGGCCTAATGCTTTACAACTCTCTTTTTTGGATGTGTGAACTGTGTGAATGTCCAAGTATATATTTCTCTGTGACACCAAAAAAAGAGACAATCAAATTTATGAGCCACAGGTGTCTTTAACTGTTTATTTCTTAAAAATAAATAGCACAAACTTGGAGTTGCTGCTCACTCCAATTTGAAAACAAAATATATGTAACAACAAAGGATAAATGGTTAGATCAACCATGCCAATAATAAAATAAAAAAAAAATCCTGCTTGCCAACATTTGCCACTGCCACAGGTGTAAACCTGGTACAGGTGTAGAAGCTTGAGTGGCACGTTCAGTGAGGATTCAGATATGGCCTTGGCTAGTGGCCTACCTCACCACTCTAAGGAGCTATATGGGCGCAAATCAAAAACACACAACCCAAGGCATACACCAAGGGTATCTTGGTTTGCCTCACCAGACAAGTCAATACAGGGGGGATTTAGAGCAAAGATGTTGTACAGATTCATGGTGTGGAGACATTAATATGGGTGATGGCCATAGTACCCAGGTGGTGGCCCTTGCTGATTGGACCTAACGTGGGCCTGTGTGGCATTCTGAATCTGCAACTGGTCCAAAATGTTTCGCATGATAGTTACCATTTCACCCCTGTAGGCACGGTTGTCATTGTTGGCAGTCTCCATGTGGCTGTTGAGGGTCCGCAATTCTGTCTGCACAGCCTGTAATGTAGTATTTAGGGTCTCGATCCGGCATTTGCAGTGCCTCTCGGTTCCTTTGGTTTTGGTGCTGGAAGGTAACCCTCTCGTGGTGCCATGCGTCCAAAATTGCCATGCCCCTCCCCTGGTTGCGCCGTAGCGGATTCCGCCTCCCCAATCCCCTGGTTCGGGGTCGTGCCGATGATGTTGGTCTGGGCCCCTCAACAGACACAGGCATGCTTTCATTATCCTCAACAGCAGAGAGAACACTGGGGACTTGAGTGTCAGTCTGTGCATGCTGGCCATCATGTGCAGCCACCATGCAGCCAGCTTCCCTCTGCTGCTGCGGAGTTGGTGTTGAAACATTTTGGACCAGTTGCAGATTCTGGCCCAGGGGTAGATCTTCTGAAGGGCACATAAAGGATCCATCCTCCTCCAGCTCCTGGATTTCATCCATGAGTGTGTGGGTCTGTATGGACAGAGACAAATTATATGTTAGCTTGCCCACTACATATGTCAATCTGTTAGTAGTAACATGCAAAGTAACATGGATAACCGACATTTGCTCTCTAAACTTACCGAATATATCGGATCCTCCCTCCTAGGCTGCACGGAAGTTGACGGCATGTCCAAACTGGCTGCATGAGAAGCAAAGACACTATGTAAACACACACCTATGCATTGTTGACGGGTCAAAAGACATATGCCGAATTAGTTAACGGGTCAAAGCTGTCATGGGCACTACAACAACGGTGACAAATAAGCTTCAATTTCCATGCCATTATCTTTAGTAATTTTTTGTCTATAACTACTTCCACATTGTTCACCTCAACTAAGCCAAACATTCAAGTTTTGCTTGTTCTGTGGCTGACCACATCCCTTATAGGCCATTAAAGCGGACCTTCACTCTGATTAAGAGTCTAGCTTATATGTTTCCCACACCCTGTACATACAGATTGACCACATTACAAATCTTCCTACCTGCATCTACTGCATGTTATGAGGCTTTAAACATCCAAGATGGCAGCTTATGGAAGCCGCCATCTTATCAGGCAGCCTGCAAACAGGAAGTGCCTCCTGACTGTGCTGCTCTGCATTCTTGGACTGGTGACCGTTATCTGACCCCAGCTCTGCTCTGTTTGAGCAAAGAACAGCTATAACCCGCCCCCCTGTACCTTATCCCACTCTTCTCTCCTCAGTAAGTGTGATGCTTCTGAGTCAAGATGGCGGCGCATGTATCCTAAATTCCTGAACAGAGTTGCAGGCCAGTGTGGGAAAGAATAATAAGTTAGTGACTAAAACTGAAAAATATATTAATTTTACATGCTGGGGAACTGTTTTTTCAGACTTTGGGCTTTTCATTAAATCACACTGAAGGTCCGGTTTAAGTGTACACACTCAGCCTGGACATAGCAGGGACCTGGTTTTTGGGAGGCCTAGCAATGTATGTTTTCCTAATTCAAACCAAGCCTGTTTGTTGTTTTTTTACCAACCCCAGCTCACACACAAGTAGACAACAGATCAAGATTGAAGTGTGTGATGTCATGGAGTGTAAAGACATAACTGCCAGGTTAATGGGAACCAGCAAACTTTTAAACTCGGGTTCAATGTACATTCACGTCTTGTATGTGGCCAAAAAATCTGAAGTTAAGTGGCCACACACATGCCACACCCTGGCCCAACACAGAAATCCCCTACAAGCCACAGCCTAGGTGCCTGGCTTCCCAGATGTGTTACTGGCTAATTGTGCATGCTCACTAATTGTAAAGGTCACATAAAGCTTACTCACCTGCAGGACGGGTCGGTGAATCTGTGTCCCTTAGGGCCGCGTGGCCCTCGACGGCGACTGGATGCATCAATCCCAAAATCATCTCCTCAGCCGGGGTCAACTTGAGTTTGGAGGGAAAACCTCCTCCAGTTTTCATGCTGCAAAACATAGTTAGGCGAATTTAGATCCAGGTGGCCAATACAACATCAAGTCTAATCCTAAAGCTAACATTTTTACCTGTAAATCCGCCTTTGATTTTCTTTCTTCCGCGCAGCATATTTGAGGTCCGATATCTTGCGCTGAATCTGTACAACATCCTTTAACTCTTCCCCCGCTGCATTCACTTGTCTGGTTAGGTCGGCCAAGATGTTTGCTCTGCGCTGTTTGGTGGTGTTTTTGGATCTGCGCCCATATAGCTCATCATAAACTAAGGTCAGGCCACTAGCCAAGGCCATAATTTGGCCCTCACCAAAACGCCCACTCAACTGCCCTCTTTGCAATGTGCGCCCTGTTGTTTTGGGTTGTGGGTCCTCCATGGTGTCATCCAAATGGGGTGACATCCTTGCCTGGGTTTGTGGGGGATAATAAGGGGAATGGTGGCTGCCTGGGGATTGGCCAGGACTGGGCAAGGGACTGGGTGTTCTGGCCTGGCTGGCCACAGAAGTCCCAGGTGTTGATGTGGCATAGTAACCTTGCCTTTCCACCTGTGCCGGTGCCAAATGTGGGCGAGCAGGAGAGTTTCGTTCTGAGGCTGAAGTAGTGCTGCCCTTGGAGGTAGTAGGGCGGACCAAGGGTGAGGGCGATCTTGCAGGGCCGGCCCTCTTCTGTTTTTTTTTTGGCCCACTCTTGGGGGGCCGCGGGACCTGGTTCTGCCTCTTTGTGGGCTGCGTGGCCTGCTGCGGCGCCTAGGGGGGCTGCGGGACCTGGTTCTGCCTCTTTGTGGGCTGCGTGGCCTGCTGCGGCGTCTAGGGGGGCTGCGGGACCTGGTTCTGCCTCTAGGGGGGCTGCGTGGCCTGCTGCGGTGTCTAGGGGGGCTGCGGGACCTGGTTCTGCCTCTAGGGGGGCTGCGGGACCTGGTTCTGCCTCTAGGGGGGCTGCGGGACCTGGTTCTGCCTCTAGGGGGGCTGCGTGGCCTGCTGCGGCGTCTAGGGGGGCTGCGGGACCTGGTTCTGCCTCTAGGGGGGCTGCGGGACCTGGTTCTGCCTCTAGGGGGGCTGCGGGACCTGGTTCTGCCTCTTGGGGGGCTGCGGGACCTACTGCGGCCTATTGTGGGTGTTGTAGTGGGGCAGGGTGGGGTGGGTGTTGTAGTGGGGCAGGGTGGGGTGGGTCTTCGGACCCTCTTACCCGTTTTGGGCCCAGTAGCCATACTAGCCTTTGTGGCCTGTGTCTTTGCTTTGCCTGGCTGCTCCTTTTTTTGCCCATAGCTGGTAGTTGGCTGGGCCGGCGTTTTGGTACTAGGCCGTAATTTTGCTTTGGGCTGCTGCGACCTTGTTTTGGGCCCTTCGGAAGGCTCCTGCCGCTTGGCTGCCTTCTTCCCCGTTTGCTCCTTTCCAGTTTTGCCAGGAGTTTTTTTGGGTGTCATTTTGATTTTTGAAAATAATGAGCTGTGTGTGCAGGGACCTTTAAGTAAGCTAGCCAGCGTGTGACGTTTACGCACTGGCATGTGACGCGTACGTTCGCACGGCCGTGCGGAACCCGCTGAGGCATTGCGTACGTTCGCACGGCCGTGCGGAACCCGCTGGGGCATTACTTATCTGCTGCCGAGAACAAGAAGCAAGATGGCACCCACTATCTTCACCCGCCAACAAGAAGAGATCATCATGCTCGTAAGTGTATTTTAAGGACTTTTATTTGATTTGGAAATGCTGCCAGGAGCGCAGGAATAAATGGCTTTTGTTAAAAATGTGATAAACTACATGCACAACCAAAGGCACGCCACACACGTGCCAAACAACATTTAGGCCAGATTGTGAAATTACTGAACCCTAGAAATATGTGTGTGTTAATGTAATTACACCAAAAAATGTATTGCTGACACATATTGATAGGTATTTAGAAGTAAATTCGATGTTTTATTTCTGTTTTGTAGACCATGCTGGAGCGCAGGTACGACTACCTGCCCAACACATTTGAAAAACGCAACGTCGCCCTGGAGATAATCTCGACCATACATCAGCAGACCAACACCACCTTCACCCACACGCAGATCATGCAGCATTGGTCGGACCTCAAACGGCTGCACATGCCCCAGGTGCGGAGGTTCTTCGGAATCCATTTTCCAAGTAAGTACATTGCGATTGCATGCAATATGTAACTAAGACAGAAGGTAGGCCTTTACTTAGAATGCCTTTTCTTTTCTAGTGTTGGAAATGGATTACCGAATTCGCCGCACCCGGAGGCGCAGAGGCCGACCAGTGCTGCATGATTCTGCAGCTGGGAGTGAAGGTGGTGGATCTCCAGGGCGACGGTCCGACCCCTTCTCTGTGGCCTCCTCAGACCAGCCCCTGGACCTTACCACAGAGGAGGGGCGGCACAGCGTGGGCAGGGAGTCGTACCCTGCCACGCATGAGGGAGCCTCTGGTATGTCACTCTTCATGTATACGCACACACATATACATGTTTGCTCCTGATAGCAACAAACTTAATCCTTGTTTCTTTTTTTGAAGATGCTTCGGGAGCGGGTGAGGTAGTGGAGGAGGAGGCAGCAGATATGGTCGAAGAGAAGGTGAGTGATGTGACCCAGACTTTTAAAAAAACATTGGAGGACTGCTGAATCAGACCTTAAAACTGAGCATATTTTCTAAATTTCTACAGGCAGTTCTTCACAGCAGAGCCAGGACCAAGGACATCCTGTTGTCCCCAACGAGCCATCTATCGGCCACCAACCAAGTAAGTATTCATGTCATCAGTGACATTTCTGTGTGACTTGACCTGAACACACAAATCCATCAAGCCCTAGGCAATGGCACTCGAAGACTTACCTGTGCCCACTTCATTAGCGTAATGACTTGACAGACTTACCTGTGGCCACTTCATTGGATTAATGACTTGACAGACTTACCTGTGCCCACTTCATTGGATTAATGACTTGACAGACTTACCTGTGGCCACTTCATTGGATTAATGACTTGACAGACTTACCTGTGCCCACTTCATTGGATTAATGACTTGACAGACTTACCTGTGGCCACTTCATTGGATTAATGACTTGACAGACTTACCTGTGCCCACTTCATTGGATTAATGACTTCACAGACTTACCTGTGGCCACTTCATTGGATTAATGACTTGACAGACTTACCTGTGCCCACTTCATTGGATTAATGACTTGACAGACTTACCTGTGCCCACTTCATTGGATTAATGACTTGACAGACTTACCTGTGCCCACTTCATTGGATTAATGAATTTAAATAATTACATGTCGCTTTTCTTGGTTTGTAAAACTAATAAACATTAAATCCACAGGTGCCAAACATGTATAGTTAGCCTACTAATGTGTGGCCAAAAAATTGTTACAGGGACCACACGTCAAAGACTGGCGGAGCTGAATCGGAGGGTCCTTGAGTTGGTGGCTGATCTGCACGCGATGCGTGACACGTTGGGGACAACAGAAGATGAAGAGTAGTGTCCTTGATCCTGGCCCAGTTTATTTGTATATAGTTTTCAAATATTTATTAGTTAATTTTTTAAATTTAGCAAATTTTGTAAATAGTTTTTAATTACTTTTTAAAAAATCGTTTTACATTAACAATAAGCCCAAAAAAAAAAGCCAAACGAAAATGGCTGGTTACAATAATAAAACAAAGAAAAATACCCAATAAATCCTGTGTCAATTATTAGCACAAATACATTGACAAGAAACAAAGGGTAAATTACTGTTGAATAAAGCAACATTGACATGACCGGGAAGTGGTTGGGGTGAGCTTTAAGGTGCGCTAACTGAAGAACAAACTAAGCAGGAAGTGGTTGGGGTGAGCTTTAAGGTGCGCTAACTGAAGAACAAACTAAGCCGAAAGTGGTTGGGGTGAGCTTTAAGGTGCGCTAACTGAAGAACAAACTAAGCCGAAAGTGGTTGGGGTGAGCTTTAAGGTGCGCTAACTGAAGAACAAACTAAGCAGGAAGTGGTTGGGGTGAGCTTTTAGGTGCGCTAACTGAAGAACAAACTAAGCCGAAAGTGATTGGGGTAAGTTTTAAGGTGCGCTAACTGAAGAACAAACTAAGCCGAAAGTGGTTGGGGTGAGCTTTAAGGTGTGCTAACTGAAGAACAAACTAAGCAGGAAGTGGTTGGGGTGAGCTTTAAGGTGCGCTAAATGAAGAACAAACTAAGCAGGAAGTGGTTGGGGTGAGCTTTAAGGTGCGCTAACTGAAGAACAAACTAAGCAGGAAGTGGTTGGGGTGAGCTTTAAGGTGCGCTAAATGAAGAACAAACAAAGCAGGAAGTGGTTGGGGTGAGCTTTAAGGTGCGCTAACTGAAGAACAAACTAAGCCGAAAGTGGTTGGGGTGAGCTTTAAGGTGCGCTAACTGAAGAACAAACTAAGCAGGAAGTGGTTGGGGTGAGCTTTAAGGTGTGCTAACTGAAGAAAAACAAGCAGGAAGTGGTTGGGGTGAGCTTTAAGGTGCGCTAACTGAAGAAAAACATAAGCAGGAAGTGGTTGGGGTGAGCTTGTTAGTGCTAGATATGGAAACACATATATGTGTGCGAACAGTTTAATGATTTAAGTCTGTATTGCGCAGGCGCAGGATCGTAAGTTTGTGGGTCCAGACGAATATTTTATCACAAATTCTATTAAAAATGCTCAGGAAACGCAAGGGATTCGTTGAGGTAGACGATGGGAAAGTGTTAAAAACGAATGCTGCCGTTGCAACCAGAGAAAAGGAATCGGAAAAGTCACGCGGATAAATGACATACTCGATCTCGTACTTTAACATACGAACGGACGGCCACTTTCCCGAAGGAAACGTATAAATGCAAAGAATCACTCGCATATGCATACGCGAGTGCGAACATTCGAACATAATACAAAAAGCGGCACTGATACGACTGGTTTGTTATGTCTCTCTGAATCAATATGTTCTTCCCATTGTCAGTCACCATGTTTCCCATTTCCAATTTTCACGGAGTAAGCCATGTTCTGATTTCTTGCTGAATGAATTTTAGCAGCTCCTCCCCTGTGTGACTTCGTTCGCCAAGGCAAACCATGTGAAGCACAGCGTGACACCGCCGTGCCCTGCCCTGCACACATGGTAGGCTGGAGGGGCAGCGAGACTTGACTGAACAGTGGAGGCTGAGGAGACGGCGGATGATGAGGAGGCGGAGTCGCACACTGTCACAGGCACAGCGGCCTGGGAGCTTGGAGGTCGAAGCGGCGCGACCTGTCCAAGTTGCTGTTGGGCCGTAAAAGACATGTTTTGCCCCTGACCATAGTTACAGCTCCAGATGTCGGCGCTGACAGGCTCAAGGACTGGCCCACCTTCTGTTCAACAAATTTGTGCAGGGCTGGTACTGCCTTTTTTGCAAAGAAATGACGGCTTGGGACTCTCCACCTCGGCTCGGCACAAGCCATCAGTTCTCTGAAAGGTGCAGATTCCACCACCTGAAAAGGGAGGGACTGCAGTGCCAGCACCTTGGACAGGAGCACATTTAGCTTCTGCGCCGTAGAATGAGTGGGCGCATACTGTTGTCTCTTGGACATGGCTTCGCTGATGGATTGCTGGCGGGATGACTGACCTGTAGTTGGAGGAGCAGCAGCATCTGGAGCGACAGATGATGGGTATGATGCACAGCTACCTACGGCTGAGGTGCTGGAGCCTTGGCTGCCTGAAATTGAAAACGGTGTGGCACTGGCTGACGCAGCAGGCTGGACTTCGGAGCCTCGGTTCTCCCAGGCCGCTTTATGGTGACGCTGCATATGTTGCCGCAGGGCAGTCATTGGGGCCCTGGCCATGCTTGACCTTCTGTCTACACATCTTGCATGTGGCCAGGTTACCCTCCTGTGGATGCTTGATGAAAAACTGCCACACTGCCGAGCTAATTTTTCCACCAACAGTCCGCACTAATTCACTGCTACTGCCGCCAACTCCAGGAACCCCTGCTCCACTACCTCCTGGGAAGGTAGCCTGCCATGCAGCAGGTGGTCTACCCTGCCCCCGGCCACGTTTGGCTCCAGACATCCCAATTCTGCCACCATGCTGACTGCCAACCATACTACCACCTTGCTGCCTCAGCTGCTGACTCAGGGGCAACCTGGGACCCTTTTCTCCTGATGATGATGAAGCCCCTTCTGCACCAAGTGCGATCGGCTTAATCATCATCAAGTTGTGTCTGCACATCACTGATGTCCTCATCGGTTTCCTCAACAGCATCTGCTGCAGGAGCTGGAACGCTCGCCACACCACTTCCCATGCCACTCTCCTCCTCAGTATCTCAAGACGACCAAACGATCCCGCACCACCTTAGATCTGTACTATGTGATTGTGCCCGGCACAAAAGAATCTTTATACCATGCATGAACTGCAGACAATTTTAACTAGAAAGAGTGGTTCTAGTTACCACAGATTTTAAGGCCAGCACAAAAGCATTCAATAAATTATATAATCAAATCATCATCATCATTTATTTAGTTAAAAAAACATATATAGAAACTAAAAGAAAATTGTTTACCTGCACAACAATAAATATCCCACAATAATGTGAATGTACACTGGATGCTGGCTGAAGAAGACCCAAGTGCCCAGAAACTGGACAAATATCAATATACCAAAAAGTGGGGGCTGCCAGCACAGACTCCAGGGCCTCCAAAATCAGCTGCTTCCGGGCCATGCCAACTCAGGGTTGTGTCCGAGGAACCTACCGACTGTTGACTGGGGGTGTCAGATTTCACTTGTGATGAGGTGGATGACCGCGTTAACCAATCAATGACGGCAGATGCGTTGCTGGTCGAGACACGACCGCTAGCATATACTGGGAGATCAGACCTCTAACCGCGACTGCTGCTACTCGCCCCTAGTCTGCTGCGACCTCTGCCTGATGAATCTAGGCCTCTCCTTGGTGCACATCCTGGCACATCTCTGCCTGACATTTTTACTGCGTTTAACAAAATGCAACCAGTTAGCAGACAGCTACTCTTCAAATATTTATGCTAGTATTTGGAATGCCCCCTGTCCAAAGACACAAGCTGGCTGCTTTAACAGTGAAAAAGTGACTTTCTTTACAAAATGCAACTAGTTAGCAGACAGCTACTCTTCAAATATTTATGCTAGTATTTGGGATGCCCCCTGTCCAAAGACACAGGCTGGCTGCTTTAACAGTGAAAAAGTGACTTTCTTTACAAAATGCAACCAGTTAGCAGACAGTTACACTTCAAATAGTTAGGCTAGTATTTGGGATGCCCCCTGTCCAAAGACACAGGCTGGCTGTTTTAACAGTGAGAAGGTGACTTTCTTTACAAAATGCACAATGTTAATAGACAGGTACTCTTCAAATAGTTATGCTAGTATTTGGGATGCCCCCTGTCCAAAGACACAGGCTGGCTGTTTTAACAGTGAAGAAGTGACTTTCTTTACAAAATGCACAATGTTAATATACAGGTACTCTTCAAATATTTATGCTAGTATTTGGGATGCCCCCTGTCCAAAGACACAGGCTGGCTGCTTTAACAGTGAAAACGTGACATTCTTTACAAAATGCAACCAGTTAGCAGACAGCTACTCTTCAAATATTTATGCTAGTATTTGGGATGCCCCCTGTCCAAAGACACAGGCTGGCTGCTGTAACAGTGAAAACGTGACTTTCTTTACAAAATGCAACCCGTTAGCAGACAGCTACTCTTCAAATATTTATGTTAGTATTTGGGATGCCCCCTGTCCAAAGACACAGGCTGGCTGTCTTAACAGTGAGAAGGTGACTTTCTTTACAAAATGCACAATGTTAATAGACAGGTACTCATAAAATATTTATGCTAGTATTTGGGATGCCCCCTGTCCAAAGACACAGGCTGACTGCTTTAACAGTGAAAAAGTGACTTTCTTTACAAAATGAAACCAGTTAGCAGACAGCTATTCTTCAACTATTTATGCTAGTATTTGGGATGCCCCCTGTCCAAAGACACAGGCTGGCTGCTTTAACAATGAATAAGTGACTTTCTTTACAAAATGCACTATGTTAATAGACAGGTACTCATAAAATATTAATGCTAGCACAATTTTTAAAGAATGACACCAGGAAAAGGAAAAGCTAAAAGTGTGTTATTAACACTAAATAGGCTTGAAAGCTAATGCAAACACTTTAAACTTTCCCTTTCTTTCTCTGTCACTGTCACAGCCTCTCTCCTTCTCTCTCTGTCCCTCGCTCCTTTTGTTCCTTATTCTATCTATCTCTCCCTCGTTCTATCTATCTAATCTATCTATCTGTCTGTCTGTCTATCTGTCCCTCGCTCTCTTTGCGTGATCTGCTCTGGCCGCAATACAGTGTCGGAATGAGCTTCCGCAAAATGGCCGCCGCTTATATAGGGCTGTGACATCATCTGGAAGCCTGGCTGCCGATAGGTAGCATGTGACGCCTACCCAGGATTCCTTGCCCCATGGGACATGTCCTGACATGTGGATCCACCATTTTAGGTGACCTGGATAGTAGTAAATGGAGTTTTAAGGAAGCGATTCGAGCAATCGAATCACGGCGATATTCGGAATCGTTACAAATCAAATTTTTCCTGAAATTCGTAACAAATTCGGGTTCGTCAGATTCTCTCATCTCTACTCTGTACATTTAAAATATAAACCCAGGTGATCCTCAGCTGTTGGTGATGGTGATGTAGAAAGCTTGTTAAAGGTAAACTTTATATACATCCTATATTGAATGTTAAGACATCATTACTCCAACAATGTTCGTAAAGTTTTCTTTAAGCTACAGGTCTGTTGTGTTGACTAAGCCAACTACATACATGTGATTAATATTTAAAATGCAATATTGAGTTTACAATGGCTCCCACAAGCGTCAAGGGGTGTAAAGCAAGGAGAACACAATGCATGCAAACAAATGGCTTTCAGTTCTTTAGAAAGAGAGTTCTGAATTGTCTGTGCACTCCTCACTGACCACTTACTGTACCTCTAATGTGTTTACTCTACCATGAGAGTGACTAGCTTTCATACATCTTACTGATGCACTTGAGAAATGTTAGTAAGACGCAATGACTCAAGCCTTCTCCTTGGAAAAGTCTGTTACCACCACTAAGTTTTAGAATATATATATATATATATATATATATATATATATATATATATATTTCTCAAATACCAAAATAACATGAAAGATAACTTCACATTTCTATGGACCTTTACAGATGTGCAACGTGGGTGCCCTATATGACATGACACACATCTGTCCACACTATACAGTGCACACAAGTCTGTCCTCAAAAAACATCCACCTACAGCTGGGCTTGCAAATCTACACAGAACACTCAACATTTTAAATAACAGCACCTACAGTATATTAAACATATTGGAAATGGAGCAAACAAAAGAGCAACTCGATATACACTTCACCCTTCTCAGTCCAGGCTAGTGCAGGAAAAGCTGGAAGCCTTGAAAGTCCATGAGAAGCAAAAACCTAAAACTTAAAGTGGAACAAAACCCTGGGCAGCTGGCCTTTTCCTGGGGCATCCTAAACTGGGATGCTCGCAGTGTGAACCCCCCAGGGCACCGGTAAACTCAGTTTTGTCCTTGCCCCCATGGCGATGTAAACTTTGGCTGGCACATCCTCAGCATCTCTGGCCTTGAGCCCAGTGCGCCCTCTTGCCCTTGAGCGTTATCCAATTTAATTCTAGAATGTCAGGTGGCAAAACACAAAAAATGGCAAATGTCAATACTGTATATGGATCACCTTATTGCAGTGGCCATTTTCTAATACCAATAATGCATTTTTCCCTTTTCTGGAAGACCCTCACACTGTCACAAACAAGCCTGGCTAAATGCTTTTACTGTGAAATGCTCAATTTAGGTTTTTAATATCTACAGAATGATGTGGATAAACTTCAACCACATCATGCTAACCAATACCTGCCATCTACTTACTATGTAGGTACATGTGCATTTTGTGCATATGATTATATTGAAAATGATCTACTGCATATGAATTTATCTTCCAAGGACCTAAAGAGAAACTCAAAGATTTTTGTGACCCCCCCCCCCCCCACCAGCCACCCTGATCATTGCAATCCTCCCCTGATTCCAGCAGGGGGAGGGGCTTTAAATTGCAGCTGTAGACCTAAATGACAGTTGGACTTGAGATGACCAGTACAGTCGCACTACTGCATGGGATTGGGTGACAGAAATGCCACTTTGTGCATTCTCTCCAAGATGGCTGCAACCGGGTTCCAAAAGGAACTTCCACTTTAAACCCTGTCCCTGGTACTCACCATCGTCTATGTTCCTCCACAGCATCAAGGCCCTGTGTAACCTTTGACAGCAAGGCAGGTTTGTAGGGTAAGTTTGCACAGTGTTGAGCATCTGTCTTCCTAGCGATCCCCACTGATCACTTGGGGTTGCATGGGTGGTAAGTATCGGGGGTCAAAGTTCCCTCACTTGTATAAGAAGCTGGACATTCCCCTTATTTGACCGTAGGGTCTCCTTTACAGATATTTGACCATACACCACAAAGTCTAAAAATCCTTGGAGTATAAGATAAAACGGACCAATGCCCTAAGAGGAAACAGAACATATATGCATCCCTCCCCAGGGTAATTCAGATTGCTGCACATAACATTAACATTTTAGTAACTCCTGCTGTGGTCAGTTTTACAACCAAATTGTGCCCCATGGAAAAGCAGGCTGCCTGCTAAAAGGAAGTGTTGCTGGGTTTTCTGCTACTGGGAAATGAAGCTTTAAAATCCACTACTAGGAGAAAATTAGGCAACGTTTCAGCTTTGAGTGGATGTTGGAGAAAAAGTAAATGCTGACAATGATTCAGTATCATGCATGCAGATGGGGCAAGTGAGTTTTGGGGAGTTTTTTTCCCCCAATTGTGCAGGGCTGTTTGTCCGGTTATAGTCAGATTGTATAGTGTAGGGCCTTCATAGGCTACGCAACATTTGAAATGTTGGGTGGCAAAATGATTCAGTATATCAGCTGTTCAGCGTTTAAAATTTAAAGACATGCTGATGTCACACTTATATACATTGGCCAAACATTAAACATTTATAAGAAAATTGTGTTGGTGTGAGATGTGTATATCCAGTTACAAGCGCAGAGTAACCAAGGCACCCAAACACTCGAGGAACATTATCTCATTGGAGGCCTGACCTTTAAGTGGCCTGGGTTGAATGACTGAATTCAATGATTGATAAAATGTAATCATAATTATTTACAGACAAAGCCAACTGGAAACAATATTTTACTTTTTTTGCAGAGATTAAAGAAGGGTTTGAATCAAATGAATACTTTTTTTGATATCTTTGTCCAAATGTGAAAATACAGACTTATTTATTTTCTGTTTCAACTATACAGGATGTTCATGAGTATCACAGGGACAGAGGGCACACGAACCCCCATGGTAAAGGTTCTGGGAACCATCTTACTGTGCCTAGAGAGACATGATCCTTTTTCTAATGTTAGCAAATGTGTGTTTTATGGAAGCAGTTGTCATCTGTTGTTAGTGATAATGTACACCAAGTGCAGACCTGGTTTATATTGCCAATAACAACAGATTGCAGATAGTTGCTCAGAGCACTGCTGCTGGGCATGTAT
Organism: Gastrophryne carolinensis; assembly: GCA_027917425.1. Classification (NCBI taxonomy): domain Eukaryota; kingdom Metazoa; phylum Chordata; class Amphibia; order Anura; family Microhylidae; genus Gastrophryne; species Gastrophryne carolinensis. The sequence continues at coordinate 387,973,629 of CM051237.1, read as the reverse complement.
AAGGTTGAGGGAGTCCCCCCACCTCAGCAGTGTTCTGTGTGTACAGGGCTCACTTCTCTCATCTTGGTCTACCGACTTACTGTACGTGATTACACAATACATAACAGATTGCAGGTAGTGAAAACTGCTCACCTAAAACACACATTTGCTAACATAAGAAAAAAATAATACTAGATCATCTCAGCACCTTGAGCATATTCTTTTGGCACAAAAAATACACTTTAAAAAATTCAATCGAAAGTGGACTTACCCTTTAAAACGGGTAAAAACCCTTGCAGCCAGGTCCTGGAATCCAAAAGATTAGCCTACCCCTGGGGACACCGAATGCCCCACTGTGTGAAACCCCTTGGGCCCCGGAAATCCTGCCTGATCCCGATGGGTCCCACGGCGCATCTTCGCCGGCGGCAGCATCGGCTGCATTCTCTGTGGCCATGCACACTCCCATGCCCAGCCTTCCTGAATGGAACAGCGTCCCGGGGATGCGGCCCGCCGGCTTCACCTCTTCACAGCTGCACATTTGAGAGAGCCAATGGGCTCTCTCAAAAAGTGCTGCAGGGGGTGGCTTTGGCACTGAAAACCGGATGAGAGCCGAGGCAACAGCTGCGCCCAGAGGGGGGATCCCGAAGATTGAACGGAGGACCCATTTCTGGGTTTCCATCCACTTTAAGGTAAAGCCATGTTACCTAGCCAATCAGGGATTACCACAGCTGGTTTGAATAAAACAAAGTACACAATAGTTGAGAGGATAGGACAGGCTACTTTAGAGCAGTGAATGGATGATGAGGCTTTTTTGGGCAGACCAGACCTGCTTTGTGGACAGAGAGGAATGTGACTTGGTGGACATCTTGTATCCCACATGACTGCTGATTTTCTAACCAGATAAATGTTGCCTGTTTTATCAATGCTGTACCTTTAGTTTTGTTTTTAGGTAGATACAGGTTCCTCCTCCTTCAATCCTGGCTCCTAGCCAGGAGTATTGTCTGGAGTATTGTCAACCACACATTAACACCAGACCTTTAATAGACACCATAATACCTATAAGAGTCAATCCGTACAGCAGGAGCATGAAATGTGGTCAATCAAGAGATGGCAGGATTCATTTGGACCATTCGTGTTAGGAGCCAAGTAGTGGTTTCAAAGCATCTTTTCAGAGACTGTTGTGCTTGTGATGTCAAAGTAATAATACGAGATTCCCAAACTTTTCAGTGTTTCTTGGTTTCTTTAATTTTCCCACTCCTTTTGAGTACAATGGCAGCTCTAATGATATTCAGACCTGTAATATAGATTTTTTGGCTACTGAGGATATAATAAAGGCTAAACGCCTTGTCCACCTATCTATTCTCCCTTCATCTAAATCCAATATCACCCATTCAATGGGGACATTGCCATAGATATTGAAACAAAATCAGCCTCCGGGTGGTTACATTTTGGGCAATTACAACTAGAAGATGTTTGCTTTTGGAAGGCTCTGTGAGGTGGTATATAAATAAGCATGACACAACTTCAGAAACATTTCCCTAAATGAGGATGCCTTCATTGTTTGCCATAAATAGTATACAATCTTCTTTCCTAGTATAGGAATGAATAGGTCCAATGTTTTAGCCCCTCCCATCTCTCCACGTACTCTGCAATGTCTCTAAGTGCATTATAGTATCGGATAGCATTAGGATCATTACTCCAATCTTGGCGGATAACGTTTTATAATGCCTGCCACATATGACATGGCTTGGAGTAGTTGGAATCCCTGGTTGAGACTGCCAGAAATAATTCTCCAATTTGCCTATTGATTAAAATCATATTTGTTGATAGGTCAGTAAAGGCTTTTATAGAGGTAATACCCAACTGGTACCACCCCTTGAATGTTGCTGTGCTTGTTAAGTCCGCTAAATCTGTTTTTCCCCATTTTGGAAGATGGGGAGATACATACCGGAGTGTAACCATAACCCAAGGGCATCCACTAAGGTTAGAGGAAAGGTGCTTTCTCCACCGACATAGGAGAGGATTCTTCTCTGTAAGAGCAGTGAGACTATGGAACTTGCTGCCAGATGAGGTAGTAATGAAGAATACAGTAAAGACGTTCAAAAGTGGCCCGGATGCCTTCCTGGCATGACATTTCCAGCTTTGGCTACTAGACTATTGTAAGGAGATAAACAGGCTGAACTGAATGGACTAAACTCTTTATTCAGCCTTACATACTATGTTACTATGTTACTATAGATGAGAGTGAAGGGAGTATGTTTTGCAGAGAGACACAGCCACCACAGGGAGTAAAATATTGGGTTAGTTGCTTGAGCTCAGTGCAGTAAAAGGTCACCTTCCATGGTGGATAACACAGACAGGAAATAAGTCATAGAAATCACCTCAATGTGCAGGAAATACAACATGCTGTAGTGAATGTACAAGAGACTACACATAGATATATGTAACAGTGCCATCTACTGTCATATATGTAAACTGCATTAACCTAGCAATTTAGATGCAAATCACATACAAAGACAATCTGTAAGCAAGCAGCTTCTGGTGCCGCTCCTTGCTAGGGTGAGGCGGCACGGGAAGCCGCGTGTGCAGGTGCTTTTGTCTCCTGCTACCCCCTGCTCTCTCTCCCCACCTTCTGGACGCCATGTGTTGCTTTCGTTTGGATTGGTAACAATGTATCTGTGACCTGGCTTTGCACTTTTGATTTATTTCTTTGTAACACTTGTATTGTCAATCACTGAGTCATGATTCATCCACTGCTTTACTTGATTACACATTGGTAACAATGCTGACAGATATTTTGTATAATAGCATTTTCACTGGATTAGGTTTTGAGAGAATGTCATAAGTTTCATTTGTTTGTTTGAATAGACTTTTAGCTACTGCATTGTAACACATTTTGATCATTACTCTGCAGGTGTGACTGCATATCTTTTTCACATGTGCACTTATTGCTTTAGACATTTCAGATAGGGGTATTCTCTTCATTTTTATTAGCATAATTATCTTTTGTGCCGGTACAAAAAATTACATTGATAGCAGTGTTTTACCAGCAATAACATTGCAATTTTTCACATGGGTCCTCCCCATTTGGGAAACCCATTTTGTTGTCTGTGGGTCACTATTAGGTGAGACAGGACTGGGGTAGTCAGTGGTTGGTTTTAAATGTCTTGATGTGTATATGTGTTTTTAAAGTGTTTTTGTAGTCAAATAAAATGGTTTTCTAAACTAGAATTTCTTCTTTGGTGGTGCTCCCTTATTTGTGGCTGCTGTGGCTGGTAGTTGCAACTGCTACTTTTTTCTGCATTGTGTTTACTGGCTTTCCCTTCTAAAAACTAATGTAAATGTGGAAAATTCTCCATTACAGGTTTTGGCTGATGACACTCCTGCAATGGAGCAAAACGTGCTTGATTTAAATGTTTCCAGGGAAAATTTTGGTACTGCCCAGTTGAGGGATCCCACCCTGGTAAATGCTTGAGAGGTCATTAAGGTTGCAAATGGGGTGCCCCAGGACCCAGAAGCTGACCAACAATTTCCACATTTTGCCATGAATAATGGTTTCTTACATTACATTGTTGGAAATAATGGTGCAATTGTGGAGCAGCCTCTGGTACCCAAGCCCTACAGAAATACGGTACTTGACTTGGCCCATATCAATCTGCTTGGATTTGGGGACTGATAAAACCCAGGTTAAAAACTATTGTGAGTCATGCCCTACCTGCCAAATAAGTGCCTCTGTCTCTCATTTCCTAGCTTTAGTTCCACTTCCCATTATCAAGGTGTCATTTGAGAGAATTGCGATGTATTTAGTGGGGCCGATGGTAAAGTCAGCTAGGGTGCACCAGTACATCTCAACTTTAATGGACTATGCCACCCACTACCTGGAAGCGGTTCCTTTGAAGATCACCATGACTAAGAATATTGTGAAGGAAGTGTTTTCCCGTATGGGCATCCTATCTGAGATTATCACAGAAGAGGGGACCCCCTTTATGTCAAAGGTGAAGAAAGAGCTATATAAGCTGCTTAAAGTCTCCCAGATATGTACTTTAATTTTCTGCTAGTAGACAGATGGCTTGGTAGAACGCTTAAATAAGACTCTGAAGCATATGTTAAAGAAGGTAGTAGAGAAAGTTGGTCTGGGATTGAGATTGTCTACTACCCTATCTGATGTTTGCAAACCGGGAAGTACCCCAAGCTTCCACTGGGTTTTCCCCCTTTGAGTTGGTCTATGGTTTTAACCCCCGGGGTTTACTAGATATAGCTAAAGAAACCTGGGAAGTGTTATCGAGTATGTGGCCCAAATGCAAGACTGTATTGCTACGCTAATATCAATTGTAAAGGAACACCTACAGAGGGCACAAGAGGCCCAGAGCCAGATCTATAATCTGGAACTTTAATCCGTGGGATAGGGTCCTGGTGTTAGTCCCCACAGTAGAAAGTACATTTTTGGCAGTGGCAAAACCATTGTTGAGAAACTGAGTGAAGTAAATTTCAAGGTACACCAACCATACAGAAGGAAGCCCTTTCAAATCTACCATATAAACTTGCTCCAACCTTGGAAAGAAAGTCCCAACTGGCTTCTATGCAGAAAAAGGTAATACGCCAGAGATCCCTCCTAGGTGAGACCATTTCCTCTTCACAGAAACCGGGGGTTAAAGAGTTTCTGCAGCAAAGTAGAGGCAAGTTTTCTGACCTACCGTGGCATACCCACCTCATTAAACATCACATAGAGACTGAGCCCGGGTATAAGCTGCACAGAATATCAGAGGCCCACAGGGAGGAGGTATCAGCAGAGGTAGGATGTTAGAAGGTTAGCAGAGGTTAAAAGTAGTGGGGTAATTGAGGCGTCCCAAAGTAAATGGGTAAGCCCAATTGTCCTGGTCCCAAAACCTAATGGTACTTGAAGGTTCTATTATGACTTCCGAAAGTTAAATGAGGTTTCAAAATGTACGCCTACCCCATGCCCAGGGTGGATGAACTGATCTGAGTTGGGAGGGCAGGGTTTATTACATCTCTGGATCTCACAGAAGGTTACTGGCAGCACCCCCTGACAAAGGAAGCAAAGCAGAAAACTTCATTTTCAGTGGTTTTTTGGTTGTTTCATTATCTGGTAATGCCATTTGGACTGCATGGTGCCCCTGCCACCTTTCAAAGGTTGATGTATTGGATTGTGTGACCACATGAGGAATACACAGCTGCCTACTTGAATTATGTGGTCATTTTCAGCTCAGATTGGAAAATTCACCTCCATAAGGTGCAGGTGGTACTGGATGCCATCAGTAATGCATGCCTTACAATCAGTCTAGAGAACTGTGCCCTGAACCTTGAGGAGGCCAAATACCTAAGGTACATCATTGTCAGAGGGTTGGTTAGCCCCAGGCAAAGTTGAGGCAATACAGAACTGGCCTAGGCCACTGACTAAGAAACAAGTCAGAGCCTTCCTTAGGCATTGCTGGGCACTACCACAGGTTTGTGCCAAATTTTGCCTCAGTTGTAGCCCCATTGACTGATTTAACCAAAGCTGGGAAGTCTGTAATGATAAAGTGGACCCCAGAAGCCAAGAAAGCTTTCCAGGATTTGAAGTCAAAAGCCAGAGCTGATCACTCCTGATTTCAAGCAGGAGTTTTTGATGCAAATAGATGCTTCATATTCAGACTTCAGAGCAGTACTGTCATTTTGTAATTGGTGAAGAACATCCCAATCTGTATTTAAGCAGAAAGCTCAGTCCTGCTGAGAAAAACGACTCCATTGTGGACCGGGAAGCTCTGGAAATGAAATGGGCACTCAATTCCCTAAAGTACTATCTACTGGGCAGAAGTTTCAAACTGCTGTCAGACCATGTGCCCTTGGCATGGATGAAGCAGAACAAGTAGAGAAATGCAAGAGTGACCAGATGGCTCATGTCACTCCAGAACTATAGTTTTACATTGAAGCATAGGCCAGGAAAGGTCCAGGCGAATGCGGATGCTCTCCAGAGTTCATTGCATGTGGACAAATGAGTTCCCCTACCCCCAGGTCAGGGGAAGAGGGGAATATGTAGGCATGCAGGGGGCTATACACTGTTAGGGGTGTACATTTCTCCCAGAATGCTAGCCTGGGTGAGATGAGAAGTCCAGGAGGCTGATCGCATCAGTGCTTTAGAGCATTTTCTTTAAATTTTTCCAGACCTGGATTTCTATGGAATAGCAGGTAAAAGCTGTGTGGTGAGGCAGTCAGCCTCATGTGTGGAGCTTGTGAGTGAGCAGCCTGAAAGTGGACCTGTTATATTGATTGCTTGCTATACTCTGTACCTACCAGACACTGGACATTGCTAAAACTAGCGAGGAAATTTCTTTGTTGCTGAATTTACTGCACCCTGTATTTAAGAGATGTTTATGTTGGACTTTGTCTTCAATAAATTGCTTGGTATTTCACCTAAGAACTATTTGCAGAGGCTGTCATTGCCATTAGCAACCCTGATCTTGACAATTGTCTCTCAGACAAAAACAGTTATGCTGTTGCTAATGGTAACCATGGCTTGGGATTGAGGATTCTATCACCCTTAACATGTATCCAACAAAGATTCATTCAAATGCTCTGTTTTGGAGTTTGGTGTGTTTTCCCTCTAGAATGTAGATGAATGCTTTGCATCCAAAAATTCTTGTTCATATGGAGTTTTCTCCACTGTTCTAGAAAAGAGTCTTTTTTGAAAATAAGTGTCTGTCATTGCTGCCTCACCCCAGTATTTTGTGGTAGTCCAGAGTCTGTCAGCATACATCTGATCATTTCATTCAGAGTTCAATTCTTTCTTTCAGCTTTCTATACAGTCATTGTATTTATGGGTGCACTGTCTGCTTGTCTTCCATGAGAGAACACTTGTCACCTTGGAATTACAGTGTGTCCTTTGGCTTTCAGACGCTTCACAGACAAGAGTCCTCCTTCTAGATCAGAAACATAAAGCACATTTTTTACTAGTATGGCTAAATTGTGTCCAGCATCATTAGGGCATACAAGGGTTCAATGTCCATATCCCTCTACATGTATTTTACTTCCATCTGCAAGATAAATATTCTTTTTGTTACTCAGGTCAAGTTCTGTGAAAAAGCTTTTATCAATTGTCATGTGACTGGTTGCTCCAGAGTCAATGCACCAGCCTTGAAATGTATGGTTGCCTGTCACTTTGAATGTGACATTACAGTTCCCTTCACATGGATCAGCAATTGTGGCTTTGACCTGTTTATTATAAGAAAGATACTCTCTCATTTGCTCTGTGGCAGGCTTTCAGATCCCCTCACATGCTGGCTAATTACCTGCACTGTGCTGTGGCTGTCTGTTTCCCTGTGCATCCCCGGCATATCTCTAGACGCGCAGTCTCGTGGGAATACATTCTGGCTGTGCATTGAAGGCCAGCATTTCCGCAGGTACTTTAGAGGGGAAGTTAGTGGGTTGACTTTGGCTTTCGTCTCTGATTGGCTGATGGCCACATAAAACCAGGCCGCTCCCTGCATGTATTGCCTGTGGTAGCCTTCTTTGGCTTCACGCTGTGTTTTGCTATAGCTCATCTGTTATGACCCTTGCCACGTCTGACCACTCTCTACCTGTCTGACCTCAAGTTTGTTTACCTCTCTGGATACCGTATACCATCTGGCCCACCAGCTTTGACCCTTTGGCTTAACCCTTGACCATGCATTTGCTCACCCCCTGTACCCAGATGCTTGAAGGACTGATACCATGTGTATGACCCCAGCTAGCCTGCTCTCTGTGTGCCCTCAGTTCATCTGCCTTCGCCTTGTCAGTGAGCATTCTTTGTGCTATGGTAAGTCCTGGGGGAAACCGTGTCCAGTGAAGTCTGTATGTGTCCTGGCAAATGGGGTCTTGGCTATAGGCTGAAGAAGCAGCAGAGATTGTAGTAGATAGTGTACAACAGAGGCTACACATATATATATGTAACAGCCATCTACTCTGATAAATGTAAACTGCATTAACCTAGCAATATAGATGCAGATCACATACACAGACAAGATTTAAGCTGTTGCACAGTATCTCCAACACTTCCAAGGCTACAAAGATATTATCATTTATTAAAAGAGGCATGGAATCATGGGGCAGGGATGTAATATTGCCTCTTTACAAGGGGCCTTCATCTGGAATAAGCGGTCTAGTCCTGGGCGCCAGTTCATAGAAAGGACTCCCTAATTTTGGAAAGGGTGCAGAGGACAGCCACCAAACTGATAAGGGAAATAAATGATCTTAGTTATGAAAATAGAGTAGGGGAACTTTTTAGTCCTGAGAAGAGGCGTCTTAGGGGTGAGAAGGATGAACTTGTATAAATATGTAAATGACCAATACCAAAAATATGGGGGAAAACTATTTCAGGTAAAATCCTCTCTAAAGACAAAGGGATACTCCCTCTGTCTGGAAGATAATAGATTCAGTCTCCAAAGGCGACAAGCCTTTTTTACTATAAGAACTATAAATTGGTGAAATAGCCTTCCACAGAAGCTTGTTACAGCATCAACAGCTGACAGCTTAAAAAAGATTAGATTATTTTGTTAGAAGAAAATAACGTTACCAGTTACTGTTAGTTGTTATCAGGAAATTATAAAAAATAACTTCCCCAACCCCATTCCTTGGTTGAACTTTATTGATATAAGTATTTTTTCAACCGTATGTAACTATGTAAACATTTTTAACATTTTTATTTTAAATTTTAATATTTATATTAGATTGGCTCTCCAAAGATACAGCATGAGAGTGGCAAATGGCCCAAACATTGGTTCTTCAAGTAAGTTCTTCATTAGGCTCAGGGCCAGATTAAGTGTGGTGGAGGCCCCTCATGCAGTACTTTTTTCCATTAATGAAACTGTCTAGTGTCTTCATAACCTCCCACCCTGGTTTCCTTCAACTGCCGCTGAGACAAAAAAAATCTGTGATGCAGTACCGTTCCCCAGATGTATGAGGCTATGAGCACAGCCATCTTGAAGAGAATGCACATAACAGATCCTCTGCTCTGTGCACAGACCCATTCTTACATGGGCGGGTAGGTGCGTCCACAGTGGAGGGAATGCCACTCTGTGCGGCCATCACCCGTGCCTGGGTGACAGTGCGGAAATACAAGAGAGGTAAGGCTTTTTGGCTTTTTTTGTGACCGGGGGGGTTATGAAGACAGTGGATATTCAATATAATCTAGCAGTCCAGCCAAGTAACGTAATAAAAATAATGTTTGCATTTGCTTGCACACTAACCAGAATGTCAGAATCAGTCCCTCCATGCTTTGCTCCTGTTTAAAACTCTTTGCCCAGTGCTGTACATCTCTGCTGTGTGCGGTGTGGACCACACCCACCAAACAAAAGATGACCTCTCTGTATCTGGTAGGTAGGTAAGTAAGCAGGCGGGCATATAGGTGGGTGGCTAGATAAGGTAGGTAAGTAGATAGGTAAGTGGGCATTTTGGTGGGTAGGCAGGTAGAAAGATGGGTAGGTAGGCGGGGGGTATTCAGGTAGGTGGGTGAGCAGGTAGGTAGATGGGTAGGCAGATAGATGGGTAGGTTCTCAGATGGACAGATAGGGGTAGTCAGGTAGAAGTGTATGTGGTCATTTAGATAGGAATTCCTATTAAATAGGAATTTAGGATAGGTAGGCAAGTGGGTTGGTATACATGTAGATACATATGTCAGTAGGTAGGTGGGTGGGTAATTAGTTAAGTATATAGTTGGGTAAGTAGGTGAGTGGGTAGGAAGGTTGGTGGTTAGGTAGATAGGTGACTGGGTAGGTAAATGGGTGGGCAGGTAGCGAGGTTGGGGGGAGGGCAGATAGGAAGGTGGGCAAATGGGCAGGCAGGTTTGTGGGTGGGTGACTGCCACCTCCGCTTCAGCGTCTGATGATTCTGCCTTTGCACCGGGCCTGCCAGCTGCCATTCTAGGTCCTAGGTATGAAGGTGTGTGGGCATGTATGTAGGTAGGTTGGTGGGTCAGTAGGTAGGTGGGTTGGTCAGCAGTAGGTGGTTAGGTATATAGGCTGGGAGCTAAGTAGGTTGAGTTGGGTAAGTAGGAAGGTAGATACGTAGGTAGGTGGGTGTAGTCAGGTAGATCTGTATGTAGGGGGGTGGGCAGGTAGGTATGTGTGTGGGGGGTCAGTAGGGAGGTAGGTGGATTAGTAGGCAGGTAGATAGCTAGGTGGGTCTGTAGGCAAATAAATAAGTGGGTAGGTGAGTCAGCCAGTCAGGGTATGAACATCAACACAAGGCTCCATTATTTTATCTATTATATATAGCAACAGCCAACATACATCAATGACTGGCATCATTGCTGGTCTGGGCTGGAGAATCCTGCTGTGTGCTGTACATGGCGTTGTCCACCAATTGTTCCCGCTGGTTCCAGTCCTCTCCGTTCTGTCCTTGGCACCTCCAGTTGGTTGCTAGCCCCCCCTAAGTCCGTAGAACCAGGGCTCCAAAGGGGGTCACCCTGGGAATCGATACACCCCACCCAGGGAGGTCCACTTCTGAGCCCAAACTTACAGGGAATGTAGCAAACCCCTCCCAATTCTTTAGACCTTAACTCTGGTGAGCAACAGTACCAGGACTTTGTGTTTCCAAGAACACAGCAAAGGGTTAGACTTTCTATTCCCCGATTCCGCCACCATAACAGCTATTGCAGTATGAATGTCTTTTGTGGAATGGCGTTTTTTTTTAATAAAACCCAGCAGACGTGAATGTTTGTTATTTGTTAGCAATTATTTTAGTGAGTATTTCATAGATTACTTTCATTAAAGATATAGATACATTTTTAAGTGGGGCCAATTTGGGGCATATTCAATTTAAAGAATTCAACAGTATATCTATTGGGGCCCAGAGACTTTACCTTTAGATTTGGCTTGCAAGGGCAGGGCTGTCTCTCCTTATGTATTGTATTTGTATGTATCCTAATGTATTCCTGCATATATGTGTTTATTTACATGTCTGTTACATTTAAGTCATAATATAATGTGTTGCAATATGTTGCAATATATGCAATATTAATATATGATAAGTATTTTCTTGTCTTACCCCTGTACCTGTACCTTGTACAGCACCACAGAATACAATGGTGCTTTATAAATAAACAGTAATAATAATAAGTTAGCCATTGATTTTATAGCAGCCATCACTTTCCAACATCATTATCCAGAAAATTCCTCTTGTCAGAGTGATGAGTAGGTAAACTAACCTTGTGTATGATACTCTGCAGCAGGGAAGGTGGGGGGGGGGGGCTGTGGGGAGTCCCCCCATATAACTAAATACATCACTGGAGGAGAGGGATATAAAGGGGGATTTCCTGGGGTATCCCCTCCCCTCAATGATTTGAATGTTATATGGGGCAGATTCCCCAGACTTCTCCATAGAATAAAAGCTCAGCCACTGGCACCATTGGATTTCTATACCAGTTCCAAGGGAAGGGGAACAGCAACCCACCTGGCCAACATACTGGTAGATAGCTTGCTGAACCCCCTTTTTTATTACCCACACCCCATTGGCCAGGGGGTGCAGGTGGTGCCCCTTTGCAAGGGTCAGGTGCTTAGCAATTGACCTGTACTGAAAGGCATAAAGGTTAGAAATTACTAGAGCCAGGGCTGGCCGGCCCTTGAACCTTGAATTATCAGCTCCTTTGCTTGGGCCTGTAAGTTTTATTTCAGATTTTTTGGGGGGATCATCTAAGCAAAATGCCCCCAAACAAAATCTGACAAAAAAAGCATTGCTCCTTTCCGCTAAAGCTTACCAGCCTGATGCACCATGCATGGGGCTAGTTGGCGAAGGCTCAAGGGAAATACAGATGGCACCTGGCTCAAGTATTTACCAGCCCCTTTGTCCTTAAGCATAGATTTGGTGCTAAGCACCAGACCCACACTGAGGGACATCAAGCTCTACTGCACTGCCCTGGCCATTTTGGGTGCCAGTAATGGGGGGTTGGTTTTGCAAGCCACCTGCCGGTATAACTTTCCAACCCCTGCCCTTTTAACTACTGCTCTGGAACACTTACCAGTTCAAAAGCAGTGTAAAAATAATTAATCTAAATTGCACTATAAAAACCTCTTTTGTGTGTCAAGTCAGGATATATACCGTGCTAGGAATGCAGTTTTATTTATATGTTCTTATGTACAATGCTCAAACATGCAAAAAAAACCTATTAATTGTTCTGTGTCCAAAATAAAGTACCGTATTTTTTGCCCTATAAGACGCACCTGCCCATAATACGCACATAGGATCTGGAGGAGGAAAATAAGAAAAAAAAATATTTAAACCAAAAACACACTATTACAAACAGTGTGGCATTCCCCTATTCCATTCCCATAGGCCGCGTGGGATGCCCCCATTCCATAGGCAGTATGGCATCCCCCCATCCCATTCCCCATATAGGCAGCGTGGCATGCCCCTCCTATTCCCATAGGCTGTGTGGGATACCCCAATGGCATAGGCAGCGTGGCATCCCCCCCATCCCATTCCCCATATAGGCAGTGTGGCATTTTCCCCCATTCCCCCACCCCATTCCCCATACAGACATTGTGGCATTTTCCCCCCATTCCCCCATCCCATTCCTCATATAGGCAGTGTGGCATTTTTCCCCATTCCCCTCACCCATTCCCCATATAGATAGAGTGGCAACCCCCCATTTCCCATATAGGCAGTGTGGCATTCCCCCTCCCATTCCCCATATAGGCAGTGTGGCATTTCCCCCCTCCCATTTCTCATATAGGCAGTGTGGCATTCCCCCTCCCATTCCCCATATAGGCAGTGTGGCATTCCCCCTCCCATTTCCCATATAGGCAGTGTGGCATCCCCAATCCCATTCTCCATATAGGCAGTGTAGCATTCTCCCCATTCCATTTCCCATATAGGCAGTGTGGCATCCCCCCCCTTCCATTTCCCATATAGGCAGTGTGGCATCCCCTATCCCATTCCCCATATAGGCAGTGTAGCATTCTCCCCCTCCGATTCCCCATATAGGCAGTGTGACATCCCCCCCCCTTCCATTTCCCATATAGGCAGTGTGGCATTCCCCCATCCCATTTCCCATATAGGCAGTGTGGCATCCCCTATCCCATTCCCCATATAGGCAGTGTAGCATTCTCCCCCTTCCGTTTCCCATATAGGCAGTGTGGCATTCCCCCCCTTCCATTTCCCATATAGGCAGTGTGGCATCCCCTATTCCATTCCCCATATAGGCAGTGTGCCCCCATTATCATAGGCATTGTGGCATTCACCCCTTCCATTTCCCATATAGGCAGGGTGCCCCACCCCCATTCCCATAGGTAGTGTGGCATTCCCCCTCTGCCCATTCCCATAGGTAGTGTGACGTTCCCCCTCCCCCCATTCCCATAGGTAGTGCGGCATCTACCCTCCACCCATTCCCATAGGCAGTGTGGTTCCCCCTAGAAGTTAAAAGCAAAAATAAAAAAGTAAAACTCACCTCTCCGCTGACACAGCTGCGCTGAGCGGCCAGCTGCATGAATCGGGTGGGCGTGGCCTGCACAGTGTTGGCGCAGACCACGCCCACCGGATTCACGGAGCCGGCTAGTAAGAAGCAGCGGCGGGCTCTGTCCCCGCCACTGCTATCGCTGTCTTTTCCGGCAGCGTTAACAGCGGCAGGGCCAGAGACAGCGCCCGCCGCTCCTCCATCTGCTGCCTCTTCCTGGGCACGGGTGAACACCCAGGTCAGGGCAGCGGGTGGGTGTGGCCACGCCCACGCCCAACGGTACAGGCCACGCCCACCTGCTGCCCTGACCTGGGAGCTCGCGTGTGCCCAGCCGGAAGAGGCAGCAGATTGAGGAGCGGAGGGCGCTGTCTCTGGCCCTGCCGCTGCTATTGCTGCCGGAAAAGACAGGGATAGCAGCGGCGGGGACAGGTGAGTTAACTTTTTTTTTTTTGCCCGAAAAGGCGCACGGACATCCCCCCCCCCCCCCACACACACACACTTTGGGGAAAAATAAGTGCGTCTTATAGGGGGAAAATACGGTATATAACATCTAGCAATAATAATGCTCATCCCAATTTGGTAGTAACCTTTCCATCAATCCCACGGCACATGCATGGGCTGTGGTGGCACTCCTGACATCTATCTGCTTGTTGAAGGGAAGTACAGGGATGGTTGCTGCTCTCCTTTCATTGGTTGTTATGACGCTCATGAATATATGCGGCATAGAACGCTGACTGGAAGAAAGCTCACACATGCCCCCTTGGATTGCTAGAGAGCAAAGCATAGTGGGTGTTTTACACAGTCCGGCATCTGAGATCAGGATGCCCGTGGAGCAAGGAACCAAAGTTAGGAGAGTAAAATCCTGGTTTTGTTCCTTTTTAAAGTGGACCAACACCCAGGGGTGATCGGCCCGGGAATCTATAAGATTACCGGGCCGATCACCTCACTCACCGTGGGACATCCGAGATCGGGATGTCCCGCGGGGTGAAACCCCCCCAAAAAAACCCAAACTCCTTACCTGATCCGCTTCCGCCGCCGCCGCCTCCCACGTGCCCCTCTAGACGATTCACAGATGGCCGGCGCGGGCGCGCGCATGGCGAGAGTGACGCGCGGGAGGCGGCGGCGGACGCGCTGTCTTGGACGCCACTGTCACCCACCCGCCTGGACGTCGGCGGGGATTGGACGGCGCGGTCAGGTGGGAGCGGGGAGAGGTGAGTTTTTTGGGGTTTCTGGGGGGTTTCAGAGAGCGGAACACCCCCGATCGGGGTGCCCCGCTGAAGTGGACCAAAACCCAGGATAGTCAAAATCCTGGGTGTTGGTCCACTTTAAGTAAACCACCTGCAGTGAAGTACATGAATTGTAGCCTTAGTTTGTGAGCAGTTCTAGGTAATGTCAGTGTCACCTGTTGAGGTCCGTTTCTCCCTAGGGTTCCGCCGCAGTATCCAGTGTCAGAGTACTTTCTGCAGGAAGCATCAGGGGCCAGAGCTGTAGGTTCCAAAAGGCAGAAATTAGATGTAAGCACTGTTTCCACAAGTGCTTTATACATAGCGTGCCATTAGGAAACAGTATGCTGAAATGTTCGTTCTGCCCTGGCACCCTTTGCTTCCTGTCAATATTTTGTCTAATTATGTTACCACAGGTGCTGCATAGTGGAAGGAGGCAGCTTGCACCAGGCCTCACCCCTGCCTCAGGCCAGGTAGCAGCTGCCTCCTATGCCTCTATGGTATGTACACCCTAGCCTGGCCAACCCTCTTTATAAATTATAACCCACCATAAAATCCATCTAACCGAAAAGCCAATGATCCATCCATTCAGTGTTCGGTAAAATATAACACCTGTACAATGTATTTTTTTTTTCTGTACTGTGAGGGATAATAAAAAACAATGTCATATTTTTGTTCATATTATATAATCTCATTGGAATGTTTCAGTCTTATATATTTCCACAAACAGATAAATCAACCGTTTGTTGAATGAGCGCCTGAATGTATAACCTACTTTATGTAAAAGATTTGTCGGCCATAAAGTGATCATTCCTGAGATTTATTGTACTATAAAGAGACATGCAGTCAAAAAAAAGGATGTCAGTCTAAACAATACGATGCTCAACCAACAAATGAATTATCATTCATTGCTCAATCGCAGTGGGCATTTCCATGGATTCATTCTAGTTTTATTGTAGTAGATTTATTGACTTTCACTCATCAATTTATTTCTGTCTTTGAAAAGCTGCTTTGTACGAGTCAACCCCTTTCAGTATGGATAGGGACAACGCCCATCAGTTAATTTTCTCTAATGCAATGACCAAAGAAGAATAGAGGTCACCTTCTGTAAAATAATATTACTTGGATTATACCCTCCCTCTTTAAAACCAAAGTTTTGGTTAAAATGTTGAGATTAAAAGTGGCATTAATACGTGTACCCATGTGACAATTATATTTAATCTTGTCTGCCGCCTGTTCCTCTCTAATAAGCTACGTACACTGTATTGTAAACTGCCTGAAAGTCTTATTGTAAGAATGGCTCTGGGCCTTTTTTTCGACTGTCACAAAGGACAAAGGGTTTCAGTGAATAAATAATTCAGAGAGGAGACAGTTGGAAGCCGCATGCATAGACTAGGCTGCAGGTGTAACAGTAGAAGCAGCCATGTTAGCGGGATTATGGGGCAGGTGCGCCTGGCTCTCCAAAGAAAACAATCATTTAGAGTTGCTCACTAGGAATACTTCTCGCCTTCTTCGTCATAGAAACTCAATCTCAGCTGTGCTGCAGGCATAATTATATATAATCATAGGAGACTAATTTTGACTTAAAACATTATTGTGTTAAAGTCTCACAAAATGAAAATATGGTTTCCCATAAGCTGACCTGTTATGAGATTAGTAACCTCACTAGAATACATCATGATTCTCCTGCTCCTCCAGTTTGTGGGGTAGCTGTATTAGGGTTGTGCTGTCAAAGAAGGGTTGCTTCAGCACTGTGATAATTTTTGTGGTGAGAAAAAAAAAATCATATTTTTTTTCCTTAGTGCAATTCAACACCATCTTTAACTTTGCACATTATTTTAAAATGTACACCGCTAAAACGGTGCTAAATTGCACTAAATTAATTTTACATTTTTTTTCTCACAAGAAACGTGAGAATAAAAAATCTCACGGTGCTGAATTAGTCCTATGGTTTCTAGATGGAGCACTAAAAACAGACAATTACATACAAATGCATATCCTTCATTACAGGGATCAAGCTAATGTTAACAATTATGATTTTTCTAATCTCTGTTATGAGAATTGTAACCTAATCTGCATACATCTTGCTTCTCTTTGTCTCCTAGCATGTGGTGTAGCTGTAGATATGATTTAAATCAGATTTTGCTATGTATATACATTGCATACATACTAGGAAGTTGTTGTGGCATGGATGCTAGAGGGAGTACAACATCAATAGTTGATATTGTACATACCATAGAGGCAGGGAGGAAAGCCGCTACCAAGCCCATGGCAGAAAGGGGCCCGACGGAGATCGCAGCTGCCTCCCCTTCCTCTATTGTATGTACAACAGTGAGAATGAGTGAAGCAGGTGGAATTGAAAGGACAAAGCCAGGGGAGAGCTGGGCTGAATAGGGTGGAGGAGGGTTGAGCAGAGAACCATACCTGGCTGGCCAATCCAGGTGATCCCGATAACTGGCCAAATGTGGGAGCTGTGCCACTATGATATGACCTGATGACTGACAGGAGGTGGGAAAGACCCACAAGGGGAGAGAGGAGAAGCCCTGCCAAGCCCATGACCACCTCACAGCCTGGTGGGGAGAGAAAAAGAAAACAGAGCAGCCACTTATGAATTCTCTTTGCTCCTCCTTGTACTTTGCAGCAGCTGATTGCTCAGTGTAACTCTGGTCCTCTTACCTTATTTTCTAGTTCTTCCTCTTTCCCAGTTGTGCTACTGTAGGGACAATAAAATTCTCCCTCCTGAGAGTGAGGACACCAGGGGAAAGGATTTCAGTTTCATTATATTTATGAGGAAATAGACAGCGAACTTAAACTCCAGGTTCCAGGAACTTAAATTACGAGGTTTGGCCACTTGATGGCAATATAGGATAAGAAATTAAGAGTTTATTTTCATAAAAAAAAGTTACTGCTTGCTGCCGGTAACACCTCCCAGCAAGCTTTGTAAAAGGCTTCCCCTGCTGCGGGTCTAGGGGTGGCCTGGCCTCCTTGATATGGACCTGATCCTTGCAGGACCCAGGAACATACCCTCCAAGACCCAAGCCTCAATATGCCTGGTCTATGAGAAGAGGTCTGACCCTCCAGCTCTGGTCTTCTCTTGGTCGCCTGTGAAGGCTAACAAGGTAACCTCCCTGCAGTGGGGGCGATGCCCTGTTGTACTTGCTCTTGTTGGAGATACTACCATTTATAGTCATGACAGTAGATGGTGTTGTCACTATTACTTATGTGTAGTCGTGCATTTCTATATTTCCTGTACATTGCAGTGAACTCATTGATTACCTTTACCTGTCTGTGAGAAATCCACCATAGTAAAGTGACCAAAACTCAGGATTTTCACTATCTTGGGTTTTGGTCCTTTCCCCTGGCTTTGGGGTGCCCCACTGTGTGAAACACCCCAGAAAACCGGGCAAACTCACCTCAAGCCCACGGCAGAGACGTGACTGCTTGTCCAATCAGCTTCTCCCACCGTGCATATTAATGTGTGGCTGGAGAAGCTGAATGGAATCCACAGCTATACACATCAGTGGCGTGTGGCATCACTTTCTCCCTTTGGCTGTGCACGACCATGCACTGCCATTCACTTGCGGAGGGCGTGGCTGAGCACAGCGGAGAAGGGAGGCGAGTGATGCCGGGCCAGCCATGCATGCGTCCTGGGCTTGGGGGAAAGGCAAGAATATCGGGCACCCTGGGGGGGTTTCACACGCCCAGGGGAGGGAGTAAGCCTGCCCTGGTATCTCATAGACTTCAGGGCAGGTTTTGGTCCACTTTAATGTGACCTTCTCTTACTCCTAAAAGACTAAGCCCCTGTTGTTGAGTAGGGGTGTTGGATATACAATACTTTGCAACAGATTCTGCTTGTCTCTGAATGTGATTTTGGGACTTTTGCTATGACAAGTTGTGACAGTAGATGGGGCTGTTACCAATACTTACTTGTAACTTGCTATGCATTTTCTGATGTGTTGTATTTCCTGTATATTCAGATCTGCTCTATGACTTATTTTCCTGTCTGTGTTATCTACCATGTAAAGTCATATTTCTCTTACTTTATGCCTGTTCCAGTAAAGCCACTTCGCTTTATACCACAAATGTACATTTGACTCCACTGCACCCAGCACCAACGCAAAAAGTACCAGTAAACGGTGTAGTAGGGTCAGTTTGACAGTGACACCTGATGACAACTGGAGAGCAGCTGCCACTCTATTAGAGGGACATCTGTGCTAGACGAGAGCCCCAACACAAACATATTAATGCCACCTCCTGCTTAAGACCCCCTGACATCTGGCTGGGGACAAATTAAAAGACCTTTGGGGAATCCAGGTAATGTTATCTTAAATTGAGGGTCATCAGGCTGGTGGTTAGAAGTACCTAAAGCCATTTTTGACTTTTGGATTGCTTTAGGGGGGCTGTTCAGCAAAAACATTAAAGCCTATACTTCTGCCTGGAAGTAGCTTACTCGTAGTCCAGCAATGTGACATGTTACTTAGGTGTGCAAAGGCATGATTAGGTACCTGAGCAATGCTGTATTACATTGTACAATATAACTGGCAAACATGCAGCTCACCCACCTCCAATGTAGCGCATTAGCATGGGATAAGGGGCCTTAGGATGGAAGGAGCCCTGCAACCCCCCTGGTACCCTCCAACCCATTTCTACCCTTACTTACTACAGGCCTACTACCCCAATGGTTGCTGACAGTAAGGGGGGTTTGCCGGAAACCCCCTGTGAATAACGTAGCATCAAGCCTGATGCCAGTCAGAGGTACCCACTGGCAAAAGCATCCCTAGCATTTTGCTGCCAGTTTCACTGCCCCATGTTAACACCCATGTGGGTGGTGAACTGGTCGATATTGGGGAGGCAATGCAGAATTGGGAAAGTTCCTTTATTATAATGCTAGTGGTGGTGGGCCAGTGGTCATTTTTAACTGCTGGCCTACTTTAAAGTGGACTAAAACCTGTATTTTCCATCTAAAGGACTCCAGAGTTGGCTGATTCGCTATCCCTGGGGCATCCCAATGTGGGAAATCATCACAAGAAATGCCATGATCCTTACCTTACAAGCAATGGCACATGCATGGGCCACAGCTTGCTTTTCTGTCTGATGCACTGCAAGATAGGGTTAGAATTACCATGAATCTATGTATATATGGAAGCATTGCTAGATACTCTAGGAAAGTTTCCTTGCAATAAATTCCCCTAATTAAACACCACCTATACCTCTATATTGGTATATTTTAATTACCACAAATTGGGCATTCCTCCGTGACTATCAAAAATACTCCTCCAAGATGCTGGGAGGAATATTTCTACTCTTTTACGCCTGGTTATAGGTGCTCAAAGCAGAAAGACAGGAGCAATAAGACAGTAATAACAGGCCACTAAACAATGACCCTGATGTGACAGCAGATGGAGGAGAGACCCCCACTTCTCAGGGGGCTTGCAGTCAATCCAACTTTTTCCTGACTTATAGGGTCACTCATGTGGGTTGTTAAAGTGGACCAAAAGCAGCCCTGGAGTCTTTTGGTTGGTGGGAGCATCACTAGCATCCTACCCGGGCCATGCGCTGCCACACCCACCATATCAGAATGGCGTGGACGTGCACAGCTGAAGGATATGAGTAATGCCCCGCCAATTGTGTGTGCAACGGAGATTCCATTCAACTTCTCCAGATTAATATGTGCAGCCAGAGAAGCTGATTGGAGGAGAGCCGTGCCTGTGCTGCAGACTCTTGTGGAAAGGTAAGAGAAGCGGGCTACTAGCAGGATTTCAATTAGCGACTTAAAACCTAGGATAGTGAGAACTCCAGGTTTATATCCACTTTAAAGCGGTCCTTCACTCTGAATAAGAGTCTATCTTATATGTTTCCCACACCCTGTACATACAGATTGGCCACATTAAAAATCATCCTACCTGCATCTACTGCATGTTATGAGCCTTTAAACATCCAAGATGGCGGCTTATGGAAGCCGCCATCTTATCAGGCAGCCTGCAAACAGGAAGTGCCTCCTGACTGTGCTGCTCTGCATTCTGGGACTGCTGACCTTTACCTGACCCCAGCTCTGCTCTGTCTGAGCAAAGCACAGCTGTAACACGGCCCCCTGTACCTTATCACACTCTCCTCTCCTCAGTAAGTGTGATGCTTCTGAGTCAAGATGGTGGCGCCCGTATCTTAAATTCCTGAACAGAGTTGCAGCCTAGTGGGGGAAAGAATAATAAGTTAGTGACTAAAAACGTAAAATATATTAACTTTAGATGCTGGGGAACCGTTTTTTAGGAGTTTGGGCTTTTCATTAAATCACGCTGAAGGTCCGGTTTAAGGCAGCAAAGTCAAAATAATGTATTAGTACAGGCTATCTTATTGCCCTAGGACCTTGACCAATAAGGAGGGATGGCTTACAACAGTCACCAGTTTTGTAGACATCCAACCTTTGTGCCTTCCCTGGAGAGCTGTCCTGCTGTGTTTTGGCCTTCAGGGGTAGTGAGGGGATAACGCTCAAGCCCTGGGCCAACCAGAATATCTCACAAGGTAAAAGGGATGCGATATGCACATTGCAGGAGCAGCAACTTCTTCTCGGGGAAGCAGACAAGGATGTAAATGTTGTGTTACTTACCCATGATATGGATGAATCTGAGGTCAGATGACAGCTTTTAAAAATTTGATTCATTTTCATTATTTACTAATGATCTTACCCAATACTTTAAAGAACAAATGGAACACTATACTTACGGCTAAAGTTAATGAGAATATCATTTTTTAGATGGGGAATTTAGCTCTTAAAGATAATCTTATTTTCTCTACTTTTTTTTTTTTAGAAAACTTGACAGGTCTCAACTATTATAGGTTCAGAAAACATTCTGTTGGAAGGGACAACTGTGCCAACTCATTTTGCCCTCATCAACTGTGATATAGTAAGCAACTGAGTTTTGAAAATCGTTGAACCACAAAATTTCATTTTGTTTTGAATAGATTTGTTCTCAAGCAGGATTACTTCGTATTTGTTTTTTAACCTTGCGGGGTGGAAATGAGTGCAAAATGCAATTGTGGCATGACTTTTTTCAATGAAATAAGTTACAACTCACATAGAGTGATTCAATAAAGTGCCAGACCCCACATGCATGAGACCCGGGGTCAGAGCAGAGTGCCAGACCCCACATGTGTATATATATAAAACATGACTCTAGTAATTTAAAATAATTGCAATTTCCAATTGCATATAAAACATAAAGCCAAGTTGCGTTCAAAATAAGTGAATTCTTCTAAAATTGCATGCGTATGCGATTCACGGACGACTAGCAACACCTTAACTTATATTCAGCAGCAGAAAGGATATCCCTACAACAGGGGCACTCAATAGAGATTTTAAGGGATGCCTCAAACAAGGACAAAGCCCTGCCTAAGCCTTTGACAGCAGAAGAAAGCTCTAGGACATACCCAGCTGTAACATTGAGAAGAAACGCCCACCATTGATTTCCAAGTATGGTTTTCTAGAAGATGTTGCCAGATGTGATATCCAGCGTGAGACCTGGGGGCAGAGCAGAGTGCCAGGCCCCACATGCGTGAGACCCGTGGGCAGAGCAGAGTGCCAGGCCCCACATGCGTGAGACCCGGGGGCAGAGCAGAGTGCCAGGTTCCACATGCGTGAGACCCGGGGGCAGAGCAGAGTGCCAGGCCCCACATGCGTGAGACCCGAGGGCAGAGCAGAGTGCCAGGCCCCACATTTGTGAGACCACGGGGCAGAGCAGAGTGCCAGGTCCCACATGCATGAGACCCGGAGGCAGAGCAGAGTGCCAGGCACCACATGCGTGATACCCGGGGGCAGAGCAGAGTGCCAGGTCCCACATGCATGAGACCCGGGGGCAGAGCAGAGTGCCAGGCCCCACATGCCTGAGACCCGGGGGCAGAGCAGAGTGCCAGGCCCCACATGCCTGAGACCCGGGGGCAGAGCAGAGTGCCAGACCCCACATGCGTGAGACCTGGGGGCAGAGCAGAGTGCCAGGCCCCACATGCGTGAGACCCGGGGGCAGAGCAGAGTGCCAGGCCCCACATGCGTGAGACCCGGGGGCAGAGCAGAGTGCCAGGCCCCACATGCGTGAGACCCAGGGGCAGAGCAGAGTGCCAGGTCCCACATGCATGAGACCCGGGGGCAGAGCAGAGTGCCAGGCCCCACATGCCTGAGACCCGGGGCAGAGCAGAGTGCCAGGCCCCACATGCGTGAGACCAGGGGGCAGAGCAGAGTGCCAGGCCCCACATGCGTGAGACCCGGGGCAGAGCAGAGTGCCAGGCCCCACATGCATGATACCCGGGGGCAGAGCAGAGTGCCAGGCTCCACATGCATGATACCCGGGGGCAGAGCAGAGTGCCAGGCTCCACATGCATGAGACCAGGGGGCAGAGCAGAGTGCCAGGCCCCACATGCCTGAGACCCAGGGGCAGAGCAGAGGGCCAGGCCCCACATGCATGATACCCGGGGGCAGAGCAGAGTGCCAGGCCCCACATGCATGATACCCAGGGGCAGAGCAGAGTGCCAGGCTCCACATGCATGATACCCGGGGGCAGAGCAGAGTGCCAGGCCCCACATGCATGATACCCGGGGGCAGAGCAGAGTGCCAGGCTCCACATGCATGAGACCAGGGGGCAGAGCAGAGTGCCAGTCCCCACATGCTTGAGACCCGGGGGCAGAGCAGAGTGCCAGGCCCCACATGCATGATACCCGGGGGCAGAGCAGAGTGCCAGGCCCCACATGCATGATACCCAGGGGCAGAGCAGAGTGCCAGGCTCCACATGCATGAGACCAGGGGGCAGAGCAGAGCACCAGGCCCCACATGCATGATACCCGGGGGCAGAGCAGAGTGCCAGGCCCCACATGCATGATACCCGGGGGCAGAGCAGAGTGCCAGGCCGCACATGCATGATACCCGGGGGCAGAGCAGAGTGCCAGGCCCCACATGCATGATACCCGGGGGCAGAGCAGAGTGCCAGGCCCCACATGCATGATACCCGGGGGCAGAGCAGAGTGCCAGGCCCCACATGCATGATACCCAGGGGCAGAGCAGAGTGCCAGGCTCCACATGCATGAGACCAGGGGGCAGAGCAGAGCACCAGGCCCCACATGCATGATACCCGGGGGCAGAGCAGAGTGCCAGGCCCCACATGCATGATACCCGGGGGCAGAGCAGAGTGCCAGGCCGCACATGCATGATACCCGGGGGCAGAGCAGAGTGCCAGGCCCCACATGCATGATACCCGGGGGCAGAGCAGAGTGCCAGGCCCCACATGCATGATACCCGGGGGCAGAGCAGAGTGCCAGGCCCCACATGCATGATACCCGGGGGCAGAGCAGAGTGCCAGGCCCCACATGCATGATACCCGGGGGCAGAGCAGAGTGCCAGTCCCCACATGCTTGAGACCCGGGGGCAGAGCAGAGTGCCAGGCCCCACATGCATGATACCCGGGGGCAGAGCAGAGTGCCAGGCCCCACATGCATGATACCCAGGGGCAGAGCAGAGTGCCAGGCTCCACATGCATGAGACCAGGGGGCAGAGCAGAGCACCAGGCCCCACATGCATGATACCCGGGGGCAGAGCAGAGTGCCAGGCCCCACATGCATGATACCCGGGGGCAGAGCAGAGTGCCAGGCTCCACATGCATGAGACCAGGGGGCAGAGCAGAGCGCCAGGCCCCACATGCATGATACCCGGGGGCAGAGAAGAGTGCCAGGCTCCACATGCGTGAGACCCGGGGGCAGAGCAGAGTGCCAGGCCCCACATGCGCGAGACCTGGGGGCAGAGAAGAGTGCCAGGCCCCACATGTGCGAGACCCGGGGGCAGAGAAGAGTGCCAGGCCCCACATGCGTGAGACCAGGGGGCAGAGAAGAGTGCCAGGCCCCACATGTGCGAGACCCGGGGGCAGAGAAGAGTGCCAGGCCCCACATGCGTGAGACCAGGGGGCAGAGAAGAGTGCCAGGCCTCACATGCATGAGACCAGGGGGCAGAGCAGAGTGCCAGGCCCCACATGCGTGAGACCAGGGGGCAGAGAAAAGTGCCAGTCCTCACATGCATGAGACCAGGGGGAAGAGCAGAGTGCCAGGCCCCACATGCGTGAGACCAGGGGGCAGAGCAGAGTGCCAGGCCCCACATGCGCAAGAACTGGGGGCAGAGAAGAGTGCCAGGCCCCACATGCGCGAGACCCAGGGGTAGAGAACAGTGCCAGGCCCCACATGCGTGAGACCAGGGGGCAGAGAAGAGTGACAGGCCTCACATGCATGAGACCAGGGGGCAGAGCAGAGTGCCAGGCCCCACATGCTCCTAGTGTTCTCAGCTGTGACATCCAAGGATGCCTCAGTCAGCAGGACATGCAAGATCTCACATCTGTTCCTGAATCAGGGAAATCAATCAGTGCTGAATCAACCCTATAATCATCATCCTAACAAGCTGGTGTGTAGCCTCTTTGCTGTTATATAATAATCTCCATTGGACATTTATGTAGGGCCACCTGCAAGAATCACAAGTTTGTGAAATGCATGTAAATCTCGGTAGTTAGTGTATGGGAAAGCTTTTCAATTATTAGTATGCAAGTCTTCTATTGCCCACTTGGTGGCAGGATAACATTTAACACTACAATTAAACACATTCGGGTGCGGAATTACACCATTGCAGATCGCTTTTTGTTTAGTTTGTGCTTAATCTATGTTGACTGCACTTTGTTTTGATTCCTTCACCTCTATTATTCATATCACACACTCCTTTATTTGCCATTTCATTTATTTTTGCAATTTGGGCAAACTTTCACTATACTTTTGCCATTTTGCTCCTCTGTATGCATAGTGGTAATGATATGTAATACTGCATACATACAGTAAGTCAGTCCTGTCCAGCAGCCAATTCTTTAAGTGCCAATTTTTTTGATGCATTTAAGAATGAGACCAAAATTCACATCACAACATCCATGCCATTTTCAATATCATCATTCATCTGATTTGAACCATGTATCTTCTTTTACCCACAGGTATGCAATTGTATCATCTCTGCTACAATCACTGTAAAATCCACATATGCTACTTTTTCTTTTATCTAATATGTATCTGAACTGAATGTTTGATCAACTATGCTACAATCACTGCATAATCCATATGCTGCTTTTCTTTTGCCATGTACACTTTTGTTACTTTACAGTTGTCAACTGTTATCTGCATTCCTGCTAGACACTGTCTATCCCCCCTTTTGACCTTCCATGGGCTATTTTTTTTTTTTATCGCCCAATAATCAAGATGCATAGAGGCTGATTTAATGCTAGCGCCACATAGTGCCTAGTGAGCATCTGTGTAGCTGCGCTCAGAACGACCGCTAGTAGATGTTGCAAGTGGGTGTTGGGTGCTCTAACCTAGCATAGCAACCGGACAAGTGATGCTGTAGTATCCTGTCCAGCAGTGATAAATGTCATGTGTGCAGGGCACTGTAGAAGCGCACTCCCTGATTCACTGCACAGCCAATCACGAATGCTGGGTGTGTTCCAAGGTCAAAGCGCCCATGGCTCTACACTACATCTAACAGGACAATGTTGCAGCAAGCGATAGGTAGCACCAGTTAAGTGCGTCCGGCACTCAGCACTGAAGCCCGTATTCAAGAAAAGAAAAAACACTCACACAGTGCCGGCGCTCTGAAACTGAGCGCTCTGGCATAGAGCACACGATGCTGTGTGATAAAAGTCTGTTTTTCAACACATATCCACCAGTACCAGAGCGAAAACACATGGAATGACATTGTTTTAGCACTGTGACAATGATACTGCAATGGCAGACCTGCACATACAATTCTGCATAAAAAAACAAAAAAAGTGTTTGTTTGCAGGGCAGGAGATGGCAAACAATGATTGCAGTTTACCATTGCAATGTATGTGAGAGCGCCACTGAGCGACAGGTTAGTACCTGGTGATGCTGAACCTGGAGCATCGGCGCTATACACTGAGCCGACGCTAGTAATACATGTGACGCGCTGCTAGAGGCGTTCACTAGATTAGCTTTCTTAAATGTGGTTTTCACATACAGTGCCCAGCTTTCACCCGACGCTACGTGCCACTACCTGGCGTTATCGTTTCTTAAATATCCCCCATAGTTAATCTTACCTGTCCCCAATTAATAACTCCATTTGACACTTTTGCTAGCAATCCTTAGCTAATTACACATCCTCTCTGCAAACTGCATGAACTAAGCGAGCTAGCTGGAAGTCCTGTCTAGTGCTGGCAGCCAATTCTTAAAGTGCATTTAAGAATTAGACCCAAACTGAACCAGATGTGATCTGAAGGGATTAGGCCCAAAACCCTGCTTTTCAAAAACCATCTATTACAGTGATAGTATTACAATGATTTTAATAGCACCAATAATATTCATGCACTGCTCATAGCTCAACATAAACCACAATCTCCTTCTACATGTAAGTCAATCTGTATCTGCCCATCCTTTTTACCAACCCCATAGCTTAGCAGTCGAGTTGGCATCTCCTTCCCTAAAACAATCTTTATTTGTTCAACACTTACCAAAACATCCTCTTTTTGCTGGAGAATATATGGCCGTGGTCCTCCCTCTCAGCCTGCAAAGCCCATCTCCACACTCTCTGCTCCTCTCAGCCTCCTGCAAAGCCCATCCCCACACTCTCTGCTCCTCTCAGCCTCCTGCAAAGCCCATCTCCACTCTCTGCTCCTCTCAGCCTCCTGCAAAGCCCATCTCCACACACTCTGCTCCTCTCAGCCTCCTGCAAAGCCCATCCCCACACTCTCTGCTCCTCTCAGCCTCCTGCAAAGCCCATCTCCACACTCTCTGCTCCTCTCAGCCTCCTGCAAAGCCCATCTCCACACTCGCTGCTCCTCTCAGCCTCCTGCAAAGCCCATCCCCACACTCGCTGCTCCTCTCAGCCTCCTGCAAAGCCCATCTCCACACTCTCTGCTCCTCTCAGCCTCCTGCAAAGCCCATCTCCACACTCTCTGCTCCTTTCAGCCTCCTGCAAAGCCCATCTCCACACTCCCTTCTAACACTCACATCTATCCAAACGCCAATCAATCTGGCAATCTCATCTATATCAGCCATATTCCACTCCACTAACACTGCTGTTTGTTCACTATGGAATGCGCACTCAGTGTATAACAAACACACCTCTATTCACCATTTGTTCATCACTAACTCCTTCACCATCCTCACCTAACTGAAACATGGCCGACTCCCCCCCCCCCCCACCCCAGACATAATCTCGTCTGCTGCTCTGTCATATCGGGTTTCCAGTTCAGCCACATCCCCAGACCCGACAACAAACAAGGTGGGGGTGTTTGTGTCCTGCTTTCTGACTACTTCTTTACCCCAATTCCCATCTTGCCTTCACTATCCTTTCTTCATTTGAAACCCACCGAATCCACCTATACCCCCCCTTCCACCTTTAAATTGCAGTCCTCCACACGCTTGACCTTAGCTTCTGCCCTGTATCTAACTTCTCTTCTCTGACCCCAAACTCTTTCCTCCGCTGCTTGTAACATGCGCTCACAGGCCATTCTGAGTAGAAACCTATGTGATCTTGATCTTCAGTGTTTCTCTAGTTCTTTGCAACCTCTCCAATCCTTACCCTCTTTCTCCAACACTGCAAACTTGCATTACCATACACACACTAACCTCTGCTCTGGTCTCAGTTGCCCCCTCTCCTACAGCCACCCTCGCAGACAAATCTGGCTCAACACAGGTTGAAAAGGCACTCTTGAGTCACTGAAAGGAAAAGGCAGAAGACCAAACCCATGGTAAGGAACTAAGGAATGCCCCTTTATCTGTTAGACAAGCATACTTCAATTCGCTCAAAACCCCAACTATTCAACACATTCACACACTACTCCGTCCACAACCTCCCAAATCACAGTGGAGGAATTTGCCCCTCTTTCTTTAAGGATAAAATTAATGAGATCCAAGCAGGAGTCGGCTCCCTAATCTAATTACTCTACCCAACTCTGTCTCGGACCAGTACAGCGGCTGTACATTACTCAAAAAACTCTCCATGGACCCCTCTGTACTAACCTATTACTGGCCCATCTCGCTACTCGCCTTCACATTCAGACTTCTAGAATAGCACGTCCACTCAGAACTTGCACTCCACATCGCCGCTAACGCCTTAATAGATCCCTTCCAGTCCAGTTTCTACACCATTAAAACTTCCCTTACCAATGTCACAATCTACTAACCGCAAAATCCAAGGGCAAGTATTCCATTCTTATCCTCGGTTTTTGATATGGTTGGCCACCCACTTATATTCCAAATACATGCCTCCCTAGGAATTTAAGATTTTGCTCTCTCATGGCTCCCCTCTTACCTCTCAGGTCACACTTTTAGTATATCCCACTCTAACACTTACTTTTTTATTGAGTAAAATCAATAATATACAATATATAAAGTATATACAAAGTTACAATAAATTACAACAGATTTTACAGGGTCACATAGCAAAAGTCATAGTGGTCTACCGAAAACTGCTAATATAATACCCTTACCCGGTACTACAGACAGTGGGTCATCGGTAGTGTTGCCAAATGCGGCGAGTTTCTTACAATTGTTCTGCATGAGGCCTCCTTCTGACAAGGGCCAGTAGCAGCTTCCTTCCCTACCTCTATGGTATGTACACCAATGGCTGTAGAAAAAAAAATCTCAAGGCATCCAGACTACACGGTAGTCATCTGATTGCTTTCTCAATTCAGAGGGAGTTGTACAGGAATCTAGCAGCAATAAGTAATCCATAGAGTCTGTCTACCCTAAACGAATATGAAGGGGGCTGTTGATTGCATTAGCATGACTGGAGCTATTGGGTGTACTGCCTTGTGTGCGGACACTGCAAATGGACACTTCTACAAGCAAAAACATACAACGGCCCTATAGGGCCGAAATTTTACTTGAAAGTGGACTCCGCCCTCCTGGGGCATCCTGATTTGGGATGCCCTACTGTGTGAAACACTACCATTTTCCTGTCATCTTTACCTTACCACGAACCCATGGCGCAGGCACAGCTCTCCTGCAATCAGTTTCTCTGGCTGTGCATATTAATGTGTGGCTGCAGAATCAAACGCCAGCTGCACAAATGATCGGTATGTGGTATTACATCCTTCGGCTGTGCACGGCTATGCTATGAGTACGATGGCGCCGCTGGCAGTGCATGCTGGGGGCAAGCCCAGTTCGGAATATCCCAGGGAGAGGGAATAGAGCTTAAAATAATCACAAATACTGTTTAGATTGGAAGTAAGGTTCACATTTCTTAGCAAAACACAAACTGACAGACACGATTCTTATTGTTTATTGCTGGTTTAATATAGAAAAGTTTATTCAGCAAGCTCCCATATCAAATGGGGGGGGGGGTTGGAAAAAGGGATTTTTGCACATAAATGAATGCTTGATAAGGGGGGGGGGGGGGCTCTAAAACAACTTGAGGTGGGTTGTGGGGAAAACAATGCAGTGTGATTTTCATGCTTTGTTGAAAAGAAAGAATTGAAAAAATTAAAAACAGCACCTCCAGAACAGACGTCTAGCCTTATTACAATGCAGGAGTCATCAAAGCACAATAACTATTTTTCAGCTCTCTGAAGTTCTGCCATTTCCTTTCATAGATTGTAAAATGACATGTGAATTTCTGTTAAAAAGAAGAAGAGGAGAGAAATCAATAACGTAAGACAGACACCCTGGATAAACATGTAAATAAACTAAACACCACATTAAGACATTAAAGATAAGACACACACACACACTAGCTAGAAAACAAGGTTTTTTAATCAAGCAGTGTGCATCCCAAAAAATAAAAATTCACATATTTTGGCTAAAGTCAAGAAGGGTATAGAATAGAAAAGAAAATATTTTAACTTTAAAATTAAATGTTTTGGTTGGACCAGAACTGCAAAACAGGTTTACATAAAAGAATCCTATGGATTCGGCACTGCAAGAATTTATTTCTATCAATTTTTTTTGTGAGAATGTTCTTCGTTCGTGCACACCTGGCAAATGCAACTGGCTACCAGCAACTAGATGGATAATCCTAATTAGATGCATTACTGTCACAAATTATATCATTTGTAGCTCATTTATTGATACTGCAACAAATTATATTTACCTTGTTGATCGCCGATGTCTTGGGGTCACATGGCTGAGTAAGGTCATAGTCGGTAGATAATTCTGTTTTGCAATTAGTTTCCCCAATCTCAGTGGTTAGATTGTATAGTGTTCCGGCAACAACCTTTAGTAAAAATAAACAAAAAATCTTAGAAGAGGTTACTAAGATGCTTTTATGACTGGTGTGATAATAAACTGCAGTGTTTATGCAGTGATGGCTTTAAAACGTTACTATGTCTCATTAAATGACCCGTCCAGGTACACATGCATCTCAAAATCTCAGATTATATGCAGTTGCATTATGTATTCCAAGCTAAGCAGCTTTCTTTGCTTCATTTTCAGGCTTGCGGCTGGGCTCTCGTTACTGTGGTCAGAGACCTCTTTAGGTTGTGCACACTGTAGCACCCAGTGTTGTCCCCACCAAGCGGGGAAAAGAAGTTACATAATAATATTGCTGGCACCCGTGGTCCGGGGTCCTGTAGAAGAGAAGCTTTTGCTTTGTTCTGCACATGAGCAGTAAACACAGAACAGGTGACATCTCATGCCAACACAGCAGCCTTGGTAGATAGATGCTAACCGGTGTGTTCTCACGGCACACACAGGATGGGGAGCGACAGACTGCAGGAGTCTCTGGGAAATGTGAGGATATATAAATTATTTTTCCTTAGGTATCGTGCACATTGTTGAGTCCCGGGGTGAGCTTAAGGGCAGCTTTTTTTTGGAGGGCACACTGTGTCTTGGGGGGAGGAAAGGGGTTGCATGGCTGTGGGGGAGGGGAGCAGGGGGAACATGGTTCTGGAGTAGGGAAGAGGGGCGCCATGTGGCAGCTAAATCTGGCACTGTACTTGTTTTGATCCGTTTAAGTCATGGGGGGTGGGGGGTTACAGCAGACCAAAAGACTGTTTGAATCATCCCAAGATACCCTTTTAGGACATATTCAGAGTGTAAAATCCCACTGTGAGGATCCCATGTTGTTGCTCTTGGGCAGTGGCCATCTGCTGAACCCCAGTGGCTGTTATCAACTATGTGGGTCACTAGGTTGGCAGGGAGGGAGCGCAGAAGTGTGTGGAGGTGGGGTAAAATACTGTAGTCTCACACAGGGCGCCTTCCATATTAAGGTGGGCCCTGCAAGACACTTGATAAAACATGCAAATAGAGTCATTTTATGCATGGTGTGTCTGATCTGCTGTACTAGGTTTATTCAGAAAACGCACTATATCTATGGTCATTAACATTGCCTGTTTGTGCATCTTCAAAAGACATGGACCACCAACTCTTGAAACCCTAGTCGGCTTTGAAATCTCTGCTTGAGAGAGTCCTTGCTGATGTAACATAATGACCTTGCATTGGTATACGACACTTGACATGAAGCTGTCCACAACTCCACCTTTGCAGCAAAGTTTGACTATTCCTGAACCAGTTCTAAGCCACCTATACAACATCCTCTCTCTGCTTAGTTACAGTTAATTACTGTATTTCAACCTGCATATGAAAATGATGATCATAATTATCAACCGTTTGGTATAGTTAGGCAACCACTTATATGTAATCCCACAAAATTGACTTTGTGCAACTGTACTTATATGAATTAATGAGGTTTGAAGGCAAAGCACAGTCACAAGATATAAAAAGAGGAAGAGGAAGAAGACAACAGGCCCAAATTCCAATATATATAATAATCATCCACAACTAATTCAAAGAGCAGCACAAGGGAGGGAAACCTGTATGCTGCCCTTCTGGATGGATGTTTAGAAAATATGTTACCAGTTAACTAACTTGAATTTTCTCAAAACATCCTCAGGGCAGCATACCACTGAGAGGATAAACAAGATATTACCTATATTGGGTGGGAAAAGCAGCTTGCGATACACTTCTACCGAATGACCAATTTTGTAAGGCGATTAGGTCCAAGTGGTAATGGTTAGCTAATGGACTATTGGCTCTACTCCAAGCTCCAGTCTGCCTAAGATACTCCAATAGGCAATTCCTGATATCCAAGGCACAGAAACAGCAAGAGAACGGCGATTACTTGTAGAAGGAAGAATCATGAAGAATCAGCGCATCTATCCCTATCACTTGATCGGAGGGGGTCGAGAGAGAAAAACTGTTTGTGGTTTCGCCTGGAGGTGAAAAGATCCACCTCCGGGACTCCTCTTAAGGCACAAATCTGGTTGAATACTTCCTGATTCAGAGACCATTTAGCTTCCCATAGAAGTGATCGACTGAGAAGTCCACCACCTTATTTAGAGATCCCTTTAGGACAAAGACAAGAGTTTCCTTTCTGCCTAAGACAGAATTTCTCCCGTTCGTTGTTGTAGGATGGATGACCTTCTCCTCCTTCCCCTGCTGATACAGATACGCTACTGCTGTCACGGATTGGACCTGAACATGATGGCCCTGAAGGCGTTGGGAGAATGCAACTAGTGCTTCCTCGACCGCCCCTTATCCTCTGAGGTTTGACGAGAAGCAACTCATCCTTTTGGACCATGTCCTCTGAGAGGTCAGGGGTCCACAGTGAGCTCCCCATCCCCATGAAGAGGCAACTGTAGTCAGGAACATGTCCTTGGGGTCTGACTAGGATAGACTGTCTGCAAATCTGTTCTTTTCCAGCCAACAACTTAGGGAGGCCATTATTTATCCCAAGATTTGTCCCACAATCTAAAAAAAAAAAAAAATGGAGCTAAAAAGTTCTTGAATTAAACTGGCCCCATCTTATTTAGGAGGAAGGATGAGGTCATCATTCCTAAAATTCTCATTGCTTGTCGATTCGTGACCGCTTTACTGGACTGAAGTATTGCTTCTGAGAGAGCCACTACCTTTAATTGTGGCCGAAAAATCTTCTGAAGGACCGTAGTGACTGAACTATGCTGGACTTTTGGAAGTTTATCATCCAGCCTAACTAGAGCAAAACATTTTTGTCAGATTAAAGTGTTGACAAAGCTTCTCCAGACTTAGGTCAAAGTGGAGGAAGTTGTCTAGGTAGGCTAGTATACAGATCCTCCTCTGTCTCCAAACGACCAGAGGCTCTGCCAAAATATTTGTGAAGATGCTTGGCACCTAGGCTAGGCAAGCAAACTGGAAGTGTAGTGTCCAACCCTCTAGAACCACTGCAAACTGCAAGAAGGTCTGAGCTGACTGACTCATTCGCACCTGCCAATAGGCATCCTTCAGGTCTATACCCACCATAAAAAAATGTTAGGAGAAGATAGACTCCATGTTGGATTTTTGTATTTTACAACTAGATTCAGAATGAAGAGAAGGCCTCCGGAGGACTTCTTTACCAAGAAAATGCTTGAATAGAAACCCCTTCTCTGCCTGGGATCCGGGGTAATATATCAACCATACAAGTACATGAAAAATAAATAGCTCTGATAAAGGGGGCTTACCGGAGCAGTGCTGAACCCCTTCATCCCTGACTGAACGGATGATGGAGTATGCGATGGAGGTGTATTGTTCGTGGGGACTGAAGAACATTGCTCTGGAAAAGAATATTGTGTGTATTGTATTGTGAAGGGGGGACAGAGACCTGTAGAGTCACCTCGGTCTGGTCCACCATGGTCTGGTGTGTGGTAGAGGTGCCTCTCTTTTGAGCTCCATAAAAAAAGGAGAGAAGGAAGGAGTAGAGCAGACAGACACAGAACAGTTGCAGACACCAATCTCTACTCCCCCAATACGTTAAAAAGGTGTGCACTAGCTGTTTTTATAGGCACTGCAAATGGGAGGTGGTACTGTGCTCCACAACAGAATGCAGTTTACCAGTGCATTACTCGGAAGCACCTCAGACGGGCCCAAGGATCCGCTGCCTTAAGAGTGACTGGGACACTTAGAGGACCACATAAAAAGCCTTGGGGGGGGGGATATCGCACATGTTCTCTAGATTAAATTAATGCAGGAAAAGACAAAAGTACTGTGCTTTACAGAAAACACACACTTACCCCATTAACTATGGGAGCATGTGTTCTATTGTGTCTCTCAGCAGCTGCAGCCCTGTCCGCTGATCGGAAACCTCCCGCTTACTGAGAACAGTGGTGTTTTCTTTTTGTAGGTTTAGTAACCCTTTAATTTCATCAGACATGATTTGGGATTGTGGATAAGTCTCTGTGGCATCAAGGGTTAAACAATTAGGCTGGGAACCTATGCTGCACATTTTTCACAAACTTCCAATCAGTACACTTTATGAAGCCAGGTGTAGACTCAGGGTTAGCAATTCTCAACAAAACAGTATGTTCCTCTGCTCTTTTACAATCCATTGTCCATTGTGTGGTCATCATTAACATTACACTAATTTATTACCGTTGCATCTACCCTAGGGTGCTGTGGGTCTACTTGATCCCTAGCAGGGAACAGGGTGGGACCTATATCCTAGGTACCTGCCCCCTTTCCAGACCACTATCTGTAGTAGGCAGGTCTGTTTCAGAGGGACAGGCTTTCACTTCTAAACCATCTAGCAGACATGTTTCAGCCTCTATACTAGCAGGAACAATCTGGGTTAATTCTAACATTGGAGTCTGCTGAACATTTAAAGTTGACCAAAACCCATGCCCCAACAGTCCTGGAATCTATAAGATGCCCCACTGTGTGAATCATCCATGTTGTCTGGAAACTCACCTTCTTTCCCAGTCCAACGGCACATCGCTATACCTTTAGCAGGGCTGGTGCCCATGGCAGGCATTTGTGAGTGGCGTGAGCATGCTCTTTGTTAGAGGGTAGCACACTGATTGTAGGGGAGGCTGCGCATGCACCATATGACCAGGGAAGGGCGAGTCAGATCGGCGACCTGGGAGGTTTCACACACAGTGGGGCATACCCGAGCGAAGGCAAGGACCAAGACCCAAGATAGTCAAAATCCTGGGTTTTGGTCCACTATAACTGAGGAACACATGTATTAGTCACATTGGCAACAACAACTGCGTTTTGGCCCAGCTTTAACTTCTGTAACCTGCAGCAAGTTGCCATTGGTCATCTGGGTTTTGTTTGCTACAATTTCAACATTATCAGCATCAAACATTAAATACATCTCTGAAGCTTTCTCAATACAACCTGTATTTTCATAACATTTTGAGAAAGGTAAGTTATCATTACCCTTTTCAGTTTCGTAGGAGTTCAGTTCATTGTCCAAGTAAGGTGTGAGCTCAGCTGCACACATAGCGTAGGCAGCTTCCTTTACGTGATCGTCCACTTTAGCCCCCTCACACCATGGGGAAAGGAGAAATCTGCAGCAATTCCACCAACATAAGGACACTTTAATGCAGAGTATCTGTTTTGAGCATGCACTTTTATTAACTGAACATTGCACTTGGTAAAAGGGTCTTTCACCTTGTTTTGCAGAATTCTAAGTTCAGCAGCTACAAACAATGCTGACTGGGTCATTTCCAACCCAGCCCCAGCAGAACATCGAACCACATGACCATGAGTTGAGCAATAAACTCCTGGTCACCATTTCTGGGTAGGTTTCCTCTCTATGGGAGCAGGTCCTTTGCTGCACAGCCATGCACCATTTGGGAGCTCTGCCCCTTTAGGCCATGCCGTTTCAGGCTTTGCTCTATCTACTGGGCTTATTCACACATTGCCAGTCTCCTGGAACTATTTCCACCATGTTCATCATGTTCTGCTGCCATATTCACATTCGGTTGGTACTCTGCATCACATTTGGATGTCACCCTTTTTGGAGCAAAACCTGTACTGAAGCCCTTGCAGATGGTAGCACATTTTGGCCCCTTTGTAAGCCCGGACTTCCTCCTGTTCGGTGAATGCTTGGGGCCCACAGCAACCGCTCTCACCCATGGCATTAGCTCCTTTCAAGTCCTTTAAACGTGTATGTCTCTTTAAGACTGGGCTTATCTGTTTTTATTTACTTGCTTATTAGACCAAAATAAACTAACAATAACACTTACCAAGCTAGACCGATTCAGGGCAGACAGCCCTTTTTATATTCCCTATTTCAGTTCCAGACATAAAATGACCTTCGTCTCTACTTTAGTTATGCATCAAACACATTGCCACAGAGTTTATATTGGTCAAATACACCTGACACATTTGAAATATACCCGAAAGGTACTACTTCCATACCAAAGAAAATGCACATCCTTCCTTTCTCTATTACAGAAGGCCGCAAATTCCTATATCTATATAGCCTAATTACCCTTGTCAATCAAGCCATTCTACTGAGAATGAGTGGCATATTTCTTTTTGCTTAATATCAATATTGGGGATTTATGGTTCACTGTATAATGTATATATACACACACACACACTATTTGAATGTATTTACTACTGTAGATACCAAGATAATACATGTTGGAACTTCATACTGGACTAGACGGTAGATGGGGCTTTCAGACTCTTCTCTTATTACTTTGGGGGGGGGGGGGGGGAAATCGTATCCATTTTCAGGTGGCATATTGGAAAATGTCTTGGGGAATGTAAGGTATTTTGGGAAAAGTAAGACATCTTAGGAAGCTTTTCAGAAGGTCATGGACTTATGTCTTTTCAGGGTAGAAAAAAGGAAAATTTATTAAATTAAGCCACACCCCCACATTGAGGCATGGGAGGTATGTTATGTCATACAGCACTAGATGGTAAGAATTATTTTTACTCTTAGTTCTGCTGTCAGAGCATTAACACTTTACCTGAGATTTAGCAGCGACGACACAAATAAGCTTCAATACGTTTTGACTATTTGAATCTTTGCAGTATTGAGCAGTGGCAAAGCTGGCTACATCTTGAATTTCTTCATCATTAGGGTTACGGTCAGTCCATCCACCAACCAAACGGTGGGAAGCATCAGACTGAAGGCAAAATGCAATTAGCAACAGGTAGAATCCAGCAATCATGTTACCTGAAAGATGAATGATGGAAGAATTAAAGCTTTATTTTGGAAATTGATACCAAAACTAAATGGCCCTTGTGGGAGAAGAAGAAGAAAGAAGAGCTTTTATTTTTCTTCTACAGTAGTGAAATGCACTTGCGTGGTTTTTAATTCAAATAAACGAACATTCTTCCCATGTGTGTGTGTGTGTGTGGGGGGGGGGGGCGGTGGTTGTCACAGATTGAAAGATCTGAGATCAGACAGCAGTAGCGGGGCAGCTTTTTATTGATCTGAGGGGACATTTGTTAGTCAGATGGAGGCCACACTAGGATTGCAGTGTTGGTTTTCAGTCAGCAGCTGATGGATAATGCTGCTTTCAGTTCTTCTGTGCGAGTATGGCCGTTCCACTAATGGAAGGGAGGGGCTTGTGTGTTATATCTAAGTACTATTAGTTACTAATTGACTAGAGGGCATGGTTGTGTTGGGAAGGCATGGTAGGAAGCTTATAGTACTAAAAAAAAAATTGAAAAGATTACCCGTAAAAGAGTAATTATACTTTCAGTGGCATATTTAAAAGTTTTCTTTATTGTGTACCAAAATGATGTCATTGAAGTGCTAAACTTATTGTAGGGTGCTGGTGTAGGTAAGCATTAACAGCTAGAAAGATTACAGCCTTCATTTAGGAGTAGCTTAAAGAGAGACTTTATATAGTCGATTTTCGGTACATAGTTGGCAATAGAATAGAATAGTAGTTGTATTGGTTAAAAAAAAAAAAATAGATGCCAGTGGTAAGTATATCTCCATAGACAAAGGCTACACAGCCTAGATTGGGAATAGGTATCACTGAAATGTTAGAAGATTCTAGGAAGCAGAAAACAGTTTAGGCATGAACTGAAATAAATAGTAAATGGTCACACTGTTCACATTAAGCAGGTGTTGATGAACATGTAAAACATGAGTGGACGTGGTCTTGGGAGAAAGAAAAAAAATGGAAGGTTATACAGAAGGAACCCTACTCTAAGTTTAGCGTTCTTCTAGAAGTTGAATGTAAGAGAGGAGTCAGAGAGGAGGAGGGTGTCCACAGTACATAAAGCTACCAGTGAGCTTGCTCAAGAGAAAGATCTGGGGCAACCCTAAAAAGCTGACCTATAGTGTCCAGTGTAGGGATGCAAAGCCAGCAGTGACCTGCTCAGCAGCTAAAAGTGAAGCCTTTAGACAGGATTTTGGCTAAAGTACTTCTAACACAAATGTTTATTTTACATTCCAGAAGAGGAAAAACAATAAAACAAAACACCAAAAACCTGACAAAATGGAAGTTTATCTTTAAGGTGGAGCTTCAGCCACAACTAAACAAAGGCCAAATCATGCACGTTTAACCATACTCATTGGGATCTGGCAAACAATTTATCGGGATCTGGCAAACAATTTATCGGTTTCTGCCAGTATGCAGGCATAAAAACAGGCCCAAGTCAAGTTCTTCTAATTAAGAGGAGCCAACTGGCATCTCTCAAGATGGGTGGGAAAATTTCTTACGATGAAGACACTGTTGACAAGTGACCAAAAAAGGTCATATTTCTCTAACTCAAGGCAGCCACACTAGTATTTTGCTGAAAGCAGAAGAGGTTACTGCTTTTCTGCTTTGGGGACAGGAGACCACACCTAGACCAGTCTAACTGAGAAGGTTTATTTTTAAACCTTTAAACCAAAATGCAGGATCGTCCCTAAAAACGTACCTTCCCAACGTTTCCACAGTGCATGTGTGGCCTTTAGTTCAACTTCCACTTTATGCCATGCTTATTAATACACAGCATAAGGCCCTGCTTCAGGCAGAGCTTCAGGATATGGAAAGAAATTTATCAGTTGTGGTATTTTGATGTGATGTGACTGATGTGATATTGTAAACATGCAGTAAGATTATGTGTGTGTGATTCATTGTATAATTAATGTTAATGTTGTGGAATACTACATACCAGAAACTAAGTTTTACAAAAAGGCCAGTTGTTTAATTGATTTGCCTATTTGGACTATCCTGGGTTTTGGTCTTTGCCCAATCGGGGATGCCCAGCTCTGTGAAACCCCCCAGGTCGCCGGATCTCACTCAGCCTTTCTTGGTCCTATGGCGAATGTGCAGCCTCACGTCCAGTCAGTGCGCTCGGATCCGAGCATGCTGGCAGCCGCATCCCCCACTACCCTTTAACATGGAGCGTGCCCGCACCAGCCATTCACAAATGCATGCCGTGGGCACACACGCCCTGCTGAAGCAAAAGTGGGGCCACTGCCTGGACCAAAATCGGAGGTGAGTTTTTGGGTGACCTGGGGGAGGGGGTTGACACAGTGGGGCATCCCAAATCTGGATGCCCGGGGGGAGAGAGTATGCCATTCCATGCCTGCAAGGGTGGGTTTTGGTCCTCTTTAAATGAATCAGGAAAAATTTATTTTGCCAAGTACATATCGATACATACTAGGAATCTGTTTTGGCACAGGCAAGTGTAACCAGCTTAAGCGGAACAAACCCAGGATTTTGACTAATGGGTTTTGCTCCATACCCAAGGAGGCATCCCAATTTTGGGGGCCCCACTGTGTGAAACCCCCCAGATCGCCTGTAACAGTGGAGAGTGTGAGCAGCTGGATCCCCAGCATTTTCTTCTCCGTGTGTGTACCCACCCTATCCATTCAGATGGGCTGCGATGGGAGTGCATGCACTACTGGGAATGTAGCCGCTCTTGTTCCCCATTCACAAGGGCAGAGCCATTTGCCGAATTACATGGCTCAGATCGTACGAGAGCCTGTGCATGTGCCATTGGACTGGCGAAAGTGTTACAAGCAAACTGGGGCGTTTCCCACAACTGGGAATCATCATTTGGCCCCGGGGGAAGACCAGCCTGCTTGGGTTTTGTTCTGCTTTAAAGTACCTTTCCAGTCAAACACTATACATTCTCCCCCTGGTATGGTTGCTTTGCTTCCATTTCTGGGTGTGGTTGCTATCACAGGGGCGTGTTGCTTTAACAGGAAAGAGGTCATTATGTCAGCAGCAGGATATAAAGAGTTAAGCTGGGACACACTGCGCAGTGGGGAGTCAGTGACTTACTTCTGAATGAAACTTGATTTCTCTGTTGCTGGCTCTGTTCTGAGATGAAGGACAGGGGGAGTGCTGTGCTGCTGCAGCTTCATTCATTTTAGCTCACCCATCTGCATCACTAACCGGGGACCTCGTTGTTGGGGTCACTACTCAGCAACACTCCATGTACAAGGAGTGTTGCTGAGTAGTGACCCCAACAACGAGGTCCCCGGTTAATGCACCACTGGTGATTTATTGGAGCAGCACACGGGGTGGTAAAGCAGTGAGCTGCACAATATAGTTACAAGTTATGTTTGGGACCATGCAAAAATATGTGGTTACACCTTAGACATACTGTGAACAAGAGGTGGTTAAAGCAGACCTACACTCAATGGGGAAGCCGAGCCCTCTACAGCTTGGATTAAACCCCTTCTGGAATGGATGCAAAAAAATTGAAAAGGCGAGGAAGAATATGTAGAGAACAGAAGAATCAAATTTGAAAAACCAAAAGATAGAGGGGTGTCAGGAAAAATTAGCAAATTGGAAGGAAAACAAAAAAAGGGAAGGGAAGAGAAGAGGGGGGGGGGGGGGGGGGAATGGGGGTGGGAAATGGGAAATGAACTACAATAGTAAGGCTACATTCACACCTGTCAAGTGCCCAGAATTCCATTGCCATTTTTATTTGCGATATAATTTTTTATATATATATATATATATATATATATATATATTTATATTATATTATGTACACACACACTTATGAAATGTCTAACCACCTGCAATCTTACAGAGAGGGACAACAAAAAAAGTGTCTCAGGGCGAAAATACCCATTTCTAGTACTACACCCTAAGAAGGGAGTATCGGCAGGGGCTTTGGTCAAAAGTATTTTACAAGTTCAGTGGGTTTTGGTCCGCTGTTAGTTTTTCCCATGCGATCCAATTTTCCAACCAAAACAATTTTTTTCTAGGTTTGTTGAATCAAGCCCCAAGCCTGCACTTGGTGTGCATTGCCAATAGCAACAGATGAAAACTGCTTTAATAACGAAAACTGCTTTTATAACACACATTTGCTAACATCAGGAAAAATTAAAAAATGCTACATCGCCTCAGCACGTTAAAGACATCATTTTGCCACACAAATATATACATTTTCAAAAATCTAATCGAAAGTGGACCCTTTATTGGTACTTGCTTTCTGTACACAATGATATGTGAAGCATAGATCAGTAAGGTAAAGAAGCAAAAATGATGAGGCCCCCTGAGATTAAAGTGGACCAAAACCCAGGATCATTTTGGTCCTGATCAGGGGTGCCCCACTGTGTGAAACCCCCCAGGTCGCCAAAACAAACTCACCCCTCCATAGTCCTACAGCATATGTGCGGCTCACCCCAGGAAGCACATAGGTAAGGGGCAGAACAATGGCCTCAAAGCATTCTCTGTATACTAAACCTCAGCCCAATGAGCCGTTACAGACACGGCAATTACCTTTTCTCACCTGTGTCCACCTTTACCTTCGCTAGCTCTCCTCTTGCAATCAGCTTTTAAAACATATGTGTACAGCCTGTGCTCAGTACTTACAGTTCTTAACATTCATCTTCTCGAATGGTTTCCTCTGAGTATCAGCTGATTCCTCAGAGATGATCCTAGCTTCACTAATGCGGATATGGAGCAGGTTTTTCAGCTGTTCCTGACTCACCCCGCCCACACAGGCCAGAAAAACACAGAAAGGCCTGTCGCTGCCAGAGAAGCGTGCTCCAACCTCAAGTGTCATGCAGAAACTCCCGCGGTCAGTTATTTTAAACATGTTACTCATGTCATGTCAATTAAAGGAAACCTGTCATCAAAACCTTAGAACTTTTTTCATGAAAAAAATATTGCTCTGGCAGTAACAGGGGAGTTCTCTTGTTTTTAAATATAAACAACTATGGGAGATTTTAAAGTGGATCAAAACCCAATTTCCCCCCTAGGTTTTGGTCTGCTTTACAGATGTGTGGGAAATATCCCGGTTCACCTCGTACTTAATTGGGGCCAGAGATCCCATGGCACATGCATGGGATCTCCTTCAATCATTATTCATTGCTGTGCATATGCCTGAAACAGGAGGGATAAATGATGCCCGGAGGATGTGCATGCAGGGGAAAGAGGGATGCTGTAGGAGGCCAGCGCATAAAGTGAGTAC
This sequence comes from Gastrophryne carolinensis, assembly GCA_027917425.1. Lineage (NCBI taxonomy): Eukaryota > Metazoa > Chordata > Amphibia > Anura > Microhylidae > Gastrophryne > Gastrophryne carolinensis. The sequence continues at coordinate 387,930,852 of CM051237.1, read as the reverse complement.
AGGGTGTATTGGAGTGGGGGAGGTTGTTCACACAGTGGGGCATCCCAAATCAAGATATCCCTAGGTAGGGCATTCTATTGCACCCATGTACACAAAGGGAGCCACTGTACACAGGCCATTCCCATTCACCTGCCCATAGTCTCATACTGGGGCTGCAAGAGCGCGAGGAGCATCACAGGAGCAGGTGGCAGGTAAGCGGTGCGTCTCGCGCCCTCTGGCACTCCCTGATCTAGAGGTCTGGGGGAAAGTCCATAAAAATGGACTTTCCCTTTACAGAGGACCAAAACCCACCCTGGAGTCTATGAGACTCCAGGGCAGGCTCCCCCCCGATCTGGGGTGCCTTGCTGTGTGAAACCCCCCAGGTAGCCGGAAACTCACCTGCGTTCCCGGTCCACTGTCGCATGTGCCACATCCCAGCATTTGTGAATGGCCAGCGAGGGCACACTCCTTGTTAGAGGGTAGCAGGGGATGTGGCCACCAGAGCACTCAGATATGCTCGAGCGGATCTGAGTTTGCTGATTGGATGACCGGCCACGCATGTGTCGTAGGACCGGGGTGAGTTTGTTCCTGGGGTTGGTGACCTGGGGGATTTCACACAGCGATCAGGGGTGCCCCGGGGGGCAACGACCAAAACCCAGGATAGTCAAAATCCTGGGTTTTGGTCCACTTTAAGTGGTATGTGTATGTTCCATCCCAATCTTACCAACCAATAGCTGTCATATATGTCGTTACAATCAGGGTCGGCTCCAGGGTTATGTGGGCCCTTGGGCGGCAGGGTCTCAGTGGGCCCTTTTGTGGTGAAGAGTCTTGTCACATTACCGATCTGGATGCCCCCTAAGGATCATGCTATTTGGACCAAAACTCTCATTTTGGTCTACTTTGAGGCGCACCAAACCCTTTAAAACCTGACCTTGGAGTCTAAATGAATCTATATTCTCCTGGTTTTGGATACTCCTGTGTGTGACCCCCCATCCCCCCTTTGTTCATTACTTTCCTTGAACTGGTGAATGCACTGTGGGATCGCCAGTTTGAGTAAACTGCCAAACCAGGGGGGTTCTTTCACAAACAGGATCATCCCAAATTGAGATGCCCCCGGTAAAGCGGACCAAAACTCAGGGGTGTTTAGTGGGTATAGTGGGTATGCCAGCGATCCCAGAGATTGGAATTCCCCAGGGATAGGAAATCAGCTGGGGTGGGCAACCAGAACAAAACCCAGCACTTCCTCCCCTGGAATCTAAATCGAGATGCCACGTTATGTGAAACCCAGCCATTTGAGGAGATGTGACACCAGCTATGGCACACCCCATAGGCCGGCCCTGACAGTGGGCCCTCCACAGGGGGTGGGGGCCCCCGGCAGCTGCCCCGCCTTGCTGGGTGCTGACGCCAGCCCTGGTTACAATATATCTATTTTCTTTCCTGACTTTAGTTTTTAACTAAGGTTGAGTGAACCCGAAAGTTCTTTGCAAGTTCGGCTTCCTGAACCCCAAAGCGGACTTAAGTCAGAAGTCCATGCCAGCATTTGGCGTTCGACCCAATCCTGAAGCTGGTTCAAGGGCTCTGTGTCACAGTCTGCTATGGGGTGATGGGGGGATTTTGTCACAGTCTGCTGTGGGGGTTGTTCTACCACACAGTCTGCTATGGGATGGTGGGGGTTGTTCTGCAACACAGTCTGCTATAGGAGAAGATGGGGGCTCTGTCACAGTCTGCTATGGGATGATGGGGGTTGTTCTGCAACACAGTCTGCTATAGGAGAAGATGGGGGCTCTGTCACAGTCTGCTATGGGATGATGGGGGTTGTTCTGCAACACAGTCTGCTATAGAAGAGGATGGGGGCTCTGTCACAGTCTGCTATGGGATGATGGGGGTTGTTCTGCAACACAGTCTGCTATAGAAGAGGATGGGGGCTCTGTCACAGTCTGCTATGGGATGATGGGGGTTGTTCTGCAACACAGTCTGCTATAGGAGAGGATGGGGGCTCTGTCACAGTCTGCTATGGGATGATGGGGGTTGTTCTGCAACACAGTCTGCTATAGAAGAGGATGGGGGCTCTGTCACAGTCTGCTATGGGATGATGGGGGTTGTTCTGCAACACAGTCTGCTATAGGAGAAGATGGGGACTCTGTCACAGTCTGCTATGGGATGATGGGGGTTGTTCTGCAACACAGTCTGCTATAGGAGAAGATGGGGGCTCTGTCACAGTCTGCTATGGGATGATGGGAACAGAAAAAAAATTAGGTTGGAGGCTTTTAAACTTTATTGCTTGCTGCCTTTTTGCTAAATAGACACCAGAGGGTGTTGTGGCACAGTCATATGGCTGCGTACACAGCCTAAGTCATCTTGTTTCCCCCTATATTGCCTGCTGCCTTTTTGTTAAATAGACACCAGAGGGTGCTGTGGCACAGTCATATGGCCACCTTCTGTAGTATAATTGCACAGTTACGCAAATAACGTAACTGCAGTGCCTGCCTGCACAATTAACGTAGGGTAATGAATGCAGATCTCGGTGTGGCTGTGTGACACAGTGGGGAGGGTTTAATTACACTGCAGGTGTACTAATAGGCTGCCCTCCATACAGGAAGCCTTGAAGTGATACGCCCTGAGACAGGGGAACTGAGAGGAAGAGGGGTGGAGCTCCGACGCTACTGAGAAGTCCTCCATTATGCTTAAGGTATTTAAACTTTGTCTGCCGTCATGCTGCCAGCCTTGAAAAAGTTGCCCACGGCAACGAAATGCTTCGGTGGCGGCGGGCGGCGGACTTTTATTCACTGTATATCTGGCCAGATTGTTACATGAGGGGGATTGGAGGAGAACCATCCCTGGATTTTTATATGCGCGATTTGCTTATATAACATGTGAGTGCATTTTTAAGTATTAAAAATACTGTTTTTGAGGGTATCACGCAAGATTTCCTCCTTTTTTTCTTTTATATGTTATGTGCTGAGAACACTGTTTGGAACCCAGATTGGAGAGATATTGTTCCAGCATTCCTGCCTGATTTTATTTACTGCTGAGGTGGAGAAGCTCTCTTTTAACTGGGCCGTGTCTAAATTTGGGAAGGATGGAAGATTAACCTATTAAGCCTACCTGTTGAGATATTTTAGTGGAGAAGCTTTCTTTTGGCCTGGCTGCACTTAATTTTGGAAAAATTGATTCTGGAAACATTAACCCGGTATAAGCCCACTTCCTGTGACACTCCGGTAAGAAGATCTGTGTGGTGGTGGATGATTGGAACCAGCACAATTCTTTGAAAATATATGCACTGCGGGTGTCGATTTACCTGTTAAGACTTTTTCGGGGCATCCCCTTTGGGGATACTTAAGAATACTGCCCTGAACTAGGGGAGCTCTGTTATTATTTTTTGCAAATCTATGGGATGATGGGGGTTGTTCTGCAACACAGTCTGCTATAGGAGAAGATGGGGGCTCTGTCACAGTCTACTGTGGGATGAAGGTGGCTGTACTGCAACACAGTCTGCTATAGGGAGGATGGGGATGTTTTTGCCACACAGTCTGCTATGGGGTAAAGGGGTTTGTTCTGCAACACATTCTGCTACTGGAAAAGATGGCTGTTCTGTAACACAGTCTGCTATGGGATAATAAGGGTTGTTCTGTAACACAGTCTGCTATGGGATAATAAGGGTTGTTCTGTAACACAGTCTGCTATGGGATAATAAGGGTTGTTCTGTAACAGTCTGCTATGGGGTGATGGGGGATGTTCTGTAACACAGTCTGCTATAGGGAGGATGGGGGTCTTTTTGCCACAGTCTGCTATGGGGTAAAGGGGTTTGTTCTGCAACACATTCTGCTACTGGAAAAGATGGCTGTTCTGTAACACAGTCTGCTATGGGATAATAAGGGTTGTTCTGTAACACAGTCTGCTATGGGATAATAAGGGTTGTTCTGTAACAGTCTGCTATGGGGTGATGGGGGATGTTCTGTAACACAGTCTGCTATGGGGTGATGGAGGTTGCTCTGTGACACAATCTGCTATGGGGTGATGAGGGTTGTTCTGTAGCACAGTCTGCTATGGGGTGATGGGGGTTGTTCTGTAGCACAGTCTGCTATGGGGTGATGGGGGTTGTTCTGTAACACAGTCTGCTATGGGGTGATGGGGGTTGTTCTGTAACACAGTCTGCTATGCGGTGATGGAGGTTGTTCTGTAACACAGTCTGCTATGGGGTGATGGGGGTTGTTCTGTAACACAGTATGCTTAAGAGATTATAGGGAGCTCTCCCACAGTCTGCTGAGACAATACGGTACCAATCAACATCCGCCGTAAGAGGTTTCAGAATAAAAGTGCAGACACAGCTGATGAACGGAGACAACATTTTAGGCCATTATTAACAGCTGCTCTTGATAGCTCCCCTTTATCACTTCTTTTTTCTCCTGCATCATTTCCCTCTACCAATCTGTGTTCCCTCTCTCACTCTCTCCCCCTATTGCCCTGGAAACAGATCCTTGCAGTTTTGATTTGCTGTACCTTGACTTCAACTAAATGGCCACATACATCTTATACAGGGAGACACTGCTTTGTTGGTAGAGTTCCCCTTGGAGTAAAACCAGCCACAGACAACACTGCTTTCAACATGCATGTTATAGATATATCACCCTGCTGCCCACCACCTACCAGGGGTGCCAGAACCTTGCTTGTTTGCAGCTGCCAACACCCAAAGCACCTGCAGATAACAGGTAATAATTATGGCTAATCTACTCTAGTACCCTGATATGGGATGATGGGGGTTATTCTGCATCACAGTCTGCTATGGGGATGATGGGGGTTGTTCTGCCACACAGTCTACTATAGGGATGATGGAGATTGTTGAGCAACACAGTCTGCTATAGGAGAAGATGGGGCCTCTGCCACAGCCTGCTATATGGATGATGGGGGTTGTTCTGCAACACAGTCCTTCCTTTTAAAAACGTACTAATACATCTATTTTACTATATCTAAACTAGTTACTAACTATTCTTATTGTCTTTCATAATGTGCTCTACTTAATAGTATATTAATTTCTTTTTTTGCTCTACCACTTTGTTTTTTGGTCACTGGAAACAAGGGGATCCTCTGGGCCCAGAAACCAAGCATGTTCCAGCAAAACAAGATGTTATCTCCATGAAAAAGGAAGTGTTCAACCATCTTCTGTGCGTGCTGCAACAGCCTTCACACATGTGGGGATGTGCCACCATACCTGGTCTGTTGTGGCAATGATGAGCTATAATAACCATTTGTAAACACAACAGCTAGCCACCCTTAACTGCAGTTAATAGTAATGGTATCAAAAGTTGAGAGTCAGCTTGCATATACCATACCATTTTATCCATTGTCTTCATATTCTGTTGTGCAGTTGTGGCCTAATTTAGACAACTCGGGTAGTGGTAATCCGTGCCTTGGCCCATGAGTCATGAAACCTATTCCGCAAGGATTTTGGGAAGATGAACAATATTCTATGCACAGTTTTCTTAGGATAATTCAGAAGATGCTGTTATCCCGCTGAAGATGAAGACAGAAGGCAAGGATTATCATTCAGATCCTGAAGTGGCCTCAGGTTATGGCAATATATGATGACCTTTCTATTATCCAGGACGATATAAGAATTGACACTCAATGTGTCAGAAATGTCTTTTAAACAGAGGTAATATTAAGTAATAAGTAGAATTCTGATGGGGTACAGGAGTTATCTAGCAGGCTTGTTCTAGATTGCTCTTGTCTGACGATTCAGAATCGAATTGAATTTCTGAGTGGTCAAGCCTGACAGTATAACAAGGATTCTGAAACAGTAGCTTTATCTGAATTCTTCTTCTGATGATTTTATTAAACATGGTGCTATGGTTGACCATCCTATTCCAGTACTCTCAAAGTGCTCCTTATCTGTAGGCGAACCCGAAGTCCTCAAAAAAACTTCCGATAAATGGATTGAATTTTTTCTATGACATCAGCAGCCATTTTTTGGAGCATGGTAGCTTGCCCTAGCGGTGTTTTGGCATCAAAGGAGCTATATCGCAAAATTGTGCAATATTAAAACATAGGAACACAGTGACTAATGAGAGGAGGGGTCGCTCATACATCTGAACTGAGTAAATCTCCGGCCAAGCTTGTGGTTTTCTTGTCCTGTGAGGAAAACAATCCAGTAGTGACAGGTTTGAGTGTATCAGGGGTGTCAGAACATGTTCCCCCTGATTTCCTCTTCCTTCTATTAAAAGAAAGAAACAAGTCTGGTTGAATACTTCTTGATGTTGGGTGTATAAGTGACCCCTTCTCTCACCATCCAGCATATTTATATAGATTTTTATCATTGGGTAATTTTTTCACACTGCAGCGGAAAGGTTAGAGGACTAGGTAAATGATTTAAGTATATCCTGATCAGGGACGGGCTTATCATTTCTGGGGTCCTGTGCAAAGTTGTGTCTGGGGGATCTAATCAAAGACATTTTTATATAACAAAATACAATATTAAAGAGGCAAAAATGATTAAGAGAAGCAGCTTTCTTTCTTATGTAGTCTCGCCAGCATCACTAGTATTACACCATTATTAAATGCCAGCCGCTTCCTGTGTTCACTCGGCAGAATTCTGGGGGCCCATGAGAGGTGGGCGTCCAATGCAACTGCATGGGTTGCGTGGTGGCAAAGCACGCCACTGATCCTGATTTACAGCGGACCAACAGCCAAAAATGACTAAAAGAGGAGGCCCTGGAGTCTAAAAGTCTGAACTTCCCGAATTGGGATGCCCCACAGTGTGAAACCCCCCAGATGCGCAGATCCACTCATCTTCTCCTGAACCCTGGTCACACCTCTGCACTGAAGCTGCATCCCCTCACACCTCTAACCGTATGTGCGCCCATGCTCAGCCTTTCTGAATGAGCAGCGAAGGTATGCCTCAGCTGCAAGGTGAGCAGGTGTAAGAAGGTTCCGGAGGAATAAAATGTTAATGATATCAAATATTAATACATTATTATTAAGTTACTAATATCACTGATATATAGGTAACTTGGGTGAATGTGGAAACTGTGGATGTGTACCTGCCGATCTGGAGGTGGCTTATTCAAAGGAAATAACACACATATACTATATACAGGTCCAACAAAGCACATCCTGAATTTTGCCATAAAGCAGAACAAACGCAGTTTTGTGTGAAACCTCCCACACAGTAAAAGTCAGCTTCTTCGCTCCAACGGCACATGTGCAAGATCTTGATCAATCAGAGCCTTTTGCCATGTTTACTTCCTTTCGGCAAAGGGTTCTGATTAAAATCAGTCCCCCGTATCCCCGGCCTTATGCACACTCCCACCCCAGCCTATCTGAAAGCTCTATTGTAAACCATTCGTCATTGGAGAAGGGAAACGTGAGTTCTTATGAGCACCCTGGGGGGTTTCACACAGCGGGGCATCCTGATTTGGCCCTGGAATCTTTAGTCGCTGGTAGATTTTGTTCCGCTTTAAAGTCTAGAATGGGATTTGCATTTGGTGATGCAAAGCCAAATTCTGTATTGCAAAGTATTTAAAAGAACTGCACCAGACTAGAATAGAGGCAGATTCTGCAATCTTACAGCAAGGCGAGGTCTGTGAATGTCAAGGTTACATGAGTAGATTCTTTGAAAAGGGTTATTATAGACTCAAGATAGCAATCACACAATTTGTAGGGTAATGGGATCTTGTTGCTGCAGCTCATGAAGGGCCTTGTTGTTCTGCTTGGCCGATTCTTCTTCCTCCAGCCTTAAACTGAACCTCTCAGCAAGGGGAGGAGCTCACTCTGTCTATTTATCTAAGATGTGAAAGACTATGAACAAAGTTCTCTTTCTCTGAAACCAGAGACTGTTGCAGAATGGAATTGCAAGTACACTAAAGCAGATGTCCCCAACTAAAAGTCACAGGCAAGGGTCTAACTATGGGAGGTGTGACTGCACTGGGGGCCCAGTAGGTCCGGGGGCTCCATCATTAAAAGGAATTGTGCAGCCATGTATTCAAAGCTCACACTGACTTAGCTTGCCTGTAGCTGCATCACCATCAGCTTTCATGAGGGCTGTGCCAGAAGGGGAGATCACAAGCGTTTTCTCCGGCTTCGGCAACTCTCCATAAAACCCGACCACCATTCAGAGCCCTTGATGTGCCAGGACTGCTTATGCAAAGTCATTTCCCCCTGATCTTGAAAGGCAATGGTGTAATGACCGTGGATGCAGGGGTCGTGGTTGCCAGAGCCCAGTGACAGGTGGTCATGTAATTGGCCTGGCCAACTGCCCACCCTGACCGCAAATCATTATGCCACTGGTTGGGTACTTAAAATAGCAGTGGGCCAGGGGTGGGGTGCAAGGGCCCGACGGCACAGGTTAATGTGAAGATAGACAAAAGAGCCACCACCTCCTTCCCTCTCCCACTGCGAGTCCCAACTGTCATGCCGCCAGAGCCGCCCACTGAGAGCCGGTACAGTAAATGAGATGTGTCACTGTCTGGCCCCTGACACACATTGAGGTGTGTGGGACTTTTGTCACTTGGTTTGAAGCCTAGTTGGGTCGGGAGATGAAAGGCCCAGGGGTAGGATTGGTGGGTATAAGGTATAGAGGGATTTTTTTTTAACTTTAGGCATACCTCCAAACTGTGCCTCATTAAGAGGCACTGTACCTTTTGAGTCCATGTCCCACATTGTACTCATTTGTCGCTCTTTGAGGTTTAACATGCAGATCTGCATCAATAAATTATTCATTTTCCTTTTCAAAGTGTTTATATTGTTGTAACCGTTACAGCCTATCTCCTATCCATCTCTCAATTAGGGGGTGTAGCTTAATGTAAACATTATCCCTCTTTCCACTCTGAAAAACTGGAAGCAGGGGCAGACTGGCCATAGGGCATACCGGGACAATGGCGGTAGGCCACCACATCCCCGCTGAGACTCTGGCTTCTTGCGGTGGGCCGGGTGAATTGGAGCCACTGTTGGCCACCCAGAGTATCTGGCGGTCCGTAGCAGCTCCCATTCACCCAGCCCAAGGCTAGAAGCCAGATTAGCGTGCAGTCGGACATTGCAGGAGAGGTGGTGGCCTTCCTATGACGTCCGGTCAGCACTCTGTGGGAACTCTCATGCTGTTGCAGTGTTGCCGCCCAGATGTCATAGGCTGCTGCACAGAGCCTTGGATGGCAGACGGGCAGCCATGGCTCAGCAGCGTCCCTCGGTTGCGGTGGCGTTGGTAACCCTGGGCTTCAACCCTGGGCTGTGGCATCCCTGGGCTTCCAGCGGCAGCCAGAGCTGGCATCCCTGGGCTTTCAGTGGCGCCGGCATCCCCGTCTTCCAGCGGCTGCAGGATAGGGAGGTGTGTGGGGGGAAGGGGGTTGGAAGTGGGAGGATTCTACCACTCAGTTCGTTGGGGGGGGGTTGCCACTCAACAGCTTATGGGGGATTCTGCCACTCAGCATGTTATGGGGGGATTCTGCCACTCAGTATGTAATGGGGGGGGGGGAGTTCTGCCACTCAGCATGTGATGGGCGGGGTTCTGCACACCGCCTGTTATGAGGGGCGTGGATACCATGCCGGTCACACTGCAGAAGGGCTCGTGTGACCAGAAGAGTCCCGGGCCATTCCTGGTTGAAAGGTATGCTTTAGGATATCTTTAAGGTTGTTTAAGCTCCTGTATGCTACTGCCTCTTAAAGCGGACAAAAACCTGATCCCCCCTGGGGTTTTGTTCTACTTCACCTGACTTGAGATGCTCCTGTTTGTGAAATCTCCCGGTTCATAACCTGTGAACCCACAGTACATGTGCAGGCCTCATTCAATCACGGTAATGATCATTGCCTCATAAGGCCACTTTCTCTGTGTGCACACGCTGCCAGTCATTCAGTGATGCAGGAGAGGCCTGTGCATGCACCATGGGTCAGCTGATTCAAGGTATATAACGGGTTCACCCAGAGCAGTATCCTAATCAGGATGCCCATTGGCAGCCTTTTCATCTGTCCCTGGATGCTTTTTGACTCTAAGGCCAGGGTCATGGGTTTTGGTTTGCTTCAAGGGGAACCAAACGGGGTCCACAAAGCAGGATCACTACAGGGCATCCCATTTTAGGATGCCCTGCACCTCTAGTGAAATATCCCATCCCATGCTACATGCTCACTCTCTTCCAGGATCACATGGTGGTGATGGGTGGCAATGAGCAGAGCACTTTGCAGTGGAAACCGTCATCCCAGGGGGGCAATTCAGCCAGATGGCACCGGTTCTCGCAGGTCATACACATCCCAATTTGGGATGCCCCACTGGATCATTTAAAATGAGACATATCAGCACCAAGGCCAGCCCTGGAGTCTAAAAGATTCGGACAATTTGGGATGCCCACTGTGTGAACCTCCAGCAGTGACCCACAAACCTGTTACCTTTCTATAGTTGCATATCCGTCATCCCTGCATTGAGGTGCACTCAGTGCCCAGCTATTCCGATAGACCAGACATGGGAACGTGCACTCCTCAGGGAAACCGTGGATGCAATTTGTCCAAAATTGCTTTCTGCCATACTATGCCATTAATATGCATGCATCGCTGACTGGATAAAAACCTGCACATGCGGAACAAAAACTGGCATACTCAAAATTCCAGGTTTTTCAGCTTTAAAGCGGCACATAATCCTCATGTAAACCCCCTCCACAGCTCCTGGTACATATGCCTCGCCTCACTCCCCTCCCCAGTTGCTTAGCTGCAACACTCACCTAACCCCTCTCACTAGCTTTCTTTACCCCCCTTCCTCCCATTCAGCGCTCCTTAGCCCTCTTTGTTTCCTCCATTCCTCTTCACCCCTCTTTCGTTCCATCTCTCTTTACCCCTCTTTCATTATCCCTCTATCTCTCCTGCATCTCTATGTTTTTTCCTTTTTCTCTTTACCCCTATGCACTACTTTGTTTTTCGTTATCACTATTTCTCTTTCTTTATTCCTCTATCTCTCCTTTATGTCTTTCTCTTTCTTGACCCGTCTATCTCACCTTCTCCCCTTTCTCTCTTCATCACTCTATTTCACATTCATCTCTTTTTGTTTCTCCTTTCTCTTCATCTGCCCATATACCCCTTTCTCTGCACTATCTCTCTTTATCCAGGCCAACTATGGGTTTCACACATTGGGAATGCCCCCTACAAAAACAGACACATACATTAAGGGTGCTGGTCCACTTTAGGGGCCAGTTGACCCTGGTGTTTTGTAGTGATTGTCCCAATTAGCCAGTTAAACACTTCCCATAGTAGACTATTGGCCCTTTTCTCATAGATTATCGTGCTTGCAAAGTGATCGGAAAACGCCAGTGCTAAAGGTGAATTCGCAGAAAAGCAATAGCATTTTCAGTCCTCTGCGCTGTTACCCACCTACTTTCTGGGTCCTAGGTTGCATTACAGCCCCATGTAACCACCGGCAGCTAGTGGGCAATATGCCCTGCATATTATTGTTTGGTTATGGGGGTGAGATCTGCTCATGCCCTGCATAGTATTGTTTGGTTATGGGGGTGAGATCTGCTCATGCCCTGCATATTATTGTTTGTTTATAAGTGTTAGATCCACTCATGCTCTGCATATAATTGTTCGGTTATGGGGTTGAGCTCTGCTCGTGCCCTGCATATTATTGTTCGGTTATGGGGTTGAGCTCTGCTCGTGCTCTGCATGTTATTATTCGGTTATGGGGTTGAGCTCTGCTCGTGCTCTGCATATTATTGTTCGGTTATGGGGTTGAGCTCTGCTCGTGCTCTACATGTTATTGTCCGGTTATGGGGTTGAGCTCTGCTCGTGCCCTGCATGTTATTGTTCGGTTATGGGGTTGAGCTCTGCTCGTGCTCTGCATATTATTGTTCGGTTATGGGGTTGAGCTCTGCTCGTGCTCTGCATATTATTGTTCGGTTATGGAGTTGAGCTCTGCTCTTGCTCTGCATGTTATTGTTCGGTTATGGGGTTGAGCTCTGCTCGTGCTCTGCATATCATTGTTCGGTTATGGGGTTGAGCTCTGCTCGTGCTCTGCATATTATCGTTCGGTTATGGAAGTTGAGCTCTGCTCGTGCTCTGCATGTTATTGTTCGGTTATGGGGTTGAGCTCTGCTCGTGCTCTGCATATTATTGTTCGGTTATGGGGTTGAGCTCTGCTCGTGCTCTACATGTTATTGTCCGGTTATGGGGTTGAGCTCTGCTCGTGCTCTGCATGTTATTGTTCGGTTATGGGGTTGAGCTCTGCTCGTGCTCTGCATATTATTGTTCGGTTATGGGGTTGAGCTCTGCTCGTGCTCTGCATATTATTGTTCGGTTATGGAGTTGAGCTCTGCTCGTGCTCTGCATGTTATTGTTCGGTTATGGGGTTGAGCTCTGCTCGTGCTCTGCATATTATTGTTCGGTTATGGGCTTGAGCTCTGCTCGTGCTCTGAATGTTATTGTTCGGTTATGGGGTTCAGCTCTGCTTGTGCTCTGCATATTATTGTTCGGTTATGGGGTTGAGCTCGGCTCATGCTCTGCATATTATCGTTCGGTTATGGAAGTTGAGCTCTGCTCGTGCTCTGCATGTTATTGTACGGTTATGGGGTTGAGCTCTGCTCGTGCTCTGCATATTATTGTTCGGTTATGGGCTTGAGCTCTGCTCGTGCTCTGAATGTTATTGTTCGGTTATGGGGTTGAGCTCTGCTCGTGCTCTGCATGTTATTGTTCGGTTATGGGGTTGAGCTCTGCTCGTGCCCTGCATATTATTGTTCGGTTATGGGGTTGAGCTCTGCTCGTGCTCTGCATGTTATTATTCGGTTATGGGGTTGAGCTCTGCTCGTGCTCTGCATATTATTGTTCGGTTATGGGGTTGAGCTCTGCTCGTGCTCTACATGTTATTGTCCGGTTATGGGGTTGAGCTCTGCTCGTGCCCTGCATGTTATTGTTCGGTTATGGGGTTGAGCTCTGCTCGTGCTCTGCATATTATTGTTCGGTTATGGGGTTGAGCTCTGCTCGTGCTCTGCATATTATTGTTCGGTTATGGAGTTGAGCTCTGCTCTTGCTCTGCATGTTATTGTTCGGTTATGGGGTTGAGCTCTGCTCGTGCTCTGCATATTATTGTTCGGTTATGGGGTTGAGCTCTGCTCGTGCTCTGCATATTATCGTTCGGTTATGGAAGTTGAGCTCTGCTCGTGCTCTGCATGTTATTGTTCGGTTATGGGGTTGAGCTCTGCTCGTGCTCTGCATATTATTGTTCGGTTATGGGGTTGAGCTCTGCTCGTGCTCTGCATGTTATTGTTCGGTTATGGGGTTGAGCTCTGCTCGTGCTCTGCATATTATTGTTCGGTTATGGGGTTGAGCTCTGCTCGTGCTCTGCATATTATTGTTCGGTTATGGAGTTGAGCTCTGCTCGTGCTCTGCATGTTATTGTTCGGTTATGGGGTTGAGCTCTGCTCGTGCTCTGCATATTATTGTTCGGTTATGGGCTTGAGCTCTGCTCGTGCTCTGAATGTTATTGTTCGGTTATGGGGTTCAGCTCTGCTTGTGCTCTGCATATTATTGTTCGGTTATGGGGTTGAGCTCGGCTCATGCTCTGCATATTATCGTTCGGTTATGGAAGTTGAGCTCTGCTCGTGCTCTGCATGTTATTGTACGGTTATGGGGTTGAGCTCTGCTCGTGCTCTGCATATTATTGTTCGGTTATGGGCTTGAGCTCTGCTCGTGCTCTGAATGTTATTGTTCGGTTATGGGGTTGAGCTCTGCTCGTGCTCTGCATGTTATTGTTCGGTTATGGGGTTCAGCTCTGCTCGTGCTCTGCATATTATTGTTCGGTTATGGGGTTCAGCTCTGCTCGTACTCTGCCTGGGTTCAGCCTGGGATGATGACCGCTAAACGTGCTCTGTACATATGCTAGGAGGTTATTGGGAAAAGGTGAGTTACATAGTGAACCCATGAGGTTCCAAAATCAGATGCGCAGGGGACAAAGAGTAGCCTGGCCCTGGAGTATTCAGGTTTTGGTGTACTTTAAAGCTTTCCACAGGTTTTCCTTTGTAAACAGATTCTTCTGTTGTGATTTCAACCTCGCCCCCAACCACTGACTGGCACCTCTCGTAAATAGATAGACGGCAGATAGATGAATTGCACAATGTGCGCTGTGTCACTTGAGACCTGGAGACCTCAGGCATGGAGAACCCGTTGTTACCAAATGTGAATCCCAACCCGGCCTCATGCTAAATGAGGATGCCCCCTTGAGATCATACTAAAATGTTGAGTTTTGTTACACACTGAAGTAATCCTCCAGACTGTTATAGGTGCAGGGGCTTTTGCCCCCCTGAATAAATAGCATACTTACCATACCACACATGCCAACCACCATCTGAGGACACAGAACAGTACTGCACACTGCATAGACACACCAATGTTTGGTGGAGGTGGCACTGCCACATGTGTGCAGAATTTTGCAGCACTTTCCTTTCTCCCCTGTTGGCAGCTGGCTCGTGTGTATGCCCCCTCTCCCCCAAATTGCGATGTCCTGCTGCGTGAAAACCCTGGGATTGTTATAGGAGTTTGTTCTGCGTTAATGTACTTTCTATTGCCAGCTTTTATCCTTAGAAGCCTTTTTTTACAAAAAAAAACATAGCATTAGCATCAGCATAACAAGGGCTATTTAAAAAATAATCCTGAAAATGTGCATTTTAAAAAAAAATAATGTGTGGTCCTTCCACCTAAGGTTACCAGATGGCACGACGACCATGCAAAGGGTCTAGAGTCTTTACAGATAAGAGGCCAAAAGGCTGGTCTCTGGCCAAGCCAGGACACCAGTCCTGATACCCTTTAGCACCGGTCTGGGCCTCCTCCAGTGTTGATCACCAGACCTGCACTGATGGGCACAAGGCTCTTCCATACTCCCTGGCCGTTGGGGTTATGGGCAATGGGGTGGGGGTAATGGTAAGTCACCACTGCCTTGTCGCCCTGCATTACACTTAGAATTAATATAGGTTTGCCTTGAACCCCTTACTAGTTCAAAGTAGAAAGGTTTTAAAAAGGCTACACAAAAGTATTGTTCTAAATTTACACTTTCATCAACAGCTTCTTAACTCATCGCGCAACAGACTTTCGCACCTCACACTCACATTGGGCACTGATGTTTCACACCTCTTACTGAATGCTTTGATCACACATCTTCAGCGCCAGCCTTTTTGGCCACATATATTCATAGAAAAAAGGGAGCAGTTTGGTCTTTTGTAACATGTATTGGCTAGTGGATTTTCAACTGGGTGGATTTTCAAGTGGGTGGCTAGCACATTCAATAAACCTCACTGGTGGTCAATTAAACTTTTTAACTATTTAATGTTGGGCTTTGTTTGGTCTTAAACTGTTTTCGTATCCATTGAAATAGCTGAAAAGGACACCCTGACAATTAGATTCAGTGTAAATTTCTTACAGTTTAATAAACAGTTTGTTACAGTCTGAAAACAATGAAATAACATTACATTATAGCTAAATCCATGTTTTCATTAGTTGGCCTTGCAGGAGTACGAAAGAAGACTCTCCACATGCTCCCATGGAACTTCCAAAACTTTAAATGTGCAGAATAAGGTCTACAAAACAAAGAAAAAAAATCCTCAGAATGTGACGGCTTTATAGGTTTATATTTACTTTTTGTTAATCATTCTAGTCAAAAAGAGCCCTTTGCAGTATGACATAGTCAGGACAGACAGCTCTTTTTGGACAAGAGCCTGTGCATACACCATCCAGGAAGAGGTGAGAAAAAAAGCTGTTTTTTGGGGGGTTTCATACAGTGGGGCATCCAAATTCAGGCATATTCAGGCCCCGGCTGCATCCCTGTAGCAGATGTATGTCCTCGCACCAGGCCTATCTGAATGGCTGGAGTGGGTACAGGGATGGAGTCAGCACCCAGCAAGCCCGGTCATCTGCTGAGGGCCCCCACCCCCCAGGGGGCCCACTTACAGGTGGCACAATGTGGTTAAAGAACTTAAAATTTTGTTGCCACTAACATTGCGCCGCTTCCCCCTAGGGAGCCAGGTCATAAACCTCATAACAAGGCTGAGCTGCACACTCTTTCAGCCCTGCCCTGCTTGTGTGTTGATCTAGGACCACAGCTGCACTGTAGCTGAATCTCCCTACTACTCCGCCCCCAGAAACTTGTCATCACCTGGCTCCCTGGCCCCAGCATTGCAGCAGAATGTACTGCACACACTGGCGGAAGGTAATGCAAGTTACACAGTGAACACACTTCCTTTCTCTGTCTCCATTCATCCCTGTCTCCTCAGCTCTGCCCCATTGGTTGTATGTCACCTCTGCCCCATCCATCCCTATCCCCTGAGCCCTGCCCCATTTATCCATGTCCCCTCAGCTCTGCCCCATTCATCCATGTCCCCTCAGCTCTGCCCCATCCATGCCTGCTCCCCAGCTCTGCCCCATCCATCCCTGTCCCCCAGCTCATCCCCATGCCCCTCAGTTCTGCCCCATTTTCCCTGTCCCTCCAAATTTTTAGGGAAAAAGATTTGGCACAAATCCAAATTTTCTTGTAATTTGTGCCTAGTGTGTATTCTAAAAGCCAATGCAATGAAAGCAGATCTAAAGTAAAAATAGACAGTGGACATTCTTTAAACCCACTCCCCAGTCATCCCAGTTTGGGATACCTGAAAGAAAGGCAAAATACTCACTAGTCTGCTAGTCTGCATTCACACAGCATGTGAGAGGTGTGCACAATGCTGGAGCTTACCCTATTTTCAGACCTCCAAAGGGTTATGAACAGGAGAGACATTTGACATATCAGGATCTACACTAGAGTTGGTAAATGCAGTGATTTGCATCTTGGCTGGAGGTCTGCTCTAAAGGGATTGGTCACGCTAAAGTGAAAAAAATACAGCAGCTTACCTTGCCATGAGTTGCTCCAGCACTGTCCTTCTGCTCCAGTTAGTGCCGTGAATGAGGAAATACACTTCCTTCTCTGCCACTCCAGTTCCTCCCAGCTGATGTGGACCACCAGTACAAGGGCAAGGAGCTAATCCAGACCACACCCCCTCCCTGCATTGATGGCTTCAATGGGGCTCTCAGAGCTGACATTCAAGCTCAGCTAACCCCTCCTTCCTCCCGCCTCCTCCCTGCTCTTGCTCTCAGCACTTACAGCTCTCCATTATACTGATCATTGTTCAGCATTACAGTGGCCCAGGCCACTCCTACATGCTTCAGAAGAGAAGAGAAAGTCATTAGGTAAAACTTGAAACCTTAAAATCTCAGCGATTTCTTCTTGGATTTACACATAGTTAGTTTAGAACTTTGTCAAACATAGCCGGACACAATGGTCTAACAATTGCCTTTGCCTGTTCTTTCAATTTAAGTACTCAAAAACATAAAACGAAATATGTAGAGTGCATGCAGATCCCCCCACCCAAAAGACATGCCCCATATAAGTATATCCCCCTAAAGCCAAAGACACTAAATGGCTGAATCAAAACTAGATACCTCATAGAGAGACTAATCGGAGAATGCCTTTTTTTTCTGACCCTGCATTATCCCTTGCTTAGCACTGACAATGCCTAGCCCTGTGTGCCATGTACCCCCCCCCAATCATGTTTTAAGTCTCCATAAGTAATCTAGCAGACAACTGGCGATCCACCCAGTTGGATCCACGTGCTTGGCTCCCAAGCTAAAGGTTGGAAAACCTTCTAGAGACCAAAAAGAGAAACATTGGGCCTTTTTTAAGATGTGTGCTGGTTATTAGCTTTTTAGTAGCTATAGCGCCAGCGAGGGATGGAGAGATTTCTGGGAGAAGGGATGGATGGCAGAAACAGAAGGCCAGGAATGAATGGGCAGAGCTGGAAGAAAGATTGGCAAAGCTGGGAGGCCAGGGAATGGATGGGCAAAACTGGGAGGACAGGAATGGATGGGGCAGAGTTGAGGGGACGGGGATGGATGGAGCAGAGCTGAGGGGACAGAAATGGATGGGACAGAGAGACTGGAATGGATGAGGCAGAGCTGAGGGAACGGGGTGGATGGGGAAGATCTGGGGGGGGGCAGGAATGGAGGGGCAGAGCTGGGGGGACAGGAATGGATGACACAGAGCTGGGGTGGACAGAGATGTATGTGGCAGAGCTGGGGGGACAGGGATGGATGGAGCAGAGCTGGGGGAACCAAAGAGTGGGGCAGGGATAGATGGGGCTGAACTGGGCTGGGGGGAAAGGATTGGATGGGTCAAAGAGACAGAGACAAAGTTTGTGTGTGCCTTGCAATGCCACGTCCCGCCCGTGTTGTACTTCATATAGCAATGCTAGGTGCCAGGGAGCCATGACACTGGCAGGGAGACTAAGCACTACATCAAGGGGGCAGCTCTGAGCACTTCAACACAGAAGCAACTGAGTGGTGGGCTGTCATAGATGCTCAACCCCCCCCTTCCACAAAATCAAATAATATGGGTAATTGAAATATTTAGGAAGGTTCATTATGCTTACCTTTGCAGTATTTGATTTTTGCATCAGACTGCAGGTTTGTATGTCCATTGTGGAGTCTTTCCTGCAGTCAGTCTTCCCCATTTGTACATTTAAAGTATAGATTACTCCTTCAACAATCTAAAAAAAAAAGATATTGTCATTGCTGAACATTGTATGAGATTCTGGGGGTTATCCAAATTATTTTTAGAACCTCTTGAATGTTTGGAGAGCGTGAATTTTAAACTACCTAAAAAAACAAAAATGAACAAAACTAAAAATAACTTAAATAACAATTTGCTTTAATGTATTAACACTGTGGTAGTTTTAGAGTCTGATTTAAACAATTTTAACTAAATTATTTAAAAATAAAATCTTTTTTTTTTTCTTTTAGAAAGAGGAAGATTTGGGAGGGGGTGGTGGATTGCTTGAAGAGGATCTCCAATCAGAAAAATCAACGTCTAATAAATTTCTCCCCCTCTGGCAGTGACATCAGTGACATCATCTTAGGGCTTTACCCTGTGCAGATATTGCAGAATAGTGGGCAGATACTGAGCTCCTGAACTGCAGAGGAGTAGCCATTTTGCTACACCTGACAGCCCTGCTTCTGATAAACCCAATCAAAATTTGCTTAGCTTTAATTTTTTGGACAGTAGGTCCACTTTAAATCCAATGGCCCGTCTCCGACTATTGCAGTTGTTCAGATTTGTGGAGATACTTTTACCCATCATGCAATATTTTGGATAGATATTATACTGGTTATAAACAGGAAGTTAAGCAGTTTGCCCCTGGATAGTATATTCAAAAATATGGCACCCCTATGTCCTCTTTCTTTTAGTAAAATAAAACCACAAGCTTGGGTTGCATTTGCATAATGCAATGCAAGTAACACCTCCTTGTGCTATCTAGCACCGCCGCCGGAGGACATAAGTTACTCGTGCTCGCGCATGTGCTGAGAAGCCAGAGGAGTGACGCGAGGAAGAGACAAGTGTTCTCAGAGCTGCTCAAGCCAAGACCGCCCAAGCCAAGTGTAAGGAGTCCCGGCCAGCCGCCCGAGGATGCTGTGGGACCGGCCACAAGGTAAGTGCGCTGTGACAATGTCTAAATGGATGAGTACTAAATCAAAACATGTGACCTAGTTGGCTGATGTAGATTATCCTTTCAAAACTGAGAATGGTATTATATTTGAATTAAATGTACGGTAAGTGTCTGTTATCACTCAAGTATTTTTTTTCATTGCAAGGCATACTGTAATATTACATAGACAGCCCCAATATGAACAAAACAACACAGGAACATACAGTATGTCAGAGAACGGTACAAAATTATCTTTGCTAAATAGCAACTGTTAGAAAATTGTATGATCTTACCTGTTCATCCGCTGACAGAATATTCATCAGCTTATATTTGTATTCATTCTTTGATTGTTGATTGAATCCATTAATGGCGAATCTTGCAGCCTTAACAACATTGGGGTCACTAGGATCGACTCTTTGTTGACCACCAGCAGTTAAATCACAGGAGACATAAACAGAAATGACAGAGAGGACAACTACAAGAATCGAGCCTGCAGCCATGATGCTAGCTTTAGAGAGTAATAAAACCGGGAGAAGGATGGCAGAACAAAGACTAAAAGACCCTTTTATAGTCGGTGGCAAACAGATCTGTACCCACGTAATCCGATGTGTACTCCACAATTTGTATATTTAAGATACAGTATAAATGACTTTCACTGAAATTATGCACAGTATGATCTGATATTATTCATTATTGGCAGCAAGGACTAGGGAAATAATTGTGCCTCATGACTGTTTTATCTCAAGCAACACACAATCTTCATATTTACAATAAAAAATAAATACAGTTATCAAAAGTAAGGAACATTGTAAGGTTATTCTCCTTCATTTCAAATAAACATCATAGGGGTGTTCTCAGTTAAACTCCCTAAAGCTGGCACTCTCATGTGAACCATATATTTATTTTACGCATCCACCACTGGTACCTACTTCACCTGTCGTTGACTAATCTGAATGTACAATTTTTCGCAAGTCAAGGTGCCTTAGAATCCAGCCAAGTCCAATCGGCTAAAAAAACACAATAAACCAGCCAGTAGGTGGATCACCTACCTACTATCAGTAATTATCAACCAAAAAATCATTCCTTTAATTTTCTATACTATTCCCAAGGCAACTAAAAAACTATTCCATATGGGTGTTGGAAGGAGCCGCTGCAACCAAAGTTCATGCGCTGGGGAGACCACTGACATACGCAAGCTATGTAAGTAAACTTTGTTAACATTATTATGCCTTAACATATTGACTACTACTATCTGGGATCCATCATTAACCTCACCTTGATATAATATGTTATAACCAGAACTGTATGGATCCACACACTGAGGAAGCGAAAGCGAAACGCGCCTGTGTAGGAGTTCCACCTCAAACAAACCTTTGATAACTTGCTACAATCTGAGGGCATAAGGACCCAAATTGCTACAAACAAGGAGGTCCCTATAACAATGGATCCATCAACAAGTACTATTTGAACAAAAAGACCAGAAAGAGTCACAGAGACAATCACATAAATATCATGAAGTTGTATGATTTAAATACTCTTTATATAAATGTATAGGAAATAAATATTTGATTGTGTGACGCAACACAGGTTCATGTGACGTATTAATTGTAATTAAGATAAAAATTCCAGTGAGTGACTTAGAGGACACTCCCCCCCCTTTCTTTCTCCCGAGGAACCTTCAGGGTTGACACGTGACTTGCCGACACAGACTTTTGGCGACAGGTGTGAACCGGACGAAAACCTCTCCAGAAAAAAGAGGGGGCCTCCTCCTTTTCTGAAAAAAGTTCAGGGTCTTATTTCTGAATGCGGGCTCCCTCTACATGGTGTGTCACCTAGATTCTGGTCTCCAGAAAAAGAGTGGGAGTATTTTGCAGAGCTAGATTTCCAAGTCTTTCGGTCATGCAATATGTACAGCAGTGTATTTCACGTTAGTGACAATACATTAAAAAATATCTACATTCCAAAATGTATTCTCAGTTGTTTCACAATCAATGCTTCCTTAGAACACTCTTATCTCTACTCACAAGGTGTTATCTATTAATAATAATATTAACAGTGAGTTAGTTGATAAACTTGCAGTGTTTTGGTTTAGGTTAGTATTCAGTATTTAAGATAGGTGCACTTCCTTCATCATCGCTAAAAGGTTATGCGTGTTATTCATATTGTCAGCATTGCTGCGCAGGGTCTATATTTAAATTGGTTAGAATTAGTATCATTGTGCAGTGGCCAAAAAATAGGAAATTAAATTTTGGTAAAAGCCAATTACCTTATAATGGTATTCCTCCCAGTGTAGTGAGGGTTGCCACCGCAAGATTTGTACCTGTGTGTGTGTTTACATAGAGTGGTTGCACTATAAATATTCCTATTTTTAGTAAAGCGTTTGCTGTTTGCCACTCACTTTTAGTATAATCTGCATAGCTCCTCCTTTTGCCGGCACCCGTCCTCCGACAGCGGGGGCGGGGGTGAAGCTCACCCGGGGAAAAGTTGAGAAAGTTCCAGCCTCACTGTCTTTGTGACGTCGCTTGGTTGAACCTCCGAGCATATGTTATAATGTGCGTGCTTCTCCCGGCTCTATTATTCCGGGCTGGGCTTGCGACCTGGGTAACGTCACTTGGGGCCGCCCTTGGAATCCTCGGGTCCTGATTGGCTGGGCCCTCTTGGATTCCTTGCTGCCAGTTACAGCCAGCTTGCTGAGGTGCCGTTGCGCGCTTGTGACGCGCGTGTCACTCCTCTAGGTGGACGGCCCCTTCCGGCTATTAGGAGTGTTTTCTTGGTTAGATAGTGTTGCCTTTCAGAGTTGTAGAGGGAAGTGCATCTTTATTAGGGATGAGCGAATCGATCCGGACGAACCCGGATTCGATCCGAATTTCAGGAAAAATTCGATTCGGATCGAATCCGAATTTCCCCGCGATTCGATCACTCGAAGTTTTCCTTTAACATCCATTCATTTACATTACAGGCATTCTAAGATGGCGGGCGGGACATGTCTGGACATGTATCCCGCGCCAGTGCAAGCTGGGGCAGTCACATGCAGCCTATCAGCAGCCAGCAAGCCCGGTGACGTCACACAGCGGTATTTAACGGCGGCCATCTTGCTTTTCCTCATTTCTCTATTGCATTTGTGACAGACAGACAGAACGCTGTGTAGCTGAGGCAGTTAGACAGGCTGGAGACAGGCTGGAGACAGGGACAGACAGGGACAGGCTGGAGACAGGCTGGAGACAGGCAGGAGACAGGCAGGAGACAGACAGGAGACAGACAGAAAGCCAGGGAAAGGTAGGAAAAACGGAGCTGGCTGACAGCAGCCTTTGTTAGCGTTTTCAGGCTGCTTATAGTAACTAACTGTGCATATATACTGAACTGATCTTAAGTCTGCTGTGAGGCATCCCATTCTGTGACTAAAGCAGCCTCTGTTTAAGACCATATAAGCATTTGCTCTAATCATATTTGAAATTAGGCCTGATAAAGACACTTTTGCTGGCCAAAGCACTACTGTACCCTGGCAGCTCGATTCCTGCCCGGGGCATCCCATTCTGTGACTAAAGCAGCCTCTGTTTAAGACCATATAAGCATTTGCTCTAATCATATTTGAAATTAGGCCTGATAAAGACACTTTTGCTGGCCAAAGCACTACTGTACCCTGGCAGCTCGATTCCTGCCCGGGGCATCCCATTCTGTGACTAAAGCAGCCTCTGTTTAAGACCATATAAGCATTTGCTCTAATCATATTTGAAATTAGGCCTGATAAAGACACTTTTGCTGGCCAAAGCACTACTGTACCCTGGCAGCTCGATTCCTGCCCGGGGCATCCCATTCTGTGACTAAAGCAGCCTCTGTTTAAGACCATATAAGCATTTGCTCTAATCATATTTGAAATTAGGCCTGATAAAGACACTTTTGCTGGCCAAAGCACTACTGTACCCTGGCAGCTCGATTCCTGCCCGGGGCATCCCATTCTGTGACTAAAGCAGCCTCTGTTTAAGACCATATAAGCATTTGCTCTAATCATATTTGAAATTAGGCCTGATAAAGACACTTTTGCTGGCCAAAGCACTACTGTACCCTGGCAGCTCGATTCCTGCCCGGGGCATCCCATTCTGTGACTAAAGCAGCCTCTGTTTAAGACCATATAAGCATTTGCTCTAATCATATTTGAAATTAGGCCTGATAAAGACACTTTTGCTGGCCAAAGCACTACTGTACCCTGGCAGCTCGATTCCTGCCCGGGGCATCCCATTCTGTGACTAAAGCAGCCTCTGTTTAAGACCATATAAGCATTTGCTCTAATCATATTTGAAATTAGGCCTGATAAAGACACTTTTGCTGGCCAAAGCACTACTGTACCCTGGCAGCTCGATTCCTGCCCGGGGCATCCCATTCTGTGACTAAAGCAGCCTCTGTTTAAGACCATATAAGCATTTGCTCTAATCATATTTGAAATTAGGCCTGATAAAGACACTTTTGCTGGCCAAAGCACTACTGTACCCTGGCAGCTCGATTCCTGCCCGGGGCATCCCATTCTGTGACTAAAGCAGCCTCTGTTTAAGACCATATAAGCATTTGCTCTAATCATATTTGAAATTAGGCCTGATAAAGACACTTTTGCTGGCCAAAGCACTACTGTACCCTGGCAGCTCGATTCCTGCCCGGGGCATCCCATTCTGTGACTAAAGCAGCCTCTGTTTAAGACCATATAAGCATTTGCTCTAATCATATTTGAAATTAGGCCTGATAAAGACACTTTTGCTGGCCAAAGCACTACTGTACCCTGGCAGCTCGATTCCTGCCCGGGGCATCCCATTCTGTGACTAAAGCAGCCTCTGTTTAAGACCATATAAGCATTTGCTCTAATCATATTTGAAATTAGGCCTGATAAAGACACTTTTGCTGGCCAAAGCACTACTGTACCCTGGCAGCTCGATTCCTGCCCGGGGCATCCCATTCTGTGACTAAAGCAGCCTCTGTTTAAGACCATATAAGCATTTGCTCTAATCATATTTGAAATTAGGCCTGATAAAGACACTTTTGCTGGCCAAAGCACTACTGTACCCTGGCAGCTCGATTCCTGCCCGGGGCATCCCATTCTGTGACTAAAGCAGCCTCTGTTTAAGACCATATAAGCATTTGCTCTAATCATATTTGAAATTAGGCCTGATAAAGACACTTTTGCTGGCCAAAGCACTACTGTACCCTGGCAGCTCGATTCCTGCCCGGGGCATCCCATTCTGTGACTAAAGCAGCCTCTGTTTAAGACCATATAAGCATTTGCTCTAATCATATTTGAAATTAGGCCTGATAAAGACACTTTTGCTGGCCAAAGCACTACTGTACCCTGGCAGCTCGATTCCTGCCCGGGGCATCCCATTCTGTGACTAAAGCAGCCTCTGTTTAAGACCATATAAGCATTTGCTCTAATCATATTTGAAATTAGGCCTGATAAAGACACTTTTGCTGGCCAAAGCACTACTGTACCCTGGCAGCTCGATTCCTGCCCGGGGCATCCCATTCTGTGACTAAAGCAGCCTCTGTTTAAGACCATATAAGCATTTGCTCTAATCATATTTGAAATTAGGCCTGATAAAGACACTTTTGCTGGCCAAAGCACTACTGTACCCTGGCAGCTCGATTCCTGCCCGGGGCATCCCATTCTGTGACTAAAGCAGCCTCTGTTTAAGACCATATAAGCATTTGCTCTAATCATATTTGAAATTAGGCCTGATAAAGACACTTTTGCTGGCCAAAGCACTACTGTACCCTGGCAGCTCGATTCCTGCCCGGGGCATCCCATTCTGTGACTAAAGCAGCCTCTGTTTAAGACCATATAAGCATTTGCTCTAATCATATTTGAAATTAGGCCTGATAAAGACACTTTTGCTGGCCAAAGCACTACTGTACCCTGGCAGCTCGATTCCTGCCCGGGGCATCCCATTCTGTGACTAAAGCAGCCTCTGTTTAAGACCATATAAGCATTTGCTCTAATCATATTTGAAATTAGGCCTGATAAAGACACTTTTGCTGGCCAAAGCACTACTGTACCCTGGCAGCTCGATTCCTGCCCGGGGCATCCCATTCTGTGACTAAAGCAGCCTCTGTTTAAGACCATATAAGCATTTGCTCTAATCATATTTGAAATTAGGCCTGATAAAGACACTTTTGCTGGCCAAAGCACTACTGTACCCTGGCAGCTCGATTCCTGCCCGGGGCATCCCATTCTGTGACTAAAGCAGCCTCTGTTTAAGACCATATAAGCATTTGCTCTAATCATATTTGAAATTAGGCCTGATAAAGACACTTTTGCTGGCCAAAGCACTACTGTACCCTGGCAGCTCGATTCCTGCCCGGGGCATCCCATTCTGTGACTAAAGCAGCCTCTGTTTAAGACCATATAAGCATTTGCTCTAATCATATTTGAAATTAGGCCTGATAAAGACACTTTTGCTGGCCAAAGCACTACTGTACCCTGGCAGCTCGATTCCTGCCCGGGGCATCCCATTCTGTGACTAAAGCAGCCTCTGTTTAAGACCATATAAGCATTTGCTCTAATCATATTTGAAATTAGGCCTGATAAAGACACTTTTGCTGGCCAAAGCACTACTGTACCCTGGCAGCTCGATTCCTGCCCGGGGCATCCCATTCTGTGACTAAAGCAGCCTCTGTTTAAGACCATATAAGCATTTGCTCTAATCATATTTGAAATTAGGCCTGATAAAGACACTTTTGCTGGCCAAAGCACTACTGTACCCTGGCAGCTCGATTCCTGCCCGGGGCATCCCATTCTGTGACTAAAGCAGCCTCTGTTTAAGACCATATAAGCATTTGCTCTAATCATATTTGAAATTAGGCCTGATAAAGACACTTTTGCTGGCCAAAGCACTACTGTACCCTGGCAGCTCGATTCCTGCCCGGGGCATCCCATTCTGTGACTAAAGCAGCCTCTGTTTAAGACCATATAAGCATTTGCTCTAATCATATTTGAAATTAGGCCTGATAAAGACACTTTTGCTGGCCAAAGCACTACTGTACCCTGGCAGCTCGATTCCTGCCCGGGGCATCCCATTCTGTGACTAAAGCAGCCTCTGTTTAAGACCATATAAGCATTTGCTCTAATCATATTTGAAATTAGGCCTGATAAAGACACTTTTGCTGGCCAAAGCACTACTGTACCCTGGCAGCTCGATTCCTGCCCGGGGCATCCCATTCTGTGACTAAAGCAGCCTCTGTTTAAGACCATATAAGCATTTGCTCTAATCATATTTGAAATTAGGCCTGATAAAGACACTTTTGCTGGCCAAAGCACTACTGTACCCTGGCAGCTCGATTCCTGCCCGGGGCATCCCATTCTGTGACTAAAGCAGCCTCTGTTTAAGACCATATAAGCATTTGCTCTAATCATATTTGAAATTAGGCCTGATAAAGACACTTTTGCTGGCCAAAGCACTACTGTACCCTGGCAGCTCGATTCCTGCCCGGGGCATCCCATTCTGTGACTAAAGCAGCCTCTGTTTAAGACCATATAAGCATTTGCTCTAATCATATTTGAAATTAGGCCTGATAAAGACACTTTTGCTGGCCAAAGCACTACTGTACCCTGGCAGCTCGATTCCTGCCCGGGGCATCCCATTCTGTGACTAAAGCAGCCTCTGTTTAAGACCATATAAGCATTTGCTCTAATCATATTTGAAATTAGGCCTGATAAAGACACTTTTGCTGGCCAAAGCACTACTGTACCCTGGCAGCTCGATTCCTGCCCGGGGCATCCCATTCTGTGACTAAAGCAGCCTCTGTTTAAGACCATATAAGCATTTGCTCTAATCATATTTGAAATTAGGCCTGATAAAGACACTTTTGCTGGCCAAAGCACTACTGTACCCTGGCAGCTCGATTCCTGCCCGGGGCATCCCATTCTGTGACTAAAGCAGCCTCTGTTTAAGACCATATAAGCATTTGCTCTAATCATATTTGAAATTAGGCCTGATAAAGACACTTTTGCTGGCCAAAGCACTACTGTACCCTGGCAGCTCGATTCCTGCCCGGGGCATCCCATTCTGTGACTAAAGCAGCCTCTGTTTAAGACCATATAAGCATTTGCTCTTATCATATTTGAAATTAGGCCTGATAAAGACACTTTTGCTGGCCAAAGCCCTACTGGACCCTGCCAGGTCGATTCCTGCCCAGGGCATCCCATTCTGTGACTAAAGCAGCCTCTGTTTAAGACCATATAAGCATTTGCTCTTATTATATTTATATTATAAGACACTTTTGCTGGGCATAGGCTTACTGCTGCCTGCCAGGTGCACTTCTGTTGAGGCATCCCATTCTGTAACATAGCATACCCCTCTTTATTTACACTAAGCAGCTCTCTTATTTACACTAAGCAGGCCTGTTGGAGGCTGAGTGTTACTGCTCACTTTTGGTGTGCATTATATTCTGTTTCATATAGACCCACCGCTGCCCGGGGTTTTTTTAAATATCACCTACTACCACG
Source organism: Gastrophryne carolinensis (assembly GCA_027917425.1). NCBI lineage: Eukaryota > Metazoa > Chordata > Amphibia > Anura > Microhylidae > Gastrophryne > Gastrophryne carolinensis. The sequence continues at coordinate 387,902,928 of CM051237.1, read as the reverse complement.
CCAGTTAGACTATGTCGGGCAGACAAGTGCCTGGAAGTGAAAAGAGGAGTGGCAGAGGCCAAGATTCCGCAGGAAGAGCTCGCATCAGACTGGGGGCCAGTAGCAGCAGGAGTCACGCTGAGAGACCTAATCTGCCAGTATCTGCTAGCGGTCGGGTCTCCACCAGTAACGCATCTGCCGTGGTAGATTGGTTGACGCGCTCATCAACAACATCATCACAACTTACGTCTGAGACCCCCAGTCTAGGGTCGGTAGGTTCCTCTGACACAACCCTGAGTTGGCATGCCCCGAGAGCAGTCCCTGTCCTCCCATTGCCTCTGGCCTACGCCGTTCCCTCCCCCAGCGACGTATCCTATGCTTTGGGTTCAGCTCCACTCTTTAGTGAGGAGGACCATCAGATAGAGGACAGTCAGCAGCTACTGCCCAGCCAAGAAATGGAGGTGGCTTCTTTAGCTAGGCAGACAAATAGTGATGTGGACAGTGTCGTGGGTGCTGCGAGCGTTCCAGCTCCTGCGCCAGACACTGTTGACGAATCCACGAACATCAGTGACGTACAGCCACAACCCGGTGATGATGATGATGATGACGATGAAGCCGATCGCACTTGGGAGCCGGGTGATGAAGGGGCTTCATCGTCATCATCAGGAGAAGAGGGGTGCAGGTTGCCCCGGAGTCAGCAGCTGAGGCAGCAAAGTGGTAGCAGTCAGCATGGGGGCACAATTCCAAAGGCTGGAGCCGGCCGGGGCCGGGGCCGGGGTAGAGCACCTGCTGTGCGGCAGTCTACCTTATCGGGAGGTAGTGGAGCAGGGGTTCCTGGAGTTGGCAACAGCAGCAGTGAATCAGTGAGGCCAGGGGGTGGGAAAAGTAGCTACTCGGCAGTGTGGCAGTTTTTCCTGAGGCATCCGCAGGAGGGTAACATGGCCACATGCAAGATATGTAGGCAAAAGGTGAAGCGTGGCCAGGGTCCAAATGTTGGCACCACGGCCCTGCGTCAACATATGATGCGTCACCATAAAACGACCTGGGAGAACCGAGGCTCCCAAGGGGTGGTCCAGTCTGCTTCCTCACCAAGTGAGCTCCCAATTTCTGCCAGCCAAGGCTCCAGCACCTCAGCCGAAGGCAGCTGTGCGTCATACCCATCCTCTGTCGCTCCTGCTCCTCCTCCTCCTCCTCCAAGTCATGCATCCCGCCAGCAATCCATCAGCGAAGCCATGTCCAAGAGACAGCAGTATGCGCCCACTCATCCTACGGCGCAGAAGCTGAATGTGCTCCTGTCCAAGTTGCTGGTGCTGCAGTCGCTCCCTTTTCAGGTGGTGGAATCTGCACCTTTCAGAGAACTGATGGCTTGTGCCGAGCCGAGGTGGAGAGTCCCAAGCCGTCATTTCTTTGCCAAGAAGGCAGTACCAGCGCTGCACACTTTTGTTGAACAGAAGGTGGGCCAGTCCTTGAGCCTGTCGGTGTGTAGCAAAATACATGGCAGCGCCGACATCTGGAGCTGTAACTACGGTCAGGGGCAGTACATGTCGTTTACGGCCCACTGGGTGAATGTGGTCCCTTTGCAGCAGCAACTTGGACAGGTCACGCCGCTTCGGCCTCCGCGCTCTCTGCCCATTGGGCCTGTGACACCGTGCGACTCGGCCTCCTCATCCTCCGCCATCTCCTCACCCTCCACTGTAGGCTCAAGTCTCAGTGCCCCTCCAGTCTACCATGTGTGCAGGGCACGGAGGTGTCACGCAGTGCTTCACATGGTTTGTCTTGGCGAACGGAGTCACACAGGGGAGGAACTGCTTAAATGTATTCATCAGGAAATCCAAACATGGCTTACTCCGAGAAAACTTAAAATGGGAATCATGGTTACCGACAATGGGAAGAACATTTTGTCTGCGCTGCGCCAAGGAAGCCTGACCCATGCCCCCTGCATGGCTCACGTCTTCAATCTGGTTGTCAAGCGGTTTCTGAAGTGTTCCCCCCATCTGCAGGACATCCTAACAACTTCACGGAAACTTTGCATGCACTTCAGCCACTCCTACACCGCCAAACACACCCTTCTTGAGCTACAGCGTCAGAATGGTATCCCCCAACATAGTCTGATTTGCGATGTTTCCACCCGTTGGAATTCCACCCTTCACATGTTGGACCGATTATATGAACAGAGAAAAGCCATCACGGATTTCCTGATGATCCAAGCAGATAGGGGGACTCCCCTGTGTAACTTCAATGTCAACCAGTGGCAGCTCATACGTGACACCTGCCGTTTGCTCAGGCCCTTTGAGGAAGCCACTTTATTTGTCAGTCGGCAGGATTACGGGATGAACGACGTGATTCCACTGCTTCATGTACTACAGCACATGTTGGAAACCATGGCTGGTCAGGGCACTGGAGACATGGCGTTTACATCTTACGGCCACATGAACCCCCTTGGAGCTGAACTGGAGGAGGAGGAGGAGGAAGAGGAGGAGGAGGAGTTGCCCAGCGAAACACAGTTTAGGCTTGGCGAAATGGCTGGTTTATCTAGTCAGCGGACAGGAGAGGAGGAGCAGGAGCAGCCAGAGGAGCTAGAGGTTTTTGAGGAAGGAGAGACAGAGGACCCGGGCACACCGTGGCAGTATGCAGTGGAGATGGAGACAGGTAGTCCATCCGAGTCACTTGCGCAAATGGCACGAAGCATGCTCACGTGCTTGCGTAGTGACCCCAGAATTGTTTCCATCTGTCGGCGGGATGACTTCTGGCTGTCCACCTTATTGGACCCTCGCTTCCGGCACAAAATGGGGGCATTTTTTAAACCCACCGAGAGGGAGGACAAACTCAACTACTACAAAGACATTCTACGTAGGCAGTTGGCCGATGCCTATCTGCGCCATGGTCCATACTCTCGCAGGTCTGACTCGAGGGGACCTCTGCGCTCACCTTCCACTGCCATGGCCGCTGGGGGGGTTGGCAGCAGCAGCAGCAGAAGCTCCATCAGCAGCAGCAGCCTCAGTCTTCAGTCGCTAATGAGTAGCTTTCTACACCCGCATAGTGAGGCTACTCATGAGCAGCAGGAAGACCTGGAGCAGGACCTGAACCAGCAGGTCATGTCATACTTTGACATGACCATGCCAACACACCTTGAGGATCCGCTGGACTTCTGGGCAGCCAAACTTGATTTGTGGCCGCAACTAGCAGAGTTTGCCCTGGAAAAGCTGTCCTGCCCGGCAAGTAGCGTGCCATCTGAGCGGGTGTTTAGTGCGGCGGGGGCCATAGTTACGGCGAGGAGAACTCGTCTGTCAACTAAAAATGTGGAGAGACTCACCTTTGTCAAAATGAATCAGGGATGGATCAGCCAGGATTTCCACCCACCAATGCCTGATGCATGCGACTAGATTCAGCATGGTGCCACGTTTTACACTTTCCAAATGGTGCAAAACATATTTATGTCTTTAGGCCATTTTTTGGGCTCCTGCTGCTGCCACTGTCAACTCCTGCCAACTCCAGGGTGTGATTCATCCAATTTTTGGGCTCCTGAAGCCAACTCCAGTGTATATTTGGGCTCCTGCTGCTGCTGCTGTCAACTCCTGCCAACTCCAGGGTGTGATTCATCCAATTTTTGGGCTCCTGAAGCCAACTCCAGTGTATATTTGGGCTCCTGCTGCTGCTGCTGCCAACTTCTGCCAACTCCAGGGTGTGATTCATCCAATTTTTGGGCTCCTGAAGCCAACTCCAGTGTATATTTGGGCTCCTGCTGCTGCTACTGTCAACTCCTGCCAACTCCAGGGTGTGATTCATCCAATTTTTGGGCTCCTGAAGCCAACTCCAGTGTATATTTGGGCTCCTGCTGCTGCTGCTGCCAACTTCTGCCAACTCCAGGGTGTGATTCATCCAATTTTTGGGCTCCTGAAGCCAACTCCAGTGTATATTTGGGCTCCTGCTGCTGCTACTGTCAACTCCTGCCAACTCCAGGGTGTGATTCATCCAATTTTTGGGCTCCTGAAGCCAACTCCAGTGTATATTTGGGCTCCTGCTGCTGCTGCTGCCAACTTCTGCCAACTCCAGGGTGTGATTCATCCAATTTTTGGGCTCCTGAAGCCAACTCCAGTGTATATTTGGGCTCCTGCTGCTGCTGCTGCCAACTTCTGCCAACTCCAGGGTGTGATTCATCCAATTTTTGGGCTCCTGAAGCCAACTCCAGTGTATATTTGGGCTCCTGCTGCTGCTGCTGTCAACTCCTGCCAACTCCAGGGTGTGATTCATCCAATTTTTGGGCTCCTGAAGCCAACTCCAGTGTATATTTGGGCTCCTGCTGCTGCTGCTGCCAACTTCTGCCAACTCCAGGGTGTGATTCATCCAATTTTTGGGCTCCTGAAGCCAACTCCAGTGTATATTTGGGCTCCTGCTGCTGCTGCTGTCAACTCCTGCCAACTCCAGGGTGTGATTCATCCAATTTTTGGGCTCCTGAAGCCAACTCCAGTGTATATTTGGGCTCCTGCTGCTGCTGCTGCCAACTTCTGCCAACTCCAGGGTGTGATTCATCCAATTTTTGGGCTCCTGAAGCCAACTCCAGTGTATATTTGGGCTCCTGCTGCTGCTGCTGTCAACTCCTGCCAACTCCAGGGTGTGATTCATCCAATTTTTGGGCTCCTGAAGCCAACTCCAGTGTATATTTGGGCTCCTGCTGCTGCTGCTGTCAACTCCTGCCAACTCCAGGGTGTGATTCATCCAATTTTTGGGCTCCTGAAGCCAACTCCAGTGTATATTTGGGCTCCTGCTGCTGCTGCTGTCAACTCCTGCCAACTCCAGGGTGTGATTCATCCAATTTTTGGGCTCCTGAAGCCAACTCCAGTGTATATTTGGGCTCCTGCTGCTGCTGCTGCCAACTTCTGCCAACTCCAGGGTGTGATTCATCCAATTTTTGGGCTCCTGAAGCCAACTCCAGTGTATATTTGGGCTCCTGCTGCTGCTGCTGTCAACTCCTGCCAACTCCAGGGTGTGATTCATCCAATTTTTGGGCTCCTGAAGCCAACTCCAGTGTATATTTGGGCTCCTGCTGCTGCTGCTGCCAACTTCTGCCAACTCCAGGGTGTGATTCATCCAATTTTTGGGCTCCTGAAGCCAACTCCAGTGTATATTTGGGCTCCTGCTGCTGCTGCTGTCAACTCCTGCCAACTCCAGGGTGTGATTCATCCAATTTTTGGGCTCCTGAAGCCAACTCCAGTGTATATTTGGGCTCCTGCTGCTGCTGCCAACTTCTGCCAACTCCAGGGTGTGATTCATCCAATTTTTGGGCTCCTGAAGCCAACTCCAGTGTATATTTGGGCTCCTGCTGCTGCTGCTGTCAACTCCTGCCAACTCCAGGGTGTGATTCATCCAATTTTTGGGCTCCTGAAGCCAACTCCAGTGTATATTTGGGCTCCTGCTGCTGCTGCTGCCAACTTCTGCCAACTCCAGGGTGTGATTCATCCAATTTTTGGGCTCCTGAATCCAACTCCAGTGTATATTTGGGCTCCTGCTGCTGCTGCTGTCAACTCCTGCCAACTCCAGGGTGTGATTCATCCAATTTTTGGGCTCCTGAAGCCAACTCCAGTGTATATTTGGGCTCCTGCTGCTGCTGCTGCCAACTTCTGCCAACTCCAGGGTGTGATTCATCCAATTTTTGGGCTCCTGAAGCCAACTCCAGTGTATATTTGGGCTCCTGCTGCTGCTGCTGCCAACTTCTGCCAACTCCAGGGTGTGATTCATCCAATTTTTGGGCTCCTGAAGCCAACTCCAGTGTATATTTGGGCTCCTGCTGCTGCTGCTGTCAACTCCTGCCAACTCCAGGGTGTGATTCATCCAATTTTTGGGCTCCTGAAGCCAACTCCAGTGTATATTTGGGCTCCTGCTGCTGCTGCTGCCAACTTCTGCCAACTCCAGGGTGTGATTCATCCAATTTTTGGGCTCCTGAAGCCAACTCCAGTGTATATTTGGGCTCCTGCTGCTGCTGCTGCCAACTTCTGCCAACTCCAGGGTGTGATTCATCCAATTTTTGGGCTCCTGAAGCCAACTCCAGTGTATATTTGGGCTCCTGCTGCTGCTGCTGTCAACTCCTGCCAACTCCAGGGTGTGATTCATCCAATTTTTGGGCTCCTGAAGCCAACTCCAGTGTATATTTGGGCTCCTGCTGCTGCTGCTGCCAACTTCTGCCAACTCCAGGGTGTGATTCATCCAATTTTTGGGCTCCTGAAGCCAACTCCAGTGTATATTTGGGCTCCTGCTGCTGCTGCTGTCAACTCCTGCCAACTCCAGGGTGTGATTCATCCAATTTTTGGGCTCCTGAAGCCAACTCCAGTGTATATTTGGGCTCCTGCTGCTGCTGCTGTCAACTCCTGCCAACTCCAGGGTGTGATTCATCCAATTTTTGGGCTCCTGAAGCCAACTCCAGTGTATATTTGGGCTCCTGCTGCTGCTGCTGCCAACTTCTGCCAACTCCAGGGTGTGATTCATCCAATTTTTGGGCTCCTGAAGCCAACTCCAGTGTATATTTGGGCTCCTGCTGCTGCTGCTGTCAACTCCTGCCAACTCCAGGGTGTGATTCATCCAATTTTTGGGCTCCTGAAGCCAACTCCAGTGTATATTTGGGCTCCTGCTGCTGCTGCTGCCAACTTCTGCCAACTCCAGGGTGTGATTCATCCAATTTTTGGGCTCCTGAAGCCAACTCCAGTGTATATTTGGGCTCCTGCTGCTGCTGCTGTCAACTCCTGCCAACTCCAGGGTGTGATTCATCCAATTTTTGGGCTCCTGAAGCCAACTCCAGTGTATATTTGGGCTCCTGCTGCTGCTGCTGCCAACTTCTGCCAACTCCAGGGTGTGATTCATCCAATTTTTGGGCTCCTGAAGCCAACTCCAGTGTATATTTGGGCTCCTGCTGCTGCTGCTGTCAACTCCTGCCAACTCCAGGGTGTGATTCATCCAATTTTTGGGCTCCTGAAGCCAACTCCAGTGTATATTTGGGCTCCTGCTGCTGCTGCTGTCAACTCCTGCCAACTCCAGGGTGTGATTCATCCAATTTTTGGGCTCCTGAAGCCAACTCCAGTGTATATTTGGGCTCCTGCTGCTGCTGCTGCCAACTTCTGCCAACTCCAGGGTGTGATTCATCCAATTTTTGGGCTCCTGAAGCCAACTCCAGTGTATATTTGGGCTCCTGCTGCTGCTACTGTCAACTCCTGCCAACTCCAGGGTGTGATTCATCCAATTTTTGGGCTCCTGAAGCCAACTCCAGTGTATATTTGGGCTCCTGCTGCTGCTGCTGCCAACTTCTGCCAACTCCAGGGTGTGATTCATCCAATTTTTGGGCTCCTGAAGCCAACTCCAGTGTATATTTGGGCTCCTGCTGCTGCTGCTGTCAACTCCTGCCAACTCCAGGGTGTGATTCATCCAATTTTTGGGCTCCTGAAGCCAACCCCAGGGTCTCTTTAAAGTAATGTTTGGGCTCCTGCTGCTGTTGCTGCCAACTCCAGGGTGTGATTCATCCAATTTTTGGGCTCCTGAAGCCAACTCCAGTGTATATTTGGGCTCCTGCTGCTGCTGCTGCCAACTTCTGCCAACTCCAGGGTGTGATTCATCCAATTTTTGGGCTCCTGAAGCCAACTCCAGTGTATATTTGGGCTCCTGCTGCTGCTGCTGTCAACTCCTGCCAACTCCAGGGTGTGATTCATCCAATTTTTGGGCTCCTGAAGCCAACTCCAGTGTATATTTGGGCTCCTGCTGCTGCTGCTGCCAACTTCTGCCAACTCCAGGGTGTGATTCATCCATTTTTTGGGCTCCTGAAGCCAACTCCAGTGTATATTTGGGCTCCTGCTGCTGCTGCTGTCAACTCCTGCCAACTCCAGGGTGTGATTCATCCAATTTTTGGGCTCCTGAAGCCAACTCCAGTGTATATTTGGGCTCCTGCTGCTGCTGCTGCCAACTTCTGCCAACTCCAGGGTGTGATTCATCCAATTTTTGGGCTCCTGAAGCCAACTCCAGTGTATATTTGGGCTCCTGCTGCTGCTGCTGTCAACTCCTGCCAACTCCAGGGTGTGATTCATCCAATTTTTGGGCTCCTGAAGCCAACTCCAGTGTATATTTGGGCTCCTGCTGCTGCTGCTGCCAACTTCTGCCAACTCCAGGGTGTGATTCATCCAATTTTTGGGCTCCTGAAGCCAACTCCAGTGTATATTTGGGCTCCTGCTGCTGCTGCTGTCAACTCCTGCCAACTCCAGGGTGTGATTCATCCAATTTTTGGGCTCCTGAAGCCAACTCCAGTGTATATTTGGGCTCCTGCTGCTGCTGCTGTCAACTCCTGCCAACTCCAGGGTGTGATTCATCCAATTTTTGGGCTCCTGAAGCCAACTCCAGTGTATATTTGGGCTCCTGCTGCTGCTGCTGTCAACTCCTGCCAACTCCAGGGTGTGATTCATCCAATTTTTGGGCTCCTGAAGCCAACTCCAGTGTATATTTGGGCTCCTGCTGCTGCTGCTGCCAACTTCTGCCAACTCCAGGGTGTGATTCATCCAATTTTTGGGCTCCTGAAGCCAACTCCAGTGTATATTTGGGCTCCTGCTGCTGCTGCTGCCAACTTCTGCCAACTCCAGGGTGTGATTCATCCAATTTTTGGGCTCCTGAAGCCAACTCCAGTGTATATTTGGGCTCCTGCTGCTGCTGCTGTCAACTCCTGCCAACTCCAGGGTGTGATTCATCCAATTTTTGGGCTCCTGAAGCCAACTCCAGTGTATATTTGGGCTCCTGCTGCTGCTGCTGCCAACTTCTGCCAACTCCAGGGTGTGATTCATCCAATTTTTGGGCTCCTGAAGCCAACTCCAGTGTATATTTGGGCTCCTGCTGCTGCTGCTGTCAACTCCTGCCAACTCCAGGGTGTGATTCATCCAATTTTTGGGCTCCTGAAGCCAACTCCAGTGTATATTTGGGCTCCTGCTGCTGCTGCTGCCAACTTCTGCCAACTCCAGGGTGTGATTCATCCAATTTTTGGGCTCCTGAAGCCAACTCCAGTGTATATTTGGGCTCCTGCTGCTGCTGCTGTCAACTCCTGCCAACTCCAGGGTGTGATTCATCCAATTTTTGGGCTCCTGAAGCCAACTCCAGTGTATATTTGGGCTCCTGCTGCTGCTGCTGCCAACTTCTGCCAACTCCAGGGTGTGATTCATCCAATTTTTGGGCTCCTGAAGCCAACTCCAGTGTATATTTGGGCTCCTTCTGCCCCTCATAGTGATGCCACTTCAACTCTCTGCAATTGTGCCGCTCTGCGATTCTATTAGCGATGCCTCTGATCTGCATGTGATATTTCTTAAAAGTATTATTTAACTAACCCAGCACGCATCCTGTGCGTGTTACAGCAAGGCTGAATGGTTTACAACCCTATTGAGGCTGTAGGAGGCTCAGAAATAGCCGTTTTTAATAGCGATTCGTCGCGAATTTATTCGGGTCGAAACGATTTTTGTCGGAAAATTCGGCAAATCAGTCGAATCGAATTTTTCAAAAGTTCGCTCATCTCTAATCTTTATACAATGATATAAAGTACACCATTTCCAATCAATGTCTGAATTGCAATATATGCCTGATTTCCTGTAATCTGTTTTAATATATATCCCATTCTGCTAGTCTTGTTTGGAGACTGGGTTTATTTACTGCTAGTAGAGTAGTTGGGGAGAACTAGTTATTTAAGGAATGGAACAAAACTGCATGCATCATTAAGGCCAGGTGGGAATGTTGCTTTCAGTGTGGAAATTCTCTTGGTTTCACATTTTAGTGTCTTTTTCCGAATGTTGCTCCCTCTTGGATGTGCGTATATCCTGTCAAGGACCTGGAATTTAATCCCCTTAAGGGAGCCTTTGTGATGTATTGTACAGTGCCTGCCCACTGGCGTAAGTACGTTATTCCTTATATCCCTTGTGTGTTCATAAATACGAGTTTTTAGTTTCCTGTGGGTTTTACTAATATAGAAACTCGGACAGTCGCAGGTTAGTACATCATGGTATTGTGGTTAGCAAAATGTTTTTGCTTGATTGTTTGGCCTGTCAGACTATTATAGGCTCGATTCAGAGAGACAAAAAAAAAAACTTCCGTTTTAGTGCCGATCTGTTTTTTTGTGAAATGTTTCCGTTCTTGTATGAGTGTGCGAGCGATTCTATGCATGCATTGAAAACCTTCTGTAAAGTTTCCGTCCGTTCGTACGGCAGATTACGAATACGAGGATGTCAGTTTCCATCGTGACTTTTCCGTTTCATTTTCACATGTTACAACGTAGGCTTTCGTTTTTGCCCTTTTCCCATCGTATCCTCCAACGAATCCTTTACGTTTCCAGTTCGATTCTGTTTCCCTTTTTCAATAAATATTCGTCCAGACGGAAATCCTTACTATCTTGCGCCTGCGCACTACAAACTTAACTCATTAAAGTGCTCGCCTACATATTTGCCACCCTCATTTCTACTACAATGTTTAGCTAAACCACTTAGCACTATCCTCCATCTTCCCTTTTGGACCCTTAAAGCTCACCCAAATCACTTAGCACTATCCTCCATCTTCCCTTTTGGACCCTTAAAGCTCACCCAAATCACTTAGCACTATCCTCCATCTTCCCTTTTGGACCCTTAAAGCTCACCCCAATCACTTAGCACTATCCTCTATCTTCCCTTTTGGACCCTTAAAGCTCACCCAAATCACTTCTCGGTCATGTGAATATTCATCTTTAAATATTTCTGGGCCCATTAGTTTTGTGTATTTTGTAAATGAAATGACACTGTAACATTTTTTTTTTTGATTCCATCATAAAATATAAAATTTTTTTAAATTTAGTAAATTTCTAATTTTTACAACTATAAAAAACAAAATACATAGCAATGGCAGCCCACAGAACATTATTATTCATCTGTGGTCCCCAACGAGTTGCGCAGCTCCTGCATCTCGCCCACCAACTGAAGGACCCTGACACTCAGTTGTTCCACTCTGGCACGTGTGGTCCCTGTTAAAAAACTTAAATTAAAATATTGGTATAACCTTGTTGGGGTCATACTGCAGTGCCCCCCCCCCCGTATGGTCCAAACACCTAAATCTGGACTTCAAAGGCCAGAGGGCCCTCGCCACCACGGGCCGGGTTTTGCATAGTGCCCGATTAGAGAACCCCTGGCCCGCATTCTGCAGGCAAAGAACGGGCATCAGGAGCAAGGCCAGAAGTGGATATCCAGAATCCCCTGAAAGAATTTAAAAATAATAACATAAAATGCACATTCTAAGCTACAATATTGTTTAACATGTCATCAAGGGCTAAAAACAGCAATAGGTTAAGTCATGAGTCATCAACTATATTCATTGCCATACAGTGAAAATGAATTGATGGAATGTGAGCAAACTTACCCAGGAGCCATCTACCAGATAATTCTCCTGACTCAAACTGATGAAATAGGCCGGAGCTCTGCAATATATAAGCATCATGGGACGACCCTGGATGCCCTGCAAGAACACTGAGGAATCGCATTGCTGGACCAAAGACTGCTTGTATGTTGTGTGAGTGGCACATCTTGTGGTTCCTGCAACCAAATATAAAATAATTACACAAAGCAAAGGTAACCAACTAAAACAATAACTCCTACAACAAATTAAGATTCAAGTTCAACAAACCAAATATAATTCACAAAGGACATAAGTTTAAAAAAATATAGCAATTATCTGGATGTGTGGGAAAATAAATGTTTACATGCTAAGGACTAATTAAGGTCAGCATTAAAATGCATCTAGAAGGCATACATGAAATGTATTGATTCAGGTATGCATTGCTAGACAATTTATGGCCTTGGCCATGCTGATACATGCAATGCCTTGGTGCTAAAGGCGCGCAGACTCCTCCACATAGCCGCAAAACATGTTCAACAATAGCAATCCAAGCCCTGAAAGGTCCCGTAAGTGGATCGGAAATGAAACAGATTTATAGGGTGGTGCTCCGTCGGAAATCAGCTCTCTGAATCAGACGGAAGCCCATCCCAACAACTTAAGTTAGCTGAACGAACAAAAAATTTCTGATTTTGTTTGGAAAATGATCCGAACTAACGGAAATGTTCAGATTTGCTTCCATTCATCGAAAGCACATTCCCGAACGTTCGTACGAATGAAAAATGAAAGAAAAAAAGCAAAAAAATTACAAACACCCACCAAAACTTTCACAGACAGCTACGGAAGTCCGGACGAATGTGTCTCTGAATCGAGGCTTATGTCTCTGCCGGGTTTAATATATTGACAAGTAGTGCATCCTTCACAACAGTAGGTGCCTACTACCTTGCAACATTTTTTGTTTTTGGATTCTGGTGAAAAGTGGCTTCTTAATAAATGGTCCCGTATTGAGCGATTTTTTTTTTTTTTCAAAATGTTAGTTTAGGGGTGTCTGGAATAAGTGAACCCATTTCTGGGTCCCTTTTTAAGATGCACCAGTGTTCCTGATGGAGGCGGGCTGGTTTGCGAGGTCCCCCCCCCCCCTTACTACTTCCCCTTTTCTCCCTCCCCAACCTAGCCTACCCTTCCACATCATTGTGTTCTTTCCTCCCCTTCCCCTGTCCTTTCTCCCTTTGTTCCATGACCCCTTCGTGGGCGCACCGCGGCCTGCCCCACGCTGCTCTTCCGGGCCACCGGGGTGGGTGCGTCCGGCAAGTGCTGGGCGGCCTGGCCCCGGGGGGCCGGGGGGGCGGCGGGGGGTGGGTCGCGGCGGGCGAGCGGAGGCTAGTGTGGCTTCCCCGACATGGGGGGGGGGGGGGGCGAGAACAAAGACTTAATGCAGACAGACGCTGGTCAGTTAATAGTTTATTGACATTACAAATCTGTTGTAGTAGTACTGTTATACATATTGGATAGCTTCGTTGAGCTGAATTCTCTCCTACCGCAACAAAATGCTGTAACTTTGTATGCTTAGCTATAATGGCCTCCCCTGCGTGGGATGGCTTCTGTACTATATTTGGTCCGCTGAAGGCCGTGTCTGTATCGCTCACTTTTCTGGTTAAATAAAATTAAAAAATATTGAAAAAAAAAAGATGTACCAGTGTTCCTGTAATATTTGTCTTATCTGCTGAAGTTGAGAGATTATGATAAGATTAAGATTAAGATTAAAGATTATGATAAAAGGGGTGTGTTCCAGTGGTTTCCGTTGTTTGGACTGGGGTGGGTTAAGTAGTGTAGTTCTGTCCCTTTTTTGTGCCTTATTGTAGGGTTTTTTTAGGGTTTTATTGGAGTACCCTCTTTTCCTTAGTCTTTGTCTTATACCCTAAGCTGCTTCTTTAAAGTATTTATGTGAGGTACAGTTTCATTTGGCCCTTAAATACTCTCCATATGGGATACTGTTTTTTAGTGCTGTTGGGTGGGAGCTAGTGGCCCATAAAATGTTATTGGCCGCTGTTGGTTTTTTGTAAAAATTGGTGGAAATTGTGTCTTTGGGACCTATTCTAATTTTTAGATCTAAGAAGCTGATTTTCAAATTTAGTTGATTCGTATTCAGGATTCCTACAAATTTCTCTAGGTTGGCTGTTGTGCCTTCCCAAATAAAGAAGATATAATCTCTATAATGAAGCCAGGTGGTTACATAGTTCATAAATTCCCTAGTTGTTTCCTCCGTCCTCCTTTACCACCAGTCCAGATATAGGTTGGCGAAAGAGGGTGCACAAATTGTCCCCATGGCTGTCCCTTGTAACTAGGGATGAGCGAACTTTTGAAAAATTCGATTCGGCTGATTCGCTGAATTTTCCGTCAAAATTTGTTTCGGTGCGAATTTATTTGCAACGAATCGCTATTAAACACGGCATTTTCTCAGCTTCCTAGAGCCTCAATAGGGTTGTAAACCATTCTGCCTTGCTGTAACATGCATAGGATGCATGCTGGGTTAGTGAAATAATACTGTAAATAATTATGACATGCAGATCAGAGGCATCGCTATTAGAATAGCAGAGCGGCACAATTGCAGAGAGTTCAGGTGGCATCACTATGAGGGGCCCCTATATTGCCTGAAAAACACACCCTGGAGCTGGCAGCAGCAGGAGCCATAATATTGGCTGAAAGACATCCTGGAGTTGGCAGCAGGAGCCCAAGAATTGGCTGAATGACACCCTGGAGTTGCAAGCAGCAGGAGCCCAAACATAGCTTGAAAGAGACACTGGAGTTGGCAGCAGGAGCCCAAAAATTGGCTGAATGACACTCTGGAGTTGCAAGCAGCAGCAGCAGCAGCAGCAGCAGGAGCCCGAACATAGCTTGAAAGAGACACTGGAGTTTGCAGCAGGAGCCCAAAAATTGTCTAAATGACACCCTGGAGTTGCAAGCAGCAGCAGCAGCCCTAACATAGCTTGAAAGAGACACTGGAGTTGGCAGCAGGAGCCCAAAAATTGTCTGAATGACACCCTGGAGTTGCAAGCAGCAGCAGCAGCCCAAACATAGCTAGCTTGAAAGAGACACTGGAGTTTGCAGCAGGAGCCCAAAAATTGGCTGAATGACACCCTGGAGTTGCAAGCAGCAGCAGCAGGAGCCCAAACATAGCTTGAAAGACACACTGGAGTTGGCAGCAGGAGCCCAAAAATTGTCTGAATGACACCCTGGAGTCGTAAGCAGCAGCAGCAGCAGCCCAAACATAGCTTGAAAGAGACACTGGAGTTGGCAGCAGGAGCCCAAAAAATGTCTGAATGACACCCTGGAGTTGCAAGCAGCAGCAGCCCAAACCTAGCTTGAAAGACACACTGGAGTTGGCAGCAGGAGCCCAAAAATTGGCTGAATGACACCCTGGAGTCGTAAGCAGCAGCAGCAGCAGCCCAAACATAGCTTGAAAGAGACACTGGAGTTGGCAGCAGGAGCACAAAAAATGGCTGAATGACACCCTGGAGTTGCAAGCAGCAGCAGGAGAAGCCCAAATATAGCTTGAAAGAGACACTGGAGTTGGCAGCAGGAGCCCAAAAATTTGCTGAATGACACCCTGGAGTTGCAAGCAGCAGCAGCAGCTGCCCAAACATAGCTTGAAAAAGACACTGGAGTTGGCAGCAGGAGCCCAAACATTGTCTGAATGACACCCTGGAGTTGCAAGCAGCAGCAGCAGCCCAAACCTAGCTTGAAAGACACACTGGAGTTGGCAGCAGGAGCCCAAAAATTGGCTGAATGACACCCTGAAGATGCAATCAGGAGCAGCAGGAGCCCAAACCTAGCTTGAAAGACACACTGGAGTTGGCAGCAGGAGCCCAAAAACATAGCTTGAAAGACACCCTGGAGTTGCAAGCAGCAGCAGCAGCCCAAACATAGCTTGAAAGAGACACTGGAGTTGGCAACAGGAGCACAAAAATTTCCTGAATGACACCCTGGAGTTGCAAGCAGCAGCAGCAGAAGCCCAAACCGAGCTTGAAAGACACACTGGAGTTGGCAGCAAGAGCCCAAAAACTGGCTGAATGACACCCTGGAGTTGCAAGCAGCAGCAGCAGGAGGCCAGACATAGCTTGAAAGAGACACTGGAGTTGGCAGCAGGAGCCCAAAAATTGTGTGAATGACACCCTGGAGTTGCAAGCAGCAGCAGCAGCCCGAACATAGCTTGAAAGAGACACTGGAGTTGGCAGCAGGAGCCCAAGAATTGTCTGAATGACACCCTGGAGTTGGAAGCAGAAGCAGCAGGAGCCCAAACGTGTCTTGAAAGACACACTGGAGTTGGCAGCAGGAGCCCAAAAATTGGCTGAATGACACCCTGGAGTTGCAAGCAGCAGCAGCAGCCCACACCTAGCTTGCAAGACACACTGGAGTTGGCAGCAGGAGCCCAAAAATTGTCTGAATGACACCCTGGAGTTGCAAGCAGCAGCCCAAACCTAGCTTGAAAGACACACTTGAGTTGGCAGAAGGAGCCCAAAAATTGGCTGAATGACACCCTGGAGTCGCAAGCAGCAGGAGCCCAAACCTAGCTTGAAAGAAACACTGGAGTTAGCAGCAGGAGCCCAAAAATTGGCTGAATGACACCCTGGAGTTTCAAGCAGCAGGAGCCCAAACATAGCTTGAAAGAGACACTGGAGTTGGCAGCAGGAACCCAAAGATTGGCCTAAAGGCACACTGCAGTTGGCGGCAGCAGCAGCAGCAGGAGGCCAAAATTTGGCTGAAAGGCACACCCTGAAGTTGGGATCAGCAGGAGCCCAAAAATTGGCCTAAAGACATAAATATATTTTGCACCATTTGGAAAGTGTAAAACGTGGCACCATGCTGAATCTAGTCGCATGCATCAGCCATTGGTGGGTGGAAATCCTGTCTGATCCATCCCTGATTCATTTTCACAAAGGTGAGTCTCTCCACATTTTTAGTTGACAGACGATTTCTCCTCGCCGTAACTATGGCCCCCGCCGCACTAAACACACGCTCAGATGGCACGCTACTTGCCGGGCAGGACTTTTCCAGGGCAAACTCAGCTAGCTGCAGCCACAAGTCAAGTTTGGCTGCCCAGAAGTCCAGCGGATCCTCAAGGTGTGTTGGCATGGTCATGTCAAGGTATGACATGACCTGCTGGTTCAGGTCCTGCTCCAGGTCTTCCTGTTGCTCATGAGTAGCCTCACTATGCAGGTGTAGAAAGCTACTCATTAGCGACTGAAGACTGAGGCTGCTGCTGATGGAGCTGCTGCTGCTGCTCCTGCCAACCCCCCAGCAGCCATGGTAGTGGAAGGTGAGAGCAGAGGTCCCCCCGAGTCAGACCTGCGAGAGTATGGACCATGGCGCATATAGGCATCAGCCAACTGACTACGCAGAATTTACTCCCATTTGGTTGTTGTTTGGACTTAGGAAGTGAGCACAAAAATATTTTGGTTGTTGGTTCAGTGGTGCACCCCACAGCATTCAAATACACTGCTGTACATATTGCATGAATGAAGCAAAATACTCCCATTCAGTTTTTCTAGAAACCAGAATCTAGGTGACACAAATACCACCTCTGGGACTCATAGAAACCCCCCCTTCCTAGTTTTATAGGGACATATACATCATTTATTTGATAATAATTTTAGCATTTGTGACCAATAGTGCAGTTTTAGGGTCATACGCTGATGATGGGCAAGTCAAAGGTGCAGGTGAATGGGTGATTTATTGAAAAGCAGTAGATTCACAGGAACCATGTTCACAATAAACAATCTTGACTTTCTTTAACATTTTGGAGCCTGGACAGGCCTTTATTCTATTGATGAAGTTGCGCCTGTTAGTCTACTGCTTTTTGATAGATGATGGCAGTGCCATCTGCATTAGAGTTTGTAGCCACATACCCTTTTGCTTGGTGCCCAGGCTGGTTGACATTTTCTTTGTCTAAAATATAACATGTCATAATAAAACAAAATACAATCCCTCCTGACAGTTTCATTGATTAAATTAATGCAGCCTAGTGTGGTATTAATTTTTGTTAAAATAGTGTTGAAAAAAAAAATACAAATGGTCAGGCAATTTTTCGTTAGATAATTATTGTATCGAGCGGAAAATACCAAAATCATTAATGTGACATGTCAATCACATTTGTCGCTTGTCACCAGAGCTAAGCTGGCCACTCATTCAGTGAGAAAAAAATATTCTCATTCAGTTTTCACCAAAAAAAGTCCTGAATCACTCATCAATCAACTTTTTGAGAGATTTTCTTTTGGTATTCAAACCAAGTTTATGCTATTAAACTGTGCTATTATCATTTGTTTTGTGGCCTCTAGGTGGTGATATATAGCTGCATTATAATAAAAGCAATTCTGTGAGTACTCACCTGTAGAATTGTTTTTGTTCTTGCATGACATGGCCCGCTTCGGTATTCATAACAGTTGGGTTTTTCCGCCACAAGGTGGCGCAGTGGTACTGCAGAAAGCTGTGGCATCCCCCGGCTCCCTATAAAAACAGGACTAGCCATAGAGTTCCCAGCGTAGACAAGCAGTGAGACAAGAAGCCGGGAGAGAATAAGGTAAAAAAAATGTAAAAATGGGTAAAAAACCGCAATTAACTTGGAACAATCACCATAAAGAGGCAACCAAGAATAATAACAAGGGTGGGGCGAAGCGGGCCGTGCCATGCAAGAACAAAAACAATTCTACAGGTGAGTACTCACAGAATTGCTTTTTTCTTTATTGCATGGCACGGCCCGCTTCGGTATTCATAACAGTTGGGACATCCAAAAGCAGTGTCCAAAAGTAGGGTGGAATCCCCAAAGAGTAACGGCCAGTAGTTCAAGCCACTACCGCCTGAAGCACCTTGCGGCCAAAAGTAGCATCCGCTGAGGCCTTAACATCAGCCTTGTAAAACTTGGAAAAGGTATGAACAGAAGACCAAGTAGCGGCATTGCAAACTTGGTGCTGAAAAGCCCAAAAGGCACCAATAGCATGAGTGGAATGAGCAGTCACCCTAAAGGGAGGTTCCTTTCCCTTAGCAGAATAGGCTTGAATCACCGCCTGATGGATCCAATTGCTGATAGTGGACTTAGCCGGAGGCAAGCCCTTCCTAGGTCCAGAAGTGAGAACAAAAAGAACATCAGACTTCCTGAAAGTCTCTGTAGCGACCAAATAAAACTTCAGAGCCCTGACCACATCCAGAGAATGCAGTGTCCGCTCCTTGGAATTTGCAGGATTGGGACACAATGAAGGCAAAACAATGTCCTGTTCTTAGGCAAGAAATCCGGCTTAAGCCGGAACACCACCTTATCCTGATCCCGCTCGAAATTAGGAGGTTTGATGGAAAGCGCCGCCAGCTCAGAAACTCGCCTTACAGAAGTGATAGCCACCAAAAAGGCTACCTTTAAGAGTCAGAATGGGCAAGGCAGCCTCACGGATAGGCTCAAAGGGAGGCCCTTGCAGAGCAGACAACACCAGATTCAAATCCCAGACTGGTAGCAAAGGCTTACGGGGTGGACGCACATGAGAAACACCCTGGAAAAAGGTTTAAACCAACCAGTGATTGGCAAAGGATCTTTGGAAAAAAATTGCCAGAGCTGAAACATGGCCTTTTAGGGTACTAAGTTGAAGGCCTAGATCCAAACCATGTTGAAAGAATTCCAGAATCCTGGGAATAGAAAAAACTCAACAGGGAAGAGACTTAGACTCACACCAGGCAATGTAAGCATGCCAGACCATGTAATAGATAAAGGACGAAGACTGCTTCCTAGCTCTAATCATGGTATCAACAACAGAAGCAGGCAACCCCTTTTCCATCAAGATGGAGGATTCAGCAGCCAATCCGTTAAAGCCAGGGTTTGTAAATTGGGATGGCGTAGCTTCCCCCTGAGTGAGAAGTTCTGGATCCTTGGGCAAGACGTACGGGTCTACTGCCAACTGCATGACGTCTGCGAACCAAGCTCTTCTTGGCCAACAAGGGGCCACCAGGATAGCTGGTACCCGCTCCTGGGCTATCTTGCGCATGACCCTGCCCAGAGGAAACGGAGGGAACACATAGAGAAGCCAAAACTCTGTCCAAGGGATTGCCAGGGCATCCGTGGCGAAGGCCAGAGGATCCTGAGATAGAGAGACAAATCTGGGAAGTTTGTGATTGTGACGGGACGCAAACAAGTCCACGTCCGGCTGACCCCAGCGGTGACACAGGGAGAAAAACACCCGGTTGTTGAGGGACCATTCTCCCAGACGAGACGTCCCCCTGCTCAGGTTGTCACCACCTGGTTCTCTACCGGAATGTAGACCGCTGAGAGTCAGAGAACATGCCGTTCCGCCCAAGACAGAATCAGGGACACTTCCTTGAAGGCTCGCTTGCTCCGAGTCCCTCCCTGATGATTGATGTAGGCAACCGCCGTCTGGTTGTCTGAGCGGATCTGAACAGCCGACCCTGAAGGTGAGTGGTTAGGCGAGAAAGAACCAACTTCATCGCCCTCAGTTCCAGGAAGTTGATGGAAGCATGGGCCTCTTGTGGACCCCACCGATCCTGGAACTTCAGGGACTTCCAAAAGCCTCCCCAACCGGTCAGACTGGCATCTGTGGTGACCGTCTCCCAGCACGGGGGCAGGAAGGTCCTGCCCCCCAGAAGGTTCCTTGAGTCCAGCCACCACGAGAGGGACTGTCTGGCCAGAGGATTTCTGATCCAGGGAAAAATTCCAGCCAAATTCCTGATCCAGGGACACAGGGTCCCAATCCCAAACTGACAAGAGGTGCAACTGAAGAGGTCTCATGTGAAACTGAGCAAAGGAGACTGCCTCGAAGCAGGACACCATCAGGCCCACCAACTGCATCCCCTGACGGATGGAGGGATGAGGACACGATAGTAGAGCCCGAGCCTGCATCTGAAGACCCCCACCTTCTGCTGAGGAAGGAACACCTTGACCTGAGAGGTATCCAGAGTCATGCCCAGAAAGGACCTCACCAAGGACGGGGACAGAGAAGACTTGGGATAGTTGATCACCCAGCCGAAGGACTCTAGAGTGGATGTCACCATCTGAGTGTCCTGCTCGGCCTGAGGAAAAGACTTGGCCACAATCAGGATGTCGTCCAGGTAAGGAATGATGCGTATGCCCTGGTTCCTTAGCAGAGCCATCACCCCCGCCAGGACCTTGGTGAACACCCGAGGCGACGAGGTGATACCGAAGGGTAGAGCCACAAACTGGTAATGCTGATCCTGCAGCTCGAGCCTTAGAAATCTCTGATGACCTGGGAAGATAGGCACATGAAGATACGCATCCTTGATGTCCAAAGTGGACATGAAGTCGCCCGGGCGAAGGGTACTGACAGCAGAGCGTAACGTCTCCATACCAAAATGCTTGAATCTGACAAATTTGTTGAGGCCCTTCAGGTCCAGAATGGGCCTCAGAGAGCCATCCTTTTTGGGGACCGTGAAAAGATTGGAATAGTACCCCTGACCCTGTTCTTGATGGGGCACCTGACAAATAACTCCTGACTCTAACAGGCATTGAACCGCCAGAAGCAACCCTTGAGCAGAAAGGGGGTTTAAAGACATCCCGGATCTGATGAATCTTGGGGGCGGCCAGGCTGCAAACTCTATCTTGTAACTGGAGGACACTACTTCCTGAATCCACCGGTCTGAGACATGGCCTCCAGACGTGAGCAAAGAGCTGAAGCCGTCCCCCCACCCGGATGGGTGAGGGCGCCCCTTCATGCCTGAGGGGGCTTGGGAGAGGGTTTGGGCTTGGAACTCCAGGAGAGACCGGGACGACCATGGGATCTGCCACAGCCCCAAGAGTCTCTGCGGCCACTAGATAGGAGGGAGCCATGGCCTCCTCTGGGAGCACGAAGGGAAGGGAGGGGGACGGAGGACCCCCGAAAGGGCCGAGACTGCCTCCTACACTGAGGTAGCCTGCCATCTTTGGCTAGAACATCAAAACGCTCACCAAATTAGCCGCAGCCCTGAGAAGGGGAGTGCAGTGAGAGCTTTCTTAGCAGCGGCGTCAGCTGCCCACTGAGGTAACCAAACAGAGCGGCGCATAGCCACCAAGAGCGCAGAGGCCCTACCGCTCAGCCGCACAGCATCATCCATAGCAGTAACGATAAAGGCCACAAAATCAGAGCAAACCAAGAGAGTCCTATACTCCTCCCCCCCCCCCGCTACGATTCATAGCACCATCAAGGAGACGCTTGAGCAGTTTCTTAAGGGCAATAGCTGTAATGGCAGCCGCACAGGCTGGGCGCTATCCAGCCCCCACACAGGTAAAGGCATGGCAGGCCAACTGATCCATGCGCAGGTCCTCACTATCCCTCATAGTGGTAGTGTCAGGTGAAGGCATGACCGAAGTATTGGACAAGCCTAGCACAGGAGCGTCCACTTCAGGGGGAAATGACCACCTCTTAACAAGATCAGCAGGAAAGGGATAGCTCTTATCCAAACCCTTGGGCATAGCAGGCAGCCTGTTAGGACGTTCCCATTCTTTAAGCATCATAGTGGTGAAATGTCCCTGCTCAGGGAACTCCAGATGCTGTTTACTAGGACGAAACAGCTCACCCTGTTTCCTTTTAGCCGCCATAGGGGCAGCAATATGTAAAATTTCAAAAATGTGAGACAGCAAATTATCAGTGTCCTCAGGATACCATGAATCCTCCCCAGATTCAGGGTCACTATCACAACCCTCCTGCTGGTCCCCAGAGGAGTCAGAGTCATGGAGCAGGTCTCCTTCCTCTAGGGAATAACGTCCAACAGTGACATCAAATTCCTCATACTCCTCTGTAGAGCGTGAGGGAGTGGAAATCAGGTGCGGCTTCTTGCCAGAGGCTTTCCTAGGAACAGTCCTGTCAAGCTGCCTCTCAATGTTGGCCACCCACAGAGCCAAATCAGAGTGTGACTCCCTGCTAATATCCCCTTCACTAGGGCCCAATTGCAGGAGCGGGGGAGTAGGTGAAGCCGAGGGAGGCGCAGAGCTGGGAAGCAAAGCAGGCAAACCAGCTTGAAGCGCAAGTACACTCTCAGCACACGGCACACACACCGTGACACTGTTACTCACAGGGGATACCCCACACATGGAACACAGCCGAGCTTTTCCCGAAGGATCCCCAAGCACGCTATCCTCAAAAGCCTCCATATGGTGATTAACACAGGCGCAATAGGCCAACGGTGGGTAAAGGCTAATACAGAAGCCACCCGGGATGCCCTCCCATGGGATGCCCCCAGAAATCGGTGAAAGGGGGGGATGAGGGGGAGGAAGGAGTAGAGCCGGGAGAAACCACAATCCAATGGTGTACCCCCTGAAAGACATAAGTGAAAAAGACACATGAGCATCCCACAGCACATACCCCCAAGGTCAATAAAAAAAACCCCCAAGGGGGACTCACAGACCAAAGACACTGCAGGGTCACCAAGGCACAGACCGTAGGATGAAGCGACACACGAGAGGAAGCAGCGCTGCAGCCAGGAAGGGAGAAATCCAGACGCGCAGCTAGTCCAAAATGGAGCCTGCAGAGATACCTCGAGGGGCGGGCCGTGGGGAGATGACGCGATATGTGTCATCCCAAGGCCCCCCCCCCGAAGAGCGCGAAAACGGCGATCACGTGACCCGTTGGGCGCCATGACAAAGCAAAAAAAGCCTCAGGTTTTAGCTCCAACCGCTGCAGAGCGCAGTACAAAGCACGGGGCGGCTGAAAAACACCCAAAAACACACAATAAACGCCAAAGCACCACATAGAATACCACTCACCGATGCCACCCGCCCCCCCCCCCCCCCCCGAACAAAGCCAGAGAGGGGGGAAGAGAGAGACGAGAGGCCAGCGGCAAGCATCCAGGCCAGGGAGAGGGAGGGGGGGGACCCCTGAAGGAAAAGAAGGAGACATAGTCCCCAGAAACACTCACCCCCCTCAGAAGCCAGAACATGAACTCCGCATCCCTATCAGGCTCACCATAAAGCCTATGGCCGGCTACCCTTTGTGATACAGGGTCTGCAGCTGGAGCTGCGCTCCTGGAGCACTTGAACCTAGTGCTCTTCTACCTTCACTCGATCTGTCAGCCGAGGCAGTGAGGGTCCAGAAATGGGTGGAAATTGACTTGCAGGCCCGCAGGCTTGGTTGTCCCGCTCACCTGCGCAAGAGAGAGAGCCATTTTCTAACTTCTAACTTCGCAGTATCACTGCAGAGGAAACACTGGGAACTCTATGGTTAGTCACGTTTTTATAGGGAGCAGGGGCATGTCACAGCTTTCTGCCACACCTTGTGGCGGAATAACCCAACTGTTATGAGTACCGAAGCGGGCCGTGCCATGCAATAAAGAAAAATGCACTCGTATGTAGTAATCATATTCTTGAAATCTTAATGCTGACTGGTCCAGGTTACTTCCATCCCCTTTTTCACTATCGACTCATTATGCCACCAAGCCCAAATCATCCAATTCTATGAGTTTCTGCTTATTTTCTGTACGTATTATGGCAGTGGCCAACAAAGTATTGCACAGATAAATATCCAAACTTTAAACTTTATAGTAAATCCTAAGCTTAAAAACATTCAAGAAATAGGACCTTTAAAAAGGATGAGAACAAATCCTTACATGGGCAATAAACCATATTAAAGTGGACCAACAGCCAGGGGTGATCGGCGCGGGGGCATCCGAGATCGGGATGTCCTGCGGGGTGAAACCCCCTCAAAAAACCTTACCTTATCGGCGACAGATCAGCCGCCGCCGCCTCCCCTCTAGCAGAGCCCACACCGGCCGTTTGTGAATGGCCGGCTCGGGCGCGCGCCCTGTAAGAGGGATGCGCGGGAGGCGGCGGCGGCTTGTCCGTCCCCGAAAAGGTACGTTTTTTGGGGCTTTTGGGGGAGTTTCACACAGCGGGGCATCCTGATCTCGGATGCCCCGCTGAAGTGGACCAACACCCAGGATAGTGAAAATCCTGGGTGTTGGTCCACTTTAAGTAGCAGCCCAAGCTGCATGCAAACAAGCAAGCAAGCATACAGCATCAATAATAATCTAAATGTCAAAAGCAACACTAGAATATTCGGAAATGAAGTGTTGAGGGGGAAGGGTAATGCCATGTTGGTGGGGGATATCGAAGGTCAAGAACAGCAGTAGGATCCAGGTTTATGGCTGCAGGTTCTTGTCAGAGCAGTTTGAGGGTCTGTGTGTTTCACAGCGTGGAACTAAAGAACTACACTTTGTTATCCCTAGGTCAATTAGCAATAACACTTCCCCCGGATTGGGCAGGGGAAGACAGAGAGCAGTACTGATCCCCAGTGATGCTTGCCGAAAGACTGGGGCTAGAAACTCCTCTTTCAGGGCCCTGCAGACATTGCCCCACCAGCATCACAGCTCATCTAACAGGTTATAGAATAAATGAACCTTACAGACTATTTGTCACTGTTGTTGCCTGTGGTTTATAACTCCCTGGCTTTGGTATCTTACCCCCTCTCCAGCTGCTGACCCAAGCCCCTCACCTAACACCCTAACCAACCGCTCACCTAACACTCAACACAGAAATTCCCAAAATGCTTATATATATTTTTTTTTTTAAACAATGTTAGACAAAATAAAGCTAAGTTTGTATAAAACCCCAATCACATAAGAAGTAATAATAACAAGAATAATTTCTTAATTTCCCCCCGCTGCTGAAGCATTTTGAAGAGGAAACCACCAGGTGGGCGAAAGGAAAACTTTCGTGGTTCGGAAAGTGCAATGCGATCAAGATGACTCTCTTACCCCGCCTGCTTTATCTTATGCAGGCACTGCCAGTAATGATCCCACGCTCCTATCTTCAGAAGGTGCGAGCGATATTCATTAAATTTATTTGGGATGGAAAGAAGCCGAGGGTAAGAGGGAGCCTTCTGATGAGATCAAAGGAAAGAGGTGGTTTAGGTGTCCCAGACCCAGCGATGTACCATGTATCAGTCCACCTGAATAGGGTGGTCAATTGGTGCATCCATGGCCGCCACAAACAATGGGTTGGCTTAGAACAGAGCTTCCTGACGTATCCGATTGGGGTAGTCCCCTGGCTAATCAGAGAGGGAATGATGCAGGCAAAACAACACCCTACTATTGGCCCGACGCTAAACGTGTGCAGGACTATGCTGCAGCGGGAGGAGATTTCACCCTCCCCTTCTCCCATGTATCCTATTTTAGGGAACCCGAGTTTCATACCGGGTTGCAGTGGGCCAACAGCTATGGCGTGGACTAGAGCGAGCGTATACAGGGTAGGCCACTTTAGGACGCAGGATGGTTGGGTCCCATTAGTGGAGCTGGCACGGAGGCACGGAGTCCCTGGGTGGTCTCATTGGCAAGGCATGCAGATTGGTCATTTTTTGGCCTCCCTGCAGGATTTTGGAGTGGGTAGGTGTGCCCTTACGGCCTTTGAGGAATTGTGCCAGAGCAAGGAGGTGGAGAGACACACCCTCTCTAGAATATATAAGTTGCTAATAGACCCCCCAGATGAAGAAGTCTCCTCGTATCTGGTAAAATGGGAAAGGGACCTTAAGGAAACGTGGACGCCTGAGCAGCGCAAAAGACTCCTGCAACTCCCGCACAAATCATCAATTTGCACCAGGTACCAGGAATGTGGATATAAGCTGCTGACCAGGTGGTACAGGGTTCCGGCAGCCATAAATAAGTGGTCGCCAGGGACCCCCGTGGAGTGCTGGAGGTGTGGTAGGGAGAGGGGAGACTTGTTGCATGTGTTTTGGTCCTGCCCTGGGCTGAGGGAATTCTGGGATAGGGTGAGATTGGTGGCAGAAAAGGTCTCGGGTGCGGAGGTCCCTGAAGACCCAGCTCTGTGTCTCCTTCATAGGTCAGAGGTTCCAATTAAAAGGTACTGCAAGTCAATTACATGTCATTTGTTGAATGCTGCAAAGGCCTGCATCCCTCAGATGTGGAAGAGCAGAGATCTCCCAAGCATACTTACATGGTTTCAATGGGTGAATGACATGATGAGGTTTGAGAACATGTTGGCTTCCCGGGATGGCACCTACGATAAGTTCGCTACCACATGGTATGGTTGGATGGCCTTTACTGAGTCGGTTGAGGGGAAGAGCCTTTTGGGCCTGATCTAGGCGACCCCCTGGCCCATTCTGGAGTTGAGAGTTGAAAGTATTGTAAATAAGACCAGAGATAAAACTTGTTGGTATTGGAGCTTCTTTTTATTGATATGTTATGCTTGACGTGTTGGGTGCTCCCATTGAGCGATTTCTGTATGTATTATCAAGCTGCTGTGTCGCTCGATACATTACATTATTTTTCCCTCTTTGTTTTATGTTTGTTATACATGTGAAAAAATCTTTCAATAAATAAAGAATATATAAAAAAAATAACAAGAATAATATCCATAGGAGTATATAGGTTCTGCCAAAAATGTCATGGACTAGGTTAAAGTGAACCAAAACGCAGGATGGCCCCGCTGTTTGAAACCTACTAGGAATGATTTATACTGTGTATGACTAAGAGCCGCGTTAGGCTCGAAACGTGAAGTGCCTGTTATTTTTTGCTGTCTTTTTGGGTCGCTCTGTGACATGTGCACCATACATGCTTTCACTATGGACTGAGCAACTTTAATTGGATATATTAAAAGCTATATATTAATCGTTGAACGGCTGGGCATTACACTGAACTCTACTCGTCACTGTTTGGAGAATTGCCTGGGATCTTCAAGTCCATGCCGAATTGGATGGTCGGTGAGCTGGCTTTTTTCTTGTTTCACTTTCCAGGTCCTATGGCGCAAGTGCAGCCTCTTGTCCAGTCAGCATGCTTGGATTCGCCTTCGTCCAAGAGCTCATATAAGGCAAGCCGATCCAAGCTAGCTTTTGGACGCATTTTTACAGGGAGCGTGCCTAAGTCGGCTATTCACAAATGCCTGGCACGGGTACACGCCCTGCTAAGGGGATAGCAGGAATGCGGCCATTGTTCGCACATGCGCCATTGAACCAGGAAAGAAGGTGAGTTTTGGGGCAAACTCTGGGGTTTTACACAGCAGGCACAGGAGCCAAGATGCCGGGAGCTGAGCCGGGGCACTGGATTCTGTAGATACCAGCATGGGACAGCGCCAGAGTGGCATGGGACAGATGGGAGAAAAGAGAGCATATGTGTTAGGATTTTAGAGAAAGGTCGTTCGGCACTCTTCTGTCTTCTTGCACATTCATACAGTGTGTAATCCGACATTCAGCATAAACCATTCCTGTCTTCCAAATAAGAGGCCTGTTGTTTGTAGTTTAACAGATTTATTATGTGATGGCGAAACAGGGTTGTAGAAATATGGTAAACCAATAAGAATACAAATGACAATGTATAAGTACAGAGTATAACATCTGTATGTATCATACATTACATAACAGTGAAGTACACGACAAAATGGCTGCCTATGCAACGAAAGATTGCATGGCTAGCTGAAAGTCTAACATCTACACAGTAACCTCTCTGAGTAGTACAAATATCTGAACAGCTCTAGATATCATAATGCCCTAGTAACTGAGGTAAGTGACTCACCAGATATGCGGTTACACAGATGGTGGAGTTTTAGAAGAGAGAAATGTGATGGCAGCTCTGATCTGTGGCAGGAGGATGAAGACAGCCCACTTCTCCTTCCCAGAATGCTTTGCAATCTCCCATATTACTTTTAAATCGGAAAAACAAAATGTTATACAACTTAACACCACTAGATGGTGCTATAACCTCACTAAAGATATGATGACAGGGCAGAAATGAATTATACTGATTCTCTACCCTGCTGGGCAGAACAGGCACGTACCCCAAGAAATTCAGATTCATGCCAAATCAAATTTTCCCTGCAATCCAGAGCGAACTCCGGTTCTAGCGAGCCAGTTTACTCATCTCTATTTCAAGGCCCACGAGAACCATACCAGGTAATGAAGATCTGAGGTATGCCAATTAGGGTTTTCATCTGGCTGGTATTTTTTATTTTACTTTACAGCCCACTGGCCTGGCGTTGCCAGTATTTTGTATTTGTTCTTTTAACTAGTAATTGTAATTGCAGGTATACTTTTCCCATCCTCAGCAGGCAGGGACGGTGTGAAAGGCATCAGGCTGTGAGTAAAAAATTCAGTCTCTCCCGGTAAGATACCCAAGCCAGTAAGTTGACTGAGCCCAGGTGTGTTCAGGAACATGGTCAGCACTAAGTGCAGGACTAGAGAAAAATTACCCTGCGGGAATGGGTCTGACCGGCATCTCCGCACTTATGCAGGCTACTTGAAAATGTCAATCCACAAAAGGCCACTCGAACAGGGACTTTATGAAGAAACAAGGAAGAATAAGAATTCACAGGAAACCAGGGTTCTAGACTTTACAGAATAAAATGTTCAAGAGCCACCACAAGGTTAATTCCAGGAACAAGGGGGAAACTTGAATGCAAGCTCCACAGGACAGCTAATATAGAAACAGTATCTGATTGGAAACAAAAATACAGCAAAATATTATGCCAAAAAAAGAGCCGTACAAGCTTGACTATAATAATCAAAATTACCTATATATTATTGTAATTATTGTATTAAAACCACTGATAACAGCTTCCATGGTAAGAAAGTTATAAAAACATACAATATTGCAATATAATATCACAGAAACAATCAATCACATTAGGTAAGTTTGTGTGCATAAAGCTCTATCTAAGCAATAATAATGATCCCTCCTAAAGCTATGCTTTGGAACCCTGTAAGTTGAATAACCAATATGAATGATCATGCCAATCTCATTATTAATAAATACAGTGGGAGCATAATGCCTTCAAATAAAAGAGTGGGCTATAGAGGGTGATTATCCCATGCTTATGAGCATACCAACAGGGGCGTAGCTAGGGGGGAGCAGAAGGGGCACCTGCCCCGGTGCAGCAGGTCAGGTGGGTGCCAAAAGAGGACCTGATCACAGGTGGGGGGCGCCATTTCAAATCTTTGCCCCCGGGTGCCAGAAAGCCCAGCTACTCATCTGATATCAGCACAATAATATGGGACATGAATAGTTGCATACCTATACAGATGCTGTGCTATTGCTGTAATCTGCCTAATACTCTAGCCACTTCCTCAAGGGGCAAAGTTGCAAAGACTTGACATAGCTTATAAACAGGATCAGGCCCAAAGATACCTGATCTGGAACCCAGAAATATTGCAACTGGATGCATGAAGGAGCTGAAGGATACTGAGGGTGTTTCTTAAACCGGACCTTCACCATGATTTATTGAAAAGCCCAAGCCCCTATAAAGCGATTCCCCAGCATCTAAAATTAATATATTTTAAGTTTTTAGTCACTTATTATTCTTTCCCTCACCGGGCTGCAACTCTGTTCAGGACTCTAGGATACGGGCGCCGCCATCTTGACTCAGAAGAATCACACTTACAGAGCACAGCTGGGGTCAGGAAAAGGTTGGCAATCCCAGAATGCAGAGCAACACAGTCAGAAGACACTTCCTGTTTGCAGGCTGCCTAATGTTCCATGAGCCACCATCATGTTTAAAGGCTCATAACATGCAGTAGATGCAGGTAGGATAATTTTTAATGTGAGCAATCTGTATGTACAGGGTGTGGGAAACATATATAAGATAGACTCTTATTCAGAGTGAAGGGCCGCTTTAAGTCCCAAAGCTTACAGTAACCTCAACAGGATTTGCCTGCATTTCACAGGGCCCAGAAACCCTAAGCTGCAACATGCAACTGCAAATTTATGATAAGGTGGTTGTTCCTTCCAAACTTCACAGGCCAGAAAGCCAAAAAGTACTTGGAACTGCAAACCCCAGAAACACGTAGGTACTCATCAGAACATGAGGTCGGTATTCAAAGGCATCAGGTGATGTTGACAAGAAGCGCTAATGGAAGTTCTCATATCTTGACACATGTACTAATTTTGGCCTCTTTGTCTTCAGTTTAACCACCAATGCAACATCTAAGTGTCCAAAAAAAAAACTATTTTAAATTAAATCGGCGAGACAATCTGGCAAAATCAAAGAAAAGTTGGTGACTGAAACCCATATAATAGTCAAATAGATGCATAAATAACATTAATATAAATAAAAAATGTGACTATATCCAGGAAGTGTAAAATAGTTATATGTAAAATACAAGCTATTGATTGTTAACTGATTGATTCAATTCGAATGAAGAATAACTGAAAAATAAAGAAAATGACTTCACATTAATTTAACTCCAAAAGGACTTGTGTATCAAAATTACAAAAATTCAAAATAGCTTCCTGGTGTAATAGTGTAATGGTTCAGGGTGCACCAATGTCCAGGTAAGGACAGGTGCAAGCAGCAATTTAAAAATGAAAAACAGTTTGGGACAGAGCAAAATGTAACAATGATCTTTGCCTGCAGTATCACTTTAAGTAATTATATATGCTTTTATGTATATACAGTATGCAAATGTGGGCAGAGGTGGGGTAGGAAGAAGTGGGCAAGGATGAGGTGGGAAATGGTGAAGTGAGCAAAGGTAAGACAGAAAGAGGTGGGCAGATGTGAGATGGGAAGTGATAGGAAGAGGTGGGCAGAGGTGAGACGGGAAGTGGTGAGCAGAGGTGGGTAGAGGTGAGATCAGTAGACGTAAGATGAGTACTCCTGAGGAGAGAAGAAGTGGGTAGAGGTGAGGTGAGCAATGGTGAGGTAGGCTGAGGTGAGGAGAAAAGAGGAGAGGTGGGAAAAGTTAAGGTGAGATGAGTTGAGGTGAAATCAGCAGAGGTGAGGTGGGAAGAAATGGACATGATCAGGGAAAAGGTGATGTTGCTTGAGGTTGGGTTGAAAGTGGTGAAGCAGGAAGAGTTGAGATGATTAGAGGTGAAGCAGTGGGCAGAGATAAGCAGATGTGAGCATAGGTCGGTAGAGGTAACCATATGTGCCAAGGGCCGCAAATGAAGCAGTGTGGGCAGCACTGATGTGTTTAGAGGTTATCTATTTAATTCATTGCCATAGTGAGAAAGGAGAATTAGGCAAAAATCGGTGGATGTAGGTTTTTCTGTTCCTCATGCTACCGCTATCAAGGTTCTAGTTTCTTGTTTTGTTTCTGAAAACATCCATATCGGTCCTTTTGTTCTCGCCCTCACCTGTTGCCAGTAGCAACCTTCACTTTGCAGGTTAGTCAGCCATGTCTCTCCATGCCCACTGTTACTAGTCAGGTTTCCCAGGTTTCTTCCCCTAGAATTTTTCCCAGAGATTACCCCTGGGTGCTGTGTTTATTCTCCTGGCCAACAGCCTTCACAGAAACCAACAGCCCAAGGGTAACCCCATGGAACCTGCAAGTTGACAATGGGGATGATGATTCCTGGTCTGATATTTATGAAGCAGAGGGTGACAAAGAGAACAATCCATGAACTGACTTTTTTGATGAGGATGTCTATAATTCTTCTGTTCCCTTACCTCCAGCATCTGTGCATGCAGCAGCACCATCAGCCTCTGAACATGCTGGGTGCCAGTCTTTCCCAGAGCCTGCCGGGTGTCAGCCTCTCCCAGAGTCTGCCGGGTGTCAGCATGTCCCAGAGCCGGGGTCTGTGGCTGTGGCTCTTAGGCTGTTCCATGGCCTTCAGTGTACATGCCCGCTAGGCCTATGCCGATGCCCATCAGTCTGCCAGATAACAAGCCAATGTCAAGTCTGCCAGGTGTGAGCCGCTGTCAAGTCTGTCAGGTGCCAAGCCACCGTCGAGTCTGCCAGATGCCAAGCCGCAGACAGCTGCACCAGTGTCTGGGGCCACTGGGACAAGTCCCTGCTCTGCCTAAAGTGCTGTGCCCAGTCCTTTTTCCTGGATGACATTTGACCCAGGGGGCTTGGGTCCGTTGCTTAATTATCTAGGATAGATCTCATATCTGAGGGCTTATTGGGACTTTGTAATGCACTTCTCTTTATGCCAATAATTGAGTGTTCGGAGCATGCTCCTGTCATGGGCTCTTTTTCAGAGCCTCTCTTGTATTTATGCTTTTTAACAGGTCATGTTATTCAGGACCATTGTCCGAGTTGCCGTTTTTGCGTGACTTTTCATTTGTGTACGCGAAAACCAAGTATAATATTTGTCGTATTGATATGGATCAAGCTGAGTTTTGGTGTTCTCGGCTTCTTAAGTTTATGGGCTTTCCCTGCACTTGAGTGTTTTTTGACCATTTTTGGGCCTATAAAGGTTTCCGCGACCAAATTCCACCCTCTTTTTGCATGCAGGAACTGGCATATGCATTGATGATGGGGCCCCAGGACGAGTTCTCTGAGTGTCTGCAGGAGCTTAAGCTGCTTACCAAGTACCTTCCAGGGCTTAGGCATACCCACCAGGACGTTGATTGGATGTCCAATCAACAGGTGTTTGAATTGAACCGACTGAACCGCCTTTTTGTTGAGAAGCTTTGCTCAGAGGTATGACCATGGTTGGCTCCCTCCACCAAAAACGGGCATGCAATTGAGGCTATGACCAAATTGGATACTTTCAATTTCTACTGAATGGCTCCTTCCAGAGGTTTGGGGCACTGTCAGTTGGCATGTCTCAGTCTTTGTTGAGCCATGCCCTGACTAATTTTCTTGATGGCATGCTGTCCAACAGGATAAATACCTCTCTTTTACTGACAGCATGAGGGCGGGGAACGCAGTGAGGTTGGGTTTTTTTCAACCTCATTGTCCCTCCTTCTTGGCCAGTCTCCTTATGCTAGCTTTTGTTCAGCTCCCCTAAATTAGCCAATTCTTGTTGCTCAATGCACCCCCTTATCCCTGTTTCCCATGTAAGTTGCCCATGTATCTGCTTGGCTCCCTCTTTCAGTCTGGCTGCTGTCTCTCTCCTGCACCAGTCTTGCCACTCCGGTCAGCTTGTCAGCTGTATTTTATGTTTACTTTCTTTGAATCAGAGTTTTTACCCATGTGACTATGATTAAGTGTCAGCAGGATAAGTCACAAGCCTGAGTAAACACTACACTTACTTTTACACAGTAGATGTTACTTTAGTCCCTCTTTACGGACACTCTTGCCTATGCCCAGGTCTTCTGAAGACAACTGACTGCTCTTCTTACTACAATCTATGTCATCTAGTGGCTGCACTAGGCTATCTGTCTCTGTATCCACTAAACCCTTAGGGATGTTCAACCTGTAAAAGGAAAAGTTAGTGCAAGAATCAGTATTGCATTTTAACAAACACACATTTTTCTCTTTTTACCACAGTAGTGTATTCCTCACTGTCCCTCAACTAATCCTATCTAACTAATAGTAGACTGCTGGTAAAAGACCACACATAAATATTTCACAGTTAAGAGAATAAATATGCAAGAGTAAATACACATACCAAGGTTGCTGGATAAACAACACAGGTTTACTGTACCTATTAAAAGATTTTATTTTGAAAAACAGAATATTGAGCAGCACTGCTATATGCAGGTATTTTTTAAAGACACAAACTTTAGCATTGTATTCAAACACTATGTTAAGGCATTAGGCTCGATTCAGAGACACATTCGTCTGGACTTTCGTAGCTGTCTGTGTATGTTTTTGTGTGTGTTTGTCATTTTTTTTGCTTTTTACGTTCGTTTATTCATTCGTATGTTCGTTCCTGCTAATGCGTATATGCGCTTTCGATGGAGGGAACTAAATCGGATCATTTGCGTTAGTTCGGATCATTTTCCCATCAAAATCTGATATTTTGCGTTCGTTCAGATAACTTACGTTATTAGGATGGGCTTGCGTCTGATTCAGAGAGCTGATTGCCGAGGGGCCACCGCCCTATAAAACCGTTACATTTGCGATACACTTACGGGACCATTTTGCACTTTTGCACTTTTGCTTTTGACCATGTTTTGCGGCTTTGTGGAGGAATTTGAGCGCCTCTTCCTTTTATTAATTCCTTAGCATAATGACATATATGGCCTCATGAGTTAGGTTGCAACCTAATAAACATTCCATCCACAGCTGTTAAACATGTATTTACCGACAAATAATTTTTAAAAAAATTTTTATACAGGGACCACACATGCCAGAGTGGCACAACTGAGTGCCAGGGTCCTTCAGTTGGTGGGCGAGATGCAGGAGCTGCATGATTCGTTGGGGACCACAGATGAAGAATAATCTTCTGGGGCCTGCCATTGCTGTGTATATAGTTTAAAATTGTTAATTTATTTAAAAAAAAAAAAAAAAAAAAAAGTTGTTCAATTTTTAGAAAAAAACTAATTTTAATAAATAAGGCAAACGAAAAGTGCCATTTTATATTTAAAAAAAAACAAAACAAAAAACTTGTTTCTGTGTCATTTCCTTTTCTAAATACATTCATTAAGGATTGGTTACCACAAAACGAATGCCCAAAAAAAAATTTATATATGAAGATTCGCCTGACCGCGAAGTTATTTAGGTAAGTTTTAGGGGTGGGAAATGCAAGAAGAATAAGACCGCAAAGTGATTAAGGTAAGTTTTAGGGGTGGGAAATGAAAGAATATACTGACCGCGAAGGGATTTAGCTAAGCATTGTAGCAGAATTTTAGTGAACCAAATATGTAGGCGAGCACATTAATGAGTTAAGTTTGTAGTGCGCAGGCGTAAGGTCGTAAGGATTTTCGTCTGGACGATTATTTATTGTAAAAGGAATTCAGAACCTAATGGGAAACGTAAATGATTTGTGGGAGGAGATGATGGAAAAAGGGAAAAAACGAAAGCCTACGTTGTAACATGAGAAAATGAAACGGAAAACGAAAGCTGGAAAATGACATTCTCGTTGGCATACGAACGGACGGAAACTTTACAGAAGGCTTGCAATGCATGCATAGAATCGCTTGTACACTCATACGAGAGCAGGAACATTTAAAAAAAAAAAAACAGGACGGCACAAAAACTAAAGTTTTTTTTTGTCTCTCTGAATCAACCCTATAGTCCATGAAAGTCTAGGCAATGTTTGCAAAAAAACCTTTTTTAGTCCTTTTGCTTTCCGTATTTGCTCAAAAAAAAAAAAACAGACACTAAAACCCACAATGTCCTCTCCAACACAAGAAGCTTAAAAGGGTCTTTGGTTTCAAACAGACAAATAAATATAAACACACTAAACCTCTTTAGTAAGACTCGACATGCGGTTAATTAAAGGGGCATATAACTATATATAACCATCAGCAGACACAGATATAGTACAAGACAATCACTTCTATCCTCAGTGCTCCAAGTCAGTTCCCCTTTTGTAGACACAAGGCTGCAGCAGGTTCTGTCCCTCTAAAGGTAGCTGGGGTCTTGTCTCCCTCCCCAAGATCCAAGGGTGTTCCTCTCGCTTATGTTCCATTTCTGTAAGGTTAGATACAGACTTAGTCTGGGTCCCTCTTTCAGTCTGGCTGCTGTCTCTCTCCTGCACCAGTCTTGTCACTCAGGTTACCACATTGATATTGAGCGAAGCTAATGCCTAACTTGTGTCCTAATTCTTACATAAGATTCTATTAACTTAAAGTTCCTTCTAAGCCCAACTGTGAGTCAGACCAATGTATCCATCCATTAACTGTCTGCCCAGGTGCCAGGATGTTTACAGGATCTGGGCTCCTAATATTTATACATTAAACCCATGTTCTTCCTCTGCACTTCCACTGAACTAACTGTTGTTTAGCTTATGTAACTTAATCCTTTCTACATTAACTAGAGTGTAAGCTCTGCTACCTCTAGTATTAAAAGTAGAACTTAAGGTAGTGTAAATCAATGCATATCTAAACTAATGGTAAACTAGCCCATACCCACTACAGAGGGTGCTTGCATATTTGGAGGAGGCAACCCCCCGCAGCTTTAGAGGTTCCCGGACATCTTTATTCTAGCACACAGAGCCGGGCAGGACAATCCATGCATCAGCATTTGGCTGATTCTTCATTTTCCTAATAGTTTTTTCTGATTCTTGGTTGTGTTTTGATGCTGTACCCCTGTTAAAGAAGTAAAATAATTCTTCATAAGAACATGAGATTCAGAAGAATTTGAGAAATTAATCCTCAGAAAAATTACATTAAGTAGACTTGCTGTACAGACTGAGAATCTATTGGGTGCTAATTACTTGAACTGGTTACCCTCACCAGCCCATATTGAATCCATATCTATAAATATTAAGTAATGCACACCACACATTAATACTGTTCAAAATCGTTCGTATTGAAAAAAATTGTCGTGCCAAAGAATAGTGTCATGACAATAGGTTCTTGTGATTCTCAGAATCAAAAAACATAGTTTATCAAGTATATATACAATTGTCCCAAATAGGTATCATATATTGGCAGAAAAAAGTTGCTCGGCTGAGGAAGGGGCGCTTGCCCAGAAACGTTCTCCAAAGAGCGATCATTGCCTGAGACATACAAAGGGTAACATTACTTATGCCTAGCTTTCTTTGGTGCCATACTGAGCTGATTGTTGCTAGACTATAATATGTTGTGACATGATTGTAGATAATATTGCTCTAATTTGATATATCATTGCTTTAAAATCCATTGTGACATATGTTTCACATATTTGGAGAAATTCATTGGATTGCAGTAAATGTACATTATATTGCCTATATTGTGTGCACATTTAAAACACAGTATATATGCATTTATGATACTTCACCACTAGATGGCAGCAGTATCCAGTCTTCTGGTATTCCACGCAATATTGATACTACACAGAGTTGAATTTGAACCCTGTCACATGTGAAACAGATGATACTGTTTTTGGATTTACAAGTGCAATCGATCCATATACCACTCTTGTGTAAGATACCCCATTGTGAAACAGAGTTGACTTTCACAAATTTTATATTTAGGACCAAGTAGTCACTATATTGGACAGAGATCAATATATTCATTTTTTTGCATGTGCTTACCCACCCCATATATGCTTATAGACTGGACTCTTTTTTAAGCATAAGACATGAGAAATTCTCCTCGTCATGCTTGGTTGCTGAGACTTCACTTTTGGAAAGAGAATGATTTTGCAGAAAAGAAAGTTTCACGAGAGGGTCCACCCTGTAGAGAGACTTGCACGAGCAGGGACTGCCCTATGATAAGAAAATCACCTGATGTCTTCACCTACTGAGCTCTACGCCCTCTGTCACATGGATTTTGTGTATAAAAATTCTTATACTCATGGCTGATTTCAGCACATGCTCCCTCATTGCATTTATGTATGTCACTTTATTGTAATGTTTATGTGATTAATAATTTTTGATTTGGACCAGCTGATTACATGTTATTTTTCTATGGAAATTTTTCCTAATGTCCCCTTTGTTTGGTTTTGGGTGTGATTAAAGCAACATCCAAAACATTTTTCTTTGAAGTGCAATTTATTTGGGTTCATAATACATTGTGCCTGAGAAAGGCAAACAGAGGGAATTTTTTAGGCCCAAAAAACTGGTGCCAACCGCCACAAAACATATTCAACAAAAAAAAAACACAAGGTCAGATTAAGCGGAGGTTGCCTGGTCCTACCTTCGAGGTTGTTGTCTGGCCTCCACAAGGGCAAGCATGCATGATGTATTTTGGTTTTGGTTTTGAGCAGTGCCACAAAGTTGTTGTTAAACCAGAACAACACCCATTTTACAAAACCTGAGTGTTGGCCCACAGCAGAGAGGGGCACCCTTATTGCCGCCCCCCCCCCCCTTGATCGAGCGCTGTAAAGTCCACAAACTTTGCCTGAAAGTTTGCTCCCCAATGCAGCCCCACAATCGTCCAGTGGCCAATTGTAGGTAGGTAACCACACTAGTTTTTACGTGCATCTGGGCACTCATGTTTGTGCCAACAGTTTGTGGTTGGCCTCCCCCCCCCCCCCGGGAAAATCTACATTTTGCTTGCTGATTAGTGTTGAGGTTCCCAACACCCCCTGATAGGTGTCAGGGTGCAAAATCCCCACAACCTGCTCCTCTGCATGTGTGAACTGGGAGTCTACCAGCAGTTTGCAACCTAAAAAAACAAAAGATGTTGGCATTCGAGGAGTGGAGGCACTGGATGGAAGGTTTCTTACACCCTGTTACCGTATACATGGACCACACTAAGAGGTTAAATTAATGACAGGCACACTGGGTTTTTCTTGGAGCTAGAAAAACCAAGGCGGATGCATTTTCTCGCAACTTTGGGGAGTGTTTGGGTTCAAAGAGAAGGAATCCATTTAGTCCCTAGGTTGTGTGGCCAGTGCATTATTGCCAGATCTCTCTAGCTCGCTGGAACCATTTCAGGTGGATTCACCTCCAGGCAAGGCTCCTCATTGTCGATATGTTCCATCCCATATACGCTTCTCGGTGTTGCAGGAGTTTCATGGTGCTAAAACATCGGGTCATTTGGGCAGCCAAAAAACCTTAGGGCTCACTAAACAACATGTCTGCTGGCCTTCTCTCAGACGTGATGTCACTGCCTTTGTTGAAGCATGTTCATTGTGTGCTTGGAACAAGGAGACTTATAAACTCCCTGTTGGGTTATGCAATTTATGCATTGTAAGACCTTGGGGCAACCGTGTCCGGTGAGGCCTGCTTGCGTCCGACAAACGAGGGCTTGTCTACAGGTGAAAATAGAGGCAGAGATTTGGAGTTATTGACTAACCTGGACCTGCTAACTGGTGAGCCTTACACAGGCACATACTGGTTAACAGTAACGTCATGCACCTACTCCGTGGTGCATATGCACATACTGGCAAGGTCACTCTCCAGCCCAAATACATGCACTGGCCTGCTGCACAGGGGGGAGAGACACAGGAATTTAAATGGGAATATTAATGTGCATGTGTACCTAAACTAGGACAATACATGGCATACAGGAAAGTAAAATTTGGATTGTCTTTTGTATTTGCAGACTATTACGAACAGATACGACTTCAAGCCTAACACCCACAGGACATTGGCACTGGAGGTGGCAGAGCATCTCAAAGGCCAGAGACCAATGTCTTACACCCACACCCAAATAATGCAGCACTGGTCAGACCTCAAAAGAAGAACGTGGCCCCGGGTGCAGCGGTTCTTCAGGTAAGTGGATGATTCTCAGAGAAGATGACCACTCATATTGAACTGTGTGACTGAATTGTGCTTTTCTTCTAGCTGGGGAGTTCTGACTGAGAATCAAGCCTACCCAAAGAAGAGGGGTCTGACCAGTGAGGGATGTAAGACATGCCCCTCGATTCAAAGAGCAAAAGTTAATTGATTTCGGATCGAGGATCGTAAGTTTGGGTGGGTGTTAGTCATTTTTTCCTGTTTTTTTGGCCATTTACGACTCGCACGAGCCTACGTTCGAATGCGTATATGCTCTTACGATCATCGCAAGTTCGTTCCTAAATTTTAGGATCAAAACGTAAAACTTAGGATCAAATCCTAAAACTTAGGATCAAAACGTAAAACTTAGGATAATCGAATGGGTTTTGGTGTGATTCAGAGAACAGTTTTCAAACCTCTAAAGACGTTTTAAAAGGAAGCCACTGCCGACACCTTTTAGCAGTCGTATTGCTGTTCTTGAACAGGTTTTTTGGCTATGTGGAGGAGTCTGCGCGTCTTGAGCTCCAATGAACTGCATGTATCAGCATGGCCGAGGCCATAAATTGTATGGCAATGCATACCTGATTCATGTATGCCTTATAAAAGCATTTTAATGTGGACCTTAATTAGTCCTTTGCATGTAAACCTTTATTTTGCAATCTATTTGCGTTAATTAAAGAAACTTATGTCCTTTGGTATTTATTTTTAAATTGATGTACTAGAATAATATTTTTTGGTTTGCATTTATTGGTGTAGTTGTTTACCTTTGCTTTGTTTAATTATTTAAGCACATCTTTGGTCAGATGCATCACACTTACTGAGGAGAGGAGAGCGGGATAAAGTGCAGGATGTGGGTTACTGCTGTATTTTGCACAGACACAGCAGAGCTGGGGGCACGGAAAGGTCAGAAATCAAAGAATGCAGAGCAACACAGTCACAAGGCCCTTTCTGTTTGCAGGCTGCCCGATAATACCTGAGCCGCCATCTTGCCTGTTTCTAGACTCATAACATGCAGAAGTTGCTGGGTGTTTTTTTATATTTGAGAGCAATCTGTATGTAGAGGGTGTGGGTAACCACACACAAAATTTTAAGTTGTACCATTTGAAGCCAAAATATTAAAATGAAATCCACAAGTAAAAAATGCAAGTTAACTAAAAATTAAACAAAGTAAGATTTACTTATGCAAATGCATTCATTAATGGTTGGTTACTACAAAATGAATGAAATAAAGAAAAATAAGACCAAATATTTAGAATGCACTTTAATGAGGTAAGTTTGTAGTGCGCAGCCGCAAGATCAGAAGGATTTACATCCAGACAAAAAAGGAAAAAGGGCAAAACCAATGTTGCAACCTGAGAAATGAAACGGAAAATTCAGGATGGAAACTGACATAGGTCTGATTCCCGAACTGCCATACGAACGGACGTACATTTTAGGATAGAAACGTATTTGCTTATAGAATCACTCGCAAGTTCATACGAACGCACGGGAAAAATAGGATGATCGGCACCAAAATCCAAGCTGTTACATGTTTCTTTGAATCGACCCTATGGTGTGTGTAAGGCGTCGGTCCCCACCCATGCCAACATCTTCATCCTCCTCTTCAACCTCAACCCAAACACCACTGGAGCCAGCTGAAGAGCAGGAGGCCCAGGTGTTGCGCTTGGAGTCCCACCCAGCTCAAGAACAAACTGTGTTTTCAGAAAAATGTGATTCTTTATGGCCAAAAAGATTTAATGTGACATATTTATTATAACAAAAAAATAATTGTATTGTTTTAAACAAAATAAGGTTTCTGTTTACATATTTATAAAAAAAAAAACTAAATGATAAAAAAAGCTCTAACGTTTGGCAAAATAAAAAAAGGATGATTTGCAAAACAAATATGCTATGTGGTATCCTTTATTATCAAAACAGGCTTAAGGCAGGGTGTAACAGGTTAAGCGGGGGTGGGTGAAGGTGTAGGAAAAGAGTAGGTGGAAGAAGGTAAGAACACAAAAGAAGGTGAGTGACAATGCAGGACGATATGGGATGCCCCAGAAGCAACCAACAGGGAGAGGGTAAGTCACACAACAGGGATGAACACTACATGGGATGCCCCTGAAAGAACCAACCAAGGTAAGTCTCATTACAGTCAGCAACACTACATGGGATGCGCCAATAGGAACCAGGGGAAATAGGAAGAAGGTGAGTGTCAGTGCAGCCATCCACACTACATGGGATGCCCCTCAAGGAACCAACAGGGGCATGGTAAGTCACACTGCAGGGAAGCACACGAACATGGGATGCCCCACAGGTGAGGGGCAGCGAGGTTTAAACAAACACTCCATGTGTATGCTGGAATGGCAGCAACACAGTCCTGGAATATAAAAGAGGGTGGGCTTTCCCGGGGAGCATCCAGAATCGAGATACCATCTGTGTGATAAGCCCCAGGGTGCCGAAGAACACTCACCTTTTCCCGGTCCAACGGCGCATGTGCGGACTCCCGTCCAATCAGAGCCACTTGCTCAAATTATGTGATCTGGCAAACGGCTCTGTTGACAATGGGGAGCCCCAGCCATTCAGATATGCTGTGGCGGGAGCACACACACTACACAAGGATGTGAGAAATTTGGGAACGCTCGCTCTCCATTCATCCCAATCAGAGCAGCTTGCTGAACTACATAATCGCAGAAACCGTCTCTGATTGGACAGGAGCCAGCACATGTGCCATTGGACTGGGGAGGAGGTAAGAAGATGGGGTGATCTGGGGGGTTTCACAATCGGGATGCCCCAGGGAAGTGGTACAAAATCCAGGAAAGTAAACAAACCTGGGTTTTGTTCAGTTTAAAAAAAATTAGAAATAGGGAAAATAAATATATTAACGGAGATAAGGCTGTGGCTGACCATCTGAATAGCTACTTTTGTTCGGTATTTTCAGATAGTAGCAGGCATGGCCATAACACAGCATCCCGCTGGGAGGGCACAGCTCCGGAGTTTCTGGAGGCTGATGTCCTATCCGAGCTGGCACATCTAAAGGTAAGTAAGGCGATGGGTCCAGATGGAATCCACCCCAGAGTTCTAAG
The DNA here is from genome assembly GCA_027917425.1 of Gastrophryne carolinensis. Lineage (NCBI taxonomy): Eukaryota > Metazoa > Chordata > Amphibia > Anura > Microhylidae > Gastrophryne > Gastrophryne carolinensis. Next base: position 387,860,617 of record CM051237.1, on the reverse strand, counting down.
GGAACTTAGGTTTGTGATTGCAGCCCCTCTGACTGATTTACTTAACCATTCCCTTTCAACTGGTGAGGTTCCAGATGATTGGAGAATGGGCAATGTCGTACCAATCCATAAAAAGGGGAGTAGAGACGAAGCCAGTAATTACAGGCCAGTTAGTTTAACATCTATAGTGATCAAATTAATGGACACACTCATCTAAAAATGAATGACCTATTGGACCCAAAACAGCACGGCTTTACTGAGGGCAGATCATATCAGACCAATCTTATTGATTTCTTTGACAATGTCACTAAAGTGTTAGATGAAGGTGGTGCTGTGGATATCGCCTATCTGGATTTTAGCAAAGCCTTTGACACTGTACCACATAAGGAGCTCATAGATACGTTATTGAAGGTAGGACTCAATCCCTGGATAGTTCAGTGGAATTCCAGTTGGCTGAGGGATCGGTATCAGAGTGTTAATGGTGTGCAATCTGAACAAAGGCGAGTTACAAGTGGTGTTTTGCAAGGCTCTGTCCTGGGCCCCATTCTTTTTAATTTATTTGTAAGTGACATAGGAGAAGGCTTGGTAGGAAAAGTTTGTCTGTTTGCTGATGATACAAAGGTTAGTAATAGGGTGGATATTCCTGGAGGTGTCTGCAACATGGAAAATGATTTAACTTTACTGGATAGATGGTCAAAACTGTGGAAACTAGAGTTTAATGTCTCTAAATGTAAAATCATGCACTTGGGTAGAAGGAATCCCTGCTCTGAGTACCATATGGGCAGCACTGTGTTAGCCAGGACCTTGGAGGAGAGATTTAGGGGTACTGATTACTGATAGCTGCAAGATGAGTGGACAGTGTAGCCAGGCAGTGGGAAAAGCAAGCAGGATGCTCGTCTGCATAGCTCGAGGCATCACCAGTAGGAAGAGGGAGGTTGTGATGCCACTGTATAGAACCCTGGTAAGGCCACAGCTAGAATACTGTGTGCAGTTCTGGAGACCTTACCTGCAAAAAGACATTATTCAAATAGAACGTGTCCAAAGGCGGGCAACGAAAATGGTGGAAGGACTTAAACTTGAAACTTATCAGGAAAGACTTAAAGAACTTAATTTGTACAGTCTGGAGGAAAGAAGGGAGAGGGGGGACACGATTGAGACCTTTAAATATGTGAAAGGATTGAATAAGGTTCAGGAGGGAAGTGTTTTTAAGAAGAAGCTAAATGATAGAACAAGGGGGCACAACCTGAAGCTAGTCGGGGGGAAGATCAGGAGCAATGTTAGAAAATATTATTTTACGGAAAGAGTAGTAGATGCTTGGAACAAACTTCCAGCAGAGGTAGTTGAAAAATCAACAGTCACTGAATTTAAACATGCCTGGGATAAGCACACATCTATCCTAAGATAAAGAGTACATACAGTATACACATAAGGGCAGACTAGATGGACCGTATGGTCTCCTTCTGCCGTCAACCTTCTATGTTTCTATGTTTAAGGACATGCAGGATAATCAACCTCTAGGACTGCCACAGATCTTCCTCTCTTCTAAGCTAGCCAGTTCTTTCACAATACTTTTCCCTCTGATGAATTCAGACTTAGAAGAACCACACTATAGGGCAGAGCTTCCCTGAAATATTATGTACTGTATCTACTGCTACCTCAGAACCTCCGAAAACTAGACATGCAGACATGCGGTGCACATTTTTTGACCTCTGGTTCTGGCTTTGTCCTCAGGATTTCCCCCCAAAATCAAAGTGAACTTTGGCTAACGCCTATCTTATATTCAATGGGGCCTGTATTATTCTGTAGGTGTGATCTCCCTACTTCTAGAGTCTTCTTATTATTACTACACCTCAGAACTATGTTCCATTCTAGGCCTATTTATTTGAAGTCATATTATAGTCCATTCACTGCAGTGGAGGGGGGGCGTGCTATAGTTCCTGTAATGATGGCTTGTCCTGCTCTAGTCTACAACAGAACAACGGCGTCCTGCGACAAAGCTGCTGCGAAGTAGGGAGCGGCGCCCGGTGCGGGTCTGACAGTGTGCGATCCAGTAAGTCTCTTCACACTGGACTAGCAGCCATATCCTGCGCTGGATAAAAGGTTTGTTTTTGACTATAACATGACTGTCTTACCCAACATTTCCCCCAGGGTCTACTCCTCTGAGAATGTTCTAACCTTTTCTAATTGTAATTGCTAACCATCTCAACCTCTGACACATGGACAAATAACAGGAACACGTTCTGACTTTGTATTAACTATTGTACAAAACATGGTGGGCAGGTTTGACCCGTGCTCCGCTGCTGTGTCATAGGGACAAATAAGGGATAGGCATAGCTTAATTGACACTGTTTTCACAAAAGCAAACATTATATGGCCACATTCAACAGGGTTTTTCTATTTTAAACAAAGAGAAACATTTTTTTTCAAGTGAGGAGTTAAGGTCCTCCATTCAGGATAGCTCATTAATTCTAGAAAACCATGAGGCAATAGGAGGGGCTGTGCTCTGATGAGAGTAGTAATGAGAAAACCCATAGAAGTTCCACATTAGATGAACTATGATCAAAAATTTGACCCAAACCTGAACCCTACTGCAATCAATTGGGACCCTGACTTGATGACCCCAAAATGGTTGTAAAATGGGGGGTAGTAAGGGGTAGAGGGCTGCAAAATTGGGGTTATAACAGGTTATAACAATTGCCCTGCACAAATTGGGGTAGGGAAAATAAAATAAATACATACATAAATAATAAATAAAATAAAAAACAGGTGTCAGAGAGGTCAAGGGGAGGTGGAGGTGGATGTGGCGGTGTAGGTGGAAGAGAAGGTAACCAAAACTTTAACCACTCGCTGATTGGATGAGAAAGAAAGAGAGGAGAAAGTGGAGTAGGAGGAGGAGGCACGAGTGATATCTAGTAATGCTGCATGAAGAAAGTATATCCCCGCCTTGGGCCCAGCTGCCACTACATTACCCAATTGGCAGTTAAAGAGATGTAATGTCCTTGCCCATGCTTACTTGTCCACATGTTATTTGTGATGTGGACTTTGCAGCTAATTGCATTGCATAGTGCACACCTTATTTTCCAGAACCCGAACTCGTAAAGTTTGTCACAAACCTGAACATTGCAGTTCCCATTCGCTCATCGCTACCTGAGATCAGAAGTTCCCTAAATATGGACATGGCCAAAAGATATGCAGACTTGCGGCCTCCTTATTTCCACATCTCCAGCACAGTGGACTGACTTCCGGAATTAATTTATGCAAGTTTCGTGATGTGATACCATATGTAGATTCATTTGTACATACATACTAGTAGGGCATATATAAATGACAAGTTATGCGCTATGGTGCCCACTGCCAAGCAGAGTTTTTAAAGGGGACAGGGGACTAATAAATAAATATTACCATCAATAAATAAATATATACATAAATATATTCATAAATATATACATAAATAAATATATCATGCGAGCAGGTGCCAAGGTTTGCAGCGTATTCTTGTAGGTCCCAATAAAGCTGCCAGATTGGTTAGTCAAGACCAAGTTGAGACAATAGGGTTGATTCAGAGCTCCTTTCTCACCCTTTTTTGGAGCTCTTTCTACCAAACGAAAAACCAGGCAAGAATAAAAACATTCCACACAAAAATTCTCACATAAAAAAGGCTCTGCTGAATCAGATGAGGGGGAAAATGAATGAGGACAGACATTTTCACTCAAAAAAATGGCAAGAAAGGGGCTCTGAATCAACCCTAATGATAGATTAGATGGCAGAAAAGTGCTTCAAGTTTCAGTTCACCAGGGTCTTGCAAAGCAAAAAAAACATTACTAGTAGGGTGGGACACTGAATAATTTTCCCCACTTCCATGCCCAGGAACCTGAAAAAGAAAGAAAAACATTGTTAGTATTATTATTATATTTTTTTCTTTTTTTCATCTTCTTTTCTCTGGCTATGTGCTATATGATTCTGTGGAGGATCTGCTAGCATCATAGGCAGAGCAGTTCCTTTGTTAAATTGTCTGTTGAATCCCATTGCATAGACACCTTGAAGCAGCTTCTACATTGTGATGCGTTTCCACCAGGGTTTTATATATAAACATGTTTGGCGGAGAATTATCAGCTTCCTCACTTTCAAGATTGGAGGAGGACCCTGCATGAGTTTCACACTTGTAGGGAAAACCAATTTATGTTCTGCCAGGAAGCCCATTTTCCCAGGTCCCTGGTCACTCCGCATGTGGCTGGCATGGTGGATTTCTGGACCAACAGCAGTCATCCAAGGGTCCATTTTGGAGGCTTCTGAGGAGGACTTGTCCTCATAGTAGGGTAGAGAATGCTCCATTTTTGCAGCAACATGGCGGGAAATGAGCGGAGTTGGAAGAGCGCAGAGCCTAGTGACTGACGCTGCAGCCAACTCATCTCTTCTCGGTCCCATGGCGCGTCTAAGAGCAGCGGCTCTGACAGGCTCATCCTCCACCTCCCTCTAACAGGGATCATGCCCGCTCCGGCCATTCACAGATGCCTGGTGCGGGCATGCGCACAACTCGAGGGAAGCAGAGGATGCGGCCGCCAAACAGCTTCTCTTAGATGCGTTGTGGGACCAGGAAGAGATGAGTTGGCTGCGGCGATCTGGGGGGGGGGGGTCTAGATCTACTCTGAAACGCTTAAAGTGGACCAAAAGCATCCATGGAGTCCATACTGAGCTTCCTAATGCCCTCCCCTGGGGCATCCCAATTTGGGATGCTCTACTGTGTGAAAAACCCCAAATCTCCTATGTCTCCCAAGTCTTAGCTGATTTAGATGAGCCAGCGCATGCGCCGTAGGACTGGGCAAAGGTGAGTTTACTCTGTGACCTGGTTGGCAAGGACCACTTTAAGAAGTTTCAATATGCATATACATATATGTGGGTAGTATCCATTTTTCTTATTATTTACTCACCACCAATATCCTGGTTGTTGTACATCATTACATTTCTTTTAAGGTGATGCCCGCTGATAAGTCACAAGTCTGGGAACTCAAGGCTAGGTGGTACAAAGAAACATATTGTTTGGCCATTGGGAAGTCTCTGACTGGAACAGCAAAGTGACATCTTGCTGTAGCCAGAGAATGATGGTTTAACTGTTTAGACCAAATACGTGGGCGGAGCTCCCTGAACTCCATCTGGAACCACCAAAGCTAAGTATAGTAAACATTCCTATTTTGAGCATGTATGAGTCCTTCATTAATCAATATTCCATTAAAATATCAACTAGAAATAGGACTATTGGGTGGCAGCTGAATTATTTAGTGCAATGACCATGCTGCCTCAGGTGAGCTGGATGCTTCCCAGGAATAGGGATGTTTTGTCATATGTTAGTTATGCACTCTTTTCTATAGACCCAGCAGTTGAGCCTGTAATTTGATCAGACATTAGAATACCTAAATTGAAACACCAGCTGACATACCATAAGCATTAACCAGTAATTAGAAAATTCATTAACAATTTCCAAGAAAAATCTACTTCATATTTTGGATTGTACTGTATTTGCATATCATAAATAGTTGATAGACGGCTATAATCACTGTATTTCCAACTAAGGTAGCGGCTTCCCTGCTAATGTAGGAATTCAAATCACATAATGCCCTGATGAAATAAAAAGTGTTATGTATGAGATTAAGATTTATGTCCCGCAGCTGCATTATAAAAATCTTTATTAACATTGACAGACTACAGCATGTGACACGACTTAGGAGAAACAAGCCACAACATGTCCAAAAGAAAACAGACTTAAAGTACTTGTGCATTCTATAGGCAGGGATGTGTTTGCTTCTCTGGTGTTTTAAATTTGATCTCTCGTAAGAATGGACCAAGGGGCCATCCTGATTTGGGATATACCACAGGAAGAATTGAGCTACATTAGAATGTAACTACATGGACATATAAGGTGCAGAACTATTTTTGAAAAATATTGGTCCCTGTCCAAAGAGATTTCCTTCAGCACATTTGGCAATAGTAAACTTCCTTTCAAGATTTTTACCCAAGCAATGCATTCAATAAGCCCCACTCTTTATCTTTAGGATTTGTTGGCAGGTAAAAGTTTCAAAATGCTGGGTTTGGTCCACTTTAAATGATGGGATCACAGTCTTCCAAGGTTACTGGCACCATTCTCAGCTCAGAAGATCATTACTGCTGTTTGATTTTGCCAAAGCTGCTGATGAGTTAACCAGGAAAACTTCCCACTTAAGCAAAAAACTTGCATTCAAAGGGGATACAGGAGGCAAAGGCAATTGTTAGCCAAGTATGTGGTTATGTTTGCCACTGTCCTAAACTGTATCTGTCTTTAAATTGAAGAAGAATTGGCTGAGATATCAATGTTTACAGTTTCACCTTATTATTTATCTTTTGATATATTTGGGCTGGATAATAATATAGACTGGGTCTGTAAGACAGGAGATCTCATCACCCTGGCTGTTCCCCCTCTCTCCCAGTGTCCACAATCTGATGATGCAGAGCATTAGACCACCAGCTTAGCTTTATTATTGGTGGTTTATGGCAAAGAATTTCAGGGGGTGTGCCACTGCTCTTTGCCTTGTTTCTACTTTCAGAAGCAGCTGTGTTCTGACAGGAAGGGAGAGCACAGCCGTGATGAGGTGAGCTGCTGAATTATAGTTTATGCACTTGACATGGCCTACAGAGTCCCTTTAACCCTTTAAGTGCCAGCATACCTAGAGTTTTTGTCACCCTCTGTTGCCAGACCATATTTCACTATTTTGCGCTACACGTGTTCAACTGTCATTTTGGAAGGGATTTCCAGAGATTTCCCAAGAAAATAATATATTGTTTTTTTCAGCAGAGTCTGAAAGGGTCTGTTTGGCCTTTTTTTGTATATTCTCAATACTTTTGGGTGAAATATGTGCAAAAAAATGTAAAAGAAAATCTATTTTTTACAGTTTGTAGTGTTTTTTTGTGATAAAAAATGTAGGTTTGTCAATAAAATCTTATTATGTGAAAAAGCCCAATTTCTCCCGGTTACAGCGGTACCACATATGTATTGGTAGACACCCTTTCCTGCCCAGGAGACTCCCCCAAACTGAAACAGCGCCTTAGGAGATTTTCAGATAAAATACAACTGGGCTAGACGCAATGAGCACCTTGCGGATTTTCAAGAAAAACAACCCTTTACATTTGAAATACCCCACAAACAATATTTTGGAAGTACACACCTCAAGCTTTGTAAGTGTACCAGGCTGGTTGACGTGGGGACAGTTTTTTGGAAGAAATCCCTCAATGAATACTTTGAATTTAATTGAAATGAATTTCAGATCTGCAGCCAAAGTGCGCACCTTGCGCTTTTTCAACCAAAACAACCCTTTACATTTAAAATACCCCCAATAAACCATATATTCCCTGAAAGTACACACGTTAAGCTTTCTAAGCATATCCAGCTTGTTGTAGTGGGCTCATCTTTCTGGAAGTAATCCCTCAAAGAATTCTTAGGTTGCACAGGGTTTCCCTATAAAATGTATAAAACAGAAGAATACAAAACATGTTTTCCTAAAATATCAATATGCAAAAGAAAAAACAAGCTAAATACCCAACATGCATAGGTACTATTAACCCTTTTAATTGCCCGCCTACTTGAAGTTTTGTCACCCTTTTGACAGGTAATTTTTCACCATTTTGTGGCATGTGATTTTTGCAGGGATTTCCAGGAAAAAAATGATTATTTTTTGCGGCAGAGTTTAGGCATTTTCATGGCATGTCTTGTTTGTAATAATTCTACTTTTTTTTTTTGCATACAAAAAAATTGTCTCCTTTATTTTTAAGAAAACATTTGTTGTATTAAAGAAAACCATATTGCATGTGAAAGTCCCATTTCTCCTGATTACAATGGTACCACATATGTATCAGTAGCCCCCGTTCCTGCCCAGGAGACCCCCAAACTGAAAAGAGCACTTTAAAATATTTACAAATAAAATATAACTACTATCCACACTATAAAGGGTTTAAAAAAATTGTTGGCCCCTTTCCGTGGGTGGGCATTTTTTGTGAATTTTAAGGGTTACAAATCCACAAAAATGTGGATTTGTAACCCTTAAAATTCGAGGGTCCCCCTACTCAGCATAACCAGCCTGGGGATCAGCTATGCAAAACTTGTAGAACAGGGCACAGGGGCCAGCTTTGGTGATCGCCCTGACGGCTACAAGCCCGCACCACCTAAATTGGCCCCGGGCCCTTCTGCCCCCCCAGGCTTTGGGGAGGCAGGTAATAGGGGGGCTGGGGGTTGATAGCAAGTCACCCGCAGGTGACTTGCCAGCCTCTAAGCCTTGTGAACTGGTATAGGGGTCTCATGGGCCCCTTACCACTTCACAACTGGTTTATTGTAAAACACACACAGAAAAAAATATTTATTTTTTTAATACTTACCTCTTATTCCTCTCCATCCCTCACCAATCACTCTGGCTTCTGCTCTGCTGCTGGAAGACTTTTATAACTGCTGGGCGACAGAACATAGGGGATTAATTTAAGAAAAAAAAACAACATAGGGTCCCCCCTCCCCTTAAACCCCTAAAAATCACAAAAAAAAAGACATGGGGTCCCCTTTACCCAGCATATCCAGCCTGGGACCAGCTATGGGGGCTTGTAGAAAAGGGCACAGGGGTCAGCTTTGGTGCCCCCCCACCCTGACGACCACAAGCCCACATAGCCTCCGTGGGCCTGGGCTCGTCTGCCCTCTCTTGGGGTTTGGGAAGGCAGGTAATTGGTGAGGGCTGGGGGTTAATGGCAAGTCACCCGCTAGCTGCAGGTGACTTGCCAGCCCCCAGCCTTGTGAACTGGTATAGGGATCTGATGGATCCCTTGCCATTTCACAAAGGGTTAACAGTAAAAATAAACACACCACACATAATAAAAAAAATGACATTTATTATTTTTTTTCTTTACTCACCTCCAATATTCTGCTGTCCCCCAGCGATCATGTCCCACAAAGCTCCAATGACAGCTGCCAGGTGATCGTGGAGGAGGGCTGGGGGGGCAAGAGATGACAGCCCTCTCTCCCCTCCAACCTTACTTCTCTGATGATAACCTGGCGTTACTGATCGTGTCGGGTGATGTCATCTGCCCCACCCCCAAAGGGCGGGCCTAGCAGCCGGGGATCCAAGAAGTGAGAGAGAGGACAATTTCTTGCTCTCTCCTCACCACGGAAGAGCCTGGGGGGGGGGCAATTGGAGGTCCCGCTGGTGAAGAGGAGACCCGGCGGGGGAATCTTGGCCGCAGTTGAGTAAATGTCAATTCTTTTTTTTTTTTTTTACAGTTAGCAGAGGCCGAAGCAGGGGGGGGGGGCGCTATTTTGTCAGGGTCAGGTGAGATTTTTTTTTTTTTTTTTGGGCTGCTAGTAAGGGTAAATGCCAGGCCCGTGTATTTTACGTGGCTGGCACTTAAGGGTTGGAGAGGCAACCATGTAAAATTCATGTGCTTGGCACCTAAATGGTTAAGCAAAACAGAGCCACAGGAATGTAATAAATTTGGAAACAGCATGCTGATAAGTAAATTACAGGTATGGGGGCAAAATGGTTCTACCCTTTTTTCCCCCAAATTATCTGTACCTGTGATGGGGTGAGGTACATCATTTTTTCTATGAGGTAAGGTTTTTTTTTAAGTTTGGAACCAACAGCACCTCATGGTCTATGCAGAAAAAATGGCAAATTCTTTACCCTAGCCCATAGGGCACTGTTATTTCCAAACTTAAAATATCCTTACCTTATTGGATATATGATGTACCTCACCTGTAAAAATGCCCCATCTCAGGTACATGTGCAGGTTTTTTTTGGAAAAGTGACCTTTTTTGTGTGTTAATGCTAAAAACTTTACCGGGATGCAGGTTGCAATCCACACTGCAATGTAAACCAGAAGTTAGACTGGTTTCACAAAATATTTAGCATGACCCTCATAGTTAGCATAATATCATAGAGCAGAATGTCGAGGGCTAACAAGATTTAAACCGGACCTTCAGCATCATTTAATGAAAAGCCCAAACCTTTAAAAAACTATTCCATCTAAAATTAATATATTTTATATTTTAGTCATTTACTTTTTATTCTTTCCACCATTGGGCTTCAACTCTGTTCAGGGCTCTAGGATACGCCATCTTGTCACAGAAGCATCACATGCTGAGGAGAGGAGAGGGGCAAAAGTACAGGGGAGTTTTAGCTGTGCTTTGCACAGACAGAGCAGAGCTGGGGTCAGGAAAATGACAGCAATCCCAGAATGCAGAGAAGCACAATTAGAAGACACCTCCTGTTTGCAGGCAGCCTGAGACTTCATGTGTATCCATCTTGGATGTTTAAAAGCGCATAAAATGCAGTAGATGCAGGTAGGATGATTTTTAATGTGGGCAATCTGTATGTACAGGGTAAGGGAAACATATAAGATAAGCTCTTATTCAGAGTGAAGGTCCAATTTAATGCCATGAGCAGTGCAATCTATATTTTAGGTCTAAATTATTACATCATAATGTAGCAGTATGAAAAAATTAGGATAATGACAAATAAGCCTATAATCCTGTTTCCACAAAATACATGCATACATGTATATGTAGTCAAGCATCACACAACAATTAATGACTAGTATCAAATGACAACCACAGAATAAACAGACATAGTGGCAAAATTGGATGCAGCCAGGTGACTATGAGCTGTTGATGTCAGCAAAGACATGGCGCGTTTTAATTCCAATTTCATATAATAATCACATTTTAAGGATGACACACTTTTGGCTCCTGACACGACTGCTGAGAAGGCAATTTTTATAATTTTACTGGAAGTCAACTGAAAAATGTTCAAAACAAAAATATGTTTGGCAATATTTCGAAAGAAGTATAATGGTTGCAACATTATGTGCAGGAACAGCATGACTGGAACATAACATTAGCATGTTTCCAGCATTTGGACAGTTTCCTTGTTCTGCTTAATGTCAGTTTACACATTCTTCCTAATGTCAGTTTAAACAAAATACTTAACAAACATCAAGCAAAATATACAGCATGAGCAAATAACTAAATATGGTGAAATTAGAAGCAGGGATTTAGTTGTGTCGCAAGCAACATCAGGAGCAGGATTGTAATGTTGTCTGCATGCATAACCAACAGGGAATGTGAAGAATGTAGATTAGATAATATCAAAATAACACGAACACTAGGATAAGGAAAAGTGAAACAACATTGTATGCAGCTGGCAGATCACTGGATTCATATAAAAGCAACCACTCTGCGTCCCATTGTTTAAATTAAACCAGGAATCTGCCCCAATTTTGCCTTTTTAAAAACAAAAGTAGAGTGGCCTTGATAGGTATGGGATACGTTGTTATATAGTATTTATTATTAAAATGTTAAAACAATAACTGAGTTTCCTGCTGCTCTTTAATCCAAAACATTTTGTGATGGACTAGCACTCTGTTCGGTAAATCCTTTTACTTCTATACACAAGAATGATAAGTGTAGCAGGGAATCTCTTCTTACAACCCTTACAATGCTCTTTAATGCTCTTTAAGCCCTCTTCAGATTATACTCTTTTGTCAAATAATAAGCCAATTTTGCCTTTAGCTGCATCAGCCCTGCGGGCTTGTCTCCCTGCGTCATACCAGGAAGGAGAAATTTCATTTTATTTCCCCTGCCTCTGGCACTTTCCCACTTATTCAGACCCTTAATCATATCCACTGGGCATGTCAGGACTGCTGCCAATCATTCACATTCTCCCTGCCCCAGTGGGAGAGGGAAACACCCCAAAGCGTTGAGGATCAGCATAACCAGGGATATTTTAAAATAGCCCTGTCAATGTGCATATGACTCCACTAGCCAGCACAAAAGGCATAGGGTTGATGGCTAGGAGCCTTTCTGAACACCAGTCCCTATGCCCTTTAATGTGCACGAACATATTTAGGATTAGTCATGTAACTCTCTGAAACTAGAGTATCAAACATGATGTAAATTGGTAATCTTGGAGATGTAGCACCACTCCTTGTACAGTGGTAAGCATGCACCATTTTTTTTAAGGTTTTCTCCCAATTTCTCTTCTCTTCAGTTGTCAAGGTTTTCAGCATTGATAGTAAGGTACGGTTAAAGTGTTCTACTTTTCCATTACGTTCTGGATGGGGAGGTGTTGTATGGGATCTCCGGTTCCTGCAGTATTTTTCTATTTAAGGAACAGTTCATCTTTAAACTCTCTTCCTTGGTCATGATGTAGCTTGATAGGAAATCCAGATTTTAGAGCAAATTCATTAAAGTTATTCTCTGCTACAGTCTTTCCAGACTTGTTTGTAGTAGCATAAGCTTGGGCAAATTTGGTGAAATGGTCCAGGACCACTAAGGTATATTCATAGCCCCCTTTGCACTTTTCAAGTTGTAGAAAGCCTGTTCATACCATCTCAAATGGGTATGTTGTAGTAATATTTCCCATTGGTGCTTTTGTTGGTTTGTTAGGATATTGTCAAACAACCACATTCTCTGGTCACGTAACGTTCAATGTCTTTCTGTATGTATGGCCAAAAAAAGAGCTCACATACTAAGTTCACTGTTCTTTCTATTCCTAAGTGTCCCATTTCTTCATGAAGTTCTCTGAACACCATTCGATGATACACCTTTTGCAACACTAGTTGTAAACCTGGTTCTCTCTTGCAGTGCAGGATGCCTTCTGAATTCAGGTACAGCTTAGGCCAATCTTTCAGCAAAGTTTATGTAGCTGGTGACTCTATTACTTTTTCTCTCTTGCTGGGAAGTCTATCTTAGTTGATGTACTAGAGTACTCTTCCAATTACTTTATCTTCATTTTGAGCTCATCTGATGGATTCTTTTGAAACCTGGCGGATAGAAAAAGTGAAGTTCTGCTTCAGGTCTTTCACAGTTTCTTCCACAGTAAGAGGACACCACATTGGCATATATTCTTCTCTCTGGATCTGTACTACTTGTATGGTGCTTACAATAGCTTCCATACTAACTTCTTCAGAGCATTGCTGCATGAATTCATCTGGATCTATTGCTATTCTTGACGATACATCTGTATCAGCATTGGATTTTCCTGGTTGATACTTGAAGCTTAAATTGAAGTCAGCAAGTTCAGCAACCCATCGCCAGTTGCATTGAGTTTTGCAGTAGTGAGGACATAGTTTAGTGGACTGTTATCTGTGTGGACCACAAACCCTGCACTGGTAGTCTTTCACATATAGTCCACTTCATAGCTTGAAACTCTAACTTCCCAGAATGTAAATGGTAGTTCTTCTCAGCTGCTGTCAGTGTTCTTGAACCATAGTCAGTGATTCTTAGCTTGCTCCAAGTCCTACTTGAGATGCGTGAAAGTGTAGTATGAATGAAATATCTGGATATTCATTAAGAATGGTTTGACTAAACAGTTTACAAGCTCTTCTTACACATCTTGGTGATGAGAAGTCCAGTTAATAGGCTGTTGAGCAAAAGCAGATAATCTTCCTTTGATTTTGGTTCTCTTTTTGTTCACCTTCTTTTTCTCTGGTGTCACTTTAGGTTTATTTGGAGGTTTATTCTTCAACTACATCACTGGAGCAATTTCTTTTGGATCCATAGTGTAACCATCTCCAGACACAATCTTCCCAATGTATCTTGCTTGTCTCTAAAATAATTTACACTTCTTTGGTGTCAGCTTCACACCATGCTGCTTGTAATGCTGTAAGATAGTTCATACATGTGTTCAGCAAAAGACTTGCCATGGACCAGGTTATCATCAAGGTAGGGCTGGCAGCTGTCATCTCTCAGGTCTTCCAGACATGTTTTCATACATCTCTGAAATTCTGTAGGCGCATCGCTGAGTCCAAAGGGGGTGATAAAGGCTGTTAATGGCCTACTGGATTCTTCTACAAAGCCTTGATAGTAAGCCTTCCGTAGTCCAGGATGGAGAACCAAGTATTTCCTGACAAACTGTCAAGCATTTATTGAAAAATGGGTAAGGGATGGTGATTAGGAATTTACCTCTCTGTAGTCACAGCTGAGTCTTAGAGTCCCATCCTTCTTCCTGACACAGACAATTGGAGATTAGTAGGAATGGTTACCACTTTCTCACATGTGATGTGCAGGATCTTGAGGCACAGACAGCATCTTCTGTGGTTTCAGTCTTGGTCCCACCCGCACGCCACACTATAGTCCCATGGCTGTATGGGCAGAGATGGTAGTCGGGCTCAGGCCTGTCTTGACTTCTTAAACTGAAACTGCTATCTTTGTCTTCCTCATGGCTTGCACAACCATTTCTGCTGCTCTGTCAGGTAAAGCAAAAAACATGGCTACTGAATCCACCAAGGGAATAAAAGTAGTTGTTCCATGGATCACTTCAGCAATCACATTGTAACCAATGATTGGCTCTTCTTATACCTGCTGGTCATTGGTTACTAGGAATAGTACTAGCAGTTCATGGGGATTGCTGTTCTTGGCATGGAGTTAAAATGTCACTTCTACCTATCCCAGAAAAAGTATCTCCGTCTAGTTCACAGCTCTACCGCAGAATGCTCCAGGCCCTACGAGTTCATCCACTGGCCTGAGTTTTGTTTAGGGTAGGTGTTGTCTTCTCCAGTCTTCATTTGGGATACTAGCTTGAGCTCCTGTGTCTAATATAGCATTAAAAGAAAGTTCATATAATTTGCACTGGATCATGCGCTTTCCACTAATGAGATTGATTAGTCTGTGCTGACCTTCAGAGGTACTTTTCTGTGCTGGGGCATAGGTTGAAGAACTGTCACAATCAATAATGGTCAGTGAATTATTCTGTCTTTCTTGTAGCTGTTGGAGAAGAGAACACACGTATGGGTAGTACTAGTGCAACTGGTCTTCATTTTGGGTGGCATCAAAGGACAATTCTTGGTTGGGTTGGGAACGAAGTTGAGGTTACTGGTTGTCCGTCACCAGCAACCCACTGCCTTTTAATTGTCTTAAGTGAGGTGCTCTGGACTCTTTGGCGAATTGTCCTAGTTCACCACACTTTAGACAGTGGCAGCAAGCTCTACCTTGATTGGAGATCAGGCAGTCCTCAAAAGCAGGAGGTGGTCTATCTCCAGGTGGTGATCTATTTTGGATGACTCTGTGTGTTTCTCTGAATCATTGTTCTGTTTCCATCCTCAATTAAAAATACTCTCTTCATTTCAGCCAACTCATTTCGGAGGTCACTCACCACTGCTTCCCAGTTGGTCTGAGCTACTGTCCCATTAAGCTGTGTCTTCAAAGTGACTGGGGTAGGACCAGGTGAAAGGTAGCCCCCCCGCTCACAGCTGACGCGTTGCTTGACATCTGACTATCGGGGCTATGCTCACTGGCCATCTGTGACATGTGAGACTACTTACTCTGTATCTGTTTCTGTTTATTTCTCCCAGGCTGCACTAGATTGGTTGCACTGTAGCACATAGCACTTTAAGTGATACACATTTAATATACACGCATATTTATTATATTATCTTTTATATGTTAATTGATTTAGCACAGGATAGGTAGTGTTCGGCAGGGATAAAGAGCATTATAAATGAAATTCATCCATTACAATTAACTATTGGTCTAAATGCAGCTTGCTATCCTTGTGGGTTTTTCTCCCTCTCCCCCTCCTCTTTCAGGTTGCGTGTATGTATTTTAATTAGTTTTAAGGTGTCTGTATACATGTACATTGACTTTGGATCAATAAAGAATTTGGATTTATTTTTTGATATTTGAGTGGTGCCATTGTTTTGTCTAGGGATAGATTTGGGAGTTGTGGGACTCCTTGTGTCTGTTTTGCATATGTGTACACAATTGTGTCTCTATCCCCCTATGTGCACACTCTGTTATTGAATAGCTGGTGCGGTCCTTTGTCTGCAACTAACATAAAATAAACACGAAACATGGTTAATTGTAAAGATATATATATTTTTTGCCTTCAACTATTGTTTTTTTTGGTATTGTGTTTAATATAAAAGTTTTTTTAACAATTTTTACAAGAGCTTTAAATTTATTTTTTTTAAACATAAATTTTTTTTGTAAAATGTAAAAAAAAAATTTTCTTAAAAAAAAACATTATTAAGAAACTTGTGGCAGGCCACAGTAAACTATTCTTCACTGGTCCCCAATGAAGCAGCAAGCTCCTGGATGTCGCCCACCAGCCTATACACCGTTGCGGTAAGATTTTGTAGTCTCTCCTGTGGTGTTGCTGGGAAAAGGAAGCAATAATTAATGTTTGCAATTTGCATTTTTCATAGCTGTGGGATGAATGATTAATCATGTTCAAGCTAATGTATTAGGCTAGGGATGAGGCCATAGGTCATTATGCGAATGTATTAGGCTAGGGATGAGGCCATAGGTCATCATGCTAATTTATTAGGCTACGGTTTTTAAAGACCTGTGAAAGAAGCTATGTTATAGGTAATCAAATAAGTAGACTTCAAACTTACCAGGCTGGTGGGCGACCTGAGCTTGGGGGACCAGCATTCTCTCTGGGGCTTGCCACTGAGTCTGTTGAGAAAGGAAAAATATGTTTACTTCTAATGTCAGATTAGGTAAAGCCAACATTTGTTTCATAATGTGTGTGTGTGACATCACCCACCTTCACCATGCACTTCAGGGGCTGGGTTTTCTGCCCTCTCCAATCCGCGCTCTCCCCCGGCTACCTTGTCATCTAAAAGAATAGAAGCAGGAATTGAGTGTGTGTTTACAGTGCATGTACCTGTGTGTGCTTCAGTCAGAGAAACATACCGGAGTGTTGTTGCTCCAACATCTGGGCCTACTCCCTGGCGAGCCGCTGATGCCCCTCCTCTGTAGACAGGTCCAGTGGCTGCTCGGAGCCACCTACAGAGGAGGGGGAGGACCTTGGCTCTGGAGACGCACCACCTTCACTAGCCCCAGATCCATCCCGCACTGGCCGGACTGCTCGCCTCTGGGTGGGTCGGCTTCGATAATCCCATTTGCTCACTAGAATAGAATAGCATTCCTAAACAGAGGCCTGCCTAAGGGCTTTTGGATAGCTAACATGTAATAGTCATGTACTTACTTGGGAAATGTTGCGCGAAGAATCGCCTCACCCGGGACCTCTTCCTTTGCTTTAGGTCCGACCAGTGTTGGATGATCTGGGTGAAGCTGAAGGTGTTGTCACTGTCGGCTGCTATTTTGCCCACTATCTCCAGGGCCAACGTCCTCTTTTGGAAATCACTCGCCAGGTAGTCGTACCTGTTCTCCATCTTCATCTAAAAGATACAAGAAAAACACATTTGATTAATGCAAACATCATACAAATCACTATCTCTATTATAGCAGGTTCCTAACTTACATTCCCCATAACATTTCTAGGCTTCAGCTACCATTCTATATGCCATTTTGTTGTTGCGCACATGTGCGCACTAACTTTGGCTTGGCACGCCATTTAAATTCAAATTTCGCCCCCACTGTTTTGCCCTGCGCTAGCTAATCGCATATGCATGCATTTCGCCTGCAAAGACCTGATCCAACACTTACTAGCATGATAGTATCCTGTTGCTCGCAGGTAGAGATGAGCGAACCGGTTCGGACGAACCGGAATTCGCTCCGAATTTCAGGAAATATTCGATTCGGCACGAACCCGAATATTTTGTGGTTCGTGCCGATCGAATTTTTCCTGAAATTAAAAAAAAAAAATAAGCCGGCATGGTGGGAGCGGGCCGGCCGGTTCCGCTGTCAGCGGAGCCGGCCGGCGGGCCGGTAAAGCCGGCCGGCCCGCTCCCACCATGCCGGCATTTAAAAAAAAAAAAAAAAACACTTTTGCCGGCATGGTGGGAGCGGGCCGGCCCGCTCCGCTGTCAGCGGAACCGGCCGGCCCGCTCCCACCATGCCGGCATTTTAAAAAAAAGCAAACACTTACCTGCAGGTCCGGAGCGTGGAGGCCGGCGCCGCTCTCCGCTGTCATCTGAGGGCGCGTCATCAGAGGCCGGCCGGCCCGCTCCCACCATGCCGGCAAAAATGCTTTTTTTTTTTTTTTTTTTTTTTTTTAAAATGCCGGCATGGTGGGAACCGCCGGCCCGCTCCCACCATGCCGGCATTTTTGATGGGGAACTTCGGGAAAGTTCGATTCGGCCGAACCCGAATTTCTTTGTGAAATTCGGCGAATCGGCCGAATCGAACTTTTCAAAAGTTCGCTCATCTCTACTTGCAGGTGAAGAGCGTGGGTGCCATTTTGATTGCCAGTATCAGCAGATATGTTGTGCCCCAGAGGTTTCAGGGATGCACACGTCTGTACGCACGCTTACGCGTAAGCGTCATACACAGTCATAACTATCTAAAGGGTACTTGGAGAAACAGCTGAGTGTCTTTACAGATATTGCTATGCCTGCCAAGAAAGGTAGCCGCAAGACCCCCAAGTCCCATGAACGCCATGAGCGTCGTGCTGAACGGCATGTAAAAACCTCCTTAAGGCCTGCAACTAGGTCCCACAAAACCAGTGGCCACTCGCCCAGAACAACTCACCACATGAAGGATCCAGTGGACCACACTCCAGCCCCCTCCAAATCTGGCACATCTCGGAAGGCGAAGGAGACATCCTCAAGCAAGAATGCTCCCCGGCCCACAACATCCCAAACACAATGGAGCACTACTAGTATGGGCAAGGGTATGACTCGTCCTAGAAGCCCTAGCCCCCAACCACGCCCTCTCCTGCTCCTTCCCAATGTCACAAACCTAACGTGGAGATCCCTGAGTCACCGGGCAGCTGAATGGCAGTAACGTCTTTGGGCAGCCAGCCGATGACATCCAGCCCCCATGCAAGTCCAGCCCAATCCATGGTAAGCAAAATGTCTGGCTATTCTACGCCTGCTAGTCACCCAAGAATGTCACCCTATCTTCCACCCACCCAGGAAGAGCCATCCAGGGCAACCTTAGGCCAAAACCTGTGACGTGGGACGTTGATCAGAAGCTTTAGTGAGCCCCAAAGCATGGCGTTGGCAAGTGTTTCTGAGCACTTTCATGAGCTGTATGGGCGAAATTCTAAAGCCACCAGCAAAGTGCGCAAGAACCAAATCTGGGAGGAGATCACCAGACAGGTCAATTGTGCAGGGACAGAGAGGAAAGATGTGGAGCAGATCCAGCAGAAATATGCAGTGAGACAAAAGAGAAATAAGCGCAGGCAGCACGGGTACATATGGAAAGAAAAAAAAATGTTACATTTAAAAAAAAAAACATTTTCAAAAAAAGGCCAAACAAAAATGGCATTTGGTATAAAAAAAAAAAAAAAAATTAATAAAAGTTTCAGTGTCATTCCATTTACAAAATACATTAACACAAAACTAGAAAATATTTAAAAATGAATATTCACATGACCACAAAGTGATTTGGGTAAGTTTTAGGGGTGAAAAATGGAAGAAGAACCTAACCGTGAAGTGATTTGGGTAAGTTTTAGGGGTGAAAAATGGAAGAAGAACCTAACCGCAAAGTGATTTGGGTAAGTTTTAGGGGTCATACATGGAAGATGTAGGAAAGCGCAAAGTGATTTAGCTAAGCATTGTAGCAGAAGTGAGTGACCCAAATATGTAGGCGAGCACTTTAATGAGTTAAGTTTGTAGTGCGCAGGCGTAAGATCGTAAGGATTTTCGTCTGGACGATCATTTATGGAAAAAGGGAATCAGAATCTAATGGGAAACGTAAAGGATTTGTGGGAGGAGTCGATGGAAAAAGGGCAAAAACGAAAGCCAACGTTGTAAAATGAGAAAAAAAAAAGAAAAAGTCACTCTGGAAAATGACATTCTCGTACTCGTAGTCTGGCATACGAACGGATGAAGACTTTACAGAAGGCTAGCAATGCATGCATAGAATCGCTCGTACACTCATAAGAGAGCGGGAAAAATTTAAAAAAAAACAGATCGGCACAAAAACAAAAGTCTTTTTTTGTTTCTCTGAATCAACCCTAATATATGGGCTCCCTATGCTGCTGCCAACTCCACTGTGTGTCTTTCAGGCAATATATGGGCTCCTAATGCTGCTTCCAACTCCAATGAGTTTTTCAGGCAATATATAAGCTCCTGTTACTGCTGCCAACTCCAATGTGTTTTTCAGGCAATATATGGGCTCCTAATACTGCTGCCAACTCCAATGTGTTTTTTAGGCAATATATGGGCTCCCTATGCTGCTGCCAACTCCAGCGCGTGTTTTTCAGGCAATATATGGGCTCTCTATGCTGCTGCCAACTCCATGGTGTGTTTTACAGGCAATATATGGGCTCTAATGCTGCTGCCAACTCCTGGGTGTGTTTTTCAGGCAATATATGGTCTCCTAATGCTGCTGCCAACTCCTAGGTGTGTTTTTCAGGTAATATATGGGCTCCCTATGCTGCTGCCAACTCCAGGGTGTGTTTTTCAGGCAATATATGGGTTCCTTATGCTTCTGCCAACTCCAGTGCCTCTTTCAGGCAAAATATGGGCTCCTAATGCTGCTGCCAACTCCAGGGTGTGTTTTTCAGGCAATATATGAGCTCCTAATGCTGCTACCAACTCCAATGTGTCTTTCAGGCAATATATGGGCTCCTAATGCTGCTTCCAACTCCTGGGTGTGTCTTTCAGGCAATATATGGGCTCCCTATGCTGTTGCCAAATTCAGGGTGTGTTTTTCAGGCAATATATGGGCTTATCATGCTGATGTCACCTCAAGGCTCTCTAATTGCGCTGCTCTGTGACAGCGAATCTAATATCGATGCCTCTGATCTGCATGTCATACTTCTTTACAATATTATTTCACTAACCAAGCAGTCATCCTATGCATGTTACATCCAAGCAAAATGTTCTGCAACCCTATGGAGGCTCTCGGAAGCCCAGAAATAGCCATTTTAATAGCGATTAGTCGCAAATAAATTTGGACCAAAATGAATTTTTCCGGAAAATTCGGCGAATCGGCCGAATCGAATTTTTCAAAAATTCGCTCATCTCTAGTGACTAACACCCCACTAATAGCTCCAACTTTGGCTCTGAAAGTATTGTGTTGGACTTGCTTGGGGGCTGGGTGTCATAGGCTGGCTGGCCCAATAACTTGCAGCCATTGAGCTGCACGGTGACTTAGGGCAGGCTACATTGTAATGCTGAAATAGGCCACAAGCTGGAGAGGGTGTTGTTGTGAGCCTAGGGATTCCTGCCCTACTGTTCCTCTTGCCCTTAATACTAGTACTCCCTATGGTTCAGGATGTTGTGGGACGGGGAGCATTGTGCCTTAAGGAAGTCTCCTTAGCCATCCAGCCTGTGGCAAATTTAGAAGGGGCAGGAGTGTGGCCCAATGGATCCTTCCTTTGCCTAGTGGATGTCCTCGTAGGCCTTCCCCACCTAATTTCTATATTGACGCATAAACTCATTCATGAGTTTGGTCTGTGCTGTGTTATTTGTAGCCATTTCGGATCTCTTTTATTACCAAAACATGATTGTTGGGAGAGCAAATATTTGCAATTAAAAATGCATTACACTCAAATCTGTACCAAAGTGTTTTTGGATTAATTAGTATGTACAGATAAGCAAATGAAAGTATACATCAAATATCTTTGTTACCTTACTAATAAATAATATATCTAAGGACAGCCACAGAAAATGTAAAAATGTTTTAAAAAAAATTGGGATAAAAAAAAAACAAAAACAAATTTAGGTTTAAAAAACAAAAACAAATTCGGGTTAAAAAAAAAACAAAGACAAAATTTGGGTAAAAAAACCCTACATTTGGGTAAAAACATTTGGCACCAAAAAGCAAAAAACAAAAATTATTCAAAAAAATTAGAAATCAAATGGTCCTAGCCGAATTGCCCAGAAGCACTCTGGGTGCCCTCATATAATTCGTCCAGAATGTCCGTGGTGGCTGGAGAGGGGGACTCATCAACATACTACATACAACATACATCGATGTCCATGCGTGCGCGGTGCGATCTGGCTTCAGCCATGGAGATGCACAGCATGCCGTTTAGCTGCAAGCGCTCGTACTCCTCAACGTCCTCAGCAAACATCTCAACAGCTTGCTTTCGCCTACAAAATGACCCCGTAAGTTAAGCGGAAGCAAACCCGTTTTATTGAGCGGCTTGTCATCGGCAATCAAGGCTCAGAATCAGCCACTAGCCCATACCAATCACGTAAGTTGGCCGATATAACGGCAAATTGCCGATAAACATACGCCTATCAAAAGCGCGTGTACGCGTTAGCGTAAACGCATATACGCATGAAAAAAGTAACGTAGAAAATCAGAAAATGCATGGAAAAACTCACAAAAATTACACAGACACATGCGAAAGTGCATGTGAAAGAGGCTCTGAATCAAGGCTAGTGTATGGACCCCATTTCTCCCAATAAATGTATCGGTAGCCCCCCATTTCTGACCCCAAAATGAAAAGAGCACTTTATAACATTTACAACTGCCAGGCCGGGAACAGGGTGGGTGATGTCATCTGCCTAAAGGGGTGGGGGCTAGTGGTGAATATGGCTGCAGCCACGGCGGAAGCGGGGGGAGGGGGCCTGTCGGGCCCTCTCCTGAAGGCTGAAGAGGCCGGGGGGGGTTCGATCGGAGGGCCCCATAGTGAAGAGGAGACCCAACGGCAGGGTTCGCGCATGGAGGTGAGTAAATGTCATTTTTATATTTTTTTCTTTTAACAGGAGATGCCAGCGGTGAAGGGAGGAGCCGGAGGAGCTCGGACGGGGGATCAGAGGCCCCCCAGGTAAAAAGGAGACCCAGCCAGATTGGTAAAGGGGTCAGGTAAAATTTACGTGGCTGGCGTTTAACGCTCTGAGAGGCAGCCACATATATTTTATGTGGCTGGCAATAGAAGGGTTAAAGTGGACCAAGAAAGAAAGTTAACCCTCTGCACACTCATACTATTGAGAAACCTAGCTAACACTTGTTAAGAACATGGACTGTTAGTTAACATAGATTGCAATGAATGTAAAAGGGAGGTAGCCGCGTCAAGGCCGTCCTTACTTTGAATTACTTGGGGTGAATATTACCTCCAGTATTGTAGCTGATTCTTGTACAGTCTTCTGCAGAGCAAGGAACTGGTCTTGCAGCTTCCTCTCTTGGGAGATATCTCCTCCCCTGGCACTGGGATTGTTTCTGTGTCCCCTGCCCCCAACAGTGATACACTAGGTTAACTTTTGCAGAAGTGTCATCATAACTACCTCCACCTCACTCTCCTCCAGTTCTTCTAGCAATCTGTTCATGGCTACTGAAACCAGTTCTGCATAGGTTAATGGCAGTATGGATTCACTGATGGTGTCTAATTGCTGTTGCACATCCATGACCACCTCTGTTTTTGTTATGGTAAAACAGTGCACTTGTCATTAGAATTAGTTCTGTTATTTACTATCTGTGCGCTATCCCTTTAAGGCTGTCTGGACACTTTATTTAGCTGGACACTACTAGCCTATATTGATGATCTGTGTTGGAGGTGCACTGGCCCTTTAAGACCAGATCTGCCCCTGTTAGTCAGTCTGTTGACTTGCAGTGAAACTCTGTTGGAACTTTTTATTATGGTGGGGCTGCACTGTGTGCCTACCTATGCTGTGCTAGGTCTCTGTTTATGGGCAATGTGGAACTTTTAGCAGTGAGGTGTGTCGGCAGTGCTAATTTACTTGAGTAGTTACAGTAGAGAGTGGGGGGGGGGGCAGTCTGCTTTATTAGCTAGAGACTGTCAGAGTGGGTTGGGTTGATGTTCTCACGAGATCTTGGCCCGGCGCTGTAGGTACAGCATGACTGCACTATTACCTTGATAATGGTGTGAAAATCTATCCCAGCTTGGTGCAGCTCCCCACTTGTGCACGGCTTGTGACAACTCAGATTCTTCCTGCCCTGCCCCTGGAGTCTCCCTCGCTGGTTTCTTGGGCCTTTGCTCTTCAGGGTGTCTACCCCCTTTCAATAAATCATTCACACAAGAAATTTCAGCATCCACTCCTCCAAATTTCCTAGCGGTGCAGCTGTTTCCATCCTCCACCTTTTCCACATGAACTGTCACTTTATGGGTGGTTCGGTACTCTAGTTTCACTCAAAATCCTTACTGTGGGCCACCAAATTTACGTTGCCTAAATACAATACAATACTGAGCAGCGTCTGTTGTTGCTGATTCTTTTAGATCTTGAGGGAACTGTGTAGGGGGCAGCTCTATCTGAACACACTAAATTGCTCCTGGGAGGAATCACTCTGTTAAACAGTCTCTATCCTTTGCTTTATTCAACAAAGTAACATTCATTCCAGAAGCATCAGCATTGTTAAAAGCAGTCTTTCGGCAGCCCATCAACTAGCTTTAGTGTTGGGCCAAACGCTGAACCCCAGCACAAACTTTTGATGAAAAGTTTGACATGGACCAGAACTTGTGCTTCGTGTTCGTTCAACACTAAACTGCGCCCATTTTGTGAAAAATATATGTTTTTCCAGATTAATGCCCTTATTCATCAAGCGATAGCGCCAGGTAGTGTCTGACGAGCGCCAGGTAGCGGCAGCTAACGGCGACTACCGACTCAAGTACGCCCGCGGCGGTCACAATGACGCATTTATCAAGCAAAATGAGGCTAGCGCCGGCGAGAGCGACGGCTAGCGCGGCATTCATCATGAAGCCGCCTGGACCGAACAGCGCCGCTGCAAATTCCCTCACAGCGCCAGGTATGAGCTGTCGCTCCCTGGCGATGTCCAATGCATTTTAATGGAGCAAGCTATAGTTAATCATAATTAATTGGTATTATTTTTTTAAATTTTTTTTTTAATGTCAAAAAATCGGAGAACACTTCTGCAATGTTAGGAATTATTTTTAAGTCAAAAAAAAAAAAACAAAAAAAAAGTGCAGAATTGATCTAACAGGTCTGAGATTAATGTATTCATATAACAAAATGATTCTAAAAACATGTATAATGTTACATTAAAAAATATGGTTGTTTAGGGGTTAAAAACTAGTTAATACAGATCGCCGCCAGCGCTCTGGGGTTTAAACAAGGAATGGACAGCGACAGCACATTCGGAGCGTGATTTTTTGATGAATATGAAGCTAGCCGTTCGCTCTGGCCATTCGTTGTCAGGCGCTCACATACAACGCTGGACCTGTGAAACAGCGACCCCCTAGCCCGTATTCAACATTACCGCACACCGACTGAGTCGCTGTCATCAAGCTAACGCCGGCCAAGCACAGCGAATACAGGCTGGCGCTGAAAAAATCACGCTACAGTCGCTCATCTGTCGCTACCTGGCGCTATTGATGAATCGGCCTCCCCGTACCGACACTAAGGAATACACCCTGGAACTTCAAGCATAAAAGAAAGGTAAGATGATATGCTGAGGAGGACAAAATCTTGACTTGTTTCTTTTTTCCTTGACAGCTCCATTTTAAGTATGACCTTGCTTCATATGCATACTTGCAGTAACACAGTGCCGAAACTTATATACACAGATGTGAAATATAACTCTTAAATTAGTCAAGAACAATGATTGCCTTAATTTCAGCTACACTTGAACAGTTTCTCTAGAGAACACTAAAAGCCATTATCCATCCTACTTGGATATCATCTGTTGCAATTTAAACACTTAACAGATGACATGTTACACAGCTAGGGTGGGGCCTGCAGCAGGAAAATAAGGAGAAAAATGATTTTATACACACAGGCTAGGAAAACTAGAATAAAAAAGAAAAATCAGAATGCAAATAAAAACTAACAAGCTACTTCTGAAACCCCATAGCAAAATTCAACCTGCCCCCTCCCCCCAAAAAAGACTGCATTAAAGTGCACCAAAACACACAACATTTGGCCCTAAAGTCAAAAAGACTCTAGGGACTAGTGAAAGCCCTCCTAAGGGCCATCCTGATGTGTGAAATTCTCAAGATTGCCCATAATTTTCCCTCATTCTTAGATCTCATATTGCATGTGCGGGCCTCCCCTGCATCACTCACAGGGGGAACCATCTGACATTTTTGTCATACATTACTATGCACATCAATCGATTGAAGGAGAGCCTGTGAATGTGGCAGGCAGGAGAAGGAGAGCCTGTGAATGTGGCGGGCAGATTTTGGATGATCTTGAGGGTCCACACGCACATGGGCCACACAATCAGGTCTGTGGAGTTCTAGGCAGTGTTGGCACATTGTGGGCCCTGGTTTATCAACAGTGGGGCCCGGTGAGGTCTGGTTCTTCTCAAGGTGCTACCACAGTATGCAGGGTATGCTATCTGCAAGGAGCATCGGTGGCCAGAGGTGTAGGTTCCTTCTCTCTATCTGTTTCTATAGTTGTGTGTGTGTATTTGGGGGAACAACTATCCAGAATTCTTGCACATGGTGCATTTAAACCTTAGGCCGGCCTGTCTCCAGTCAAAAAAGACTGGACGTCTGCTTACCCCCCGCAGCCGAGGGGCATCCTAATTATAGATTTGCTGCTGACAATAATGGGATATCCACTGGTGACCACTGTGTTTTACCAGACGTGCTTTCACAGTGCTAAATGCAAGCTTGGCCAGTGAACCTGATTAACCGCTGGCAGTCACAATGCGCCCCATTTTCGGGTATACTGTTGATGGTAGCGTGGCGAGGCATTCCAATTGGTAGGTCTGCTTGAACATTGGGCTGAATGATCAAGTATGATCTGCTACTACTGTGCTACAAAACTGTATAATTACAGTTTGTCAAGCAACACCTAGAACGCGGTTCAAACTTCTGGAGTAAAGTAATTTGGGGTGATAGGGCCAAAATGTTACTTATAACTTAAACCGGACCATCAACCTTGCACAGTTGGAAAAGAAAGGTAGCAGCCATTTTGGAGCTTCCCCTCCCAGCATCTCAGCCATGCTGCTGCCTAGATTTAACTGACAGAACTGACAATGCACAGATAAGATTACCGGTGGCTGAGGGGATTCACATAGTAGGGCATCCAGTATAGGATCACCAGAGGGTGATTGTTCTTCTTCAAAGGGTAATGCCACTTTTGATGGCATTTTTAAAAATGATTGTGTGTCAAAATTATGCCCTCAAGGTGCTGAGCTTATCTGTTATTTTTTTCTGTTTTGTTTGCAACTCTGAGTGTTAAAAGAGTTGCAAATCTGTGTGTTTTCTCTAGCAACAATGTGTTACAGGCAGTATTCCAAAGTGATGTGTTTGGTGTACAGAGCAGAGACTTCGTGACTCTGGCTTCATAATTATCTGATTGATCTGATCTGAGAGACAACGTTCCACATTTCTGAGCTCTCATGTTTAACCCCTCCTTGTTGTTAATTTAGCTTCTTCAGATTGGAGGATCACAATCTTGTGTTTCAGTAGTCTACCTCCCACATCTGGAGAATCACTTGATGTAAAGGGTTAGATGCCTGGCCAGCCTCATGTAGGTTCAGCTCTTAGTTTATCCATTGCTATGTATGTCTCAAAAATGGAGGGGCTCTCGCTGTGTAGAGTAGGACTGCAGGAAAAAGCGGTGCCATGACTTGGCTTCCATGTAGTTTTGCAAATGTGTTCAATGAAAACCTCTCTGTTAACAAATTAAGACAGATAGTAAGATTTGCTGCAGACTGTTGGGGAGTTCATTGCTGTGGTATTTATTTGCTTTGTTTTGTTAGTGACTAATTGCTCAGTCCATTGTGCACTGTCCAGTTCAGACTTAAAAGTGTAATTCCACTTTCAATGCCATTTTTAAAAGTTTCCATTATTGTGTTCCAAAAAATGTATCTATACATTTATTTGTAACTTGGTGTTTCACACACATTTCCTAGCAACAATGTGTTTCTGTTAGCAACATACACCAAAGTGGTGCTTTAATGTACATATCAGAGACTTTCTGACACTGGCTTGCTTATCATCTGCTTGGCTAAGGTGAAAATGACAGGTTTAACCCTTCCGTATGGATTCATCACAGTCTTGTGTTTGAGTAGCTAAAGGGTTACTGGCAGCGTTCTCACCTGGGGAGGTCATTACTGTTGCTTGGTTTAGCCAAAGCTACTGATAAGCTCACCTCTTACACTCAAGGGAATCTGGGACATTTAGTCAATAAGTATACTAAAAACCTTACTAAAGGACAGAAAAGCCACTCTCACTTCAACAACACAGAGTATATAAGAAACTTGAAAAGAGCATGCTGATAAGTAAATCACAGGTCTGAGGGCACAATCCTAAGACAAATGTTTATTTTACATTCCAAAAGAGAAAAGAAAGTTTTCCTTTAAATTGAAGGTGCTGCTTGACATTTTATTCCAAATCAAATCGTCACATCTGCTCAATCAGGAACATGCTAAAGATCTGATTAAGCTAGTTTACTAGCATACTGGGTGAGCTTTCAGGTGTGAACTAAAGTTTACATCTGAGTGAGCTTTTTAAATTGAACACTATTTTTCCCGATAGAACCACCTACAGTACCTCTGTGATCGACATTTTTACAGGTTAGGTACAGAGGAGACAATCTTTACAGAGTCTTTTCCATCCCACAGCATGAAGCACACATCACATTGCATTGTGATCTAAATTCCAATAGTAGACTTGTGACTTCTTTAGAAAGTATCAAAGCTGATAGAAACAAATTAAATAAATGAATTGATATTTGGCCTATAATATTGTAACGCAATGGAATTATCAGCATGGAGCTGGCAGGATTTTCAGAATGACTCATCTTGTTTGTTATAGTCCCAGCAGGAAGGAGAGATGGGCCATTCCAAGGTTTTACCTCCCATCCCAATATCTGGATCTATAAGCTTTGTTGCATCTGCACCTTTTCCACATTTTTACAATGATGCAAGGACAATTGTTTTTAAGTTTGGAGAAAACGGCTCCATATGAGCTATAGCACATAGCACACAGGGTGCTGTTGTTAAAAAATATCCTTACCTAATTAGAAAAAATATGTACCATTGTAAAAATGCCAATCACAGGGGTAGGGGATTTTCAGGGATGAATTAGGACAACATTTTTTTTACAGATTTTTGTTTTGTGTGCTTAAAAAAGATCACCCAGATGTAAACGTCAGTTCACAACCCGAAAGCACACACAAAAGTAAACTTGCTTCAGCAGAGCATGATCTTGACCAAGTTATCATATAGTATATGGGTGCTTTTAATTTGTAAAATGAGCTGCTTTGCCTCTTGCCAAATAAAAGGACCTCATTCACAACCATCACAAATCTGCAATCCACCACTAGTGCTAAGAGGGCATTACAAAGCATTAAGCATTGCACATTTTCAGCAGGAACAACTCAATAATTTCTGAATTGTGTGTATTGTGCTATGCAGTTGGGTGTTGCCTTATAATTTAATTTAACTCTTATTACCCAAACATTTTTTTAGTTGTGTCTAATCATTTTGGTTATCTTTAGAGGACTGATTCACATCATATTTATTCAAAAGTAATAGATTTATATCCATGTCATGCCAGGAGAGGAGGTGCCTTAAATTTTAAAAGAGGTTGAAATTGGACAGAGGGGCTGCAGGCTGCTTTCATGTCTTGTCTTTCAGTACATCACACTACGCCTTCCCCCCTAGTCTGCAGGTGTCACTATGACCTGCTACTGTTATCTTGACTAGAAGCAAGGCAGAAACATTCATGCTGTAGGAGGCACATTTTGTCCAAAGACAAAAATAAGATAATAGCCTCATCCCCAACTTTTCTTGGCTGCTATGTTAGTCTATTGCAGAAATGCCAGTGTTGACATGGTTACGTGTTTTATGTCGGTACGTAAAATTGTGATTGTGATTAAAGAACCATGTACGTGAACCACTTGCGTTTTCACAACAGTGGCAATGAATGGAGGAGGCGGGGTGTTACAGCTAAAACAAGCGCAATTATCTAGGATTAGAGTGAAGTAGGGCAGTCAAAATTGGAAATAGGCACTCTTCGTGGGGGGGGGGGGGGGGGGGGGGGGGCAATTTGGGGATGCTAGTTAAAAATGGGGGTTTTGGTCCGCTTTAACTGATCCCAGCTAATGTACAAATACAATCATGCCATATTTTCTGTCAGTCGCAGAGCAAGCCAGTGAATAAGTACTGCTGAGGCCACTTTCATTCTTCAATGTTCTAAATGCACATAGAGAGTTATCAAATCGATATATGTGATTTTAAGATTTGCTGGGCTTTTGAGAGCTTTTGATAGAAATAAAATATCTACCACACTGGAAAAATGACGTACCTTGTCTGTAGAATTGCCCTATTGCATTGCTTAAAGTGACTATAAACCCAACAGCAACAATAAGGCAGCAAACATCTTAACTGATACCTGTCTTATGGGCCTCTCCTCTATGCAGTGCCGGGTAGAAGCTTTAGCAGAACCTTCAGGCCCACACAAAAATGGTTTAACAGCCACTTTCCCTGAAGCTCTAAGCATGAGTGAGCACAGCAAGCCACAGTGGTCTCACAGCTGTCTCTGAACACAGTAGAGTATGTTCAAAACTATACAATGGCACACCCGTCCCAGCTCATGACCCAGAAATTGAACCAAAGTGGTTTCTTTTAGAATACATTATGCATTTACATATAATTTAAGATTTTGAGATGCTTTGAAATGGTTTCTTTTACATTGTTCCTGTGGGGGATAAGGGGGTGAAAGTTAATCTGTGCCTTGACAGGGACGTTAATGAGAAGGTTTGTTGAATCCTCTGTTTAGACAAAATCAAAAACATCTAGAATTTGTCTTTCCTTTTGTCTCTTGCAACTGTTCCTTCCATATTGCTTTGGTGTGTTAAAGCATACCAGTTGCCGATTTTTTAAGAAGGGGTGTTTTGCCATGCTGCCTGTAATAGGGTGATTGGGGGAATCGGGGCTGATTTTTTAAGAAGGGGTGTTTTGCCATGCTGCCTGTAATAGGGTGATTGGGAGGATTCTGCACACTGCCTGTAAAGGGAGGGATCCCACACACATCAACAGCACTTATCTTTGACCCATCAGCCTCTTGATAGGCCTTTGAGCCTAGAGTCCTGGATTGGAGTGAGTGGCCAGCAGGACCCACCCAGGACTCACCCAGACACAGAAGGGGTGTTGTGCCATGCTGCCAGTAATTGGGTGATTGGGGGGATTCTGCCCACTGCCTGTAAAAGGAGGGATCCCACACACATCAGCAGCACTTATCTTTGACCCATCAGCCTCTTGATAGGCCTTTGAGCCTAGAGTCCTGGATTGGAGTGAGTGGCCAGCAGGACCCAACCGGATTCCTGTATTGTCCAGACTTCATGGACCCATGGGGTGCTATTCCAGTTGCCCCTTAAAGAGGCAGTAACTAGAGAAACACTCATCCCTGGAGTACTCTTCCACTTCAACCCAGCATTCCATCACAAAAACAGGCTGGTCTGCACTATTTTTTGCCACTCAGTCTGAACAATCTTCTATATATATATATATATATATATATTAAAATAGACTAACACAACTAATAAAATCTTGCAAGTATTACAAAAACATATTATTGCGCAAAGCTGGTAAACACACAACACACGTCTCACAACATATCTAGCCAGTAGAAAAGGTAAGGAGGGATATATCTGTAGCTGTTTCTTAATTATTTTTCAGGGAGACACAGACGACAGGAGATAACAACTACATTGAGACTAGAAATATAAAGGCATTTTTTTAATAACTCAGTATTTGGATATTATAAAATAATCTTAATTGATTCCTTTTGGTAAGTGTTTTATAAATACATGTGTCTGCCAAATGATTGGTCTACTTTAAACAACTAGTGTCAGCAAAACATGGACCAGCTGCTGTTTTCATAGAACATTTAGTTTCTTCATCATAAGGCAAATTTTTTTTTTAAATTGTTTTTATTGGGTTTTTCAACATAGCTACAATGTACATAATACAAAATTGTTACATAATTATTTTGGCATATCAGAAAAATAAAGCTTTTACGATGACATATGAAACTATGGCTATGTTTTCCTTTTCTATATCAAACAGTGGATTAGCATTTATCATCATAAGTTACCCATGTGATTGTTGCGTGCACTCTTGTCTACCCCATGGATTCGCTTTGTCAAGGTGAGGGCTGCGACACCCCAGCGACATTTCTCCCAGTAAGATCCACCGGGTTATCTCCTACCATCGTTCTAGTCAGATACCATGTGGTGTCTCTAAATGTTTGATATAATTTCTGCTTGACTTCTATATGTAAGGTGTCAATAAAGCTTTCCCACGTTTTGAAAAAATTGGGCGTCTTTTTCTTCTTGTTCATTGTTGCGTCTGTCCAATCAAATTTAAAAACCTGTTGTAACTTTTCCATGAAGTGTCGGAAGGAGGGGGGGTGGCACCAATCCAATTCTGGAGAATTACTTTTTTTGCAACCGCTGATACTATCAGTATTAGCCTTTTAGTACCGCTATCCACTCTCAGGGTGACTGAATCTATTGAGCCATATATTGCCCATTTTGGTGTTAAAGGTAAATAATTTATCAATTTCGTGGTCATGTATGTATGTATTGTTCTCCAAAATTGGTTGATGATGGGGCATTCCCACAGACAGTGGTATAGATTTGCCCCCTCCTCCCCACACTTTTTACATTTGTCTGAATCCGATAGTCCCATCTGTACCGATCGGGCGGGTGACACATAGTTGTAATGATATAGTCTGAGGAGCATTTCCCTATATGTAGAGGCCTGTAAGGTTGCCCAAGAATATTTGTACATTCTTAGCAAATCGTCAATTTCTAGCTCCGGGAAGTGAGTGCACCATTTGATCATCCCTGTATTGAGTTCCTTATATTGTAATGGCTGGCTTAAGAAATTATAGTGTAGCGCTATAGCTCTACGATTCGGTGGGGTCGTGTTTAAGAGTGTGTCCAGGTCATTGCCCCAGTCCCTAGCGGAGAATTTTTTAATTGTTTTTTTGACATACATTGATGATATTTGGAACCATGCAAAAGTATGTGAGGCCATAAATGGGAATTTTTCTTTGAGTTCTTGGTAGGTGAGCATTTTCTCTCTACTTGGTACTAATAGTTGTCTAATTTGAGTAATTCCTGCCCTTTCCCAATCTGTATATGGGCGTGTCGTGTCCCCATTTAAGAAATCTAAATTTCCCGTTATGGGTAGAAGCATAGATGAGTGGGGTTCAGATTGTGTCTTTTCCTTAATTTTTGCCAGAGTTCCCAGATAGACATTAATAGTGGGTTCAAGGTAACGTGTTCAGGTAGCATCGCTTTGTGCATGTGTATTAGGTAGGTTAGTTTTATATTTGGTATCATGTTTTGGTCTAACTGCGGGTTTGTGTATGTTTGAGTATTTTTAATCCAATCTCTTAATACACCAAGTAACGCCGCTGCATTATAATTATAAAGGTCTGGTAGGTTGACTCCAGCATTCTCCCTAGGCTGCTGCAACACCCTTCTGCTTATTGTTGCCCTTTTCTTAGCCCAGATGAACTCTCTGAAATTTTTGTTTAGTTCCGTAATCTCATTATCTCTTAAGAGTATAGGGAGCGTTTGTATATAGAATAACAGCTTTGGAAATGCGATCATTTTTATTAGGGAAACACGACCCAAATATGAGAGTGTCAAACTGGACCAGGTTTGCAAATTCCGTTGAATTTCTCTTATTACGGGTTTAATGTTGATGTCATAGAGTTTTTGCTGGTTTTTAGGCAGCAAGATTCCCAGGTATTTTATATGCTGTTTATTCCACTTAAATGGAAAATTGTTCCCCCAGCTGGGCTTTGTGCATCTGCTCAGGTACAGGGCAGCTGATTTTTCTAAGTTTATTGAGTAACCTGTAAAGAGGACATCGTCTACAAAGGCTGTTATCTTTATCTCCTCTCCACCTACCTTTATGGCCTGAAATGTAGCTTCCCCTTCCAATAGTCGAAAGAGCGGATCAATGGCCAAGTTAAACAATAATGGGGAAAGGGGGCATCCCTGTCTGACTCCCCTACCCAGTGAGATGTTGTCCGTGAGTTGCCCGTTAACTATTAGTCGGCATGTTGGTGCCCTGTATATATATATTGTATCAATGAGGTGAACGACTTACCAAAGGCTCTTTCCATTAGTAGAGCATTTAGCCATGGCCATGATATCTTATTGAAAGCTTTCTCAGCATCTAAACTGAGAAGTAGTTCTTTCAAGTTTATTTTAGTAGTAATCGCTGTTAATGCAGTTCTTATGCCTATTGAAATATGTTTGCCCATAACAAAGCACAGCTGGTGTTTCGTAAGTAGCTTCGGGAGAAAACACTGGAGTCGATCCGCCATTATCTTGGATAGCATTTTATAGTCTGTGTTCAATAGTGAAATTGGTCTGTAAGACTTAACCAGCTCTGGGTCTCGGTCTGGTTTTGGCAATAGAATTGTATAGGATTCAGTAAATCGAGGCATCTGGATTCCATGGTGTATTATTTTATGAAATACCTCTTTGAGTGTGGGAACGATCATAGGGCTTAATATTTTATAGAATTCAGTTGTGTATCCATCTGGACCTGGTGTCTTTTGGTTCTTAAGATTTTTGATAGTGTTTGCTATTTCCTGCTCTGTGATGTCTGCCTCTAATGTGGCCCTTTGCTCTGCTGTAAGTTTTGGAAGTCATACTTTACTTAGTAACTCTTGTGTTGTGGTGTAGTTTGATGCAGTGGCGGTGTATAATTCTTTAAAGTAGCTTTCAAAAGCATTGTTTATAACTTTGGAATTGTGTGTCCTTTGACCATGTCTGTGTCCTTTATGATATTTATAGTTCTTTTATGTCCCCTTGGTTTTGCCATGTTGGCTAACAATGCACCCGCTTTGTTCCCGAATTTAAAATATTTTGCTCTTTGAAAATGTAGTTTGCTCTTGGCCTCTGCTCCTAGGTGTGTGTCCAATATCAAGGACGCCTCCAGCCATCGCTTCTTGTTTTCTGCTGTATTGTTTTCTAAGTATGTTTTGTATGCCTTTGTAAGTGTATTGTATAAGATTGCGTGTTTTTCCCCTGCTTCCTTCTTTTTTCTGGCTGTGTAGGCTATGATCATAAGGCAAATTTTAAGTGAACCTTAACATTCAGAAAAAAACAAACTTTTCAGTGGAGTGGGACTACCAGGGTAGGTGTGGTTATTAACAATTTGGGGGGGCAAGATCTGTTTACCCCAACAGTTGGGGAGAAATCAGATTTCCCTCCCTAGCAGCAAGCCCAATAGACTGACCCACTTCTGCGTTCCATTGATGCCAGATGCTCATTCACCTCCACGTGAGCATTGGTGGCCAGTTGAGTTAGCAGTGTGGATTTGCACACGAGGCAGTAAATGTTGCGTGAGTGAGAGTGCTGGATACAGTAGAGTCAAATCCAGATAGACATTAGTGGTATAACAGAAACTGGCTTTACTGGAACATGAATTCAGTAAGAGAATGCCACCTTAACATAGTGGCTAAGACAGACAGGAAAAAGAAGTGATAGAGCAGTTTAATGTACAGTAAATATAACATGCAGCAGAAAATGCACAATAGAGATTACACATAGATATATGTAACAGTGCCATCTACTGTCAGAAATGTAGACAAGCTGAAAGTAAACTTCCCTTGAATACATTTCAGTTAAAAATTCACTCCCACTGCAGTCACTCACATTTGTAACAATGGTTCTGGCTAAAACATGGAACAGAGAATCCCGCTGTCTTCTTTTGCAAAGCTCCTCATTGTATAACCACCTTGAGACATCAACGGGTTTCTCTAATTTAGGGCTCTCCTGACCATCAGTAAAATGTATAGAGCTATATTCAGCCTTTATCCCCCACAGCTAATCACTCCTATTTGGGCCTATGTAAACTCACCCAATTGCTTGATCCAATCCATAGATGTAAACCTTCAACTCCAACCTCTGTGTCAAAAACACACAGCCCCTGTCTTCAGTCACAGTGATACGGCCATGTCTGCTTCATTCTCTGCAATGGTGGGGTGTACTTAGTTCTGTTCACAGCCTGACACACCCCCTCCATTTAAGTGAATGGAGCAGGTGTGCCTGCGTCACTGTGACTGCAGACACCCATTTTCAACATGGTCAAGAGCCAATAGCACTCAGCAATCAGACTGTTTTACTTCTGCCGGAATAGGAATGATCATCTGCAGGGGATAATAGCGTTGATATGTTTTAAGCTGGTAGATCCCTTTAAAAAGAATTTCAGAAGTCTTGACCAAGTGCCCACATATGGAACACTGGTGTTTTCCTCTAGATCTGTGTGCTCTTCCATTGCCGGCTTTCATTACCTGCACCAAATTTTCCTTTATTGAGCTCCCTGACCTGAACAATGGAATGAAACAGGATTTACCCAGCTTATGGTATATGCAGTTGTCTGATAAATGCAGTAAGGATGGAATTGTAATTTGGATGTCTGATGTCTATTATCTGTCCATAATGTTAAAGTTAGGACACTGAAGCTTGACTGACACAATCTGACTGACAGCCATCCGATGTACAATTGACCTCTGCAATACCAGCAACTGATCTCCCTGGGTCAGTATCATACACACTATCCTGGTCTAAGGATAAGGATCCAGACTAA
This sequence comes from Gastrophryne carolinensis, assembly GCA_027917425.1. Taxonomy (NCBI): domain Eukaryota; kingdom Metazoa; phylum Chordata; class Amphibia; order Anura; family Microhylidae; genus Gastrophryne; species Gastrophryne carolinensis. The sequence goes on along the minus strand of CM051237.1, from coordinate 387,824,274 downwards.
ATGATCTTCAGCACAGTTATAGAGACAGTTAGACTGCCCCCCCCCCCTCCATCCTCCAGATGTATCCTGGTGTATATATGCAGGGCCGGCCTTAGGGTAAATGTCACCCTGTGCAATTTTAGCATGGTGCCACCCCGATACACACACATACACCTGATACAGAAACGGAAGGAAAATAAACAAACATAAAAAAGGTGGAGGAAGTGCACGAAAATAAGGTGACACAGAAAATGGAAAAGTAGGGAATGCAATGACAAAACGTGTCAAGGCAGTTTACAAAATGAATTCCATAAAATCGCAGTGGCTTGCCATGCCCGCTCACACAGAGCACCAATGAAGGAGGTGGCTGTAGGACCACTTTTTTGTGTGTTCCTGGAGGAATAAAATTGAGAAAAGGGTAAACTTTGGAGCCCTACAATGACTTCTACCCTACGCTGCAGGAACAGGCATCAGATGAGCTGCTTGCTGGCTATTTACTGCCATTGGGTTTAGAGTCCCTTTAAATGCTTAGCAAATGACTTGGTTGTGCTTGTTGAACACCAATTACCCAAAGATGTAATCAGCACTTTCAATCACAATAATCAACTTGGCACACTATAGTAAAGAAAAATGTAGATAGAACTCACCCCTGTACTGTGCCTACTGGTTTATAAAAGAAGCACAAGGACATGTAATCCAGGTCTGCCTGAAATTATCAATCCATGAGGAGCTGACCCTTTCAGTGTCTTGTGCACTCTTATCCACAGGGCCGGATTAAGTGTGGTGGAGGCTCCTGGGCACAAAATCTGGTGGAGGCCCCAGATACAGTATTTTCTCTCCTTTAAAATTATAGTCCAGCCAAGTAACTGATTGGTGGTTGTCTGGCACCTGCCTACTTACTGGAACGTCAGATCGAGTCCCTTGTGCCACCCTTGTGCGGGTGTGTGCTGCTCAGGAACTCCTGCTTTGCCATTCTGGGTGGGGGGTAGTGTAGTGGCCCAGCTGGTCCAGCAGAAAACAATTCCCTGCATTGAGCTGTCAGCGGCTGTGCTTAGTGGCTTATGTGCAGTGACAGTTCTACACGCACCCATCACTGTAGAGTTGCTAGCGGCAGCTTTGCTGCTCTAGACTCTGCTTCCTGCCCTGCTTGGCTGCAGGCTTGCACAGGCACAGGGGGCCCACTACTGCCAAAAGCTTTGTTGCTGGCCCCGCGACCTGTCAGACCAAAGAGTGAAAAGCCTACTGGACCAAACCATAACCCAAAGGTTGGTGGAGGCCCCCTTTGCAGGGCAAGTGGTGGAGGCCCCGGGGCTAGAGCCCCTTGCGCCCCTCTCATAATCCGGCCCTGCTTATCCACTATCATGGTTTCAGCATCAGTGGCTCCTGGTAGATGGTGAATTCTTATCTGAAGGTAGACACATTTTTTAGTGCATATTTTATTCAGCCTGCTTTATATTTCTTTATAAGAGCTAGTGAACTCCCTCTCTTCTGTTGGGCCTCCTCAGCTGCAGAGGATGACTTATCTATGTATTGTTCAGTGTAACAGACTTCTCCAAAGTGAATTTATTTTGGCACTGAGAAAAGAGCAAGTTCAGCAGGGTTTATCGGGGAGTGCAAAGTGCTGGTGACTGAAAGATGCCACCCTTGATGGCCAGCATGGGGAAAGCAGAAGGCAGATAATGTAACCCTTTGTAATGGGTCAATACTGAACCTATGTCCTGGGGCCACATATGGCTCTCTGAGCCATCTGATGTCCCCCCTGGCCTACTGTGGGGAAAGTGGGAGAGTTAAATGAAACTGGTGTGTAAAGGTTAATAGAAGCTTAGTAAGGATGAGGGGTTGCAAGGAGAATGATATAGGAGAGGGGGCCATTGTCAAATAGAGGTGGCAGTAGTGGCTTAGAGGACTGTGGTGACATTGGTAGTGCAACACCACCCCTGGGTGAAATCTCTGGTACCATAACATGATAAAGTTTTCTCTATATTTAATTGTGTGTTTAGCATTGGTAGGCATTTACACAGGCTGCATAATGGAAATATGGTTACGATTTGAGATTGGTGGGCTATGAATATGGGGCCTATATATTTGTAAAGCAATCAGCATGTGTATTGGTGGTATGCGGGGATTGTTAGATAAAAATGTGGTAATAGGATGGTATGTTTGTGTTTCAGTAGGATTTTGTGAAGACAGTGGGTATTCTGACTGGTGTGGAAAATCTTTGTTATGCTATTTAAAATGAAAAGTGTGAAATCTGAACCTATTCGAGTGCGCATGCACGTGGAGTTGTGATGGCCGTGATCTAGAGGAGCTCCGCGCCCAACAGCCGTTGTGAGGGGTGAGGAGTGGGAATCAGCGCTAAGCAGAGCTCGGTACCTAGGAGGAGATGTGCAGCAGAGGCTCCGTGAGGCGAGGAGCTGCAGTGAAGAAGAGAGGAGGAGTCGGTAATCACCTGGACTTGCGGTGGGGGCGAAGACAAGATAGCGGAGGATCTGTCTGCAGAGGATCTTGAGGCGATTGAAACTTCACGAAAGCAGTCAAGTCAGCCCAGCGCAAGTGTGCAGGCAGAAGTAAGTGCCTCCCTTATACAGCAGTTTGATGTTATGCTGCAGAAGGCTCTATCTACAAACACTAGTTTGATTACAGAACATTTATCTAAAGAGCTGGAAAGGGTGACAAATGGGTTGAGCATGCTGGAAACCAAGCTGAGCGATGTAATAACCTCTCAGGAGGTTTTAGATTTTGAAATTCTCCAGCTTAAAAAAGATAATTCTCTGCTATTCTCTAAGATGGAGGACATTGAAAACATAGACAGAAGATCTAATTTAAGTTTTAGGGGTCTCCTGGAGCATTTCGAAGATCTTAATTCTGTGATCACAGCAATATGTCAGGAGCTATTACCAGGGATCCCTATAGATCGCCTTGAGATGGATAGGGTGCATAGATCATTGGGTCCATGTAGACCACCTGGTGACCCACCCAGAGATGTGATCGCGAAGTTCCATTATTTTTAGACGAAAGAGATGATACAAAAAAAGGTGCGGGACATGTCTAATTTAAGTTTCCAAGGGCACAAATATCTGATTTTTTCGGACATGCATTTGTGGTGATTCTAATTTGACTCTGAAGCCTTTAATTGATAGGCAATCCCCTAGTAGTATATTAGTGGCAGCTCATTCTATGGCGACCTCTAAGGCTTTTAGGAAATTGTTAGACATGCACTCACTGGTAGACTACTGGAGGGAAGCCCATCCGGGCAATCAGAATTTCACCCATTTCTTACATCCTCACAATGTTTATTCGAGAATTGATCATATTTTTTTACCTCAGAGGTAGATTTGTCATTGTCATTGTCACTTATGAAAGCTAGTAGGATTCTTCCAATTTCATGGTCGGATCATGATGGTCTGCTTCTCAGACTTGAGGCCCTGGTCAGCAGACCCTCAGGATTTAAGGACCAGGAAAAAACATCCATTCTGTCGGATCCAGTTGTAACCTCGACAATATCTGATACCTTAGTGGAATATTTTAGTTGTAATGAAACCCCAGATATCTCACCCACTATTTGCTGGGAAGCACATAAACCCACCATTAGAGGCCATTTAATTCAGATTGCCTCTAGAAAGAAGAGGGATAGGAATAATCTTATTACTAGCCTGGAGATTGAATATGTGAAACTAGCGGAAAAGGCAAAAACTCATATGACCCCAAATGTGTGCACTAAACATTTTAGAATAACGCATGAACTGAATTTGGCTTTGGCGGTTAATGCAGAAAAAAACGCTTCGCTGGGTGAAGCATAAGTACTATTGCAGGGCTAAAAAACCCAACTCGAGAAAATTGAAGACACCAGAGCGTGAATATTGCCCTATAAGGTTAAAAAATGAAAGAGGTGAACGTACTAGCAATCCAAACAAAATAACCGAAGTATTTAGGGTACAACTTCAGAAGTTGTACGCAAATCCAAACCCTCCGAAATTAGAAAACCTGCAGAATTTTTTTGAGAAAATCTCCTTACCGCAACTTCCTGATCAGCTGAGAGATTCTCTAGAGGAAGATTTTGGGGCTACTGAAGTGGATAGGGTGATCTCTAATTTGAAAGTTAATAAGAGGCCAGGGCCAGATGGATTTTCAGCGTCATATTAAAAGACTTTTTCTGCAAAGCTAGCTGCTCTCTTTAATGATATTCATAGAGCAGGGAAGTTCTCGCAAGAGTCGCTTACTGCTTCGATCAGTATGCTTTCAAAGCCAGATTCAGATCATGCAATTTGGTCAAATTTTAGGCCGATTTCTCTTATTAACATTGATGTTAAAATCTTTACAAAGGTCTTAGCGGATAAAATGTCGGTTCATTTGTCTAAAATAATTCATAATGACCAGGTAGGTTTCATCCCAGGGAGACAGGCGGGAGATAATATTAGAAGGGTGGTACAACTATCTTATTTGGCTAAAGCACAGAATACATATTCTATGTTGTTGTCCCTCGATATTAAAAAAGCCTTTGATTCCGTATCTTGGGAGTACCTCTTCTTTTTGTTAAAGATATATATATATATATATATATATATATATATATATATATATATATAAATAATGTAATTTACTAAAATAATACACCTATGTAATGTCCATGTTGACTGCGGATTAACGGATTCTCCTGTCAGTGATGTGGTGCTGAACACATGGTCTGATAGGACACTTGCCACAGGGCAGGCCAGCACCTAAAAGGCCGAGGGTGTAAGCTCTAGCCACGTGTCCAGTTTAGCAACCTAGAAATGAGGAGGAGCATCACTCACTACCAGGAAATGCATGAACAGGTAGTCATCCACCATGCAGTCAAAGTCTGCCTCCTGATACTACTGGCCATATCCAATGGTGATGCATGTGGCAGACAATGGAATAAGGTGTTCCACATTGTGGCCATGCTCACCCCTCCCCTGTGAGGTGGTGCCATTGCCCCGGCTGCATTGGTGACTTGTAGAGATGAGCGAACCGAATTTTTCCTGAAATTAAAAAAAAAAAAAATGCCGGCATGGTGGGAGCTGGCCGGCGGGCCGGTAAAGCCGGCCGGCCCGCTCCCACCATGCCGGCATTTAAAAAACAAAAAAAAAAAAAAAAGCATTTTTGCCGGCATGGTGGGAACCGGCCGGCCCGCTCCCACCATGCCGGCATTTAAAAAAAAAGCAAACACTTACCTGCAGGTCCGGAGCGTGGAGGCCGGCGCCGCTCTCAGCTGTCATCTGAGGGCGCGTCATCTGAGGGCGCGTCATCAGAGGCCGGCCCGCTCCCACCATGCCGGCAAAAATGCTTTTTTTTTTTTTTTTTTTTTTTTTAAATGCCGGCACGGTGGGAGCGGGCCGGCCGGCCCGCTCCCACCATGCCGGCATTTATGATGGGGAACTTCGTAAAAGTTCGATTCGGCCGAACCCGAATTTCTTTGTGAATTTCTTTGTGAAATTCGGCGAATCGGCCGAATCGAACTTTTCAAAAGTTCGCCCATCTCTAGTGACTTGCTTCAGCTCCTCCTCGCCTCGTGCCTCCACTGAACCCTCAAATTCAGCTAGGAAGTCCGTGTCAGAGTGCATTTGTACTCTCTGATTTTGCAAGCTCGCTTTAGTGCTGGTATCAAAGAGTAATCACCACTGAAGCATGTAGTGGCTCATGGGAGTCAGGCTGCCCTAAGTCAAGGAGAAGCTGTTCTCAGTGTCCGCTGTCTGCTCCTGCTCCTCCCTCCTGCCATGCTCCAGTGATGCCCATGAGCTGCGCTGCATGCCACCCTGCTGTGAGAGAAATCCCTTCTCTTCTCCCTCACCTCCTCTGAATCCTCCAAAACTGTCTGCTGGCTGGACAGTTGCGTACCTGGCTACTGTCGGCCCAGCAGCTTACCCTGCGAGCCACGTGCGCACTCCCCTGACAGCTGGGAAAATGGGCCTTCCACCTCTTCCTCTGCTTCTATCACATCCTCCATCATGGTCTGATGTTTCTTTTTCCAGCAGGCAAAGGATGGTAAAAGTAACACTGACGATGGGGTCATAGGCGCTCACCATATTGGTGGTGTACTGAAAGTGCTGCAGCACCATGCAGATTCCCTAATAGAGGCCCAGTCATTGGTGGTGAAGTGCTGTTGGTCTGCACTTCTACTCACCTGGGCATTTTGGAGCTGATACTTCATTGTATTGCCTGCTGCTGCTCACACACCAATTCCAGCATATACAACGTTCAATTCAACCTGGTGGGCAAGTCACATATGAGGCGGTGGGTGGGAAGTTCAAAGATTCTCTGCAGTACAGTAAGACGAGGGGAAGCAGAGTGGTAATGTGGAAAGTGCATGCACTTGCTATGCACTTTATGCATCAGCTCCTGCATGTCTGGAAAATGGGCCAGGAATCTCTGCACCACCAAGTTGAGCACATGAGTCAGGCAAGGGATGTGCATCAACCTGGCTCAGCCCAAAGCTCCTATAAGGTTACACTCATTGTCACACACCACCTTGCCAGGCGCAATGTCAGCAGCCAATCAGCTGTCTGTACCTGGATGCTTGAGGAGGAAGCATAGTAGAAAGGATGCAACAGGATGCACTTACTGATTTCCAGCAGTCCTGGGTGGTGGAGGGATATGCACAGGCCCGTATTAGTCATTAGGCACAGCGAGGCACAGGCCTAGGGCGGGCATAGAGTGAGGGGGTGGGTGACAGCCTCAGACTGGCAGCGGCAGTGTCACAGCAGCACTCACAGGCACTGCTGCGCTGTATGTGACATGCATTATGTCGTTCTTTGTGCCCCCTTCCTCTCCCTGAGGCCCCCTTCCATCTCTCCTATCGGTGTTTTACTAGGCTATTGAATAAACAGCCTCAGCGCAGCCAGTCACAAAGGCGGCCAATGAGCTTCACTGTCATAAGCATCGGGTTACACTGAGCAGGGAGGAGGAGGAGGGCAGCGGGGGAGAGGCTAAGTTAATGCTGCATCCTCCTCACACCCTGATCAGAAGGGGCGGGGGGGGGGGGGGGGCGACATGAGAACTTGTGGTGGCCAGTGCACAGAGTCTGGCTGGATGGCAGCTTCCTTGTACCCCCTCCCCATGCCTGGCTCATCATGCAGCATGTCGGCTGTGTTTACTGTTTACTGTTTAAAGTTTACTGACACATGAGTGGTTTCAGCAAGTGGTATTAAGGAGTCCTGAAACACCAGTGGTTTTAGCAAATGGTAATAAAGATTACTGACACCCAGCATATCTATCCCTCACTCCAACCACTTTCCCTGAAGAAATATACTGAAAAGGACAATAGCCTGCTTAACAACCTATCTAGCCCTCACTCAAGCACTTTCCCTAAAGAAATGTCCTTACAGGGACAGTTTTTGTAAAAAAAAAAATGAAGCTCTATCAGTCCCTCGACAGCAGCAGCAGCCTGCCCCTTTCCCTACCTACTGCAGAGTGCCAGTGTGATTGGCGATGCGGACCCAGCCTTAATTGGCGGGGCCACGTGTCCCATCTGGGCAATGGTTGCTGGCGCTGGAAGAAGGATGATTGTGCAGCCTTCTTCTGGGTTTGAGCTGAATGCATGCACGAATTTCAATTTGAAATATAGGCTCTGGTTCAGGGATCCGAACTCACAAAGTTTGGTACGAACTCGATCTTTGCAGTTTGGGGTAGCCAAACCCTACTCACTTTCTCTGCATAAATCTGGTATTTTGTCATTTGCGTCTCTTGCTAATAAGTTTAAATGCGTTGCTGTTTGGTCTTTAGTCAGGAGACCCTAATAGAAAATTGGTTTATTTACCCCTGATTATCACATCCTGCTGTTGTATGTAGGCTGTGCCTAATAGCTCTAATGAGCTGACAAGCTCTCTGACCCCCATGGAGGAGACAGGTAAACAAAGTATTATTTGAAACATATACGTTATTTAATTCAGTTATGCAGTTTGTATCTCTTTTGCTTTTATTATGCTCACCTTTACCCAACTCTCTAAAACAACTTAACCCATCATGTCCATGGGTGCAGCATTATAAACCTTTATACAAATCTGGACATCATTTGCTTTTACTCACTACACTTGTGCAGGGGATATTTCCTCTAACCCTGGCCCACCTACTTTAGCCAATTCATTACCTTTTGCATAGAAACCCCACAAACCTTATCGAAATACATTACACACCTTCAATAGCCTCATTTAAATACGCGCTATGGGACCCACGCTTGCAACAAACTTCCCTACAACATTTCCTTACTCATTCTCTGAACCTACTTGCTCTCACAAAAACTTGGATCCAACATTTAGACACTGCTTGCTCTGCTGCCCTATCTTATGCTGGCTTACGTCTCACAAATGCCCCCAGACCAAACAACAGACATCTTGGTGGAGTGGGCATAATTCTTTTCCCTCAATGCTCTTTCCAGGTCACCCCCTCACCAGTACCATCTCTCTCATTTCCCACTTTTGAGGGCCATTAATTTCTATGTTGATGAAACCCAACTCTATACTTCATCCCTTACCCCAGCCTTAATTTAGAACACCAGTAACTGTCTGTCTGCTGTCTCTAACATCATGTTCTCTTTTTGTCTGAAACTGAATCTCTCAAAAACAGAACTACTTTCTCACCATCTACTAACCTACCTAAACCTGACAACAAAAACTCTTTGTTGCCCTGCTCCATTATCATTTTGATTACTGTAACTCAGTGCCAAATAGTCCGCCCCCACTAAACTCTCCCCTCTCCATTCGATCCATAATGCAGCAGCCTGGCTCATCTATCCATCTGATTGCTACTCTGATGCCTTCCCGCTCTGCCGGTATTGCACTGGCTGCCCATACAGTATAGCAATGTTCCCCAACTCTTTCTTCGAGAGCCACTGAAAGGTCAGGTTTTGCAGATCTCCACACAGAAACACAGGGGAAGTAATTAATATAGCAGCAGAACTATATAGTCACTATGTGGAGATCTGCAAAACATGACACATTGGTCGCTCTCGACCTGCAGTATAAGATACAGTTTATATGGTTCATTTTCACCTTCAAAGCTCTCCGTGGTGCTGCACCCCCTACATTTCCTCCCTCATTTCAGTTTCCTACCCTTGCTTTACACTCCACAAATGACTTACGACTTAACAACCATCATAATCTGGACCTCTCACTCTCGTTTACAAGACTTCTCCTGAGCTGCACCAGTTCTATGTAATACCCCCAGTAATTTGATCAGCTCACAAGATCAATAATTGTATACGCTCCCTAAAAACACAACTTTTTAGAGTAGCCTTCCACATCACAAATCTAACTATACTTGTCTAGCCTATCTTCTAGGCGCCATATAAATAAAGATAATTATTATTAAAACACACAAGGGTGAGTATCTCTTTTGTTTTCTTTTTAGTTTTCTGGACAGTTCCTAAAAACTGGATATTGTTTTGAGTCCTCTGTAATACCATATTGTATTTGATATTATGTAAATAAATAAACAAATGAAACATGAGCAATTTGGTGCCCAAGTTTGTGTACTACATTATGCATTTTCTAGATAAGGAAACTCACTCCTTCACAGAAATACAAAAAAGTACAAAATAATGAAGAAGAGGTACATTTGTCATTAGTATAAGCAAAAAAATCATTGAGGCATTAAAGAAAGTCTGGTAATAGCTCTTATGCAGGTAGAGTCTCTCAATCTGCTTGAATGCACAAGATTAAAGGTATGGAGCAAAAAAACAAACACTAAAAATGAACCCTCGTCCATCGGGATAGCCTTTCTAACTAAAGACAGGCCCAGATTGTGTGTTGCCCAGTCAGACAGCCTTGTTTTGCAGAGAAAAAAATGTGTTGATCATCAGCATAATCAGGGCTAATTAAAAATGATGTGCGGTCCCCCCTTTCGAGGCTGCAAGCCGGCATACCAGGCATAGGGGCTGGTGTCCCCATGACTCAGAGGCCATGGCAGCAGGTAATTTGCTCCCCACTCTACCTTTTGAACTAGTATAGGGGTTGCTTGACAGCTTGTGGAAGGGAGTAGAAGCAGCACAGTGTCATTTAGTCCCTTAATGCCTGAACGCCTGTGATAGCAAGTAGAGGGAGGTAGCAGCAGTCTCATTGAGCCCCTAAAGACCTGTGACAGCCAGTTGAGTGGGTAGCAGCAGCATCACTAGTAGAAGAAGTCTCACTGAGCCCTTAAAGTTCTGTGACAGCCAAAAGAGGGGTGTAACATTGATTCCCTAAGGCCTGTGAAAGCCAGTGAAGGTGGGTAACAGCAGCAGTCTCATTGAGCTCCTAAAGGCCTGTGATGTTAGTGGAGGGGGGTAGCAGCAGCAGTGTCTCTGAGCCTTTAAAGGCCTTTCACAGCCAGTGGAAGGGGGCAGCAGCAAAAACACTCTCATCAATTCCCTAAAGGTTGGTGACAGCCAGTGGAGGAGTATAGCAGCAGCATCAGCAGTCTCTCTGAGCCCCTAGGGCACGTGAAAGCCAGCAAGGGGGGTAACAACAGCAGCAGTCTCATAGAGTCTCTAAGGCCTGTAACAGCCAGTGGAGGAAGGTGACAGCAGCAGCATCTGCAAAGCGGGGAGACACAGCAATACAACAACAATACCTAGAACTCCAATCAGACCACAGGCTCTAACAGTGTTGGACTGGGATGCCTGGGGCCCACCAGGAGTATTGCTTATTATTAGGCCTCATGCATACAGACATTAAATGTAATGTATAGTGTGTGAGTGGATAAGTGGATAGGCCATGCTGTCCTGCCATTGAATAGCCACATTCTGCATTATGTACTGCTTCTATCAAAGAAATTATTTTCCCTGGCCACCTGGTGGGCCAGTCTGAGTCCGGTCTCTGTCTGATTGGTCTACTCACAAACTAAGGCGTCCCAGCGCTTCTGGTTAGGTCTTTTTTTTCTTTTTTTTGGGGAGGGGGCCATTTTGACCTTAGCTATAGTGCCCTATGAAACCCATGTATGCCTCTGCTCAGCATCATAAATGGTTCAGGAACAAGTTCTTTGATGTCCAACAGAAAGCTGGCGCACTCAATTATGCCCAAGTACTCCTCAGACAAATAATACAGAATTATTACTGAACAGGGAAAAGTCTCTGAAGAATCAAAGTGCACATTAACCACTCCAAATCTCACAAGGCTATATTTTGTACATTCTGATACTTTGCCCATTGGGGAAGGAATTAAGAAGCCGCTATCACTGACCAGTTCTGAAATAAAGCTGCTTTCTAAGATTCTAAACAGATTCCCTCAGCTGCATCACATAGTAAATCTCTCAATCTAGAGCATGCAGTTTGTGATTGATAAAATCTTAGCTGTTCCATGTCATGCCTTATGACATAAACCGGACCTAGTATCTATAGGATGCCAGGTTCAGTTAGACAGTCAACCATGGGGTATCTTACCTGACCAAAGAGCCCACATCGTATGCGCAGCTGGCAGCTGCATCGCTCACATTTTTCTCAGGCTGTGTACATACATGCTCGCCGTAACTGAATGCCTGCCGTAGCCATGCACAGCCAAAGGATGAGTAGGGTGCGGTGTGCCAATTTATAGTGTGGCTAGGATTCCATACAGCTTCTCCAACCGCACATTTGTGGCCGGAGAAACTGATTGGAGTCGCACAGGATCTTTGGAAAGGTAAGAAAAGCGGGTGAATGGCAGGGTTTCACACAGAGGGGTGTTCCAAATCCTCCAGGGTGAAAGACCAAAACCTGGTATGAAAATTCTGGGTTTTGGTCCACTTTAAAGAAAGCCTATTGTTACTGGACCCCATAACCAGTAGTAAAATTAAGGCCCTGAAAGCAGTGTGCATTAAAGACAGGTAAGTGACAACTTTCAAAAAACAGAAACAGGTATACTGTGAGGGTACGGTTTATTCTTTTAAGCCAAATGTTACTGGACCCCCCGAGAACCACTAGTAATTTTGAGGCCCACCAAAAAGTGGGAGTGAGAGGTAGGTGACTACTGTCAAAAAACAGAACCAGGCAGAGGGCTAAGTGATTGGCACACAAAAGAAATCACACAGCAAAACATATCCCCAAGTCTCCCCTTAGGTTTAGTGCTGACAGGCCAGCTGTGAAGAGAAGATTCAAATTCACCAAAAACGGATTCCCTACACTGCACTATCCTTCTCTGTTCACTACAAAAGCACAGATTTCACTAACTCTATCTGGGTCTGTGACGGGGGCCTGGTCAGGCAGCAGCAATGACAGAGGATCGCTAGCAACAAATTGGCAGGCTGCATCATATCTTCTGTGACCATTGCTTCCCCTGCTTCCTGTGCCATTGTCCTTGTCAATTCCTGGCACCCAAATCCCTCCCTCCCAAGTGTCCTTGATTTAGAGGGACTTTCCCTCTTCTGAGTCCATGCCCCCCTGTTCTTCGTTGTTCTTCCTTGTTCCTCTTTGAGGCGTAACATGCAGATCTGCATCAATAAATGATTATTCTCCTATTCAAAGTGTTTATATTGTTGTAACTGTTACACTCTATCTCCTATCCGTCCCTCAATGAGGGGGCATGGCTTAATTTAACAAATGTCTTAAAGGAGCCACAGCACTCAAACCAGTTAGCTTGCTGACCAATGTACAATCTGTCTCTAAACTTGGTTAAAAACAGAGGGCTCGGTCACACACATCTGCAGAAGTATGCTTAAGCTGCACCACCAGCGCCAAGGTACCCCTGTGAGGTGCAATCCTAACTCTAATCTCTGAGAGCCCCATTTGGGACATACAATGCAATAGATAAATTGGGAGCGGGCTTACCTGAGGTTGCCCTAAACCTCAAGTGCAAGCCATGGGGTGGAAGGGTCAAAGACCTTGCAATACAGCCTAGACCCCACACACCATGTGCTTGCACAAATTCAAAAGAAACAAAGGAGGGGTGGCAGCTGCTCAGACCATTTTATAACTAACCTGGGAGGTGCACGTTAGCAGGGCAATTAGGATACAAAAGTCTTAAAGGAGCCACAGCACTCAAACCAGTTAGCTTGCTGACCAACCTACAATCTGTCTCTAAACTTGGTTAAAAACAGATGGCTCGGTCACACACATCCGCAGAAGTATGCTTAAGCTGCACCACCAGTGCCAAGGTACCCCTGTGAGGTGCAGTCCTAACTCTAATCTCTGAGAGCCCCATCTGGGACATACAATGCAATAGATAAATTGGGAGCAGGCTTACCTGAGGTTGCCCTAAACCTCAAGTGCAAGCCATGGGGTGGAAGGGTCAAAGACCTTGCAATACAGCCTAGACCCCACACACCATGTGCTTGCCCTCTGTTTTTAACCAAGTTTAGAGACAGATTGTAGGTTGGTCAGCAAGCTAACTAATTTAACAAATGTCTCTCTTCCCAAAGTTGGAAGGTATGCAAATTCACATGTAGTAGCCAATAAACACCATGGGTTCGGGTTTGATTAAACAAACTCGCTGGAAACTCAAGTTTGTGCCGAATCCCTGCTCGGATAGTTTGGTTCACTCATTTATAATAATAACTCATACTTTGAATTTTAACAAAGAAAACCAAAAAAAGCTGTAAAACCATGTAAAAACATACAGTATTTTGTAGACAATATAATTGAAACTATGACGATTATCTACTGCATAATGGCGGCTGGAAAAACTACAATTCCTCCTCTAAAATATAAAGCCCCATTTGTCTGCTAGACGCTTTTCAGAAAACTGAGTTATGCATCAACTTTATTTACATAAGACACAGTTTCAAGATCTTTTATAAAAAGTTATTGTGACTAGGAGGGGGTTAAAACGTGCAACTTCTCTAGCTTTTCTTTGCTTTTTTGATCAGCCTTTTGACTATGATTATATAAGACTGATCTCCTAGTTATAAAAGCATTAAAGAGGAACAACTCCTTGGATTTTCACTCTCCTGGGTTTTCTTCTTCCAGCCTGTGTGTATGCCCCCTAGATTGCTGATAAACTCACCTTTCCCACCCTATCAGTGGCGTGTATTGTGCAAATCTGAATGTTGGGTATGCTGCATGTACAGGTACACACAGAGGTGAGCAAGGATGCAGCATATATTGGGGATCAGCGGAAAGTTACATTTCTCTGGCAATTCAGGGTTTTCAGACATCGGGGCATCCTAATTTAAGATGACTCACAATGAAGGAGACCACTAACCAGAGAGTCTTATAGACTTTAGGCCAGTGGTTGCTCCTCTTTAAAGCGAACCTTCAGAATCATTTAATGAAAAGCCAAAAACCCTTAAAAAACTATTCCCCAGCATCTAAAATTAATATATTTAACATTTTTAGTCTCTTACATTTTATTCTTTCCCTCACTGGCCTGCAACTCTGTTCAGCACTCTAGAATACGGGCTCCACCATCTTGGTTCAGTAGCATCACATACTGAGGAGAGGAGAGGGTTCAAAAGTGCAGGGGAGCAAGGATATAGCTGTGCTTTGCACAGACAGAGCAGAGCTGGTGTCAAGAAAAGGTCAGCAATCCCAGAATGCAAAGTGGCACAGTCAGAACGCACTTCCTGTTTGCAGGCAGCCTGCACCTCCATGGGCCGCCATCTTGGATGTTTAAAGTCTCAGAAAATGTAGTAGATGCAGGTAGGATGATTTTTAATGTGGACAATCTGTATGTACAGCATGGGGGAAACATATAGGATAGGGTCTAATTTAGGGTGAAGGTCCGGTTTAAAGGCAACCAATTGCCAGCCATCTGAAGGGTTTAACACAGCAGGGCACATCGGGATGCTCCAGGGACAAGAACCATTCACCAAGATAGTGAAAATCCTGGTAATTGGTCCACATTCCTATAGTATATTTGTTATGCTTTTAGTTATAATATTTCAGTATAATTTAGGATACATATTTAATCAAAGTAAAGAAACTTTTTGTTACATTACTTTGATTAAATATGTATTCCCAGTGGGAAACAATCTATTTACTAACAATCAAAAACAAAGTTGCACGCACAAATATAGCTAAAGATACTGTAGCACAGACAGTTCCTATCTACAGTATGTGTCCTATGACTCAACAAAATAAATAAGACTGTCCAGCAAAAAATCGTCAGTTTTCGTAAGCTGTTCCTAAAATATTACAGATGTTCCTATTTGAAAACAAGAACAAGAATTCCATGGCTTTGTGATGCAAAGGAATTTCCATGGCATATTTAACCAATTAAGTACATTGCTTTTGCTGTTTATAACTATCAAATAAAAAGCCAAGTTCTATCCAGTTTGTGCTTGCCACACTTTATTACCAGAGAGTTTATTCCCCTTCCTTACCCGTTGGGTTGGGCGAACCCAACACGCAAGTTCGGGTCTGTGGCAAAATGAGACTGCCGGTCCACGAATCCAGATTTCAATCAGAAAATGAGGGACACTGTTGAAAACTAAATTGTCCTTTTAGGGGCAGTTAGTTGGGACAGAGGCTGGAGAGAGGGACACTAAGGGAGCTGTTTTGTAACTAAATTGTCCTTTTAAACATCAGCTGGAGTGAGGGACACTAAGGGAGTTGTTAAAAGCTGCATTGTCCTTTTTAGGGCAGTTAGTTAAAGGTAGCAATTGGAGTGAGGGACATTAAGGGAGTTGTTGTTCAAAACTAAATTGTCCTTTTTCCTCTGCTGCTTCAATTGTCTTAGCATCTAGCACCATCTCCCCAACAACAGGGCCACCTGTCTCCCCCCAAAGGGAGGATGTGAGACCACCACCTCCAGCAGCACCACCACCATCTCCATACCTTTTCACACCATCCTAGAGAAGTATTCATTTTTCCATTCCTCCAACTTTGCAGAGAAAGCAGAAGTTTGGCACATCTCACCCACGAGCCGTGGCCCTGAATGTGAGCACTTCTAAATTGATGGCCGTTGAAATGCTTTTATTCTGCATGGTGAAGATGAACAGTTTTAAAAATGGATCCTGATGGAGGCAGCTGTCCCACAATATGCCCTGCCCAGCTGCCACTATTTTTGCCAGGTCATTCCTGCCCTGCACCAAAAGGTTGTGGAAAAAATAAGATGTGAACTGAGCGATGCTATTAGTTCCAGTGTCCACACTGACCACTGACATGTGGACAAGTAAGCATAGGCATGGACTTTACATCTCTCTAACTGCCTACTGGGTCAATGTAGTTGTGACTGGGACTGAGGCAGAAAGCACTTTTGAGCATATCCTTCTACTACCCAGGTTTGCTGGACACCAGTTGGTGCCACCTGTTCCCTCTTCCTCCTACTCTGCTTCCTCCTCGTACAATCAGCACAGCCTCTGTTAGCAGGTAAACCAAAGAGGAGAGTGTTGCAGTATTCGAGTCGGGAGATGTACAAGGCATGCACAAGAACTTTATTGGTTTCAGCTGTGAAGAAAGGACAGATGTGGCAGATATTCTTGAGTCAACAGGAGGTGGCTAGTGACTAAATGTGGGGTTGGAATGAGAGACATTAGTCCAGTATAGCACCAAGGCATCAGGCAGTAATAGTCAGGTCGTTGACAGAAATTGTTATAGAAGTAATAGGAGCTGTATTGAATGGTGGGAAAATGACAAACGCTGTTTTGTCCCTGTTTAGTTTGAGAGAGTGAGAGAACATGTATGAGGAGATAGCTGCTAGACAGTCTGAAACACGAAACAGAAGGGAAGAGAAATCTGGGCCTGAGAGGCAAATTTGAGTGTCAGCAGCATAGAAGTGGTGTTGGAAGCCAAACGGGGCCTGATGAGGTACAGCGGGAGGCGGGGGGGGGGGTGCTCTCCCACCAGCGGCCAGGGGACACCTGGGATGGGAGGATCGGAGGACCCGGGCCATACTCCGGGGACCGGGCGGAGATCGAGCCCCTCCCACAGCCCAGGGAGCTGCAGCATAGACTCCCTCTTTCGCTCTGAGCACAGCAGTGATGGGCACAGAGGTCAGGCACAGACCTGCCTAAGCCCTGCAGCACAACTTAAAGGGCCAGAGGCGCAGAATGGCTGGCCCCAGCTGCAACCTCTTTCCCCACCACCACCTCACCATACAGAATGGGCCCCAACACCAGAAGAACCCCCTAGTGGCAGAGAGGGGGAGGACTGGACCAATAATAAATATCAGAGGGGCATCCCTAAAGCCTGGTTTCCTCAGGACTCGATCCATAGCGGCGGGTTTGGAGGCTCACCCTCCTCAGACGCAACTAACCAGCGGGACTGGGTAGTCTCCACATGGGAGGGGGCCGTCTGCCCCCCATCTCCTTCGCTCCGAAGAAACCTGCTTGCCTCGCCCTCCAGCGGTCTGATTCCAAGACCTGATTGCTGAGGGACCACCGCCCAATAAAATGGTTTCATTTGCGATCCACTTACGGGACCATTTTTGCCTCGGACTGCATGAACATGTATTGCGGCTTTGTGGAGGAGTATGAGCGCCTTCAGCTCCAAGGCATTGCATGTGTCAGCATAGCCGAGGCCAGATTGCACCGGCGACGCATGCATATCGATCCCATGCATGACGTTGAGCTGTTCGAGCTGACCCGACTTAATCACGCTTCCCTCCATAAGTTGTATAGTGAGCTGAGGCTATGGTTAGCCTGCACCACAAGGAAGGGTCAAGCTATTTCAGGTATGACCAAGATGCTTGGCTGCCTGCAATTTTTGGTGAACGGCTTGTTCCAGAGGCTGGGTGCCCTCTCCGTGGGGATGTCCCAGCCTACGCTGAGCTGCGCGCTGTCCAAGTTTTTGGATGGCATGGCTACCATTAGTCCAAAATATATTTCATTTCCGGAAGACATGGTAGCCTGGAACGCACTTAAGTTGTTTTTTTTTAATATCGCCGACATGCCCAACTTCATGGGTGCGATTGATTGCACCCACGTTGCATTGGTCCCTCCCGCAGCCGACGAGTATATATATAGGTAAGTTAATTAGGTCATTGTGTTATATTGTTTTGCCAAACTGTATTGTAACTATCTATTAATCCCTCCTTCTAAAGTGTCCCTGTGAACCAGTTTACAATGTATGCTTTAATCCCTCCTTCTAAAGTGTCCCTGGGAACCAGTTTACAATGTATACTTTAATCCCTCCTTCTAAAGTGTCCCTGGGAAACAGTTTACAATGTATACTTTATTCCCTCCTTCTAAAGTGTCCCTGTGAAACAGTTTGCAATGCATACCTTCATCAATTTTTTTCATGTTGGCCTTATCAAACCATTTTAATGCTGACCTTAATTAGTCATTATAATGCTAATCTTTCTTTTCTCCCACATACATATAATCTTGGTTATTTAAACTACTTATGTACTTTGTTAATGTTATTTGGATTGTACAACATGTTTTTTGAGGGTGTTAGGAGTTAGTGTTTGAGTAGTTTACCTTGGTTTGCTGTATTTTTTTTTTTTTTCAGGAACCGCAAGATGGGCCACTCACTGAATGTCCAAGCAGTGGTTGGC
Organism: Gastrophryne carolinensis; assembly: GCA_027917425.1. Taxonomy (NCBI): domain Eukaryota; kingdom Metazoa; phylum Chordata; class Amphibia; order Anura; family Microhylidae; genus Gastrophryne; species Gastrophryne carolinensis. Next base: position 387,805,957 of record CM051237.1, on the reverse strand, counting down.
CCGGACATGCGATTCCTTAGTATCCTCGATGGGTATCCAGGCTCATCCCATGATGCTTATATCTTGCGGAGCTCCGGATTATTCCGTCGGTTTGAGTCTGGAGAATTATCAGGTGGATGGCTCCGTGGTAAGTTTACTCAAATTACATCATTCCCTTTTCAATGTATACCTATGAATATAGTGGATGACCCATGTCTTAACCTATGGCTGTTTTTTCCCCTTGATGACATGTTAAACCGACCCTTCACCATGAGTTTTAGAAAAGCCCAAACCCTTAAAAAATTATTCCCCAGAATATCAAGTTAATATATTTAAAGTTTTTAGTCACTTACTTATTATTCTTTCCCCCACCGGGCTGCAACTCTGTTCAGGACTTTGGGATACAGGCGCTGCCATCTTGGCTCAGATGCATCACACTTACTGAGGAGAGGAGAGCGGGATAAAGTGCAGGGTGCGGGTTATAGCTGTGCTTTGCTCAGACAGAGCAGAGCTGGGGTCAGGAAAAGGTCAGCAATCCCAGAATGCAGAGCAGCACAGTCAGAAGGCACTTCCTGTTTGCAGGCTGCCTGATATACCATGAGCCGCCATCTTGGAAGTTTAAAGGCTCATAGATGCAGGTAGGATGATTTTTAATGTGACCAATCTGTATGTACAGGGTGTGGGAAACAGATAAGATAGGTTCTTATTCAGAGTGAATGACCGCTTCAAACAATAATGTTGGTTAGAATGTGTAATTTATGTAAGTATTTTGTGATTCTTTCAGAGGGATTCTGGCTATCCACTTCTGCCCTGGCTCCTGACGCCTGTTCTTCGGCCGCAGAATGAGGTCCAGGAGTCATACAATCGTGCCCACAGGCAGACCTGGGCCGTAGTTGAGAGGGCCTTTGGACTCCTGAAGACAAGATTTCGCTGTTTGGACCATACCAGGCGGGCACTGCAATATGACCCCAACAAGGCGATCAACATCATACTTGCATGCTGTGTGCTTCATAATTTTGCTATCATGCAGCGTGTCCCCCGGTATGTCGATTTGCCCCCCTCTCCACCCAGCCAGGAGGCAGATGACCTTTACGATGGCACACCTAGTGCCTCTGGCCAATCAGTGAGAGCACATTTGATTTCAGGCTATTTTTCCTAACATTTGTTTTGTTTGTTTGTTTATGTTATTGTGTGTTTGGACTATGATTTGCCTCTGTGAAGGCCTTTTTCTTTTTCCCCAAAAAAATAGTAATGATTTAATTACTAAAAATTTGACAACCTGATTTGTGCCTCATGCATTTTTTTTCACATGTTTGTCCTTAAAAACCTTCATTAATATCCAAACAACCCAAACAATAATGCATCAACTTAGGCAAGAACAGCTAAAGTCACATTCAATATATTTTATTGAAATATGTAAATTTTTAGTTGAAGAGCACTTGCAGACTCAAAATGTACATACATTGTAAAACATAACTATAAATTGGGGCAGACTCCTGGCCCCTAGCAATTGGCCACATCCAGGAGTTCTAAAGTAACTGACCCCAGGCCGAAGTTTCCCCACCCACCAACATCAATATCCATAGGGAACAACAATTTCCAGGGGAATAGTCGGGCAGGAATACATAGGCCCACATACACACCCTCTCCTGCTCGGACACATTTGCCACCGGCATAGGTGGAAAGCAGTCATACCTATGCCACATCAACGCCTGTAAGTTCTATGGCCACCCAGCCAATGACCCCCAGTCCTAATGCCCAATGCTAATAAGCTTGTGGTGGGCCTTGGAGATGTCCCAACACCTGGGCATGTGTGGCATTCATAATCTGCCACTGCTCCAGCATCTGTCTATTGCTTCTTCTAAATTCATCGAGCATGGCAGTGAAGTTTGTATTTAAGGTGGCCATTTGTCCTGCCATCTGTGTGGTTAAGTTGGCCATTTGTTCAGACATATGGCTGTTGCTTGTCCTAAATTCAGTCAGCATGTTGGTGAATGTATTATTGAAATTCTAGAATTGTGCAGTAATCTGCTCTGTTGTTCGTTGAGTCACCTGCCGAAAGTAATGGCTGTCATGGCGCCATGCTTACTCCAGGATCGGCACGCGCCTCCCCTGGGAAACTGGTCGACGTTGTTGACTGCGTCTTCCAATTCCCCGAGTTTGAGCGCCTGCAGATGCTGGAGCTCTAGGGCGAGCCAGAGTCCCAGATGTGCTCGGCAAACACTCTGCAGCAGAGCTACCACTGGGGACTGTAGGCTCAGTCTCAACCTGCTGCCCACAATGGGCTGGCAGCATGCGTACAGCTTCACTCTGCTGCAGAGGATTTGGTGCAGTAGGATGCTGGGGCAGTGGCAGATTAGGTTCCAGGGGGGTAATTTGAGAAGGTCCAATCCGGCTGGCTTCCTCCTCCTCCATCTCCTGGATTACATCCATCAGTTTGGGAGTCTGTTGGGACATGTGAAAAAGTGTTTCAGATTTGGCCCTAAAAATCTTTTTGATCAAAATTATGTGCATTCACATGCATCAGCAGTTTCATCAAAGTCCACTTACTCTATATATCTGTTCCTGTGTCCTAGGCAGCAGGGAAGTAGACGGTGTGCTCAAACTGGAGGAGGCTTCCACACTTCCAGAGGCTGGATGCTGGGCTAGGTTTAAAAGTAAAAGGCACATAAACACACAAACATCCATTGATGAGCTGGATTAGTACATATGCTTTAGAAAACATGTGGCCAAGCAGGAATGCCAACTCCCCCAATGGTCCAAGTTGACCTTCACAATGAATGTATCTCTTATATGTATGCCTCACCCTGTACATACAGATTGGTCACCTTAAATAATACAAACATGCATGTACTGCATGTTAGGAGGCTTTACAGATCCCAAATGGTGCTGCTGTGCATTCTTCCTATGTAGACCTTTCCCTGACCCCAGCTCAAGTTTGTCTGACCAAAGCACAGCTCCAACCCCAGTGGTAGAAAGACAAATAAGTAAGTGTTGTCTATTATTGACTATATTCACATCACATGCAGTGCTTTGGTAAGATTAAGAGTTTAATAGTGAGCAGAAATACTGTCAAAGGTCGTGTATGGCCTGCAAACCTTTTTAAGGACCATTAACGACTGCACCCTGGGAGAGTGTCCATCATGAAGGCCATTCCTCAGACATTAAACACCCGCCAAAAACAGTAACCTCCCCTCAAAGCCACTCCCTAGGGGCTTGTGTTCATATCTGCCTGTGAGCCTCATTTCACACATTTACAATAGTTCACATTCAAACAAACATTACTAACCTGCAGAAATGGTATGGATGTCCGTGTCCTGTCTGCCAGAGAGGACCTCTAATGCGACGGGGGTGTATTAATGCCAGGACCATTTCTTCAGCTCTGGTACATTGTAATTTGGTGGGGAAGCCTCTGCCAGTTTGTAAGCTGAATAATAGAGGTTAACAAATTTTGGGCATTGTGGTCACTACAACAAGCAGCAAAATTAACAACTCAAATATGTACCTGTGATTGCGCCATTTATTCTGTTTCTTCCATGCTGCATACTTCTGGTCAGATATTTTTCTCTGTATCTGCTCCACATCTTTCCTCTCGTCCCCCGCTGCATTGACCTGTCTGGTGAGCTTGTCCAAGATTTGGATCTTTCTCATTTTGCTGGTTGATTTTGAATGTCGCCCATATAGCTCATCATAATGAAGTGTGAGGCCACTTGCCAATGCTAGGGTTTGTGCCTCCCCAAACCGGGCACTCAACTGGCCTCGCCGCAATGTTCAGCCTAATGCTTGGTCTTCTGGCTCATCTCTGTTTGGTGGCCATTCGGGGGACTTTCCGGGCTGGCTGTGTGGTGATGAATCGGGCGTCATGTGGCTGCCAAAAGACTGGACTGGACTCTCATTAGGACTGGGGGTCCTTGCCTGGGTGGCCACCGAACGTCCAGGCGTGGATGTTGCATAGGTCTCGCTGGTTTCCATTTGCCAGTGGCAAATGTGTCCGAGGAGGAGAGGGTGTGCTTGTTGGGCTGGGGCTTTGGGCCCTCTGCATCTTTGTGCCCTTTGAACTGGTGGTCCCTTTATCATGGGATGTGCTTGCGCGGGGAGCAGGAGAGGGTGTGCTTGTTGGGCTGGGGCTTCGGGCCCTTTGCTTCTTAGTGGCCTTGGAACTGCTGCTCCCTTTATTATAGGATGTGCTTGCGTGGGGAGCAGGAGAGGGTGTGCTTGTTGGGCTGGGGCTTCGGGCCCTCTGCTTCTTAGTGGCCTTGGAACTGGTGCTCCCTTTATCATGGGATGTGCTTGCGTGGGGAGCAGGAGAGGGTGTGCTTGTTGGGCTGGGGCTTCGGGCCCTCTGCTTCTTAGTGGCCTTGGAACTGGTGCTCCGTTTATCATGGGATGTGGTGGGGCAGGGAGGACCAGAGGGTGTTCTTGGTGGGCTCGGGCTTCTCACCCTCTGCTTCTTTGTGGCCTTGGACGTAGTCGTACCTTGCTGCTTGGATGTGGGTGCCATCTTCTTTGAGGTTCCTTCCTTGCTTTTGGTTGCTGTTTTGGATGTTCCAGGATTTGTGGGCAATGTCGCCTTGCAGTGGCGACTTTGGCTCCTTGTTTCACGCACCTTGCTAGTCGCTTGGTGCGACCAAGTGCTCTGTCTGGAGGATGAAGTATACTCATGCCTTTTGGTCTTGGCCTCCTTTGCTGCTGATTGCTTTCCGCTCGCGTTTTTTGGGTGCCATGCTGACAATCTCAAAGAGAGTGAGCTGTGTGTCCATGACCCTTTAAATAGAAATGACTGGGTTTGACGCTTACGCGGAAACCACTGGGGCATTACTTATCTGCTGCGGACAAGAAACAAGATGGCGCCCACGATCTTCACCCGCCAACAACAAGAGCAGATTATGCTTGTAAGTAGAGATGAGCGAACTTTTGAAAAATTCGATTCGACTGATTTGCCGAATTTTCCGACAAAAATCGTTTCGATCCGATCCGATACGATCCGCTATTAAAAACGGCTATTTCTGAGCCTCCTAGAGCCTCAATAGGGTTGTAAACCATTCTGCCTTGCTGTAACACGCACAGGATGCGTGCTGGGTTAGTTAAATAATACTTTGAATAAATATCACATGCAGATCAGAGGCATCGCTAATAGAATCGCAGAGCGGCACAATTGCAGAGAGTTGAAGTGGCATCACTATGAGGGGCAGGAGCCCAAACATTGCTTTAAAGAGACACTGGAGTTGGCAGCAGCAGGAGCCCAAAAATTGGATGAATCACACCCTGGAGTTGCAAGCAGCAGCAGGAGCCCAAACATTACTTTAAAGAGACACTGGGGTTGGCTTCAGGAGCCCAAAAATTGGATGAATCACACCCTGTAGTTGGCAGCAGCAGCAGCAGCAGCAGGAGCCCAAACATTACTTTAAAGAGACACTGGGGTTGGCTTCAGGAGCCCAAAAATTGGATGAATCACACCCTGGAGTTGGCAGCAGCAGCAGCAGGAGCCCAAATATTACTTTAAAGAGACACTGGAGTTGGCTTCAGGAGCCCAAAAATTGGATGAATCACACCCTGGAGTTGGCAGGAGTTGGCAGCAGCAGCAGCAGCAGGAGCCCAAACATTACTTTAAAGAGACACTGGAGTTGGCTTCAGGAGCCCAAAAATTGGATGAATCACACCCTGGAGTTGGCAGGAGTTGGCAGCAGCAGCAGCAGCAGGAGCCCAAATATTACTTTAAAGAGACCCTGGGGATGGCTTCAGGAGCCCAAAAATTGGATGAATCACACCCTGGAGTTGCAAGCAGCAGCAGGAGCCCAAACATTACTTCAAAGAGACACTGGGGTTGGCTTCAGGAGCCCAAAAATTGGATGAATCACACCCTGGAGTTGGCAGCAGCAGCAGCAGCAGCAGGAGCCCAAACATTACTTTAAAGAGACACTGGAGTTGGCTTCAGGAGCCCAAAAATTGGATGAATCACACCCTGGAGTTGGCAGGAGTTGGCAGCAGCAGCAGCAGGAGCCCAAACATTACTTTAAAGAGACACTGGAGTTGGCTTCAGGAGCCCAAAAATTGAATGAATCACACCCTGGAGTTGGCAGGAGTTGGCAGCAGCAGCAGCAGGAGCCCAAATATTACTTTAAAGAGACACTGGAGTTGGCTTCAGGAGCCCAAAAATTGGATGATTCACACCCTGGAGTTGGCAGCAGCAGCAGGAGCCCAAATATTACTTTAAAGAGACACTGGGGTTGGCTTCAGGAGCCCCAAAATTGGATGAATCACACCCTGGAGTTGGCAGCAGCAGCAGCAGGAGCCCAAATATACACTGGAGTTGGCTTCAGGAGCCCAAAAATTGGATGAATCACACCCTGGAGTTGGCAGCAGCAGCAGCAGGAGCCCAAACATTACTTTAAAGAGACACTGGAGTTGGCTTCAGGAGCCCAAAAATTGGATGAATCACACCCTGGAGTTGCAAGCAGCAGCAGCAGGAGCCCAAACATTACTTTAAAGAGACACTGGAGTTGGCTTCAGGAGCCCAAAAATTGGATGAATCACACCCTGGAGTTGGCAGGAGTTGGCAGCAGCAGCAGCAGGAGCCCAAATATTACTTTAAAGAGACACTGGAGTTGGCTTCAGGAGCCCAAAAATTGGATGATTCACACCCTGGAGTTGGCAGCAGCAGGAGCCCAAATATTACTTTAAAGAGACACTGGGGTTGGCTTCAGGAGCCCAAATATTGGATGATTCACACCCTGGAGTTGGCAGCAGCAGCAGGAGCCCAAATATTACTTTAAAGAGACACTGGGGGTGGCTTCAGGAGCCCAAAAATTAGATGATTCACATCCTGGAGTTGGCAGCAGCAGCAGCAGGAGCCCAAATATTACTTTAAAGAGACACTGGGGTTGGCTTCAGGAGCCCAAAAATTGGATGAATCACACCCTGGAGTTGGCAGCAGCAGCAGCAGGAGCCCAAATATACACTGGAGTTGGCTTCAGGAGCCCAAAAATTGGATGAATCACACCCTGGAGTTGGCAGCAGCAGCAGCAGGAGCCCAAACATTACTTTAAAGAGACACTGGAGTTGGCTTCAGGAGCCCAAAAATTGGATGAATCACACCCTGGAGTTGCAAGCAGCAGCAGCAGCAGCAGCAGCAGCAGCAGGAGCCCAAACATTACTTTAAAGAGACACTGGAGTTTGCTTCAGGAGCCCAAAAATTGGATGAATCACACCCTGGAGTTGGCAGGAGTTGGCAGCAGCAGCAGCAGGAGCCCAAATATTACTTTAAAGAGACACTGGAGTTGGCTTCAGGAGCCCAAAAATTGGATGATTCACACCCTGGAGTTGGCAGCAGCAGCAGGAGCCCAAATATTACTTTAAATAGACACTGGGGTTGGCTTCAGGAGCCCAAAAATTGGATGAATCACACCCTGGAGTTAGCAGCAGCAGCAGCAGGAGCCCAAATATACACTGGAGTTGGCTTCAGGAGCCCCAAAATTGGATGAATCACACCCTGGAGTTGGCAGCAGCAGCAGCAGGAGCCCAAATATACACTGGAGTTGGCTTCAGGAGCCCAAAAATTGGATGAATCACACCCTGGAGTTGGCAGCAGCAGCAGCAGGAGCCCAAACATTACTTTAAAGAGACACTGGAGTTGGCTTCAGGAGCCCAAAAATTGGATGAATCACACCCTGGAGTTGCAAGCAGCAGCAGCAGCAGCAGGAGCCCAAACATTACTTTAAAGAGACACTGGAGTTGGCTTCAGGAGCCCAAAAATTGGATGAATCACACCCTGGAGTTGGCAGGAGTTGGCAGCAGCAGCAGCAGGAGCCCAAATATTACTTTAAAGAGACACTGGAGTTGGCTTCAGGAGCCCAAAAATTGGATGATTCACACCCTGGAGTTGGCAGCAGCAGGAGCCCAAATATTACTTTAAAGAGACACTGGGGTTGGCTTCAGGAGACCAAAAATTGGATGATTCACACCCTGGAGTTGGCAGCAGCAGCAGGAGCCCAAATATTACTTTAAAGAGACACTGGGGTTGGCTTCAGGAGCCCAAAAATTGGATGATTCACACCCTGGAGTTGGCAGCAGCAGCAGCAGGAGCCCAAATATTACTTTAAAGAGACACTGGGGTTGGCTTCAGGAGCCCAAAAATTGGATGAATCACACCCTGGAGTTGGCAGCAGCAGCAGCAGGAGCCCAAATATACACTGGAGTTGGCTTCAGGAGCCCAAAAATTGGATGAATCACACCCTGGAGTTGGCAGCAGCAGCAGCAGGAGCCCAAACATTACTTTAAAGAGACACTGGAGTTGGCTTCAGGAGCCCAAAAATTGGATGAATCACACCCTGGAGTTGCAAGCAGCAGCAGCAGCAGCAGCAGCAGGAGCCCAAACATTACTTTAAAGAGACACTGGAGTTTGCTTCAGGAGCCCAAAAATTGGATGAATCACACCCTGGAGTTGGCAGGAGTTGGCAGCAGCAGCAGCAGGAGCCCAAATATTACTTTAAAGAGACACTGGAGTTGGCTTCAGGAGCCCAAAAATTGGATGATTCACACCCTGGAGTTGGCAGCAGCAGCAGGAGCCCAAATATTACTTTAAATAGACACTGGGGTTGGCTTCAGGAGCCCAAAAATTGGATGAATCACACCCTGGAGTTAGCAGCAGCAGCAGCAGGAGCCCAAATATACACTGGAGTTGGCTTCAGGAGCCCAAAAATTGGATGAATCACACTCTGGAGTTGGCAGCAGCAGCAGCAGGAGCCCAAACATTACTTTAAAGAGACACTGGAGTTGGCTTCAGGAGCCCAAAAATTGGATGAATCACACCCTGGAGTTGCAAGCAGCAGCAGCAGCAGCAGCAGCAGCAGCAGCAGCAGCAGCAGGAGCCCAAACATTACTTTAAAGAGACACTGGAGTTGGCTTCAGGAGCCCAAAAATTGGATGAATCACACCCTGGAGTTGGCAGAAGTTGGCAGCAGCAGCAGCAGGAGCCCAAATATTACTTTAAAGAGACACTGGAGTTGGCTTCAGGAGCCCAAAAATTGGATGATTCACACCCTGGAGTTGGCAGCAGCAGCAGGAGCCCAAATATTACTTTAAAGAGACACTGGGGTTGGCTTCAGGAGCCCAAAAATTGGATGATTCACACCCTGGAGTTGGCAGCAGCAGCAGGAGCCCAAATATTACTTTAAAGAGACCCTGGGGTTGGCTTCAGGAGCCCAAAAATTGGATGAATCACACCCTGGAGTTGGCAGCAGCAGCAGCAGGAGCCCAAATATACACTGGAGTTGGCTTCAGGAGCCCAAAAATTGGATGAATCACACCCTGGAGTTGGCAGCAGCAGCAGCAGGAGCCCAAACATTACTTTAAAGAGACACTGGAGTTGGCTTCAGGAGCCCAAAAATTGGATGAATCACACCCTGGAGTTGGCAGGAGTTGGCAGCAGCAGCAGCAGCAGGAGCCCAAATATTACTTTAAAGAGACCCTGGGGTTGGCTTCAGGAGCCCAAAAATTGGATGAATCACACCCTGGAGTTGGCAGCAGCAGGAGCCCAAAAATTGGCCTAAAGACATAAATATGTTTTGCACCATTTGGAAAGTGTAAAACGTGGCACCATGCTGAATCTAGTCGCATGCATCAGGCATTGGTGGGTGGAAATCCTGGCTGATCCATCCCTGATTCATTTTGACAAAGGTGAGTCTCTCCACATTTTTAGTTGACAGACGAGTTCTCCTCGCCGTAACTATGGCCCCCGCCGCACTAAACACCCGCTCAGATGGCACGCTACTTGCCGGGCAGGACAGCTTTTCCAGGGCAAACTCTGCTAGTTGCGGCCACAAATCAAGTTTGGCTGCCCAGAAGTCCAGCGGATCCTCAAGGTGTGTTGGCTTGGTCATGTCAAAGTATGACATGACCTGCTGGTTCAGGTCCTGCTCCAGGTCTTCCTGCTGCTCATGAGTAGCCTCACTATGCGGGTGTAGAAAGCTACTCATTAGCGACTGAAGACTGAGGCTGCTGCTGATGGAGCTGCTGCTGCTGCTCCTGCCAACCCCCCCAGCGGCCATGGCAGTGGAAGGTGAGCGCAGAGGTCCCCTCGAGTCAGACCTGCGAGAGTATGGACCATGGCGCAGATAGGCATCGGCCAACTGCCTACGTAGAATGTCTTTGTAGTAGTTCAGTTTGTCCTCCCTCTCGGTGGGTTTAAAAAATGCCCCCATTTTTTGCCGGAAGCGAGGGTCCAATAAGGTGGACAGCCAGAAGTCATCCCGCCGACAGATGGAAACAATTCTGGGGTCACTACGCAAGCACGTGAGCATGCTTAGTGCCATTTGCGCAAGTGACTCGGATGGACTACCTGTCTCCATCTCCACTGCATACTGCCACGGTGTGCCCGGGTCCTCTGTCTTGCCTTCCTCAAAAACCTCTAGCTCCTCTGGCTGCTCCTGCTCCTCCTCTCCTGTCCGCTGACTAGATAAACCAGCCATTTCGCCAAGCCTAAACTGTGTTTCGCTGGGCAACTCCTCCTCCTCCTCTTCCTCCTCCTCCTCCAGTTCAGCTCCAACGGGGTTCATGTGGCCGTAAGATGTAAACGCCATGTCTCCAGAGCCCTGCCCAGCCATGGTTTCCAACATGTTCTGTAGTACATGAAGCAGTGGAATCACGTCGTTCATCCCGTAATCCTGTCGACTGACAAATAAAGTGGCTTCCTCAAAGGGCCTGAGCAAACGGCAGGTGTCACGTATGAGCTGCCACTGGTTGACATTGAAGTTACACAGGGGAGTCCCCCTATCTGCTTGGATCATCAGGAAATCCGTGATGGCTTTTCTCTGTTCATATAATCGGTCCAACATGTGAAGGGTGGAATTCCAACGGGTGGAAACATCGCAAATCAGACTATGTTGGGGGATACCATTCTGACGCTGTAGCTCAAGAAGGGTGTGTTTTGCGGTGTAGGAGTGGCTGAAGTGCATGCAAAGTTTCCTTGAAGTTGTTAGGATGTCTTGCAGATGGGGGGAACACTTCAGAAACCGCTTGACAACCAGATTGAAGACGTGAGCCATGCAGGGGGCATGGGTCAGGCTTCCTTGGCGCAGCGCAGACAAAATGTTCTTCTCATTGTCGGTAACCATGACTCCCATTTTAAGTTTTCTTGGAGTAAGCCATGTTTGGATTTCCTGATGAATACATTTAAGCAGTTCCTCCCCTGTGTGACTCCGTTCGCCAAGACAAACCATGTGAAGCACTGCGTGACACCTCCGTGCCCTGCACACATGGTAGACTGGAGGGGCACTGAGACTTGAGCCTACAGTGGAGGGTGAGGAGATGGCGGAGGATGAGGAGGCCGAGTCGCACGGTGTCACAGGCCCAACGGGCAGGGAGCGCGGAGGCCGAAGCGGCGTGACCTGTCCAAGTTGCTGCTGCTGCTGCAAAGGGACCACATTCACCCAGTGGGCCGTAAACGACATGTACTGTCCCTGACAGTAGTTACAGCTCCAGATGTCGGCGCTGCCATGCACTTTGCTACACACCGACAGGCTCAAGGACTGGCCCACCTTCTGTTCAACAAAAGTGTGCAGCGCTGGTACTGCCTTCTTGGCAAAGAAATGACGGCTTGGGACTCTCCACCTCGGCTCGGCACAAGCCATCAGTTCTCTGAAAGGTGCAGATTCCACCACCTGAAAAGGGAGCGACTGCAGCACCAGCAACTTGGACAGGAGCACATTCAGCTTCTGCGCCGTAGGATGAGTGGGCGCATACTGCTGTCTCTTGGACATGGCTTCGCTGATGGATTGCTGGTGGGATGCATGACTTGGAGGAGGAGGAGCAGGAGCGACAGAGGATGGGTATGACGCACAGCTGCCTTCGGCTGAGGTACTGGAGCCTTGGCTGGCAGAAATTGGGAGCGGCGCGCCACTTGTTGAGGAAGCAGACTGGACCACCCCTTGGGAGCCTCGGTTCTCCCAGGTCGCTTTATGGTGACGCATCATATGTTGACGCAGGGCCGTGGTGCCAACATTTGGACCCTGGCCACGCTTCACCTTTTGCCTACATATCTTGCATGTGGCCATGTTACCCTCCTGCGGATGCTTCAGGAAAAACTGCCACACTGCCGAGTAGCTACTTTTCCCACCCCCTGGCCTCACTGATTCACTGCTGCTGTTGCCAACTCCAGGAACCCCTGCTCCACTACCTCCCGATAAGGTAGACTGCCGCACAGCAGGTGCTCTACCCTGGCCCCGGCCCCGGCCGGCTCCAGCCTTTGGAATTGTGCCCACATGCTGACTGCTACCACCTTGCTGCCTCAGCTGCTGACTCCGGGGCAACCTGCGCCTCTCTTTTCCTGATGATGACGATGAAGCCCCTTCATCACCCGGCTCTCAAGTGCGATCGGCTTCATCGTCATCATCATTATCACCGAGTTGTGGCTGTACGTCACTGATGTTCGTGGATTCGTTAACAGTGTCTGGCGCAGGAGCTGGAACGCTCGCAGCACCCACGACATTGTCCACATCACTATTTGTCTGCCTAGCTAAAGAAGCCACCTCCATTTCTTGGCTGGGCAGTAGCTGCTGACTGTCCTCTATCTGATCGTCCTCCTCACTAAAGAGTGGAGCTGAACCCAAAGCATAGGATACGTCGCTGGGGGAGGGAACGGCGTAGGACAGAGGCAATGGGAGGACAGGGACTGCTCTCGGGGCATGCCAACTCAGGGTTGTGTCAGAGGAACCTACCGACCCTAGACTGGGGGTCTCAGACGTAAGTTGTGATGATGTTGTTGATGAGCGCGTCAACCAATCTACCACGGCAGATGCGTTACTGGTGGAGACCCGACCGCTAGCAGATACTGGCAGATTAGGTCTCTCAGCGTGACTCCTGCTGCTACTGGCCCCCAGTCTGCTGCGAGCTCTGCCTGCGGAATCTTGGCCTCTGCCACTCCTCTTTTCACTTCCAGGCACTTGTCTGCCCGACATAGTCTAACTGGCGTGGTAGTAGGTGATATTTTAAGAACCCCCAGGCAGCGGTGGGTCTATATGAAACAGAATATAATGCACACCAAAAGTGAGCAGTAACACTCAGCCTCCAACAGGCCTGCCTAGTGTAAATAAGAGAGCTGCTTAGTGTAAATAAAGAGGGGTATGCTATGTTACAGAATGGGATGCCCCAACAACCAGCAGTGCACCTGGCAGCAATAAGACTATGCACAGCAAAAGTGTCTTTATCAGGCCTAATTTCTATGAGAATAAGTGCAAATGGTTATTATGGTATTAAATAGAGGCTGGTGTAGTCACAGAATGGGATGCCACAAAAAACAGAGAGCATGCACAGCAAAAGTGTCTTTATCAGGCCTAATTTCTATGAGAATAAGTGCAAAAGGTTATTATGGTATTAAATAGAGGCTGGTGTAGTCACAGAATGGGATGCCCAAACAGGAGTGCACCTGGCAGGCAGTAGTACTATGCACAGCAAAAGTGTCTTTATCAGGCCTAATTTCAATTAGAATAGGTGCAAATGGTTATGGTCTTAAATAGAGGCTGGTGTAGTCACAGAATGGGATGCCCAAACAGGAGTGCACCTGGCAGGCAGCAGTACTATGCACAGCAAAAGTGTCTTTATCAGGCCTAATTTCAATTAGAATAAGTGCAAATGGTTATGGTCTTAAATAGAGGCTGGTGTAGTCACAGAATGGGATGCCCAAACAGGAGTGCACCTGGCAGGCAGCAGTACTATGCACAGCAAAAGTGTCTTTATCAGGCCTAATTTCAATTAGAATAAGTGCAAATGGTTATGGTCTTAAGTAGAGGCTGGTGTAGTCACAGAATGGGATGCCCAAACAGGAGTGCACCTGGCAGGCAGCAGTACTATGCACAGCAAAAGTGTCTTTATCAGGCCTAATTTCAATTAGAATAGGTGCAAATGGTTATGGTCTTAAATAGAGGCTGGTGTAGTCACAGAATGGGATGCCCAAACAGGAGTGCACCTGGCAGGCAGTAGTACTATGCACAGCAAAAGTGTCTTTATCGGGCCAAATTTCAACTAGAATAAGTGCAAATGGTTATGGTCTTAAATAGAGGCTGGTGTAGTCACAGAATGGGATGCCCAAACAGGAGTGCACCTGGGACCAGTAGTAGGTCTATGAACAGCAAAAGTGTCTTTATCAGGCCTAATTTCAATTAGAATAAGTGCAAATGGTTATGGTCTTAAATAGAGGCTGGTGTAGTCACAGAATGGGATGCCCCAAAAACCAACAGGAGTGCACCTGGCAGGCAGCAGTACTATGCACAGCAAAAGTGTCTTTATCAGGCCTAATTTCAATTAGAATAAGTGCAAATGGTTATGGTCTTAAATAGAGGCTGGTGTAGTCACAGAATGGGATGCCCCAACAGGAGTGCACCTGGGACCAGTAGTAGGTCTATGCACAGCAAAAGTGTCTTTATCAGGCCTAATTTCAATTAGAATAAGTGCAAATGGTTATGGTCTTAAATAGAGGCTGGTGTAGTCACAGAATGGGATGCCCAAACATGAGTGCACCTGGCAGGCAGCAGTACTATGCACAGCAAAAGTGTCTTTATCAGGCCTAATTTCAATTAGAATAGGTGCAAATGGTTTTGGTCTTAAATAGAGGCTGGTGTAGTCACAGAATGGGATGCCCAAACAGGAGTGCACCTGGCAGGCAGTAGTACTATGCACAGCAAAAGTGTCTTAATCAGGCCTAATTTCAATTAGAATAGGTGCAAATGGTTATGGTCTTAAATAGAGGCTGGTGTAGTCACAGAATGGGATGCCCAAACAGGAGTGCACCTGGCAGGCAGCAGTACTATGCACAGCAAAAGTGTCTTTATCAGGCCTAATTTCAATTAGAATAAGTGCAAAAGGTTATTATGGTATTAAATAGAGGCTGGTGTAGTCACAGAATGGGATGCCCAAACAGGAGTGCACCTGGCAGGCAGTAGTACTATGCACAGCAAAAGTGTCTTTATCAGGCCTAATTTCAATTAGAATAAGTGCAAATGGTTATGGTCTTAAATAGAGGCTGGTGTAGTCACAGAATGGGATGCCCAAACAGGAGTGCACCTGGCAGGCAGCAGTACTATGCACAGCAAAATGTCTTTATCAGGCCTAATTTCAATTAGAATAAGTGCAAAAGGTTATTATGGTATTAAATAGAGGCTGGTGTAGTCACAGAATGGGATGCCCAAACAGGAGTGCACCTGGCAGGCAGTAGTACTATGCACAGCAAAAGTGTCTTTATCAGGCCTAATTTCAATTAGAATAAGTGCAAATGGTTATTATGGTATTAAATAGAGGCTGGTGTAGTCACAGAATGGGATGCCCAAACAGGAGTGCACCTGGCAGGCAGTAGTACTATGCGCAGCAAAAGTGTCTTTATCAGGCCTAATTTCAATTATAATAGGTGCAAATGGTTATGGTCTTAAATAGAGACTGGTGTAGTCACAGAATGGGATGCCCAAACAGGAGTGCACCTGCAGGCAGTAGTACTATGCACAGCAAAAGTGTCTTTATCAGGCCTAATTTCAATTAGAATAAGTGCAAATGGTTATGGTCTTAAATAGAGGCTGGTGTAGTCACAGAATGGGATGCCCAAACAGGAGTGCACCTGGCAGGCAGTAGACTATGCACAGCAAAAGTGTCTTTATCAGGCCTAATTTCAATTAGAATATGTGCAAATGGTTATGGTCTTAAATAGAGGCTGGTGTAGTCACAGAATGGGATGCCCCAAAAACCTACAGCATTGCACTTGGCAGGCAGCAGTACTATGCACAGCAAAAGTGTCTTTATCAGGCCTAATTTCAATTAGAATAGGTGCAAATGGTTATGGTCTTAAATAGAGGCTGGTGTAGTCACAGAATGGGATGCCCAAACAGGAGTGCACCTGGCAGGCAGTAGTACTATGCACAGCAAAAGTGTCTTTATCAGGCCTAATTTCAATTAGAATAGGTGCAAATGGTTATGGTCTTAAATAGAGGCTGGTGTAGTCACAGAATGGGATGCCCAAACAGGAGTGCACCTGGCAGGCAGTAGTACTATGCACAGCAAAAGTGTCTTTATCAGGCCTAATTTCAATTAGAATAGGTGCAAATGGTTATGGTCTTAAATAGAGGCTGGTGTAGTCACAGAATGGGATGCCCAAACAGGAGTGCACCTGGCAGGCAGTAGTACTATGCACAGCAAAAGTGTCTTTATCAGGCCTAATTTCAATTAGAATAAGTGCAAATGGTTATGGTCTTAAATAGAGGCTAGTGTAGTCACAGAATGGGATGCCCCAACAGGAGTGCACCTGGCAGGCAGTAGTACTATGCACAGCAAAAGTGTCTTTATCAGGCCTAATTTCAATTAGAATAGGTGCAAATGGTTATGGTCTTAAATAGAGGCTGGTGTAGTCACAGAATGGGATGCCCAAACAGGAGTGCACCTGGCAGGCAGCAGTACTATGCACAGCAAAAGTGTCTTTATCAGACCTAATTTCAATTAGAATAAGTGCAAATGGTTATGGTCTTAAATAGAGGCTGGTGTAGTCACAGAATGGGATGCCCAAACAGGAGTGCACCTGGCAGGCAGTAGTACTATGCACAGCAAAAGTGTCTTTATCAGGCCTAATTTCAATTAGAATAGGTGCAAATGGTTATGGTCTTAAATAGAGGCTGGTGTAGTCACAGAATGGGATGCCCAAACAGGAGTGCACCTGGCAGGCAGTAGTACTATGCAAAAGTGTCTTTATCAGGCCTAATTTCAATTAGAATAAGTGCAAATGGTTATGGTCTTAAATAGAGGCTGGTGTAGTCACAGAATGGGATGCCTCACAGCAGACTTAAGATCAGTTCAGTATATATGCACAGTTAGTTAGTATAAGCAGCCTGAAAACGCTAACAAAGCCAGTCAGCCAGCCAGTAACAAACACTCAGGCTGGATGAAAAAAAAAAATCTCCCTGTGACTGCCTCCGATTTTTCCTAACTTTCCCTGTTTTTCGCTGACTTTCTGTCTGTCTCCTGCCTGTCTCCTGCCTGTCTCCAGCCTGTCCCTGTCTGTCCCTGCCTGTCTAACTGCCTCTCCCTCACTACAGCGTCCTGTCTCTCACGAATGCAATAGAGAAATGAGGAAAACCAAGATGGCCGCCGGCCTTAAATAGCGCTGTGACGTCACCGGGCTTGCTGGCTGCTGATAGGCTGCATGTGACTGCCCCAGCTTGCACTGGCGCGGGGTAGATGTCTGGACATGTCCCGTCCGCCATCTTAGAATGCCTGTATGTAAATGAATGGATGTTAAAGGAAAACTTCGAGCGATCGAATCGCGGGGAAATTCGGATTCGATCCGAATCGAATTTTTCATGAAATTCGGATCGAATCCGGGTTTGTCCGGATCGATTCGCTCATCCCTACTCGTAAGTGTATTGTAAGGATGTTGATTTGCCATCTAAATGCATGGCTAGGCTTTAGGGAAGCGCAGGAAGAAACAGTTGTTTTTAAAAGTGATTTAAACTCCATGCAAAACAGAAGTTAGTTCGCACATGTGCAAACCAAATCACTATCATCTAGAAGGATAGTTTAAGGCTAGAAATGTGTTTGGGAATGTCATTTAGTCAACTGATCTAATTGTGACAGATATTTGTATGCAGTTTTCTAACAACTATTTTGTTTTTCGTGTGTTTTAGACTATGCTTCAGCGCAGGTACGACTACCTGCCCAACGCATTCGAGAAGAGGAACGTGGCCCGGATCCAACAGGAGACGGACACCACCTTGACCCATATGCAGATCACGCAGCACTGGTCGGACCTGAAACGACTCCACATGCCCCGGGTGCGGCGATTTTTTGCTCTCCATTTTCCAAGTAAGTACATAGCGATTGCATGCTAGATGTAACTAATACAAAAGGTAGGCCTTTATTTATATATGCTATTCTTTTCTAGTGCTGGAAATGGAGTATCGCATCAGATGCAGCCGGAGGCGCGCAGTCCGGCCAGTGCAGCATGAATCTGCCACAGCAAGAAAAGGTGGTGGATCTCCAGGGCCAAGTTCCTACCCCTCCTCTGTAGCGGCGTCAGACCAGCCCCTGGACCTCTCTACGGAGGAGGGGCGTCACAGCGTGGGCAGGAAGTCGTACCAAATGACGGAGCCATTAGCCTCTGGTATGTGACTCTTAATGTAACCCCACACACATACATGCTATTAAAAACAAAGCTGATTCCATTATTCTCTTTTTCTAGATGAATATGTAGCGGGTGAAGGATCTGGAGCAGAGACTGCAGCAGATCATGCCCAGGAGGAACATGGAGAAGGTGGGTGATGTCACACACACATTCTAATTGTCATTTGCTTACTGTTGAATCAGACATTAGAAGTGAGCCTATTTTAAATGTCTCTACAGCCTCACATTCCCAGCAGTGGCAGGCCCCGAAGCATAAGTTGTCCACCAACGAAGTAATTTGTAATGTAAATATTTTGAGTATGTTGACAATGACATCATCACCAATCAACCTACATCCATTGGCAATGTCCTTAGAATAATGACATATGGCCTCTTCCTTTAAGAATTGCCTTAGCATAATGACATATGGCCGCTTCCTTTAAGAATGCCCTTAGCATAATGACATATGGCCTTTTTATTTAAGAATTACTTTAGCATAATGACATATGGCCTCTTCCTTTAAGAATTACCTTAGCATAATGACATATGGCCTCATGAGTTAGCTTGCACAAATTTTTAAAAATATTTTCTAAAAAAAGGCACACAAAAAATGCCATTTCTTAGTAAAAAACAAACAAAAAACTTTTTTCTGTGTCATTTTCTTTTAAAAATACATTCATTAAGGGTTGGTTACAACAAAAGGAAGGAAAAACTCAACATTTATATATGAAGAATCGCCAGACCACGATGTGATTTAGGTAAGCATTAGGTGTGGAAAATGGAAGACAATACAGACCACAAAGTTATTAAGGTAAGCATTAGGTGCGGGAAATGGAAGAAGAATGAGACTGCGAAGTGATTAAGGTAAGTATTAGGTGCGGGAAATGGAAGAAGAATGAGACCGCGAAGTGATTAAGGTAAGCATTAGCTGCCAGAAATGAAAGAATATACAGACTGCAAAGTGATTAAGGTAAGCTTTAGGTGCGGGAAATGGAAGAAGAATATACAGACCGCGAAGTGATTAAGGTAAGCTTTAGGTGCGGGAAATGGAAGAAGAATACAGAGACCGCAATGTGATTAAGGTAAGCTTTAGGTGCGGGAAATGGAAGAAGAATGAGACCGCAAAGTGATTAAGGTAAGCTTTAGGTGCGGGAAATGGAAGAAGAATGAGACCGCAAAGTGATTAATGTAAGCTTTAGGTGCGCAAATGGAAGAATATACAGACCGCGATGTGATTTTGGTCAGCATTATAGCAGAAGTGAGTGAGCAAAATATGTAGATGAGCACATTAATGAGTTAATTTTGTAGTGCGCAGGCGTAAGGTCATAACGATTTTCGTCTGGACCTTTATTTATAGAAAAAGGCATTCAGAATCTAACGGAAAACTGAAGGCTTGCGATGCATGCTTAGAATCACTCGTACACTCATACGAAAGCGGGAAACATTAAAAAAAAAACAGATCGACACAAAAACTAAAGTCTTTTTTTGTCTCTCTGAATCAACTCTAATGTGTCGGCGGTGGAGGATCGGGTCGCCGCCCTAGAGAACGCAAGGGAAGTGACGGAAGAACGCCTCACCCGCCTAGAACAGACGAATGTTACACAAGCGGCCCAAATCTCCAACCTGAAGTTACATTACGACGACCTGGAGAACAGGAACAGGAAGAACAATCTGCGCCTACGCGGGATCCCCGAGACACCCCAGTTTGTGGACCTGGAATCTGTCGCTACCTCCATCTTTAACACGCTTCTGGGAAACCCGCCAGGAACCATTATCAAATTGGACAGGATCCACAGAGAGGCTGGTCAACCGCCGGGCATTCCAGATGGCCCCCGAGATGTGCTTTGTAGGATACACCACTTCAAAATCAAGGAGGAGATCCTGAAAAAGGCATGGGAAGCAAGACAAATTATCCACCTTTCCAATCCAATAACCATTCTACCGGACTTGGCTCGTTCCACCCTCTGGATGCGGAGACAGCTGAAACAACTCCTTCAGAAAATAAGGGACAGTAAAGCAGTTTACAGAAGGGGATACCTGTTTCACCTAATTATTAGGAAAAATGGAGGTTCCTTCACCCTACGTGCTCCGGGGGACCTTGATAATCTATGTGTGTTCTTGAACATCGCCGCATTGGGACTGTTCGCCACGCCTGTGATCGAGGAGGATCGACGCTCCCGGCTTCAGGGTTTGAATAGAGTATCCAGGAAATAATGATTGTTGTGATTTCTGGGTTCCGGGCTCCCCCTGCTTCCGCTCCTCCTCCCTCTGCTTCCGCCCCTCCTCCCTCCGCTCTTGATGCGCTGCTGTGGTGTTTACCCGGCGCTCTTGGCGATAGCTGGGTTGTTGCCCGGCCCTGGGGGGGCGGGGGGGGGTGAGCCGAACACATGACGGCCCCTGAACGAGTGAACTTGGTTGGGTTGTTGATACTGAACCCTGCAGATGTGGATAGGTGTGGCTTGGCTGCGCCCGGTGGCGGGCTCGGGATGTGGCCACCCGCTGCGGCCAGGGCTCCCGCTGACTCCTTTGGCCGGTGCTTGCCATGGGGCCTGTATGTAATCCTTGGGCTGTGACAGATGTGACGGGGGAGGACCATGAGTGGGTGTGCATGTGCTCCCTCGCTGGGGGGCGAGTCCTTGCCCCTCCCTTGCCGGTCGGCGCCGCGGTCCCCCGGGGCTCCTGCTACCCTGTCTCCTGGGCACCTACGCCGGGACCCCTGGGCGGTGGCTCGCGAAGGGGCTGTGGGCCCCGCTTCCCTATTTGGGGACAACCATGGGACTTAGATTAACTTAGCCTCCTGACGGTGCCCCACCCGTGGTGTGGCTGGGCGGTGGCTCTTGGAAGGGCGGGATGGGGTTTTCCTGCCGGAGCCATGCTCTGGGGGTGGGATTGCTCGACTGTTCTAGGGGGCCTTTGGACGAGTGGGGGACGGCCCACTGGCGTCTCCGGGGCATGATGGACGGTCCCTCTGCCGAGTGCATGAGGTTTGTTGTGGGATTTTTGATCCTGGCTTCTCTCGTTGTCCGTGCCCCCCACCGGCCGCCCCCCCCTGATATGAGGGTGCGATGAGATGGGTTTGGTGAACCAGTCGCCCTGGGGGGGGGCGTAGGACCGACGGCTGTCCCTCGGGATTGGCCACCCAGCCCCCCTGGCGCCCGCTGCGCGGGCCTCTGGTCCGGGGGCAGGGCGGGCTGCCTGGCTGGGGGGGGGGGGTGGACTGGCGGGATGACTGCACGGGACGGGGAGGGTTGCTTACTATGTGTTTTAGGGTAAAGCCACATGTTAATTAGACTGTCATAGAGTGTTACTTAGAGCCAAAGAATGGCCTGGTTTGTTTACAGATTTTTGTCCTTTTAATCCCCTAGGTGGAAACTAAGTCCTGGACCGTCCCTCGTAAGAGGGGCTGAGTTGGGCTGGGGAGGCAGGAGACCTCCGTAGCCTTGCAGCGCCACAGTTCCTGTGGCGGGCGGGCAGGCGTTTTCTCTCATTTTTTCTTATATTTCTTCCTGCCCTTCACCCATTCCCCCTTCTTTGATCCCTACCTAATCTTCCTTGTAACCCATCTTTCCTCGGGTCTTGGGTGGCCGATCCGTACCCGATACCCCCTCCCCACCTCTTGGCTGGGCGGCCGCGCTCCTTCTACCCTCGGGGGTGCACTAGTCCCCTGTCTACAGTTACAGTGGCTTCGGGCTACCCTCTACGGGGCCGTCGTGGGTGGTCCGGGTCGGGTGCAGGCGACGCGATGGATCTCAAGATCGTCTCCCTAAACGCCAAGGGCCTCAACGTCCCTGAGAAGCGGAGAGTATGCCTTAATCTATTTTGATTAGTCTTGATTTTTGGCGGAGATCTCAACGTGGCCCTGGACCCACTGCGAGATGCCTCCAGAAAGGCCTCTCACCTATCATTCTCGGCCCTCAAAAAACTAAAAAAATCCCTACGACTCTCTCAACTCATTGACCCGTGGCGTCTACAAAACCCTCTAGGTCGAGACTCTACTTTCTACTCTGCACCTCATGACTCCTACTCAAGGATAGACTATTGGGTTGATTCAAAGAAACATGTAACAGCTTGGATTTTGCTCACGATCATCCTATTTTTTACGTCCGCTCGTGCGTTCGTATGAACTTGCGAGTGATTCAATAAGCAAATACGTTTCTATCCTAAAAGATACGTCCGTTCGTATGATATCTCCCGAACTTGCCTCAGTCAGTTGGCAATCGTAAAAATCACGTTCATGTGCTCACCTGTTGCGGCGGCAGCCTGTTTTGTCGGCGGCTTCCATCGTCCAGCTCTTCCAATTACTTGCGTTTGCCTCTGGTTTTCATTGGTTTTTGGCCTCTTAGATTCGTGCGTTCGTATGTTTATAAGATCTTGCGCATGCGCACCCTCAACCAGAAACTTACATAAACCCCGTAGCGGCTGCATCCAACTTCATTTCTCGGTCCCTTAAACTTACCTAAAGCCCTTAGCGCCTGCATCCACCTTCATTTCTCGGTCCCTTAAACTTACCTAAACCCCGTAGCGCCTGCATCCAACTTCATTTCTCGGTCCCTTAAACTTACCTAAACCCCGTAGCGCCTGCATCCAACTTCATTTCTCGGTCCCTTAAACTTACCTAAACCCCATAGCGCCTGCATCCAACTTCATTTCTCGGTCCCTCAAACTTACCTAAACCCCTTAGCGCCTGCATCCAACTTCATTTCTCGGACCCTAAAACTTACCTAAACCCCTTAGCGCCTGCATCCAACTTCATTTCTCGGTCCCTTAAACTTACCTAAACCCCTTAGCGCCTGCATCCAACTTCATTTCTCGGTCCCTCAAACTTACCTAAACCCCTTAGCGCCTGCATCCAACTTCATTTCTCGGTCCCTTAACCCTTTAACCGCCAGCCTACCTTGAGATTTTGTCACCCTTTGTTGCCAGACCATTTTGCACTATTTTGCGCTCCACATGTTCAACTGTGATTTTTGAAGGGATTTCCCAGTATTTCCCTGGAAAATTATATATTGTTTTTTTCAGCACAGTCTGGGCTTTAACATGAAGTGTCTTGTTTGTAAGATTGTCAGTGTTTTTTAAATATTTTTGTGGAAAATATGTAAAAAAAAACCAAAAAAACATTTTTTTTACAATTTGTAGTGCGTTTTCTTAATAAAACATGCAAGTTATTTCAGGAAATCATATTGTGTGTAAAAGCCTTATTGCTCCCGATTGCAACAGTACCACATATGTATTGGTAGACACCCTTTCTTGCCCAGGAGACACGTAAAACTGAAAATAGCGACTGAGCCAATTTTGAAAGAAAACTCAACCATTTTGCTCTCCTTGCAGTTTTTCAACCAAAACACCACTTTTCAATTAAAATACCCCCCACAAACCACATGTTCCCTGAAAGTACACACCTCAAGCGTTCTAGGCGTACCAGGCTTGTTGTTGTAGCTGCAGCTTTCTGGGCGCAAGCCTTCCCGAAACTCACTGGTTGTACCGGATTTCCCTAAAAAAATAGCAAAAATGCAGCATTAAGACCAAATTTTTCTATAAAAATCATGCGCTAACCAAAAAAAACTAATCAAATCTGAAATGGCAAGGTCTTCTGAACAGAACAATACCCAACATGCATAGCTACCTCCAAGGGTAGGGTTGCCAATTACCCCAAAGCAAAGCGTATGCATAACGGGCATTTCCATTGAAATTTCCTGCTCTGCAGACAAAGTGCGCACCTTGCGCTTTTTCAACCAAAACATCACTTTTCAATAAAAATACCCCCCACAAACCATATGTTCGCTGAAAGTACACACCTCAAGCGTTCTAGACGTACCAGGCTTGTTGTTGTAGCTGCAGCTTTCTGGGCGCAAGCCTTCCCGAAACTCACTGGTTGTACTGGATTTCCCTAAAAAAATAGCAAAAATGCAGCATTAAGACCAATTTTTTCTATAAAAAACATGCGCTAACCAAAAAAAACTAATCAAATCTGAAATGGCAAGGTCTTCTGAACAGAACAATACCCAACATGCATAGCTACCTCCAAGGGTAGGGTTGCCAATTACCCCAAAGCAAAGCGTATGCATAACGGGCATTTCACTTGAAATTTCCTGCTCTGCAGACAAAGTGCGCACCTTGCGCTTTTTCAACCAAAACACCACTTTTCAATTAAAATACCCCCCACAAACCACATGTTCCCTGAAAGTACACACCTCAAGCGTTCTAGGCGTACCAGGCTTGTTGTTGTAGCTGCAGCTTTCTGGGCGCAAGCCTTCCCGAAACTCACTGGTTGTACCGGATTTCCCTAAAAAAATAGCAAAAATGCAGCATTAAGACCAAATTTTTCTATAAAAAACATGCGCTAACCAAAAAAAACTAATCAAATCTGAAATGGCAAGGTCCCCTGAACAGAACAATACCCAACATGCATAGCTACCTCCAAGGGTAGGGCTGCCAATTACCCCAAAGCAAAGCGTATGCATAACGGGCATTTCCATTGAAATTTCCTGCTCTGCAGACAAAGTGCGCACCTTGCGCTTTTTCAACCAAAACATCACTTTTCATTAAAAATACCCCCCACAAACCACATGTTCCCTGAAAGTACACACCTCAAGCGTTCTAGGCGTACCAGGCTTGTTGTTGTAGCTGCAGCTTTCTGGGCGCAAGCCTTCCCGAAACTCACTGGTTGTACCGGATTTCCCTAAAAAAATAGCAAAAATGCAGCATTAAGACCAAATTTTTCTATAAAAATCATGCGCTAACCAAAAAAAACTAATCAAATCTGAAATGGCAAGGTCTTCTGAACAGAACAATACCCAACATGCATAGCTACCTCCAAGGGTAGGGTTGCCAATTACCCCAAAGCAAAGCGTATGCATAACGGGCATTTCCATTGAAATTTCCTGCTCTGCAGACAAAGTGCGCACCTTGCGCTTTTTCAACCAAAACATCACTTTTCAATAAAAATACCCCCCACAAACCATATGTTCGCTGAAAGTACACACCTCAAGCGTTCTAGACGTACCAGGCTTGTTGTTGTAGCTGCAGCTTTCTGGGCGCAAGCCTTCCCGAAACTCACTGGTTGTACTGGATTTCCCTAAAAAAATAGCAAAAATGCAGCATTAAGACCAATTTTTTCTATAAAAAACATGCGCTAACCAAAAAAAACTAATCAAATCTGAAATGGCAAGGTCTTCTGAACAGAACAATACCCAACATGCATAGCTACCTCCAAGGGTAGGGTTGCCAATTACCCCAAAGCAAAGCGTATGCATAACGGGCATTTCACTTGAAATTTCCTGCTCTGCAGACAAAGTGCGCACCTTGCGCTTTTTCAACCAAAACACCACTTTTCAATTAAAATACCCCCCACAAACCACATGTTCCCTGAAAGTACACACCTCAAGCGTTCTAGGCGTACCAGGCTTGTTGTTGTAGCTGCAGCTTTCTGGGCGCAAGCCTTCCCGAAACTCACTGGTTGTACCGGATTTCCCTAAAAAAATAGCAAAAATGCAGCATTAAGACCAAATTTTTCTATAAAAATCATGCGCTAACCAAAAAAAACTAATCAAATCTGAAATGGCAAGGTCTTCTGAACAGAACAATACCCAACATGCATAGCTACCTCCAAGGGTAGGGTTGCCAATTACCCCAAAGCAAAGCGTATGCATAACGGGCATTTCCATTGAAATTTCCTGCTCTGCAGACAAAGTGCGCACCTTGCGCTTTTTCAACCAAAACATCACTTTTCAATAAAAATACCCCCCACAAACCATATGTTCGCTGAAAGTACACACCTCAAGCGTTCTAGACGTACCAGGCTTGTTGTCGTAGCTGCAGCTTTCTGGGCGCAAGCCTTCCCGAAACTCACTGGTTGTACTGGATTTCCCTAAAAAAATAGCAAAAATGCAGCTTTAAGACCAATTTTTTCTATAAAAAACATGCGCTAACCAAAAAAAACTAATCAAATCTGAAATGGCAAGGTCTTCTGAACAGAACAATACCCAACATGCATAGCTACCTCCAAGGGTAGGGTTGCCAATTACCCCAAAGCAAAGCGTATGCATAACGGGCATTTCACTTGAAATTTCCTGCTCTGCAGACAAAGTGCGCACCTTGCGCTTTTTCAACCAAAACACCACTTTTCAATTAAAATACCCCCCACAAACCACATGTTCCCTGAAAGTACACACCTCAAGCGTTCTAGGCGTACCAGGCTTGTTGTTGTAGCTGCAGCTTTCTGGGCGCAAGCCTTCCCGAAACTCACTGGTTGTACCGGATTTCCCTAAAAAAAATAGCAAAAATGCAGCATTAAGACCAAATTTTTCTATAAAAAACATGCGCTAACCAAAAAAAACTAATCAAATCTGAAATGGCAAGGTCCCCTGAACAGAACAATACCCAACATGCATAGCTACCTCCAAGGGTAGGGCTGCCAATTACCCCAAAGCAAAGCGTATGCATAACGGGCATTTCCATTGAAATTTCCTGCTCTGCAGACAAAGTGCGCACCTTGCGCTTTTTCAACCAAAACATCACTTTTCATTAAAAATACCCCCCACAAACCACATGTTCCCTGAAAGTACACACCTCAAGCGTTCTAGGCGTACCAGGCTTGTTGTTGTAGCTGCAGCTTTCTGGACGCAAGCCTTCCTGAAACTCACTGGTTATACTGGTTGTTGTGGAGGTTGGTCTTCCCCTGGGGAAGGGCGCCGGAACCACCGAACTGGCCAGATTTACTTGTTGGTCATGGGGCACGGGCGCCCCTATGGGCATGCGCTCGGGAGCCCCGTGACCAAACTGAAAAAAAAAACCACACATATACACACACACTTCCTCTCCAAAATCAACATCTATTTTTTTTTAGTTTTTTTTAAATACCTTTTCTTCCGGGGTCTCTTCCTCAGCACTTCAGTCAGTCACACGTCCCTGACCCAGTAGGTGGGCGGAGTCCGGTGGCCTGCTCTCATGTCCCGCGCTGGCAATGCTCTTTAACCAATGGCTGAGGCGGGGCAGGCAGGGCGAGGAGGCCAATCAAGATGCCAGCTGTCAGAGCCGACCGAGATGGAGGCCAGGTGGGTGCGAGCGCGGCCGCCAGGGAGCACATGATCGCCTGGGGGTGACAGGATGGATGGCTGCATGGGAGGGTGATAGGATGGATGGATGGCTGCATGGGAGGGTGATAGGATGGATGGATGGCGGCATGGGGGTGACAGGATGGATGGATGGCGGCATGGGGGTGACAGGATGGATGGATGGATGGCGGCATGGGGGTGACAGGATGGATGGATGGATGGCGGCATGGGGGTGACAGGATGGATGGATGGATGGCGGCATGGGGGTGACAGGATGGATGGATGGATGGCGGCATGGGGGTGACAGGATGGATGGATGGATGGCGGCATGGGGGTGACAGGATGGATGGATGGATGGCGGCATGGGGGTGACAGGATGGATGGATGGATGGCGGCATGGGGGTGACAGGATGGATGGATGGATGGCGGCATGGGGGTGACAGGATGGATGGATGGATGGCGGCATGGGGGTGACAGGATGGATGGATGGATGGCGGCATGGGGGTGACAGGATGGATGGATGGATGGCGGCATGGGGGTGACAGGATGGATGGATGGATGGCGGCATGGGGGTGACAGGATGGATGGATGGATGGCGGCATGGGGGTGACAGGATGGATGGATGGATGGATGGATGGATGGCGGCATGGGGGTGACAGGATGGATGGATGGATGGCGGCTTGGGGGTGACAGGATGGATGGATGGATGGCGGCATGGGGGTGACAGGATGGATGGATGGATGGCGGCATGGGGGTGACAGGATGGATGGCGGCATGGGGGTGACAGGATGGATGGATGGATGGCGGCATGGGGGTGACAGGATGGATGGATGGATGGCGGCATGGGGGTGACAGGATGGATGGATGGATGGCGGCATGGGGGTGACTGGATGGATGGCGGCATGGGGGTGACTGGATGGATGGCGGCATGGGGGTGACTGGATGGATGGCGGCATGGGGGTGACTGGATGGATGGCGGCATGGGGGTGACTGGATGGATGGCGGCATGGGGGTGACTGGATGGATGGCGGCATGGGGGTGACTGGATGGATGGCGGCATGGGGGTGACAGGATGAATGGATGGCTGCATGGGGGTGACAGGATGAATGGATGGCTGCATGGGGGTGACAGGATGAATGGATGGCTGCATGGGGGTGACAGGATGAATGGATGGCTGCATGGGGGTGACAGGATGAATGGATGGCTGCATGGGGGTGACAGGATGAATGGATGGCTGCATGGGGGTGACAGGATGAATGGATGGCTGCATGGGGGTGACAGGATGAATGGATGGCTGCATGGGGGTGACAGGATGAATGGATGGCTGCATGGGGGTGACAGGATGAATGGATGGCTGCATGGGGGTGACAGGATGAATGGATGGCTGCATGGGGGTGACAGGATGAATGGATGGATGGCGGCATGGGGGTGACAGGATGGATGGATGGATGGCGGCATGGGGGTGACAGGATGGATGGATGGATGGCGGCATGGGGGTGACTGGATGGATGGAGGCATGGGGGTGACTGGATGGATGGCGGCATGGGGGTGACTGGATGGATGGCGGCATGGGGGTGACTGGATGGATGGCGGCATGGGGGTGACTGGATGGATGGCGGCATGGGGGTGACTGGATGGATGGCGGCATGGGGGTGACTGGATGGATGGCGGCATGGGGGTGACAGGATGAATGGATGGCTGCATGGGGGTGACAGGATGAATGGATGGCTGCATGGGGGTGACAGGATGAATGGATGGCTGCATGGGGGTGACAGGATGAATGGATGGCTGCATGGGGGTGACAGGATGAATGGATGGCTGCATGGGGGTGACAGGATGAATGGATGGCTGCATGGGGGTGACAGGATGAATGGATGGCTGCATGGGGGTGACAGGATGAATGGATGGCTGCATGGGGGTGACAGGATGAATGGATGGCTGCATGGGGGTGACAGGATGAATGGATGGCTGCATGGGGGTGACAGGATGAATGGATGGATGGATGGCAGCATTCCATAACGATCGCCTTTACCTGGCGGCGACGACAGACAGATTATCAGCGGCGCGGGCGGGCGGGCGGGCGGGGGGGGGGGGGCGGTCGATCGGGCGGGGGGGGGGGCGGTCGATCGGGCGGGGGGGGGGGGGGCGGACGATCGGGCGGGGGGGGGGGCGGACGATCGGGCGGGGGGGGGGGGGCGGACGATCGGGCGGGGGGGGGTCGGGGATCGGTATTACTTACGGTCGCCCTGACCCCCTGGGCTCCGGAAAGGTTTCTGCTCCAGCGTCATCTGATGAGGTAAGCAGGGGGCGCCGACTGATGACAGCTGCCGTGCGCCCCCTGCTGATTGGTCAGGGGAGCGATCGGGTGACTTGGTTCACACCCAGGTCACCTCCCCCTGACCCCTGGACTCCCTGCAAGCTGCTCCACAGCAACGGTCCCGCTGATGCCCCCCCGATGGCCCGGAAGGTAAGGGAACGCTAGCTACGTGAAATTCACGTAGCTGGCGTTTAACGACAGGAGAGGCAGCTACGTGAATTTTACGTAGCTGGCGCTAGAAGGGTTAAACTTACCTAAATCCCTTAGCGCCTGCATCCAACTTCATTTCTCGGTCCCTCAAACTTACCTAAACCCCTTAGCGCCTGCATCCAACTTCATTTCTCGGTCCCTTAAACTTACCTAAACCCCGTAGCGCCTGCATCCAACTTCATTTCTCGGTCCCTCAAACTTACCTAAACCCCTTAGCGCCTGCATCCAACTTCATTTCTCGGTCCCTTAAACTTACCTAAACCCCTTAGCGCCTGCATCCAACTTCATTTCTCGGTCCCTTAAACTTACCTAAACCCCTTAGCGCCTGCATCCAACTTCATTTCTCGGTCCATAAAACGTCACCAAACCACATAATGTACATCTGTCTTTATTTTTTTTAGTGTGTATGTAATTTTGTGTGTAGTTGTTTTTTGTTGCGCATATTAGAAAAGACACATTTATGAAGGCTTAAAATATTTTTTTATTTCAATATTAAATTTTTAAAATGTCCTATATTTTTTATAAATTTTAAAAATTTGTAGTTAGTTTTTTTACTAACTTTTTTTACTTAAATAGTTATCTGGGAAATTTTTTTTTTTTTTTTTTTTTTTCTTTTTTGTAAGTAAAATTTTTGGTATAACATTTAAAACATATAAAATTTGGATAAAAAACAGTAAAATGTATAAAACAATTTTAACAAAGTAGCCAGGACCAAGGGCACTATTCATCCTCCTCTTCGTCAT
Source organism: Gastrophryne carolinensis (assembly GCA_027917425.1). Classification (NCBI taxonomy): domain Eukaryota; kingdom Metazoa; phylum Chordata; class Amphibia; order Anura; family Microhylidae; genus Gastrophryne; species Gastrophryne carolinensis. The sequence goes on along the minus strand of CM051237.1, from coordinate 387,775,529 downwards.
CTGTTGGCCCCAACGTCGCCTGTATGGCCAGCAGCTCGGCCACCAACTCCTGGATCCTTTTTTTTTTCTCTGCCTTGGTTTTTGGCATAATCCCTGTAAGCAATAGAGAAAAAAACCTAAATAGGAGTACCAGACCGGTTGCTATGCTGTAAATAGATTTGTGGTTAATCCAATACATGTAAATGCATGACATATGTCATTCTTCCAAGGGCTAAAGTTAATGCATTTCCAACAGGTAAGTATTTAAACTCCTTAAACCGGACCTTCAACATTATTGAATGACAACCAATACCTATTTCTAAATGATTATGCACCAGATCAAAGTACAGTTTTGACGTTTATGGCTTGCAGCGCCGCCATCTGAACTCTGAAGCCTAACAATTAATGAGGAGTGGAGAGTTGGATAAAGTACAGGGGAGTACGTTACAGTGGTGCGTTGACAATCCAGAGCATAGCTGGGTTGAGGGAAAGGTCATCAATCCCACAATGCATGCCAGGACCTTACTTTTTACAATCTGTATCCCATGCTGCCTGTAAATATTGCGCCTTCCATATTCCGCAATATGGGCTGTTTTCACGCTCCTAACATGCATTAGATGGCTGAAGTCTGTTTTTCTATGTTTCCAATCTGTAGGTACAGTGTGTTGCCTAATTATTAGCTATGTTCTTAATACGAGTTAGGGTCCGCTTTAAGCTAAAGAAGTGGCCACATGAAAGTGTTAACTACACATTGGCTACGCCTTTAGTTATGTGTGTGTTATTAGCTTACAAAACATTAATCTGAATCATGGCATGGAGACTTACGGAGTTGGTGGCCGACAGATGGCTGGTTGGGGCCAACAGGCTGCCCTTGGTCCTGGCTCTGCTGTGAAGAAGTCCCTGGAGAAACATGTGACATTTGGTTAGTATTTGTAGAGAGTCACTATCCCCAACATATCTGGCTCCCAGTCTGGCTGACATCACTCACCTTCGCCAGGATCGACTTCAAGCATCTCTGCTGCCTCCTCCTCCACTATCTCACCCGCTCCTGAAGCTTCTACAAATACATAATAAAGGATAACTTAGTTTTTGGCCTGACATGTATATCTTTGTGCCTATACATGAAGAGTGACATACCAGAGCCTTCCCCATGCGTGGCCAGGTATGACTCCACGCCCACGCGCCTTGGCCCCTCCTCTGTGGTAAGGTCCAGGGGCTGGTCTGAGGAGGCCACAGAGGAGGGGTAGGTCCGTCGCCCGGGAGATCCACCACCTTCACTCACAGATGCAGACTCATGCAGCACTGGTCGGCCTGTACGTCTCCGGGTGCGGCGAATTCTGAAATCCATTTCCAACACTACCAAAGAAAAGTCATTATAAATAAAGGCATAACTTAGACATTTGGAACATATAACATGCAATTGCTTGGTACTTACTTGGGAAATGGATCCCAAAAAACCTCCGCACCCGGGGCATGTGCAGACGCTTCAGGTCCGACCAATGCTGCATGATCTGGGTGTGAGTGAAGGTGGTGCTGGTCACACGGTGGATCTCGGCGATGATCTCCCGGGCGATGTCCCTTTTCTCGCACACATTGGGCGCGAAGTCATACCGGCGCTGAAGCATGATCTGAAAAACATAATGGACACAGAGCTTTTACTTTTACACACAGACCCATATGTGTTGCATCACAAGTTGAGTATTTAATGTCATTAACACACACATTTCGAATGGCCGCCATTTTTGGGGAGTGCCTTAAAGAGGACGTTGACTGTGATTGACAGTCTGGTCTTATGTTATATGTATCACACACCATGTACATACAGATAATAGCCAACATCAAGAATCAGGCCACCTGCATCTATGGCATGTTAGGATGTTTTAAACATCCAAGATGTAGCCTAATGCTTAGGCTTTTGGACCACGTGTGTGGCTTCCCGTTGTGTTTTTATGGCTTAGGAAAACAGTGTTCCGCAAACATCCGCATCAAGGTCCGAGACAGGCCAGGTTTGACAGCTCGCCCCGCTACTCCACAGGTTAATTAACTGTTGCTAAGTCGGAGCAATTGGCCGAATTAGGACATCAGCATAGACAGGTGAAAACGTGGCCAGGCTCGGCCCTTGAGGATGAAGTGTGAGGAGCCAGTGATTAAACATTAAGAGACCCCAAACTAGTTCCCAACGCATCATTTACATTTAGGCCATCATTGACTATTCTATTAAAATGCACAGGCAGCCACTTACCAGCATGAGGATCTCTTCCTGTTGACGGGTGAAGATAGTGGGCGCCATCTTTAGTCTTCTTCCAGGCAGCAGATAAGTGAAACCCCAGCGGTTTCCTGGTTCCGCTCGAACGTACGTTCGTACGAGCGCGTAGTCGTGCGCATAGGCGTCACACGCTGGGCTCATTATTTAAAGGTCCTTTCCCCCCAAGCTCATTCTCTTTGAGCATTTCTGTACGATGGCACCAAAAAAGGCGATCAGCAAGCGACCCCAGGCAAGCAAGACCGCGGAGGGCCCCACCACAAGGTCCCAGCAAGCTGGCCGAAAACTGAGAGGCAAGACTCCCACCTCGGCCCCACCAAGGGATCCTGGACCCTCAGGTACCAAAAAAAGGGGCCCCAAGCCCCGTGCCCCTGCAGCCAAGAAGCTGGCAACTGCAGCACCCACCACCTCTGCCCCCAGAACAGGCAGCACAAGTGAGACCACACCGGGCATGCCTTCAAGTAGGGCAGTTCGGAAACCCATGCCCCGCAGCAGGGCCCGAAGCCCATCCAGGGCCAGAAGAACCCCATCCAGGGCCAGAAGCCCAGCCAGGGCCAGAAGCCCCTACAGGGCCCGAACCCCATCCAGGGCCAGAAGAACCCCATCCAGGGCCAGAAGCCCAGCCAGGGCCAGAAGCCCCTACAGGGCCCGAACCCCATCCAGGGCCAGAAGAACCCCATCCAGGGCCAGAAGCCCCTACAGGGCCCGAACCCCATCCAGGGCCAGAAGCCCCCGACCTGGCACCAGCCGGGAACAGAGCCCCCGACCTGGCACCAGCCGGGAACCTAGCCCCCCAAGAGGGCCCCGAATTGCAACCATGACCACATCTACACCTGGAAGTTCGGTGGCCAGCCACGCAAGAACACCCAGTCCCTTGGCCAGTCCAGTCCAGTCATTGGGAAGCCACCAATCCGGCCATTCCCCTACCCAGCCCCAGGCCATAATGTCACCACATGTGTCTGCACACATGGAGGAGCAGCCAAGCCAACCATCTGGCCGCACATTGCGCCGCGGCCAGTTGAGTGGGAGATTCTCCCATGACCAAAATATGGCATTGGCTAGTGGCCTTACATTATACTATGACGAGCTATATGGGAGCAAATCCAAACACACCACCAAGCAGCGCAAGATGGAATTGTTTGAAACCATCCTCCGACAAGTAAATGCAGCGGGGGAAGAGAGGAAAGATGTGTCCCAAATTCAGAAGAAAATCTCTGATCTGAAGTATGCTGTACGGCAAAAAGAAATTAAAAGGCATAATTACAGGTAAATAAATGTTTTCGCTAAATATAATGTTTGGGATGTGCTGTATGCCCCTTTTCTGAATACCAAACGATTTTCTCTTTTCAGCATGAAAACTGGAGGTGGCTTTCCATCTAAATTGGAGTTTACCCCTGCTGAGGAGATTGTGCTTGGACTTCTCCATCCGGTCGCGGTCGGTGGACATGCTGGTCTAAGGGACACAGACTCCCCGACCCGTACCCACGGTGAGTACTCTTAAATCTGCATGTTTGCCTGTTTGCTAAATAATCTACAGTTCACTAGTAACAAGATAACGGGATGCCCCTATGGTTTGCCTTGCTTGGCCTCGCACTACTGTGGCTGTTTGTGTCCTCTTTTGGTCCCTGGGAATCACACATTTAGGCCCACAGCCATTATGGCAAAGATCAAATGTCCAATTGGATTGTTAAAGTCATGAAGTTTCGCAAGATAAGTGAGAGATTTTGAATCAATCACAAAACACACATCATTATGTATGGGTTGCCTTTTGGTTGTGTGAGTTGTGTTTGAGTTAACAATTTAATTAGCCACCCACAAACATATGTGACCAAGAGCAGCGAGACTCAACTGGCGGCCCGGGGTCCCAATGCGGGCCTTGCCACCACATTCAAGGACCCCTGCCCAGACAGCCCTGCACTCAGTTACTTCTGTGTTGACGTGCTCAGAGCTGCCCCCTTGATCGGCCATGTAGTGGTTGGTCTCCTGCCCAATGTCATGGCTCCCTGAAACATAGCATTGCAATATGAAGTACTGCACAGGAAGTGGCATTGCAAGGTACACAGTAACTTATTTAAATTTTCACTGGCCACAATCGTGTCCCGCTGCCCCTGCTCTGGCCCATGTGCCACAGTCCCCCCATGCCCCCCCCCCACATAAGCCCCATACATTTGTAACAGATTGGCTCCATCCATCCCATCACCATCAATACGTTAACTCCCCCCTTTAGACATCCAATCCCTGTCCCCTCAGCTCTGGCCCATCCAGCCCAGCAAGGGCAAGCAGCCTTTATTAGTTGGCACTTTGAAAGCTCCAGCCCCTCCACCAGTGTCTTTATTTTTAACTAGACACCCCCTGCGTCAGCACCATGGCCAGACATTCACCTCTCACCACATACCTTTAAATGGGCGTTTCAAACAATTGTTTGAGTACCCCGGACCTAGCGAATGGTAGGCTAAATCCAAAAATGTGCCTTGAAAGTTGGATGCTGACTGGGTACACTTCATGACTTAGAACTGAGGTCACTTAGCAGTTTGTCCGAGCCATTGCACCTATGTAAACTTGCGTGGGTTTGAACAAAGGTCACCATTGCTCTAGAGTTGAATAATATTACAAATAGAGCTATATTTGATTACCTATCAAAAAAAAGGTTATGTGTGTGTGTTTACGTGGTATTTTTTTCTCTTCTTCAGCCCAGCATGATCCCTCAGCAAGGGTAAACTCACCCCCCAGTTTGGTTATGCCTACCAGGTCCGTACAGCATCGGAGCCCAGATCAGAGATTTTCGGTAAGTTAATTTAGTAGCATAAATACTAACAAGTGCTTAAGAATGTGTTAAACTGTTGAAATCCTAAATTGGGACGCAAACTTAGCCTTTTTTTTTTGATATGTCCCTACAGACCCGCACACTCATGGAAGAGATCCAGGACATGGAGGAAGATGATGATGTCTCCGTACAGGGCACGTCGGATGAACTCCCCCTGGGTCCCAATTTGGAACTGCTCGATAATGTTTCTCTGGCCAATCCTCAGCAGCAGAGTGAATCTCCATCCATTGTGCTTGCACATGGGGAGACTGACACTACAGTCCCCAGTGTTCACTCTGCTGCTGAGGATTTGCAAAGCAGGCCGGTTGCTGTTGAGGGTACGACACCACGCGGCAGGGCACGCCCAAGAGCCAGGGTAATTGTGCGGCGGACGCCATTACGCCGCCCCACAATTTCCCAGGGGAGGCAGAGTGCCCTGCTTCAATTATGGACCCAACAAAGGGACTCTTATGACGCCCAGCTCGTTACAGAGCGTGAGCAAAGGCATGCCGACATGGTGAACATCCATACCAGTCTACAGGGCATCCTCGCGGAGTTGCGTACCCTCAACAGCAACGTGGCCAATGCAAGTAATGGCATCCAGTCAGCCATGGCTGAGATGACCAATATGCAGAGAAACATTGTGGAGCAGTTTCAAATTCACAATGCTGCCATGGCCCAGGCTAGGTCCCATTCCCATGGACCTCCACCTGGACCTCCACCTGGGTATTATGGGCAGCCACCCTATTAAGCCATGGGTGTGTGGGACATCTTTTCTCTTAACCCCCACTGTATTTACTTGTCCTTTGAGGTTTCAAACAATCCATTTTGTGTTGCTCTGGTAGGTTGTGTTTTGTATTTGCTCCCATATAGCTCCTTAGAGTAATGCTTAAGGCCACTAGCCAATGCCATAGGTCTATGTGGAGTTTATCTGGCCACTTATGGCTTTACCTATGTATTTGGTTGGTGCTCCTCCTGTTTGCAGACATGTTTGTGTGACATTATGGCCATGCCCAAATATCCCTGGGCACAGGCAATATTAATGACTGGACTAGGCTGGCCTTTGGACTGGGTGTCCTTGTTTGGTTGTGCCACTAACTTCCAGGTGTAGATGTGCTCGATGTTTTTTTTAATGTTATCCATTTGTTACCACAGATGTATGTGGACTGATTTCTGTTAACCACTATAATTTTTCATTTGCTAAGTAAAACAAAAATTGCACTTCCAATACTTGTGGCGTTTTTAGTGGGAAGACTTTTTTAACAGCTTGGCCTAAACCAGATAATTTTGGTTGGAAGAGGTGTAACAATGCACAGCGAAAGCTAAGGAAACTACATGAAATACATTAGGCAACAATTAAGGTCGAAATGTTTTACTTAGAGGTAATGCCACATTAGGGCAAAACAACATATGTTTCCAAAAGGATAACACAGACATACAGAATGGTGAGACAGGGAAAAAAGTTAACTAAAATGCTGGCTGATCAGGTTGGCTCGAACAGATTGGCCAGACTCACTGGGGGGCCCCTCAAAATTCTCGGCTTCATCCTCGACGGCTGAAGAGGGCAGGCTGTCCACATAACGTGGGACACGTTCCATGATGGCAAAATTGTGCAAAACAGCACATGCCATTATAATGTCGATCACTTTCTTGGGATCATATTGCAGGGCCCCCCCAGTATGGTCAAGGCAACGAAAACGTGTCTTCAGCAGACCAAAGGCCCTCTCCACAACAGCCCGGGTCTTGCGATGCGCACGGTTATACGCTTCCTGAGAGGCATCCTGGGGCCGCAGCACAGGCGTCATGAGCCAGGGTAGAAGTGGGTACCCGGAATCACCTTAAACAGAGAATTAAATGTAATCAAAATTAAAAAGGCAACACAACCAACACCAAAAAATTCACAGATATCATAATGATGTAAGGTAAAGTGTTCCCCAAAAAAAACAGGGCACATTAGGGCCCCCAAAAATTGCACTAAGGTATAACCTAAATAAAAATGGCACTTCTATATACCAATTAATTAACAAACATCTGCACGGCCAAGGGTATTTGTATTTTACATATATTTGTAGTTTTCAGACATGTTACAATTAGGATGCTGCTGAGGGCCTATCCACATTTCTCTGGAAACTACAATGTATGCAGTTTAAGTCCACTTTGACATTTAACGACCAATAGTACAAAAGGAGCCAAATGTCAAAGATCCCTAGCCACATTTCACTGGAAACTACAATGTATGCAGTTTAAGTCCACTTTGACATTTAACGACCAATAGTACAAAAGGAGCCAAATGTCAAAGATCCCTAGCCACATTTCACTGGAAACTACAATGTATGCAGTTTAAGTCCACTTTGACATTTAACGACCAATAGTACAAAAGGAGCCAAATGTCAAAGATCCTTGGGTATAAACTCCAAACCAATATATTTAGGCACAAGGAACTTACAGACATCCTAACTAAAGGGAAAACATTCTGAAGGCCAAAGCGAGACAAGGATTTTTTGGGTAAGTTCCTAATATATGAGCCAAGAAAAAGGCAGTTGGACGCTTCTGTAAAGTTTGCCAAAACAAACATATCAACAAATACAAGATTAATGCCACATTTAATAACACACAAATAGGACACACTTACCAAGCAGCCATGCCCCCGAAAATTCACCTGCCTCAAATCTCCGAAACAACCCAGATCGCCGGAGGATATAGGAGTCGTGGGACGATCCGGGGTAGCCGGCAAGGACACTCATAAACCGCATATCCGGACCAACCACGGCCTGGACATTAAGTGAGTGTCCCATTTTACGATTCCTTAAGGCAAAAACATACAAAAAGGGTAATTGATATTTGACCCAAACTAATAAATTAACCACAAAACATGTCTGCACTCTATTGGGAAAGACTAATGAAAAGCCGAGATAAAGCAGCTACACAAATGAGGGATAAACAAATATGCTGCCGCAAAGGAAAACAGGTTACATGACACGTTGGGCAACATAATAACCAATCTCAATACCTATATATATACTCGTCGGCTGCCCTAGGTACGAGTGCCACATGTGTGCAGTCAATTGCACCAATAACGTTGGGCATGTCGGCCACATTATAAAACCCAAGCTTAATGGCGTTTCTGGCTGCCATATCATCAGGAAAATAAATATATTTTTGAGTTATGGCAGCCATGCCTTCCAAAAATTTAGATAGTGCGCGGCTCAGCGTAGGCTGTGACATCCCCACGGAGAGGGCACCCAGCCTCTGGAACGAGCCGTTCGCCAAAAATTGCAGGCAGCCAAGCATCTTGGTCATACCTGAAATTGCATGCCCCTTCCTTGTGGTGCGGGCTAACCATGGCCGCAGCTCACTATATAATTTATGGAGGGAAGCGCGATTAAGCCTGGTCAGCTCGAACAGCTCAACATCATTCATGCTATCGATGTTCATGCGACGACGCAGGGGCAATCTGCTCTCAGACATCTCGATCAACTCAATGCCAAAAAGCATAAGCCCTTGATGTGCCACAAACTCGCTCCGCTCCATCCTACTCCCGAGGCCAAATAGCTGCCGGCAAACATTTCGTAAAGCAGCTCTTTAATGGGCTTCAAAACAATTAGCAATCACCTCTCTGAATTGGGCGCAAGCCCATGTGAAGGACGTAAAAAATAGGATCGGACGCAAATAATACGATTTGGACGGGAAAAACACACGAACTAACGCAAATTATACGATTCTCGTACGAAATGCGTATGTTCATATACGTCTATGCGCGAACGATCGTGCGAATACGAAATGGCCAAAAAAACCAGAAAAAATGACAAACACCCACCCAAACTTACGATTCTCGATACGAAATCACTTAACTTTTGCTCTTTGAATCGAGGGGTATCTCTTCTTAGAACACAGACACCTGCAGATTGTCCAGAAAGCAGAGATTGACCCCATCATGATCTCAGATCATGCCTTGATCTCACTGTCCGTGAAACTTCCCGAGCAGCGGTTGACCAGGCCAAGTCTTGGGTGCTCAACAAGTCGCTACTTCAGGACCAGATCCTAAAAGAGGAGGTTAGGAAAGAACTACAGACATACTTTGAAATCAACGACAACGCGGAGACGTCTCCCCTAAACCTATGGGCAGCGCACAAATGTTATATCAGAGGTATAATTATAAAAATGGCCTCCAGAAGGATGAGGGAGAGAGAGAAAATTACTGGAGAATTAAAGCAGCCATTGCCTTTTACCGGGGGCATTCTGAGTGCTACCACTTATCTTTTAAGAGTGCCTGTCTACTTACCTTTTGCATTTTGTAAAAAAAAGTCACTTTTTCACGTTTAAAGCAGCCATTGCCTTTCACCGGGGGGCATTCTGAGTGCTACTACTTATCTTTTAAGAGTGCCTGTCTACTTACCTTTTGCATTTTGCAAAAAAAAAGTCTTGTTCTCAAGTTTAAAGCAGCCACTGCCTTTCACCAGGGGGAATCCCGAGTACTACCACTTATATTTTAAGAGTGCCTGTCTACTTACCTTTTGCATTTTGTAAAAAAAAAGTCTTGTTTCAAGTTTAAAGGAGCAATTGCCTTTCACCAGGGGGCATCCTGAATACTACCACTTATCTTTTAAAAGTGCCTGTCTACTTACCTTTTGCATTTTGTAAAAAAAAGTCTTGTTTCAAGTTTAAAGGAGCAATTGCCTTTCACCAGGGGGCATCCTGAATACTACCACTTATCTTTTAAAAGTGCCTGTCTACTTACCTTTTGCATTTTGTAAAAAAACGTCAAGTTTTCACATTTAAAGCAGCCATTGCCTTTCAAGTTTAACCCTTTAAATGCCAAGCACGTAGTTTCTACGTGGTTGCCTCTCCTACCGTTAAGTGCCAAGCACGTAGAAACTACGTGCCTGGCATTTCCCACAAACAGTTAAAAAGATAGAAAAAAAAACCACTTACCTCCGGTATCCCCGTGAAGCTTGGGGTCCCCTCTTCCTGGGGGGGGCATCCGATCGCCCCCCCGTCGTCCTCCGTCTTCAGGGGGGGCCCCGAAACCAGCCGCCCCCCCCCCCCCCGTTTCCAGCGCTGACATCGGCGCTGTAAAAAAAAAAAAAAACAAACTGTCATTTACTCACCTCCGCGCCCGAGCCTTCTGTCCGGGTCTCCTCTTCACCAGGGGGGGGTCCGATCCCCCCCCTGGGCTGCGCAGTCTTCAGGTGAGGACCCTCTTCCGGGTCCTCACCTCTTGTAATGGCGGCGCTGGCCTCCGCCGCTGAGCTCCGCCCATTGTGGGAGGAGCGGGATGACGTCATCCCGCTCCTCCTATACCCCCTCCGAGCTCCGGCATCTGTCAGATGCCGGTGGTGATCGGAGCAGGGCGGATGTCAGGTGAGGAGGCTCCGATCGGAGCCCCCTCGCCTGTCACCCGCCCTGCGCCGATCAGCACCGGCATCTGTCAGTGACAGCGGCGCGGGACAGCGGCGAGGGACGTCGGATCGGAGGTGAGTATGGTGTAAAAAAAAGAAAAATAAAGATTTTTTTTTCTCTGTGTCTGTGTCATTTTTTACTATTAACCCCTTGTGAACTGGTAAGGGGTCCATGACCCCTATACCAGTTCACAAGGCTGGGGAGATGGCAAGCCACCTGCGCTAGCGGGTGGCTTGCCATTAACCCCTGGCACCCCCATTACCTGCCTCCCCAAAGGCCAGGGGGGGGCAGAAGAGCCCGGGCCCACATGGGCTATGTGGGCTCGTAGGCTGCAGGGTGGGGGGGCCACATAAGCTGGCCCCCCCACTCTGTGCCTACAAGCCCCCATAGCTGGTCCCGGGCTGGTTACTGTGGGTAAGGGGGACCCCACGTCAATTTTTTTTTTGATTTTTAAGGGTTTTTAACCCTTAAAAATCAAAAAAAAAAATGGGGTCCCCCCCCCTGGGAGGGGGGACCCTATGTCATTTTTTTTTTTGATTAACCCTTTGTGTTCTGTCATCCAGCAGCTATAAAAGGCTTCTAGCAAGTGAGCAGAAGCCAGTGATCGCCGAGGGACAGAGGGCTCCAGGATGGATGGGAGGTGAGTACAGTGTAAAAAAAAAAAAAAAAAAAAAATAATAAAATATTTTTTCTATGCTTGTGTCTGTGTGATTATTTACATTTAACCTCTTGTGAACTGGTAAGGGGTCCATGACCCCTATACCAGTTCACAAGGCTGGGGGGATGGCAAGCCACCTGCGCTAGCGGGTGGCTTGCCATTAACCCCTGGCACCCCCATTACCTGCCTCCCCAAAGGCCAGGGGGGGGCAGAAGAGCCCGGGCCCACATGGGCTATGTGGGCTCGTAGGCTGCAGGGTGGGGGGGCCACAAAAGCTGGCCCCCCCACTCTGTGCCTACAAGCCCCCATAGCTGGTCCCGGGCTGGTTACTGTGGGTAAGGGGGACCCCACGTCATTTTTTTTTTGATTTTTAAGGGTTTTTAACCCTTAAAAATCAAAAAAAAAATGGGGTCTCCCTCCCCTGGGAGGGGGGACCCTATGTCATTTTTTTTCTCGATTTAACCCTTTGTAGTGTGGATGGTAGTTGTATTTTTTTTGTGAATGTTATTAAATACTTGTTTCAGTTAGGGGGGTCTCCTGGGCAGGAACAGGGGGCTACCGATAAATATGTGGTACCGTTCTAATCGGTAGAAATGGGGCTTTCACATGCAATATGATTTTCCTTAATAAAATACATTTTTTATTTAAAATAAAGGAGTCAATTTTTTTAAAACATTTTTTATTTATTTATTTATTAATTTTAATTAATAATATTGTAAAAAAAAAAAAAAAAATTTACAAACAAGACATTTCATGTTAAAGCCTAAACTCTGCTGCAAAAAAATATATATATAATTTTCCTGAAAGTTCCAGCAAAAATGGCGCAAAACATGTCGCAAAATGGGGAAAAATGGCCTGTCAACAGAGGGTGACAAAATCTCAAGTAGGCTGGCAATTAAAAGGGTTAATAGTACCTATGCATGTTGGGTATTGTTCTGTTCGGGGGACCTTGCGCTTTCAGACTTAGCTTGTTTTTTCTGGTTTGCATATTTATATTTTAGGAAAAGGTGTTTTTTATTCAGCTTTTTTATAAATTTTTTAAGGAAACCCTGCGCAAACAAAGAATTCTTTGAGGGATTACTTCCAGAAAGATGAGCCCACTACAACAAGCTGGGTACCCTTAGAAAGCTTAACGTGTGTACTTTCAGGGAATATATGGTTTATCGGGGATATTCCAAATGTCAAGGGTTGTTTTGGTTGAAAAATCGCAAGGTGCGCACTTTGTCTGCAGAGCTGAAATTTTCAAGTAAAATTACCGTTACGCACATGCTTTACTTTGGGGTGTTTGGCAACTCTTCCCTTGACAGAACCTATGCATGTTGGGTATTGTTCTGTTCGGGGGATGTTGCGTTTCCAGATTAAACTTGTTTTTTCTTGTTTGTATATAGTTTTTTTAGGAAAATGTGGCTTTGATTCTGCTTTTTTATCCTTTTTTTACGGAAACTCTTTGCAACCAAAGAATCCATTGAGGGATTACTTCCAGAAAACTATGGGCACATCAACAAGCCTGGTACGCCTAGAAAGCCTGAGGTGTGTACTTCCAGAGAATATATAGTTTGTTGGGGGTATTTCAAATGTAAAGGGTTGTTTTTCTGGAAAAACTGCAAGGTGCGCATATTGCGTAGCACAGTTGTATTTTATCTGAAAATCCCCTAAAGCGTTGTTTCAGTTTGGGGGAGTCTCCTGGGCAGGAAAGGGTGTCTACCTATACATATGTGGTACCACTGTAACCGGGAGAAATTGGGATTTCACACGCAATAAGATTTAATTGACAAACTTACATTTTTTATTACAAAAAAACTACAATATGTAAAAATTTTTTTTTTTTTTTTTTTTTTTTGCACATATTTAACCAAAAATATTGAGAATACACCTAAAAAATGACAAACAAGACATTTCATGTTAAAGCCCAGACTCTGCTGAAAAAAACAATATATCATTTTCCTGGGAAATCCCTGGAAATCCCTTCAAAAATCACATTTGAACATGGGGAGCGCAAAATAGTGCAAAATGGTCTGGCAACAGAGTGTGACAAAAACTCCAGGTAGGCTGGCACTTAAAGGGTTAAAGCAGCCATTGCCTTTCACCGGGGGGGCATCCCGAATACTACCACTTATCTTTTAAGAGTGCCTGTCTACTTACCTTTTGCATTTTGTAAAAAAAAAGTCTTGTTTCAAGTTTAAAGGAGCAATTGCCTTTCACCAGGGGGCATCCTGAATACTACCACTTATCTTTTAAAAGTGCCTGTCTACTTACCTTTTGCATTTTGTAAAAAAAAGTCTTGTTTCAAGTTTAAAGGAGCAATTGCCTTTCACCAGGGGGCATCCTGAATACTACCACTTATCTTTTAAAAGTGCCTGTCTACTTACCTTTTGCATTTTGTAAAAAAAGTCAAGTTTTCACATTTAAAGCAGCCATTGCCTTTCAAGTTTAAAGCAGCCATTGCCTTTCACCGGGGGGGCATCCCGAATACTACCACTTATCTTTTAAGAGTGCCTGTCTACTTACCTTTTGCATTTCGTAAAAAAAAGTCTCGTTTTAAAGATTAAAGCAGCCATTGCCTTTCACCGGGAGGCATGCCGAATACTACCACTTGTCTTTTAAGAGTGCCTGTCTACTTATCTTTTGCATTTTATAAAAAAAGTCATGTTTTCACGTGTAAAGCAGCCATTGCCTTTCACCGGGGGGGCATTCTGAGTGCTACCATTTATCTTTTAAGAGTGCCTGTCTACTTACCTTTTGCATTTTGTAAAAAAAAGTCACATTTTCACGTTTAAAGCAGCCATTGCCTTTCACCGGGGGGCATTCTGAGTGCTACCACTTATCTTTTAAGAGTGCCTGACTATTTACCTTTTTCATTTTGTAACAAAAAAGTCACTTTTTCACGTTTAAAGCAGCCATTGCCTTTCACCGGGGGACATCCCGAATACTACCGCTTATTTTTAAGAGTGCCTGTCTACTTACCTTTTGTATTTTGTTAAAAAAATCATGTTTTCACGTTTAAAGCAGCCTTTGCCTTTCACCGGGGGTATTCTGGTGCTACCCCTTATCTTTTAACAGTGCCTGTCTACTTACCTTTTTCATTTTGTAAAAAAAAAAGTCTCGTTCTCAAGTTTAAAGCAGCCATTGCCTTTTACCGGGGGGGGGGGGGCATCCCAAATACTACCACTTATCTTTTAAGAGTGCCTGTCTACTTACCGTTTGCATTTTGTAAAAAAAAGTCTTGTTTTAAAGATTAAAGCAGCCATTGCCTTTCACCAGGAGGCATCCCGAATTCTACCACTTATCTTTTAAGAGTGCCTGTCTCCTTACCTTTTGCATTTTATAAAAAAAAGTCTCGTTTTCAAGTTTAAAGGAGCCATTCCCTTTCACCGGGGGGCATCTTAAATACTACCACTTATCTTTTAAGTGTGCCTACCTACTTACTTTTTGCATTTTATAAAAAAAGTCTTGTTTTCAAGGTTAAAGAAGCCATTGCCTTTCACCGGGGATATCTCGAAAACTACCACTTATCTTTTAAGAGTGCATGTCTACTTACCTTTTCCATTTTGTAAAAAAAAGTCACGTTTTCACGTTTAAAGCAGCCATTGCCTTTCACCGTAGGGGCATTCTGAGTGCTACCACTTATCTTTTAAAAGAGCCTGTCTACTTACCTTTTGCATTTTGTTAAAAAAGTCACTTTTTCACGTTTAAAGCAGCCATTGCCTTTCACCGGGGGGCATTCCGAGTGCTACCACTTATCTTTTAAGAGTGCCTGTCTACTTATCTTTTGCATTTTGAATAAAAAAATCATTTTCACATTTAAAGCAGCCATTGCCTTTTACCGGGGGGCATTCTGAGTGCTACCACTTATCTTTTAAGAGTGCCTGTCTACTTACCTTTTGCATTTTGTAAAAAAAAAAGTCAAGTTTTCGCATTTAAAGCAGCCATTGCCTTTAACCAAGGGGCATTCCTAGTGCTACCACTTATCTTTTAAGAGTGCCTGTCTACTTACCTTTTGCATTTTGTAAAAAAAAGTCACGTTTTCAAGTTTAAAGCAGCCATTGCCTTTCACCGGGGGCATCCCGAATACTACCACTTATCATTTAGAAGTGCCTGTCTACTTAAATTTTGCATTTAGTAAAAAAAAGTCACCATGTTACGTTTAAAGCAGCCATTGCTTTTCACTGGGGGCATTCTGAGTGCCACCATTTATCTTTTAAGAGTGCCTGTCTACTTACCGTTTACATTTTGTAAACAAAAGTCTAATTTTCAAGTTTAAAGGAGCCATTGCCTTTCACCTGGGGGGGCATCCCGAATTATACCACTTATCTTTTAAGAGTGCCTGTCTACTTACCTTTTGAATTTTGTAAAAAAAAGTCACCTTTTTTAGGTTTAAAGCAGCCATTGCCTTTCACCGGGAGGCATTCTGAGTGCTACCACTTATCTTTTAAGAGTGCCTGTCTACTTACCTTTTGCATTTTGTAAACAGAAGTCTTGTTTTAAGTTTAAAGGAGCCATTGCCATTCACCGGGGGGCATCCCGAATTCTACCACTTAACTTTTAAGAGTGCCTGTCTACTTACCTTTTTCATTTTGTAAAAAAAAGTCACGTTTTCACATTTAAAGCAGCCATTGCCTTTCACCCGGTGGCATTCTGAGTGCTACCACTTATCTTTTAAGAGTACCTGTCTACTTACCTTTTGCATTTTGTAAAATAACATCTAGTTTTAAAGATTAAAGCAGCCATTGCCTTTCACCGGGGGGGGGGGGGGGCATTCTGAGTGCTACCATTTATCTTTTAAGAGTGCCTGTCTACTTACCTTTTGCATTTTGTAAACAAAAGTTTAGTTTTCAAGTTTAAAGGAGCCATTGCCTTTCACCGGGGGGCATCCCGAATTCTACCACTTATCTTTTAAGAGTGCCTGTCTACTTACCTTTTTCATTTTGTAACAAAAAAGTCACTTTTTCACGTTTAAAGCAGCCATTGCCTTTGACCGGGGGGCATCCCAAATACTACCACTTATCTTTTAAGAGTACCTGTCTACTTACCTTTTGCATTTTGTAAAAAAAAAGTCCTGTTTTAAAGATTAAAGCAGCCATTGCCTTTCACGTGGAGGCATCCCGAATACTACCACTTATCTTTTAAGAGTGCCTGTCTACTTACCTTTTGCATTTTGTAAAAAAAAAAGTCTCGTTTTCAAGTTTAAAGGAGCCATTGCCTTTCACCGGGGGGGGGGGGCATCTTGAATACTACCACTTATCTTTTAAGAGTGCTGTCTACTTACCTTTTGCATTTTGTAAAAAAAAAGTCAAGTTTTCACGTTTAAAGCAGCCCTTGCCTTTCACCGAGGGGGTATTCTGAGTGCTACCACTTATCTTTTAAGAGTGCCTGTCTCCTTACCTTTTGCATTTTGTAATCACGTTTTCAAGTTTAAAGGAGCCGTTGCCTTTCACCGGGGGTCATCCCGAATACTACCACTTATCTTTTAAGAGTGCCTATCTACTTACCTTTTGCATTTTATAGAAAAAGTCTCATTTTCAAGTTTAAAGGAGCCATTGCCTTTCACCGGGGGCATCTTGAATACTATCACTTATCTTTTAAGAGTGCCTGTCTACTTAGCTTTTGCATTTTGTAAAAAAAAGTCACGTTTTCACGTTTAAAGCAGCCATTGCCTTTCACCGGGGGGGGGGGGAGCATTCTTAATGCTACCACTTGTCTTTTATGAGTGCCTGTCTACATACCTTTTGCATTTTGTAAAAATAATCACGTTTTCAAGTTTAAAGGAGCCATTGCCTTTCACCAGGTGGCATCCCGAATACTACCACTTATCTTTTTAGAGTGCCTGTCTACTTACCTTTTGCATTTTGTGAAAAAAAGTCTTGTTTTCAAGTTTAAAGATGCCGTTACCTTTCATCGGGGGCATCCCGAATATTACCACTTATCTTTTAATAGTACCTGTCTACTAACCTTTTGCATTTTGTAAAATAAAGTCACATTTTCACTTTTAAAACAGCCATTGCCTTTCACCTGGGGGCATTCTGAGTGCTACCACTTATCTTTTAAGAGTGCCTGTCTACTTACCTTTTGCATTTTGTAGAATAAAGTCACATTTTCATGTTTAAAGCAGCCATTGGCTTTCACCGGGGGGCATCCCGAATACTAACACTTATCTTTTAATAGCGCCTGTCTACTTACCTTTTGCATTTTGTAAAAAACAGTCACGTTTACAAGTTTAACCCTTTCAGTGCCAAGCACGTAACACCTACGTGCTGGCTTGGCTGGGCCTTAAGTGCCAAGCCCGTAGGTGTTACGTGCTTGACTTTGATCGCTTCTAGTTTAAAAAATAAAAATAAAAAATACTCACCTGACCCCTTGTTGGATCCGGCCGGGTCTCCCCTTTAATTTGGTGCCATCCGATCCCCCGTGGGGGGTCGGATGGCTCCAGGAGAGCCCCCGGAATAGGCCGCCCCCCCCGCTTCTGCAGCAGCAGCTGCTAACTGTAAAAAAAAAAAAAAAATAAAAATGACATTCACTTACCTCCATGTGCGCTGGCTCCCGCTGTCCCTCCTCTTCACCTGGGGGGCCTCCGATCCCCCCCCAGGACTTACCGATCTTCAGGAGAGAGCCTGAGAGGCTCTCTCCCCTTTGATCCTCGATGGCGGCCGCCATCTTGCCGCTAAGCCCCGCCCCCTTGGGGGCGGGGCTTATGACGTCATCCCGGCCCCCGATATCTGGCTTCACCCTTCTCAACTTCTCAGATGCCGGTGATCGGCACAGGGTAAGGAGGTGGCAGGAGATCCTCTGATCTCCTGCCTCCTCCTTCTCCTGTACCGATCACCGGCATCTGTCAGCTGAGCGGCGAGGGACAAGAGCTTGCAATCGAAGGTAAGTACAGTAAAAAAAAATTATTTTTTTTTAATAAAATACTTTTTTTTATTGTGTGGTGTTTTTTTTTTTACAGTTAACCCTTTGTGAGCTGGTAAGGGGTCCATGAGACCCCTTATACCAGTTCACATGGCTGGGGGGGTGGCATTGCCATTAACCCCCGCACCCCCATTACCTGCCTCCCCAAAGGCCAGGGGGGGGCAGAAGAGCCCGGGCCCACATAGGCTATGTGGGCTCGTAGGCTGCAGGGTGGGGGGGCCACCAAAGCTGGCCCCCCCACTCTGTGCCTACAAGCCCCCATAGCTGGTCCCGGGCTGGTTACTTTGGGTAAGGGGGACCCCACGTCATTTTTTTTTTTGGATTTTTAAGGGTTTTTAACCCTTAAAAATCCAAAAAAAAATGGGGTCCCCCTCCCCGGGAAGGGGGACCCTATGTCATTTTTTTTTTTAATTAACCATTTGTCATCCAGCAGCTATAAAAGGCTTCTGGGCAGGAAAGGGTGTCTACCTATACATATGTGGTATCGCTGTAAGCGGGAGAAATTGGGGTTTCTCACGCAATAAGATTTTATTGACAAACTTACATTTTTTATTACAAAAAAACTCTACAAATTGTAAAAAAATATATTTTTTTTATTTTTTTTCACACATTTCACCCAAAAATGTTGAGAATACACCTAAAAAACACAAACAAGACATTTCATGTTAAAGCCCAGACTCTGTTGAAAAAAACAATATATAATTTTCCTGGGAAATCCCTGGAAATCCCTTCGAAAATGACAGTTGAACATGTGTAGCGCAAAACAGTCAAACTCAGTCTGGCAACAGGGAGTGGCAAATGCTGCAGGTAGGCTGGCAGCGAAAGGGTTAAAGCAGCCATTGCCTTTCACCGGGGGGCATTCTGAGTGCTACCACTTATCTTTTAAGAGTGCCTGTCTACTTACCTTTTGCATTTTGTAAAAAAAGGTCTCGTTTTCAAGTTTAAAGGAGCCATTGCCTTTCACCGGGGGGGGGGGGGGGGGGGCATCTTGAATACTACCACTTATCTTTTAAGAGTGCCTGTTTACTTACCTTTTGCATTTTTTTTAAAAAAGTCAAGTTTTCACGTTTAAAGAAGCCCTTGCCTTTTACCGAGGGGGTATTCTGAGTGCTACCATTTATCTTTTAAGAGTGCCTGTCTCCTTACCTTTTGCATTTTGTAAAAATAATCACGTTTTCAAGTTTAAAGGAGCCGTTGTCTTTCACCGGGGGTCATCCCGAATACTACCACTTATCTTTTAAGAGTGCCTATCTACTTACCTTTTGCATTTTATAGAAAAAGTCTCATTTTCAAGTTTAAAGGAGCCATTGCCTTTCACCGGGGGGCATCTTGAATACTATCACTTATCTTTTAAGAGTTCCTGTCTACTTAGCTTTTGCATTTTGTAAAAAAAAGTCACGTTTTCACGTTTAAAGCATCCATTGCCTTTCACTGGGGGGGGGGGCATTCTGAGTGTTACCACTTATCTTTTAAGAGTGCCTGTCTACTTACCTTTTGCATTTTGTAAAAATAATCACGTTTTCAAGTTTAAAGATGCAGTTACCTTTCATCAGGGGGCATCCCGAATATTACCACTTATCTTTTAAGAGTGCCTGTCTACTAACCTTTTGCATTTTGTAAAATAAAGTCACATTTTCACTTTTAAAACAGCCATTGCCTTTCACCTGGGGGCATTCTGAGTGCTACCACTTATCTTTTAAGAGTGCCTGTCTACTTACCTTTTGCATTTTGTAGAATAAAGTCACATTTTCATGTTTAACCCTTCTATTGCCAGCCACGTAAATTTTACGTGGCTGCCTCTCCAACCGTTAAACGCCAGCCACGTAAAATTTACGTGCCTCGCTTTGCCCCCTGCTAGCGCCTGCAAATAGTTAAAAAAAACACTTACCTGACCCCTCATTTGAACCGGCCGGGTCTCCTCTTCACCCTGGGGGGCTCTGATCCCCTGTCGGGGCTCCTCCGGAGGAAGGGGAGAGACTGGAGTAGCCCCCCCCCCCCGTTTTTGCGGCCGCTGGCTTTTCCTGTAAAAAAATAAATAAATAAATAAAAACGACATTTACTCACCTCCATGTGCGCTCGATCTCGCCGGCCCTCCTCTTCACCTGGGGGGCCTCCGATCCCCCCCCCCCCCCCAGGGCTTTTTATCTTTCAGGCTCTCTCCCCTCTTCCTCCGACGGGCGCCGCCATTTTGCTGCCTTTTGGGGGCGGGGCTTATGACGTCCCTCGGCCGGCGTCTTGACAGCTCCAGGCCTCTCAGCTGTCAGATGCCGGTGATCGGTGGTGAGAGAAGGAGGGGACAGGAGATCCTCTGATCTCCTGCCTCCCCTCCTCCTCTGGCTGCCGATCACCGGCATCTGACAGCAGATCAGCGAGGGACACAGGAGCTGACGATCGCAGGTGAGTAAAGAGTAATTTTTTTTTTTTTAATAAAATAATTTCTACGTGTGTGTGTGTTTTATTTAACTGTTAACCCTTTGTAAACGGGTAAGGGGTCCATGAGACCCCTGTACCAGTTCACAAGGCTGGGGTCTGGCAAGTCACCTGCCCTAGCGGGTGACTTGCCATTATCCCCTGCACCCCCAATTACCTGCCTCCCCAAAGCCTGGGGGGGGGCAGAAGAGCCCGGGCCCACATAGGCTATGTGGGCTCGTAGGCTGCAGGGTGGGGGGGCCACAAAAGCTGGCCCCCCCACTCTGTTCCTACAAGCCCCCATAGCTGGTTCCGGGCTGGTTATGACGGGTAGGGGGGACCCTACGTCATTTTTTTTTTTGAATTTTAAGGGTTAGGGTTAGCCTAACCCTAACCCTTAAAATTCCAAAAAAAAATGAAGTCCCCCCCTCCCTGGCAGGGGGGACCATACGCCATTTTTTTTTTAATTTTAAGGGTTAGGGTTAGGGTTAGCCTAACCCTAACCCTTAAAATTCCCAAAAAAATGAGGGGACCCTACGTCATTTTTTAAAAAATGTTTAACGGTTAGGGTTAGCCTAACCCTAACCCTTAAAATTCCCCCCAAAAATGGGATCTCCCCCCCCTACTTTTTTTTTTTTTTTAAGTGGACCAACACCCAGGCTGATCGGCCTGGATCAGCTCCCTCCCCGCGGGGCATCCGAAATCGGGATGCCCCGCTGTGTGAAACCCCCCAGGACGCCCCCTTATCTTTTAAGAGTATCTGTCCACTTACCTTTTGCCTTTTGTAAAAAAAAGTCTCATTTTCAAGTTTAAAGTGGCCATTGCCTTTCACCGGGGGGCATTCTGAGTGCTAACACTTATCATTTATGAGTACCTGTTTACTTACCTTTTGCGTTTTGTAAAAAAAGTCTCATTTTCAAGTTTAAAGTGGCCATTGCCTTTTACCGGGGGGCATTCTGAGTGCTACCATTTATCTTTTAAGAGTGCCTGTCTACTTACCTTTTGCATTTTGTAAAAAAAAGTCACATTTTCACGTTTAAAGCAGCCATTGCCTTTCACCGGGGGGCATTCTGAGTGCTACCACTTATCTTTTAAGAGTGCCTGACTATTTACCTTTTTCATTTTGTAACAAAAAAGTCACTTTTTCACGTTTAAAGCAGCCATTGCCTTTCACCGGGGGACATCCCGAATACTACCGCTTATTTTTAAGAGTGCCTGTCTACTTACCTTTTGTATTTTGTTAAAAAAATCATGTTTTCACGTTTAAAGCAGCCTTTGCCTTTCACCGGGGGTATTCTGGTGCTACCCCTTATCTTTTAACAGTGCCTGTCTACTTACCTTTTTCATTTTGTAAAAAAAAAAGTCTCGTTCTCAAGTTTAAAGCAGCCATTGCCTTTTACCGGGGGGGGGGGGGGGGGGGGCATCCCAAATACTACCACTTATCTTTTAAGAGTGCCTGTCTACTTACCGTTTGCATTTTGTAAAAAAAAGTCTTGTTTTAAAGATTAAAGCAGCCATTGCCTTTCACCAGGAGGCATCCCGAATTCTACCACTTATCTTTTAAGAGTGCCTGTCTCCTTACCTTTTGCATTTTATAAAAAAAAGTCTCGTTTTCAAGTTTAAAGGAGCCATTCCCTTTCACCGGGGGGCATCTTAAATACTACCACTTATCTTTTAAGTGTGCCTACCTACTTACTTTTTGCATTTTATAAAAAAAGTCTTGTTTTCAAGGTTAAAGAAGCCATTGCCTTTCACCGGGGATATCTCGAAAACTACCACTTATCTTTTAAGAGTGCATGTCTACTTACCTTTTCCATTTTGTAAAAAAAAGTCACGTTTTCACGTTTAAAGCAGCCATTGCCTTTCACCGTAGGGGCATTCTGAGTGCTACCACTTATCTTTTAAAAGAGCCTGTCTACTTACCTTTTGCATTTTGTTAAAAAAGTCACTTTTTCACGTTTAAAGCAGCCATTGCCTTTCACCGGGGGGCATTCCGAGTGCTACCACTTATCTTTTAAGAGTGCCTGTCTACTTATCTTTTGCATTTTGAATAAAAAAATCATTTTCACATTTAAAGCAGCCATTGCCTTTTACCGGGGGGCATTCTGAGTGCTACCACTTATCTTTTAAGAGTGCCTGTCTACTTACCTTTTGCATTTTGTAAAAAAAAAAGTCAAGTTTTCGCATTTAAAGCAGCCATTGCCTTTAACCAAGGGGCATTCCTAGTGCTACCACTTATCTTTTAAGAGTGCCTGTCTACTTACCTTTTGCATTTTGTAAAAAAAAGTCACGTTTTCAAGTTTAAAGCAGCCATTGCCTTTCACCGGGGGCATCCCGAATACTACCACTTATCATTTAGAAGTGCCTGTCTACTTACATTTTGCATTTAGTAAAAAAAAGTCACCATGTTACGTTTAAAGCAGCCATTGCTTTTCACTGGGGGCATTCTGAGTGCCACCATTTATCTTTTAAGAGTGCCTGTCTACTTACCGTTTACATTTTGTAAACAAAAGTCTAATTTTCAAGTTTAAAGGAGCCATTGCCTTTCACCTGGGGGGGCATCCCGAATTATACCACTTATCTTTTAAGAGTGCCTGTCTACTTACCTTTTGAATTTTGTAAAAAAAAGTCACCTTTTTTAGGTTTAAAGCAGCCATTGCCTTTCACCGGGAGGCATTCTGAGTGCTACCACTTATCTTTTAAGAGTGCCTGTCTACTTACCTTTTGCATTTTGTAAACAGAAGTCTTGTTTTAAGTTTAAAGGAGCCATTGCCATTCACCGGGGGGCATCCCGAATTCTACCACTTAACTTTTAAGAGTGCCTGTCTACTTACCTTTTTCATTTTGTAAAAAAAAGTCACGTTTTCACATTTAAAGCAGCCATTGCCTTTCACCCGGTGGCATTCTGAGTGCTACCACTTATCTTTTAAGAGTACCTGTCTACTTACCTTTTGCATTTTGTAAAATAACATCTAGTTTTAAAGATTAAAGCAGCCATTGCCTTTCACCGGGGGGGGGGGGGGGGCATTCTGAGTGCTACCATTTATCTTTTAAGAGTGCCTGTCTACTTACCTTTTGCATTTTGTAAACAAAAGTTTAGTTTTCAAGTTTAAAGGAGCCATTGCCTTTCACCGGGGGGCATCCCGAATTCTACCACTTATCTTTTAAGAGTGCCTGTCTACTTACCTTTTTCATTTTGTAACAAAAAAGTCACTTTTTCACGTTTAAAGCAGCCATTGCCTTTGACCGGGGGGCATCCCAAATACTACCACTTATCTTTTAAGAGTACCTGTCTACTTACCTTTTGCATTTTGTAAAAAAAAAGTCCTGTTTTAAAGATTAAAGCAGCCATTGCCTTTCACGTGGAGGCATCCCGAATACTACCACTTATCTTTTAAGAGTGCCTGTCTACTTACCTTTTGCATTTTGTAAAAAAAAAAGTCTCGTTTTCAAGTTTAAAGGAGCCATTGCCTTTCACCGGGGGGGGGGGCATCTTGAATACTACCACTTATCTTTTAAGAGTGCTGTCTACTTACCTTTTGCATTTTGTAAAAAAAAGTCAAGTTTTCACGTTTAAAGCAGCCCTTGCCTTTCACCGAGGGGGTATTCTGAGTGCTACCACTTATCTTTTAAGAGTGCCTGTCTCCTTACCTTTTGCATTTTGTAATCACGTTTTCAAGTTTAAAGGAGCCGTTGCCTTTCACCGGGGGTCATCCCGAATACTACCACTTATCTTTTAAGAGTGCCTATCTACTTACCTTTTGCATTTTATAGAAAAAGTCTCATTTTCAAGTTTAAAGGAGCCATTGCCTTTCACCGGGGGCATCTTGAATACTATCACTTATCTTTTAAGAGTGCCTGTCTACTTAGCTTTTGCATTTTGTAAAAAAAAGTCACGTTTTCACGTTTAAAGCAGCCATTGCCTTTCACCGGGGGGGGGGGGGGGGAGCATTCTTAATGCTACCACTTGTCTTTTATGAGTGCCTGTCTACATACCTTTTGCATTTTGTAAAAATAATCACGTTTTCAAGTTTAAAGGAGCCATTGCCTTTCACCAGGTGGCATCCCGAATACTACCACTTATCTTTTTAGAGTGCCTGTCTACTTACCTTTTGCATTTTGTGAAAAAAAGTCTTGTTTTCAAGTTTAAAGATGCCGTTACCTTTCATCGGGGGCATCCCGAATATTACCACTTATCTTTTAATAGTACCTGTCTACTAACCTTTTGCATTTTGTAAAATAAAGTCACATTTTCACTTTTAAAACAGCCATTGCCTTTCACCTGGGGGCATTCTGAGTGCTACCACTTATCTTTTAAGAGTGCCTGTCTACTTACCTTTTGCATTTTGTAGAATAAAGTCACATTTTCATGTTTAAAGCAGCCATTGCCTTTCACCGGGGGGCATCCCGAATACTAACACTTATCTTTTAATAGCGCCTGTCTACTTACCTTTTGCATTTTGTAAAAAACAGTCACGTTTTCAAGTTTAAAGCAGCCATTGCCTTTCACCGGGGGGCATTCTGAGTGCTACCACTTATCTTTTAAGAGTGCCTGTCTACTTACCTTTTGCATTTTGTAAAAAAAGGTCTCGTTTTCAAGTTTAAAGGAGCCATTGCCTTTCACCGGGGGGGGGGGGGCATCTTGAATACTACCACTTATCTTTTAAGAGTGCCTGTTTACTTACCTTTTGCATTTTTTTTAAAAAAGTCAAGTTTTCACGTTTAAAGAAGCCCTTGCCTTTTACCGAGGGGGTATTCTGAGTGCTACCATTTATCTTTTAAGAGTGCCTGTCTCCTTACCTTTTGCATTTTGTAAAAATAATCACGTTTTCAAGTTTAAAGGAGCCGTTGTCTTTCACCGGGGGTCATCCCGAATACTACCACTTATCTTTTAAGAGTGCCTATCTACTTACCTTTTGCATTTTATAGAAAAAGTCTCATTTTCAAGTTTAAAGGAGCCATTGCCTTTCACCGGGGGGCATCTTGAATACTATCACTTATCTTTTAAGAGTTCCTGTCTACTTAGCTTTTGCATTT
Organism: Gastrophryne carolinensis; assembly: GCA_027917425.1. NCBI lineage: Eukaryota > Metazoa > Chordata > Amphibia > Anura > Microhylidae > Gastrophryne > Gastrophryne carolinensis. Next base: position 387,750,074 of record CM051237.1, on the reverse strand, counting down.
TGTAAAAAAAAGTCACGTTTTCACGTTTAAAGCATCCATTGCCTTTCACTGGGGGGGGGGGGGGCATTCTGAGTGTTACCACTTATCTTTTAAGAGTGCCTGTCTACTTACCTTTTGCATTTTGTAAAAATAATCACGTTTTCAAGTTTAAAGATGCAGTTACCTTTCATCAGGGGGCATCCCGAATATTACCACTTATCTTTTAAGAGTGCCTGTCTACTAACCTTTTGCATTTTGTAAAATAAAGTCACATTTTCACTTTTAAAACAGCCATTGCCTTTCACCTGGGGGCATTCTGAGTGCTACCACTTATCTTTTAAGAGTGCCTGTCTACTTACCTTTTGCATTTTGTAGAATAAAGTCACATTTTCATGTTTAACCCTTCTATTGCCAGCCACGTAAATTTTACGTGGCTGCCTCTCCAACCGTTAAACGCCAGCCACGTAAAATTTACGTGCCTCGCTTTGCCCCCTGCTAGCGCCTGCAAATAGTTAAAAAAAACACTTACCTGACCCCTCATTTGAACCGGCCGGGTCTCCTCTTCACCCTGGGGGGCTCTGATCCCCTGTCGGGGCTCCTCCGGAGGAAGGGGAGAGACTGGAGTAGCCCCCCCTCCCCCGTTTTTGCGGCCGCTGGCTTTTCCTGTAAAAAAATAAATAAATAAATAAAAACGACATTTACTCACCTCCATGTGCGCTCGATCTCGCCGGCCCTCCTCTTCACCTGGGGGGCCTCCGATCCCCCCCCCCAGGGCTTTCTATCTTTCAGGCTCTCTCCCCTCTTCCTCCGACGGGCGCCGCCATTTTGCTGCCTTTTGGGGGCGGGGCTTATGACGTCCCTCGGCCGGCGTCTTGACAGCTCCAGGCCTCTCAGCTGTCAGATGCCGGTGATCGGTGGTGAGAGAAGGAGGGGACAGGAGATCCTCTGATCTCCTGCCTCCCCTCCTCCTCTGGCTGCCGATCACCGGCATCTGACAGCAGATCAGCGAGGGACACAGGAGCTGACGATCGCAGGTGAGTAAAGAGTAATTTTTTTTTTTTTAATAAAATAATTTCTACGTGTGTGTGTGTTTTATTTAACTGTTAACCCTTTGTAAACGGGTAAGGGGTCCATGAGACCCCTGTACCAGTTCACAAGGCTGGGGTCTGGCAAGTCACCTGCCCTAGCGGGTGACTTGCCATTATCCCCTGCACCCCCAATTACCTGCCTCCCCAAAGCCTGGGGGGGGGCAGAAGAGCCCGGGCCCACATAGGCTATGTGGGCTCGTAGGCTGCAGGGTGGGGGGGCCACAAAAGCTGGCCCCCCCACTCTGTTCCTACAAGCCCCCATAGCTGGTTCCGGGCTGGTTATGACGGGTAGGGGGGACCCTACGTCATTTTTTTTTTTGAATTTTAAGGGTTAGGGTTAGCCTAACCCTAACCCTTAAAATTCCAAAAAAAAATGAAGTCCCCCCCTCCCTGGCAGGGGGGACCATACGCCATTTTTTTTTTAATTTTAAGGGTTAGGGTTAGGGTTAGCCTAACCCTAACCCTTAAAATTCCCAAAAAAATGAGGGGACCCTACGTCATTTTTTAAAAAATGTTTAACGGTTAGGGTTAGCCTAACCCTAACCCTTAAAATTCCCCCCAAAAATGGGATCTCCCCCCCTACTTTTTTTTTTTTTTTAAGTGGACCAACACCCAGGCTGATCGGCCTGGATCAGCTCCCTCCCCGCGGGGCATCCGAAATCGGGATGCCCCGCTGTGTGAAACCCCCCAGGACGCCCCCTTATCTTTTAAGAGTATCTGTCCACTTACCTTTTGCCTTTTGTAAAAAAAGTCTCATTTTCAAGTTTAAAGTGGCCATTGCCTTTCACCGGGGGGCATTCTGAGTGCTAACACTTATCATTTATGAGTACCTGTTTACTTACCTTTTGCGTTTTGTAAAAAAAGTCTCATTTTCAAGTTTAAAGTGGCCATTGCCTTTTACCGGGGGGCATTCTGAGTGCTACCATTTATCTTTTAAGAGTGCCTGTCTACTTACCTTTTGCATTTTGTAAAAAAAAGTCTCATTTTTAAGTTTAAAGCAGCCATTGCCTTTCACCGGGGGGCATCCCAAATGCTACCACTTATCTTTTAAGAGTGCCTGTCTACTTACCCTTTGCATTTTGTAAAAAAAAGTCACGTTTCCACGTTTAAAGAAACCATTGCCTTTCACCGGGGGGCATTCTGAGTGCTACCACTTATCTTTTAAGAGTGCCTGTTTACTTACCTTTTGCCTTTTGTAAAAAAAAAGTCTAATTTTCAAGTTTAAAGAGGCCATTGCCTTTGACCGGGGGCATTCTGAGTGCTACCAAAAAAAAGTCTCGCTTTCAAGTTTAAAGCAGCCATTGCCTTTCACCAGGGGGCATCCCGAATGCTACCACTTATCTTTTAAGAGTGCCTGTCTACTTATCTTTTGCATTTAGTAAAAAAAAGTCTTCTTTTCAAGTTTAAAGGATCCATTCCCCTCGATTCAAAGAGCAAAAGTTAAGTGATTTCGTATCGAGAATCGTAAGTTTGGGTGGGTGTTTGTCATTTTTTCTGGTTTTTTTGGCCATTTCGTATTCGTACGATCGTTCGCGCATAGACGTATATGAACATACGCATTTCGTACGAGAATCGTATAATTTGCGTTAGTTCGTGTGTTTTTCCCGTCCAAATCGTATTATTTGCGTTAGTTCGTGTGTTTTTCCCGTCCAAATCGTATTATTTGCGTCCGATCCTATTTTTTACGTCCTTCACATGGGCTTGCGCCCAATTCAGAGAGGTGATTGCTAATTGTTTTGAAGCCCATTAAAGAGCTGCTTTACGAAATGTTTGCCGGCAGCTATTTGGCCTCGGGAGTAGGATGGAGCGGAGCGAGTTTGTGGCACATCAAGGGCTTATGCTTTTTGGCATTGAGTTGATCGAGATGTCTGAGAGCAGATTGCCCCTGCGTCGTCGCATGAACATCGATAGCATGAATGATGTTGAGCTGTTCGAGCTGACCAGGCTTAATCGCGCTTCCCTCCATAAATTATATAGTGAGCTGCGGCCATGGTTAGCCCGCACCACAAGGAAGGGGCATGCAATTTCAGGTATGACCAAGATGCTTGGCTGCCTGCAATTTTTGGCGAACGGCTCGTTCCAGAGGCTGGGTGCCCTCTCCGTGGGGATGTCACAGCCTACGCTGAGCCGCGCACTATCTAAATTTTTGGAAGGCATGGCTGCCATAACTCAAAAATATATTTATTTTCCTGATGATATGGCAGCCAGAAACGCCATTAAGCTTGGGTTTTATAATGTGGCCGACATGCCCAACGTTATTGGTGCAATTGACTGCACACATGTGGCACTCGTACCTAGGGCAGCCGACGAGTATATATATAGGTATTGAGATTGGTTATTATGTTGCCCAACGTGTCATGTCACCTGTTTTCCTTTGCGGCAGCATATTTGTTTATCCCTCATTTGTGTAGCTGCTTTATCTCGGCTTTTCATTAGTATTTCCCAATAGAGTGCAGACATGTTTTGTGGTTAATTTATTATTTTGGGTCAAATATCAATTACCCTTTTTGTATGTTTTTGCCTTAAGGAATCGTAAAATGGGACACTCACTTAATGTCCAGGCCGTGGTTGGTCCGGATATGCGGTTTATGAGTGTCCTTGCCGGCTACCCCGGATCGTCCCACGACTCCTATATCCTCCGGCGATCTGGGTTGTTTCGGAGATTTGAGGCAGGTGAATTTTCGGGGGCATGGCTGCTTGGTAAGTGTGTCCTATTTGTGTGTTATTAAATGTGGCATTAATCTTGTATTTGTTGATATGTTTGTTTTGGAAAACTTGACAGAAGCGTCCAACTGCCTTTTTCTTGGCTCATATATTAGGAACTTACCCAAAAAATCCTTGTCTCGCTTTGGCCTTCAGAATGTTTTCCCTTTAGTTAGGATGTCTGTAAGTTCCTTGTGCCTAAATATATTGGTTTGGAGTTTATACCCAAGGATCTTTGACATTTGGCTCCTTTTGTACTATTGGTCGTTAAATGTCAAAGTGGACTTAAACTGCATACATTGTAGTTTCCAGTGAAATGTGGCTAGGGATTTTTGACATTTGGCTCCTTTTGTACTATTGGTCGTTAAATGTCAAAGTGGACTTAAACTGCATACATTGTAGTTTACAGTGAAATGTGGCTAGGGATTTTTGACATTTGGCTCCTTTTGGACTATTGGTCGTTAAATGTCAAAGTGGACTTAAACTGCATACATTGTAGTTTCCAGTGAAATGTGGCTAGGGATCTTTGACATTTGGCTCCTTTTGGACTATTGGTCGTTAAATGTCAAAGTGGACTTAAACTGCATACATTGTAGTTTCCAGTGAAATGTGGCTAGGGATCTTTGACATTTGGCTCCTTTTGGACTATTGGTCGTTAAATGTCAAAGTGGACTTAAACTGCATACATTGTAGTTTCCAGTGAAATGTGGCTAGGGATATTTGACATTTGGCTCCTTTTGTACTATTGGTCGTTAAATGTCAAAGTGGACTTAAACTGCATACATTGTAGTTTCCAGTGAAATGTGGCTAGGGATCTTTGACATTTGTCTCCTTTTGGACTATTGGTCGTTAAATGTCAAAGTGGACTTAAACTGCATACATTGTAGTTTCCAGTGAAATGTGGCTAGGGATCTTTGACATTTGGCTCCTTTTGTACTATTGGTCGTTAAATGTCAAAGTGGACTTAAACTGCATACATTGTAGTTTCCAGAGAAATGTGGATAGGCCCTCAGCACCATCCTAATTGTAACATGTCTGAAAACTACAAATATATGTAAAATACAAATACCCTTGGCCGTGCAGATGTTTGTTAATTAATTGGTATATAGAAGTGCCATTTTTATTTAGGTTATACCTTAGTGCAATTTTTGGGGGCCCTAATGTGCCCTGTTTTTTTTGGGGAACACTTTACCTTACATCATTATGATATCTGTGAATTTGTTGGTGTTGGTTGTGTTGCCTTTTTATTTTTGATTACATTTAATTCTCTGTTTAAGGTGATTCCGGGTACCCACTTCTACCCTGGCTCATGACGCCTGTGCTGCGGCCCCAGGATGCCTCTCAGGAAGCGTATAACCGTGCGCATCGCAAGACCCGGGCTGTTGTGGAGAGGGCCTTTGGTCTGCTGAAGACACGTTTTCGTTGCCTTGACCATACTGGGGGGGCCCTGCAATATGATCCCAAGAAAGTGATCGACATTATAATGGCATGTGCTGTTTTGCACAATTTTGCCATCATGGAACGTGTCCCACGTTATGTGGACAGCCTGCCCTCTTCAGCCGTCGAGGATGAAGCCGAGAATTTTGAGGGGCCCCCCAGTGAGTCTGGCCAATCTGTTCGAGCCAACCTGATCAGCCAGCATTTTAGTTAACTTTTTTCCCTGTCTCACCATTCTGGATGTCTGTGTTATCCTTTTGGAAACATATGTTGTTTTGCCCTAATGTGGCATTACCTCTAAGTAAAACATTTCGACCTTAATTGTTGCCTAATGTATTTCATGTAGTTTCCTTAGCTTTCGCTGTGCATTGTTACACCTCTTCCAACCAAAATTATCTGGTTTAGCCCAAGCTGTTACAAAAGTCTTCCCACTAAAAACGCCACAAGTATTGGAAGTTAAATTTTTGTTTTACTTAGCAAATGAAAAATTATAGCGGTTAACAGAAATCAGTCCACATACATCTGTGGTAACAAATGGATAACATTAAAAAAAACATCGAGCACATCTACACCTGGAAGTGAGTGGCACAACCAAACAAGGACACCCAGTCCAAAGGCCAGCCTAGTCCAGTCATTAATATTGCCTGTGCCCAGGGATATTTGGGCATGGCCATAATGTCACACAAACATGTCTGCAAACAGGAGGAGCACCAACCAAATACATAGGTAAAGCCATAAGTGGCCAGATAAACTCCACATAGACCTATGGCATTGGCTAGTGGCCTTAAGCATTACTCTAAGGAGCTATATGGGAGCAAATACAAAACACAACCTGCCAGAGCAACACAAAATGGATTGTTTGAAACCTCAAAGGACAAGTAAATACAGTGGGGGTTAAGAGAAAAGATGTCCCACACACCCATGGCTTAATAGGGTGGCTGCCCATAATACCCAGGTGGAGGTCCAGGTGGAGGTCCATGGGAATGGGACCTAGCCTGGGCCATGGCAGCATTGTGAATTTGAAACTGCTCCACAATGTTTCTCTGCATATTGGTCATCTCAGCCATGGCTGACTGGATGCCATTACTTGCATTGGCCACGTTGCTGTTGAGGGTACGCAACTCCGCGAGGATGCCCTGTAGACTGGTATGGATGTTCACCATGTCGGCATGCCTTTGCTCACGCTCTGTAACGAGCTGGGCGTCATAAGAGTCCCTTTGTTGGGTCCATAATTGAAGCAGGGCACTCTGCCTCCCCTGGGAAATTGTGGGGCGGCGTAATGGCGTCCGCCGCACAATGACCCTGGCTCTTGGGCGTGCCCTGCCGCGTGGTGTCGTACCCTCAACAGCAACCGGCCTGCTTTGCAAATCCTCAGCAGCAGAGTGAACACTGGGGACTGTTGTGTCAGTCTCCCCATGTGCAAGCACAATGGATGGAGATTCACTCTGCTGCTGAGGATTGGCCAGAGAAACATTATCGAGCAGTTCCAAATTGGGACCCAGGGGGAGTTCATCCGACGTGCCCTGTACGGAGACATCATCATCTTCCTCCATGTCCTGGATCTCTTCCATGAGTGTGCGGGTCTGTAGGGACATATCAAAAAAAAAAAGGCTAAGTTTGCGTTCCAATTTAGGATTTCAACAGTTTAACACATTCTTAAGCACTTGTTAGTATTTATGCTACTAAATTAACTTACCGAAAATCTCTGATCTGGGCTCCGATGCTGTACGGACCTGGTAGGCATAACCAAACTGGGGGGTGAGTTTACCCTTGCTGAGGGATCATGCTGGGCTGAAGAAGAGAAAAAAATACCACGTAAACACACACACATAAGCTTTTTTTTGATAGGTAATCAAATATAGCTCTATTTGTAATATTATTCAACTCTAGAGCAATGGTGACCTTTGTTCAAACCCACGCAAGTTTACATAGGTGCAATGGCTCGGACAAACTGCTAAGTGACCTCAGTTCGAAGTCATGAAGTGTACCCAGTCAGCATCCAACTTTCATGGCACATTTTTGGATTTAGCCTACCATTCGCTAGGTCCGGGGTACTCAAACAATTGTTTGAAACGCCCATTTAAAGGTATGTGGTGAGAGGTGAATGTCTGGCCATGGTGCTGACGCAGGGGGTGTCTAGTTAAAAATAAAGACACTGGTGGAGGGGCTGGAGCTTTCAAAGTGCCAACTAATAAAGGCTGCTTGCCCTTGCTGGGCTGGATGGGCCAGAGCTGAGGGGACAGGGATTGGATGTCTAAAGGGGGGAGTTAACGTATTGATGGTGACGGGATGGATGGAGCCAATCTGTTACAAATGTATGGGGCTTATGTGGGGGGGGGGCATGGGGGGACTGTGGCACATGGGCCAGAGCAGGGGCAGCGGGACACGATTGTGGCCAGTGAAAATGTAAATAAGTTACTGTGTACCTTGCAATGCCACTTCCTGTGCAGTACTTCATATTGCAATGCTATGTTTCAGGGAGCCATGACATTGGGCAGGAGACCAACCACTACATGGCCGATCAAGGGGGCAGCTCTGAGCACGTCAACACAGAAGTAACTGAGTGCAGGGCTGTCTGGGCAGGGGTCCTTGAATGTGGTGCCAAGGTCCGCATTGGGAGCCCGGGCCGCCAGTTGAGTCTCGCTGCTCTAGGTCAGATATGTTTGGGGGTGGCTAATTAAATTGTTAACTCAAACACAACTCACACAACCAAAAGGCAACCCATACATAATGATGTGTGTTTTGTGATTGATTCTAAATATCTCACTTATCTTGCGAAACTTCATGACTTTAACAATACAATTGGACATTTGATCTTTGCCATAATGGCTGTGGGCCTACATGTGTGATTCACAGGGACCAAAAGAGGACACAAACAGCCACAGTAGTGCGAGGCCAAGCAAGGCAAACCATAGGGGCATCCCGTTATCTTGTTACTAGTGAACTGTAGATTATTTAGCAAACAGGCAAACATGCAGATTTAATAGTACTCACCGTGGGTACGGGTCGGGGAGTCTGTGTCCCTTAGACCAGCATGTCCATCGACCGCGACCGGATGGAGAAGTCCAAGCACAATCTCCTCAGCAGGGGTAAACTCCAATTTAGATGGAAAGCCACCTCCAGTTTTCATGCTGAAAAGAGAAAATCGTTTGGTATTCAGAAAAGGGGCATACAGCACATCCCAAACATTATATTTTGCGAAAACATTTATTTACCTGTAATTATGCCTTTTAATTTCTTTTTGCCGTACAGCATACTTCAGATCAGAGATTTTCTTCTGAATTTGGGACACATCTTTCCTCTCTTCCCCCGCTGCATTTACTTGTCGGAGGATGGTTTCAAACAATTCCATCTTGCGCTGCTTGGTGGTGTGTTTGGATTTGCTCCCATATAGCTCGTCATAGTATAATGTAAGGCCACTAGCCAATGCCATATTTTGGTCATGGGAGAATCTCCCACTCAACTGGCCGCGGCGCAATGTGCGGCCAGATGGTTGGCTTGGCTGCTCCTCCATGTGTGCAGACACATGTGGTGACATTATGGCCTGGGGCTGGGTAGGGGAATGGCCGGATTGGTGGCTTCCCAATGACTGGACTGGACTGGCCAAGGGACTGGGTGTTCTGGCGTGGCTGGCCACCGAACTTCCAGGTGTAGATGTGGTCATGGTTGCAATTCGGGGCCCTCTTGGGGGGCTAGGTTCCCGGCTGGTGCCAGGTCGGGGGCTCTCTTCCCGGCTGGTGCCAGGTCGGGGGCTTCTGGGCCTGGATGGGGTTCGGGCCCTGTAGGGGCTTCTGGCCCTGGATGGGGTTCTTCTGGCCCTGGATGGGGTTCGGGCCCTGTAGGGGCTTCTGGCCCTGGCTGGGCTTCTGGCCCTGGATGGGGTTCTTCTGCCCCTGGATGGGCTTCGGGCCCCTCTGCGCGGCCTGGATGGACTTCGGGCCCCTCTGCGCGGCCTGGATGGACTTCGGGCCCCTCTGCGCGGCCTGGATGGGCTTCGGGCCCTTCTGCGCGGGCTGGATGGACTTCGGGCCCTTCTGCGTGGGCTGGAGGGGCTTCGGGCCATTCTGTGCGGGCTGGATGTGCTTCAGGCACTGCTGTGGGGCCTGGATGGTCTTTGGCCCTTTCTGCGCGTGCTGGATGGGCTTTGGGCCCTTCTGCGCGGGCTGGATGGGCTTCGGTCCCCTCTGCGCGGCCTGGATGGGCTTCGGGCCCTTCTGCGCGGCCTGGATGGGCTTCGGGCCCTTCTGCGCGGGCTGGATGGACTTCGGGCCCTTCTGCGTGGGCTGGAGGGGCTTCGGGCCCTTCTGCGCGGGCTGGATGGACTTCGGGCCCTTCTGCGTGGGCTGGAGGGGCTTCGGGCCCTTCTGCGCGGGCTGGATGGACTTCGGGCCCTTCTGCGTGGGCTGGAGGGGCTTCGGGCCCTTCTGTGTGGGCTGGATGTGCTTCGGGCACTGCTGTGGGGCCTGGGTTGGCTAAGTGCCCGGCTTGAAAGCATGGGTGGTGTGGGCTCCCTTGGGCGGCCTCTTCTGGGGGCAGAGGTGGTGGTGGCTGCTGTGGCCTTTTTTTTGGCCGCAGGGGCACGTGCCTTTGGGGCCCTTTTTTGGGAAAGGGAGGGTCCAGTGTCCCTTGGTGGGGCCGAGGTGGTACTTGCCTTCTGGGCCTTCTGGGACCTTAGCTTCTTCGGTCGTTGCTGGGACCTGGTTGTTGGGCCCTCAGAGGTCTGGCTTTGCTGGCCGCGTTTAGCTGCTGCCTTTTTTGGTGCCATTTTGTCCAAAAGCTCAAAGAGAATGAGCTTTGGGTGCAGGGACCTTTAAATCATGCGCCCAGCGTCTGACGCCTATGCGCACGACTACGCGCTCGTACGGACGTACGTTCGTGCGGAACCAGGAAACCGCTGGGGTTTCACTTATCTGCTGCCTGGAAGAAGACTAAAGATGGCGCCCACTATCTTCACCCGTCAACAGGAAGAGATCCTCATGCTGGTAAGTGGCTGCCTGTGCATTTTAATAGAATAGTCAATGATGGCCTAAATGTAAATGATGCGTTGGGAACTAGTTTGGGGTCTCTTAATGTTTAATCACTGGCTCCTCACACTTCATCCTCAAGGGCCGAGCCTGGCCACGTTTTCACCTGTCTATGCTGATGTCCTAATTCGGCCAATTGCTCCGGCTTAGCAACAGTTAATTAACCTGTGGAGTAGCGGGGCGAGCTGTCAAACCTGGCCTGTCTCGGACCTTGATGCGGATGTTTGCGGAACACTGTTTTCCTAAGCCATAAAAACACAACGGGAAGCCACACACGTGGGCCAAAAGCCTAAGCATTAGGCTACATCTTGGATCTTTAAAACATCCTAACATGCCATAGATGCAGGTGGCCTGATTGTTGATGTTGGCTATTATCTGTATGTACATGGTGTGTGATACATATAACATAAGACCAGACTGTCAATCACAGTCAACGTCCTCTTTAAGGCACTCCCCAAAAATGGCGGCCATTCGAAATGTGTGTGTTAATGACATTAAATACTCAACTTGTGATGCAACACATATGGGTCTGTGTGTAAAAGTACAAGCTCTGTGTCCATTATGTTTTTCAGATCATGCTTCAGCGCCGGTATGACTTCGCGCCCAATGTGTGCGAGAAAAGGGACATCGCCCGGGAGATCATCGCCGAGATCCACCGTGTCACCAGCACCACCTTCACTCACACCCAGATCATGCAGCATTGGTCGGACCTGAAGCGTCTGCACATGCCCCGGGTGCGGAGGTTTTTTGGGATCCATTTCCCAAGTAAGTACCAAGCAATTGCATGTTATATGTTCCAAATGTCTAAGTTATGCCTTTATTTATAATGACTTTTCTTTGGTAGTGTTGGAAATGGATTTCAGAATTCGCCGCACCCGGAGACGTACAGGCCGACCAGTGCTGCATGACTCTGCATCTGTGAGTGAAGGTGGTGGATCTCCCGGGCGACGGACCTACCCCTCCTCTGTGGCCTCCTCAGACCAGCCCCTGGACCTTACCACAGAGGAGGGGCCAAGGCGCGTGGGCGTGGAGTCATACCTGGCCACGCATGGGGAAGGCTCTGGTATGTCACTCTTCATGTATAGGCACAAAGATATACATGTCAGGCCAAAAACTAAGTTAGCCTTTATTATGTATTTGTAGATGCTTCAGGAGCGGGTGAGATAGTGGAGGAGGAGGCAGCAGAGATGCTTGAAGTCGATCCTGGCGAAGGTGAGTGATGTCAGCCAGACTGGGAGCCAGATATGTTGGGGATAGTGACTCTCTACAAAGACTAACCAAATGTCACATGTTTCTCCAGGGACTTCTTCACAGCAGAGCCAGGACCAAGGGCAGCCTGTTGGCCCCAACCAGCCATCTGTCGGCCACCAACTCCGTAAGTCTCCATGCCATGATTCAGATTAATGTTTTGTAAGCTAATAACACACACATAACTAAAGGCGTAGCCAATGTGTAGTTAACACTTTCATGTGGCCACTTCTTTAGCTTAAAGCGGACCCTAACTCGTATTAAGAACATAGGTAATAATTAGGCAACACACTGTACCTACAGATTGGAAACATAGAAAAACAGACTTCAGCCATCTAATGCATGTTAGGAGCGTGAAAACAGCCCATATTGGGGAATATGGAAGGCGCAATATTTACAGGCAGCATGGGATACAGATTGTAAAAAGGAAGGTGCTGCCATGCATTGTGGGAGTGATGACCTTTCCCTCAACCCAGCTATGCTCTGGATTCCCAACGCACCACTGTAACCTACTCCCCTGTACTTTATCCAACTCTCCACTCCTCATTAAGTGTTATGCTTCAGAGTCCAGATGGCGGCGCTGTAATAAAAATAAATCCCAAATTTACTTTGATCTGGTGCAGAATCATTTGGGAATAGTTAGTGGGTTTCATTAAATAATGTTCAAGGTCCGGTTTAAGGAGTTTAAAGACTTACCTGTGGGAAATGCATTAACTGTATCCCTTGGAAGAATGACATATGTCATGCATTTACATGTATTTGATTAACCCCAAATCTATTTCCAGCATACAAACCGGTCTGGGACTCCTATTTATGTTTCTTTCTCTATTGGTTCCAGGGATGATCCCCAAAACTTTGGCGGAGAAAAAAAAAAGAATGAAGGAGTTGGTGGCCGAGCTGCTGGCCATACAGGCGACGTTGGGGCCAACAGATGAAGAAGAGGAGGAGGATTAGTGCCCTTGGTCCTGGCTACTTTGGTTAAAAGTTTTTAAAATTTTAATATTTTTGTATAAATTTTAAAGTTTTGGGTTTTTCACACCCAAAAAAAATTTTACTCTGGTTTTAATGAAAGCCCAAAAAACTTTGAAGCTGTTTGTGTAAAAAAAAAAATAAAAAAAGGGGTTTCAAACCAAACACCCCAATAAAAAAAAAAAATTGAAACAAAAAAATATCCAAAATACACCAAAAAATTTTAAATAAATTAAATTTTAATACTTCATAAATGTGTCTTTTCTAATATGCGCAAACACAAACAATTACACAAACCAGAAAAAACACGCTTAGAAACATATAGACATATGTACATTATGTGGTTTGGGTAAGTTTTAGGGTCGTCAACATGAAGAAGGATGCAAGCGCTAAGGGGTTTAGGTAAGTTTTATGGACCGAGAAATGAAGTTGGATGCAGGCGCTAAGGGGTTTAGGTAAGTTTAAGGGACCGAGAAATGAAATTGGATGCAGGCGCTAAGGGGTTTAGGTAAGTTTGAGGGACCGAGAAATGAAGTTGGATGCAGGCGCTAAGGGGTTTAGGTAAGTTTTATGGACCGAGAAATGAAGTTGGATGCAGGCGCTACGGGGTTTAGGTAAGTTTAAGGGACCGAGAAATGAAGTTGGATGCAGGCGCTAAGGGGTTTAGGTAAGTTTTATGGACCGAGAAATGAAGTTGGATGCAGGCGCTAAGGGGTTTAGGTAAGTTTGAGGGACCGAGAAATGAAGTTGGATGCAGGCGCTAAGGGGTTTAGGTAAGTTTGAGGGACCGAGAAATGAAGTTGGATGCAGGCGCTACGGGGTTTAGGTAAGTTTGAGGGACCGAGAAATGAAGTTGGATGCAGGCGCTAAGGGGTTTAGGTAAGTTTTATGGACCGAGAAATGAAGTTGGATGCAGGCGCTACGGGGTTTAGGTAAGTTTAAGGGACCGAGAAATGAAGTTGGATGCAGGCGCTAAGGGGTTTAGGTAAGTTTTATGGACCGAGAAATGAAGTTGGATGCAGGCGCTAAGGGGTTTAGGTAAGTTTGAGGGACCGAGAAATGAAGTTGGATGCAGGCGCTAAGGGGTTTAGGTAAGTTTGAGGGACCGAGAAATGAAGTTGGATGCAGGCGCTACGGGGTTTAGGTAAGTTTGATGGACCGAGAAATGAAGTTGGATGCAGGCGCTAAGGGGTTTAGGTAAGTTTGAGGGACCGAGAAATGAAGTTGGATGCAGGCGCTAAGGGGTTTAGGTAAGTTTGAGGGACCGAGAAATGAAGTTGGATGCAGGCGCTAAGGGGTTTAGGTAAGTTTGAGGGACCGAGAAATGAAGTTGGATGCAGGCGCTACGGGGTTTAGGTAAGTTTGAGGGACCGAGAAATGAAGTTGGATGCAGGCGCTACGGGGTTTAGGTAAGTTTAAGGGACCGAGAAATGAAATTGGATGCAGGCGCTAAGGGGTTTAGGTAAGTTTAAGGGACCGAGAAATGAAATTGGATGCAGGCGCTAAGGGGTTTAGGTAAGTTTGAGGGACCGAGAAATGAAGTTGGATGCAGGCGCTACGGGGTTTAGGTAAGTTTTATGGACCGAGAAATGAAATTGGATGCAGGCGCTAAGGGGTTTAGGTAAGTTTGAGGGACCGAGAAATGAAGTTGGATGCAGGCGCTACGGGGTTTAGGTAAGTTTGAGGGACCGAGAAATGAAATTGGATGCAGGCGCTACGGGGTTTAGGTAAGTTTAAGGGACCGAGAAATGAAATTGGAGGCAGGCGCTAAGGGGTTTAGGTAAGTTTGAGGGACCGAGAAATGAAGTTGGATGCAGCCGCTACGGGGTTTATGTAAGTTTCTGGTTGAGGGTGCGCATGCGCAAGATCTTATAAACATAAGAACGCACGAATCGAAGAGGCCAAAAACCAATGAAAACCAGAGGCAAACGCAAGTAATTGGAAGAGCTGGACGATGGAAGCCGCCGACAAAACAGGCTGCCGCCGCAACAGGTGAGCACATGAACGTGATTTTTACGATTGACAACTGACTGAGGCAAGTTCGGGAGATATCATACGAACGGACGTATCTTTTAGGATAGAAACGTATTTGCTTATTGAATCACTCGCAAGTTCATACGAACGCACGAGCGGACGTAAAAAATAGGATGATCGTGAGCAAAATCCAAGCTGTTACATGTTTCTTTGAATCAACCCAATTGCCTTTCACTGGGGGCATCCCGAATACTACCACTTATCTTTTAGAAGTGCCTGTCTACTTACCTTTTGCATTTTGTCACGTTTTCACGTTTAAAGCGGCCATTGCTGCAAACGATAGAGCCTGGGGTATAACAACTTCCCCAAGGCCCACAAACTGAAGGAGCACAACCAATAATAATATGTACAATATTTTATTAAGAAAAGCACAACAAGACATACATATAAGACAACCATAAACACATTTAACCCTTAAGTGCCAAGCCATAGGTGTTACGTGCTCGACTTTCCCCGCTGCTAATATAAAAAATAAAAATGAAAAATACTCACCTGACCCCTCGTTGGATCCGGCCGGGTCTCCTCTCTAATTTGGTGCTCCAGGAGAGCCCCAGAATAGGCTCCCCCCCCCCCCCGCTTCGGCAGCAGCAGCTGCTGACTGTAAAAAAAAATTACAAAATGACATTTGCTTACCTGTGGTCGCGCTGCCTCCCTCCGGGTCTTCTCTTCACTGGGGGGGCCTCCGATCGCCCCCCCCCAGCCTCTTCGGTGGCGAGGAGAGGGCAGAAAATGCCCTCTCCCCCAACTTCCTGCATCGCGACTGCGAAAGTGTGTTGTTTTATCATTGATTGCTCTGTGTTTTTGGAATAATATGTGCATTTAGGATCCATAGGGGTAAAGGATTAACACACGTTGAGCAATAATAATTCAATAATTTAATAATTTTAAGAAATATCATCGCGGTTATATTTCATCTTTAAAACAGTTGTATTTGTTTATTTGTAAATGTCATAGATTACTTGTTTCAGTTAGGGGGGTCTCCTGGGCAGGAACGGGGGTCTACCGATAAATATGTGGTACCGTTCTAATTGGTAGAAATGGGGCTTTCACATGCAATATGCTTTTCCTTAATAAAATGCATTTTTTATTTAAAATAAAGGAGTCAATTTTCTAAAAATGTTTTTATTTATTTATTTTTTTTACTTAATAATATTGTAAAAAACTAAATAAAATTTACAAACAAGACATTTCATGTTAAAGCCTAAACTCTGCTGCAAAAAAATATAAATATAATTTTCCTGAAAATTACAGCAAAAATGGCGCAAAAATGGTGCAAAACATGGCGCAAAACATGGCGCAAAATGGGGAAAAATGACCTGTCAACAGAGGGTGACAAAATCTCAAGTAGGCTGGCAATTAAAAGGGTTAATAGTACCTCTGCATGTTGGGTATTGTTCTGTTCGGGAGACCTTGCGCTTTCAGACTTAGCTTGTTTTTTCTGGTTTGCATATTTATATTTTAGGAAAAGGTGTTTTTTATTCAGCTTTTTTATACATTTTTTAGGGAAGCCCTGCGCAACCAAAGAATTCTTTGAGGAATTAATTCCAGAAAGATGAGCCCACTACAACAAGCTGGGTACGCTTAGTAAGCTTAACATGTGTACTTTCAGGGAATATATGGTTTATGGGAAATATTCCAAATGTAAAGGGTTGTTTTGGTTGAAAAATCGCAAGGTGCGCACTTTGTCTGCAGAACTGAAATTTTCAAGTAAAATTACAGTTATGCTCATGCTTTACTTTGGGGTGTTTGGCAACGCTTCCCTTGACAGAACCTATGCATGTTGGGTGTTGTTCTGTTCGGGGAATGTTGCTTTTTCAGATTAAACTTGTTTTTTCTTGTTTGTATATAGTTTTTTTAGGAAAATGTGGCTTTGATTCTGCTTTTTTATCCTTTTTTTTGGGAAACTCTTTGCAACCAAAGAATACATTGAGGAATTACTTCCAGAAAACTATGGGCACATCAACATGCCTGGTACACCTAGAAAGCTTGAGGTGTGTACTTCCAGAGAATATATAGTTTGTTGGGGGTATTTCAAATGTAAAGGGTTGTTTTTCTGGTAAAACTGCAAGGTGTGCATAGCGCATATCACAGTTGTATTTTTTCTGAAAATCCCCTAAAGCGCTATTTCAGTTTGGGGGAGTCTCCTGGGCAGGAAAGGGTGTCTATCTATACATATGTGGTATCGCTGTAACCGGGAGAAATTGGGATTTCACACGCAATAAGATTTTATTGACAAACTTACATTTTTTATTACAAAAAAACACTACAAATTGTAAAAAAATAATTGTAAAAAATATTTTTTCATATATTTCACCCAAAAATATTGAGAATACACCTAAAAATTGCAAACAAGACATTTCATGTTAAAGCCCAGACTCTGCTCAAAAAACATTATCATTTTCCTGGGAAATCCCTGGAAATCCTTTCAAAAATGACAGTTGAACATGTGTAGCGCAAAATAGTGAAACATGGTCTGGCAACAGGGAGTGGCAAATGCTGCAGGTAGGCTGGCACTGGAAGGGTTAAAAAGCCACCGCTGCTGTATGTCCTGTGTGGCAATAAAATCAACTCATATAAACCATCCTCATAGGTAACCCGTATGGTATATAATCCTGGCCTGCTGAACACTATCAGCTTTCTAAACCTATATCATACAAAAATAATGTGTATCTATATTGACCCTTTGTGCCGGCAAACAAAGAACCCATACCACTCATTAACAAAATCAATTATAATCAAAATATGAGCAAAAAGAATGTGCCAAAAAACTTCAAACTTTGGTGAAAGACAAAATATAAATCTACATTGTGCAGAACTAGTAATAATATAAGGACCCAAATATTCAACTCCAACGTATTATAAACAGATTAAGGTATATATATACAGAAACAGTGACACGCATGCTAATTAAAGCACACTAGGAACACAAGAATAAACGTGCATAACAAAAAGCAATACTCAGCTGTGAAGTCAAAAAGGCATCTCCGGGGAGGGAAGACAGGACACGGGGTATTTCCACCTGCGCTTCGCGATACTAAGGCTCGCTTCTTGCTTGGGTGAGATTAAAATAAATGTACCTCGAGAGTCTTCTTATCATCCCCAAACCGGAAAGTGAAGTCACAGGGTCCTCCCAGTAATGGCGCACTTGCGCCCAACAGCAAAATCCACACACGTGTATGCTCTCGCCCGGCGCCGACCTAATGACGCGGCAGCAAGGATGCGTCATTCGCGTAGATGATGACGTGCTGCGAGCGCTGTACAGGCTCGCAGCCAGCAGCCATCAGTGCCTGTTGTTAGGTATACAAGGCTGGGGGCACGTCACTCCAAGCCCCGCCCACCTTACGGACCACAAGGGCAGTAATAAACCGCACCTCTCCCCCGCTGTAACCATAACATCATTGTAAGCCACTGTGCTGCCCTGTGTGGGACGGCCGTGCTGCCCCATAGATAACAGTCATCACCACAAGGGGATATAAAAGGCACAGTTGTTCTAAGTGATAGGGATAGACATGTCTTAATACACAAATTGCTCTGCTGTGCATAATTCATCAATTTCAACAATCAATACTCATGTACATAAATACACCAATACTCAATAGAAAGAGGACATATATTAAACTGAATGTTAATTCTAAAGGGATATACCACAGACAACCCTAATTCATGTTACAGTGATCAGTTGATTGCTATATACATGCTGCAATCACAGACCATCATAGAATTGTGCACCGATTATCAAGAAATCACACATCGGCTCCCATGCGGGAATTTAATTATGATTGTTACTCATGATTGTTATCCAGAGTGTCCTCGGTCATCCCATACTCTCCATGAAACCCCAGATTTCAACTCAGTATTGTTTTCTGCATGAAGCCCAACAATTTCTCAGAATCCCTTCCACTAGCCACCTTATAAAACGGCAGGAGGATCCTAGAAGGAGAAAGAAGAGGGAAAGCATAACCACCATGTATCCTCTTAATGTGACAACTCAATACCTCAAAACTGAAACATTTATATTATAATCATTAGTGAGAATTTTTTTTTTTTTAAATACCAAAATTAATCAGAAATTAATATGGTCCAATGGATCAAAGCCATGAACAAGTAAAACTGTTGTTCTAGCGTTGGTTAATAATTGGACCATATAAAACCACAATAGTGAATAAAAACAAAAACATCATGGGAAAGAACCCTTTCCCCTATATTGTGCAGTGCCTCAACTAGGATGACAACGCTATCTCCCAAGGGATTGCATTGACAAAATAAAACAAAATGATGTGTATGTCACATCAAGTGACTAAAATTTGTGAACAATTGAACAAAAACCAAACAAAGTTTCCTATATCCCCTAAGTGAAAACTCACATGGAATTAACTCAAAACAAGGAGGATATGCTCCTATATGGTCCCTGACACAGAAAGGACTGTGTCGCTCTTATGATCCACTATCCCAGAAAAGGGGAAAAGGAACAATCTTCATTCAGTCCTACCGGGGACCTACTGTTGAGTTGGAATATCCAACGTAGTTCCCTTTGAAGGAGTAACCTTTTTAGGTCTCCCCCCCCCCCCCCCCGTGGCCATTGCCTTTCACCGGGGGAAATTCTGAGTGCTACCATTTATCTTTTAAGAGTACCTGCATCTTTACCTTTTACATTTTGGACAAAAAACACATTTTAAAACTACCCGTGGTGCATTTAACTCTGACCAGGGCAATCCTGTGTAAGACCATCTGACAGTGTCTTTTTGCATTAGCTTTTAGCTACAGTGTCTGCCTATTTTGCTCCAACTTTTCTACACACTTGCTGTTACAAAAAATCCTGTTTTAGGTGTAGTGTAGTGTATTGTTTTCCCCTCCTAAATGCAGTAAAAATGTCAGGCAGAGATGTGCCAGGATGTGCACAGAGGAGTCGCGGTGAGAGGCCTGATATCCCGGTATCTGCTAGCGGTCATGTCTCGACCAGCAGTGCACAATGCACCTCATCACAAGTGACATCTGACACCCCCAGTCAACATTCGGTAGGTTCCTTGGACACAACCCTGAGTTGGCATGGCCCGGGAGAAGCCCCTGTCCTTCCATTGCCTCTGTCCTACGCCCTCCCAGGCGACATATCTTATGCTTTGGGCTCAGCTCCACTATTCAGTGAGGACGATGTGTTAGAGGACAGTCAGCTACTGCCCAGCCAAGAAATGGAGGAGACATCCGCTGCTTCTTTCGCTAGGCAGACAAACACCGAGAAGGAGAGTGGCGTGGGAGGTGGTGTGGGGAGCGTTCCAGCTCCTGCAGCAGACGCTGTTGAGGAAACTGAGGAGGACATCAGTGATGTGCAGACACAACTCTATGATGATGATGATGGTGATGAAGCTGATCGCACTTGGGAGCCTGGTGCAGAAGGGGCTTCATCATCATCAGAAGAAGAGGCTCCCAGGTTACCCCTGAGTCAGCAGCTGAGGCAGCAAGGTGGTAGTATGGTTGGCAGTCAGCATGGTGGCAGAATTGGGATGTCTGGAGCCAAACGTGGCCGGGGCGGTGTAGACCACCTGCTGCGTGGCAGGCTACCTTCCCGGGAGGTAGTGGAGCAGGGGTTCCTTGAGTTGGCGGCAGTAGCAGGGAATTAGTGCGGACTGTTGGCGGAAAAATTAGCTACTGGCAGTTTTTCATCAAGCATCCGCAGGAGGGTAACCTGGCCACATGCAAGATGTGTAGACAGAAGGTGAAGCATGGCCAGGGTCCCAATGTTGGTACTACGGTCCTGCGGCAACATATGCAGCGTCACCATAAAGCGGCCTGGGAGAACCGAGGCTCCGAAGTGGGGGTCACTGCTCGCCAATTTCAGCCAGCCAAGGCTCCAGCACCTCAACCTCGCTCCAGATGATCCATCAGCGAACCCATGTCCAAGAGACAACAGTATGTGCCCACTCATCCTACGGCGCAGAAGCTAAATGTGCTCCTGTCCGGGTTGCTGGTGCTGCAGTCCCTCCCCTTTCAGGTGGTGGACTCTCCACCTTTCAGAGCACTGATGGCTTGTGCCGAGTCGAGGTGGAGAGTCCCAAACCGTCATTTCTTTGCAAAGAAGGCAGTACCAGCCCTGCACAAATTTGTTGAACAGAAGGTGGGCCAGTCCTTGAGCCTGTCGGTGTGCACCAAAGTGCACGGCAGCGGCGACATCTGGAGCTGTAACTATGGTCAGGGACAATACATGCCTTTTACGACCCACTGGCTGAATGTGGTTCCTGCACAGCCACAACAGCAACTTGGACAGGCCGCGCTGCTTCAGCCTCAACGATCCCAGGCCGTTGTGCCTGTGACAGTGTGTGACTCCGTCTCCTCATCCTCCGCCGTCTCCTCAGCCTCCACTGTTCAGTCAAGTCTCGGTGCCCCTCCAGCATACCATGTGTGCAGGGCACGGCGGTGTCACGCTGGTTTGCCTTGGGGAACGAAGTCACACAGGGGAGGAGCTGCTAAAATTAATTCATCAAGAAATCAAGACATGGCTTACTCCGCAAAAACTGGAAATGGGAACCATGGCGACGGACAATGGAAAGAACATTTGTCTGCGCTTCGACAAGGAAGCCTGAGCTATGCGCCCTGTATGGCACACGTGTTCAACCTAGTTGTCAAGCATTTTCTGAAGTCTTCCCCCCATCTGCAAGACATCCTAACAACGGGAAGGAAACTTTGCATGCACTTCAGCCACTCCTACACCACCAAGCACACCCTTCTTGAGCTACAGCATCAGAACGGTATCCCCCAACATAGTCTGATTTGCGATGTTTCCACCAGTTGGAATTCCACCCTCCATATGTGGATCGACTATATGAAAAGAGAAAAGCCATCAATGATTTCTTGATGATCCAAGCAGATAGGGGGACTCCCCTGTGTAACTTTAATGTGAACCTGTGGCAGCTCATACGTGACACCTGCCGTTTGCTCTGGCCCTTTGAGGAAGCCACTTTATTTGTCAGTTCCCAGAATTACTGGATGAACGACGTGATTCCACAGTTTCATGTGCTACAACACATGTTGGAAACCATGGCTGGTAAGGGCACTGGAGATATGGTGTCTACATTTCACGGCCACATGAACCCCGTGGGAGCTGAGGAGGAGGAGGAGGGGCACAGTGAAGCACAGTTTAGTTTTGGCGAAATGGGCGGTTTATCTAGTCATCTGACAGGAGAGGAGGAGCAGGAGCAGCCAGAGGAGCTAGAGGGTTGTGAGGAAGGTGAGGCAGACGACCCAGACACACTGTGGCAGTATACAGTGGAGATGGAGAAAGGTAGTCCCTCTGAGTCACTTGCACAAATGGCACGATGCATGCTCACATGCTTGCGTAGTGACCGCAGAATTGTCTCCATTTGTCAGTGGGATGACTTCTGGCTCTCCACCTTATTGGACCCCCGCTACGGCACAAAATGGGGGCATTTTTTACTCCCACTGAGAGGGAGGACACACTGACATTCTACGTAGTCAGTTGGCCGATGCCTATCTGCGCCTTCGTCCATACTCTCGCAGGTCTGACTCGGGGGAACCTCTGCGCTTACCTTCCTCTGCCATGGCTGCTGGGGGGGTGTCAGAAGCAGCAGCAGCTCCATCAGCAGCAGCCTCAGTCTTCAGTCGCTAATGAGTAGCTTTCTTCACCCGCATAGTGAGGCTACTCATAAGCAGCAGGAAGATCTGGAGCAGGCCCTGAACCAGCAGGTCGTGTCATACCTTGATATGACCATGCCAATGCACCTTGAGGATCCGCTGGACTTCTGGGCAGCCAAACTTGACTTGTGGCCGCAACTGGCAGAGTTTGCCCTGGGAAAGATGTCCTGCCCGGCCAGTAGTGTGCCATCTGAGCGGGTTTTTAGTGCGATAGTCCTGTCCACAAAAAATGTGGGGAGGCTCACCTTTGTGAAGATGAATCAGGCATGGATCAGCCAGGATTTCCACCCACCAATGGCTGATCTATGGTAGTAGCTGATTCATGATAGCTCCTTATGCTGCTGCCAACTCCAGGGTGTGTCTTTCAGGCAATATATGGGCTCCTAATGCTGCTGCTGCCAACTCCAGGGTGTGTCTTTCAGGCAATATATGGGCTCCTTATGCTGCTGCTGCCAACTCCAGGGTGTGTCTTTCAGGCAATATATGGGCTGAATATCCTGCTGCCAACTTCAATGTGTTTTTCAGGCAATATATGTGCGCCTTATGCTGCTGCCAACTCCAATGTGTTTTTCAGGCTATATATGGGCTGCTTATGCTGCTGCCAACTCCAATGTGTTGTTCAGGCAATATATGGGCTCCTAATGCTGCTGCCAACTCCAATGTGTTTTTCAGGCAATATATGGGCTCCTTTTGCTGCTGCTGCCAACTCCAGGGTGTGTCTTTCAGGCAATATATGGACTCCTAATGCTGCTGCTGCCAACTCCAGGGTGTGTCTTTCAGGTAATATATGGGCTCCTTATGCTGCTGCTGCCAACTCCAATGTGTTTTTCAGGCAATATATGGGCTCCTTATGCTGCTGCTGCCAACTCCAGAGTGTGTCTTTCAGGCAATATATGGGCTCTTAATGCTGCTGCCAACTCCAGTGTGTATTTCAGGCAATATATGGGCTCCTTATGCTGCTGCTACCAACTCCAGGGTGTGTCTTTCAGGCAATATATGGGCTCCTAATTCTGCTGCTAACTCCAGGGTGTGTCTTTCAGGCAATATATGGGCTCCTTATGCTGCTGCTGCCAACTCCAGGGTGTGTCTTTCAGGCAATATATGTGCTCCTAATGCTGCTGCCAACTACAATGTGTTTTTCAGGCAATATATGGGCTCCTTATGCTGTTGTCAACTCCAGGGTGTGTCTTTCAGGTAATATATGGGCTCCTTATGCTGCTGCAAACTCCAATGTGTCTTTCAGGCAATATATGGTCTCCTAATACTGCTACCAACTCCAGTGTGTTTTTTAGGCAATATATGGGCTCCTTATGCTGCTGTCAACTCCAGGATGTGTCTTCCAGGCAATATATGGGCTCCTTATGCTGCTGCAAACTCTAGGGTGTTTTTTTCAGGCAATATATGGGTTCCTTATGCTGCTGCCAACTCCAGTGTGTTTTTCAGGCAATATATGGGCTCCCCGTGCTGCTGCCAACTCCAATGTGTCTTTCAGGCAATATATGGGCTCCTTATGCTGCTGCCAACTCCAGGTTGTGTTTTTCAGGCAATATATAAACTCCTTATGCTGATGCCACCTCAAGGCTCTGTAATTGTGCCACTCTGCGACAGCGATTCTAATAGCGATGCCTCTGATCTGCATGTCATACTTCTTTACAGTTTTATTTCACTAACCCAGCATGCATCCTATGCATGTTACAGCAAGGCAAAATGTTCTACAACCCCATAGAGTCTCTCAGAAGGTCAGAAATAGCCGTTTTTAATAGCGATTCGCCGCGAATAAATTCAGACCGAAACAAATTTTTCCAGAAAATTTGGTGAATCGGCCGAATCGAACTTTTCATAAATTCTCTCATCTCTAATTATAATGAACTACCAATGAAATGTATGAGAGAGTGGCAGGTAGCGACAGGTAAGACGTGGCGTGCTGCAAGTCTGAACTCTGGCGCTCTACGCTGAGCCTTGGGTAATAATAAATCATACACTACATGGCGTTGTTCGAGTCGCTCACCATAATTGGCTTCACCTGCCACTACCTGTCGCTTACAAGGCACTACCTGTCGCTATCCCTTCATGAATAAAGCCCTTAGCTTACTTAACCAAACCCCCTAGGGCTGCTAACAAGCTTTCAAAAACTATTTTTCTTATCAGAATCGCCCCCAAAACAATTATCCTTTTATTATAAGTTACTCTTAGAATACAACAATAAAAATAATGAACCAGAAACAGAATCAAAACTCTAGGTGTGGTAGACTGGCAAAAGATTCCCAAAGCCAACTTAAGCATAAGGTCAACATCACTAAGAATCTTCAATTTTAAATATACAATGCGATATTACCTAACAGTTGATCATATTAAAAAGATGACCCCTTTTCATGCTGGTGTTGTGGAGTAAACCTGGCAACGATGAGTCACCTGTGGTGGAACTGTAAATACACCAAAATCCTTTGAGAAGATGTAATAAATCTTTTACTAAAGACAAAATACTGCAAGAACCTTAATGGGCGAAACAAGAATCCACAAAAAAGACTCTAATACACTTTATAATTATAGGCACTAGACAATACATAAGCAGCTGCTGGGGTAACTCAAATCCTCCAATTTGGTAATACAAGATGAAAAATGCAGTAGAACTTGTAAACTTAAAACCCAGAAATACTTAAAAACAATTTCAAGCATTTCTTGAGGTTCTGAGTACTCAGAGATGACATAAAACCACTGAGATCCAGTACTAACAGACCTCCTCTTGCCTGCAGGGTAACAAGGCTTAGCGGATAAGGGGAGTGGGGAAGGAATGGAAGGGATAAAAAAAAAATGTTTTTATAACACTGAGTTGCCAACAAATAAAAATGAAAAGATAATTAACAGATAGGCTCAGTACCTTGAGGACATCATTTTGGCACACAATAATGGACATTTTTTATAATGGATTTTTACACTTTAAGATGCACCCTCCACGAGGGAGGGACTGGTTCGCCAGCATTCTGCTTTTTCCACAAGCTATACAAGCAGCCAGTACTGAGACAGGGGAGTGTATAGTGGAGGATGTGATTTCATGGGGGGCACAATAATAGAGCTGCCCAGAATTATGGACACCTGTAAATGCCCACCTATAAGCCCCCCGTCCTGCCAAGCTCCAAAAACAGCGCTGTCACTGGCACACACACAGTTCACAGAGAGACTTCTCTTCTCTGTGCACCCGCCCATCCATTTAATTGCAGGGTGAACATTGCTGGTAAGGAGTTTTATTTGTTGTAATCCCCCTGCCCTGCCTCAGTGCCAGGGGAGGGTGGCAGGGAGGGGAGGTTTAGGTAGACTGGACTTCCACTTTAATATGGTCCTGAGTATTCATAAAGAAACATTGTACCTCACCTGCAAACCTGCTTCATTGCAAACCCTAGTTAGGCACAGTGATGTGTGAAAGAGACAAAGCTAAGTGCACATGTATTCATTAAATAATCAAGATTCAAAAAGCTCCCAATGACATCTTAACTTTGTAATGGATTACATCTTAAGCTTGTTTATAACAAGAGTGTATATGCAATATTGAAATATAATACAGCTAAATATACTGTATATTTGCGTAACCCAAACCCAAAAAATTCTAACTTAAGCCAATGCTAGAGCAGCTTGATTTAATTAGAGAAAGGAGGGGAATAAAGCTCTTTCCTGGCATGTGTAAATGTTTCTCACAGTCATGAGCTGCATGCCAAACATGTGATTCAGAAGAAGGGTTTGCCAAACACTGGGATCCCACACCTTAAATACTGCAGGGTCTGTTTCCTCACATTCAGAGAACAGCAGACATAGAAGATCAGACTTAAACCCCCAGAAAAATTATTTAAGAAACGGACGAATATGGCGAAATACTGGGAGGTTTCTGCAATACTTGTATTGGCTTTGTTCTTACAAGTATTTGCACAGCAGAGAAGAGCTATGGGAGGCTGGTTTGATGCTAAGGAGAATGACAAAGGAAGTCAAGAGGCCCTGAAGTTTGCCCAAGAAGAATTCAATAGACTTAGCGAACATGAATATATCACCAAGATTCAAAAGATTATAAAGGTCAAACAACAGGTTAGTAGCAAGCTTCTTTTGTAACTGAATATATTACACTTATATGTAATAAATCATATCAGGGGCGTAGCTAAGGGGGCACTCGCCTTGGATGCAGCAGGTCAGGGGGGCGCCAAAGAGGGGCCTGAGAACAGGGGGGGGGGCGCCATTTCGAATCTTTGCCCCAGGTGCCAGAAAGCCTAGCTACTCCTCTGAACCATATTATTGTTTGTATTTGCTCTGTGAATGCTCCATTATACAGCTTAACAAAAAATGGTGCTTTGGTAGGTATTTACATTGGGTAACACTGTGTGTGGAAACAATATTAAGGTAGACTTAAAGGGAAAGTCCATTTTCAATGGCTTTTGTTTTGTATTTTTTTGTGCCAAAGGGATATCCAGATGCTGAGCTGATCCAGTGTTTTTGTGTGTTTTATCAAAGCAGTTTTCACTACCTCCTCTCTTGCTGTTGGCAACTGTACACCAAGTTTGTATACCAAGAAGAGTTTGTACCTCACCTGTAAAAATGCCCAGTGACAGGTACAGGTCATGTTTGGGGGCAAAAGGTAGAAAAACATTTTTTGGGCAATTTCTGTGTCTAAATGCTAAAGAGCTCACTGGGATGCAAAAGCTTTAGTAAAGAAACACATGCTGTTTTGGCCACTGGGCTGGGCATTGAAGGTGATAACATAAACTTCCTTCCTGGGTATAGGATTTAATGGTCTGCTTTAAGCATCAAGTCTTTTGCCGGTAGTTCTACAGCTACTGAGATTGTTTTCTAGAAAACCTTGGTGTCCTAGTGTACTGAAAGCCAAGAGTAATATGTTCCAGGATATAAACACATTGCAAAGCAGGATGCAAATTCACACGATCCTGGCTATTCAACCAATCCCATGCTGGAGGCTGATCATTCTTGGTTTGTGGGTCTGCAGAGCCTTTAGGGATCTTGAGTAGGCGTTGCATCACCCAAAGACTGAAGCCACAGGACTGCGGATTGGTTGATGAGGCTGCCATGTCCGAGTAAACCCAGAGTTCAGTCATCGAAGCTCAGAATATGGCATTTCACCAAATGCCAGGATCAGGTGAGTTATTTGTTTTGCCTATGTTCCAAATCAGGCTCAGTATAGGGGGTGGGTGGGAGATGGTTGAGTTGAGTTTTTTATTTAGGTTAAATAACTGAAATGTTTAACTTTATATTTTAAGTGATGCATGTTGCAGCCCACAATGTAGTACAGATTAATTTACTGGTAGTTCTATTGGTATTTTATATATGATATGTGAAAACTAAATATTTGTTCCTCTAGCATTAAAGTAGCAGATCATTGGATTGATGTTTTTAAATTTGAGGTATGACCAGTTAAATTATCATATACGTTGGGCTAGACTTTAATAGTTTAACTTAAAAGACTTTAATAGAAAATAGTTTTTTTTAGAACTAGAACTGAGGGATAAATTGTGCAAAGTTTAAATTTGTTTATGATATACAATTTAATGGATTTGTATGTATGTATTTCTCTAAATTAGGTGGTCTCTGGAATGAATTATGCAATAGAATTTGATGCAACTGTAAGCCCCTGCAATCCAGCCGCCCTGGATAATAATCAATGTCAAGAGGCAAATGAACAAAGAAAAGTAAGATCTTGATGTAACATAAAAATGTTCTTGAATGTTATATATATATATATATATATATATATATATATATATATATATATATATATACTTTAGCTATACACTTTAGCTATTCACTTTAATTGCTATCAAACCAGACCAAAAGTCAGAATAACCTTTCGTGCAGTTTACATGTTGCCTATGAGGCATCTACTGAAAATTGCAGTAGAATTTCACCCCCCAGTCCAGTCTCCATACTCACCAGTTCCAGGATCTGGCACTATTCAAATTCAACTTCAGACAGACCGGGGTCTCTCTGCAGCTGCATCCCCAATCTGCATCTGCAATCCTCACTGACAAACCTGTGGCCCATGTTTGGCTGCTGGTGGCATCTCTTGCATCCTGTGTGCCTGCCGCACCCCCCCTTAACTGAATGGATGACCTGGCCACATACCATAGAGAGGTACAGGGGGTGTCACGTGCCGATCTTGAGAGAGACCAAAAAGCTTGAACCATATCTGCCCCACAGGAACTCAATGACCAATGAGATGCCCCAGAGTACGGAACAAAAATGGGATAATAAAAATCCTGGGTTTTGGTTCTCATTAAAATGACTATTTAGGCTCCAGAGCGTTAGCAGTCTAAGTTCTACCTTTAGCTTTCAGATCATGCCTCCATTACCTATTCAAAAGGGGTCCCAGACACTCAGCTCAGCTAAAACATCCCTCTAATATTTAAAAAACATTGTTCTTCCCCTGTAGAATAATGATGAACCAGGGCAGGGACTATCTCCTTCAGAAACCCTCTGGTCAGATATTCCACAGTATTTGGCATTGGGTACTTCCAAATGCCGAATACAATTCAAGACTCTGGGAGGGAAAATGTACTGCAAAAGTATCCTTACCCTACAATGCTGTAGGGTCAGCCAATCTGAAACAGCAAGATCTACTTTTGGCCCCAATCCGAAGCCCATCACTGCTGTAAAATAGGTTCAGAGAACCATCGGGACATCAGGATCATTTAGATAACCCCTTATAGCAACTATTTGTCCAGCATTGGCTATAGATTGCACAAACTCCAGACTTATTTACTTTTTAATATTTTTCTCTGATCAGAGCTTTATTCTTTCTTTTATGTTTTCTATGTTTATAGAGATGCTCAGTTCTAGTTTATATTGTTCCCTGGAAGAATTATAAGGAGCTGAAAAACGTCTCTTGCCGCTAATGAAAAACACCCGAGGGTGGTGCCACCAGATGACAAAGCCACAAAGCATTTAAGAACTGCATTTGGTCACATGTTCTCTGTCAAATAAAAGTAATAAAAAATAAAATAGTTGCTGTTTAAGCATGGTAGAGTTTATTTTACCATTTTCAGTTATTATTATTGAAAATATTATGCATTACTTTCAGCCATGTTAAGAGAAACTATAAAATGAAACCCTATTTGGCTCCATAGACATCGGTTGACTTCCCATGGTACAGAGTGCTGTTCTGGACACTGGTCTATGAGGTCACTGGGGCATCCTTTCTCTTGTGCTTTAATCAATGGTCGAGGCTGTGGAAATATAGCTTCTTCTGTTGCTGGTGCTACTGCTTCAACTAGAAAGATGAAAGATGAGGAGGTTTATAGTACACTAGCTCTGTTCTAGCTTCAGGCCTATCTGAATGGTCAGCGCATCCCAATAACAAGATGTCACCTGCAACAGGGGGCACATGGAGATAGTTGACTTCAAAAGGTTTTGGCCTCAAAAAGACAGCCCAGGCCGCAAAAGGAAACATGAATTCTCACCTAGTTTTTCCACAGCTGATCTGTCTTAGTCCGACAGAATAAAACTTGTGGGGATAAAGGGCCACCCCCGCACCAGTCACAGTGACTGGACACACCTACTACATTTACAACAATGGAGGGGGCATGCCAGACAATCAATCTAGTGGAACACCCATTGAACTCCTGCAGCCTCCTGTATTTGAAGTTAGGTGCTGCACTTCCAGCTTCTGGCCTGTAGGTGTATGTGATGTCAGATGGAGCTACCAGGTATTGTCCATGGGTGTCTTAGTTGAGCGTCATACAAAATCAAGAAAGTAGTTCACTTCAGATTCCAGCATTGGCAGTATACAAAGTAATACAATATGTAGCCATTGGGGAAGAATCCAATAACATATAAATGTAATAAGTCACTTTAAAATCAGTGATAACAGCTCACCAAGATAAAAATTCATCACAACCAGTAAAATAATGATAAAAATCCTCTATAGGTGACATGCCCTTATTCATGATACAAATGCCATATAATATGTCATGGCTTAAAGTGCACCTATACTCAGAGGGAAGTATATGTGGTCACCTTCTATCCCCAGCCATGACCCAAAATATTTTCCTAAAATTCATAACAACACGAACTGGATGCAGTCAGCCATATTGCTCCCTGGCTGAGAAGCCCCCACCCCCAGCGATGATGCAATCAGAGTTAGGGTTGCCACCTGGGGGGTATCTTTTTTTTTTCTTTAACTTTACTAGCCGCTGGCCTGGCAGTGCCTGTATTTGTTTTTTTACTGGTAATTTGAAGGTATACTTTTCCCATCCAATTTAACATAGGTGGTAATCACCAAATTAATATGAAGAAACTAAATGGGTATTATATAGTGTATTATAGCATCATACAGGTACTGTATCAGTCAGAAAAAGGATACAAGGTGATATCTTCTTGGTACAATATTCAGGGTATCATCAGGAGCGTGCCATACTCACCTCATAGACTACAATAGTAAAACATACTTACCTTTTTCATAACCTATGTTGTTCATGCTGTTGATTTACAACTTACCTATTTACTTGTTATGAGGTGACCAACGCTCCTGATGACACCCTGAATATTGTACCAATACAATACAGTACCTGTAAAATGTATGTGTATGATGCTATAATATACTTTTCCCATCCTCAATCATCAGTGAAAAATAAACATACTGGCCCTGCCAGGCCAGTGGCCAGTAAAGTATAAAAAAAAAAAATACCGGCCAGGTGGCTACCCTAGTTAGATTACACGCAGCTCAGCAATGGGGAAGACTTCAACCTAACTGCAATAATGTGACAGTTTGGTTGTAACTGAATAAATTAGCATATGGCAATCTATTCACCATAATACTACTTCCTGTTGTTTCTTCCTGGTGTTTTTATGGATATTGGACAAAGGCTGAGGTAAAATATGAAACACAGGCTGTTTTGGGGCAAAGGGCTGGGGGTGGAAGGTGACCACATAAACATCCTTTTTGAGTGTAGGTGCACCTTAAATACATATCAAATGCCCAACATGCTGCACTTTGGCCAAACAAAACATCAACGCCCACAAAAGTGCACACGTCCTACTATGGACCTGTTCAGCCGTGCAGCCAGCACATACCACCAAAGAGGCTCACCTGGAGACCTGCACATCACTCAAAGTCCAGAAAGGGATGCATGACTGCCCCAAAGGTGAACTCGCTATACTACGACCTCCCCAGTGCTCGCTCAGCATATAATAAGCAAGTTGGCTATAGAGTAAAGGAGAAGACAATGGTCACCATGACCTTCTAATTTAAGTAAGGGACAAGTAAGACCTGGACCAAACATATAGAATGGATCAGTACACATCCCATCTGAGAGGAAATCATCAGACCCAAAAAGCGACCAGGAAACAATATCATTGCGCACAAGAGCAGCATTTTAATAAAATCATTAGAGATGAGCGAACTTTTGAAAAGTTCGATTCGGCCGATTCGCCGAATTTCACAAAGAAATTTGGGTTCGGCCGAATCGAACTTTTACGAAGTTCCCCATCAAAAACGCCGGCCGGCTCCCACCATGCCGGCATTTTTTTTTTTAATTTCAGGAAAAATTCGATCGGCACGAACCACAAAATATTCGAGTTCGTGCCGAATCGAATATTTCCTGAAATTCGGAGCGAATTCCGGTTCGTCCGAACCGGTTCGCTCATCTCTAAAAATCATGTTAATGCGTTACCCTTGCGTACTGCCTCTATGTGCGTTCTACCAGATTAGTTTATCAAGGGGCCATAAATAGCAAAGCCCAAGAATAATATTAAAGTGATGCCACACCTTTTTACACTTGCACTTGGACTTAGTTAACTTATTGGCCCACTGAGGATGTGACAGCATATATCTTTACCAGTTAAGTCTTGGTAACAGCGACATCTAGTGTCATAAATTTCAACTGCATTAACCCAGACTAAGCTAAGTCTGTTGTATCTGCAACTCCCCTTCTCAACAGCTGAGGCTTTGTCTGTTAGGCTCATCTTCTTTGTAAGCCTCGAGTGTCTTTCAGAGGTGGGGGGCTTGGTATGGATATCTTCTGTCATGTCCTCAGTGGGCAATAGAGTAACTCAAGAAGTCCCTGCTTTTAAAGATCCTTCAGAAGGTGCAACTTCACATGAATGTGCTTGGTTCTTGTGCTAACTCTTTCCATCTGCGCAAGTGCAAGGCATCCTTGATTGTCCTCAAAAATTCTCATTGGTTCCAACTGTGGTTGTCCCAAGTCTGTTAACAGTTGTCCCAGCCATATGACTTGTTGGCCTGCCTGCGCTGCTGCAATGTACTCTGCTTCAGTAGAAAGTGCAACAAAGAGCTGATTTCTGCTAGTCCAACTGATAGCACCGCCTCACAGAAGAAAGAAGTAGCCACTGGTAGATTTTCTATCACTGGTGTCTCTGGTCCAATTGGCATCCACATATCCTTTCAGGATGCTTTCATCACTTGCTGGTAACTTTAGCTTGTAATTTAAGATAATGAATTATTTACTTTACAGCATTCCAGTCCATCTGACTCGGCATTGAAACCTTTCTGCATAGGATATCAATAACTGCTAGAATGTCAGGCCTTGTAGCGGTGTTAGTTAGTAGGCAGTGTAGTATCTAGTCGCTTTATCTCTAATTTCCATACTGCTTTCCTGTACTGAGTGTTAGTTGGTAGTGCAGTATCTTGGCTGCTAATCTTCTTCAGGTAGTTGGTCTCCATGGGAGAATGTACTGGTTTGGCAACTTCTATTCCAAAAGTTACAGTTTTCTTTTGTATTTTGAGCTTTTGGTTCAAAAGAAAGTTGCCATCTCCCTCTTTTATTATTAAGGTTTATTTATGTAGTGCCATCATCTTCCGTAGCGCTTTCCAAGGTATGAATAAAGACAAGTGTTGTGAGCAAAGGAGACAATAAGAAAGAGAGCCCTGCCCTTGCAAGCTTACAGTCTAATTTGTTATGTTTCAAAGATCTTTGGTCTCAAAGTACTGATTCAAGGTTTGCAGTATTTCTGCTTCATCCCCTTCTTGCTCAAAACAAATCAGGATATCATCCATATAATCTGTCTTCCAGTTTCTTTGTGTATAAGCAGTGGTCTGCTTCACTCCTCTGAAAGTCTTCATGAGTAAGCACTTCATTTATTTTCATATTCCATTCTTTAGTGGCTTCCTCTAGTCCGTCTGTTTGCATACTTGGTCTGGCCTTTCCTGCCTTTGAGTGCTTGCTTTGTATGAGAGGCATATAGGTGATTAACCTTTGTTTTCTCTTGTTGAGCATTTTCGTTCTGTGTTTTAGCTTGCTTGTGTCTGCTCTTCAGTACTGGTAGGTTCTGTGCTCATTTCAACTGTTTGCTCAGAAGTTACAGATGGTGGCGGATCAGTGTAAGTTTTTGCCTCTATTCTTACTTCCTCTGTTGTCATCACATTGTCTCTCAGATCTTCAACAAAAGTTATGCTGTTGCTAATGGTAACCTTGTCTGTTTTGGGATTTAACTCTTAACATTGTCATTGTATCCAACAAAGATTCTTTCAAATGCTCTGTTTTGGATTTTGGTGCATTTTCCCTCTGGAATGTAGATGGATGCTTTGCATCCAAAAACTCTTAGCTGTTTTACACTTGATTTCTTATTGTGCGACAGTTCATATGGAGTTTTCTCCACTGTTCTAGAAAAGAGT
The DNA here is from genome assembly GCA_027917425.1 of Gastrophryne carolinensis. Classification (NCBI taxonomy): domain Eukaryota; kingdom Metazoa; phylum Chordata; class Amphibia; order Anura; family Microhylidae; genus Gastrophryne; species Gastrophryne carolinensis. Next base: position 387,716,328 of record CM051237.1, on the reverse strand, counting down.
CTGGTCTGCAAATAAGTGTCATTGCTGCCTCACCCCAATATTTTTGGTAGTCCAGAGTCTGTCAGCATCCATCTGATACATTTGATTCTTTCTTTTAGCTACCCCATTTTTCTCTGGTGTGTAAGGCACTGTATTTTGATGCTCTTTTTATCTATTCTGCTTTCAGTGCATTTGTACTTTGTATCCTGTGAATTCACCTCCACCACTCACAAGTATGAGAGGTTAACTTATTACTTGTCTTTACTACATAGTACTGTCATTCATCAAGAATGTCACTCTTGTGTTGCATTAGGTAAGTGACTGTGAGCCTTTAAAAGTCACTATTTACCTGTTGCTTACAGGTGTAGGTGGGTTTAGGGGACCACATACATCAATGTGAACTAGGTCAAGTGGCCTTGAAGCTCCTTTCTGACTGACTTTAGGAAGTGTTGTTCTTATAGCTTTGGATTTGATTTCAACATTCACACTTAACAGTAACTGGACACGGGGATACTGTTAGATCCTTAGTCAGATTCCTCTTTTGTAGTTCTTGTATGCATTTTGGGTGTCTGTGACCTAAACACATGTGCCACATGTTTACACAGTCATTGTGTTAATGGGTGCATAGTCTCCCCTTTTCCTTCACTGTGTTGAGGTGATACAGATGATCATCCAGCTTGACACTTGCTATCATCCGCTTGCTGCCCAGGATAGAACACTTGTCACCTTGGATTTTTACAGTGAGTCCTTTCAGATACTTCACAGATAAGAGTCTTTCCTAGATTAGGAACATAAAGCTTATCTGTTACTGGTATGGCTAATTTGTGTTCCACATCATTTGGCCCTACAAGGATTCCATTACCATATCCCTCTGCATGTATTTTACTCCCATCTGCAAGGTAATTAGTCTCTTTGTTATTCAGATCAAGTTGTTAAAAGCTTCTATCACTTGTCTTGTGACTGGTTGCTCCTGAGTCAATGCACCAGCCTTGAAATGTATGGTTGCCTGTCACTTTGGCATTCCAGTTCCCTTCACATGGTTCAGAAATTGTGGCTTTGACCTGTTTAGGATAAGAAGTATGCTGTCTCATTTGCTCTGCTTTCCATGTAGTACAGTCTCTATGTGTCCCTGTTTGTGGCATGTAAAGCACATCCTGGTTTCCCTCCTGTATAACCTTTTGTCTGTAGCTTTAAAGTGCTCCAAAACCCAGGATTTTGACTATCCTGGGTTTTGGTCCTTTCCTCTGCGGTGTGAAACCTCCCAGATTGCTGAAGCCAACTCACCTTCCCAGTCCTACGGTGCATGCGTGGATGCTTGTCCAATCCGTCCAGAGCTGCTGACATCTCGTCGTCTAAGCCCTTGTGTAAGGCCAGGGCCCGCGGCTCCAAGTGAGATGGCGGCCGCATCCCCCGCTTCCAAATGCCTGGTGCGGGCACACACCCTGCTAGAAAGATAGCGAGGATGCGCTCACGGATCGCGCATGCGCCGTTGGACTGGCAAACAAGGTAAGTGTATGGGGCAACCTAGGGCGTTTCACACAGCGGGGCATACCAATTTTGGATGCTCCGGGAGGAGGGAATCGATCTACCCGGTAATCTAATAGATTACAGGGCCGATCAGCGTGGGTTTTGGTCCACTTTAAGAGCTGTTCTGGTGTTGGTTTCAGCGGAATCACGCGTAAGCTCCTTTACAAATGCTAGTGTCAGATCTTCTGTCTTCTGTCTCTGGCCTTGTCTCCAGTGCATTGATCACTGCAGTGTATGTATCGGGTAAGTTGCACAGCAACACACAGCACTGTGACTGTCTGGTATATTCTCATCACTTCCAGCAATATAATTGAATATATAATCAACAAAGCAAAAAATAAGGTCAAGAATCAATATGTAGTATGTTAAAATATATTAAAATATTTATGTAAAGAAGCTCTTTTGTTATTGAGCAGTCCTAACAGATAATATCCTATACCTGCATCTTCAGGGTAGCAGATTAAGAAGTGACCTGGATGTGATGGGTCATTTATGTGTGTGTTTTATGGAAACAGCTTTCACTACCTGAAATTTGTTGCTATTGGCAACTACACACCAAATCCTTACACCAAGTTCTACAAGAAGAGTTCCTGTACATACAGAACACTGTTGCTGGGCATGTGTAAGGTTGATTGAGCTCACTGACATCAGAAGCATTCATAGAAGCAGTTCTGTGTACTTCTGTAGATCTTGGTGTTCAGACTTGTACAGTTGTCAAAGACAACAGACTGCAGGTGATAAGAACTGCCTCCATAAAACACACTTTTGCTAACATAAGAAACATTTAAACAATGAATATATAAGCTCAGCACATAAGGGACATCATTTTGGCACAAAAACATATACATGTTATAAATGCCATTGAAAGTGAACTTTCAATTTAACATTACTTTCCTAGGCTGTAATACAAGTTGAGGGTATTGGCCAAATGGCAGAGCAATGCTAAGCTTATGAAAAGTAAAACATTAGCCATATTACAAATAAAGACAGATAGAAGACTTGCTAATGAAGTAACACAGTTTGCACCCCTTTCTATTGCATTCCTCCAGGACCACTGTGGCATGCCAGACTCACTCACAGTGGCAGCACTGAGGGATAGGGTTGGCTGTGTGACCACATTTAGAGTTTGGTTGTGGGCAAATAACAAAGAAAAGAAGGGAACAATTTTAAGCCTTGCTACAGCATCTACAGCACGCTGCGGAAAAGATTTTTGGTGAGCTACTTGTTGCCTTAAAGTGGACCAATCACCAGGATTTTGACTATCCTGGTGATTGGTGCCTGCCCTGGGGACATCCCGATGTAGGATGCCCTCCTGCATGAACCCCCCCAGATCGCTCACTTTCTTTCATCTATTCGCTGTTCCCTGGGCGCATGCACCGGTGCTTGTTCAATAAGCACTTTATGTGATGCAAACTTATGCGCGACATAAAGCCACTAACTAGAACTTCGCGCCGGCATAGGTAATGCCGGGGCCTGCTGTGGTGTGCAAGCCTCGCCTATCTAGCTAAACAACGCACAAATACAGGGAAGCAGGGATGCTGTCCCTGGGCGAAAACAGCGTCCGGGATCAGGTCTGAGTATCGGGGCCCCAGGGGGCGTCACACAGTGGAGCATCTGGTATAGGCTAGGCTAGGAGGCTAGGAGTTGTTTCTTGCCCCAGGGGCATCTCGGTGTGTGAAACATTCCAGATAGCCCAGAATATCTCATCTTTGCCCAGTCCTATGGTGCATGCATTTGCTCTCGTCCACTCAGAGGCATTTGACGTGTATATGTAATGTTTTTTTTGGGGGAGCGCCAGTGGGTGCATCCCCAGCATCTTTGCCCCGCTGTGTGAAACCAAGTACAACTCACCTCTTCCCTGGCCAACAATGCATGCTCAAGCTTTCATTCAATCAGAGCCAAAAAAATGAAACCGCAAGGGAATTGAGGTAAGCATTGTAGCAGAAGTGAGTGAGAAAAAAGTTGAGACGGACACATGAATGAGTTAATTTTGGTGTGCGCATTCGTAAGGTCGGACAGATTTCCGTCTGGACGTTTATTTATAGAAAACGAAATTCAGAATCTAACGGTAAACGTAAATATTTCGATAGAGGCGACGTTGGAATTAGAAAAAAAAAGGAAGCCTACGTTGGTTTATAAGTAACGTAAATGAAAAACGAAAGCTGAAAAATGACATTCTCGTTGGCGGACGCAGCGACGAACACTTAACAGAAAGCTCCCGATGCATGCTTAGAATCACGCGTACACACATATGCAAGCGGAAACAAAACGTAAAAAAAACACAAAAACTAAAAACATTTTATGTCTCTCTGAATCAACCCTAATGTCAGAATACCAGCAAAAGTTTTTAGTTTCCTATGATTTAATTATGTAATTTTGGATATCAATATCAGTGGCTAGTCAGAAAGTACTAAGATTATATTTTATACATTGTCTAACATCGCCATCTTGTGGCTATTTTTGAAGAAGCACTTGATTCTTCAAAATGATGATTCCCCAATAATGTTGTTTTTTCAGCAGCTGTCATTAGGGTTAATTCAGAGATACATACGAATGCACTTTCGCATGTGTCTGTGTATTATTTGCGAATTTTTGCCTTGTTTTTTGGTTGTTACGTTACTTTTTTCATGCGTAAATGCGTTTACGTTAACGTGTATATGCGCATTCGATGGACGGATCTAAATCGGGTATTTTGCGTTATTTCTGATAAGTTACGTTATTGGTATGGGCTTGCGTCTGATTCTGAGACCTGATTGCCGATGGACCTCCGCCCTATATAACGGTTTCATTTCCGCTCTACTTACGGGACCATTTTCCTGTCGAAAATGTTTCGTGGCTATGTGGAAGAGTATGAGCGCCTTCAGCTCAATGGCATAACCTGCATCAGCATGGCCTCATCCATTAATGAATTCATTAGCATAATGACATATGGCCTAATGATTTATATTAAAAACTAATAATAATTCCATCCACAGCTGTGAAACATGTATTTGCAGAACAAAAAATTTCTTCTCTTTTTTTTACAGACACCAAACGGGCGAGATTAGCCCAACTCGCTGCGATGATGTTTTGGCTGGTGGGCAATATACAGGAGCTCAGAGCTTCGATGGGGACCACAGACGAAAAATAATTATCTGGGGCCTGCAATGGCTTTGTATATAGTATTGTATATATATTGTATTGTATATATATATATGTATATATTGTACATATATATATATATAGTATTGTATATATTAAATAAAGTTTTAAAATGTTAATATTTTAAATGTTTTTATAAAAAATAAAAAATGTTCTAAAGAAAAAAAATATTGTTAAATAAAAACATAAACAAAAAAAACAAACAAATTGCAAATACATTTTGCATTTCCTAATATAAAAACCAAAAGATAAAACTTGTTTCTGTCTTATTTTATGGTAAAGAAAAATTCATGAAGGTTTGGTTACAGGAAAACGTTGGAATAACTAAAAAGGAAAGAGCGCAAAATAAAGAAAAATGAAACCGCGATGGAATTGAGGTAAGCATTAAGGGCGCAAAATATAGAAAAATGGAACCGCAAGGGAATTGAGGTAAGCATTGTAGCAGAAGTGAGTGAGAAAAAAGTTGAGACGGACACATGAATCAGTTAATTTTGGTGTGCGCATTCGTAAGGTCGGACAGATTTCCATCTGGACGTTTATTTACAGAAAACGAAATTCAGAATCTAACGGTAAACGTAAATATTTCGTTAGAGGCGACGTTGGAAATAGCAAAAAAATGGAAGCCTACGTTGGTTCATAAGTAACGTAAATGAAAAACGAAAGCTGAAAAATGACATTCTCGTTGGCGGACGCAGCGACGAACACTTAACAGAAAGCTCCCGATGCATGCTTAGAATCACGCGTACACACATATGCAAGCGGAAGCAAAACGTAAAAAAAACAGATCGACACAAAAACGAAAAACATTTTATGTCTCTCTGAACCAACCCTAATGTCAGAATACCAAGCTAAAAGCAGGCATTAGAGTCTCATCACCCTGGCTGATCAAAAACAGCCTTATGGCACCCTCAAAACGTCCTCCAAAAGCAACAGCAGCAGTAGAAAATTACAGAACCGCCTTAGAGGTATGCCTCCCCCCCCAAAAAAAAAAGCCATACTTTTAAGCTGAGCACAGAAGTTTCTTTGAAAAAAAGAAAAAAAAAATTCATACTTTCATACTTTCGAGCTGAGTTCAGAAGTTTCAGAAGTATATTTGAAGAGGCCTCTCTGCACATAGTGGTCTTACAAGCAAACAGCAGAGAACCTAAGTACTATTTAACAAGAGACCCTTGGAGATTATTCAAGAAAATATAGTACAAACCAAAGGTCTTTACACTATGTCTGGCTTATTTTTGACTGTAGAATGAAGCTCATCCTAGCCCAGTATTTGTTTTAAAGGGTTCTGTTCGTTTGCTCGAAGCATCATTCTGATATTGGGTTCTGATTAAAATAAAAAGGATTACTATAGGTTGAATTTAAACATGACCTGAACTTGAGAAAACTGCCATTCACTTTCAATGTCCATTTTCAGTGATTCTGCAGCCAGATGTAAAATTTCACATGCTGCTGAATCAGTCCCTAGGTTTACAATGAAATTGAATGGCCGTTTTCTCTCTTACAAAGTACTAGAGTTTTCTCACCTGGTGCTGAATTGTCCCTATAGTTTTTTGCATTTGCATTGGAGGAAAACAGACTTCGGATGGATAATGCCCTTCTGGTATTAGCAATTCTTAATAGAAAAAATGACATACCAGCAAGGAAAATGCAATGCATGTAAGTCTTCTTATAATGATAAATATATTTGTGTATGATAGTAGATGCTTGGAAAAAACTTCCAGCAGAGGTAGTTGAAAAATCAACAGTCACTGAATTTAAACATGCCTGGGATAAGCACACATCTATCCTAAGATAAAGAGTACATACAGTATACACATAAGGGCAGACTAGATGGACCGTATGGTCTCCTTCTGCCGTCAACCTTCTATGTTTCTATGTTTCTATGATCGTTTTCAATAAACGAGTCCAGAGACACTTGTGGTACTTTATCCCCTTAATATTATTTCATATGAAATCTGGATGACATAGCATAAGTATAAACAATAAATGTCTTAGGCTCCTTGCGCGGCGATCACAATGCGCTCACGATTGCCCCAAAATCGCCAGCAGAAAGCTGCCCATAGTAACCACAATACAGTGAGACGTTTTCAAAAGAGCTACTTGCAATGTTTTGGGGGCGATAGCGCATTTGACAGAATGGCTATCACTTGTACAGTAAATCAGTTGTCAAACCACAATCTCAGTAGTCCTTTCTATTTTAATAAGAATGCCTCAGGTTTACTTTATTTTGCTTGTTTATAGCTATGGCCATTTTGGAGCCTCCTCCCGGGTGCTTGATCAAAACTTGTGCAGTGCACCTTCTCTGATGGGCTAAACTAGCCCTCTGATAATCCCCACCCCAGCAGTGCACGTGCACGCAGCACGGCTCTAGCAGCGATGACAGCGAGTGCTCTGATTCTCCCGCTACCCCGCACCAGCAGCACATGCAAGAGACACGCACATACATATTACAATCTATCTCAGCAATCACAGTGGAGGAACCACGTAGTGTTTCCTCTTTGCCAGCGGCTGACTGTACAGGGGCCTCTATTATGGGTGAAAATCAAAGAATTGTAAGAGAACAAGATAGGTAACCTGATTAGCTATTGCAGCAATCTGGGAGGATGAGAAGGGCACATATTTTATATACATAAAAGTATGAATAAACAAATGCAATAGTATTACCAAAGTGAAGTTTTGAGGGGGTGTTTCCACCTAAATCAGAAACAACTAGGTATCATTGCTTCTGACTAATTAGGCCGCAAAAATTGTTGGAATCTTTAATCTTGCTGTCTGAGGGATTTCTCCTCTCAGGTAGCGTTATACAGATTGGTCAGTGTTGATTACACTATTGGCCCTGTATTCTGAGTTCTTTGAACTGGTTTGTGGTGTATGATTCCTTGTTCAGGGTGAGTTGAGTTTCAAGCGGGTTGGAGCAATGTGGTTGGTGGAACCTAGATGGTTTAGAGGTTGTGGGTCGGCGCTGAAATGAAATAAGCGGTGCTCCTGAGGTCCAGGTAGGCGGTGTGAGTTGAGGTAGATGATTGTTTTGGATGGATGGAGATGATTATGTCATCAGAAAGGGTTCTGGTGGTTAGTGCAGATTAATTAGTTGAGGTCTGCTTTAATGTTCTGATTTTTAGATGTGTTGTGAGGCTTGTAACCGTTGTGAGGGAAATGTGAAAACTTGTAATTGAAGGTAAAACAAATATAAGGAGATTGTATGACTTACAGTTTTGGTAAGTTGATTAAAATTGATGCAACAATTAGTACAGTATATGCTCTGTGTTTTTTATTCCCCGCCACAGCCTGAATTGCAGTTTCAGTAAGTTGATCAAAATTGCTAGTAAAAATAGTACAGTTGATGCTCGGTGATAGTTACTCACCACCACAGGCTGGATGGGCTGTGGTATTAGTTGTAGTGCAGAGGGTGCAGGTGAAAAAATGGAAAAGCCGGTTATTGCAAAGGGGGCAGGCAGGAGCAGTGCTGAGGTTTCCTCTGGGCTGGAGAAGTGTAGAGGACGTTGGTCTGGATGCCTTGGGTAGTCAGATCTGAGCTGGCGACCGTAGGTAAGTTGGTGGGCAGGCGGAGAGGAGAGCCAGTTCATGGCTTGGTTTAAAATTGAAGTAGCAAAGTTCTTGCCTGATTTAAGTCTTTGAAAAGCTTTTGTAAAATCAATAGAAAATCGGTTCACTGACGGCCGTTTCGTCTATGACGCTGTCAAGGTGATCGGGGGCGGGTTAGGCTACTGGGAGAAGTAGTTTCAGTCAGTAGTTTTTTCAGAGCGTGTGTGCGCTAGATACATTGTAATTGGTTGGTTACTTTCTGTTAACTAGGCGTACTGCCAAGGTTGTAAAAAGATACAAAAGTAACATTTGGGCTAGGTGATTGACATTTTGCGTTTTTTTTCCTAGCCTGAGCTGAGTAGGCTTTAGTATAACACTTTGTAATACATTGGCATGCTGCCAAGGTTTGTTCAAGATACAAATGTAACACTTGGGCTGGGTGATTGACATATTGCGGTTTTCTCTCAGTCTGAGCTCTGGAGGCTCCAGACTGAGGCCTCGATTCAATAAAGGTAGAAAAAAATTCTCATGGTAGTAAAAGATTCAATTCATGAGAAAAAAGCCTGAGAATGTCACTGTTACTGAATCACTAGATAAAAAGACAATGAAAGTCAATGGCACTTTTTTACTCCTAAGAAAAGTAGAGAACTGTTTACTCCTTTCTACACTGTAGTAAGAGCTGCCATTGACTTTCATTGTCTTTTTATCTAGTGATTCAGTAACAGTGACATTCTCAGGCTTTTTTCTCATGAATTTTTTACTACCATGAGAATTTTTTTCTACCTTTATTGAATGGAGGCCTGATACTTTGTAATGAGTTGGCGTGCTGCCCAGACTTGTGTTTTTTACAGTTGTAACAAGTTGGCTGGGTGATTTGCATTTATGAGGTTTTCTCTTGCTTGAGCTGAAGTTTAGAAAAGATTTAACCCATCTACATTTCTCCCAGGGAATACAGGTTTTTCCCTCAATTAGGAGCTGCTCAAATTATCTAATTGCGCTTTCCTCAATCCAACTCCTGCATAGTGAGTTAGTGCTCATCTCAAAGTGGGGTGGACGGACCACCTGGGCACTGTGATTAACTGTGAGCTGTGACATTGCCCAGACCCCTGCACCATGCATCTCCTCCCCCCTGGCCCCCTGCTCTATGTGTGTCTTTCTCCCTTGCCCCACATCACCTTGCCCCAGACAGTGCCTATGGGCCCCGCATAGAAGCCAAATTAGGCCCCTGGTTCTACACCACCTGGCCCCACACACCAGCATAATGGGGCCCCTGTCCCCACATCACCTGACACCATACAGTGGCTTAATGGTGTCCCTGCCTCCACACTACCTGGTTCCACACAGTGACCCCTGGCAGCACACCACCTAGTCCCATTCAGCAGCCTAACAGGACCCATTCCCTCTGAGTAGCTTAACATGGCCCCACACAGTAGCATACATGGTTCACTGGTCCCACACAGTAGTTAAATATTTTACTCTAACACATAACAGTATTTTAAAATTTCAGTCTAGATCATTAGGGAAATCATCAACCTTTTTATGTGATACTCATGTATGTGAGTGGTTTGGTTACTGGTCTGGGGGGGTATCAATAGAGAGGGTTGCACGATGGTGGGCCACAGTCCATGGTTTGTAGTCCACATAGGATTGTAGTTATGCCACTGGCACAAGGAGTAAATTTACTCACAGGCGCATGATTCACAGACACATGTCCAACAATTCCGCATGTGCATGAACTATGCACCAAAGACATGAGTGTAATTTCATGTGCCATTTTACAACTCATGTAACCATTTAACAGAGTCATTGTATTCGATTTAAAAAATATTTAATTGAAAAAGCTGTGCCGCAATTGCTGGCATGTTTTGACAGGCAGTATAATTTATTTATTTTTTAAATCCATTTTACTAACTTTATTAAAAAAATGTGTACCTACCCCCCCCCCCCCCCCCAGGAGCCAACTTTCTCAGGCACCAAGAATAGAGGATGGTAACCCTGGACTCAGAGGCAGCCTGGCAGATTCTGGAATCTATTCCAGATTTTATGCCCTTTTGGTATGGGTTTGGTGCTTTTTGGTGAAAAATTAGGCTAGTGGGGTTTCTGATAGATGCTCTGTTGGCATCTCAGCTAAGGATAATGACAAATGCTTTAGAAAATGATTTTATACAGCGAGATGTGACATTTCCCAGGAAACCCCCCCAGGATCTTCCAAAAGGTCTGCTCCCCCAGCTGCTCATCTCAGTCCCTTGGTTGGGAGGCAAGACGGCGGCAGGGGGACTATAAATGTGCGGGCATCAGTATTTGACGTCGGGCACTTCCTAAAGAAGATGGCGGAGGGGCACCAAAGTGCCCTGAAGAATGAAAGGAAACTTGGTGCGGGAAGTGGAACACCACACCAGACTGGAGAAAGACTGCACCTGGTGGGGCACAGAAGAAAGAAGACACGGACCAGAAGGTAGTGAAATTTAGAATATTAAATGCATTTGAATTGTGTCTTTCTTTTGCTCTATAAATGTGGTGCACTGATAAGGTTCCCGAAGCCCCTATACTAGTTTACAGTGTAGGGTGCTGCCATGTCACCTGGCGGCACTGGCGGTTGATTACCCATGGCACCCCAAACCATACCCGCAAAGCCCCCGATCTCAGAGCTCTAGGTTACAAGAATTTATGCCTGGTGCCCGGGCTAGTTGGCTATGGTCATTTTTCTGTTCCCAAGAATCGTAAAGTCTCTTACAATCCATATTGCACTGTATATAGTACACTAGCCAACCCAGGCTGTGTAGTTTGAGCAAGCATGGCTGACTCCTTGGTTTTAAAGAGACAGGCTTGGCCTGAACTAGTTTTGCGTGTGTATATACATGTTAATTAAGCCAGCTAAGATACCTGTTGATTTGAGACCAGCCAATCAGAGAACACGTGCTAGTTTGAACGAAAAAAAGGAGACAGCAGACTTTCTGGGAGCATCAAATGGATGGTGATGAGGCTTTCTCTGAAATAAAGGAGACCTACTTTGATAGAATGATTTGAACCTGGCAGTAATCTTGTGAAGGACTTGGAGTTTAGATGAGGCCTGCTGACTTTCCTTAGACCACTTAACCCAAAGTGTAGCCTGTTGCACCCTTTATTATGTTTTGTGAGGCTTTCCTGGGTGGAGCAGAGCCTGGAGCCTGTGTTGTACATTTAACAACTAAGGTATAAATACGTCTTTAAAGTGCATTTTTAGTATTTCCTTGGAAGTTACTGATATATGAACTTATTCAACCAATCGAGGTGCAATTAGCGTTGAGATGTTTGACCATTTTAAGTGCCTTATACATTTAAGGGCTGCAACTATACTCATAGATTTAAAAAACAGTGCATCCTAGCATTACGCATTGTCATTCTGGCAATTTTCAAAAAAGCATGTCAGTTAGTGAAGTCAGCATTTGCTTTGAGCAGGAGGAAAATTAAAACTCATAAAAGCCTGATTGGGCACAATTCCCCCCCCACCCCCCGGGCAAAACACTCCATGATACACACAATTTACATTTTTCAGTACATTTCTGTATGAGATCTTGCTTGTTGCTGAAATGTACTAAAATAATGACTCACAAAAAAAAGGTATGCTTAATCAGGAGTGAGGGAAAATGTGAGTAACCAGGTTTTACTTTGCGCAAATGAACTGGCTCATGGTGCTAAATTGACCTTATAGAGTTAAAACCAATATTCACCTCTTCTTCTTTGCAGCAGCCATAGGGTCTTGTTCTTTAAAACCCATAATACTGCAACAGTTTTACTTGTCCCGGCAGACATGTACTGAGCACACTGAGGTAGTTTTTAGCAACGCTCTGTTAAAGTAAATGAAGTGGCACAGAAAAATATAAGATTGCTGAGTCACAATGGTCTTCCTCCAAGCTTTCTCAAGGCGCGCTAAGGATTGTCAATACAGTCCCTTTTAAGTGAAATTTTAAGTCCTCAGTTTAACTATCAATGAATATAATTAGAGATGAGCGAACCGGTTCGGACGAACCGGAATTCGCTCCGAATTTCAGGAAATATTCGATTCGGCACGAACCCGAATATTTTGTGGTTCGTGCCGATCGAATTTTTCCTGAAATTAAAAAAAAAAAAAAAAAAAAAAAAGCCGGCATGGTGACAGCGGAGCCGGCCGGCGGGCCGGGAAAGCCGGCCGGCCCGCTCCCACCATGCCGGCATTTAAAAAAAAAAAAAAAAAAAAAAAAAAAAAAAGCATTTTTGCCGGCATGGTGGGAGCGGGCCGGCCGGTTCCGCGCTGACAGCGGAACCGGCCGGCGGGCCGGTAAAGCCGGCCGCCCGCTCCCACCATGCCGGCATTTAAAAAACAAACAAAAAAAAAAAAGCATTTTTGCCGGCATGGTGGGAGCGGGCCGGCCAGCCCGCTCTCACCATGCCGGCATTTAAAAAAAAAGCAAACACTTACCTGCAGGTCCGGAGCGTGGAGGCCGGCGCCGCTCTCAGCTGTCATCTGAGGGCGGCCCGCTGCCACCATGCCGGCAAAAATGCTTTTTTTTTTTTTTTTTTAAATGCCGGCATGGTGGGAGCGGCCCAGCCGGCTTTACCGGCCCGCCGGCCGGCTCCGCTGTCAGCGGGCCAGCTTTGCCGGGCCGGCCCGCTCCCACCATGCCGGCATTTTTGATGGGGAACTTTTTTGATGGCGAACCCGAATTTCTTTGTGAAATTCGGCGAATCGGCCGAATCGAACTTTTCAAAAGTGGTGTCAATGTGTGGCCCAAACGCTCCCACAGGAAAGTGTGTGGACAGTTTATGGAAAATCCGGGCACCTCCAGTACGCATGCGATGTGACCTCCCCCAGAGAGTGACCAGGGATGGCCTGGGGTCATCCCTCTTTATACCTCTCACCCCCTCACTGTGGGGCAGACTGTTCCCTCCCTCTGTTGGGGACCCTTCTCTAATATCTAAAAACAGTTAGGAGTTATAACTTTGGGAAATGGGGTCATATCGCTCTGGATATGGCACCAGATGATTGGGCTGGATTCCGGGCATCCAATGAGCTCACAGATGAAGTGACCCCCCCTAGGTCAGAACCTAAGATCTCCATCTCTTTGGGTTCCAGTGGCTGCATGGCACTGAGAAACTTATGTTTGCATGGGGTTTTGTGGGGCTGGTCTGGTTCAGTATTCGGCTTGATGCTGGGACACACAATGGCCCAGCTATGGTCTGATTTGTGTCAGAGCTGGATGTCTGAGGCATGGTGTTTGATGAGAGGGAGCTCTTTCCAGGGTCACCTCTACTTCAGACTCAGTGGGGCCTTTTTAGCCCAGAGGTGTGAGAGAATCAGCAGGGGGTCTGTGATCTTAGCTTGGCTAAACTCACAGATGCTAATTCACCTTTCTGGATAGATTAGGTCCAGTGAGAAACTATATGGGGGAACTCCAGACTTCCCCCATTTTTCAGGCATTTTTACACAATTAAACTGGAATTTTCCTCCACAATAATCAATCTGATAAATTTGGAAACAGGGAGACAACACATTTTGAATTTTGACTGTGGGGAACTCTGGAACCTAACACAAATATCCATTTACATTCCTTACTCAACATTCTTTTGTGTATATCTACCCCCCCCCCGGAACTTGTTCGATCTGTTCATTAAGCTGGACCTCTAAAACTGTTGTTAACCCCTGATGTACTGCTCTCTAATGTTTAGAGAATTGTGATATTTATCCTGTGGGATTGCTCTCATTCTAATGCCGCCCAGGTGTTCATATATTCTTTTTTTCACGGGTCTACCTGTGCATCCTACATACTATAAACCACAAATGGAGCAGGTTACTTTAAACCCACTACCAAGTTCAGGAAGGAAGTATCTTAGCACCACCCTTTGGCCTTACATTTGGTAGGGTTGTATACTATGGATGCGCAACCGACCTTGGACAACCAGTACATATAAAACCAAAGGTGATGGGAACTGCTACTTCCGGGTCATCAGCTACACCTGAACAGAAACTAGAACTCTTTCTCCACTCTCAGTGAATATATTAACATGCTAACTTTATTAATTACACACCTAACTTTCCATCCCACGTTGACCAGTAGTATAGTAGTATAGTATATAGTAAATTTTCCCCCCTTAGGCTATTTGCACCCCTTTATTTGCACTGCGTTGGGTGAAGCAGTCATAACGCAAGGGAAATGCTGCCCATTATTTTTAATGGGACAGTTCACAAATATATGCAGGGTATATATGTGAACTGACTCAATAAAAATTATGGGCAGCATTTACCCTCGCCTGTGACTGCGCTGTCCAACTCATCACAAGCGGAGAGGTGTCAATAGAGCCTTAATCATATAAAGCCACCACTCACCTTAATCCGTTATCAGTGTTTACATTTAAATGCTTATATTGTAGCAAGGACTTGCTACTCTAAAGGTCCCAATACATGGGGTGACTATTGGTTGATTTGTTGTTCTGGGTAGTTTTTCCTTGCATTGAGCAATAAGTGACTTAGCACTAAGGAAAAATTGCTGAGAACAGAAAATTAACGCCCAGCATGTGTAGTAGCACAGTACAAAACAATACACCAGACCATGGTTGTTTTACAAGCATTTGGAATTTATTAAGGGAAGGGTATAGGGAGGTAAAGGGAGCCAACAGGGCCCCAAACAAAAGGAGGCTCTGGTATATGGTGTCCCGGGGATCCTCCCTACTGTGGATATCCCGGGGTCTTCCTCCAGACTGCAGTTGGTGTGTAGAGTATAGGGATCCTGGATAGACAGAACAGGGAAGGAACTGTTAGGATAGGTGGGAGGTTGGAACCTAAGGTATGTATTGGTCTCCTCCTGGCATTCTCCTTCTAAGGTAAATACAGAGGTTAATCACTAGGCCCATAGGGGTTGGTATGCCCAGGTACAGAGCACTGGGGTGTCTTGGTCCCTGTCCTGGTCCTCTCCCTCACCAGCTGGAGGCTCCCAGGGGTGGTCCAGGGTCTTCTCGGCGTCTCGGGGTCACAGCAGTCCCTCTTCTAAAAAAACAAAAAGTAAAGTACAGGTTAGCAAGCAGCAGACAAACACTACTATATCCTAAACCCAAACCCAAGGGAGACAAACAAATTCACCTACCCTTCGTGCTAACATACACAAAGCAGCACACACAGATCAGACAATCAATACAAAAGCACTGGCACATATTAAAAGACTACCCGGACTTGACAGACATAATCCAGAAGGAGCTGAAATTGGTCTTCAGGAGAGCCAGATAAATAATGGACTCGCCGGTTAAGAGCCACTACACCAGCCAAACAAAAAGGGAATGCTGTAAAATTAAGGGCCTCTACAGATGTGAAGGATGCAAACAGTGCAGATATATAAAACAGGGAAAGGAGACTGTACTTCCGGATGGCACAAAACTTACAGCTAAACACTTCTCTAACTGTAATTCCACAAATATAATAATTTATATGCTGGCATACCCATGCAAACACTTTTACGTGAGCAAGACAAACAGAAGACTAAAAAATAGAATATATGAACATATACGAGACATACAAAACAAAAGTCTCACAACACCGGTGTTTTTATAAACATGAATCCAACCCAAAAGATATGTTTTTCAAGTATTAGACACATGACAAAATATATTTAGTTAGGGGTTACCTAAGAAATGGCTAAATCAAAAATTAATTTGTTGTTCTTGGGGATTGGTCCATAGTCAAGCTATATTGATACACTACTAATTCCGGGTTTAGGCGTCCCCCGGTCTATTAATATGAGCTTTTGACTATGACCACACTTTTTGTATAAAATAAGTATTTATTTATATACACTTTTTATACATAATACACATTTAAATAAATATATTTAACCATTATTTCATGTTAATACATTCATCATTGCAAATCTCAATAGCGCATGTACAGATCAATTAAGTTCTGCTAATATTATTGCACCTTCCCTTCTTTCTTATGTAATCAATTTTTTTGTAGAATGTCTTTTTAGTGGGCAAACATGTTTCGCCAATTATTCCGGCTTTATCAATGCCCTTATATAGAAGAGAGAGTGGTGAAAAATACATATTAGGTTTCTGATCAATAATACATAAACAAGTATACATACATTGATGTTAAAAACATTTTTTAGTGATATACCTCATAGGAAATTCTATTGTTGCATATTCAAATAATATTCATTGTTGTTGTCGTAGCATGTACTTTCAATATACACATAAGGATTTTATATCCCTGAGAAAAATGTTGTGACTCAACAGTTGCTGGTCCTTTAAGAGAAACCATATAATATTAAGAGCTTCCTCAATCATCTTATATTTATATTATTGGTGTATAATCGGTTTGTATGGGAAAGATATATTTGAAGTATTTAAATTGTTACCTTATATGGGTTGGTTAGAGCGCTCCCAAAGGAAATTGGAGCACTTTTTTGAATTTTCTCCTAGGGGGCACTATAAAGAATCGACAAGAAATATAAACCGATATTAATGTAATGCATCCGCATAGCTCATTACAAGACATAGTTGCTATGATATGTCATTAATATATGGGAGTGAGTTTGATGAACATAGTTTACTTTGAACTGGATGCGCTATGCTCTCTACGCAGTTGTGGCGCAGGAAGCGAAAGCCCCCCCCCCTCCGGGATTCGCCCGCCGTCTACACCAGGCTCCACTGTCCCTGCCGGGCTCAATGCTCGTCGGTCTAGGGGCTGACGCTGCGCCACTCCGGTGACGCTTTTTATGCCGTCCGGGGTCTGCAGCGCACCGCGCCATCGGCTTTATGTCGGAAATTACGCGATGCTCCAGGCCCCAAAACGCAAAACTTGCCCATCCGGGTTCATACCCGGATGTGACTTCACGCGTCACAGGCCAGCAACGCTGGTTTGTTGTGATCTCTCTATACGGCTCCATTTTGTTGCACTGTTGTTGTACAGTTCACACAAAATAACCGCATAGCGAGCACAACTGTACGTAAACACTGTGAATTTTATTAAAATAAAGTATCCAGTGAGTGATTCAAGGTACTTTAAAATCCAAAACCCCCCTTCAACTAGAGTCCCAGACTAGAACAGAGTGGAGGGAACAATGGATTTTACCCCCCTTTTCCTATAAAGTACAGGTTAGTCCAGAGTGGAGCAGGAGACCAGAGTCTGGTTCCTCCTTCCCCTCTTAGTTCTCACTGACCCAGAGTTAGGGGTTGCCTCCTCAGATCCTCCTCTTGACATGATATACCAGGCTGCTGCTGACCAGGGTTAGCGGTTACCAGCGGTAGCGGGGGCCTCCATGTCCTCCGTCTGGCCTGCACTCTAAATGCATATCTTTCTGGTGGGCGTCCCACAGAGCATGCACCCAATGGACTGCTAAAGAATAGCACCATCTCAAAAGGGGGATGGCTTGGGTGGGTCCCACTCTTCCTCCTGGAGTTCTGCAGCCTCTCAGTCCCAGACCATTAGTATAAAAGGTCCTGGCGGAATGGCAGAAACGCGAGGTGTGACTATGGATGAAGGCTGGTGAACCAACTCTGAAAGAAGCCATCCTAGGACGGACATGAGCTGAGACTGGAACCCTGGCTGAGGGTGAATGTGAAGATGAGAGCCTGTCTGTCCAATGTACCCTGGTGAAGCAGCTGGTAGGTCTCTGGCCTCCTCCCTGTACTGCCGTCACCCCTGTGGGTCATTGCCCACAGGACCCAAAGTGTTAAAGATTCTGTTCCTGGTAGAGTCCCAAGGGATAGACTAAGTCCCTGTGCTTGGTTAAAACATTTATAGGAACACCTTCAACTTCCCAAGGTGCTGAGTTCCCCCACTCTGCTAGGATCCATGTGCGATGCACCTTCACTGATTCTAATGCCCCACTCCTTGTGTAGTTGTCCAGGCCTGTCTCTGTTCTTGGAGGAAAAAAAGTGAAAAGCCCCAGGGAGAAGTCTTGAAGTTGGGTGGTCCCTACTTTCCCCAACCCACTTTACTATCTGCTTTGATTTAGTAAAGTTAACCTGGAAGTTACTACTGATGTCTAATCTGAACTGTGCCTGTGAAACAAGTGTACTTGCGTCCTCTGACTGAGAGGGGCACTAGAGTATCTAGCCCTTATGCTAAGAACTGTGTGCTTGTAACCGTTATTTGGATAAACTTTGATTAAGCTGTTGAGTCCATGTGTTTAAGAGGCATCATACACCAACATGTATCCGTACCATCCCATATAGATTTTTCTGCTCGCAACACAAGCCCTTGCCCTCCTCAGACCCTCCTTCATGTCTCTGCCAGCCGCGATTTCTCACATATTTGGCTGCAGCTTTTGAATTCTCGAATTCTCTCATCTCCACAGGGCTTCTGGGTCACCTGATCAGTGTATGGCACGTCATGCGCTTGTCAGGTGACCCATCAACATTCAGCTGATAATCGCCCCATGTAAAGCCACCTTTATAATTTGAAGTTTCAAGATGTTATAACTTTAATATATTATGTCATATTATGTTATGTACTGTTGTGTATCTCACTCATGAGGGTATAATATGGCCCGAGGAGATTGAATTGGTAGGGCCGGTGCTTGGCCCAGATATCATAGGCAACTGCCTGGGGCCTTTAGGCCCTACAGGGGCCCCAGGATATGTCTACACTCCCCTATTTTCAGGAGGCACTGGAGCTGCTATTGGGGCCCCAGTGCTCACAGATGGGCCCCCACCCAGAGTGCCGAGGACCCCCGTTGCTCCCTCTACTTTTGAATTTCAGTGAGCACAGGGAGCGTGCAAGTAGCTGTCTGGGAGGGAATGACGTCACTCCTAGCATCGCGGGCCCCACAAGTGAAGTGGGTGGAGCATCGGTTGGCTGAGTTGCTGGAGAGCCAGAGAAGGCAAGTGTTTTTATTAATGTATTTTCTGTCGACTGGAGGCAGAGTGGGGATGGGCAACTAGCTTGTTCCTTCCAAAGCAGTATTGTATGGCTCCTCAGCTTGTATTGGAGACAGTGGATACAGAGGCGATGTGACAGGCAGGAATGGGGGGAAAAAATTGCAAGAGGGGAGGGTGGGTGTGTAGAGGGAGGCAGGTGACTCCAGATGAGTGAATGGGGATGGGAAGTGGCATATGAGGTGGAAAGTGCTAGGGGTTTAATGAGAGATAAAAGGGAAATATGTGCAGCATTGAACAAGGCTACAGAGTGTAGGGAGGTTCAGTTAAGCTGGCAAGGTGTTAGGAACATAGGTATTTGTGATGTAGATAGAAAAAAGAATGGTGTTCATGACACCAAACCAGTTTCCTCAGCTCAGCTTTGGTTTGCCCTAATCCTTACATCCACAACCTGCTTCATCTAAACCATAGCCTGACCCCAGCCCAACTCATCTGTATCCCCACTATCCAGCCTGGTAAGTGAATATTTACAGCTTAAGATGTTGCTATTCAGTAAGAATGATGTGTCCTTGATATGATTTGTTAAAGCAGAACAAAACCCGGGATTTTACCTATCCCAGGATTTGTTCCCTGCCTGGGGGACTGGAGGTATGATCTGGCCTGTTACACCCGAAGTTATACTATAGATCAACATTTAACCATGAAATCTAGATATTTCCATATAATGTATGACATCAGTAATTTCCTAAGTGACATTTTTCTTTACAATTTCAATATACCAATTTTCCAGATCATGATTTTGATTTTTGGTTTTGCCCAGTGATCCTGTAATTCCTTAGACCACAGATGGTCAACCTTTGGCCCGGGGCTACATGTGGCCCTTTGAGCCTTTTGATGTGGCCCATCACCTGCTGTGGAAAGTAGAAGGAGTAACAAGACATGTAAAAGGTAGTGAAATAGTAATATAGGAGGGGCACACTGGCAAATAGAGGTGGAAACAACTGGCATCCCGATTGTTGTAAAAAATCTTCATTATGCTATTCAGAATTAAAAAAATCAAAACCTACTGATTGTGGCCTGTGACCAGGTTCCAAATCATTTAAGTGGCCCATGCTCGTCAAAAGGTTGAGCACCCCTGTCTTAGACTATCCACATTACAGAAAAATGGGATGCAAGAAGAAGTCGTGTATGTGAAAATAACTATTTTTAATTCAGATAAATGAAATGGACACTTTAATCTGCTTTCAAACCAGGGGTTGAGAAAAAGCAATTCCAAGCATTAGGAGGTAGCAATCTTATCTTCACGTCATAGAGGTATGTAGAATACTGTGATTGCCACATGTTGGAATGTCAAGACATGTTTTGTAATTAAAATAAAGCCTCTTTAACATCAACTGAGCATCCCATTTTTAAATTGCTTCAACAGAAACTTTACTTTTATAACCTGACATAATTACTATCTGATATTGTGTTGCCACTGGTGTGATATAAAAAAGCCAATAAAAAATCTAAGAGATAGACTTGGACACTCCGTACAACATTTGCATGATAATATCATGCCGTAACCTTGAAAAGGACATGTCTGTGATAGGCAAGCGGGTTGAGTGGTGGGAGGTAATAAAAAATTGTCTCACAAAATAGACTCCTAAATAACCTTTTAACACTTTAATCAAATAATTAGCATTCAGAGCCCGTAGGGTGCCTGCAACTCCGCCTAACCACAGAAATAATTTAATTGAAGCAAAAAATGCTTTTCATTTCTAAAATGTAATTGTATCCTCTGGCGTAGGAAAAGACTGAGAACAGATCTTCTTTCCATGTTTGTAATATTAAAGAATATTAATATAATTAAAGAAGAGTCATTGAACAGTGAGCTTTAGGTTTTTAATTATTTAGCAGGTGTATTGCTGTCGGCTATGAAAACTCAAGAAGATTGTCCTATTACTTGAATTTTTAGAGTTTTGTTTTCATCAGAACACTGCGTTTTCTTGCAATACAATGTATGATTTGTATTAATGAGAGCAGGTGATATTCAGCCATTTTTTGAATCATGCTGGTAACACTGATTATTCATATGCATGATCAATGTTCCAGGGGTATTTCAATTAGATTTCAGGGGCCATTGCAATTTTTAAAATAAAAAGCAAAATTAAATAATAAGAAAATTTCCTGCGCCTGATTGCTTTGTATGATGAAAAGTTCTGCTGGTGGTCTGTAAATAACAAGGCCCTATGAGGTGTTCATAGAGGTATATCTGAAGTGTGCTTAGATACTGAATATATTGCTGCTTTTAAAATATCTAGAACAAAAAAGATTTTTTTAAAACTTGTTTTTTTGTGTGTAGAGCTGAAATTGCACAAGCCATTAAACCAGACCAACACCGTTACAAGTAAAACAATTCTCATATGCATCCCTCTTCAGGGCAACAGATTGCTGCACATAAAATTTAATTTACCTTTTTGCAACTCCTGTCATGGTCAATTTACCAATAAAATTCTCTGAGGAGCTTCAAGATGGCCCCTACCAGGGGAAAATCGATGAGGAGCCTTTTCAGCTTTGTGTGGATGAAGGAGCAAATGTAATTGCTGACAATGATTCCATATTCCAGATTATGTACTTTTTTGTATGCAGAATATGGTCCCTCATTCTCATTTTGTCCTTTACTGTTCTACATTTTAACTTTATTGTTTTTTATAGATTATTGTTCTTTAATCGCATTGTAGTAGGCAGGTTGTCACCTAGAGGTATGTGATAGGAACAGGGGTAAACCTAAGAAGGAGGGTCCCCAGGTCTGGATCCCTCCACCCGACAAGAAGGGCAGTGAAGTATAAGAACTTCCTTTGTAAAAAAAAATGAATAAATAATTTTTTTTGTCATGGACACCCCACTATAAGTACATATATACAACAAAAAGGGATCACAGATGCACACCATATGCTTAAAAATATGTAAAACATGAACTGTTCCTAGGTTTAAAGAAGATGAAATAGAATTGGGACATTCAGATACATAAAGGCGATCACTATGACAAAATTGTAACACTTTGCACAGTATCTTATACAGGCAGCAGTGTGTGTGACATGTGGAACAAGATGCATGTAAATGAATGTAACAAAAATAAAGATACATCATATGTACAAGATCCACTTGGAAAGCTGCCAGCAGATTAGTTTGATACAAGTGACTCACTGATTCAGATTTTATACAATGTACAGCTCCAAATTCACACTGCAGGAAAACTACTTGTAAATATAATATCTAAGAAAGAAAAGACTCTATATATTTATTTACAACTGCATGATCTGACCCTATCAGGGTTAAATAGGGGCCGATATACAGGGATAGGTTAATGCAGGTATAGGCTACCTATTCACATAGGTTAAAGAAAGTTGACAAAGTAGATGGAAAAAACTTTGAGCTTCAGTCGGGCTGCAATGAATAAATGTTTCTTGATTGTCATAGAGGATTCTAACCACAAATATATATAATATTAGGGTGATCTCTAGGAGTCCTCTAAATTTCAATTATTGGCTGTATCGGCAGATTAATCTTTCTTAGCAGCCCTGATAGGATCAGGAACAAGAGAGAGTATCCTTTTATATTTATGATCAATATTGCATTCCTAGGTCTAGTGTACCGTATATACTCGAGTATAGGTCGACCCGAATATAAGCCGAGGCACCTAATTTTACCACAAAAAACTGGAAAAGTTATTGACTCGAGTATAAGCCTAGGGTGGGAAATGCAGCAGCTACCGGTCAATTTCAAAAATAAAAATAGATACCAATAATGTTTTTGAATACCGTAAAGAGCAAGAAGGAGGGATTGTGGAAAATGTTGGATGTAGAAAAGAGAAGACTGATACAATCTGAAAAGGAGAAAAAAAGGTGTAAAATAAGAAAGAAAGAATGTGGAAAAGGGAAGAAAGAGTAAAAGAGAGAGATGTGTAAAAGTTAATTACTAATAGTTGTAAATGCTTTACCTCTGCAGTGCACGTGTCCCAGCTTTATCAGTGGAAAAGGCAATATATCCCAGTAGCCGTCCCACAGCCGGAGGCTCTCTATGAAGGGACAGGGGCAGTGTGACAGTGTGACTGAGCGGCAGGTGGGGAAGCTGTGGCCTGGCTCTAGGGAAGGGGACACGGCGGCACTGTGTGAGGAGACTCCGCGGCGCTGTGCTCCAGTTCCGGCTTTTGCCGCCGCCCCGCACTGGCTCCGCCGCACACAGGTAAGTCACCCGTCACCTCTGTGTGGCACACACACACACCTACCTGATGAGGGGGACACAAGAGGACCACATGCCCCGCACTGCTCCAGCATCTTGAACATCCTCACTGCCGACGGCGACTATGCGCTGACGGCAGGCGGGGCTGCGTGGGGGGCAGGCGTGGGTACGCAGCTGCGCGCGCGCACACCTTAGCAGGAACAATGATGGCCCTGCCCCTTTTTCTCCTCCATTTCGGCCAAAATTTTCACTGACTCAAGTATAAGCCGAGCGGCTTTTTTCAGCCCAAAAAGTGGGCTGAAAAACTCGGCTTATACTCGACTATATACGGTAAGTTGCCAAAGATTAGAAATCTTTCTAATCTTTTCTAATCTTTGGGAACTTACACTAGACCTAGGAATGCAATATTGATCATAAATATAAAAGGATAATCTGCCGATACAGCCAACAATTGAAATTTAGAGGACTCCTAGAGATCACCCTAAAACTATATATATTTGTGGTTAGAATCCTCTATGACAATCAAGAAACAATCATTGCAGCGCGACTGAAGTTCAAAGTTTTTTCCATCTACTTTGTCAACTTTCTTTAACCTTTGTTTTTGCTATTTGAGCTAGTTCCTCAAATCCAGTTGCTGCTCTGTTTATGTACTCTAGCACTTCCCCACAACATAAAAAATTCTCTGTTACCTATTCACATACTTTATCCGCATCACTTACTATGCCCAATTATAAAATTACAATTAGATACATGGGTCGAGATCTACCTGTTCATTAAGGCCCAAACACTGTAAAAAGTCACTTTTCTGGCAGATCCATGGTACACACACTGGCTCCTGTCCAATTAATGCTGTATGCTGTGTAGTGTAACCTTCATCTATCCCCTCCACCTCCTGCCCCCGTTTTCTACCACTTAACTTCCCTCCTCCACCCCCTGCCGCTGTCCTCTACCACTCACATATTCCCTCCAACCCTTGTTGCTGTCCTCTACCACTAACCTATCCCCTCCACATCCTGCCCCTGTCCTCTACTACTTAACTATCTGCTCCAACCCCTGTCGCTGTCCTCTACCACTAACCTAACCCCTCCACCCCATGCCCCTGTCCTCTACCATTAACTATCCCCTCCAACTCCTTTCAATATTCTCTAACACATTCCTAACCCCTCAACCCCCTGCTGCTGTCCTCTACTGTTTGCCTAACCCCTCCTCCCCTGCCACTGTCCTCTACCACTTACCTTAACTTTCCTCCCCCTGCTGCTGTCCTCCACCACTCACTTAACCCCTCCACCCCCTGCCACTCACCTAATCCCTCCTCCCCCTGCTGATGTCCTCTATAACTCACCTAACCCATGCTGCTGTCCTTTATCACTCACCTAACCAACCCCTCTTCACGACCACTGACCTGCACTTTTGACCTAAGCTAGCAGAAGGCTCACCAGTAGCAAAGACCCATCACTAGCAGCAAAGTTGGAGAGGGCAAAAACTAAAAGATCAGACAGGGGAAGCAAGTACCAGAGGGTAATTAGTAACAGAGAGGGGAGACTGACAAGAATCAGTATGTGGCGGTGAGTACTAGGATGTTGACCCATAATGCAGTGCAACTCAGGTAACTGTAAATAAACCTAGCTCAGATTGTTCCTCTCCAGTTCCTCCCCCTGCAGTGTCAGTAACTCTTACCTTGCAGGTGATCTCATGGTGCATGCGCGCTATCCTCCAATCAGTGCCTAGTGCTCCATTCTGCTTTACTAAGCCACTCTGACATCAGAGCTGGCTTAGTAAAGCTGAACAGAGCATGAGCAGCTGGCCGCTCCCCTTTGTCTGTGTGTACCCATGCCAGCTATTCAGAAACACCTGGTGTGTGTTGTGTGTGTTTTTAGACAATTTGTATCAGGCAATATACAGTATATTCTCATGTATTAATTCATTAAAATGTAAGTAAAAAAATACTCATCATGCTGTTTTTACAGATTTCGAGAAAAAATATGATCTACTGGATATATTGGATAAATATCTTCCCCATCATAAAACCCAAACTGATGCTGGAGATTTTTAAAAAAATGTTCATTATGTGACGTTGCAGAGGCCCTTAAAGTGATCCTGTACCCAGTAAGAAAGATTATGTCATCGTCTTCTATCCCCAGCCCAGTGCCCCAAAACATCCTGTGTTTCTTTTTTTTTTACTAAAGCCTTTACCAAATATTCATAACAACACGAACCAGATGCGGTCAGCCAATTGCTCCCCGGCTAACTAGCCATATATTCAGTTACACAGATTTGGAACTTTCGGCTGAAGTCAATGGGGACTACAAAATGACTGTAAAATTGGCGTAGTAAAGACTAGAGGGCTGCAAATAGGGAGTAACACTAGGGCAATAGCACTGCAAAAAATGGAGTAGGGAAAGTATTTAAAAAAATAACAGAAAACAAAGAAATAATAAGTAGATACATAAGTAAAGTATTATAAGTAAAATATTATTTTTTTTTTTCAAATTCTTTATTTAAAGATTTTGCAGTTTTAAACGTTACATACATTTAGACATATAGTGTTAGACATGAGGGAGGGGGGAAGGCATCTGGGAACACCATATGCAAAGCATAGAAAACATCACAACTATAGTTTAGCATCTTTCTCCATTAAACCTTACATGGTGGGAAGGATCCGATTACATCTCCTATCCGGAGGAACAGGGTACCCATGTGGTTGGGTCTTGAATTCCACCGCTAAGTGTTGTGTATTTCTGGTTAACTCGAGGTTGGCGATGCCCCCCACGCATTGGGCTGGTATCAACTATCTTGCTATTTCCATGAGGGGGCAGGGTTTTCCAACGCTAGGTGTGTCCGTTTGTCCAACCCAGGGGGGGTGGGATAAAACATTGGGACTTGAGGATAGAGGGGAGGAAGGGGCTGGGGGAAGGGGTCTAAGATATTAGGTATGTAGGGTATGAATAATGAGTAGGGTGGGGTATGGCGTGTGGGACGCGGCTCCTAGTTGGGGCCGTATCACTTCTTCCCTTAACAAGTGACACCTGAGCTTGTTCTAACTTTATTAAGTCTGTATGGAGCAGGGTGATTCAGCAGCTTGGTCAAGGACTTGTACTATCACTCAAATAGATTCCTAACCTCTGTCGATTCCTCATATATCAGCCAGGGAAGCCATGTGTATCTGTACTGCTCATCCCTGTCATGTAAAGAAAGTGTTATGTCTTCCATTTCCTTGACGTTCATAACTTCTCTTGCCCAGTCTCCTACAGAGGGGTTATTTTTTTTTCCAGAATCTGGGTATTGTTTGCTTGGCAGCATTTAGGAGGTGGATCAGCAAAGTTTTTTTATATTTCCCCGTCGGAACCTTTGTTGAGTGAAGTAAGATTTGGGCTGGGTCTCCCTGAACCTGTGCCCCAGTAAGCTGTGTGACAATGGGCAGGACTGCCCCCCAATACTCCCGGATCTTGGGGCATGTCCAGAGAATGTGGAACAATGTCCCTCGCCTCTCACCACATCTCCAACAACTTGGGTCCACTGCACTGAACATCTTTCCCAGTCTATCAGGGGTGTAAGGCCAACGTGTCAGCAGTTTGTAGTTGGCCTCTTGGATTCTCGTGGCCACCGAGGATTTATGCACCAAAGTCGCTATTTTAGTCCTTTCTTTATCACCTATTGTTCTGCCCAGGTCAATTTCCCAGTCTCTCCAGAACGAAGGGGGTGGGGGGCTCCTGTCCACCTATGAAGAGTGAGTATAGTCTAGAGATCAAGTGGGGATATGGCTGCTTATCTAGACAAATCCTCTCAAATTCAGTGTGACCCCTGGCGTTTTCTGTAGTCCATCCGGGACAAAATTGATTGAAATCGGAGGAGTGTTCAGGGGTCAAGGTTCCCGTTCTCCAGCCTAACCCTTAGGTCTCTTATGTCTGCCCAACCCCTTCCCATTATCAGGTCGCTGTCCCTTAGCTGACTCACCCTTCCCCACTCCCTGAGGGCTACCTTAGAGCTGTCCTGTAAGAGTGGAGGGTTATCTATTAGTGCAATCAAGGGGGTGGGCCAGGGAGAGATTTCTGGATGCTTCCTATGGTGCCGAAAGACCTCTAGTGTGGCTGCCATGGTTGGATGTGATCTCAATCCTGACCTATATGTTTCCCTGTTCCAGACTGTCGTGTCTAATGGGGCCTGTGCTAGGGAAAGCTCAAGTTGGACCCACCTCTTCGTATTTTTACATGTGTGCCATTCACAAATTCTCTGAAGATGGGACGCCACCCAGTAGGATCTGGTAACGCCATACCTGCCAGATGTTTGGACCTGGTTAATAACTGGCGTCTAAGCCTGGCTTTCTTTTTCTACCAGACAAACCCCATTAGGATCTTGTCTAGCTTCTTGAAGAAGTACGCGGGGATAGATATCGGGAGTGCCTGGAATAGGAATAGGAGCTTTGGCAGGATCGACATTTTGATTATGTTTACCCTGCCCATCCATGAAAAGGTGGGGGAATCCCATCAATTTAAGTCTATTTTTATTCTCCAAGACAAAGGAAGGAAGTTCAGCTCTAGAATCCTTGATAACTGGTTCGGTAGTTGGGTGCCTAGATACATTATCAAGGTTTTTGCCCACTTGAATGAGAGTGTTTGCTGAAGGTTCCTGACTGCATCTCCTGGGAGTGATATATTTAATGCTTCAGATTTTTCAAAGTTAATTTTAAAGAAAGACAGCCTACCATAGACCTCGAACTCAGTCAGTACCGGCACAGTGATCGTGGGGTTCGTAATGAAAAACAAGAGGTTGTCTGCATAAGCCGCGACCTTGTGGGTGTCACCACTGATTTTCAAACCCCATATGTCAGTGTTTTCCCTTATTCTACATAGGAATGGCTCCAAGGATAGGGCGAATAGCAGGGGCGACAAGGGACAGCCCTGGCATGTACCATTGCAGATATTAACCTTAACCCTGGCAGAGGGTATTGTGTAAAGGACGCCGATGAGCTTTCTCACGTTGTCCCCTAGGCCTATGTGCTTGAGTGTTTCCTTCAGGAAAGGCCAGCTCACCCTGTCAAAGGCCTTTTCCGCATCTGTGGATAGAAGCATCAAAGGTACATCAGAGCTTTGCGCTGTATATACGGCAAGTGCTTGCACTACATTATCCCTAGCCTCCCTCCCCAGTACGAAACCTGTTTGGTCCAAGTGGACCACCTGAGCCACTACCGGGGCCAGCCTGTTAGCCAGGATTTTTGCATATAGTTTCAGGTCCGCATTGAGGAGGGAGATGGGGCGATAGATCCTACATGACAGGGGGTCCTTTCCCATTTTATGTAAGACAGAAATGTGCGCCTCTAGGTCTCTGCCCAAGAACGAGCCCGGCGCCTCTGGGTTCGTTATCGAGTTCCATGCTTTAATCATTCGAGGGCCCAATATTGAGGCAAAGGTTTTATAGTTTTTGACAGAATATCCGTCTGGCCTTGGGGCCTTTACTGAGGGGGTTTGCTTAATCGCTTCTAGCAGTTCCTCTACCCCAATCGGGTCCTCTAGCAGTGCTGCTGTCTCCTCTTCAACCGTCGGGATCCCTGAGCTCCCTATATATTCCTCTAATTTGCCTGGGTGCACGCGCACCACTGGGCCCCCTCCCAGGTTGTATAAGCCCGAGTAGTACTGCCTGAACGTGTCCGCTATTCCTTCTGTGGTGTGTTGTGTCTGATGGGTGTTGTCACGTATCTCAGCGATGACATTCTGAGCTTGCTGTTGCCTAAGTGCCCTAGCCAGAAGCGCGCTACTCTTGTTACCGTGTTCATAATATGTACTTTTGCATCTCCTAATTACGTTTGGCCTTTTGTCTCAGTAGCGCGTTGAGGGCCTCCCTCCCTTGGGTCAGCTCTCCAAGCGCCCATACCGCCCTGGATTGTTTATGGGACAGCTCAAGGGACCTAACCTTCTCTGTAAGTTTCTCAATTTGGGATACCCTTTTCCTTTTAAGCCTTGCTCCATGGCTGATTAGGATTCCCCTTATTACTCCCTTATGAGCCTAACACAGTGTCAGAGGAGATACTTCTTTATTGTCATTCATTCTAAAATACGTCTCCAGGCCCTCTTTTATTAGCCCATGTGAGACCCATATATAGTCCAGCCTGGAATATGTCCCATGCACATTAGAATAGATTGAGTAATTCCTTGCCCCCGGGTTTTTGGAGCGCCACGCATCCACCAGCTGCAATTTTTACTTCAGAGATCTCAGGGCTAGATGGGAAATCGCTGATCTGCCCGCCGAGGAGTCCAGCAGGGGCTCTATGGTTAAGTTAAAGTCTCCCCCCAGAATTATCTCTCCTTCCTTGAATTTTTCTAATCTTTTTCTAATCTGTCAAGCATATTCCTTAAGAATTGTATCTGGCCTTGATTGGGCACATATATAGAGGCCAGTGTGTACATCCTTTGGTTGATTAGTCCTTGATTAGTATCGCCCTTCCTGATTCGTCGCTCCAGGACTCCTTTAATATGAAGGGAAGATCTCTCGCCAGCAATACAGCTACTCTTTCTTTTTGGTGTCTGCCACGCAGCTGGTGAATACCTTGGGGAACCGCGTCTCCTGTAGGAAAACTATCTTTGCTTTACATCTGTTTAATTCCTGCCCTAGGATTGTTCTTTTTTCCGGTATAGTAAGTCCCTTGACATTCAGGGAGACTATTTTTATTGGGCTCATGATAATCTAAGCTCACGGGGTGGGGGGCTGAAGTTTTTGAAGCTCCGCTGAGTGATAACTTCTATTTGTCCCGCGTCCGGTCCCAGACGCCAATGGGGGGGAGGTGGATGGAAAAGGGTTTTAACGTGGGGTTTAGGGGGAGGATAAGAGGGGATAAACAAAGAAAAAACAGTTTAACTGTGTAAAACTACAAGACTACTAAGTAGTCAACTGGAGGTTGCCTTTTGAGGGGACCTTCATAACTGGTGCTGTTTTACTTTCCCTCACGCCTCCTCCGGGTCTCCTATGGGCCGAGTCAGCCTAGTACTACACTCTCCCCTCTGGAGGGGCCAGTGGGCTTCCTCAGAGGGATGCACCAAATATTCAGGGGAGGTGGAGGAACAGAAGCAGGGACAGCAAAGAGGGAGACACACTATATCTACTGCCTCCTGGTGTTACACCACAGGGCACTGTTAATAAAGTGGCTTGGTGGGGGGGACAATGTAAACACACCATAGTGTGGCTCAACCAGCCCACAGACCGTCCGGCCAACATAGGACACTCAATTTGTTCAGCTGAGACTCAGCGTCCAAGTCAGGCCAGGGAAACGCACCTCCCAGAGTGCCCCTCTCTTCCGACAAAACAGGCGGGGGGGGGGCGACCACCACTCCAGGTAGGGCATGATATGCCCTCAATGCGTGGGACAAGGAGGGAAAATGAGCGGGGCTCGTCCCCCCGGACACCCAGAGCCATTCCCAACACATAACTGCTACATAAAACATATTTCAAATATTTCAAATAAGGGTAGTGCAACAACCAAGGAAATAACTTCATTAAGAACAACTTTAAGGGTCGCCTTACCGGTATTCCCCGACCGCCGCCCACCGCCTCGCTTCGCCGGAGTGAACAAAAGAAACAAGGTTGTTTAAGGCTCAGGGCGAATGGCAGTGGGGGCCGGTGCGGCTTAGCTGGGACGTCTTGTGACTGTCGCCAGTGCCCCCTCGCCCCCCTCCCAGCACCCTGAGGGCCTCCCCCAAGGCACTGCGGCAGCTGTCTGCTATAAACTGCCAGGTTGGGTGATGTCCAATCTGGGATATCCACCGAGGCTGCCTCTAGGAAGTGGAACAAGTCCGGTAGCTGACCGGGAGCCTTGAGCACAAAGAGACCTCCATTTCTCTGGACCAAGAGCTGGAAAGGGTGGCCCCACCTGTATGAGTGGCCCTGCATCTGGATGGTTAAGAGCCTCCGCATGTGCAGTGTCCTCTGAGAAAGATCCTGGAGAATGATGACCTGGGCCCCCCGGAACTGGATTGGGCCCCTCTCCCATGCCTTCCGGAGCACGTCTTCTTTATATTTGAAGAAATGAACCCTACATAAAATGTCTCTTGGCCTACTTGCTTCGGGAGGGTGGGGTCCAAGTGCTCTGTGCACCCGGTCTATCTCTATGTGGTTCGTGTCAGGCAGGCCAAGGAGATCATTGAGAAGGAGACCGCTGCTGCTAGGTCTTTTGGTTCTACTGATTCTGGGACTCCCCGGAGACGGAGATTGTTCCTGCGGCTGCGGTTCTCCACGTCATCTTGGGCTAGAAACAATTCCAACAAAAGACGCTTGTTCCCCTCTTGCTGCTGCTTGAGCGCGGTCATACGTGCTTCTAGGGATCTGTGCGAGGAGGTCAACTCCATCTACTTGTAGGGTCACCAGCTCCCTCTTTATGGAGCCCTCCATCCTGGTGATGTAGCCATCAAAATCACAGCATGGCAAGTCCCATTTGGCAAGTCCCATGGCGGAAAGTCGGGGCTAAATGGGCCCTCCAATGATGCCCACGTGCCTCCTGCAGGGCCTCCCATGTAGATAGGGCTCACCTCCCCCTTATGTGAGCCCTCATGTTGCAGCAGCATTAGGATCTCTCCTCCCCCCTCTTCCTCTGGGGGTTCCCCTGATTGGGTAAGGTCTGCAGGGTGGGGGCCTGTCAATGTGCCGCAATTAGGGGGATCTGTGTGGGGGGGGGGCGCGGGTCGGGATTGATGTGGGGCCCGCCGGGTGTTCCTCCCCGCCCGCCCGCCGCCTGGTGTACCTCCGCTGCCACCGTGAGCAAACGCCGGTTTTCATGCAGAGGCTCGTCCTTCTCTCCTCCTCTGCACGCTGTTCGGGTTGTTCCTCCGGCCTCCCCTGCCGCTCGGTGTCTTCGCTGACGAGGTGAGTCACATCCAGACTCGGCTCTCCCGTCTCTGTCTCTTCCCGCCGCCTCCGCACCCGCCGCCATTTTGCGATCTTCGCCTGTGGCCACTCTTGCTTCTCGTGCCGTGTCGTACATCCTAATGCACAGTATGTAGGGATGTCTACATTGGCTGCGGATAGGCGGATCCTTCTTTTGGTGACAACACCCCCTGCTGTGTTGAACACATGTTCTCATAGGACACTTGCCACAGGGCAGGTTAGCAACTCCAAGGCATAGGGGAAAAGTTATGGCTACGTGCCTAGTTTAGACACCCAGAAATTGAAAGGGGGAACCCTTCTCCCTCTTCTGCCAGTTGCCTGGGGCTGTGTGACTACCACCTCTTCCTCAGAACTTTGATGACCTTCAGTCCATGTTGGATTTAGGACTTCGTCATCACCCCTGGGGTCGTCCTCCACCCCCTTCTTCAGCTAAGCTCCCTCTCAACCTTTGTAGAAAGCTGTAGTAGTCTGGTTTCATCACACCTGCGATGGTCCGCTTGCCACTTCCTCATCCTCCAACACAAGTTGTTGGGCATCTGGGATCCCTAGGTATGCAACTGGGGCAGGGGCAAGTGGATGGGCCACGGTATGTCAGCTAGGAGTGTCATCATAGAGAATTAGTGACTTTATGACCTGTGGATGGGACGACCTTGCTGATTTTAAGGGGGGTGAGGTGGAGGGCTCTGCACTTTCAACAGAAGTAGAGTGGGTGAAAGACAACCCCATGGAACTGGTAGCACTGTGTGCCATATCATTTACCACTGCCTCAGCTTGTTCTGGCCTCACCACTCTGGCAGCAGAACTGAGACCTACAAAAAGACTTTGCAAACCCTGGTACCTGATTGCGCCAGAGGAAGGAGTAGCACAGATGAACAGATGAAACACATAAGAAGAAAAAGATCTGACAGCTCCCCCGTATAATGGCAATCCAGTGGATGGGAAGGGCAACTGCTAGTGTAGAGGTAAAGAAAGGGGTAAGAGGTGGTCGGCCTGATGTGCCAAAAGGCTGAGTGCGATACACACACACAGTTTAGGGGAGTTAGAGAGACTTTATTGTTGAACACGCTTGCCCGGTTTGAAGCATCGGGCACCACACTGCTTAAAGTACAGACTTTTCAAGGAGTAAGAAACTGTCCACACTTGCGTTACAGTCAACCTTGGGCAACAGTACACACACAGGGGAGAGATTCACTTTCAATCGAGAGATACTCTCAACCGTTCCCGGGAAAAATAAAAAAAAAAGTAAACTCCGAGACCACTCTGAGTGTCTCAGTCCAGCAGGGGTTAAAATAGAATCATGTTGGAGTTGGTGCCAAGAAGTCCAGTTGGCAGGTTCAGCATGCCCCTGTTTTGTTCCTGGGGGGAGGTAGGGTGAAACAGACCCATCCAAAGGGATATCACAGGTGATCTGTAAACCTTGATAGTTCAACTGGACCCAGGCGCATCTACCTCTGTCGGCCTCCTGGCCAAAATGATGGGGACAGGATATCCAGGGTCCCACAACAGCGGGAGGAACACTGACAGGTAAGGACAGAATGTGGCCAGGGCTCCACGGGCTCCCTTCGGAAGTGACAATAGGCTCGATTCGGAGAGACAAAAAAAAACTTTCGTTTTAGTGGCGATCTGTTTTTTTTTTTAAATGTTCCCGCTCTCGTATGAGTGTACGAGCGATTCTATGCATGCATTGCAATCCTTCTGTAAAGTTTCCGTCCGTTCGTACGGCAGAGTATGAATACGAGGATGTCATTTTCCAGCTTGACTTTTCCGTTTCATTTTCTCATGTTACAACGTAGGCTTTAGTTTTTGCCCATTTTCCATCGTATCCTCCCACGAATCCTTTACGTTTCCCGTTAGTTTCTGTTTCCCTTTTTCTATAAATAATCGTCCAGATGGAAATCCTTACTCATTAAAGTGCTATTTTGAAAAGTTCAAATTTTTACAACTATAAAAAACTAAATACATAGCAATGGCAGCCCACAGAACATTATTCTTCATTTGTGGTCCCCAACGAGTTGCGCAGCTCCTGCATCTCGCCCACCAACTGAAGGACCCTGACACTCAGTTGTGCCACTGTGGCACGTGTGGTCCCTGTTAAAAAACGTAAATTAAAATATTGGTATAACCTTGTCGGGGTCATACTGCCCCCCCCCCCCCCCCCCCCTGTATGTTCCAAACACCTAAATCTGGACTTCAAAAGCCAGAGGGCCCTCGCCACCAAGGCCCGGGTTTTGCATAGGGCCCGATTAGAGAACCCCTGGCCCGCATTCTGCAGGCAAAGAACAGGCATCAGGAGCAAGGGCAGGAGTGGATATCCAGAATCCCCTGAAAGAATTTAAAACTACTAACATAAAATACACATTCTAAGCTACAATATTGTTTAACATGTCATAAAGGGCTAAAAACAGCCATAGGTTAAGACATGAGTCATCAACTATATTCTTTGCCATACAGTGAAAATGGATTGATGGAATGTGCACAAACTTACCCAGGAGCCATCCACCAGATAATTCTCCTGACTCAAACTGACGAAATAAGCCGGAGCTCTGCAATATATAAGCATCATAGGACGACCCTGAATGCCCTGCAAGAACACTGAAGAATCGCTGGACCAAACACTGCTTGTATGTTATGCGAGTGGCACATCTTGCGGTTCCTGCAACCAAATATAAAATAATTACACAAAGCAAAGGTAACCAACTAAAACAATAACTCCTGCAACAAATTAAGATTCAAGTTCAACAATCCAAATATAATTCACAAAGGACATAAGTCTAAAAAAATATAGCAATTATATGGATGTGTGGGAAAATAAAGGTTTACATGCTAAGGACTAATTTAGGTCAGCATTAAAATGCTTCTATAAGGCATACATGAAATGTATTGATTGAGGTATGCATTGCTATACAATTTATGGCCTCGGCCATGCTGATACATGCAATGCCTTGGAGCTGAAGGCGCGCAGACTCCTCCACATAGCCGCAAAACATGTTCAACAATAGCAATCCGAGCCCTCAAAGGTCCCGTAAGTGGATCGGAAATGAAACGGATTTATATGGTGGTGGTCCGTCGGAAATCAGCTCTCTGAATCAGACAGAAACCCATCCCAACAACATAAGTTATCTGAACGAACGAAAAATATCAGATTTTGTTTGGAAAATGATCCGAACTAACGAAAGTGATCCGATTTGCTTTCGTTCATCGAAAGCGCATATACGCATTTTTCCGAACGTTCGTACGAATTAAAAATGAACTAAAAAAAAGCAAAAAAATGACAAACACCCACTACGGAAGTGCAGACAAATGTGCCTCTGAATCAAACCTAATGTTTGGGTACAAGCCTGGCATGGGGGTTAATCCAACTGTCCTTCCCCCTGTTCCCTCACCTAGACCTACCCTATCAATTCTGGTCTTCTCAGGAGCATCAGCGTGTCAGCAGTACCCCTCCGCAACTCCCGTAGGGTGGCTGGCAGCAGCCTCCTTTCTTCCTCCTCCTCTGCAGAGTGATCATCAGCAGCCTCCCCTCCAGCATGATCTCCTCCTGCACCACAGCCTCGTTCTCACTCCCCTCTTTTTTAAACCCTAGCAGCCCACCTCTCAGGGCCACTCCCTGGCTCCACCCACCTCCCCCCCTCCCTCCCGGAAGAGAGGGCAAAACCTCAGTGATTGTCCTTTGCCAGTCCGGCCAGCTGGTCCAATCTCGGGTTAGTGGGTCCAAGCATGAAATGTTTTCCTGAACTTTGGAGCTCGGACTTGGATAGCAAAGCAAAGGAAAGGTACCCGCTAATCAATTTATAAACTGCTGCCTACAGCTCAAGGAGAAGAATCACCAGGCAGTGCACCTTTCAGTTTTAATAAAGAATTCCATCTTGTCATTATGTCTTGCCTTTTTATCATATTTTCCATACTCATCACATTGTTCACCCTAAGGGTGGGGTCTTCCATGATTTTGCAATTATCTTTTTGGCAGCTGTAAACAAATGCCGTAATAATCTTATCTGAGATTTGCTACACCCGGAAATTTTCAGCAGAGCAATCGAAGGGTCCTTGGTCACAGTTTGGTCTACAATAGTTCGAACAACCGAAAACTTGTCCCGATACCTCCTCACTATGCTGCAGTCCCACCAGATATGGCTATACATTCCCAAAAGGTGCATCCACAAAAACAGCACCTTATGTAACCCAGAACCCTACGAGTGATAGACTCAGGTACCATCTGGCGATTAGCTTCACGTTTGCTTTAATTGCGTATACCGAGGAGGAGCTATGCTAAGCTGCATGCCACATTACTTGCAACTTCTTACATTCGAGTTCAGCACCCAGTTCCACTTGCCACTTTTGTACATACTTAGGTGTGCATCTCAAAGGAAGTTAAACCAGGGCGTGGTTATATCTGATATAATCCCCCTACCTCTAGGAGCTGCCTTGCATCGTTTCTCAAAGAATGTCATGGAGCCTGCGTTATGATCCCTAATGATCATTTTAATAAAATGTTGCAGTTGATGGTACCTACCAAGTTCTAGGGAGTCTGTATTTAGACTGAAGCTCTGAAAAGAATATCAGCTCCATGCTCAAACAGCAATCTGTGAAAATCCTTACACTGGTGTTTGTCCAGCTTTGAAATGAAGCAGATGATAGAAAAGCAGGCTGGAACATCAAGTTATACCATGGAGACAACAAAGAAAGATGAACAGAGGCCAAGTTGCCCGAATACTTCAAATTGTTCCACACCTTAAATGAGTAAAAAATAATGAGATTAGAGATCCCTGACTTTCCCAGAGTATATTGTCTGTTCTAAGAGGGGTGCATTGAGCTGCTTCCAAGTATGGTACATTGAAAGTCAAATGTAATGCAGCTATTTTTGCAATCTGAGCAACTTTAGGAATCTCAAAGCCCTCTTCTGGTTTTGTCCTGAGGAGCGTCTTTTTGGAAAGCCTAGGCCTCTTACCCTTCCAGATAAAATAAAATTTTTTTTGCTGCAAAGTTTGAATCTAATAAAGGGAATTTTTACTGGCAACACACTGGTGTAATTAAGGAATTTAGGTAACAGTGTCTTTGATCATTGCTACGAAAGTCTATGATCTTTCCAATGGTCTCATAAGAGGCATACCTCCCAAAAAAGAGGCAGATAGTTTTCTCTAAATCATTAAAGATGAGCAAACTTTTGAAAAATTTGATTCGGCCGATTCGCAGAATTTTCCGGAAAAATGTGTTTTGGTCCGAATTTATTCACACCAAACGCTATTAAAAATGGCAATTTCTGGGCTTCCGAGAGCCTCCATAGGGTTGCAGAACATTTTGCCTGGATGTAACATGCATAGGATGTATGCTGGGTTAGTGAAATAATATTGTAAAGAAGTATGACATGCAGATCAGAGGCATCGCTATTAGATTCTCTGTTGGAGAGCGGCACAATTAGAGAGCCTTGAGGTAGCATCAGCATGATGAGCCCATATATGTAGAGGTAAAGAAAGGGGTAAGAGGTGGTCGGCCTGATGTGCCAAAAGGCTGAGTGCGATACACACACACAGTTTAGGGGAGTTAGAGAGACTTTATTGTTGAACACGCTTGCCCGGTTTGAAGCATCGGGCACCACACTGCTTAAAGTACAGACTTTTCAAGGAGTAAGAAACTGTCCACACTTGCGTTACAGTCAACCTTGGGCAACAGTACACACACAGGGGAGAGATTCACTTTCAATCGAGAGATACTCTCAACCGTTCCCGGGAAAAATTAAAAAAAAAGTAAACTCCGAGACCACTCTGAGTGTCTCAGTCCAGCAGGGGTTAAAATAGAATCATGTTGGAGTTGGTGCCAAGAAGTCCAGTTGGCAGGTTCAGCATGCCCCTGTTTTGTTCCTGGGGGGAGGTAGGGTGAAACAGACCCATCCAAAGGGATATCACAGGTGATCTGTAAACCTTGATAGTTCAACTGGACCCAGGCGCATCTACCTCTGTCGGCCTCCTGGCCAAAATGATGGGGACAGGATATCCAGGGTCCCACAACAGCGGGAGGAACACTGACAGGTAAGGACAGAATGTGGCCAGGGCTCCACAGGCTCCCTTCGGAAGTGACAATAAGCTCGATTCGGAGAGACAAAAAAAAAACTTTCGTTTTAGTGCCGATCTGTTTTTTTTTTTAAATGTTCCCGCTCTCGTATGAGTGTACGAGCAATTCTATGCATGCATTGCAATCCTTCTGTAAAGTTTCCGTCCGTTCGTACGGCAGAGTATGAATACGAGGATGTCATTTTCCAGCTTGACTTTTCCGTTTCATTTTCTCATGTTACAACGTAGGCTTTAGTTTTTGCCCATTTTCCATCGTATCCTCCCACGAATCCTTTACGTTTCCCGTTAGTTTCTGTTTCCCTTTTTCTATAAATAATCGTCCAGATGGAAATCCTTACGATCTTGCGCCTGCGCACTACAAACTTAACTCATTAAAGTGCTATTTTGAAAAGTTCAAATTTTTACAACTATAAAAAACTAAATACATAGCAATGGCAGCCCACAGAACATTATTCTTCATTTGTGGTCCCCAACGAGTTGCGCAGCTCCTGCATCTCGCCCACCAACTGAAGGACCCTGACACTCAGTTGTGCCACTGTGGCACGTGTGGTCCCTGTTAAAAAACGTAAATTAAAATATTGGTATAACCTTGTCGGGGTCATACTGCCCCCCCCCCCCCTGTATGTTCCAAACACCTAAATCTGGACTTCAAAAGCCAGAGGGCCCTCGCCACCAAGGCCCGGGTTTTGCATAGGGCCCGATTAGAGAACCCCTGGCCCGCATTCTGCAGGCAAAGAACAGGCATCAGGAGCAAGGGCAGGAGTGGATATCCAGAATCCCCTGAAAGAATTTAAAACTACTAACATAAAATACACATTCTAAGCTACAATATTGTTTAACATGTCATAAAGGGCTAAAAACAGCCATAGGTTAAGACATGAGTCATCAACTATATTCATTGCCATACAGTGAAAATGGATTGATGGAATGTGCACAAACTTACCCAGGAGCCATCCACCAGATAATTCTCCTGACTCAAACTGACGAAATAAGCCGGAGCTCTGCAATATATAAGCATCATAGGACGACCCTGAATGCCCTGCAAGAACACTGAAGAATCGCTGGACCAAACACTGCTTGTATGTTATGCGAGTGGCACATCTTGCGGTTCCTGCAACCAAATATAAAATAATTACACAAAGCAAAGGTAACCAACTAAAACAATAACTCCTGCAACAAATTAAGATTCAAGTTCAACAATCCAAATATAATTCACAAAGGACATAAGTCTAAAAAAATATAGCAATTATATGGATGTGTGGGAAAATAAAGGTTTACATGCTAAGGACTAATTTAGGTCAGCATTAAAATGCTTCTATAAGGCATACATGAAATGTATTGATTGAGGTATGCATTGCTATACAATTTATGGCCTCGGCCATGCTGATACATGCAATGCCTTGGAGCTGAAGGCGCGCAGACTCCTCCACATAGCCGCAAAACATGTTCAACAATAGCAATCCGAGCCCTCAAAGGTCCCGTAAGTGGATCGGAAATGAAACGGATTTATATGGTGGTGGTCCGTCGGAAATCAGCTCTCTGAATCAGACAGAAACCCATCCCAACAACATAAGTTATCTGAACGAACGAAAAATATCAGATTTTGTTTGGAAAATGATCCGAACTAACGAAAGTGATCCGATTTGCTTTCGTTCATCGAAAGCGCATATACGCATTTTTCCGAACGTTCGTACGAATTAAAAATGAACTAAAAAAAAGCAAAAAAATGACAAACACCCACTAAAACTGACAGACAGCTACGGAAGTGCAGACAAATGTGCCTCTGAATCAAACCTAATGTTTGGGTACAAGCCTGGCATGGGGGTTAATCCAACTGTCCTTCCCCCTGTTCCCTCACCTAGACCTACCCTATCAATTCTGGTCTTCTCAGGAGCATCAGCGTGTCAGCAGTACCCCTCCGCAACTCCCGTAGGGTGGCTGGCAGCAGCCTCCTTTCTTCCTCCTCCTCTGCAGAGTGATCATCAGCAGCCTCCCCTCCAGCATGATCTCCTCCTGCACCACAGCCTCGTTCTCACTCCCCTCTTTTTTAAACCCTAGCAGCCCACCTCTCAGGGCCACTCTCTGGCTCCACCCACCTCCCCCCCTCCCTCCCGGAAGAGAGGGCAAAACCTCAGTGATTGTCCTTTGCCAGTCCGGCCAGCTGGTCCAATCTCGGGTTAGTGGGTCCAAGCATGAAATGTTTTCCTGAACTTTGGAGCTCGGACTTGGATAGCAAAGCAAAGGAAAGGTACCCGCTAATCAATTTATAAACTGCTGCCTACAGCTCAAGGAGAAGAATCACCAGGCAGTGCACCTTTCAGTTTTAATAAAGAATTCCATCTTGTCATTATGTCTTGCCTTTTTATCATATTTTCCATACTCATCACATTGTTCACCCTAAGGGTGGGGTCTTCCATGATTTTGCAATTATCTTTTTGGCAGCTGTAAACAAATGCCGTAATAATCTTATCTGAGATTTGCTACACCCGGAAATTTTCAGCAGAGCAATCGAAGGGTCCTTGGTCACAGTTTGGTCTACAATAGTTCGAACAACCGAAAACTTGTCCCGATACCTCCTCACTATGCTGCAGTCCCACCAGATATGGCTATACATTCCCAAAAGGTGCATCCACAAAAACAGCACCTTATGTAACCCAGAACCCTACGAGTGATAGACTCAGGTACCATCTGGCGATTAGCTTCACGTTTGCTTTAATTGCGTATACCGAGGAGGAGCTATGCTAAGCTGCATGCCACATTACTTGCAACTTCTTACATTCGAGTTCAGCACCCAGTTCCACTTGCCACTTTTGTACATACTTAGGTGTGCGTCTCAAAGGAAGTTAAACCAGGGCGTGGTTATATCTGATATAATCCCCCTACCTCTAGGAGCTGCCTTGCATCGTTTCTCAAAGAATGTCATGGAGCCTGCGTTATGATCCCTAATGATCATTTTAATAAAATGTTGCAGTTGATGGTACCTACCAAGTTCTAGGGAGTCTGTATTTAGACTGAAGCTCTGAAAAGAATATCAGCTCCATGCTCAAACAGCAATCTGTGAAAATCCTTACACTGGTGTTTGTCCAGCTTTGAAATGAAGCAGATGATAGAAAAGCAGGCTGGAACATCAAGTTATACCATGGAGACAACAAAGAAAGATGAACAGAGGCCAAGTTGCCCGAATACTTCAAATTGTTCCACACC
The DNA here is from genome assembly GCA_027917425.1 of Gastrophryne carolinensis. Taxonomy (NCBI): domain Eukaryota; kingdom Metazoa; phylum Chordata; class Amphibia; order Anura; family Microhylidae; genus Gastrophryne; species Gastrophryne carolinensis. The sequence continues at coordinate 387,674,950 of CM051237.1, read as the reverse complement.
TTAAATGAGTAAAAAATAATGAGATTAGAGATCCCTGACTTTCCCAGAGTATATTGTCTGTTCTAAGAGGGGTGCATTGAGCTGCTTCCAAGTATGGTACATTGAAAGTCAAATGTAATGCAGCTATTTTTGCAATCTGAGCAACTTTAGGAGTCTCAAAGCCCTCTTCTGGTTTTGTCCTGAGGAGCGTCTTTTTGGAAAGCCTAGGCCTCTTACCCTTCCAGATAAAATAAAATTTTTTTTGCTGCAAAGTTTGAATCTAATAAAGGGAATTTTTACTGGCAACACACTGGTGTAATTAAGGAATTTAGGTAACAGTGTCTTTGATCATTGCTACGAAAGTCTATGATCTTTCCAATGGTCTCATAAGAGGCATACCTCCCAAAAAAGAGGCAGATAGTTTTCTCTAAATCATTAAAGATGAGCAAACTTTTGAAAAATTTGATTCGGCCGATTCGCAGAATTTTCCGGAAAAATGTGTTTTGGTCCGAATTTATTCACACCAAACGCTATTAAAAATGGCAATTTCTGGGCTTCCGAGAGCCTCCATAGGGTTGCAGAACATTTTGCCTTGATGTAACATGCATAGGATGTATGCTGGGTTAGTGAAATAATATTGTAAAGAAGTATGACATGCAGATCAGAGGCATCGCTATTAGATTCTCTGTTGGAGAGCGGCACAATTAGAGAGCCTTGAGGTAGCATCAGCATGAGCCCATATATTGCCTGAAAGACACACAGTGGAGTTGGCAGCAGCATAGGGAGCCCATATATTGCCTGAAAAACACACCCTGAATTTGGCAACAGCATTAGAAGCCCATATATTGCCTGAAAGACACACCCTGGAGTTGGCAGCAGCCTAAGGAGCCCATATATTGCCCCAAAGAGACTCTGGAGCTGGCAGCAGCAGCATGGGGAGACCATATATTGCCTTAGAGACACATCCTGGAGTTTGCAGCATCATTAGGAGCCCATATATTGCCTGAAAGACACATTGGAGTTGGCAGCAGCATTAGGAGCCCATATAATGCCTGAAAGACACACAGTGGAGTTGTCAGCAGCATAGGGAGCCCATATATTGCCTGAAAAACACACCCTGAATATGGCAGCAGCATAGGGAGCCCATATATTGCCTGAAAGACACACCCTGGAGTTGGCAGCAGCCTAAGGAGCCCATATATAGCCTGAAAGAGACTGTGGAGTTGGCAGCAGCATGGGGAGACCATATATTGCCTGAAAGACACATTGGAGTTGGCAGCAGCCTAAGGAGCCCATACATTGCCTGAAAGAGACTCTGGAGTTGGCAGCAGCATGTGGGGGCCATATATTGCCTTAAAACATATCCTGGAGTTGGCTGCAGCATTAGGAGCCCGTATATTGCCTGAAAGACACATTGAAGATGGCAGCAGCATTAGGAGCCCATATATTGCCTGAAAGACACACAGTGGAGTTGGCAGCAGCATAGGGAGCCCATATATTGCCTGAAAAACACACCCTGAATTTGGTAGCAGGATAGGGAGCCCATATTTTATCTGAAAGACACACCCTGGAGTTGGCAGCAGCCTAAGGAGCCCATATACTGCCTGAAAGAGACTCTGGAGTTGGAAGCAGCATGGAGAGACCATATATTGCCTAAAAGACACATCCTGGAGTTGGCAGCAGCATTAGGAGCCCATAAATTACCTTAAAGACACGTTGGAGTTGGCAGCAGCATTAGGAGCCCATATATTGCCTGAAAGAGACACTGGAGTTGGCAGCAACATCAGGAACACATATATTGCCTGAAAGAGACACTGGAGTTGGCAGCAGCATAAGGAACCCATATATTGTCTGAAAAACACATCCTGGAGTTGGCAGCAGCATTAGGAGACCATATATTATTGGAGTTGACAGCAGCCTAAGGAGCCCATATATTGCCTGAAAGATACGGTGGAGTTGGCAGCAGCACGGGGAGACCATATATTGCCTTAAAAACACATCCTGAAGATGGCAGCAGCATGGGGAGCCCATATATTGCCTGAAAGAGACACTGGAGTTGGCAGCAGCATAAGGAGCCCAAATATTGCCTGAAAGAGACTCTGGAGTTGGCAGCAGCATTAGGAGCCCATATATTGCCTGAAAAACACATCCTGGAGTTGGTAGCAGCATTAGGAGCCCATATATTGCCTGAAAGAGACACTGGAGTTGGCAGAGCATGAGGAACCCATATATTGCCTGAAAAAACACCCTGGAGTTGGCAGCAGCATTAGGAGCCCATATATTGCCTGAAAAACACATCCTGGAGTTGGCAGTAGCATTAGGAGCCCATATATTACTGGAGTTGGCAGCATCCTAAGGAGGCCATATATTGCCTGAAAGAGACTCTGGAGTTGGCAGCAGCATGGGGAGACCATATATTGCCTTAAAAACACATCCTGGCGTTGACAGCAGCATTAGGAGCCCATATATTGCCTGAAAAACACATCCTGGAGTTGGCAGCAGCATTAGGAGCCCATATATTGCCTGAAAGAGACATTGGAGTTGGCAGCAGCCTAAGGAGCCCATATATTGCCTGAAAGAGACTCTGGAGTTGGCAGCAGCATTAGGAGCCCATATATTGCCTGAAAAACACACCCTGGAGTTGGCAGCAGCATTAGGAGCCCATATATTGCCTGAAAAGACACTGGAGTTGGCAGCAGCATTAGGAGCCCATATATTGCCTGAAAAACACACCCTGGAGTTGGTTGCAGTATTAGGAGCCCATATATTGCCTGAAAAACACATCCTGGAGTTGGCAGCAGCATTAGGAGCCCATATATTGCCTGAAAGAGACACTGGAGTTGGCATCAGCATAAGAAGCCCATATATTGGCTGAAAAACACACCCTGGAGTTGGCAGCAGCATTAGGAGCCCATATATTGAATAAATGGGGGGGGAGGGGGTATTTCGCTATGGAAGCCCCCTAAAAAATTGAGTAGTTTGTAGGACAAACAGTCGTTGAAACTATTGTAGTGTTGTTAGATATTATTAGTCAATTTCTTTATTTGCATAATTACTTGTGCTTGGTGTAAAATTAATTGCACATTTCATATACATTTTTTTCACATATTTTCGATCCTGTATACATCGGTATAGTGTACCATTTACACAATTTTGTTCACATATTTTCCATACTTGAGGGGTAAACAGATAATAGTGTCTTATCTGGTCTTCCTCATATGTTCTGTTGAACACAGTTTGTAGCAAGAGTCTGGTTGTTAGTATACAGCAAGCGTGTCACCTTTACAGTATATACAGCAGAGTGTGCAGACGTTTCGCATTCACTGCTTCCTCAGTGCACTCTCTAATAAATGATATAAATATTACATCAGACATAATTGTACAGCAAATGTGGGAGGTGTATATATTGTGTACGAGTACAAACAAACAATAAATGGTACCTCTGTATTTAGAAGCGCTTGCTTTCCCTCATATAGATGTGAATCTTCTTTTCTAGTATCTATAAAAGGTAGTAATATTATGAGTGTGATCCAGAGTGTGTAGTAAGGGCATATAAATATATAGGCAGTGTCACCTTGTTGCTCTTTGTAGCTAGTGCTGGGCTGGCGTTATGGTGTATATATATTTCTCTTGCTGCGGAGTCAGGAAATGTCTGTAAACAATAATACTATTGTAACTTGCCGTACGTAGGCAGATTCTGAAGTCTCTGTTCCGCAGAGTAGTGTGTTACCCATATATTGCCTGAAAGAGACACTGGAGTTGGCAGCAGCATGGGGAGACCATATATTGCCTGAAAGACACATCCTGGAGTTGGCAGCAGAATTAGGAGCCCATATATTGCCTGAAAGACACATTGGAGTTGGCAGCAGCCTAATGAGCCCATATATTGCCTGAAAGAGACTCTGGAGTTGGCAGCAGCATGGGGAGACCATATGTTGCCTTAAAGACACATCCTGGAGTTGGCAGCAGCATTAGGAGCCCATATACTGCCTGAAAGACACATTGGAGTTGGCAGCAGCATTAGGAGCCCATATATTGCCTAAAAGACACACAGTAGAGTTGGCAGCAGCATAGGGAGCCCATATATTGCCTGAAAAACACACCTTGAATTTGGCAGCAGCATAGGGAGCCCATATATTGCCTGAAAAACACACCCTGAATTTGGCAGCAGCATAGGGAGCCCATATATTGCCTGAAAGACACACCCTGGAGCTGGCAGCAGCCTAAGGAGCCTAAGGAGGTGTGTGTGGGTGTGTGTCGGGTTGTGTGGGGATGTGGGGAGGGTCACTGATGTGTGGGTGGGCGGGTGAGTGCATGCATGGGTGGGTGGCATGCTGGGATCCATAGTGCGCCTGCCATCGCCTCAATTGTAACCCTTTTCCAACTGATCTGGTGTATGTGCTAACTGATCGGATGTGGGTTGGGGTGCCAGGGGGGGGGTCTCTCGTGTGGGGGGGGGTGACTTTGCCTGGGTGGGTGGCCGTAGGAATGCTGGGACATGTAGTTCTCTTAACAAAAACAGTGCAGCAGCCAACTTTTTTTTTTGTGCTGATCCTTGTTTTTTTATTATATTTTTTAATGCTGATCTGATGTGTGTGGTGGTGCTGGGTGTCACTACCATGTGTGTGGGGGGTCTTATTTGGTTGGGTGGGTGGCCGTAGGCATGCTGGGACATGTGGTTCATTTGATAAAAAAAACAGTGCAGGCGTCAAATTATTTTTTGTGCTGATCCTTGTTTTTTTTTTATTTTTTAATGCTGATCGGAGGTGTGTGGGGGTGCTGGGTGTCACCACCGTGTGTGTGGGGGTCTAATTTGGTCGGGTTGGTGGCCGTAGGCATGCTGGGACATGTAGTTCACTTGATAAAAACATAGCGCAGGTGTCAACCTTTTTTTTTTTTTGTGCTGATCCTTGTTTTTTTAAAAAAAAATGTTATGCTGATCTGAGGTGTGTGGTGGTGCTGGGTGTCACCACTGTGTGTGGGGTCTTATTTGGTCGGGTGGGTGGCCGTAGGCATGCTGGGACATGTAGTTCACTTTATAAAAACATAGTTTTTTTTTGTGGGTGAGAACCCGAAACGCGTAGACGTGTGAGGACACCTTGCTTATGCTGCTCTTATCTATACCGCTGTGATGGACTTTTAACCAGTTGGAAAAATAAATGGACTTTTTAATTTGCTCTACTACTATGTGGCTGGCTTTTCTATGGTCCTTGGATACTACCAAGTTTTGAGGTGAGCGCTCTAGCCTTTGCCTGAGTGGGGGGCTGTATCTCCTGTCAATGAGCTGGCACTCCTGCCATTTATAGTTTTTTTGCTGATCCTTGTTTTTTTTAAAAAAAATGGTATTCTAATCTGAGGTGTGTGGGGGTGCTGGGTGTCACTACTGTGTGTGGGGTCTTATTTGGTTGGGTGGGTGGCCGTAGGCATGCTGGGACATGTAGTTCACTTGGTGGCTGCCGTCGTTGTCTCTCTCGTTTAGGGGGGGCTGACTCTCCCTCCTTTTGGGACCTTATCCCTCGTGCTTTGGGACCTTAACTCCCTCTGCTTTTGTAACCTTAGCCTTCGTGCTTTGGGACCTTAGCTCCCCTCCTTTTGGGACCTTAGCGCTGGTGCTTTGGGACCTTAACTCCCTCTGCTTTTGGAACCTTAGCCTTCGCGCTTTGGGACCTTAACTCCCCCTGCTTTTGGAACCTTCGCCTTTGCGCTTTGGCACCTTATCTCCCCTCCTTTTGGAATCTTAACCCTCGCGCTTTGGGACCCTAGTCTCCCCTCCTCTTTTAGGACCACCCCCTCCCAGCTTTTAGGACCCTATTCCTGCTGCCCCCAGGAAGACTTTCTTCATCTGCTGGATCTGCTGCTTCAAGGATGGTCCGCGGGGATCCCGTGACCTGCTGCTCCTGACCCCACCACTTCTCATCGGGTTGTAGCTATACACTTTTATTTCTATTTTTGACTGTTTATTTGCATTGTTTTATTGTTTACTGTGAAATTTTATTTGTTGCATTTTGCATTTTAAGGCTCAATTCAGAGAGACAAAAAAAAACTTCACTTTTAGTGCCGATCTTTTTTTTTTTTTTTAAATGTTTCCGTTCTCGTATGAGTGTATGAGCGATTCTATGCATGCATTGCAATCCTTCTGTAAAGTTTCCATCTGTTCGTACGGCAGATTACGAATACGAGTATGTCATCTTCCAGTGTGACTTTTCCGTTTCATTTTCACATGTTACAACGTAGGCTTTCGTTTTTGCCCATTTCCAATCGTATCCTCCCACGAATCCTTTACGTTTCCCGTTAGATTCTGTTTCCCTTTTTCAATAAATATTCGTCCAGACGGAAATCCTCACTTCTACTACAATGTTTAGCTAAATCACTTACTCCGGGGTGTTTTTCAGGCAATATATGGGCTCCTAATACTGCAGCCAACTCCAGGGCGTGTCTTTAAGGCAATATATGGTCTCCCCATGCTGCTGCCAACTCCAACGTGTCTATTAGACAATATATGGGTTCCTTATGCTGCTGCCAACTCCAGGGTGTGTTTTCAGGCAAAATATGGGTTCCTTATGCTGCTGCCAACTCCGGTGTCTCTTTCAGGCAATACTTAGGCTCCTAATGCTGCTGCCAACTCCAGGGTGTGTTTTTCAGGCAATATATGGGCACCTAATGCTGCTGCCAACTCCATTGTGTCTTTCAGGCAATATATGGGCTCATAATGATGCTGCCAACTCCAGGATGTGTCTTTAACCCTTTAAGTGCCAGTCTACCTGGATAATTTGTCACTCTTTGTTGCCAGACCCTTTTCTGCCATTTTATGCTGTACATGTTCAACTGTAATTTTTGAAGTGATTTCCAAAAGTTTTTTAGGAAAAGTATATATTGTTTTTTTCAGTACAGTCTGGGCTTTAACATGACATGTCTTATTTGTAAGTTTGTCAGTGTTATTTTGTTATTTTTATGGAAAATATGTTAAAAAAAATAAAAAAAAAACATTTTTTCACAATTTGTAATGTTTTTCTTAATAAAACATGAAAGTTTACCAGAAAATCATGCTTTACCAGAAAATCATGCAACATGCATAGCTACCTGCAAGGGTAGGGTTTCCAATCACCCCAAAAGTAACCATACGCATGAAGGGCATTTTGCAATTTAAATACCCCACATAAACCATATATTCTCTGAAACACCTTAAGCATTCTACGCGTACCAGGCTTGTTGTCGTGGGTTCAGCTTTCTGGACGCAAACCTTCGGTGAATTCACTGGTTGCACCGGATTTCTCTAGAAAAATAGTAAAAAGGCGGAATCAAACCCACATTTTTCTAAAATAAAATATGCTAATCATAAACACATCTTAATTGGAAAGAGCAAGGTCCCCCGAACAGAACAATACCCAACATGCATATCTACCTGCAAGGGTAGGGTTGCCAAGTTGGCTGCAGTATTAGGAGCCCATATATTGCCTGAAAAACACCCTGGAGTTGGCAGCAGCCTAAGGAGCCCATATATTGCCTGAAAGACACATTGGAGTTGGCAGCAGTATTAGGAGTTCATATATTGCCTAAAAAACACATTGGAGTTGGCAGCAGCTTAAGGAGCCCATATATTGCCTGAAAGACACATCCAGGAGTTGGCAGCAGTATTAGGGGCCCATATATTGCCTGAAAGACACACCCTGGAGTTGGCAGCAGCATGAAGAGAACATATACAGATTTTGGGCACATATATCTTATCCTAAGAATATTAATAAAAATTAAGATTAAAGTAAAGCATTTCCTCAATAATTACTTGTGGTCTGATGCGGAGGAATGTCTGTAACTGGAGAGCAGCGCCTTAAATCTGTTTTGCACTATCCATATTTCTGAAGTGTTGGTCTGGCACCATGATCAATCTACTCTGATGCATCAGGCATTGGTGGGTGGAAATCTTGGCTGATCCATGCCCGATTCATTTTCACGCAGAGCACATTTAATTGCCCTCATCAGAGCATCACATACGCATATCTAAGAGTTTTATCACTTTGTTCCTGGTAAAGTCTTCAGGGCCTAGTTACAACTTAGTGAAAGGCCATAGATAGTTACACACCTGCTGCTGTTATCAACAAATCCTGTTTTAAGTGTAGTGTAGCGTTTTGTCCTCCCCTCATATACGCACTAAGTATGTCAGGCTGAGAAGTGCCAAGATGGGCACAGAGAAGTTGCAGAGGCCAAAATTCATCAAGCAGAGGTCGCAGCAGACTAGGGGTGAGTAGCAGCAGGAGTCTCAGTGAGAGGCCTGATCTCCCGGTATCAGCTAGCGGTCGTGTTTGACCACCATCTGCCATCATCGATTGGTTAACACGATAATCCAGTTCATCACAAGTGACATCTGACACCCCCAGTCAACTGTTATATCTTATGCTTTGGGTTCAGCTCCACTATTCAGTAAAGATTATCTGATAATCTGAAAAATCAACAGCTACTGCCCAGCCAAGAAGTGGAGACACTCGCCGCTTCTTCCACTAGGCGGGCAAGTAGTGATGAGGAGAGTGGCGTGGGAGGTGGTGTTGCAAGCATTTTGGCTTCTTAAGCAGACACTGTTGAGGAACCTGAGGAGGACATCAGTGAGTTTTGAGGGCACTGCCTGGAGTGATGGAGAGTGACAGATTTAGTGGTCAGCATTGTGGCAGAAGGGGAAAGTATGGAGGCAAATGTGCTCGGGGTAGACCACTTGCTGGGCGGCAGGCTATCTTCCCAGGAGGTAGTGGAAGAGGGCCCCCGGAGACGGCGGCGGCGGCAGCAGCGAATTAGTGCGGACTGTTGGTAGGAAAATCAGCTATTTGGCGATGTGGCAGTTTTTCATAAAGCATCCGCAGGAGGTTAACATGGCTATATGAAAGATGTGTAGGCAGAAGGGGAAATGTGGCCAGGGTCATAATGTTGGCCCCACAGCCCTGCGTCAACATTTGCAGCGTCACCATAAAGTGGTCTGGGAGAGTTGGCTCCAAAGTGGTGGTCCAGCCTGATGCATTACCCAGTGGCACGCCGCTCCCTGTTCCAGCAAGCCAAGGCTCCACCACCTCTTGTGTGTCATACCCATCCTCTGTCGCTCCAGATGCTCCTCCTCCTCTTAATCCGAGTCAGTCATTCCGCCAAGTCAAGCCATGTCCAAGAAACAACAGTATGTTCCCACTCATCCAACGCACAGAAGCTAAATGTGCTCGTGTACAAGTTGCTGGTGCTGCAGTCCCTCCCTTTTGAGGTGGTGGACCTTTCAGAAAACTGATGGCTTGTGCCGAGCCGAGGTGGAGAGTCCCAAGCTGTCATTTCTTTGCGAAGAACGCAGTACCAGGCCTGTACAATTTTGTTGAACAGAAGGTGGGCCAGTCCTTGAGCCTGTCAATGTGTACCAAAGTGCACGGCAGCGCCTACGTCTTGAGCTGTAACTACGGTCAGGGACAATACATATCCTTTAAGGCTCACTGGGTGATTGTGGTTCATGCACAGCCACAACAGCAACTTGGACAGGTCCCGCCGCTGTGACCTCCACGCTCCTAGGCCGTTGTGCCTGTGACAGTGCACTTGTCTATTTTGGTTCATGGATGTGCACTTAGGCACTTTTTTCTGTGACACCATTGCAAATTGTCAATTACATATTAATTGTTAACATTTATCTTATTTGAACACATTTATAATAATAACATATCATAGCAACATAGTAACATATTAGTAACATAGTAACATATTAGTAACTGTGGTAAGGTGCAAGGGGCCGTCTTTGACGGAAGGTATGTGGCACCAAGGTACCTGGCCTTGGTGCAGTAAAACCGTGTGTTTTGTTTCCCAGCATCAGCTGCTAATGGCAGTCTGGTGCTGAAGTTAGTATAGCTGAAAGGCTAACCCGGGACGGTTTTACTGGGATGGAGTAGAGCAGGGTGGGACTCCATCCCACTACCCAGGTCTGGGTTTTACAGGCCGCATAAATAGCCTGGGGAATCAGCTGTGCACTGTCTGTGACTGGAGCTCACTTGTGGAGTGAGACTGTGAGCCTGGCTGAAAACTCCTATGCAGGTGGTTTCATGCGGACCCAAGGTGGATTCGGTTGCAAAGCAGCAACTTTGCCCAAGGACTAAAAATGCTGTTTGCCTGTCTGATTGACTTATGCTGCATTTTCCTGAAAAGGTGATGTAACCCGAAAGGGCATATGCTTTTATGGATTTTGGTGTGAATAAACACGGACTTTAAGCTTAACTTCTCGCCTCTGAGCCTCTATACTGCAAACATCCTGCTGTCTACCAGAGCTAATCATCACATAACATAGTAACATATTAGCAACATAGTAACATATTAGTAACATAGTAACATATTAGTAACATACTGTATTCGTAACATAGCAACATATTAGTAACGTATTAGCAACATATTAGTAACTTATTAACATATTAGTAACATAGTAACATATTAGTAACATATAACATTTATCAAAGGTTTTTTTTTTTTTGGTTAATTTTGAAAAATGTTTAACATTTTTTTTTAATTCTATATTTTTTTTTATATATTTTGTTTTTTGGGGGTATTTTTATTTATGTATTTATTTATTTTTCCAGTGCCCTTCCATCCTACCATGTGTGCAGGACACGGCGGTTTCACGCTGTTCTTCACATGGTTTGCCTTGGCTCACGGAGTCACACATGGGAGGAACTGCTAAAAATCATTAATCAATAAATGAAATCATGGCTTACTCCATGAAAACTGCAAATGGGAACCATGGTGACTGACAATGGGAAGAACATCTTGTCTGCGCTGCGACAAGGAAGCCTGACCCATGCGTCCTGCCATGGCACACGTGTTCAATCTAGTTGTCAAGCGGTTTCTGAAGTCTTCCCCCCATCTGAAAGACATCCTAACAACGGGAAGGAAACTTTGCATGCACTTCAGCCACTCCTACACCGCCAAGCACACCCTTCTTGAGCTACAGCGTCAGAACAGTATCCCCCAACAGTCTGATTTGCGATGTTTCCACCCATTGGAATTCCACCCTCCATATGTTGGATTAACTATACGAACAGAGAAAAGCCATCAACGATTTCTTGAGGATCCACGTGGATAGGGGTGCTCCACTGTGTAACTTCAATGTAAACCAGTGTCAGCTCATACGTGACACCTGTCGTTTGCTCAGGCCCTTTGAGGAAGCCATTTATTAGTCAGTCGCCAGGACTACGGGATGAGCGATGTGATTCCACTGCTTCATGTACTAAAACACATGTTGGAAACCATGGCTGGCCAGGGCACTGGAGACATGGCGCCTATATTTCATGGCCACATGAAACCTGTGGGGGCTGAAGTGGAGGAGGAGGGGTTGGGGCACAGTTAAGCACAGTTTAGGTTTGACAAAATGGCCATTTTATCTAGTCATCTGACAGGAGAGGAGGAGCAGGAGCAGCCAGAGTAACTAGAGGGTTGTGAGGAAGGTGAGACAGAGGACCCAGACACACCGTGGCAGTATGCAGTGGAGATGGAGACAGGTAGTCCCCCCGAGTCACTTGCACAAATGGCACGATACATGCTCACATGCTTGCGTATTAACCGCAGAATTGTCTCCATTTGTCAGCGGGATTACTTCTGGCTCTCCACCTTATCGGACCCTCGCTACCGGCACAAAATGGGGGCATTTTTTTTACACCCACTGAGAGGGAGAACAAACTAACCTACTACAGAGACATTCTACGTAGTCAGTTGGCCGATGCCTATCTGTGCCATCGCCCATACTCTCACAGGTCTGACTCGGGGGGACCTCTGCGCTCACCGTCCACTGCCATGACTGCTGGGGGGGGGGGGGTTGCAGGAGCAGCAGCAGCAGCTCCATCAGCAGCAGCCTGAGTCTTCAGTCGCTAATGAGTAGCTTCCTTTACCTGCATAGTGAGGCTAATCATGAGCAGCAGAAAGACCTGGAGCAGGCCTGAACCAGCAGGTAGTGTCATACCTTGACATGACCATGCCAACGCACCTTGAGGGCCAGCTGGACTTCTGGGCAGCCAAACTTGACTTGTGGCCGCAACTGGCAGAGTTTACTCTGGGAAAGCTGTCCTGCCCGGCCAGTAGTGTGCCATCTGAGAGGGTGTTTAGTGCGGTGGGGGCCATAGTCATGCCAAGGAGAACTCGTATGTCCATCTTATGCTGCTGCCAACTCCAGGGTATGTCTTTCAGGCACTATATGGGCTCCTTATGCTGCCGCTGCTAACTCCAATGTGTGTACTCTTAAAAGACACATGCTAGCATATTTGGGATGCCTCCCCCCCAGTTAAAGGCAATGGCTGCTGGCAATTTGACAACGTGACTTTCTTTACAAAATGCACAATGTTAATAGACAGCTACTCTGAAATATTTATGCTAGTATTTGGGATGCTCCTCGGTTCAAATACACAGGCTGGCTGCTTTAACAATGAAAAAATGACTCTTTACAAAATGCAACTAGTTAGCAGGCAGCTACTCTTCAAATATTTATGCTAGTATTTGGGATGCCCCCCTGTTCAAAGACATAGGCTGGCTGCTTAAACAGTGAAAAGGTGATTTTCTTTACAAAATGCAACCAGTTACCAGACAGGTACTCTTCAAATATTTATGCTCGTATTTGGGATGCCCCCCCCCCCCCCCGGCGAAAGACAAATGTTGCTTAAAAAGTGACTTTCTTTACAAAATGCAACCAGTTAGCAGACAGGTTACTCTTAAAATATTTATGCTAGTATTTGGGATGCCCCCCCGGCGAGAGGCAAAGGTTGCTTAAAAAGTGACTTTTTTAAAAAAATGCACAATGTTAATAGACAGGTACTCTTCAAATATTTATGCTAGTATTTGGGATGCCCCCCCCCGGCGAAAGGCAAAGGTTGCTTAAAAAGTTACTTTCTCTACAAAATGCACAATGTTAATAGACAGGTATTCTTCAAATATTTATGCTAGTATTTGGGATGCCACCCCCCCCCCCCCCCCCCCCCGGCGAAAGGCAAAGGTTGCTTAAAAAGTTACTTTCGCTACAAAATGCACAATGTTAATAGATAAGTACTCTTAAAATATTTATGCTAGTATGCGGGATGCCCCCCCCCCCCCCCCGGCGAAACACAAAGGTTGCTTAGAAAGTGACTTTCTTTACAACATGCACAATGTTAATAGACAGGTACTCTTCAAATATTTATGCTAGTATTTGGGATGCCACCCCGGCGAAAGGCAAAGGTTGCTTAAAGTGTGACTTTCTTTACAAAATGCAACCAGTTAGCAGACAGGTACTCTTCAAATATTTATGCTAGTATTTGGGATGCCCCCCCCGGGGAAAGACAAAGGTTGCTTAAAAAGTGAATTTCTTTACAAAATGCACAATATTAATAGACAGGTACTCTTCAAATATTAATGCTAGCACGCTTTTTAAAGAATGACACAAGGAAAAGGAAAAGCTAAATAGGCAGGTGTGTTAATAACACTAAATAGGCTTGAAAGCTAATGCAAACACTTTAAAACTTTCCCTGTCTTTCTCTGTCACTGTCACAGCCTCTCTCCTTCTCTATCTGTCCCTCGCTCAGCTCCTTCTGTTCTTTGTTCTATCTATCTATCTATCTGTCCCTCTCTCCCTGCCTGATCTGCTCTGGCCGTAATTCAGTGCCGAAATGAGCTTCCGCAAGATGGCCGCCGCTTATGTAGGGCTGTGACATCATCAGTAAGCCTGTCTGCTGATAGGTAGCATGTGACGCCTACCCATGATTCCTTGCCCCATGGAACATGTCCTGACATGTGGATCCACCATTTTAGATGGACTGGATAGTAGTAAATGGAGTTTTAAGGAAGCGATTCGAGCAATCGAATTGCGGCGATATTCAGAATCGTTACGTACCAAATTTTTCCTGAAATTCGTAACGAATTTGGTTAGATTCGATTCGCTCATCTCTATAAATAATGTATCATATGAACTAGTCAGATAAATGTCAAAATATTTGAGGCCTTCGACTTCAAGGCGTTGACCTGCAAGCCAGTAAAGTGGTCAAGCATTTTGATCAGGTTGGGTAAAGTGACCACAGGTTTCCTTACCAATAATACCCCATCGTCTGCAAATAGGCAAAGCTTATGCTGCTTTCCCCCTGTTTACAGCCCAGATACATTTAGAGAGTGCGTAATGTTATGGGCCAGAGGTTCGATAGCCAAGGCGAATAGCATGGGGGAGAAAGGGCAACCTTGTCTTGTCCCTCTCGCCAAGGGAAAGGCATTGGATTTAAAGCCATTATATACACACACATATATATTGTGGGATATTGGGGCCGAACGGTAGTGACACAGACAACAGTTCTCTCTCAGAAAAGCAGGTTTATTGCAGAAAAATGAAAGTATTCAAATGAAATAATACTTCTCCATTCATAGGTTGCAGCGTCAATGCAAAAAATCAAAACAAATGGTTACATCACCAAATAAAGGTAAATCCAGGGCTGGGGATTCCAGCAAGCTGTGGGTCAAAGGAAAGTCCAATCCAGATTGCAGGGCAAACCAGCCCGCCGCTTCTCACCCCCAACGATCCAAGAGTGGGGCGCAGAAGCCAAGTCCTCCGGCTTAATAGTCCAGTATTGTTATTCACACAACATGCAGTTCAGCCTGAGCTCCCTCCATCAGGCTGGTCAAAGACCACTGACTGGCTCAGTGGGAGCCTTTTATTCAGGCTCCTTCCTGAAATCAATCTGACCAGGTGTGCAAGGCCTGGGATCAGAAGAAACCTAGGAGTGGGGAATGTGACCAGGGTTCTGAAAACCTGGCATGGATCGCGCTCTATACAGCACTGTAGGGGAAAATATACTCCATCCAGGACTTCTCCACACACTTTACCACAATATATATATATATATATATATATATATATATATATACACATTTCTCGCAAAAGCGAGAACTCGTGAACCTCCTTGCCTATAACTGGGTCAGATATGTAATTGATAGAACAGGGATATTCAGTAGCTTGCTCAACAGGGACTGTATTTTCAAAAGTACCCCATCGTGGTCTGACCAAAATATAGGGACTATTTTAGACAATTTTAATTTGTGGTTAGGTATTGCGCTCCCAGGAAAAGATGTGGTTGATACAGGTGTAAACGATATGGGGGTAAGAATAATGTGTGAAGCCTGTGACCCTGGTTGTACCTCTCTCCATGGGTCAACCAAAAAGTGCTTATCTAATAGCCCGCTAAATGCTTTTGACATAACAAGAGACAAAGATGAGGGGGCAACAGTAGCAGGTGATTGGAAATCAATCTGGGGGTACAAGACTGGAATCACCACAAATAATTAAGGAGCCCCAGTACTTTTCCATGACTAAATTAAAAAAGTGTGATAAAGAGTTAATCTGATTATTATTAGGCGCATAATATGATGCAATGGTAGCTTCCACATCCTGTAGAGTGCCTACTAGTATCAGGTACCTCCTGTCAGGATAACCAATCTCCTGCTTGTATTTGAACCATATATCCCTTCTAAAGCCTATAAATATCCCCTTCTGTTAAGTATCAGCACAAGCATTGAACAATTCTGGATGAGCTGAATCAAAAAATGTTGGTGTAGACTTATTAGAAAAATTGGAAGAAACCCCTTTTTTAAGTAGAAACCGCTGGACAAATGTTATCTCGATTTAGAAACAGGTTTTCTAGTACTTGGCTCAGTGATTCTAATTTAATTATTTTTCGGTCTAAAAAATGTCACATTATTTATGAGGTTCTGCATGAGGCTACTGCTAATTATCCTTGAAAATAAAGAAAAAATGATACATGACATTTTCAAATCTCACAACTTTTCATCTTCTAATTAATCCTAATATTGTAGTTGTCACTTTTTAAGGTTAAGCTGCACACGGCATGTGACCAATTGCAGGATGTGCGGCTGTTGCAAGTGTGCTTTCCTTCCACCTTTAGAAGGAGTTCTACTAGGAAAAATGCAGCCCCTCCTGATAGCAACAACTGATATTCTGCAGGAGGTACAAGGATTGAAAAAATTCATTTGTGGGGTGGCTTTTTATGCAAGGGCGTGGACTCATAGTTTTACGTACCTAAGAATAGTGATGAACACAGATTTCAGCGTTCGGCCCAAATACAGAAAAGCTGGTTGATGGGCTGATGAGCACCTGCTGACCTAAGGGTGCAGAAGCAGGAAGCGCTGCTGTAACTCACCTTGGCCCTGTGATCCTCTTCCTGGTTCAGCCGAAATTGTCAGACCCAAATTTGGGGGGTTCGCACATCCATACCTAATAATAGAAAAAAAACATAAAATAAATTTAAAAAATTGCATTTAAACATACTCCAAAAACAGCAATACTTTTTTTCTTTTATTTTTCTTAAATTATTGAGCACCATTTCTTAAGCCAAGAGCAGGGGCGGACTGGGACTAAAAAACTTTTTGGGGCACCGCGGCCCTGCTTTACTGTTCCTGGTCCGGTATAGTATATTAATGTCACATAATTTTATATATATATATATATATATATATATATATATATATATATATATATACCTTATTTTTGTTCCATGGTTTACCAGGGTTTAGAGGACAAAAATAAGAAAGAAAATATTATGAAACAAAATGGTGTGCTAAAATCCCCCCTCCGAATCACCAGACAGTGGGCAGAATCACCCCATTACAGCCAGTGAGCAGCATCCCACATTGGGGGCAGTGTGCAACATCTCACATTACAGGCCGAGAGGGGCATCCCAGTTTACAGGGTGAGAGGGGCATCCCAGTTTACAGGCTGAGAGGGGCATCTCAGTTTACAGGCTGAGAGGGGCATCTCAGTTTACAGGCTGAGAGGGGCATCCCACTTTACAGGCTGAGAGGGGCATCCCACTTTACAGGCTGAGAGGGGCATCCCACTTTACAGGCTGAGAGGAGCATCCCACTTTACAGGCTGAGAGGGGCATCCCACTTTACAGGCTGAGAGGGGCATCCCACTCTACAGGCTGAGAGGGGCATCCCACTTTACAGGCTGAGAGGGGCATCCCAGTGTACAGGCTGAGAGGGGCATCCCAGTGTACAGGCTGAGAGGGGCATCCCAGTGTACAGGATGAGAGGGGCATCCCAGTGTACAGGCTGAGAGGGGCATCCCACTTTACAGGCTGAGAGGGGCATCCCACTTTACAGGCTGAGAGGGGCATCCCACTTTACAGGCTGAGAGGGGCATCCCAGTGTACAGGCTGAGAGGGGCATCCCACTTTACAGGCTGAGAGGGGCATCCCAGTGTACAGGCTGAGATTGGCATCCCAGTGTACAGGCTTGAGAGGGGCATCCCAGTGTACAGGCTGAGAGGGGCATCCCACTTTACAGGCTGAGAGGGGCATCCCACTTTACAGGCTGAGAGGGGCATCCCACTTTACAGGCTGAGAGGGGCATCCCACTTTACAGGCAGAGGGGGGGCTTCCAGCTTTACAGGCAGAGGGGGGCATCCCGCTTTACAGGCTTAATTTAACAACTGTCCCTATTTCCCACACTGAAAAGTTAAAAGGTATGCATTTGGGCACAGATGAGTCAGTAGTGGATAAAGCGGGGGCACAGAACAGTTAGCAGCACCATTTAGTTTAGTATATAGATCAGTTGGTGGCAGATCAGATTTGGGCACAGATCAGATTTGGAGACACAGATTGGTTGGGGGCAGATCAGATTTGGACACAGATCACTCAGTCGGTGGCAGATCAGATTTGGAGACACAGATCGGTCGAGAGCAGATCAGAATTGGACACAGATCGGTTGGGGAGCAGGTCAGATTTGGAGACACAGATCGGTCGGGGGCAGATCAGATATGGACACAGATCAGTCGGGGAGCAGATGAGATTTGGACACATATCGATTGGGGAGCAGATCAGATTTGGAGACACAGATCGGTCAGGGGCAGATCAGATTTGGACACAGATTGGTCAGGGGTAGATCAGATTTGGACACAGATTGGTCGGGGACAGATGAGATTTGGACACAGATTGGTCAGGGGTAGATCAAATTTGGACACAGATTGGTCGGGGACAGATCAGATTTGGACACAGATTGGTCTGGGGCAGATCAGATTTGGACACAGATTGGTCTGGGGCAGATCAGATTTGGACACAGATTGGTCGGGGGCAGATCAGATTTGGACACAGATCGGTCGAGGGACAGATCAGATTTGGACACAGATTGGTCGGTGGCAGATCAGATTTTGACACAGATTGGTCAGGGGCAGATAAGATTTTGACACAGATTGGTCGGGGGCAGATCAGATTTGGACACAGATCGGTCGGGGGACAGATCAGATTTGGACACAGATTGTGAGCTGGCTTTGTAGAAGTTTTCTCATTGGTCACACTGGCCAATCAGCCTCTCTCCTCTTACAGGGCTGTGAGAAGCTCCATTTAGCAGACATACAGTATATGAAGGACAGGGAACATGGAGCTCTGCACAGCCCAGTCTATTAACAGCAGCACATGGGACACTGTTTGTTTTGTAGAGTGGGGTTGAACAGCCGAGTTACAAATGTCAGAACCTGGTGAAGCATCCACTGCCCTCCAGCTCCTGGGACAGACTGTCACTAGGGGGCAGCAGCGTGCACACATATCCTGCTCTGTCACATGAAACAGAGCTATGACGGCCCTCTGCTTCCCCGTCCCTGTAAGTGTAACTGCTGATGCCGAGCCTGCGCGGAGCTAATGTTCTAACAGCGGCCGATGCGCAGAGCAGTGTAATAGGTGGAGGCCGCTCTGGCCGCCGCTGCTCTCACACATACACTAATGTTTGCAGATAATCTGGGTGTAAAGATTACTGTGTGTGAGAGCAGCCTCCACCTATTACACTGCTCTGCTCATCGGCCTTCCCATGTGCCAGCCTACCGGGATTCTGCCCGGTATGCCCTATGGCCAGCCCGCCCCTGGCCAAGAGTGATAATTAAACACATAATAATAATAATCTTTATTTATACGGCACTAACATATTCTGCATCACTTTATAATCAGAGAGTAAAAAAGACACAACAACAAAATAAGTAAGCCATTGTAACAAAAGGAATGAGTACCCTACTAGCAAGCTTACAATCTAGGAGAAGATGGGGGTGATACAAAGGGCAAAAGTTTGTATCACATACCTGGGGGTCTTCTGGCAAATCAGAGTCTTAACCACCACCGCCGGTGCCCACTAGTGTCCTACTGAATTATTAACAGGGTGGGCACTCAACAAGAGAAGCTGGAGTGTCAGCAGCGGACTGGAACTAACAAGCACAAGAAAAGATGAGTACTGAAACAGGTGAGTACTGCAGCCAGTGAAAACTGTAACAGGTAAGTACAGGAACTGATGGATACTGAAACAGGTGAGTACTGGAGCAAATGATCACCACCGTGTGCAGGCTCAGGAGCGAGGAGTCTTCCGGAAGCCCTGGTCTTCCCTGAATAGCCTCCCTCGAGGGAGGACAGGCTAGGCTGCAGGCACAACCGGGGTTCCAAGCTGTCACCAAACACAGGCAGGATAAGTAGGATACCAGTGGACAAGCCGGGATCAAGAGCAGATAGTATCAGGAACCAAATGGGTAGTCAGCCAAGTTGGGATCAGGTACCAGAGAGAACAGTTGAACAAGTTGGGGTCATCACCAGGAAAGCATGAATCAGGAACCAGGAAGGTGGGCGTCATTCAAAGAAGACCAGCTGCCATGTTAAACCCATCTCAGGCTTTCTTAAATGCGCAATTTGGCGTGTACATTTTCCTGCATGCCCACAAGCGTTTGCATCTGCGCATATGTAATGTACATGAAGTACACATCCAAATGCATGCACACAGATAACAGACAAACAAGGACACCAAATAAATGTGAACAATCGTGTGCGGAAATGCGATAGCTAGACTGCGTCTGCCATCGCCTGTATGTGGAATAAGTGGGACCATGATCATAAACAATGTCATTTGGTAGGCCATGAAGATGAAATATCTCCTTAATAAAAATTAGGCCAGTTCTGCAGCAGTAGATAAACTTAGCAAGGTGATGAAATGTGCCATCTTGGATAATCTGTCAAACATGATCAGTATAATATTAAAACCCTCAGTTATGGGTAATTCCATGATAAAGTCTACTGATATGTTGGACCACGGGCAATTTTTATCAGAGTCGTGGTTCACGGATGGCCACTTGAAGAAACACAGAGTGAGGTGTTTTGTTTTTGGGGACTGAAATGCACAGCATGGGTATAGCGCAAGGACTTGTTATAAATTTAAATTTTACCATGATACAAAAGGAATCTATCCTGAGTGGTAGAGTCAGCCTCTGGAGGAGTAGACATTTATGCAGTTGCATTCTTGATTACAGCAAAGCTTTCAAGTTGGATAACCAGAAAATGTCCCTCCTGAGGAATCGTACTGGGTTCCTCCTCACTTTAATTTTCTGGATCAGCTGAAGGTATACATAAAATGGGCGTCAGCCTTCCCATTTTTGGACCTGGGTCTGTAGGTAATATGAAATGTAAAACTTGGAAAAAACAGTACCAGGCAAGCTGGCGCTATTTTGAGTTCTTGTGGTCCGTAAATATCAGAATTGGGTGGAAGGCTCCTTCCAGGAGGTACCACCTTTTCTCAAGGGACAATTTAATAGCCAAAAAAGCCAATAGCCATAATTTCTTTTGGACTGAGTGGAAAGCTTCTTTATCTCTCGATCTTTGTGAAAGGACTGCCCCAAGTGCAATTTCAGAAACATCGACTTCCACAACAAAGGGGACCAAGGTATCTGGATGCTTCAAGATAGGAGCTGAAACAAATAAGTCTTTACGTTTTTCAAAAGCCTGTTGGGCCAATTCAGAGCAGGTGAATTGTGTGTCATTTTTTGGTCAAATCAGTGATGGGACAAATAACTTTTGAAAAACCCTAAATAAATTTACAATAAAAGTGTGCAAACCTGAGAAAGCATTGAACTTCCATGTGGAAATTGGGTACAGGCCATTGCAGGGTAGCTGAGACTTTGATGGAAGGATCAGACCTATAAACAAAGTCTTTTTCAAATTCACATTTTTCAATTTTGACATAAAAGTGGTTTGCCTGGAGGCATTGCAGAACCTGGCAAACATGGCAATGGTGTTGTTGGATGAAAATGGAAAAGATAAGGATATCATCCAGATATACAGCCACAAAGACATTGAGGTAATCACATAGGATGTCATTAATAAAATGTTGAGAAGTGTCAGGGGCATTGCCAAGCCCAAATAGCATGGCCAAGTAATCATAACGTCATAGCGGGTGCATAATTCTGTCTTCTACTCATCCCCCTCAGGTATTCTAACCAGACTGTAGGCCCCACGAAGATCCAATTTGATAACGACTTTTGCTGCAGAAATTCAAGGAGGATAACTGTTTTTGATAGTAATTTTATTTAGTCAGATAGGGGAAACAGACACCCAAAGGAATAGAGGATCTGACCCTTTTTGTCAAATACAGGGTGGCGAGATTGGTATGGTTCCAGAATCTGAATTTCAGGTTCAGGAGCCAGGGTACAGACAGAGTTTGAGGCTGAAGGCAGGTTTGCTTAAATAAGGGTAATAGGTAAGGTATCGGTCCAATCTATGGACTATAGGAAGCAACATTGAGCCTTTCTCTTTGAGCCTGAAGTGTTCTGAAGAACCACAGCACATGCATAGGTATCAGACGACGGCTACAGAACCATTCCTCGGGGGTCAGATGGATCATTCCCAACTGCATTGGTTCAGGAGGTGGAAGATCAGGACTTTGGTTCAAACCTCCAAAAGGCATGGGTGAAGGTCCGCTAGTTGCTTCAATAGCTCCTCCACACTTTGGCTGCTGCCTTTGTGCAGATTGATTGAAAATTGGTCGCCATGGGACAGCAGTGAGCTTGTTTCTTTTTATTACTTGCATTACTTACATAAAATGGTGTGTTAGAAAATATTATGATCATTTTGAGAGCACTCTCCTAAACAAATAGCTAGATATAGATGATAGATAGATAGATAGATAGATAGATAGATAGATAGATAGATAGATAGATAAGCTTTCCTACTGCATTTATGACAGATTGGAAAGGGGAGGAAGAGGGTTAGTGGCCTTTTCCTTTCTAATCTTGCAGGCATCTCTAATCTGGAATGTGATGCAATAGCAGCATTGCTCAAATCTATTGTACCAGGCAGGAGACCAGTGAACTGTTTCATGATACCAGTCAGCAACATTTTTAAAATATACTTACATTTTTCTTCACATTGCTTCTTTCTGCATAGACTTTTAAAGTGATTGTCAAGTCAAAAGTAAAAAAGTAATCAGTTTCTTACCTTTCATAGAGTTTCTTTAGTGCTGTCCTTCCTCTCGTTAGTGAGGAAAAACATGTCCTCTTTCTGTATTCTTTCTGTATTCCTTCCCCGCCCTGCCATCGAGGCACTGATAACGGAAACATCCCCAGTCCCTGCCCAGACTTCCTGCATGGTGGCCTTTCTCTGCACCTGTGAAGCCATTCCCTGCTCCCTCTTCTCATCCTTTCAGTGTGCTTACATCACATTGCTGTTGCCACATTCACTATTTCTTCCCAATGTTTCTTTGCATCTCCAATGCTCTAATATGTTTATTAATAACTTAGAAACTACAGGGTCTTTTTGAAAATAAATTGAAGTTTGGGATAGTGCAACGTGTAGCCTGAGACAATCGGACAACAATCAAACTTGCTTTTAGTATAATTTCAGTCAAGATTTCATTATATTTAACATTTTACACCAGGTAAAAAAACTTGCAGGGGGCATTGCGATAAAATGTTTTATTCCAGATTCTAGTCCAATTAAATAAATTGTAACACATATTTAAAATTCGTTCAATTTGTTTCATTTAACTAGATTTTCTACTGCCTGCAGGAGCGAGCCTCAGTGATGAGAAAATAAATGACTCCACTAGACTGAACAGAAAATTGATTTAACTCTTTGTTTTTAACTTCCCTAGCAACAGTTTAAGGAAAGACAGACCTTTAGTCAAGCCCCGATTTGCTGGGAGACATTACACCCCTGCTCAAATGCGGTTGCCCTAGGACTTAAGGGCGCAAAGGATGGCACCTAAGGCTGCAAAGGCCGATGTACAACAGGGCAAAACTGTAACAATACACAGGGAAAGTCAGAGATAGCCGGGTCTGCAACAGATTATCAGTCCTACCAGTGTCTTGACAGAAGGAGTAAACAAAGCTGAAGTCCAGGGAAAGCCAAAGGTAAAAGCTGTAAATCGTGTCGCAGTATCAAAAGGGTCAGGCAAAAGCGTAGTCGGGATGCAGAGCAATTGATCAGGTCAGCAGGAAATAACCTAGACGCTATCACAGGCAGTGTGTGCTGAAGTCTGGACAGCTTTCTGTGACCACTGACCAATGGGAGGTTGGAAGGTCGGTCTGCACAGCAGTTGCTTAATTGGCACTACTCCTAGTGGGCCAGAGAGAACCTCTGAGTTAACCCTTAACTGGGCATTAAGCTTTGCTGACCACAGCGAGCTGTAATACCCCGCCTCAAGGCATATGAGGAGCGGGTCCCTAAGTGTGTCAGTCTGTGTTTCCGCAATGATGCTTGGATGCTCTGAAGAGTGCGACAGGTAAACGCTTGGATCTAACACAAGGTTTAGAAAAATCTAACACAAGTAACAGAAAAAATCAAACAAAGTGCGCACCTTGTGCTTTTTCAACCAAAACAATACTTTGCAATTGAAATACCCCCACAAACCATATATTCCCTGAAAGTACACACTTCAAGCATTATAGGTGTACTAGGCTTGTTGTCATGGGTGCAGCTTTCTGGACACAAACCTTCCAAGAGTTCACTGGTTGCATTGAATTAAAAAAAAATAGTAAAAATGCAGAATAGAAAAGCACATTTTTCTAAAGAAATATAAGCTAACCAGAAAAAACATGCCAAATCTGAAACGGCAAGGTCCCCTGAACAGAAAAATACCCAACATGCATAGCTACCTCCAAGGGTAGATATGCCAAACACCCCAAAGGTATATGTATAACAGGCATTTTACTTGAAAATTCCTGCTCTGCAAAGTGCGCACCTTGCACATTAAAAAAAAAAAAACAACACTTTACATTTGAAATACATTTTACTTTACATTTGAAATACCCCCTAAACCATATATTCCCTAAAGGTACACACCTTAAGATTTTTATCTGTACCTAGCTTGTTCCAGTGGGCAAAGTTTTGTGTTTAAAATCATCAAAACATTTACGGGTTTCACACGGTTTCCATATAACAATATATAAAATAATTAAAACAATATTTTTCAAAAATAATAAATAAAATATTATGGAATAAAAAGCAAAATCTCAAACAGAAAAATAGCCAACATGCATAGCTAATCTTAAGGTAGGTGCCAGACACCTCAAAGTAAAGTATGCAATATAAAACACAAAACAAGCCTTTACATTTCTTAATGGGACTAACAGATGCAATAAGGATTAAACTGAAGTGCCGATAGGCTACAGTAGCTGTGGCGTTAGATTGTATTAATCATCATGAGCCAGTAACTACTACTCCTCCTCCAGCACTTCCTAGCATATCTGTAAACATAACAAAAAAAAAAAAAAAAAGCAGAAGTGATTTGTCAATACTTGAATATGGGAGGGGGTATACACTTCTGAAAAGAGCTCTGACAAGGTTATGTAGCCTTTCGTGACCGGGCTGACCAAGGGGAATAGCAGTGGAACTCTTTCATAACGATTTCAGGACATTGCAGCCGGAAATAATGGTGTTGTCAATAAAGATTGGGTATTCCAGTAGGTGGCAGTGCAAACATTTTTACAATACCCATTGCTAGTGAGTGAACCCCCCCCCCCAATTTTTTTCTAAATTTGTTGGTTGCCATGCATGAACTCGGGCATGCCTCTGTGGGGGGTTTTGTGTGCGGACCTGCTCAGCATAACAATTGGGGTAATAGACCATATCCAGTAGAATGGCTAGGGATGAGCGAATCGATCCGGACGAACCCGGATTCGATCCGAATTTCAGGAAAAATTCGATTCGGATCGAATCCGAATTTCCCCGCGATTCGATCACTCGAAGTTTTCATTTAACATCCATTCATTTACATTACAGGCATTCTAAGATGGCGGGCGGGACATGTCTGGACATGTATCCCGCGCCAGTGCAAGCTGGGGCAGTCACATGCAGCCTATCAGCAGCCAGCAAGCCCGGTGACGTCACACAGCGGTATTTAACGGCGGCCATCTTGCTTTTCCTCATTTCTCTATTGCATTCGTGACAGACAGACAGAACGCTGTGTAGCTGAGGCAGTTAGACAGGCTGGAGACAGGCTGGAGACAGGGACAGACAGGGACAGGCTGGAGACAGGCAGGAGACAGGCAGGAGACAGACAGGAGACAGACAGAAAGCCAGGGAAAGGTAGGAAAAACGGAGCTGGCTGACAGGGAGAATTTTTTTTTTTCATCCAGCCTTTGTTAGCGTTTTCAGGCTGCTTATAGTAACTAACTGTGCATATATACTGAACTGATCTTAAGTCTGCTGTGAGGCATCCCATTCTGTGACTAAAGCAGCCTCTATTTAATAGCATAATAAACATTTGCACTTATTCTCATAGAAATCAGGCCTGATAAAGACACTTTTGCTGTGCATGCTCTCTGGTTTTTGTGGCACTGGCATCCCATTCTGTGACTAAAGCAGCCTCTATTTAATAGCATAATAAACATTTGCACTTATTCTCATAGAAATCAGGCCTGATAAAGACACTTTTGCTGTGCATGCTCTCTGGTTTTTGTGGCACTGGCATCCCATTCTGTGACTAAAGCAGCCTCTATTTAATAGCATAATAAACATTTGCACTTATTCTCATAGAAATCAGGCCTGATAAAGACACTTTTGCTGTGCATGCTCTCTGGTTTTTGTGGCACTGGCATCCCATTCTGTGACTAAAGCAGCCTCTATTTAATAGCATAATAAACATTTGCACTTATTCTCATAGAAATCAGGCCTGATAAAGACACTTTTGCTGTGCATGCTCTCTGGTTTTTGTGGCACTGGCATCCCATTCTGTGACTAAAGCAGCCTCTATTTAATAGCATAATAAACATTTGCACTTATTCTCATAGAAATCAGGCCTGATAAAGACACTTTTGCTGTGCATGCTCTCTGGTTTTTGTGGCACTGGCATCCCATTCTGTGACTAAAGCAGCCTCTATTTAATAGCATAATAAACATTTGCACTTATTCTCATAGAAATCAGGCCTGATAAAGACACTTTTGCTGTGCATGCTCTCTGGTTTTTGTGGCACTGGCATCCCATTCTGTGACTAAAGCAGCCTCTATTTAATAGCATAATAAACATTTGCACTTATTCTCATAGAAATCAGGCCTGATAAAGACACTTTTGCTGTGCATGCTCTCTGGTTTTTGTGGCACTGGCATCCCATTCTGTGACTAAAGCAGCCTCTATTTAATAGCATAATAACCATTTGCACTTATTCTCATAGAAATCAGGCCTGATAAAGACACTTTTGCTGTGCATGCTCTCTGGTTTTTGTGGCACTGGCATCCCATTCCGTGACTAAAGCAGCCTCTATTTAATAGCATAATAAACATTTGCACTTATTCTCATAGAAATCAGGCCTGATAAAGACACTTTTGCTGTGCATGCTCTCTGGTTTTTGTGGCACTGGCATCCCATTCCGTGACTAAAGCAGCCTCTATTTAATAGCATAATAAACATTTGCACTTATTCTCATAGAAATCAGGCCTGATAAAGACACTTTTGCTGTGCATGCTCTCTGGTTTTTGTGGCACTGGCATCCCATTCTGTGACTAAAGCAGCCTCTATTTAATAGCATAATAAACATTTGCACTTATTCTCATAGAAATCAGGCCTGATAAAGACACTTTTGCTGTGCATGCTCTCTGGTTTTTGTGGCACTGGCATCCCATTCCGTGACTAAAGCAGCCTCTATTTAATAGCATAATAAACATTTGCACTTATTCTCATAGAAATCAGGCCTGATAAAGACACTTTTGCTGTGCATGCTCTCTGGTTTTTGTGGCACTGGCATCCCATTCTGTGACTAAAGCAGCCTCTATTTAATAGCATAATAAACATTTGCACTTATTCTCATAGAAATCAGGCCTGATAAAGACACTTTTGCTGTGCATGCTCTCTGGTTTTTGTGGCACTGGCATCCCATTCCGTGACTAAAGCAGCCTCTATTTAATAGCATAATAAACATTTGCACTTATTCTCATAGAAATCAGGCCTGATAAAGACACTTTTGCTGTGCATGCTCTCTGGTTTTTGTGGCACTGGCATCCCATTCTGTGACTAAAGCAGCCTCTATTTAATAGCATAATAAACATTTGCACTTATTCTCATAGAAATCAGGCCTGATAAAGACACTTTTGCTGTGCATGCTCTCTGGTTTTTGTGGCACTGGCATCCCATTCTGTGACTAAAGCAGCCTCTATTTAATAGCATAATAAACATTTGCACTTATTCTCATAGAAATCAGGCCTGATAAAGACACTTTTGCTGTGCATGCTCTCTGGTTTTTGTGGCACTGGCATCCCATTCTGTGACTAAAGCAGCCTCTATTTAATAGCATAATAAACATTTGCACTTATTCTCATAGAAATCAGGCCTGATAAAGACACTTTTGCTGTGCATGCTCTCTGGTTTTTGTGGCACTGGCATCCCATTCCGTGACTAAAGCAGCCTCTATTTAATAGCATAATAAACATTTGCACTTATTCTCATAGAAATCAGGCCTGATAAAGACACTTTTGCTGTGCATGCTCTCTGGTTTTTGTGGCACTGGCATCCCATTCTGTGACTAAAGCAGCCTCTATTTAATAGCATAATAACCATTTGCACTTATTCTCATAGAAATCAGGCCTGATAAAGACACTTTTGCTGTGCATGCTCTCTGGTTTTTGTGGCACTGGCATCCCATTCTGTGACTAAAGCAGCCTCTATTTAATAGCATAATAAACATTTGCACTTATTCTCATAGAAATCAGGCCTGATAAAGACACTTTTGCTGTGCATGCTCTCTGGTTTTTGTGGCACTGGCATCCCATTCTGTGACTAAAGCAGCCTCTATTTAATAGCATAATAAACATTTGCACTTATTCTCATAGAAATCAGGCCTGATAAAGACACTTTTGCTGTGCATGCTCTCTGGTTTTTGTGGCACTGGCATCCCATTCTGTGACTAAAGCAGCCTCTATTTAATAGCATAATAAACATTTGCACTTATTCTCATAGAAATCAGGCCTGATAAAGACACTTTTGCTGTGCATGCTCTCTGGTTTTTGTGGCACTGGCATCCCATTCTGTGACTAAAGCAGCCTCTATTTAATAGCATAATAAACATTTGCACTTATTCTCATAGAAATCAGGCCTGATAAAGACACTTTTGCTGTGCATGCTCTCTGGTTTTTGTGGCACTGGCATCCCATTCTGTGACTAAAGCAGCCTCTATTTAATAGCATAATAAACATTTGCACTTATTCTCATAGAAATCAGGCCTGATAAAGACACTTTTGCTGTGCATGCTCTCTGGTTTTTGTGGCACTGGCATCCCATTCCGTGACTAAAGCAGCCTCTATTTAATAGCATAATAAACATTTGCACTTATTCTCATAGAAATCAGGCCTGATAAAGACACTTTTGCTGTGCATGCTCTCTGGTTTTTGTGGCACTGGCATCCCATTCTGTGACTAAAGCAGCCTCTATTTAATAGCATAATAAACATTTGCACTTATTCTCATAGAAATCAGGCCTGATAAAGACACTTTTGCTGTGCATGCTCTCTGGTTTTTGTGGCACTGGCATCCCATTCTGTGACTAAAGCAGCCTCTATTTAATAGCATAATAAACATTTGCACTTATTCTCATAGAAATCAGGCCTGATAAAGACACTTTTGCTGTGCATGCTCTCTGGTTTTTGTGGCACTGGCATCCCATTCCGTGACTAAAGCAGCCTCTATTTAATAGCATAATAAACATTTGCACTTATTCTCATAGAAATCAGGCCTGATAAAGACACTTTTGCTGTGCATGCTCTCTGGTTTTTGTGGCACTGGCATCCCATTCTGTGACTAAAGCAGCCTCTATTTAATAGCATAATAAACATTTGCACTTATTCTCATAGAAATCAGGCCTGATAAAGACACTTTTGCTGTGCATGCTCTCTGGTTTTTGTGGCACTGGCATCCCATTCTGTGACTAAAGCAGCCTCTATTTAATAGCATAATAAACATTTGCACTTATTCTCATAGAAATCAGGCCTGATAAAGACACTTTTGCTGTGCATGCTCTCTGGTTTTTGTGGCACTGGCATCCCATTCCGTGACTAAAGCAGCCTCTATTTAATAGCATAATAAACATTTGCACTTATTCTCATAGAAATCAGGCCTGATAAAGACACTTTTGCTGTGCATGCTCTCTGGTTTTTGTGGCACTGGCATCCCATTCCGTGACTAAAGCAGCCTCTATTTAATAGCATAATAAACATTTGCACTTATTCTCATAGAAATCAGGCCTGATAAAGACACTTTTGCTGTGCATGCTCTCTGGTTTTTGTGGCACTGGCATCCCATTCTGTGACTAAAGCAGCCTCTATTTAATAGCATAATAAACATTTGCACTTATTCTCATAGAAATCAGGCCTGATAAAGACACTTTTGCTGTGCATGCTCTCTGGTTTTTGTGGCACTGGCATCCCATTCCGTGACTAAAGCAGCCTCTATTTAATAGCATAATAAACATTTGCACTTATTCTCATAGAAATCAGGCCTGATAAAGACACTTTTGCTGTGCATGCTCTCTGGTTTTTGTGGCACTGGCATCCCATTCTGTGACTAAAGCAGCCTCTATTTAATAGCATAATAAACATTTGCACTTATTCTCATAGAAATCAGGCCTGATAAAGACACTTTTGCTGTGCATGCTCTCTGGTTTTTGTGGCACTGGCATCCCATTCTGTGACTAAAGCAGCCTCTATTTAATAGCATAATAAACATTTGCACTTATTCTCATAGAAATCAGGCCTGATAAAGACACTTTTGCTGTGCATGCTCTCTGGTTTTTGTGGCACTGGCATCCCATTCTGTGACTAAAGCAGCCTCTATTTAATAGCATAATAAACATTTGCACTTATTCTCATAGAAATCAGGCCTGATAAAGACACTTTTGCTGTGCATGCTCTCTGGTTTTTGTGGCACTGGCATCCCATTCCGTGACTAAAGCAGCCTCTATTTAATAGCATAATAAACATTTGCACTTATTCTCATAGAAATCAGGCCTGATAAAGACACTTTTGCTGTGCATGCTCTCTGGTTTTTGTGGCACTGGCATCCCATTCTGTGACTAAAGCAGCCTCTATTTAATAGCATAATAAACATTTGCACTTATTCTCATAGAAATCAGGCCTGATAAAGACACTTTTGCTGTGCATGCTCTCTGGTTTTTGTGGCACTGGCATCCCATTCTGTGACTAAAGCAGCCTCTATTTAATAGCATAATAAACATTTGCACTTATTCTCATAGAAATCAGGCCTGATAAAGACACTTTTGCTGTGCATGCTCTCTGGTTTTTGTGGCACTGGCATCCCATTCTGTGACTAAAGCAGCCTCTATTTAATAGCATAATAAACATTTGCACTTATTCTCATAGAAATCAGGCCTGATAAAGACACTTTTGCTGTGCATGCTCTCTGGTTTTTGTGGCACTGGCATCCCATTCCGTGACTAAAGCAGCCTCTATTTAATAGCATAATAAACATTTGCACTTATTCTCATAGAAATCAGGCCTGATAAAGACACTTTTGCTGTGCATGCTCTCTGGTTTTTGTGGCACTGGCATCCCATTCTGTGACTAAAGCAGCCTCTATTTAATAGCATAATAAACATTTGCACTTATTCTCATAGAAATCAGGCCTGATAAAGACACTTTTGCTGTGCATGCTCTCTGGTTTTTGTGGCACTGGCATCCCATTCCGTGACTAAAGCAGCCTCTATTTAATAGCATAATAAACATTTGCACTTATTCTCATAGAAATCAGGCCTGATAAAGACACTTTTGCTGTGCATGCTCTCTGGTTTTTGTGGCACTGGCATCCCATTCTGTGACTAAAGCAGCCTCTATTTAATAGCATAATAAACATTTGCACTTATTCTCATAGAAATCAGGCCTGATAAAGACACTTTTGCTGTGCATGCTCTCTGGTTTTTGTGGCACTGGCATCCCATTCTGTGACTAAAGCAGCCTCTATTTAATAGCATAATAAACATTTGCACTTATTCTCATAGAAATCAGGCCTGATAAAGACACTTTTGCTGTGCATGCTCTCTGGTTTTTGTGGCACTGGCATCCCATTCTGTGACTAAAGCAGCCTCTATTTAATAGCATAATAAACATTTGCACTTATTCTCATAGAAATCAGGCCTGATAAAGACACTTTTGCTGTGCATGCTCTCTGGTTTTTGTGGCACTGGCATCCCATTCCGTGACTAAAGCAGCCTCTATTTAATAGCATAATAAACATTTGCACTTATTCTCATAGAAATCAGGCCTGATAAAGACACTTTTGCTGTGCATGCTCTCTGGTTTTTGTGGCACTGGCATCCCATTCTGTGACTAAAGCAGCCTCTATTTAATAGCATAATAAACATTTGCACTTATTCTCATAGAAATCAGGCCTGATAAAGACACTTTTGCTGTGCATGCTCTCTGGTTTTTGTGGCACTGGCATCCCATTCTGTGACTAAAGCAGCCTCTATTTAATAGCATAATAAACATTTGCACTTATTCTCATAGAAATCAGGCCTGATAAAGACACTTTTGCTGTGCATGCTCTCTGGTTTTTGTGGCACTGGCATCCCATTCCCTGACTAAAGCAGCCTCTATTTAATAGCATAATAAACATTTGCACTTATTCTCATAGAAATCAGGCCTGATAAAGACACTTTTGCTGTGCATGCTCTCTGGTTTTTGTGGCACTGGCATCCCATTCTGTGACTAAAGCAGCCTCTATTTAATAGCATAATAACCATTTGCACTTATTCTCATAGAAATCAGGCCTGATAAAGACACTTTTGCTGTGCATGCTCTCTGGTTTTTGTGGCACTGGCATCCCATTCTGTGACTAAAGCAGCCTCTATTTAATAGCATAATAAACATTTGCACTTATTCTCATAGAAATCAGGCCTGATAAAGACACTTTTGCTGTGCATGCTCTCTGGTTTTTGTGGCACTGGCATCCCATTCTGTGACTAAAGCAGCCTCTATTTAATAGCATAATAAACATTTGCACTTATTCTCATAGAAATCAGGCCTGATAAAGACACTTTTGCTGTGCATGCTCTCTGGTTTTTGTGGCACTGGCATCCCATTCTGTGACTAAAGCAGCCTCTATTTAATAGCATAATAAACATTTGCACTTATTCTCATAGAAATCAGGCCTGATAAAGACACTTTTGCTGGCCAAAGCCCTACTGGACCCTGCCAGGTCGATTCCTGCCCGGGGCATCCCATTCTGTGACTACAGCAGCCTCTGTTTAAGACCATATAAGCATTTGCTCTTATCATATTTGAAATTAGCCTGATAAAGACACTTTTGCTGGCCAAAGCCCTACTGGACCCTGCCAGGTCCATTCCTGCCCAGGGCATCCCATTCTGTGACTAAAGCAGCCTCTGTTTAAGACCATATAAGCATTTGCTCTTATTATATTTATATTATAAGACACTTTTGCTGGGCATAGGCTTACTGCTGCCTGCCAGGTGCACTTCTGTTGAGGCATCCCATTCTGTAACATAGCATACCCCTCTTTATTTACACTAAGCAGCTCTCTTATTTACACTAAGCAGGCCTGTTGGAGGCTGAGTGTTACTGCTCACTTTTGGTGTGCATTATATTCTGTTTTATATAGACCCACTGCTGCCTGGGGGTTCTTAAAATATCACCTACTACCACGCCAGTTAGACTATGTCGGGCAGACAAGTGCCTGGAAGTGAAAAGAGGAGTGGCAGAGGCCAAGATTCCGCAGGCAGAGCTCGCATCAGACTGGGGGCCAGTAGCAGCAGGAGTCACGCTGAGAGACCTAATCTGCCAGTATCTGCTAGCGGTCGGGTCTCCACCAGTAACGCATCTGCCGTGGTAGATTGGCTGACGCGCTCATCAACAACATCATCACAACTTACATCTGAGACCCCCAGTCTAGGGTCGGTAGGTTCCTCTGACACAACCCTGAGTTGGCATGCCCCGAGAGCAGTCCCTGTCCTCCCATTGCCTCTGTCCTACGCCGTTCCCTCCCCCAGCGACGTATCCTATGCTTTGGGTTCAGCTCCACTCTTTAGTGAGGAGGACGATCAGATACAGGAGGACAGTCAGCAGCTACTGCCCAGCCAAGAAATGGAGGTGGCTTCTTTAGCTAGGCAGACAAATAGTGATGTGGACAGTGTCGTGGGTGCTGCGA
Organism: Gastrophryne carolinensis; assembly: GCA_027917425.1. Taxonomy (NCBI): domain Eukaryota; kingdom Metazoa; phylum Chordata; class Amphibia; order Anura; family Microhylidae; genus Gastrophryne; species Gastrophryne carolinensis. The sequence goes on along the minus strand of CM051237.1, from coordinate 387,641,551 downwards.
GCGTTCCAGCTCCTGCGCCAGACACTGTTGACGAATCCACGAACATCAGTGACGTACAGCCACAACCCGGTGATGATGATGATGATGATGACGATGAAGCCGATCGCACTTGGGAGCCGGGTGATGAAGGGGCTTCATCGTCATCATCAGGAGAAGAGGGGCGCAGGTTGCCCCGGAGTCAGCAGCTGAGGCAGCAAGGTGGTAGCAGTCAGCATGGGGGCACAATTCCAAAGGCTGGAGCCGGCCGGGGCCGGGGCCGGGGTAGAGCACCTGCTGTGCGGCAGTCTACCTTATCGGGAGGTAGTGGAGCAGGGGTTCCTGGAGTTGGCAACAGCAGCAGTGAATCAGTGAGGCCAGGGGGTGGGAAAAGTAGCTACTCGGCAGTGTGGCAGTTTTTCCTGAGGCATCCGCAGGAGGGTAACATGGCCACATGCAAGATATGTAGGCAAAAGGTGAAGCGTGGCCAGGGTCCAAATGTTGGCACCACGGCCCTGCGTCAACATATGATGCGTCACCATAAAACGACCTGGGAGAACCGAGGCTCCCAAGGGGTGGTCCAGTCTGCTTCCTCACCAAGTGAGCTCCCAATTTCTGCCAGCCAAGGCTCCAGCACCTCAGCCGAAGGCAGCTGTGCGTCACACCCATCCTCTGTCGCTCCTGCTCCTCCTCCTCCTCCTCCAAGTCATGCATCCCGCCAGCAATCCATCAGCGAAGCCATGTCCAAGAGACAGCAGTATGCGCCCACTCATCCTACGGCGCAGAAGCTGAATGTGCTCCTGTCCAAGTTGCTGGTGCTGCAGTCGCTCCCTTTTCAGGTGGTGGAATCTGCACCTTTCAGAGAACTGATGGCTTGTGCCGAGCCGAGGTGGAGAGTCCCAAGCCGTCATTTCTTTGCCAAGAAGGCAGTACCAGCGCTGCACACTTTTGTTGAACAGAAGGTGGGCCAGTCCTTGAGCCTGTCGGTGTGTAGCAAAATACATGGCAGCGCCGACATCTGGAGCTGTAACTACGGTCAGGGGCAGTACATGTCGTTTACGGCCCACTGGGTGAATGTGGTCCCTTTGCAGCAGCAACTTGGACAGGTCACGCCGCTTCGGCCTCCGCGCTCTCTGCCCATTGGGCCTGTGACACCGTGCGACTCGGCCTCCTCATCCTCCGCCATCTCCTCACCCTCCACTGTAGGCTCAAGTCTCAGTGCCCCTCCAGTCTACCATGTGTGCAGGGCACGGAGGTGTCACGCAGTGCTTCACATGGTTTGTCTTGGCGAACGGAGTCACACAGGGGAGGAACTGCTTAAATGTATTCATCAGGAAATCCAAACATGGCTTACTCCGAGAAAACTTAAAATGGGAATCATGGTTACCGACAATGGGAAGAACATTTTGTCTGCGCTGCGCCAAGGAAGCCTGACCCATGCCCCCTGCATGGCTCACGTCTTCAATCTGGTTGTCAAGCGGTTTCTGAAGTGTTCCCCCCATCTGCAGGACATCCTAACAACTTCACGGAAACTTTGCATGCACTTCAGCCACTCCTACACCGCCAAACACACCCTTCTTGAGCTACAGCGTCAGAATGGTATCCCCCAACATAGTCTGATTTGCGATGTTTCCACCCGTTGGAATTCCACCCTTCACATGTTGGACCGATTATATGAACAGAGAAAAGCCATCACGGATTTCCTGATGATCCAAGCAGATAGGGGGACTCCCCTGTGTAACTTCAATGTCAACCAGTGGCAGCTCATACGTGACACCTGCCGTTTGCTCAGGCCCTTTGAGGAAGCCACTTTATTTGTCAGTCGGCAGGATTACGGGATGAACGACGTGATTCCACTGCTTCATGTACTACAGCACATGTTGGAAACCATGGCTGGTCAGGGCACTGGAGACATGGCGTTTACATCTTACGGCCACATGAACCCCGTTGGAGCTGAACTGGAGGAGGAGGAGGAGGAAGAGGAGGAGGAGGAGTTGCCCAGCGAAACACAGTTTAGGCTTGGCGAAATGGCTGGTTTATCTAGTCAGCGGACAGGAGAGGAGGAGCAGGAGCAGCCAGAGGAGCTAGAGGTTTTTGAGGAAGGAGAGACAGAGGACCCGGGCACACCGTGGCAGTATGCAGTGGAGATGGAGACAGGTAGTCCATCCGAGTCACTTGCGCAAATGGCACGAAGCATGCTCACATGCTTGCGTAGTGACCCCAGAATTGTTTCCATCTGTCGGCGGGATGACTTCTGGCTGTCCACCTTATTGGACCCTCGCTTCCGGCACAAAATGGGGGCATTTTTTAAACCCACCGAGAGGGAGGACAAACTCAACTACTACAAAGACATTCTACGTAGGCAGTTGGCCGATGCCTATCTGCGCCATGGTCCATACTCTCGCAGGTCTGACTCGAGGGGACCTCTGCGCTCACCTTCCACTGCCATGGCCGCTGGGGGGGTTGGCAGCAGCAGCAGCAGAAGCTCCATCAGCAGCAGCAGCCTCAGTCTTCAGTCGCTAATGAGTAGCTTTCTACACCCGCATAGTGAGGCTACTCATGAGCAGCAGGAAGACCTGGAGCAGGACCTGAACCAGCAGGTCATGTCATACTTTGACATGACCATGCCAACACACCTTGAGGATCCGCTGGACTTCTGGGCAGCCAAACTTGATTTGTGGCCGCAACTAGCAGAGTTTGCCCTGGAAAAGCTGTCCTGCCCGGCAAGTAGCGTGCCATCTGAGCGGGTGTTTAGTGCGGCGGGGGCCATAGTTACGGCGAGGAGAACTCGTCTGTCAACTAAAAATGTGGAGAGACTCACCTTTGTCAAAATGAATCAGGGATGGATCAGCCAGGATTTCCACCCACCAATGCCTGATGCATGCGACTAGATTCAGCATGGTGCCACGTTTTACACTTTACAAATGGTGCAAAACATATTTATGTCTTTAGGCCATTTTTTGGGCTCCTGCTGCTGCTACTGCCAACTTCTGCCAACTCCAGGGTGTGATTCATCCAATTTTTGGGCTCCTGAAGCCAACTCCAGTGTATATTTGGGCTCCTGCTGCTACTACTGTCAACTCCTGCCAACTCCAGGGTGTGATTCATCCAATTTTTGGGCTCCTGAGGCCAACTCCAGTGTATATTTGGGCTCCTGCTGCTGCTACTGTCAACTCCTGCCAACTCCAGGGTGTGATTCATCCAATTTTTGGGCTCCTGAAGCCAACTCCAGTGTATATTTGGGCTCCTGCTGCTACTACTGCCAACTTCTGCCAACTCCAGGGTGTGATTCATCCAATTTTTGGGCTCCTGAAGCCAACTCCAGTGTATATTTGGGCTCCTGCTGCTGCTGCTGCCAACTTCTGCCAACTCCAGGGTGTGATTCATCCAATTTTTGGGCTCCTGAAGCCAACTCCAGTGTATATTTGGGCTCCTGCTGCTGCTGCTGCCAACTTCTGCCAACTCCAGGGTGTGATTCATCCAATTTTTGGGCTCCTGAAGCCAACTCCAGTGTATATTTGGGCTCCTGCTGCTACTACTGTCAACTCCTGCCAACTCCAGGGTGTGATTCATCCAATTTTTGGGCTCCTGAGGCCAACTCCAGTGTATATTTGGGCTCCTGCTGCTGCTGCTGCCAACTTCTGCCAACTCCAGGGTGTGATTCATCCAATTTTTGGGCTCCTGAGGCCAACTCCAGTGTATATTTGGGCTCCTGCTGCTGCTACTGTCAACTCCTGCCAACTCCAGGGTGTGATTCATCCAATTTTTGGGCTCCTGAAGCCAACTCCAGTGTATATTTGGGCTCCTGCTGCTGCTGCTGCTGCCAACTTCTGCCAACTCCAGGGTGTGATTCATCCAATTTTTGGGCTCCTGAAGCCAACTCCAGTGTATATTTGGGCTCCTGCTGCTGCTGCTGCCAACTTCTGCCAACTCCAGGGTGTGATTCATCCAATTTTTGGGCTCCTGAAGCCAACTCCAGTGTATATTTGGGCTCCTGCTGCTGCTGCTGCCAACTTCTGCCAACTCCAGGGTGTGATTCATCCAATTTTTGGGCTCCTGAAGCCAACTCCAGTGTATATTTGGGCTCCTGCTGCTACTACTGTCAACTCCTGCCAACTCCAGGGTGTGATTCATCCAATTTTTGGGCTCCTGAGGCCAACTCCAGTGTATATTTGGGCTCCTGCTGCTGCTGCTGCCAACTTCTGCCAACTCCAGGGTGTGATTCATCCAATTTTTGGGCTCCTGAGGCCAACTCCAGTGTATATTTGGGCTCCTGCTGCTGCTACTGTCAACTCCTGCCAACTCCAGGGTGTGATTCATCCAATTTTTGGGCTCCTGAAGCCAACTCCAGTGTATATTTGGGCTCCTGCTGCTGCTGCTGCTGCCAACTTCTGCCAACTCCAGGGTGTGATTCATCCAATTTTTGGGCTCCTGAAGCCAACTCCAGTGTATATTTGGGCTCCTGCTGCTGCTACTGTCAACTCCTGCCAACTCCAGGGTGTGATTCATCCAATTTTTGGGCTCCTGAGGCCAACTCCAGTGTATATTTGGGCTCCTGCTGCTGCTACTGTCAACTCCTGCCAACTCCAGGGTGTGATTCATCCAATTTTTGGGCTCCTGAAGCCAACTCCAGTGTATATTTGGGCTCCTGCTGCTGCTACTGCCAACTTCTGCCAACTCCAGGGTGTGATTCATCCAATTTTTGGGCTCCTGAAGCCAACTCCAGTGTATATTTGGGCTCCTGCTGCTACTACTGCCAACTTCTGCCAACTCCAGGGTGTGATTCATCCAATTTTTGGGCTCCTGAGGCCAACTCCAGTGTATATTTGGGCTCCTGCTGCTACTACTGCCAACTTCTGCCAACTCCAGGGTGTGATTCATCCAATTTTTGGGCTCCTGAGGCCAACTCCAGTGTATATTTGGGCTCCTGCTGCTGCTGCTGCCAACTTCTGCCAACTCCAGGGTGTGATTCATCCAATTTTTGGGCTCCTGAAGCCAACTCCAGTGTATATTTGGGCTCCTGCTGCTACTACTGTCAACTCCTGCCAACTCCAGGGTGTGATTCATCCAATTTTTGGGCTCCTGAAGCCAACTCCAGTGTATATTTGGGCTCCTGCTGCTGCTGCTGCCAACTTCTGCCAACTCCAGGGTGTGATTCATCCAATTTTTGGGCTCCTGAGGCCAACTCCAGTGTATATTTGGGCTCCTGCTGCTGCTGCTGCCAACTTCTGCCAACTCCAGGGTGTGATTCATCCAATTTTTGGGCTCCTGAGGCCAACTCCAGTGTATATTTGGGCTCCTGCTGCTACTACTGTCAACTCCTGCCAACTCCAGGGTGTGATTCATCCAATTTTTGGGCTCCTGAGGCCAACTCCAGTGTATATTTGGGCTCCTGCTGCTGCTGCTGCCAACTTCTGCCAACTCCAGGGTGTGATTCATCCAATTTTTGGGCTCCTGAGGCCAACTCCAGTGTATATTTGGGCTCCTGCTCCTGCTGCTGCCAACTTCTGCCAACTCCAGGGTGTGATTCATCCAATTTTTGGGCTCCTGAAGCCAACTCCAGTGTATATTTGGGCTCCTGCTGCTGCTGCCAACTTCTGCCAACTCCAGGGTGTGATTCATCCAATTTTTGGGCTCCTGAGGCCAACTCCAGTGTATATTTGGGCTCCTTCTGCCCCTCATAGTGATGCCACTTCAACTCTCTGCAATTGTGCCGCTCTGCGATTCTATTAGCGATGCCTCTGATCTGCATGTGATATTTCTTCAAAGTATTATTTAACAAACCCAGCACGCATCCTGTGCGTGTTACAGCAAGGCTGAATGGTTTACAACCCTATTGAGGCTGTAGGAGGCTCAGAAATAGCCGTTTTTAATAGCGATTCGTCGCGAATTTATTCGGGTCGAAACGATTTTTGTCGGAAAATTCGGCGAATCAGTCGAATCGAATTTTTCAAAAGTTCGCTCATCTCTAAGAATGGCCTCTGAAATAAATACATTGAAGAAGTCAATGAGATGGAAGTTTGTGGTGTCAACATTGTCCCTGGGGATTGAATCAAATGGGGAAATTATGGGGAAATAATTATTAGGAGGCCTCAAAACAGGCACTCCTTCAGCTGCAGCGCCCTTCCCCTGACCTACACTTTATTCCAGCATGGCATCTTCTTGTCCGGTAGCATCCCTTCTAAAATGCCTAGCACTGGTACCGATGCATGGCTGGTACCGCTGCATGGTTGTGTCTCCTCACTAGAGGAGAAACTATTGGACTCGCTACCTAAGGGCATGTATTCTGACCCTGACTCACTAAAATCTTCCAAATCCGACTCCATCATATAAGCCGCTGCTTCCAGTACTAACTTAAAGCCTAGAACTAAAATCTAAAACTAAAACCTGGAAAAAAGTGCAAAATACAAAAAATAAAACTACACAAACAGCCCAGCCTCAAAAAAATAAAATATACAGAAAAAAGTGTATACCTACAATCTGACTTGAAGTGGTGAACTCAGCAGGAGCAGCAGATCCAAATGATTTTCTGGGGGTGGCACAGTGGGGGGTAGGGGCTCAGTGGGGGAGGTAGAGGGAGAAGGACACAGGGACAATAATTTGGGTCTAGGGATTTACAGCAGTCGCAGGGGCAGCAGGACTGTACACAGTAGGGGTCCTAATAGTGATGGTCCCAAAAGGGAGGGGCAAAGGTCCCAGAAGAGGGGGGGCGAAAGTCCAACGAAAATCCAACTGATGCAGTTTTTGGGCCAAAAACTAACCGACATGCCTAAAGGAAGTTGAATTAGCAAAGGCATAGAAAAACTGCTTAGATCGCATTGTGGGGTGGGGTATGTGTGGCAGGTGCATGCCGGCCTGGCTCACCTAGTAAACATCCAGGTGTAGCCAGTGACAGAAGGGGGGTGGAGGCAGCAAATGGCTTGTGATCACCCATCACATGGTAACCAGAAATAAACCAGCGCTCCGCCCATCATCTCCCCCATTTCTGCCACCTCACCCCCTTCCATCGCTGCCAGCAGCTGGGTCCAGTGCGCACCTATAAGCCATCCCCCACCCCGATAACTAATCAGATTAGCACACAACATCAGGCCCAAAACACGTTTATAAGCAGCATAAAGCTAAAAACTAAAAACTGCTTAGATTGCATTGTGACAGTGGCAGGTGCCATGAAGGGGGAGTGGAGGTGGAAAGGTGGGGAAAGGAGGCGGGAAGTTGCTCGTGATCACCCATCACACGGCAGCCAAAAAATCTGGCACCCCCCACCTCACCGTCCTTCATCGACAACTGCACAGAGGAGTGAGCTACGACCAGAGCACACCTTTCACCCCCACCCCCTCCAATAACCGATAATGTAGATCAAAGAAAGAAAAAAAAATAAACATTTTGCAAGCAAATCATACCGTTTAGATCTCATTGCTTTGAAATGCAATAAGATCAATTGTATAGTAGTAGTTGTAGTAGTAAAAGTACAAGATCTATTCATAAAATCAGATTCATTCATAAAAGCAGATAAATTAATGAATAGCGTCCTATGTGAGTGGCCAAACTCAAGTTCCAAATAAAAGACAGTTCAAATACAGTATCTGAATAGTAGGCGCGCTTGCGTACCGATATGTCTGAGGACTAGGAGGGACTTTTGCAATTAGATTGTGCTTTGGCTTTATATTCTCTCCTCCCAATAGCATTTTCTTGGCTGGTCCCATATATTTAAATATCCTTCTCAGCCACAGTTGTTAATCAAATATTACCATCAAGTAATACTTTCGTAACTTACATTGATATCTACGAAAATAAATATAAATGTGTAGTCTGGGTACTCTCCGCCAAGGCCCAGGGGTTCTCAAACCTACCCAGGGCCTTTGAGGTTTAACTGTCCCTTGTAGTTCCTCATATCTCACCAATGTCTCTCTTGCGTGCCAGCCCCCCCCCTCCCCCGGATAGTGAGTCACTAGTCAGGTATGAAAAGAGGCATAGCCTGGCAAATATTTTTAAAAATTAGCTTTATTAGTGGAAGACAGATTTTAAGGTAAGATTCCATGTGTGAGAAAACGAAATATGTTTAAAAGACGCTATTTATGCAGAGATCGTGCCCAACGCACGTTTTATCCGCGGACATTGTCAGGGTGCTTCTGGCACATGTGTCCTTTCTCCCCTTTTTATTGGCACTGTTCGTTCATCATCGCTGTTTCTACAACTACAAATCAATTTATCACCATGCAGCGATCTAAGCGAATATCAGGCTCACATCTCATCTATTAAAGAAAGATTACAAAACTTTGAAAGAGATCAAAAAATATAAAAAACAAAAGAAACTAAATAGAGACCTTCAGGATAAAAACTATTGTATTTACAAATAGGAAATACAACTAAAGAAACCTGAAGAAAATATATTGAACATAGGCACATATAAATTAACCCTTTAAGTGCCAGCCTTCCTAGAGTTTTTGTCACCCTCTGTTGCCAGACCATGTTTCGATATTTTGAGCTCCACATGTTCAACTGTGATTTATGAAGGGATTTCCAGGGACTTCCAAGGAAAATTACATATTGTTTTTTTCAGCAGAGTCTGGGCTTGAACATGAAATGTCTTGTTTGGCCTTTTTTTGTATATTCTCACTACTTTTGGGTAAAACTTTTGCAAAAAAAAATTAAAAATTATTTTTTTACAATTTGTAGTATTTTTTTGCAATAAAAAATGTAAATTTATCAATAAAATCTTATTGTGCCTGAAATCCCAATTCCTCCCAGTTACAGCGGTACAAGATATGTCTTGGCAGACGCCCTTCCCTGCCCAGAGCACGCCCCCAAACTGAAACAGCACTTTAGGAGATTTTCAGAAAAAATACAACTATGTTATGTGCTATGCGCACCTTGCAGTTTTTCGAGAAAAACAACCTTTTACATTTAAGAAATATAATCAGCACAGAGCTATAAAAAGATTTGAATTTGAGTTCTCTTTAAGATTCCTCCAACTTTTCTCTAAATCAATGAAGTGACTTTTCAATCAATTCTTGTGCAATCCCACCACCAATAGTATGCTCTTACCAGAGATGGTCTGATCAAATGTCAGATATAAAGATCATAAAAAATCTCTCCAGACGTTTCCACAATGATAGATATGGTTCCACCATTAGATATGTGTATATGCCCGATAAATAACCTCCATGAAAAGGTCATGCAAAGGAAAAATATAGACCCATAGTGCAATATTGCAAAAACTGGTACTTCTTTTATTTCAGCCAATAAAATACTCACATTAAAATATTAAAATGCTCGCATCAAACAATATGGCACTTAGCCAACTCACGCTGCTCAATTAACTGTCATTCGAGATAAAATACCGGCGGTGGTCAGCATTTAAATATCCGGAGTATGCGCAGAGGTGGTGTGTGTCATCCTGCCCCTCCGCCAATCAATGGACGAGGAATTGATACACTATAAAAGGTCCATAGACGACTGTTTCTTTCTATGGAACGAACAGAAGCAAGCCTACAACAGAAACACTAAACTTCAACGACTGTAACATATCCTTGACCCATGAGATAAGCAGTACATTTCTAGAAAGCTGCCTCCAACTCACGTGGATAAAAAATATACCAAAAAGGCAAATGAATATCCAGGCTTTCTGGCACCCGGGGCAAAGATTCGAAATGGAGCCATCCACTTGTGCTCAGGCCCCCCTTTGGCACCCCCCTGACCTACTGCACCCGGGGCAAGTGCCCCCCCTGCTCCCCCCTAGCTACGGCCCTGCCAAAAGGCCAGATAAAAAGAATCAGGAGGAACTGCACAGATGAGAATGTCTATTTTGAACAGGCGGATCAACTAAAAATAAGGTTTATTGAGAAGAGTTATAAAAAATAAATAATAGAAAGCACAATCAAGGAAGTTAATGAAGAAGAAAATAGAAACAAGCACAACCGAGAAATCTAAAAAATCATCAAGCAACTGAAAAAATAAACATCCCATAATATACTATTCAAATATAATAGAGACTATAAAAAATTTAGAACATTTATAGAAGCCACTGGAATGTACTCAAGACAGACCCCACCCTAAAGAATATAAACATCATCTACAATTCGTCTACAGAAAACCACAAACCATTTCACAGCAGCTCATCACATCCTTTATTGATCCACCCAGCAAAATAATTGCACATTTTTCTGACTATCATAATAAAGATCCTAGTGAATTAAACTACTGGATAATTGAAAAGGTCAACCTAAATTGGTGAGGAACAAATATCCGAATAGAACTATCCAAAAGGGAGACATATTGGATTTACAGACTAGATACATTATATACCAATGGACTTAACATTGAAATAGATTTAAACAGTTTTTTAGAAAACAGATAAAGACTCCATCTCCTATGGTTTTCTTGCACATTTGGATGCTCCCACTAATCCGTTTCTATACACTCCTGAAAAAAAATTCTCTCTCTTATGAATATATACTAACACAAATTCCGTAAATTTCAATATTGATTTATTTTTTACGAGACAAAACCTTCCCCCCTCCCATTTCCATTCCAATTCCCCAGATAGGCAGTGTGGCATGCCCCCATCCCATTCCTCATATAGGCAGTGTGGCACCCTCCCACTCCTATTCCCCATAGGCAGTGTGGCATTCCCCTCATCCCACCCCTATAGGTAGTGTGGCATTCCACCCATCCCATTCCCCATATGCAGTGTGGCATTCCTCTCATCCTATCCCCATAGGTAGTGTGGCATTCCCCCCTTCCATTCCTCATAGGCAGTGTGGCATGCCCCCATCCCATTCCCCATATAGGCAGTGTGGCACCCCCCACTCCTATTCCCCATTGGCAGTGTGGCATTCCCCTCACCCCATTTCCCATAGGTAGTGTGGCTTTTCCCTTATCCTATTCCCATAGGTAGTGTGGCATTTCCCTCTCCCATTCCACATAGGCAGTGTGGCATTCCCCTCATCCCATCCTCATAGGTAGTGCTGCAATCCCCCTCCCATTGGCAGTGTGGCACCCCCATCCCATTGCCCATATGCACTGTGGCTGACTACCCCCCCTCCCCTACACCCCATGCTGGGGATAAGAAAAAAAAAAAGATATACTTATATCAGCCTCGTGCTGCGGCCACCAGCCGATGAAGGAGTGGTGGGCAGGGTAACTAAACCCCGCCCACTGTCCCCACTCCAGCCGCTGCTAGCACCACCAGAATTTCACAGGCCGGTGTGCCGGCGTGCGGTGTCAGCAAGCAAGCACCAGGGTTTGCAGTGTATTCATCTAGGCCCCAAATCCACTTCTGCCGATAAATGAGGGGTGGGCAGGGTAACTAAACCCCGCCCACTGTCCCCGCTCCAGCAGCTGCTAGCACCACCAGAATTTCACAGGCCGGTGTGCCGGCGTGCGGTGTCAGCAAGCAAGCACCAGGGTTTGCACTGTATTCATCTAGGCCCCAAATTCACTTCTGCCCCAAATCCACTTCCAAATCAAAACCAGCAGCGGTCATCCCATTGCTACAAGAGACATATTTATGGTTCATGCTGCATTAGGCACTTTTAGTGCTCACCCCCATTTATCCTGATATGCATACTTACCTAAAATACCCACCCGTTCTGCAAAGAAGCCTATTCATGCAGATTTGGCTGCTGTGGATGAGGCAGGGATTTAGAGAGAAAAGTGTCACTCAAGATCTCACCAATGCATTGAAAGAAAGGCCCCGGCTTCTGCTGAGAAAAGGACTCGAATGAACCAGGGAGAGGTATATTTGTAAGATAATTATGCCAATGTTTTTTTTTATCGGTTCCAGGACTGCTCTAACTTGGGTGGTGTTGGCAAAAGACTTAAAAAGGGTGGAAAATGGAACAAGAAATGTGAAAAAGAGAAAGATGGGGAAAGTTTAAATGAGGAATATGTAGAAAAGGCGAAATGAGTTGGCGGGGATTTAGAAAAGAAGGTGTTGAAAGGTGGTAAAAAGAGCGAAAGACATGGGTAGCGTTGGAGGAAGTCGTCAACGCAGCAGGGGCACCAGCACCAGGTGTGATCAGGGCCACAATGTGGAATACCTTGTTTAATTTTCCGCCACATCCACCACCATTGGATACGGTTCGTAGTTCCAGGAGGCAGACTTTGACTCACATGGTGGATGAGTATCTGTCGACTGATCTCCTGGTACTGAGCAATGGATCCTCTCCATTGGATTTCTTGGTCAGTAAATTGGATACGGGGCAAGAGATTGCCCTCTATGCCTTGGAGGTGCTGTCCTGTCAGTACCGACAACAGTATTCGTCTATCCACAGCCAACGTGGACATCCTTATGTTACATTAAGATGAACCAGGTGTGGGTTCCATTGGACGTGGCTGTACCAATGCCTGAGTGAGTTTGTGGGGGTTATTTCAGATATAAAGGGTTGTTTTTCTTAAAGGTACGCATTGTAGTTATATTTAATTTGAAAATCTCCTAAATTGCTGTTTCCATTTGGGGTGTGTCCTGGGCAGGAAAGGGTGTCTACCAATACATATGTCGTACCTTTGTAACCAGGAGTAATGGGGCTTTTACACACAATTTGATCTTTTTTTAAATGTTTTTATTAAAAATAAGCTACAAAATGTATAGAATTGCTTTTTTTTATTTTTCTTCAAATATTTAAAAAAAAAATATTGTGGAAGTTCTGAAGATAATAGAAACACAACATTTCATGTTAAAGACCAACTCTGCTAAAAAAAAATTATATATAATATTCCTGGGAAATTCCTGGACATTCCTTCAAGAAATCACAGTTAAACATATATAGCGCAACATCTCTAGAAACATAGAAACATAGAAGGTTGACGGCAGAAGGAGACCATACGGTCCATCTAGTCTGCCCTTATGTGTATATTGTATGTACTCTTTATCTTAGGATAGATTTGTGCTTATCCCAGGCATGTTTAAATTCAGTGACTGTTGATTTTTCAACTACCTCTGCTGGAAGTTTGTTCCAAGCATCTACTACTCTTTCTGTAAAATAATTTTTTCTAACATTGCTCCTGATCTTCCCGCCCGACTAGCTTCAGGTTGTGCCCCCTTGTTCTATCATTAAGCTTCTTCTTAAAAACACTTCCCTCCTGAACCTTATTCAATCCTTTCACATATTTAAAGGTCTCAATCATGTCCCCCCTCTCCCTTCTTTCCTCCAGACTGTACAAATTAAGTTCTTTATGTCTCTCCTGATAAGTTTTAAGTTTAAGTCCTTCCACCATTTTTGTTGCCCGCCTTTGGGCCCGTTCTATTTGAATAATGTCTTTTTGCAGGTAAGGTCTCCAGAACTGCACACAGTATTCTAGCTGTGGCCTTACCAGGGCTCTATACAGCGGCATCACAACCTCCCTCTTCCTACCGGTGATGCCGCGAGCTATGCAGCCGAGCATCCTGCTTGCTTTTCCCACTGCCTGGTTACACTGTCTACTCATCTTGCAGCTATCAGTAATCAGTACCCCTAAATCTCTCTCCTCGGAGGTCCTGGATAACACAGGGCTGCCCATACGGTACTCAGAGCAGGGATTCCTTCTACCCAAGTGCATGATTTTACATTTAGAGACAGTAAACTCTAGTTTCCACAGTTTTGACCATCTATCCAGTAAAGCTAAATACTTTTCCATGTTGCAGACACCTCCAGGAATATCCACCCTATTACTAACCTTTGTATCATCAGCAAACAGACAAACTTTTCCTTCCTACCAAGCCTTCTCCTATGTCACTTACAAATATATTAAAAAGAATGGGGCCCAGGACAGAGCCTTGCGGCACACCGCTTGTAACTCGCCTCAGATTGCACGCCGTTTACAACAACACTCTGATACCGATCCCTCAGCCAACTGGAAATCCACTGAACTATCCAGGGAGTCCTATCTTCAATAATTTATCTATGAGCTCTTTATGTGGCACAGTGTCAAAGGCTTTGCTAAAATCCAGATAGGCGATATCCACAGCACCACCTTCATCTAACACTTTAGTGACATTGTCAAAGAAATCAATAAGATTGGTCTGACATGATCTGCCCTCAGTAAAGCCGTGCTGTTTTGGGTCCAATAGGTCATTCATTTTTAGTTGGGAAATTATCTGTTTTTTTAAGAGTGTTTCCATTAATTTGACCACTATAGATGTTAAACTAACTGGCCTGTAATTACTGGCTTCTTCTCTACTCCCCTTTGTTTGGATTGGTACGACATTGGCCATTTTCCAATCGTCTGGAACCTCATCAGTTGAAAGGGAGGGGCTGCAATCACAGAACTCTGGGGTGGATTCCATATGGACCCATCGCCTTACTTACCTTTAGATGTGCCAGCTTGACTAAGACATCAGGCTCCAGAAACTCCAGAGCTGTGCCCTCCCAGCTGGATGCTGTGCTATGGCCATGCCTGCTACTAACTGAAAATACCGAACAAAAGTAGCTATTCAGATGGTCAGCCACAGCCTTATCTCCGTCAATATATTTATTTTCCCTATTTCTAATTTTCAAGACTGCATTGTTTTTCTTCTTTCTGTCACCAATATATTGGAAAAAGGTTTTATCTCCCCTCTTCATAGATTTGGCCATTTCTTCCTCCTTTTGCCCTTTAGCAGTCCTTATAATCAGTTTTGCTTCCCTCTGTTTAATTTTATATGCCTCTCTGTCAGCTACACTTTCACTTACTTTATACTTCTTATAGGCAGACTTCTTATCTTTTATGATAGTGCTGACTTCCCTTGTAAACCATAATGGTTTCTTCTTCCTTTTAATCTTGCTAGTTTGTTTCACATATTGCTTAGTTGCCTTTAAGATGGCCATTTTTAAAAGTGACCACTGGGCACTCACTTCTGCTACTCTGTTCCACTCACCTAATTTTCTTTCTACATACTCCGTCATTTCCTTGAAGTTTGTCTTCCTAAAGTCTAGCACTTTGGTTCTGGTGTGTGATTGCACAATGTCTGTTTTTATTCTGAACCATAAGCATTGATGGTCACTGGAACCCAGATTTTCTTCAACCCTGACCTCGGACACAAGATCCCCATTGGTCAGAACTAAGTCCAGAATGTTATCTCCTCTAGTTGGCAATGTCACAAGTTGTTTTAGAGACACTCCATTAAGTGCCTCTAATATATTCCTGCTCTTGCATGTCGATGCACTTGGGATATTCCAGTCCACATCAGGCATGTTGAGGTCACCTGTAATTACAATGTCCCCCTTCTCTGCCATTCCACTGATTTCATCTATTAACAGGTTATCTAGATCCTCAGATTGTCCAGTGGGCCTATATATCACACCAATTCTGACCACAGCTCCCTCCTTAGTCTGCATGGTAACCCAGAGAGTTTCTAGTTCATTATGTGTATGCTGAATTATTGTTGATTGAAGGGTAGTCTTGACATAAATGGCTACTCCACCGCCCTTTCTATCCAATCTGTCTTTTCTGTACAATGTGTAACCGGGTATGGCTATCTCCCAGTCATTGTGATCCTTGAACCAAGTCTCTGTTATTGCAACAAAATCTAATTCATCTATGGATATGATAGCCATTAATTCACAGAGCTTGTTGCCCAAGCTGCGAGCATTGGTACACATCATGTGGATGTTATTGGTATTGTATTTTAGTGTGTCCTTGATCTTTTCCACCTCTACCCTACCACTGAACGGGTTTCCTGCTTCAATGTCCTGCTTCATCCTAAATGGTAGGGGACAGAAATCACCCTTACAAGTTACATCTCTGTCCCCTTCCTCTAGTTTAAATTAAAAAATGCTCTGAGTTCCACTCCAAGTTCTTCTGTGCCTTTCTGTGAAGGGTGCAAGCCATCCCTCTTAACCCTTTTGCTGCCAGCCTACCTGGAGTTTTCATCACCCTTTGTGCCAGACCATTTTGCACTATTTTGCGCTCCCCATGTTAAAATGTGATTTTTGAAGGGATTTCCCAGGAAAATTATATATTGTTTTTTTCAGCAGAGTCTGGGCTTTAACATGAAATGTCTTGTTTGTAATTTTTAGGTGTATTCTCAATATTTTTGGGTGAAATATGTGAAAAAAAAAATAAAAAAAATAGTTTTTTACAATTTGTAGTGTTTTTTTGTAATAAAAAATGTAACTTTGTCAATAAAATCTTATTGCGTGTGAAATCCCAATTTCTCCCAGTTACAGCGATACCACATATGTATAGGTAGACACCCTTTCCTGCCCAGGAGACTCCCCCAAACTGAAATAGCGCTTTAGGGGATTTTCAGATAAAATACAACTATGCTATGCAATATGCGCACCTTGCAGTTTTTCCAGAAAAACAACCCTTTACATTTGAAATACCCCCCACAAATTATATATTCTCTGGAAGTACACACCTCAAGCTTTCTAGGCGTACCAGGCTTGTTGATGTGCCCATAGTTTTCTGGAAGTAATCCCTCAATGTATTCTTTGGTTGCAAAGAGTTTCCCTAAAAAATGGATAAAAAAGCAGAATCAAAGCCACGCTTTCCTAAAAAAATCTATGTGCAAACAAGAAAAAACAAGTTTAATCTGAAAAAGCAACATCCCCCGAACAGAACGATACCCAACATGCATTGCTACTGTCAAGGGAAGAGTTGCCAAACACCCCAAAGTAAAGCATGTGCGTAACAATGATTTTACTTGAAAATTTCAGCTCTGCAAAGTGCGCACCTTGCGGGTTTTCAACCAAAACAACCCTTTATATTTGGAATATCCCCCATAAACCATATATTACCTGAAAGTACACATGTTAAGCTTTCTAAGTGTACCCAACTTGTTGTAGTGGGCCCACCTTTCTGGAATTAATCCCTCAAAGAATTCTTTGGTTGCGCAGGGTTTCCCTAAAAAATGTATAAAAAAGCTGAATAAAAAACACCTTTTCCTAAAATATAAATATGCAAACCAGAAAAAACAAGCTAAGTCTGAAAGCGCAAGGTCCCCCGAACAGAACAATACCCAACATGCATAGGTACTTTTAACCCTTTTAATTGCCAGCCTACTTGAGATTTTGTCACCCCCTATTGACAAGTCATTTTTCCCCATTTTGCACCATGTTTTGCGCCATTTTTGCTGGAATTTTCAGGAAAATTATATATAGAGTTTAGGCTTTAACATGAAATGTCTTGTTTGTAAATTTTATTTTGTTTCTTACAATATTATTAAGTAAAAAAAAAATAAATAAATAAATAAAAAATTTTTTAGAAAATTGACTTGAAAACCATATTGCATGTGAAAGCCCCATTTCTACCGATTAGAACAGTACCACATATTTATCGGTAGCCCCCCGTTCCTGCCCAGGAGACCCGCCTAACTGAAACAAGTACTTTATAACATTTACAAATAAAATACAACTACCATCCACACTACAAAGGGTTAAATCTAGAAAAAAAATGACATAGGTTCCGGGGGGGGGGGGGGGGGGGCATTTTTTGGGAGGGATTTTTAAGGGTTAAAAACCCTTAAAAATCCAAAAAAAAAATTGACATGGGGTCCCCCTTACCCAAAGTAACCAGCCCGGGACCAGCTATGCAGGGCTTGTAGAAACAGGGCACAGGGGCCAGCTTTTGTGGCCCCTGGCCCTGCAGGCTACAAGCCCGCATAGCCCGTGGGCCTGGGCTCTTCTGCCCCCCCCCTGGCCTTTGGGGAGGCAGGTAATGGGGGTGCCGGGGGTTTAGTCGCAGGTGACTTGCCACCCCCCCCAGCCTTGTGAACTGGTATAGGGGTCATGGACCCCCTTACCAGTTCACAAGGGGTTAAATGTAAAAAAAACACAGACACACACAAAGAGAAAAAATTATTTTATTAATTTGTTTTTTTTTTAATACTTACCTCCCATCCATCCTGGAGCACTGTGTCCCTCGGCGATCACTGGCTTCTGCTCACCTGCTGAAAGCCTTTTATAGCTGCTGGATGACAGAACACAAAGGGTTAATTAAAAAAAAATGACATGGGGGGGCATTTTTAAGGGTTAACTGCGGCGGGTGACTTGCCAGCCCCCAGCCTTGTGAACTGGTATAAGGGGTCTCATGGACCCCTTACCAGTTCACAAGGGGTTAAATGTTAAACAAAAAAGACACAGACACATAAGTAAAAAAAATTATCTTTATTTATTTATTTTTTTTTAACTTTACTCACCTCCGATCCTGTGTCCCCCGGCGATCTCCGATGCAAGTCTGCTCGGGTGTTTGAAGAAGAGAGCCTGGGGAGGGGGGGGGCGATCACAGCCCTCTCCTCCTCCCCTGCTCTCTGCTCCAACCACCCGAGCAGACTGATTCAGAGTCTCGGGGGCTTGGACTGAAGATCCCCCACGGGGGATCGGATGGCACCAAATTAAAGAGGAGACCCGGCCGGATCCAACGAGGGGTCAGGTGAGTATTTTTTATTTTTTTTAACTAGCAGGGCGGAAAGTCAGGCACGTCGATTCTACGTGCTTGGCACTTAAGTGGAGTGGAAGCAAGCACGTAGAATCTACGTGCTTGGCACTGAAAGGGTTAAACAGCTCATTGTTCGACCACCTTCTAACATCATGACTAATACATTCAAAGCCTTTGTCTTCACACCACTGACGTAACCACAAATTGAACTTGGCGTTGTTGAGTGCCTTTTTTCCCTGATTACATACTGGCAAAACTTCTGAAAAGGTGATGGAACCTGTTATTTTTCAAAGTTCCTGACTAAAAGTCCCTCTGTACAACAAACAAATCTTTTTGGGATAAGTCATTTGTGCCAAGATGTAGCACAATGTCCACTCGGTTATGTTGGCTTGCAGACTTCACAATATTTAGAATACGTTTCTTATCCCTATTAACCGTGGCACCTGGGAGACACCTCACTTCCTTTAGCTCATCTTTATCCTGTCCAAAGTCCACACCTCTAATTGTTGAGTCACCAACCAGAATATGCCTTTTCCTATTGGTTGGCTTGGTAACTGTTACTTTCTGCCCTTTTGTACTCATTTTAACTGGTCCCTTATTTAAGTCCACTTCCTTTGATCTTACCAAATCCTGCCCAGACTGAGCATTAGCAGATACATCCACATCAAGCTCAGAACGAACAGCAAATGGGTTATATTGGCTTAGTCCAAAATGTTGATGTTTTTGTTCTACATTGCGCAATCTTTCAGATCTCTAGGTAGGCTGGCACATAAAGCGTTAAAAGGAAAGTCCACTTTCAATGGAATTTTTGAAAGTGTATATTTTTTGTGTGCCAAAATGATGTCCTGAAGGAGCTTATCTAATATTTTTTTTTGTTCTTATCTTAACTTACCGTATTTTTCGCCCTATAAGACGCACCTGCCCATAAGACGCACCTAGGATTTGGGGGAAGAAAATAAGAAAAAAAAATTTCAATCAAAAACGCACCATTACAGACAGTGTGGCATTCCCCTATCCAATTCCCATAGGCCGTGTGGGATGCCCCCATTCCATAGACAGTGTAGCATGCCCCCATCCCATTCCCCGTATATCCAGTGTGGCATCCCCCCCTCCCATTCCCCATATACCCATTGGCTGTGTGGCATCCCCCTCTCCCCCCATTAGTATAGGCTGTGTGGCATCCCTCTCCCCACATTCCCATAGGCTGTGTGGCATCCACCTCTCCCCCCATTCCCATTGGCTGTGTGGCTTTCCCCCTCCCCCCATTAGTATAGGCTGTGTGGCATCCCTCTCTCCCCATTCCCATAGGCAGTGTGGCATCCCCCTCTCCCCATTAGCATGGGCTGTGTGTCATCCCCCTCCCCCCATTAGCATGGGCTGTGTGGCATCCCCCTCTCCCCATTAGCATGGGCTGTGTGGCATCCCCCTCTCCCCATTCCCATAGGCTGTGTGGCATCCCCCTCCCCCCATTCCCATAGGCTGTGTGGCATCCCCCATTCCCATAGGCTGTGTGGCATCCCCCATTCCCATAGGCTGTGTGACATCCCCCTCCCCCCATTCCCATAGGCTGTGTGGCATCCCCCTCCCCCCATTCCCATAGGCTGTGTGGCATCCCCCTCCCCCCATTCCCATAGGCTGTGTGGCATCCCCCATTCCCATAGGCTGTGTGACATCCCCCTCCTCCCATTCCCATAGGCTGTGTGGCATACCCCTCCCCCCATTCCCATAGGCTGTGTGGCATCCCCCTCCCCCCATTCCCATAGGCTGTGTGGCATACCCCTCCCCCATTCCCAAAGGCTGTGTGGCATCCCCATCCCCCCATTCCCATAGCCTGTGTGGCATCCCCATCCCCCCATTCCCATAGGCTGTGTGGCATACCCCTCCCCCCATTCCCAAAGGCTGTGTGGCATCCCCATCCCCCCATTCCCATAGGCTGTGTGGCATCCCCATCCCCCCATTCCCATAGGCTGTGTGGCATCCCCATCCCCCCATTCCCATAGGCTGTGTGGCATACCCCTCCCCCCATTCCCAAAGGCTGTGTGGCATACCCCTCCCCCCATTCCCATAGGCTGTGTGGCATCCCCATCCCCCCATTCCCATAGGCTGTGTGGCATACCCCTCCCCCCATTCCCATAGGCTGTGTGGCATACCCCTCCCCCATTCCCAAAGGCTGTGTGGCATCCCCCTCCCCCCATTTCCATAGGCTGTGTGGCATCCCCATCCCCCCATTCCCATAGGCTGTGTGGCATCCCCCTCCCCCCATTCCCATAGGCTGTGTGGCATCCCCCTCCCCCCATTCCCAAAGGCTGTGTGGCATCCCCCTCCCCCCATTCCCAAAGGCTGTGTGGCATCCCCATCCCCCCATTCCCAAAGGCTGTGTGGCATCCCCATTCCCATAGGCAGTGTGGCCCCTCTCCCCCCATTCCCACCCCCTCCCCCCATTAGTATAGGCAGGCGCCATAGTAATAAAAAAAAAAAGTTAAACTCACCTGTCTGCTGACACCGCTGCGCTGAGCGGCCTGCTCCGTGAATGGGGTGGGCGTGGCCTGCGCCGCAGCGTCGACGCAGGCCACGCCCACCCCATTCACGAGCTGGCTCTGTCCCGGCCCCGCCGCTGCGATCGCTGTCTTTTCAGGCAGCGATGACAGCGGCGGGGCCAGAGACAGAGCCCCTGCCGCTCCTCCATCTGCTGTTCCTGGGCACATGCGAGCACGAAGGTCCGGGCAGCGGGTGGGCGTGGCCTGCGCCTGTGCAGGCCACGCCCACCCACTGCCCGGACCTTCGTGCTCGCATGTTCTGAGCCCGGAAGAGGCAGCAGATGGAGGAGCGGCAGGGGCTCTGTCCCTGGCCCCGCCGCTGTCATCGCTGCCTGAAAAGACAGCGATCGCAGCGGCGGGACCGGGACAGAGCCCCTGCCGCTCCTCTGGCCTCTCGCAGTGTGCCAGACAACGCGGGAGCGCCGGGGACAGGTGAGGTTTTTTTTTTTTTTACATTTTTTTTTTTAATTTTTTTTTTTATTTATTTTTTTTACATTCGCCCGATAAGGCGCACTGACATTTTTCCCCCACTTTTGGGGAAAAATAAGTGCGTCTTATAGGGCGAAAAATACGGTATGTGTTTTTATGCGTGAGTTCACTCTTTTCAGCAGTGGCTATAGCAACATCATCTGTGTGTACGGGGCTTATTTATATTTTCTTGGTGTATACACTTGGTATGTGATTCCTTTCCATTTTGTCTCACAGGGGGCCTTGTTGGTAAGATTTTCCATACACGGCCCACATTACCGCCATATACTGCCATGTTTTTTTTCAATAAAAATTGTATGCAGGAGGCCCTTCCAGAGCCAACTACACTGGGCACTAGACATAGGGGCTGGTAACCTAAGACCCAGAAGCTACCCAGCCAGCCCCTGGCCCTGCTGATATACCAGCTCCTATGTCCTTTGGTATCCTTTGCTCTTTCAGGTATGCCATGGGCACCCCTGGCGGAGCATCAGGCCCATACTTATGTGCACCGGGCTCTTCTCCCTCTAATGACGCAAATTAGATATTTTTTTTTACACACAGGTCCCACCTTCTTCTATCCTGGCTCCCAGCCTGGAGTAATGGCTGAGAAGGAGAGTTTTATACCTCAGAGACAGAACATATAAGGATTTTCTCCATGTGTCTATTTACATTACTGGAGGCTCCCCTCCACTAACATGAAAGTCACATGAAGAAGGTTACAGAGAGGTTCCCCCTATCTAGTAGAATAACTTCCCTCCCTGCCTTAAATTATTATCCATAGCTGAAAGCCAAGGCAGGAAGGAGACGTGTGCCTT
Source organism: Gastrophryne carolinensis (assembly GCA_027917425.1). Classification (NCBI taxonomy): domain Eukaryota; kingdom Metazoa; phylum Chordata; class Amphibia; order Anura; family Microhylidae; genus Gastrophryne; species Gastrophryne carolinensis. The sequence goes on along the minus strand of CM051237.1, from coordinate 387,619,416 downwards.
TTACTCCAGATGCCAATGGGGCCCTTGATATCGACGCCCTGCTGGCATAATTTTTTATTCAATTTTACAATTATTTTGAATGGTTAAGGGGTTCAAAAGACCTCTATACCAGTACCCTAAGCTTAGTGTGCTAGGCTGAAAAGCTTTGATGGAGGGCACGCTTGCTGATCCTCACTGCAATATTACCCGCACCATCTGCACTGGATCTGTGCCATAGGGCATAAGGGCAGGTAATAACTAAGACCAGGTGTCAGTTTGCCCCTTGAGCTCTGAGATTATTAGGCCATATGCTTGGTATGCTGGGCTGGTAAGCTTTAGAAGGGAGGTATTTTTTTCTGTTTTTTTGGGTGGGGAATTCAATAAAGCATTCCCCCCTCCCTTTAGGCCTGGTAAATACACAATTGGCCAATGCTGTGGGTTACTGGGCTCTTCTGCACACACCACAAAATATCTTTATTTATTTAATATCTTAACTAACCAATACTTACTTTTCCCTGAAATCTGGCCCATGCCAGCCCTGTAAAAATTATGCCAGTGGAGCTGGAGCTTAAAACCAGGCAGGATCTTAAACAAATCAGGACACAGGACCCCCCTCCTTCTTCCTTAGCCTCCAGACAGAGAGGTGGTGCCTCTCTGGAATCAGCCCTCACTGTAGGGGAGTGGTATGGAGTGGGGTTCCCCAGGAAAAGCCACATAGGGGGAATCCTTCTAAAAGCCTCCTCGACCAGTTATTAACTATCACTCATGTCTGGGAGCAGAGATAGAATTAGGTGGGACCTGTGCCCCCCAGCCCCACAGATGGTGGTTGCAGTGGCAGATTTTGATGCTACCAACTTCAGAAGCAAGACTCGAAGATGGATTGAAATACCCTGTGAGGGACCTGCCGGACCGAAGGAGGACAGGACAGAAAAGAGGCGGACCAGAAAGTAGTCAATCTCAAAGTAATAGATTCATTTGTGTAAGCATTTAATTTTGTGGTGTTTTTTTATTTTACCTTACCTGGGACGTGTATGTATCCTCTCAGGTACATCAATTTATGAATGTTTGGTGGGAGTGATGGGAAGACAGTGCAAGATGAGAGCTGAGCATGAGGGAATGACTGGGGAGTCCGTAGCTTCTCATTAGGCAATGTGGAAAAAAAATATATAAAAAAAATTCAAAACAAAGTAGTACTCACTAGTGTTTTTAATAAACACGGAAGCTGAAATCAGATAGGAAGCCCCAAATGGCATGATCATTATAAATGGTCGGGCTTCCACCTTTTTTTTCCCACAGGCTAGAGCTGGGGAGGCTGTCACAAGATCGATCGGACAATGTTGGTTTGATCGAGCGACCTGTGACGTGTGTGAGGGCTGCTTCCAGCACAGAAAGCAGTCACTACTCCACCATTAACTACACTTGATTAAATTAGGCCAGTGGAACCCCAGTCACCATCTGATGAAACTCTGCTGGCGAATAATCGCGACGGTCACCACACGCTTACACACCCTTCTCTACATACAAGCATGGCACAATCCACACTGATTTAATTTTAGTTCATTGTGAGTCATTCACCCTTGTTACACTATATGATTAGATACGTGATACTTTTGTGTATCATACTGTACAATAGATTAGGTACAATCAATCTTACAGTCTATGGGTTAATACAATTTATGAGTGGTCATACAATCTTCAGAAGCCAATGTAGTTTTTAGAGCTTCAAGAGAACAACATTGGGAATTTTCTAATTGCCGAAAAGTAGGCCCGTGCTTAGTTGGAAAATTGCAATTAAAACTAAAAGACAAGAACATACAAGTAAAAACACTCATATACATACAATATGCAGAAATAGTTATAAAATACGTTGGAGAAATATACTGAAAGATTCAATACATCACCAAATGATAAAATTCTCAGTTCCAGGGGTTGGAACGATTTGAGTAACACTGCAATCAAGAATCGGACCCCCATGTATGTGACAACCAAACAATTTCTCCCTCCTAGATTCTAAGAAAGATTCCGTCCCCTGGACGGGTGCTGGAGGCAGGCTGATGTTTATGAGGGCTTTAGCCTGGGGGACAAAAATTAAACATTTACAATTTGAACTGTAACTTGGCTGAGAAGGTCCCACTTGGTTTATATGGGGTTCATCATTTCCCTCAAGGTCTAAGCTTTCTAAATATATCACAATTGATATGGTTGGTATGTCCTGGTTTGGAGTAATGCATTTCCTAGGTCCACATTGAGACCTGTATCAAATATGGGGTACCAATTCGACCATCAGACTTGGATAAATCTTATTGCCGGCTGCTAGATTAACTCATATTCGAGTTGTGGGACAAATGAACTGTAGTTATCTTTTTTACTAACTCTATATAGAGATGAGTGAATCGAATCTGACGAACCCGAATTCGTTACGAATTTCAGAAAAAAATAGATCCTTAACGATTCCGAATATCGCCTCAATTCGATCGCTCGAATCGTTTCCTTAAAACTCAATTTTCTACTATCCAGGCCATCTAAAACGGTGGATCCACATGTCAGGAAATGTCCCATGGGGCAAGGAATCCTGGGTAGGCATCACATGCTACCTATCAGCAGCCAGGCTTCCCGATGATGTCACAGCCCTATATAAGCGGCGGCCATTTTGCAGAAGCACATTTCGGCACTGTATTGCGGCCAGAGCGGATCACGCAGGGAGAGATAGATAGATAGATAGATAGATAGATAGATAGATAGACAGATAGATAGATAGATAGATACAGTGAGGGAGAGATAGATAGAACAAGGAACAGAAGGAGCAAGGGACAGAGAGAGAAGGAGATAGGCTGTGACCGTGACAGAGAAAGACAGGGACAGATTAAAGTGTTTGCATTAGCTTTCAAGCCTATTTGGTGTTAATAACACACCTTCCTATTTAGCTTTTCCTTTTCCTGGTGTCATTCTTTAAAATGCATGCTAGCATTAATATTTGAAGAGTACCTGTCTATTAACATTGTGCATTTTGTAAAGAAAGTCACTTTTTCACTTTTAAAGCAGCCTTTGCCTTTGATCAGGGGGCATCCCAAATACTAGCATAAATATTTGAAGAGTAGCTGTCTGCTAACTGGTTGCATTTTGTAAAGAAAGTCACTTTTTCACTGTTAAAGCAGCCTTTGCCTTTGAGCAGGGGGCATCCCAAATACTAGCATAAATATTTGAAGAGTACCTGTCTATTAACATTGTGCATTTTGTAAAGAAAGTCACTTCTTCACTGTTAAAGCAGTCTTTGCCTTTGAACAGCGGGCATGCCAAATACTAGCATAAATATTTGAAGAGTAGCTGTCTGCTAACTGGTTGCATTTTGTAAAGAAAGTCACTTTTTCACTTTTAAAGCAGCCAGCCTTTGAACAGGGGGCATCCCAAATACTAGCATAACTATTTGAAGGGCACCTGTCTATTAACATTGTGCATTTTGTAAAGAAAGTCACTTTTTCACTTTTAAAGCAGCCAGCCTTTGAACAGGGGGCATCCCAGATACTAGCATAAATATTTGAAGGGTACCTGTTTATTAACATTGTGCATTTTGTAAAGAAAGTCACTTCTTCACTGTTAAAGCAGCCTTTGCCTTTGAACAGCGGGCATCCCAAATACTAGCATAAATATTTGAAGAGTACCTGTCTACTAACCTTTTGCATTTTGTAAAGAAAGTCACGTTGTCAAATTGCCAGTAGCCATTGCCTTTCACCGGGGGGGGGGGGGGGGCATCCCAAATATGCTAGCATGTGTCTTTTAAGAGTACACACATTGGAGTTGGCAGCAGCACCATAAGGAGCCTGTATAGTGCCTGAAAGACACACCCTGGAGTTGGCAGCAGCATTAAGAGCCCATATATTGCCTGAAAGACACACATTGGAGTTGGCAGCAGCAGCATAGGGAGCCCATATATTGCCTGAAAGACACAGTTGGCAGCAGCATAAGGAGCTACCATGCATCAGTTACTACCATGGATCAGCCATTGGTGGGTGGAAATTCTGGCTGATCCATGCCTGATTCATCTTCACATTTTTCGTGGACAGAGGAGTTCTCCTTGGCATGACTATGGTCCCTGCCGCACTAAACACCCGCTCAGATGGCACACTGCTGGCCACAATTCGAGTTTGGCTGCCCAGAAATCCAGCGGGTCCTCAAGGTGCGTTGGCATGGTCATGTCAAGGTATGACATGACCTGCTGGTTCAGGCCCTGCTCCAGGTCTTCCTGCTGCTCATGATTAGCCTCACTATGTGGGTGAAGAAAGCTACTCATTAGCGACTGAAGACTCAGGCAGCCTGTTGCAGAGTGTAAGTGCTGGGTGCTGGGTGCAGCGGAGTTGTAGTCCAGATAGACAATAGTGGTATAACAGGAACTGGCTTTACTCAAGCATGAATGCAGTAAGAGAATGTCACCTTACATGGTGGCTTATGAAAAACAACAAGACAGGAAGAGAAGCACTTGCAGTGATAGATTACAGCTCGATCTGCAGTAGAAGTAACATTACAGTAGAAATCACAGTTGCACATTGGTAACGGCGCCATCTAGTGTCAAAACCTGCAATAGCTGCAAAACGGTGTGTCTGGGTCCTCTATCTTGCCTTCCTCACAATCCTCTAGCTCCTCTGGCTGCTCCTGCTCCTCCTCTCCTGTCATATGACTAGATAAAATGGCCATTTTGTCAAACCTAAACTGTGCTTCACTGTGCCCCACCCCCTCCTCCTCCTCCTCCACTACAGCCCCCACAGGCTTTATGTGGCCGTGAAATGTAGGCGCCATGTCTCCAGTGCCCTGACCAGCCATGGTTTCCAACATGTGTTGTAGTACATGAAGCAGCGGAATCACATCGTTCATCCCGTAGTCCTGGTGACTGACTAATAAAGTGGCTTCCTCAAAGGGCCTGAGCAAATGGCAGGTGTCACCTATGAGCTGCCACTGGTTTACATTGAAGTTACACAGGGGAGTCCTCCTATCCGCTTGGATCATCAAGAAATCAGTGATGGCTTTTCTCTGTTCGTATAGTCGATCCAATATATGGAGGGTGGAATTCCAACGGGTGGAAAAATTGCAAATTAGACTATGTTGGGGGATACCGTTCTGACGCTGTAGCTCAAGAAGGGTGTGCTTGGTGGTGTAGGAGTGGCTGCAAGTGTCTTGCAGATGGGGGCAAGACTTCGGAAAACACTTGACAACTAGGTTGAACACGTGTGCCATACAGGGCGCATGGCTCAGGTCTCCTTGTTGCAGCAAATGTTCTTCCCATTGTCAGTCACCATGGTTCCCATTTGCAGTTTTCGTGAAGTAGCCATGATTTCATTTATTGATTTATGATTTTTAGCAGTTCCTCCCATGTGTGACTTCGTGGCTCAAGGCAAACCATGTGAAGAACAGTGTGAAACTGCCGTGTCCTGCACACATGGTAGGCTGGAAGGGCACTGAAAAAAAATAAATAAATAAAAATACCAAAAAAATAAAAAATAAAAAAAATGTTTTTTTTATTTTTTACAAAAAATACAAAAAAATAAAAGAAAAAAATTAAAAAAATATTTAAAAAAAATTAAAAATATTAAAAAAAAGAAAATGAAAAAAATGAAAAAAAAACTTGAAAAAGAATACAAAATTAACCAAAAAAAATTTGATACATTATATATGTTATTGTTATTATGTTATTGTTATTATGTTATTTGTTATTATATGTTATTATTATAAATGTGTTCAAATAATATAAATGTTAAAAATTAATATGTAATTGACAATTAGCAATGGTGTCACAGAAAAAAGTGTCTAAGTGCAAAAAACATGTGCACATCCATGATCCAAAATAGACAACTGCACTGTCACAGGCACAATGGCCTACGAGCGTGGAGGCCACAGCGGCGGAACCTGTCCAAGTTGCTGTTGTGGTTGTGCAGGAACCACAATAACCCAGTGAGCCTTAAAGGATATATATTGTCCCTGACTGTAGTTACAACTCCAGATGTAGGCGCTACCGTGCACTTTGGTACACACTGACAGGCTAAAGGACTGGCCCACCTTCTGTTCAACCAAATTGTACAGGGCTGGTACTGCCTTCTTCGCAAAGAAATGACAGCTTGGGACTCTCCACCTTGGCTCGGCACAAGCCATCAGTTCTTTGAAAGGTCCACCACCTCAAAAGGGAGGGACTGCAGCACCAGCAACTTATACACGAGCACATTTAGCTTCTGCACGTTGGATGAGTGGGCACATACTGTTGTCTCTTGGACATGGCTTGGCCAATGGATTGCTGGCGGAATGATTGACTCGGATTAAGAGGAGGAGGAGCATCTGGAGCGACAGAGGATGGGTATGACACACAGGAGGTGGTGGAGCCTTGGCTGGCTGGAACAGAGAGCGGTGTGCCACTGGGAAATGCAGCAGGCTGGACCACCACTTTGGAGCCAACTCTTCCAGGCCACTTTATGGTGACTCTGCAAATGTTGACTCAGGGCTGTGGGTCCAACATTGGGACCCTGGCCACACTTCATTGGGACAAACCTGCCTACACATCTTTCATATAGTCATGTTAACCTCCTGCGGATGCTTTATGAAAAACTGCCACATCGCCGAGTAGCTGATTTTCCTACCAACAGTCCGCACTAATTCACTGCTGCTGCCGCCGCCGATGAGTCCGGGGACCCTTTTCCACTACCTCCTGGGAAGATAGCCTGCCGCACAGCAAGTGGTCTACCCCAAGCACATTTGCCTCCAGACTATCCCCTTCTGCCACCATGTTGACCGCTAAATCCATCACTCTCCATCATTCCAAGCCTTTAAAAGTGCCCTCAAAACTCACTGATGTCCTCAGGTTCCTCAACAGTGTCTGCTTAAGAAGCCAAAACGCTTGCAACACCACCTCCCACGCCACTCTCCTCATCACTACTTGCCCGTCTAGTGGAACAAGTGGCGAGTGTCTCCTCCACTTCTTGGCTGTGCAGTAGCTGCTGATTTTTCTCTAGCAGATCGTCCTCAATGAATAGTGGAGCTGAACCCAAAGCATAAGATATAACCAACAGTTGACTGGGGGTGTCAGATGTCACTTGTGATGAAGTGGATGATCGTGTTAACCAATCGATGATGGCAGATGGGTTGATGGTTGAGACACGACCGCTAGCTCATACCGGGAGGTCAGGCCTCTCACTGAGACTCCTGCTGCCACTCACCCCTAGTCTGCTGCGACCTCTGCTTGATGAATTCAGGCCTCTGAAACTCCTCTGTGCCCATCCTGGCACTTCTCTGCCTGACATACTTAGTGCGCATATCAGGGGAGGATAAAACGCTACACTACGCATAAAACAGGATTTGTCTATAACAGCAGCAGGTGTGTAACTATCTATGTCCTTTCACTAAGTAGTAACTAGGCCCTGAAGACTTTAACAGGAACAAAGTGGTAAAACTCCTAGACGTGCGTATGTGATGCTCTGATGAGGGCAGTTCAATGTGCTCCAGTATGCTTTAAAAATGTTTTTTTGAGAGACTGGCCTGCGTGAAAATGAATCGGGCATGGATCAGCCAAGATTTCCACCCACCAATGCCTGATGCATCAGAGTAGATCACGGTGCCAGACCAACACTTCAGAAATATGGATAGTGCAAAACAGATTTAAGGCGCTGCTCTCCAGTTACAGACATTCCTCCGCATCAGACCACAAGTAATTACAGAGGAAATGCTTTACGTTAATCTTAATTTTTAGTAATATTCTTAGGATAAGATATATGTGCCCAAAATATGTATATGTTCTCTTCGTGCTGCTGCCAACTCCAGGGTGTGTTTTTCAGGCAATTTATGCACTCCATATGCTGCTGCTGCCAACTCCAGGGTGTGTCTTTCAGGCAATATATGTGCTCTCAATGCTGCTGCTGCCAACTCCTGGGTGTGTCTTCCAGGCAATATATGGGCTCCGAATGCTGCTGCTGCTGCTGCTGCCAACTCCTTTGTGTTTCTTTCAGGCAATATATGGGCTCCTGATGCTGCTGCTGCCAACTCCTGGGTGTGTCTTTCAGGCAATATACGGGCTCCTTATGCTGCTGCTGCCAACTCCAATGTGTTTTTCAGGCAATATATGGGCTCCTAAAGCTGCTGCCAATTCCAATGTGTTTTTCAGGCAATATATGGGTTCCTAACACTGCTGCTGCTGGCAACTCTTGGGTGTGTCTTTCAGGCAATATATGAGCTCTTTAAGCTCGATTCAGAGAGACAAAAAAATGCTTTCGTTTTAGTGCTCATCTGTTTTTTTCTCTCGTATGAGTGTGCATGCATTGCAATCCTTCTGTAAAGTTTCCGTCCGTTCGAGCGGTAGATTACGAATACGAGGATGTCATTTTCCAGCGTGACTTTTCCGTTTCATTTTCACATGTTACAACGTAGGCTTTAGTTTTTGCCCTTTTCCCATCGTATCCTCCCACGAATCCTTTACGTTTCCCGTTAGTTTCTGTTTCCCTTTTTCAATAAATAATCGTCCAGACGGAAATCCTTACGATCTTGCGCCTGCGCACTACAAACTTAACTCATTAAAGTGCGCGCCTACATATTTGCCACCCTCACTTCTACTACAATGTTTAGCTAAATCACTTAGCACTATCCTCCATCTTCCTTAAAGCTCACCCAAACCACTTTGCGGTTAGGTTCTTCTTCCATTTTAGGTCCCTAAATCACTTCTCGGTCATGTGAATATTCATCTTTAAATATTTCTGGGCCCATTAGTTTTGTGTTAATGTATTTTGTAAATGAAATGAAATGACACTGAAACATTTTTTTTTATTCCATCATAAAATATAAAATCTTTAAAAATTTTGAAAATTTCAATTTTTTACAACTATAAAAAACAAAATACATAGCAATGGCAGGCCACAGAACATTATTCTTCATCTGTGGTCCCCAACGAGTCGCGCAGCTCCTGCATCTCGCCCACCAACTGAAGGACCCTGACGCTCAGTTGTGCCACTCTAGCACGTGTGGTCCCTGTTAAAATATTGGTATAACCTTGTTGGGGTCATACTGCAGTGCCCCCCCCCCCCGTATGGTCCAAACACCGAAATCTGGACTTCAAAAGCCCGAAGGCCCTCGCCACCACGGCCCGGGTTTTGCATAGTGCCCGATTAGAGAACCCCTGGCCTGCATTCTGTAGACAAAGAACGGGCATCAGGAGCAAGGGCAGGAGTGAATATCCAGAATCCCCTGAAGCAATTTAAAAATACTAACATAAAATACACATTCTAAGCTACAATATTTAACATGTCATCAAGGGCTAAAAACAGCCATAGGTTAAGACATGAGTCATCAACTATATTCATTGCCATACAGTGAAAATGGATTGATGGAATGTGAGCAAACTTACCCAGGAGCCATCCACCAGATAATTCTCCTGACTCAAACTGACGAAATAAGCCGGAGCTCTGCAATATATAAGCATCATGGGACGACCCTGGATGCCCTGCAAGAACACTGAGGAATCGCATAGCTGGACCAAATACTGTTCTATGTTGTGCGAGTGGCACATCTTGCGGTTCCTGCAACCAAATATAAAATAATTACACAAAGCAAAGGTAACCAACTAAAACAATAACTCCTACAACAAATTAAGATTCAAGTTCAACAATCCTAATATAATTCACAAAGGACATAAGTCTAAAAAAATATAGCAATTATATGGATGTGTGGGAAAATAAATGTTTACATGCTAAGGACTAATTTAGGTCAGCATTAAAAAGGCATACATGAAATGTATTGATTCAGGTATGCATTGCTATACAATTTATGGCCTCGGCCATGCTGATACATGCAATGCCTTGGTGCTAAAGGCGCGCAGACTCCTCCACATAACATGTTCAACAATAGCAATCCGAGCCCTCAAAGTTCTCGTAAGTGGATCGGAAATGAAACGGATTTATAGGGTGGTGATCCTTCGGAAATCAGCTCTCTGAATCAGATGCAAGCCCATCCCAACAACGTAAGTTATCTGAACGAACAAAAAATATCAGATTTTGTTTGGAAAATGATCCGAACTAACGGAAATGATCCGATTTGCTTTCGTTCATCGAAAGCGCATATACGCATTTTCCCGAACGTTCGTACGAATGAAAAATGAACGACAAAAAGCAAAAAAATGACAAACACCCACTAAAACTTTCACAGACAGCTACGGAAGTCCAGACGAATGTGTTTCTGAATCAAGCCTTTTATGCAGCTGCTGCCAACTCCAATGTGTTTTTCAGGCAATATATGGGCTCCTAATGCTGTTGCTGCCAACTCCAGGGTGTGTCTTTCAGGCAATATATGGGCTGCTTATGCTGCTGCCCACTCCAATGTGTTTTTCAGGCAATATATGGGCTCCTGATACTGCTGCCAACTCCAATGTGTTTTTCAGGCAATATATGGGCTCCTAATGCTGCTGCCAACTCCAATGTGTTTTTCAGGCAATATATGGGCTCCTAATGCTGGTGCTGCCAACTCCAGGGTGTGTCTTTCAGGCAATATATGGGCTGCTTATGCTGCTGTCAACTCCAATGTGTTTTTCAGGCAATATATGGGCTCCTCATGCTGCTGCTGCTGCCAACTCCTGGGTGTGTCTTTCAGGCAATATATGTGCTCCGAATGCTGCTGCCAACTCCAATGTGTTTTTCAGGCAATATATGGGCTCCTTATGCTGCTGTCAACTCCAGGGTGTGTCTTTCAGGCAATTTATGGGCTCCTTATGTTGCTGCCAACTCATAGTAACATAGTAACATAGTAACATAGTATGTAAGGCTGAATAAAGACTTTAGTCCATCCAGTTCAGCCTGTTTAACTCCTTCCAGTGGTCTAGTAGCCATAGCCGGAAATGTTATTACATGCCAGGAAGGCATCAAGGCCACTTTTGAACATTTTTAATGTATCCCTCATTACTACCTCCTCTGGCAGCGAGTTCCATAGTCTCACTGCTCTTACAGAGAAGAATCCCCTCCTATGTCGGTGGAGAAAGCACCTTTCCTCTAACCTTAGTGGATGCCCCCGGGTTATGGTTACACTCCGGGGTATAAATAGATTGTGGGACAGATCCTTGTATTGACCCCGAATATATTTATACATAGTTATTAGATCACCCCTCAATCGTCTTTTTTCTAGACTAAATAAGCCTAACTTGGACAATCTTTCCGGGTACTCTAGCCCCCGCACTCCTTTTATTAACTTTGTTGCCCTTCTTTGAACGTGCTCCAGTTCTGATATGTCCTTCTTAAGCACAGGTGCCCAGAACTGTACACAGTATTCCATATGGGGTCTGACCAGTGACTTGTACAGGGGTAAAATGATGTTCTGGTCATGAGCACCTATGCCCCTCCTGATGCACCCCATGATCCTATTTGCCTTGGCAGCAGCTGCCTGGCATTGATTACTACAGTTGAGCTTATTGTCAACTAAAACCCCTAGGTCCTTTTCCATTGTTGTTTTACCAAGTGTTTCTTTATTTAGTGTGTAATCATGACACAGATTCCTCCTTCCCATGTGCATAACCTTACATTTATCTGTGTTAAACTTCATTTGCCATTTAACTGCCCATGCTTCCAATTTATCTAAATCTGTTTGTAGTTGCCTGTTGTCCTCCTTTGTTTTAATTACTTTACTCAGCTTAGTATCATCTGCAAAGATTGAGACTTTACTGTTTAATCCATACCCAATGTCATTTATACATATGTTGAAGAGAATTGGTCCCAGAACTGACCCTTGTGGTACTCCACTGGTAACAGTGACCCAATCTGAGTGTGTACCATTTATAACCACCCTCTGCTTCCAATCACTAAGCCAATTTCCCACCCATCTGCACACGTTTTCCCCCAGTCCAAGCATTCTCATCTTTTGTACCAGCCTTTTATGTGGCACAGTATCAAATGCTTTAGAAAAGTCAAGATATATGATATCCAATGACTCCCCCTGATCCAATCTTGAACTTACCTCCTCATAAAAGCTGATCAGGTTTGTCTGGCAGGAGCGATTCCTCATAAATCCATGCTGATATGGAGTAATAAGGTCATTTTCCCCAAGGTGCTCCAGGATAGTATCCCTTAAGAAACCTTCAAACAGCTTGCCCACCACAGATGTTAAGCTTACCGGTCTGTAGTTCCCAGGTTCCCCCCTAGATCCCTTTTTGAATATTGGCACCACATTTGCCAAGCGCCAATCCATCGGAACAAACCCTGTAGTTATGGAATCCACAAATATTAGAAATAACGGCTTGTCTATTACTGTACATAACTCCCTTAAAACACGAGGATGTATGTCATCTGGTCCCGGTGATTTATCGATTTTCAGCTGCTTGAGACGGTGCTGGACTTCTTCCTTGGTTAGACCAGTGACATTTAATGGAGGGTTCCGGTTATTCCCCTGCATTTCACTCGGCATGTCAAATTCTTTTGTGAGTATAGAAGCAAAGAAGTTGTTAAGCAAATTAGCTTTCTCCTCATTTCCCTCTATAGGGGTCCCATCCTTGCTTTTCAGGGGGCCCACACCCTCAGGTTTGTACCTTTTACGGTTTATGTAGCTAAAGAATAATTTAGGGTTAGTTTTACTCTCTTTCGCGACCAGTCTTTCTGTCTCCAGCTTAGCTGCCCTTATCTGTTGTTTACATTGTTTATTTCCTTCTTTATAGTTTTTTAACGCTTCCGCTGTCCCTTCCTGCTTTAAACGTTTAAATGCCTTTTTTTTGTTGTTTATTGCCCCCTTAACCTTTTTATTTAGCCACATCGGTTTACATGTGTGTCTAATAGTTTTATTCCTGTAAGGTATATATCTGTCACACTGAAAATTAAGTATTCCTTTGAAAGTATCCCATTTAGCGTCCATGCTTTTGTTCTTAAGGACATTTTCCCAGTCAATGCAGTGTAGGGCATCTCTAAGTTGGTCAAACTTTGCCTTTTTGAAGTCCCGCGTTTTTGTGACTCCTTGATAAGGCACCCTAGTGACTGCTAATTGGAAATTAATGATATTATGATCACTGCCTCCAAGGTGTCCCCCAACCTGTACCTTTATTACTTTGTCTGGTACATTGGTTAGTATTAGGTCCAATATGGCTTTCCCCCTTGTTGGAGCTTGTACCTGTTGGGAAAGGTAGCCATCTTTTGTTTTAGATAAAAAACTATTACTTTTCTGCGAAACACATGTTTCAGCATCCCAGTCTATATCTGGGTAGTTAAAGTCCCCCATAATCACTACCTCATTTATTTTAGCGGCTATATCCATTTGCCTTAGCATCATATTTTCTATGGATTCGGATATATCTGGAGGTTTATAGCAAACCCCCATCAGTATTTTATTTTTGTTTCTCCCTCCATGTATTTCTACCCATACCGACTCCACATGGTCATTCCCCTCACATATATCCTCCCGCAGAGCAGGCTGTAGAGAGGATTTTACAATTAAGCAGACTCCACCCCCTTTGCGTTTGTTACGGTCCCTCCTAAACACACAGTATCCCTGTAAATTTACTGCCCAGTCATAGCTTTCATCCAGCCAGGTCTCTGTTACCCCCACAATATCATATTGTTCTTCTGTTATCAGTTCTAGTTCATCCATTTTATTAGTCAAACTTCTAGCATTTGTAAGCATGCATTTCAAATGCTTATGAGAATTTTGATAATTTTGTATATTGCCCTTATTCCTGCTAGATCTGCTAACCCCTCCCCCCTCTCCACCCCCAGTTTCATGTCTACACCCACTGTCACTTTCTTTCCTAACTTCCCCTTTGTAATAGCTTTTACCCTCCCCCCCAATGCTCAGTTTAAACACTCCTCTAACCTTTTAGCCATCCTCTCCCCCAGAACAGATGCACCCTCCCCATTGAGGTGCAACCCATCCCTGCCAAAGAACCTGTAGCCCACTGTGAAGTCGGCCCAGTTCTCTAAGAACCCAAACCCCTCCTTTTTACTCCAATTTTTGAGCCACCTGTTTACATCTCTAATCTCCCGCTGCCTCTCTGGTGTGGCTCTTGGTACTGGTAGTATTTCTGAGAATACTACAGTTGAGGTCCTTGCCTTAAGCTTACGGCCTAAGTCCCTGAAATCATTTTTTAGGACCTTCCACCTACTTCTTCCTATGTCATTAGTGCCAATATGCACCATGACCGCTGGGTTCACGCCAGCCCCTCCCAACAATCTGTCAGCCCGCTCCGCTACATGCCGTACTCTTGCCCCAGGAAGGCAACACACTGTTCGGCAATCCCGGTCTTTGTGACAGATTGCCCTGTCTGTTCCCCTAATAATAGAGTCACCCACTACCAGCACCTGTCTTGCCTGCCCTGTTCTCCCATTTCCCCTCCCTTCCTTACTGGAGCCGACAGATGTGTCTTGCTGCAGCTCTGCCATTCCTGAGCTAACATCCTCCTCATCTGCCAACCGGGCAAACTTGTTTGGAGGTGCTTGTTCAGGGCTAGCCTCCCTGTAACTTTTACCCCTACCCCGCCTTCTAACTGTTATCCAGCTAGCTGCCTCATTTTCCTGCTTTTCCTCTCCCCCCATACTACCACCCTCCCCTGACCCTGAGCCATGTAGTGCCAGATCAGTGAGATCCAGACTCTTTTGCATGATAACAATTTCTCTCAGTGTTGCCAATCGCTTATTTAGATCGTGAATCACGGCTTCCAAATCAGAGATTCGCAGGCATCCGGGGCATATATATTCACCCTCGACCGATTGATCAAGAAGTGCATACATAGCACAAGATGTACACTGAACAGCATTGTTAGGCATGGAACCCATTGTATGAATTTGTGGGAACACCAAGTGTAGAATACTTAAAATAACAATATGAAATCAAAGGCAGATACTTACAGTTTCCGAACTTCTGCTTGTATCTTCTTCTTTTAACTCCTGCTTTAACTCACCACTTCCAAGCAGCCACTTACAGAGTCAGCAACAAGAGCGAGCTACAAGAGCTGCCTGGTGCCTTATAACACACCTGCTTCAATTAGGCCTCAATTAGGCCTCAGCAGGAATCCAGGAAAGAGAGAAAAAAAAAAAAAAAAAAAACTTTTTTTTTTTCTTTGGTTTAAATTTGTGCCAGCATTAACACACTGATTCACAAAAATAAAACAAACACAGTTTACTATATTTTACTTACCAAATGAGCTCAGCTTCCCAAAGCTTACCACAGGAGAACCTGCTTTAACTCACCACTTCCAAGCAGCCACTTACAGAGTCAGCAACAAGAGCGAGCTACAAGAGCTGCCTGGTGCCTTATAACACACCTGCTTCAATTAGGCCTCAATTAGGCCTCAGCAGGAATCCAGGAAAGAGAGAAAAAAAAAAAAAAAAAAAACTTTTTTTTTTTCTTTGGTTTAAATTTGTGCCAGCATTAACACACTGATTCACAAAAATAAAACAAACACAGTTTACTATATTTTACTTACCAAATGAGCTCAGCTTCCCAAAGCTTACCACAGGAGAACCTGCTTTAACTCACCACTTCCAAGCAGCCACTTACAGAGTCAGCAACAAGAGCGAGCTACAAGAGCTGCCTGGTGCCTTATAACACACCTGCTTCAATTAGGCCTCAATTAGGCCTCAGCAGGAATCCAGGAAAGAGAGAAAAAAAAAAAAAAAAAAAACTTTTTTTTTTTCTTTGGTTTAAATTTGTGCCAGCATTAACACACTGATTCACAAAAATAAAACAAACACAGTTTACTATATTTTACTTACCAAATGAGCTCAGCTTCCCAAAGCTTACCACAGGAGAACCTGCTTTAACTCACCACTTCCAAGCAGCCACTTACAGAGTCAGCAACAAGAGCGAGCTACAAGAGCTGCCTGGTGCCTTATAACACACCTGCTTCAATTAGGCCTCAATTAGGCCTCAGCAGGAATCCAGGAAAGAGAGAAAAAAAAAAAAAAAAAAAACTTTTTTTTTTTCTTTGGTTTAAATTTGTGCCAGCATTAACACACTGATTCACAAAAATAAAACAAACACAGTTTACTATATTTTACTTACCAAATGAGCTCAGCTTCCCACAGGAGAACCTGCTTTAACTCACCACTTCCAAGCAGCCACTTACAGAGTCAGCAACAAGAGCGAGCTACAAGAGCTGCCTGGTGCCTTATAACACACCTGCTTCAATTAGGCCTCAATTAGGCCTCAGCAGGAATCCAGGAAAGAGAGAAAAAAAAAAAAAAAAAATACTTTTTTTTTTCTTTGGTTTAAATTTGTGCCAGCATTAACACACTGATTCACAAAAATAAAACAAACACAGTTTACTATATTTTACTTACCAAATGAGCTCAGCTTCCCAAAGCTTACCACAGGAGAACCTGCTTTAACTCACCACTTCCAAGCAGCCACTTACAGAGTCAGCAACAAGAGCGAGCTACAAGAGCTGCCTGGTGCCTTATAACACACCTGCTTCAATTAGGCCTCAATTAGGCCTCAGCAGGAATCCAGGAAAGAGAGAAAAAAAAAAAAAAATACTTTTTTTTTTTCTTTGGTTTAAATTTGTGCCAGCATTAACACACTGATTCACAAAAATAAAACAAACACAGTTTACTATATTTTACTTACCAAATGAGCTCAGCTTCCCAAAGCTTACCACAGGAGAACCTGCTTTAACTCACCACTTCCAAGCAGCCACTTACAGAGTCAGCAACAAGAGCGAGCTACAAGAGCTGCCTGGTGCCTTATAACACACCTGCTTCAATTAGGCCTCAATTAGGCCTCAGCAGGAATCCAGGAAAGAGAGAAAAAAAAAAAAAAAAATACTTTTTTTTTTTCTTTGGTTTAAATTTGTGCCAGCATTAACACACTGATTCACAAAAATAAAACAAACACAGTTTACTATATTTTACTTACCAAATGAGCTCAGCTTCCCAAAGCTTACCACAGGAGAACCTGCTTTAACTCACCACTTCCAAGCAGCCACTTACAGAGTCAGCAACAAGAACTCCAATGTATTTTTCAGGCAATATATGGGCTCCTAATGCTGCTGCTGCCAACTCCAGGGTGTGTCTTTCAGGCAATATATGGGCTGCTTATGCTGCTGCCAACTCCAATGTGTTTTCCTGGCAATACATGGACTCCTTATGCTGCTGCTGCCAACTCCAGGGTGTGTCTTTCAGGCAATATATGGGCTGCTTATGCTGCTGCTGCCAATTACAATGTGTTTTTAGGCAATATATGGGCTCCTTATGCTGCTACCAACTCCAGGGTGTGTTTTTCAGGCAATATATGGACTCCTTATGCTGATGCCACCTCAAGGCTCTGTAATTGTGCCGCTCTTCGACAGCGATTCTAATAGCGATGCCTCTGATCTGCATGCCATACTTCTTTACAGTGTTATTTCACTAACCCAGCAAGCATCCTATGCATGTTACAGCAAGGCAAAATGTTCTAAAACCCTATTAAGGCTGTCAGAAGGCCAGAAATAGTCATTTTTAATAATGATTTGCCTCTAATAAATTCAGACCGAAATTTTTTTTCCAGAAAATTCGGCGAATCGGCCGAATTGAACTTTTCATAAATTCGCTCATCTCTAACTCTATACTCCAAACTGCACTCCCCCACCATTTCTTATCAGTGGTTTTAACCCTTCTAGCGCCAGCTACGTAAAATTCACGTAGCTGCCTCTCCTGTCGTTAAACGCCAGCTACGTGAATTTCACGTAGCTAGCGTTCCCTTACCTTCCGGGCCATCGGGGGGGCATCAGCGGGACCGTTGCTGTGGAGCAGCTTGCAGGGAGTCCAGGGGTCAGGGGGAGGTGACCTGGGTGTGAACCAAGTCACCCGATCGCTCCCCTGACCAATCAGCAGGGGGCGCACGGCAGCTGTCATCAGCCGGCGCCCCCTGCTTACCTCATCAGATGACGCTGGAGCAGAAACCTTTCCGGAGCCGTAAGTAATACCGATCCCCGACCCCCCCCCCCCCGCCCGATCGCCCGCCCCCCCCCCCGCCCGATCGACCGCCCCCCCCCCCCGCCCGATCGCCCGCCCCCCCCCCCCGCCCGATCGCTCGACCCCCCCCCCCCGCCCGCCCGCCCGCGCCGCTGATCATCTGTCTGTCGCCGCCGCCAGGTAAAGGCGATCGTTATGGAATGCTGACATCCATCCATCCATCCATTCATCCTGTCACCCCCATGCAGCCATCCATTCATCCTGTCACCCCCATGCAGCCATCCATTCATCCTGTCACCCCCATGCAGCCATCCATTCATCCTGTCACCCCCATGCAGCCATCCATTCATCCTGTCACCCCCATGCAGCCATCCATTCATCCTGTCACCCCCATGCAGCCATCCATTCATCCTGTCACCCCCATGCAGCCATCCATTCATCCTGTCACCCCCATGCAGCCATCCATTCATCCTGTCACCCCCATGCCGCCATCCATCCAGTCACCCCCATGCCGCCATCCATCCAGTCACCCCCATGCCGCCATCCATCCAGTCACCCCCATGCCGCCATCCATCCAGTCACCCCCATGCCGCCATCCATCCATCCATCCTGTCACCCCCATGCCGCCATCCATCCATCCATCCTGTCACCCCCATGCCGCCATCCATCCATCCATCCTGTCACCTCCATGCCGCCATCCATCCATTCATCCTGTCACCCCCATGCAGCCATCCATTCATCCTGTCACCCCCATGCAGCCATCCATTCATCCTGTCACCCCCATGCAGCCATCCATTCATCCTGTCACCCCCATGCAGCCATCCATTCATCCTGTCACCCCCATGCAGCCATCCATTCATCCTGTCACCCCCATGCAGCCATCCATTCATCCTGTCACCCCCATGCAGCCATCCATTCATCCTGTCACCCCCATGCAGCCATCCATTCATCCTGTCACCCCCATGCAGCCATCCATCCAGTCACCCCCATGCCGCCATCCATCCAGTCACCCCCATGCCGCCATCCATCCAGTCACCCCCATGCCGCCATCCATCCAGTCACCCCCATGCCGCCATCCATCCAGTCACCCCCATGCCGCCATCCATCCAGTCACCCCCATGCCGCCATCCATCCATCCATCCTGTCACCCCCATGCCGCCATCCATCCATCCATCCTGTCACCCCCATGCCGCCATCCATCCATTCATCCTGTCACCCCCATGCAGCCATCCATTCATCCTGTCACCCCCATGCAGCCATCCATTCATCCTGTCACCCCCATGCAGCCATCCATTCATCCTGTCACCCCCATGCAGCCATCCATTCATCCTGTCACCCCCATGCAGCCATCCATTCATCCAGTCACCCCCATGCAGCCATCCATTCATCCAGTCACCCCCATGCAGCCATCCATCCAGTCACCCCCATGCCGCCATCCATCCAGTCACCCCCATGCCGCCATCCATCCAGTCACCCCCATGCCGCCATCCATCCAGTCACCCCCATGCCGCCATCCATCCAGTCACCCCCATGCCGCCATCCATCCATCCATCCTGTCACCCCCATGCCGCCATCCATCCATCCATCCTGTCACCCCCATGCCGCCATCCATCCTGTCACCCCCATGCCGCCATCCATCCATCCATCCTGTCACCCCCATGCCGCCATCCATCCATCCATCCTGTCACCCCCATGCCGCCATCCATCCATCCATCCTGTCACCCCCATGCCGCCATCCATCCATCCATCCATCCATCCTGTCACCCCCATGCCGCCATCCATCCATCCATCCTGTCACCCCCATGCCGCCATCCATCCATCCATCCTGTCACCCCCATGCCGCCATCCATCCATCCATTCTGTCACCCCCATGCCGCCATCCATCCATCCATCCTGTCACCCCCATGCAGCCATCCATCCATCCTGTCACCCCCATGCCGCCATCCATCCATCCTGTCACCCCCATGCCGCCATCCATCCATCCATCCTGTCACCCCCATGCCGCCATCCATCCATCCATCCTGTCACCCCCATGCCGCCATCCATCCATCCATCCTGTCACCCCCATGCCGCCATCCATCCATCCATCCTGTCACCCCCATGCCGCCATCCATCCATCCTGTCACCCCCATGCCGCCATCCATCCATCCTGTCACCCCCATGCCGCCATCCATCCATCCTGTCACCCCCATGCCGCCATCCATCCATCCTATCACCCTCCCATGCAGCCATCCATCCTGTCACCCCCAGGCGATCATGTGCTCCCTGGCGGCCGCGCTCGCACCCACCTGGCCTCCATCTCGGTCGGCTCTGACAGCTGGCATCTTGATTGGCCTCCTCGCCCTGCCTGCCCCGCCTCAGCCATTGGTTAAAGAGCATTGCCAGCGCGGGACATGAGAGCAGGCCACCGGACTCCGCCCACCTACTGGGTCAGGGACGTGTGACTGACTGAAGTGCTGAGGAAGAGACCCCGGAAGAAAAGGTATTTAAAAAAAACTAAAAAAAAATAGATGTTGATTTTGGAGAGGAAGTGTGTGTGTATATGTGTGTTTTTTTTTTTCAGTTTGGTCACGGGGCTCCCGAGCGCATGCCCATAGGGGCGCCCGTGCCCCATGACCAACAAGTAAATCTGGCCAGTTCGGTGGTTCCGGCGCCCTTCCCCAGGGGAAGACCAACCTCCACAACAACCAGTATAACCAGTGAGTTTCAGGAAGGCTTGCGTCCAGAAAGCTGCAGCTACAACAACAAGCCTGGTACGCCTAGAACGCTTGAGGTGTGTACTTTCAGGGAACATGTGGTTTGTGGGGGGTATTTTTAATGAAAAGTGATGTTTTGGTTGAAAAAGCGCAAGGTGCGCACTTTGTCTGCAGAGCAGGAAATTTCAATGGAAATGCCCGTTATGCATACGCTTTGCTTTGGGGTAATTGGCAGCCCTACCCTTGGAGGTAGCTATGCATGTTGGGTATTGTTCTGTTCAGGGGACCTTGCCATTTCAGATTTGATTAGTTTTTTTTGGTTAGCGCATGTTTTTTATAGAAAAATTTGGTCTTAATGCTGCATTTTTGCTATTTTTTTAGGGAAATCCGGTACAACCAGTGAGTTTCGGGAAGGCTTGCGCCCAGAAAGCTGCAGCTACAACAACAAGCCTGGTACGCCTAGAACGCTTGAGGTGTGTACTTTCAGGGAACATGTGGTTTGTGGGGGGTATTTTAATTGAAAAGTGGTGTTTTGGTTGAAAAAGCGCAAGGTGCGCACTTTGTCTGCAGAGCAGGAAATTTCAAGTGAAATGCCCGTTATGCATACGCTTTGCTTTGGGGTAATTGGCAACCTTACCCTTGGAGGTAGCTATGCATGTTGGGTATTGTTCTGTTCAGAAGACCTTGCCATTTCAGATTTGATTAGTTTTTTTTGGTTAGCGCATGTTTTTTATAGAAAAAATTGGTCTTAATGCTGCATTTTTGCTATTTTTTTAGGGAAATCCAGTACAACCAGTGAGTTTCGGGAAGGCTTGCGTCCAGAAAGCTGCAGCTACAACAACAAGCCTGGTACGCCTAGAACGCTTGAGGTGTGTACTTTCAGGGAACATGTGGTTTGTGGGGGGTATTTTTATTGAAAAGTGATGTTTTTGTTGAAAAAGCGCAAGGTGCGCACTTTGTCTGCAGAGCAGGAAATTTCAATGGAAATGCCCGTTATGCATACGCTTTGCTTTGGGGTAATTGGCAACCCTACCCTTGGAGGTAGCTATGCATGTTGGGTATTGTTCTGTTCAGAAGACCTTGCCATTTCAGATTTGATTAGTTTTTTTTGGTTAGCGCATGATTTTTATAGAAAAATTTGGTCTTAATGCTGCATTTTTGCTATTTTTTTAGGGAAATCCGGTACAACCAGTGAGTTTCGGGAAGGCTTGCGTCCAGAAAGCTGCAGCTACAACAACAAGCCTGGTACGCCTAGAACGCTTGAGGTGTGTACTTTCAGGGAACATGTGGTTTGTGGGGGGTATTTTAATTGAAAAGTGGTGTTTTGGTTGAAAAAGCGCAAGGTGCGCACTTTGTCTGCAGAGCAGGAAATTTCAAGTGAAATGCCCGTTATGCATACGCTTTGCTTTGGGGTAATTGGCAACCCTACCCTTGGAGGTAGCTATGCATGTTGGGTATTGTTCTGTTCAGGGGACCTTGCCATTTCAGATTTGATTAGTTTTTTTTGGTTAGCGCATGATTTTTATAGAAAAATTTGGTCTTAATGCTGCATTTTTGCTATTTTTTTAGGGAAATCCGGTACAACCAGTGAGTTTCGGGAAGGCTTGCGTCCAGAAAGCTGCAGCTACAACAACAAGCCTGGTACTCCTAGAACGCTTGAGGTGTGTACTTTCAGGGAACATGTGGTTTGTGGGGGGTATTTTAATTGAAAAGTGGTGTTTTGGTTGAAAAACTGCAAGGAGAGCAAAATGGTTGAGTTTTCTTTCAAAATTGGCTCAGTCGCTATTTTCAGTTTTACGTGTCTCCTGGGCAAGAAAGGGTGTCTACCAATACATATGTGGTACTGTTGCAATCGGGAGCAATAAGGCTTTTACACACAATATGATTTCCTGAAATAACTTGCATGTTTTATTAAGAAAACGCACTACAAATTGTAAAAAAAAAGTTTTTTTGTTTTTTTTTAACATATTTTCCACAAAAATATTTAAAAAACACTGACAATCTTACAAACAAGACACTTCATGTTAAAGCCCAGACTGTGCTGAAAAAAAACAATATATAATTTTCCAGGGAAATACTGGGAAATCCCTTCAAAAATCACAGTTGAACATGTGGAGCGCAAAATAGTGCAAAATGGTCTGGCAACAAAGGGTGACAAAATCTCAAGGTAGGCTGGCGGTTAAAGGGTTAAAGAGTTGGCAAAAGCCAAGGTATTTATGGCCCCTGTGCTCAGGAAGTCTCTGAAGAACCATGTTTATTTTTCTAATAGGATAGTTGTAGGAATGCAAGGGGATGAGGTAAACGGGGAATCATGAAATAAAATAAAAATAAGACATTAAATGTCACAGAGGCCTTGTCTGCAAACATGCCTCTTGCCAAAGTCACACACACTGCCCTCCTCTGGGCAATCTCCTGTGTTACTACTCCTCTGGTCCCTGCATGACAGATCTTCTTGTTGGCCTTACACAATGCATTTCGTCAATGGAGACTTTTTTTAAGTTGGGTCGCAAAACAGGAAGTCATCTAAATTTATGGAGCAAAATACACATATGCACATACACACATATAGTTGTTTAATTTGGTTTGCTTCTAAAGGGATGCTTCTTTTCTGTAAAGAAAGTTTGAAAAGTTAATATGCAGAGCCCCGGTACATAATACCTCATTTTATTTGTATTTTAATAGATTTCTTTTTAGCATCAAAATTCTGTGCAATAATAGTACTTACGGTATGGATGTATTTTTAATGCCCTTTTCTCTAAAACTCCTTCAATTTTCTTTATTTATTCATGACATTTTTATTAGTGTGCACTTTGTAAAGCTTTAAAAATTAAAACAAACAGCAGCAACCCATTTTTTTCATTAAACTGGTTCTAGTAAATTTTAAATGTTAGCATGAAGTATTAAAAGATTTTTTTTTTATTTTATTTAAAAGCTGTTAGCATATTAAAATGTACTATTTCGTGCAATGAATTGAAGCACTTTCTAAAAATCTTCCTTGAAGGTTTGCTTTCCAGTTCCTATAGCAACTGTTTTCTCGGGATATAAATCGGTTTCAGACAGAAAAATGCATGATATTTAGTAGTAGAGCAACAATTTAGGTTCTTGACTGGGTCTAATTTATCTTTTACATTTGCAGCCTATTATTCCGAGCAGGTTTGATTTAAGTATATCTTACCTTTGTTGTTTGGGGATTAAAGTTGTCAAATTATAAAACATATTGATACCAATCTGTAAATAAAGCTACTGCATACCGTCGTAACTAGATACGATGGGGCCCTGGTGCAAACATTAAATTGGGACCTTTCAAGGCTCATACAGTAAGGCTCTGTTCAAATTGTTATGCTTTCTCTGCATTGTTGTGCTGCTTTGCATTATTCTAGATGGGATAGTTCACATATCCACACTGTGCTGCGCAACGCATTAAAAAAGCATTGCAGACACCTGCAATGCAACTTTATAATAGCGGAGGTCAATAGAAATCTATGGCAATGTAAGCTCAACGTACGTATATCTCAGTGTACTTATGTTGCATTTGCATTGCCAGATACTTTACTATTTACTTATTATGAAAAAAAATGCTTTTCTTTTAAAAACGTGATGCAAACACAACTCAAACGCATTTCTAACGCATCAAAAGCGCAGTGTTTGTTTTGATACAATGCCCCTCTGACATATTTACAAAACATTTGTCGTTAACGCAATGGAGAGCTGTGAACAGAGCCTAAACAATCTTCTGACTTTTAACTTCGTGGGAGCCAGCTAGACAACTAAAGACTGAAACAGCAAGGTAAATGGTGCTTCCTTTCTCTAAGTGATGCCAAGTGAGCACAAATTAGATAAATAAGGTGGATGAGCAACAGTGACGGGGGCCCCCTGACCTCCTGGGCCTCGCTGAGGTTGCACCTACTATAGTTATGCCCACGATATTGCATATCAAAAGTACTGGCTCTAATGTAAATCTAATCTAATTATGTAAAAAAAGTGGCATAAGAGCCATGTAAAATGTGGGATGCACTAGGACGTTATTTGCCTTCTTTTTCCAGTCTTTTTAAAGTGGACCAACTTCCTTGAAGGCCACCCTCTAAGTGTCCTGATTCAGGATGCGCCACTGTGTAAACCCCCTGAGATAGACAAGAAACCCCTTACCTTTCCACTGGTCTCTCATTGCGATCACGGGAGCCGAGTCTGCATCCCCGCACCAATGTAGTTGTGTGCAGTCACATGCCCAGCCATTCAGATAGGCCAAACCAGAGAGCTGCTGCCCCCGCTACTTATGCCCACGCTGAGTCCAGAAAAGTGGCAAACAAATAACATCTTCGGCTTGAATGAAAAATTTTATTTTACACCCATTATTTAGAGAAAGGTCTTTAGTTGTCTAATAGGAACAAGTTGAGCTAGAAACAGGATTTGCTCCAATGTGGCTAATAATTATCAAAAAGAAGGAGAAGGGGATCCGCACTCCTAAAATCTTGAAGCTTTATTTAAATCCAGTAAAAACAGCGTCTTCCAAATATCCACAGCAGCATAAAAGCAATAAAGGACCCCGGCATATGAAATAACGCCACGTTCACTAACGCGTTTCGGACACACAAACACGGTCCTTAATCATAGATAATCAGTGACATACATAACTATACCTTTATAGAATAGAAGGGACTTACCTCCCGCCATCAGCCGCCCACGAGCACGAGTCCGCCTGGTACCGCTGCCGCCGTCGCGGCCGGGTGACGTCATACGTAATGCGGCGTGCAATACAGCCAACCGCGAACAAGAAGATAAGAACCAATCACAGTGGGAAAGCCTTGTAAACAAAACGAAGGTTGCTAGGCACCCAAGATGCCGGAGTGCGACAGCGGGAAGGAGAATCATCGTGCTGACAGATGGCAAAAGATAGGCGGCGGAGGAAATACATAATATAGAAAAAGGCCACATTTAGGTAAATGTTAATGTTATAGAGATCTCAGCACATGTTCATATCCGGAAAAAAGACCCCACATTAAAAAACTATGAGTATTGTAGTAATCACAGTGCAAACCCATATCTTATACATATATCCATATCCATATAGAAATCATTATATAATTCAACTGAAATGCCTAAAAGAAAAAACAAAAACCCTATGCAATAATGGAAAAATGGAAAAATAGCATGAACTCCAACAGGATGTATACAACAGGGAT
The DNA here is from genome assembly GCA_027917425.1 of Gastrophryne carolinensis. Taxonomy (NCBI): domain Eukaryota; kingdom Metazoa; phylum Chordata; class Amphibia; order Anura; family Microhylidae; genus Gastrophryne; species Gastrophryne carolinensis. The sequence continues at coordinate 387,593,688 of CM051237.1, read as the reverse complement.
ACTACAAAGATATGTATCTTCTATAATCAATATACAAGAGGGATGCTACAAAGATATATATATCTTCTATAATCAATGTATAAATTAATAGTAAGTAAGGATAATAGTCCACTGTAAAAAGAGAAAAGGAAAAGGGGAAGTTCTTAATTAATTAATAACCAGCAATAATGATATCATAGAGAAAAGAGGGGATGTGTACATGTATCAATCTCTATGTCCCAGTTAATACTATCATAAAACAGCCAACCATGTAATAAAAGTAAACATAAACATTATTAGAGTTGGAAAGTATATATGTTCTAGTTAATCTATAATAAAGGATAAGTCCCATCTGTGATTGAGGCCTCGGGGAAAACGTGTATTAAGGGTAAATATCCAATATGCCTCTCTCATAAGCAGCTTCTTATAGATATCACCCCCTCTGGGCCCTATATGTACCCTCTCTAAAGCTTTAACTTTAATCGTAGCATTATTTCCAGGATGTATCTGATTAAAGGTCGAGGTCTAGAATGTCTCTTCAGAATCGGCCTAGGGTTCTGTCTTTTTTGGCTGAAAGCATTCCAATCATACACTTGGTTGGCCATATAATCATTTGTGTCCCTCTGATATTTGCGTTTTTTTACCGCTATGATGTTTGCTTCCAGCTTTTCCTGTGTTTCAAGCATCCTTTTATAAAGGGAATTGAAGCCAGGGACAGATTTCTTATTTTCCAAATCTGTTGTAGATTTTTCGAGGGAAGTTTGTAAGTCATCCAGTCTTTGTCCCTGGTATTCAACCAAAATCGACATCAAAGATAATGATGCTTCAGTGAGGACACTGTTCCACCTCGTTTTGAAAACTTCCGGTAATTCAAATGTAGGAAACTTCTTTATGCGGAGGCCCCGAGGAACCATCCGGTCATCAATGTACTTTGATAATGTGGACATGTCCCACCATATTTTTGTTTCCTTATGTAATAAATCTCCATGAAGCTTAAAGAGCGAATGTATATCCATATCCGCTCCTGCTGGATCACCAGAATCCTGGGATTTGTGCGAGAAAGCATCCAGTTGGGCCAGTCTTTTTCTTTTATCCGTGAAAAGGAAGTCCATATCAGGAATATTGTCGGGGTTATCCTGTGATGCTGCCAGTCTAGGAGTAGCCATAGTGTAAGGTGCTCCAATGGGAAGGACCAGGTGCTCTTAGTAATGGACAATAGTAACAATGTAGCAGAAAAACGATACAAAGGCACACTGGAAATTTGGGTGCAGGATCTGGGGCTGTCCCTGCCCCATACAATATGTAGGCTGCACTAAGCGTAAATTGAAGACTCGTATTACTGAACACCTCTATGGTGTGGGTAGACCGGAAATGACAAGAAACTCAAATGTGGCAAAACACTTTAATCAGATACATCCTGGAAATAATGCTACGATTAAAGTTAAAGCTTTAGAGAGGGTACATATAGGGCCCAGAGGGGGTGATATCTATAAGAAGCTGCTTATGAGAGAGGCATATTGGATATTTACCCTTAATACACGTTTTCCCCGAGGCCTCAATCACAGATGGGACTTATCCTTTATTATAGATTAACTAGAACATATATACTTTCCAACTCTAATAATGTTTATGTTTACTTTTATTACATGGTTGGCTGTTTTATGATAGTATTAACTGGGACATAGAGATTGATACATGTACACATCCCCTCCTTTCTCTATGATATCATTATTGCTGGTTATTAATTAATTAAGAACTTCCCCTTTTCCTTTTCTCTTTTTACAGTGGACTATTATCCTTACTTACTATTAATTTATACATTGATTATAGAAGATATATATATCTTTGTAGCATCCCTCTTGTATATTGATTATAGAAGATACATATCTTTGTAGTATCCCTGTTGTATACATCCTGTTGGAGTTCATGCTATTTTTCCATTTTTCCATTATTGCATAGGGTTTTTGTTTTTTCTTTTAGGCATTTCAGTTGAATTATATAATGATTTCTATATGGATATGGATATATGTATAAGATATGGGTTTGCACTGTGATTACTACAATACTCATAGTTTTTTAATGTGGGGTCTTTTTTCCGGATATGAACATGTGCTGAGATCTCTATAACATTAACATTTACCTAAATGTGGCCTTTTTCTATATTATGTATTTCCTCCGCCGCCTATCTTTTGCCATCTGTCAGCACGATGATTCTCCTTCCCGCTGTCGCACTCCGGCATCTTGGGTGCCTAGCAACCTTCGTTTTGTTTACAAGGCTTTCCCACTGTGATTGGTTCTTATCTTCTTGTTCGCGGTTGGCTGTATTGCACGCCGCATTACGTATGACGTCACCCGGCCGCGACGGCGGCAGCGGTACCAGGCGGACTCGTGCTCGTGGGCGGCTGATGGCGGGAGGTAAGTCCCTTCTATTCTATAAAGGTATAGTTATGTATGTCACTGATTATCTATGATTAAGGACCGTGTTTGTGTGTCCGAAACGCGTTAGTGAACGTGGCGTTATTTCATATGCCGGGGTCCTTTATTGCTTTTATGCTGCTGTGGATATTTGGAAGACGCTGTTTTTACTGGATTTAAATAAAGCTTCAAGATTTTAGGAGTGCGGATCCCCTTCTCCTTCTTTTTGCCTGTTGTGTATGGGGCAGGGACAGCCCCAGATCCTGCACCCAAATTTCCAGTGTGCCTTTGTATCGTTTTTCGGCTAATAATTATCCTGATGTACAGTACAGTACAGTAGGGCTAGTACCAGGTATGAGAATAGGTCCAGATGTTACACCTTCTTGCCGTAAAGTTCATCAGTGCGTCTAAATAATTTACTGTACACTGTGCATGGTGCACATATTGTGTTTACGGAACATTTGTTTCTACAGTATAGTATGGTTAAATCATATCCAGGCTGGTATTAATCATCTATATACCTCTTTAATCCACAAAAATGTGTTTTCTGGGTCCCTATGCAGTTAGATAGGGACTATGCAGATAGATTTAAATAATTATTCAGGCGCACATTTATTAAGAACAAATCAAATATTGTATTATATAGTTAACATTCACTGATATCACTATTGCAAATTAGAAGACATGAAGCATATGTTTGTCCTCCTTCGTTTTGACACCATCCGGAGCCCTGCTGATGCATCAGACCTGGTGGGTGCATCCTCCCCGACAGGTGGCCGCATAGATCGGAATCTTGCTAGTGACAACTTGACCGTTAACACAGGCGGGTGAAGCCCATTCGAGTAGAGCCCACAATGACAGTCCTTCAATCACCGGAGGACTTTGCTTGGCAGGGCATAGCTGCCCATGCTTTCTGCTGGCATTGTGAACTGCGAGCTCTAAATGTGTGCCATTAACAACATGTATCACCATTTGACGCCAGAGTGGGACAAACTGACTCACAGCCCACTGGCTTCCTCCTCACTTTTGGCAGGACCGCTTGGATATATAAACAAAGAAGCACACCCTGAGGCAGTAGCCATAGTAGCCACAGAACACATGGGTGCAAGATTACAGGGGGTCCCTTGATACATCTCCTCTATAGTAGATGAGTATCCACTCTTATATTACATAGTTAATACGGTTGAAAAAAGACATATGTCCATCAAGTTCAACCAAGGGTGTTGGCGTAGGGGAAGTTATGTTTTATTTTAGTTTATAGGGGAAGCTATTTATTTTATTTATTTATTTTTTTTTTACTGATAACCACTTATAGTAACTGTTTTCTTTTTCTTCTAAATAAGCATATAATACTTTTTTGAAGCTGTCAGCGGTCAATGCTGTAACAAGCTTCTGTGAGAGGCTATTCCATAGATTTATAGTTCTTATGGTAAAAAACAATTGTCACCTCAGGAGGCTAAATTTCTTTTTTTCCAATAGAAGGGAGTGCCCTCTTGTCTTTAGAGAGGATTTTACCTGAAATAGTGTTTTACCATATTTTTTGTATGTGCCATTTTTATATTTGTACAGTTAATCATGTCCCCCCTCAGCCATCTCCTCTCAAGACTAAACCGATTTAATTCTTGTAATCTTTCCTCATAATAAAAAAAGACTATGTAAAAACATAGAAAAGACTCCGCGGGAACCAAGGGTTAATTAGTCCTCTCTTTACTTCACCAGTGATGTTCCTATAAGATCGCAGTGCAGCCCAGCCACCGTAATCAAATTGCACGTACCAGATTTCTTCTTTAAAACTTGCCCATCATAAATAGCTCAACTTTAAAACAATGATCACCAATCGTTGTTCTCTATTTCAGCATTCAAATCTCCTCAATAATTCAGTCAGCGTTGTTACAGGGAAAAAGTAAAGAAAAACGGACATAGTATAGCACCGTTTTTTATATATTCAAAAATAACTTTATTGTGCTTACCCCGCAAAAGATTCAGTAGCGCATATCATAAAAAACTCCAGTTGAAAAAACGTTGCCTTAAACTTCCTTCGTTCCAATATGGGTTATCAAATGTAGTTTTAAGTACCTCACCGCCCCGGCCGTGGGCTATAGAGGTAAACACACACTGCAACTGCCAAGTAGAACGTAGTGACGTCGTGGAGGGTCCTGCCCAACGCGTTTCGTCTATTCCGACTTAATCATTAGGCAGCGGGCCCTCCACCTCGTCACAATCTTTCCTCATAACTAAGATTTTTCATTCTCCTTATTAGTTTGGTGGCTCTCCTCTGCACCATTACCATAGTCAGAGCATCCTTTCTATGAATGGGTGTCCAGAACTGGACGGCATATTCCAGGTGAGGGCACACCAGTGCCTTGTAAAGAGGCAAAATTACATCCCTATCCCATGATTCCAGGCCTCTTTTAATGCATGATAGTATCTTGGTGGCCTTGGAAGCAGCTGCTTGTCATTGCATGCTGTTATTTAGCCTGTGATCTACCAGTACCCCCAGATCCTTCTCAACAAGTGACTCTCCCAGTTTTACTTCCCCGAGGACATATGTGGCCTTCAGGTTATTAGACCCCAAGTGCATGACTTTACATTTCTCAACATTGAACTTCATTTGCCAAGTGGATGTCCAGACACTCAAAGTGTCCAGGTCAGCCTGAAGCTTGTGAACATCTTCACTAGACTGCACTGTGCTACATATCCTTGTGTCATCTGCAAAAATAGAGACAGTGCTTCTAATTCCATCTTCTATGTCGTTTATAAACAAGTTGAATAATAGTGGGCCCAGCACTGAACCCTGGGGTACACCGCTTACAACTGGTAATCATTTAGAGTAGGTATCATTAACCACAACTCTCTGCACACTATCCTTCAGCCAGTTTTCAATCCAGTTACAAACTGTGTTTTCTAATCCTGAAGATCTCAATTTCCCCAATAAGTGTCTATGGGGGACAGTGTCAAATGCTTTTGCAAAATCCCAAAAAAATATACCCACAACCACCCCTCTGTCCTGGCTTCTACTCACCTCCTCATAGAAGCCAATCAGGTTAGTCTGGCAGCTTCTGCCCTTAGTAAAACTGTGTTGGTTGTCATTTATAATATTATGGATAGTTACATATTCGTGTATGTAGTCCCTTAAGCAATTTCCCCACAATGGATGTTAAGCTAACGGGTCTGTAATTGCCCAGAGAAGACCTAGAGCCCTTTTTAAAAATGGTCACCACATTTGCTTTGCGCCAGTCCCTTGGCACTATACCAGTTGCTAGTGAGTTTTTAAAGATCAACAACAGAGGTGACGAGATGACGGAACTGAGTTCTTTAAGAACTCTTGGGTGAAGTCCATCTGGTCCTGCAGTCTTATCCACATTTAAATTATTAATTTTTCTTGGATGATATCCACGTTTAGCTTGTTAATTATTATACTTGGGCTATTGCTATCAGTGGCATCTCCTGTGTTGGCTCCTTGCTCTTCTCTTGTGTACACAGAGCTAAAGAATCAATTTAACATCTCCGCCTTCTCTTCATCCCCAGTGACCATTTCCCCATTATCATTAATTAGGGCACCTGCCTGTTCTGATTTACCGTATATACTCGAGTATAGGCCGACCCGAATATAAGCCGAGGCACCTAATTTTACCACAAAAAAATGGAACAAGTTATTGACTCGAGTATAAGCCGAGGTGGCTTTATTCAATTGGAATTGGAGTTGACACACAGAAAGAGAGACACACACACACAGAGAAAGGGACACACACACACAGAAAGAGACACACACACAGAAAGAGAGAGACACACACACACACACAGAAAGGGACACACACACAGAAAGAGACACACACACAGAAAAAGAAACAGACACACACACACAGAAAGAGACACACACACACGCACACACACACTGTGGGTACCTGCTGCTGCTGCCGCCGCCGCCGCTCTCAGACGCGCAGGTGTTGGGGGTCAGGGTTTGGCCGAGGTTACCCTGCAGAGGGACAGCGGGGTCCCCCTCCTCTCCTCCCCTCCTCCGCTCCTCCGCAGCCGCCAGCCGCTGCCGTTCTCACACACACACCAGCACTTCCTGGCTGTTGCGCGCTCGTCGTCGGTGGGCGTGCCCCATATGGCAGGCGTCCAATGAAAACATTGGACGTCGCCCATTGATGACCAGCGCGCAGCAGCCTGGAAGTGCCGTCAGTGTGTGAATGTGCGTGCATGTTTGTGTGTATGAGAGTGGCGGCGGCGGCAGCAGCGGGTACAGCAGGGACCCGCAGCGGCCGCCCCTCACCCTCCAGCATCTATTGGGTTCAGGGTTGCGGCCTTCCCTGGCAGTCCGCCTCTGGACTCGAGTAGAAGCCGAGGCGGCTTTTTTCAGCCCAAAAAGTGGGCTGAAAAACTCGGCTTATACTCGAGTATATACGGTAATTTTCTTCGAATATATTTAAAAAAAGTTTAGGGTTTGTTTTGCTTTCTTTGGCCACATCTCTCTCATTTTGTTCTTATTTCTTTCTTACACATTTTATTTATAGTTTATACTTTTCAAGTATTACAGCTGAGAGTTCAGCCTTGTAATATTTAATGCCCTTTTTTTGTTCTTTATTGCCCTTTTAACCGCAGGTGTCAGCCATGGGGGGTTTAGTTTTAGCCACTTATATTTGTTACCCGTAGGAATACATTTTGCAATGTTGGTACTCACAATTGATTTAAAGAAATCCCATTTGGCATCTGTATCTTTATTCCTGAACAGATGCTCCCAGTCAATGTCCTGGAGTGCTGCTCAGAGCCTGATGAAGGTGGCCTTCCTAAAATTTAGTGTTTTTGCCCTCCCTGACAGAAAATCTTTCTTACAGTTCGTGTTAAATACAACTATATTGTGGTCACTGTTACCAAGATTTTCATGGACTGTTACTGTCCCCATCAGGTCATCATGTTATTATATATTTTTTGGTTGCACATGCACTTTAATGTGGGCCTCAATTTTACATTGCAATGTCTTTCAACAGCCTTCCGGCTGCCTCTTTGATGGTCATTTCCACAATACTGTTAGGTCCATGCACAATTTTGTATTTGTTTTGTTGCACAGCTTTTTCCACTAACTGTGGATATTCTTTGCAATATAGACTGACAAGCTGGAGGTAAATGAACTAGCGTGTAACCCCCCGTCTGATTTTAGACTGTTATTTGTGTATGTTCATGTTAATTGGTGTATTTTTAATGTTAAAAAAATTTAAAAAAAGTTTTATTTTACTATCTTGGAACAATTTGTCTTTGGCCACATCTTGAGTGGATTCTTGTCCATTCATATTTTTTTAGAAAGCTCTGATTGGACCAGAGACTGTGCATGCACTGTGAAAAAGGCATACAGGAGGCACCAGCATAGTGAAAATCCTATACAAGAAGAAATACCGCGCAAGGTGTCTAAATACATCAAAAGCTCAACCTTTGCAGAGTCCCTTCCCACAATCTGATGGTTCAAATATATATAAAAACACAGAGCTTGCTTATAATTAATATATAAAGCTTGTCCTAAAGTGCATGCTCCTCCTCTTTTTTTTTTCCAGGTGAACCACCACCAGCCACACCAAACTCTTACCAGATAGACTGTTGGCAAATGCACCACAAAATAGCATATGCAGTTCTTCCGCAATCCAATCTTATAACGCCATAGATTGAAATGTAAAGTAAAAATCTTCAGCGATCCAAGCTTGCAATCTCCAATATCAAAAGCAATATAAAATGGCTCCAAGGTTTTATCTAGAGATGAGCGAACCGGTTCGGACGAACCGTAATTCGCTCCGAATTTCAGGAAATATTCGATTCGGCACGAACCCGAATATTTTGTGGCTCGTGCCGATCGAATTTTTCCGGAAATTAAAAAAAAAAAAAAAAGCCGGCATGGTGGGAGCGGGCCGGCCGGTTCCGCTGTCAGCGGCATTTAAAAAACAAACAAAAAAAAAAAAGCATTTTTGCCGGCATGGTGGGAGCGGGCCGGCCCGCTCCGCTGTCAGCGGAACCGGCCGGCCCGCTCCCACCATGCCGGCATTTAAAAAAAAAGCAAACACTTACCTGCAGGTCCGGAGCGTGGAGGCCGGCGCCGCTCTCAGCTGTCATCTGAGGGCGCGTCATCAGAGGCGCCCTCTGATGACGCGCCCTCAGATGACATCCACCTCCCCGGCCTCCTCCAACACAAGGAGGCAGTGTGAAGGTTAGATCAAGACAGCTCAATAAAGCATTCATTCAAAACTCCCTCAATGTTAAACAGCAGACCATTATACCAACATCCCCAACCGGCACAGTCATAGGGAAGCATATTGAACACAAATCCAAGATAGCAGAGAGCCACCTTGAAAGACAGTCCAAACAATACTTTAAAATTCATATATAAACGAAAAAGGAGGGGATCCTTGGCTAGGTGAGAATTGCTTTACACAAACAACCATAAATATAATAAAAGTAGGGAAGAAAATATAAAAGGTAATACAATCTTTAAGAGCTTTCAATAAAACAGTAAAGGTCAAATTCTATGTTTAACCCTCGATGGCAGAGTGTGTCCAAATCGAAGATCCATTTGCTATCTCGCTGTGACAATTCCCTTGTCATATTCATTCCCCTCCAATGGCGTTCTATTCTATCAATTCCTTGAAATGACATAAAGCTAGGATCAGATGCATGAAGCTTTTTGAAATGAGCGGACAGGTTGTGCCCTTCATAACCCCTCTTGATGTTGTAAATATGTTCGCGGATTAAAACCCTCAATTCGCGGGTTTTCTACCAACGTAGGTGAGGCCACAGGTACACCAGATTGCATACACTACATATTTAGTACTGCAAGAAATACATTTCGAGATCCTAAATGGTCTACCAGTGCGAGTGTCCTCAAAGGATTTCTTGGGTTTGTCAATCTTTTGCGTCGTCCTGCAGCCGCAAGAGCACCCACATCAGTAGAAGCCAATGAGGGGATTTTTTACCAAAGATACTGTTTATGCTCAGAGATATCAGTTCTGTCGTATCCCTTCGCCACAAACCTCTTATAGAGGTCTGTGGTCTGCTTGTCATAGTCATTTACATCAGTACAATTGAGCCTCAAATGCATATATTGCCCCTGGGTATAGACCGTAGCCAATTCGGATGGTGGCAACTATCCCAGGGGACATATCCATTTCTATCGGTAGCTTTAAAATACGTGAGGGTCGACAATCTCGTCCCATCCACCCTAATGGTTAGGTCCAAAAAGTTCACCTCTGAGATTCCTATCTCTGCTGTAAATTCCAAGTTAAAGTTGTTAGTATTAACAAGCGCAAAAAAACCTCTAATGAGGACCTCGAGCCCCCCCAGATGACTAGCGCGTCATCGATATATCGACGCCAGAGCTTTAGGGAGGGCCTAGAGTTTCCAAAAATCTGCTGCGCCTCCCAGTATCCCACGTATAAAAAACTGGGGGCAAATTTCGCTCCCATAGCAACACCCTTGGTTTGGAGATAAAATTTACCCCCAAACCAAAAATATTTGTGATTCAGGGCAAATACTAGGCAGCCCATAATGAAATCTACCTGATTAGAGGGCAGGTCTGACGATATAACCAGATAGTGGTGTAAAGCGATTAAACCCAAATCATGTGGGATCAACCTATAAAGCGATGTTACATCAGCTGTCGCTAGTAAAGAGTCAGTAGTCAGTGAATAGTGAAAATCCTGGTGATTGGTCAACTAAAAATTGCACATTCACATCTGTTTGATATACAAACACACCAAAAAAGCCCACACACCACTAGCTGCTTCCATCACAATGCAAAATAATGAAAATGATTACACTGAGCAGTGGAACTTTCTTGGGTTTTGTTCCTCTACCGGTATGAGACGCCCCCATTGTGTATATTCCTGGCGATCGCCAGTAAGCTTGCCTTTTCCTCGTTTCCACTGTGCATGCACAGGCCTCTCAGCCAAGCACTGAAATCAGTGCATCAAGGTAATCTGAATGGAGCATGTGCAGCCCCGGCTGCATCCCTCTAGCTGTGGGCATGCCCACGCCAGCTGTCCAGAAAGGCCGGCCGCATGCGCCCACCTAGCTATGGGTCTACTGTGGATGCAGCCGCAGTGTAAATATGAGAAGGGAAGGGTAGAAGTAAGTGGATTGGGTGATCCGGGGAGTTTCACAGGGGGGGCATCCAAATTCAAGATGCCCATAAGGAGGTAGACCAGCTCCCATAAGAGTCATTTAAGCATTCCTCTTCACAGACAAGTAGTCATTGACAGACATAGGACAAAATCAGACTGGGATTTTACTGCCCCTGTCCAGCCCCCACAGTATGCCCCCTGGCTGGTCAATGACTGCACTCCACAAATGGGGATGAGGATATAGAATTGCAGGAATAGGTCATGGCCAGAGGTACTGTAGATATGGGCAATTCAATGGTACTAAAGCTTTAATCCTGTAGGAGCAGATAATGTAGCAAGAGTATGCCTTCCACAGTCTTTTTAACTATGCTATAGCATTTCTGGGACAGAACATAGGCTTGTGTTTCAAAGTGGGGGTACAGTGGGGTCAGGTACTAAAGGGACTGGGTAAGGAAAGGGAGGAAGAAACTGGATGAGGGTGTTAGATGCAGCAGCCCTGTCCAATGCAGTGCAGCCCACCAGGAATTCTCCGGGTCTTCCTATGACCAGTCTACCTCAACCACCACCCACCTCAAGCAGTGCACTGGCAACCCACACTGATTACATCACCCACACTTAACATTAGGAGCATCTGATTTTATTGTTGAACTGATACAATGAGCTTGCAATGATCTGCTGATTCGCCATGCAGCACCTAGGACCAAGTTAGTACTCTTCCTTTACACTATATGCAAGCACATAGGAGTATACAATAAATCACAAACTATTAACCTTCTCTAAATTTTTCTTTTGCATTTATCTAGCTATCGTTTTGGCCCATAATGGCGGACACTTCACAAACTAAAGGCTCCTCTATTAACGCCAGAATAGTTGCTCAATATTCTATAGTTTTAAAAGACCATAATTTTTTCTCAGCTACCTTAATTTTATCTCACCCAATTCGTTTTTTTTGTCTCTAATTTATATCTCAGGTGGCTCCCACTAATACCTATGGTTTCTATAATCATTTACTCTAACTGTATCTACTGCTCTAGATCTATCAGGTAATCCCCCAAGTTAGAACAGTAGCTTTGCTCTCTACTGCCTTCATGAAGCAATCAGATAGCAACCCCCTTTCTAATTAGGTTAGAGCCTAGCCCCCCCTACACCCTTACACACACTTAGAAATATTTATCTGAGAATCCCAAAAAAATCTCACCAGCTACACTGGGAATTTATCAAATTAATACAATTTAACAAGATCAACACTCACCTGATCACTACAATCCTCCTCCATTGTTGGTCGAGAAACAGGACTCTGCATCGCATCCCTTGAACTTGATTTACAGTTGAAGTCAACTGACAGGTCAATCAGCCAATCCCTGGAGCTGCGAGTGGAGGGCAGGGTTTGTAATCTAATTAGTGGAATTCATCTTTAATACTTCTTTCCTGCACTAAAATTAAACTCCAACTTTTATGGTACAGCAATGCAGAATATGGGACACAATTTTGGTTAGCAAGAAAATGTTACCGTATGTATATTCATTTTCAGCATTGCTTTAGTAATTCTTTGTATTTTCATAGGGTAATTCCTGTTGTTCACAATTCATTTCTTGGGCTGCTGACAGAAGTGAGTATTACTAGTGATTAGTAAAGTATGACAACAGGAGAACAATTACAATTTATTATTATTATTATAGCACCATTATCTTCCATAGCGCTTTACAAGGTATGATTACAGAGAAGGTAAAACATATAGTACAGGGAACAATACAAAATTTGATGCCACAAGGTTTAAACCAAATGTTGTGAGCACAGGAGACAATAGGATGGAGATCAATCAAATGTTTCTATATCACAATTATATTGCATTGGTCATAGAACCTTCTATTTTTTCAATGTGTCACCTTTCAAGACCTGCGATAATACCAAATATTATTGTACATATAATTCACCCAAGATTTTGACATCTGTTATGATGACTTTTATTTTCCCTTGATCTACAGATGAAAACAATGCTCGGTGACATTAGATAATGTTAGCCTGCTCTGCGAATGGTAAGATCAATGTGGTTAAAGGTTAATAGGCATGAAATGTAGGATTACTTGTCATATAAATCAAAATCTAGGTTGTTTTACTGTAATTTATTAACTGCGGTTACAGTGTATATGTATATATTTAGCTTTTTTTATCTTGGTTCAGTTGGTCTTGTATACATGCTTTAGTATATTGGAGAAATACAGATTACTTTGCTACGTAATAATGTTTTTTTCAGATGTCTTGTAAATGGGTATAGCATGATTCATGTTGTATAGAGGGGGTAAAGTGAAACTACTTTTTTACTAATTCAGTTACCTATAGCAACGGTTGAGCTACTCAGTAGATCTGTCATCTTATTATGTCATGCCGACCTTCTCCTGTCCTCTACCCTGGTCACCTCCTCTCATACCCGCCTCCAAGACTTCTCACGTGCAACTCCAATCTTCTGGAATGCCCTCCCCCACCCAATCCAGCACCCACAACACTCAAAACCTTCAAAGGCGCCCTCAAAACTCACTTATTCACACAAGCATATAATCTGGCTTGACCAATCTTCTAAAGGGCATATGCCACAAAGCTCATTACTGACTGTTTGTGATCCTTCCCCCTCGTTTTCACCCCTCTTCCTTTAGACTGTAAGCTCGCAAGGGCAGGGCTCTCTTTCCTACTGTATCTTGTACTCAGAACCACTGTCATATCTGTAAAACTGCATTTGAAATAGTATATGTACCATATGTTTCTACCCTGTCTGTAATTACTACTTTGTAAAGCGCTATGGAAGATGATGGCACTATATAAATAAACAATAATAATAATTAGTATTGCTGATGCATTGATGGTCAGATCTTGGGTACCCAGATGTATGGTTTTGTGTTGGTCATTAAATTTAATACTGTCCTAAAGACCCTGTTTTCCTGCTCCAGGTGTAACCAGGGATAACTTTCCGGGATCACAGAAATTCAGGTGTGGTAGCCGAGGAAAGGATCAATAGGATATCAACATGGGGTGATATCTTAGCAGATACACAGTTAAAAGCAGGCAGGTGCAGTGAAAGAATCAGTTTATTTTATTGTAGCAGGAAGCAAAAGAATTAATGCTTTAATCTACTTCATGGTCAAATGCACAATTCACAATTCACAGACACAGGCACACTTGCTTTATATGAATGTTTCAGTTGTGGTAAGGTGTGTGGAAAAATAATAAAGGGTGTGTATTTTTCCCCTGCTATGCCCTATCAGGCACGATCCATGCCAGGTTTTCAGGACCCAGTTCACATTCCCCAGTCCTCTACAGCTTTGTTCCCTGATTCCAGGCCTTGCACAGGTGATGAGGGATTGCAGGGGAAGCCTAAATAAAAGGAGCCGCTGAGCCTGTCAGTTTGTACCTGAGCCCCAGGCTGTACTGTTCAATGTGAATGAGAGAACTGGACAAAAGACGAAGGACTTTGCTTCTGTCACCCCAAACTTGGACTTGTGGGGGCTAACGGTGTGGGCTCGTATGCCCTGGAAGTGGATCTTGTACGACAAGGACTTTTTCCAGCTTGCTGCCTTTTTCCTACCCTGGACTTTGCTAAAAGCCAGTGAGGTAACCACTTATACTGCGGTTTGTGCTGCAACCATCTCTGATGTGAAGAGATGCTTTGGCTGTGGAATTCCTATTTTCAATAAATTATGTTTGATTTGAAGGAGAACTGTCGTCTGAGTCACTGCTGTTCGCCCCCAATCTCTTACACAGTATAAGGGCTAGACAGTCTTTTATCCTTCAGGCAGAAGACAAAGGGACACTTGCTTATCAGAATGTTTCAGTATGTCTAGTCAGTATTGCATCTCTATCAACAGTAGGCCTCTCGCCAGAGGAGTGCTCAGGGTGGCAGCTACCCCACTTTGAACTGAGCCCCGCCCTTTTTCCAGCGTTCAGGGTGTAGGCTGTCTAGGAGATATCCCAGACTGGGACGAGTTACTCCAGTATCAACAGAGGAGCCTTGGGATGCCAGTGGGCTACAGTGAACCACTCCAATTTAGCATATGGGCCAGTACTGTTTCCCAGAATTAGGGCTTCTCCCTCCCTCACAACAGTCATTGTAGGTCAGGGTTCTCGGACATGGGAAGCCACAACTTACCGGAGTGTAAATACTGCGTCACGGCCTCACGGCACCATGGGTTCCTCTCGCTCCTAAGGGGTACCTCGCTGGTCACAACCACGCCAGGGACCCCCCTGGGCTTCTTCCCTGTTCCTCAGTGCAACTCAGCTGCACCGCAGCCACATCTTTTGCCCTCTTCAGCAGCACCAGGACCTCTCTGTAGTTGCCTCACCAGAGAGGGTTTTGGGCTACTCCAGTCTCTCTGTATGTTTCTCTAATTCCCCCTTATCTAGCCTCTGCTCTATACAATGTTGACTGCAGTTTCCCTCCAAAAAGCCTCCTATCCAATCCCAGCAGTTTCTTGTTTTTCCCCAAATGTATCTTCTGTCCCCCACTCATCCTAAAGGGCAACCTTTAAGTTAGAATTCTGAACATGAATTTGATTCTTTACTTCATTTGTGGTCTTTTACTACCATCTAGTGTCTTCAGACCATCCTAATATTTATTCCGCTGTTTTTAAGCAACCCCAGCAATGTGTGCTGGCTTGGATGTCGTTTGTTTTTATTGTCCTACCGTTGTGTCTGCCTGCCTGAGAAGTAACTGTGAGTATGAGAATATATACAGCCTAATATAGTCTATGAGCACCCTGGCCCTACAATGTACATTTTACACCTAATGATCTTTGTTCTGATAAAAATAACATTTTATTAGACTTTCTACATCTACATTTTTTGTTAAACAAAAAAACTACATTTATTCAAATTATCCCGGTGCCTGTGCCAGGTACTGGGTGCTGTGCCCTTTCTAACCTGCATTGCTGCGGGCACTGTGATAATGATCGCCCGCCCTGGTACGCTTAACGCTAGGTTAAGCTACAAATATAGTAACAGCAGATTACCCTGACTGCTCTGAAAGCAGTCTCCCAGCAGCTGATTTATGAACTGTAACCAGGGCCTATTTTCGGGCAGGGCTTATATTTCAAGCAGTAGTGAAAATGTGCGGCCGCTCGTCCAATCAGTGTGCTCAGATCCATCCGAGACCCTTCATCCAGGAACTCGCCTAATGTAAGCAGATCTAAGAGTGCTGGCAGCTGCATCTCCCACTACCGTCTAACAGGGAAAGTGCCCACCCCGGCCATTACCAATGCTTGGTATGGGCAAGCGTCCAGCTAAAGGCATAGCAGGGATGCAGCCACTTCTCACACATGTACCATTGGACTGGGAACGAAGGTGAGTTTTCGGGCGACCTGGGGGGTTTCACACAGCGGGGGGAGCAAATATGCCTGCCCTTGAGTGTCATAAACTCCAGGTGGGTTTTGGTCCTTTAATTTCGGGGAAACACGGTATAAGTCTTTTTATTTTTAAGAACCTCAAATTTGTCCTGCTTCACCAAAGCCTATATACAAAAAGTCTTCCTAACATAACTAGTATTCTTTTAGTATTGGTAAGTAAGCACCTACTAGCCTGATTTACTTACTTGCCACTTGTGCTGTATTATTTATTAATGTCATTATTGGGGTTGATTTAGAGCCAGGTGAGAAAACGCACTCCCTTTTTAGGAGAGAAAACTGCCATTCACTTTTATTGTCTAACTTAGGGCTTATTTAACAACCGGTGTGTTGAATTAGACCCAGGGTAGACAATGAAAATGAATGGCAGTTTTCTCTCCTAAAAAGTAGTGATTTTTTTTCACTTGGCTATGAATCAACCCTATAGTATAATCTTAGCCATGGCTAATTTTATAAAAGACAGTGATAATACGTGTTGCCATTAAAGGAAAGACTCCTACTTCATTGCAGTGATAAAATCAGGATCCCACTCATAGCACAGAAGGAGATACATCTCAAATTATAGGACGGGGATTGTGCACAGACTGCTTGTAGCACTGCAAGTTCTGGAAACTTCAGATGCACTGTCCATGATCAGGAAGATAACCAGAGAAGAGATGGGAGCTCAGTTACAGGAGATGGTCAGAACTTCAGATGATGATGATGAGAACCAACAACCCCACTGTGCCAAAGCCACCCTTTTTCTGATGAACAATGGATGACATATGCCTCCAGCTCAAAGCTCTTTTTATTTTGCCCTAATAGAGTCTTTTGTGGTGGCAAGAGCAGTATTTGGAGTTCGGTTACAGGAGATGGTCGGAACTTCAGATGATGTTAGAGCCAACAACCCCACAGAGGAATTGAATGAGTAAGCTATACTTGGTCAAGCCACAGGACACTAAGATGCTGGACCAAAAAAATAGCAGATGCAGTCATAATATACCTGACAAGGCATTTACAGACTACTGGGGGCAATTTCAGCAGCTAACAAAACCCCAAAAGTTTGAATGGTGGACACTGCAGAAGCAATGAAAAAAAGTAAAAATGGCCTTGATTCTGGGGGCAAAGCAAGATCTTAAGCTGGCAACTGACGAAGCTACTATAGATGTGCTAAGAGGATACTCAAGGGTAATGATTTAGGCCATTGTGGCCAGGAAATCCTTGTGTTTTAAGACATGGGTCTCAAAAATGTCTGGGGCAAAAATTCCCCTTGACGAGTCTTCCCTATTCAGCAACAAGTTGGATAAGGCAAGATGTTTAGTAAATGCTTGCTACCATAAGAAAGGAGAAAGAGAAGAGTCCAGAAGCTTGGTGAGTTTAGGTCACCCATGAATAGGCTCAAAGGGGCTAAAACATATAGACCAGTAAATCCATAAAACAGAAATTGGGAGTCAGACCAATCGCCCTTTCAGGAGTGTCTCTGGGGAGTACTTGCAAGACCCCCATCCTGGACCTCTTTGAAAGTTGGCTTGGAAAATTTAGTTGGCTGGCCCTGAAGTCTTTTATACTCCAGAACCAGCTTTCAAGGTGATAGGTCTACTTTAAATCAACTTATTTACAGGTGGTTTCAAGAAACTGGCACCATATTTTTTGTACTGGCCATTTATATATTTATACAAGTTAATCATGTCCCCCCTCAGTCGTCTCCTCTCAAAACTAAACAGGTTTAATTCTCATAATCTTTCCTCATAACTAAGATCTTTCATTCCCCTTTTTAGTTTGGTGGCTCTCCTCTGCACCATTTCCATAGTCAGGGCGTCCTTTCTGTGAATGGGTGCCCAAAACTGAACAGCATATTCCAGGTGAGGGCGTACCATGGCCTTGTAAAGAGGCAAAATGAAATCCCCTGATTCCATGCCTATTTTAATGCATGATAATATCTTGGTGGCCTTGGAAGCAGCTGCTTGAAATTGCATGCGGTTATTTAGCCTGTGATCTACCAGTACCCCCAGATCTTTCTCAACAAGAGTCTCTCCCAGTTTTACTCCCCGAGGATATATGTGGCCTTTAGGTTGTTAGACCCCAAGTGCATGAATTTACATTTCTCCACATTGAACTTCATTTGCCAAGTGGATGCCCAGACACTCAAAGTGTCCGCGTCAGCCTGAAGCTTGTGAACATCTTAAATAGACTGTACTGTGCTATATATCTTTGTTTCATATTCAAATATAGAGACAGTGCTTTTAATTCCATCTCCTATGTTGTTTATAAACAAACTGCTTAAAAGTGGACCCAGGACTATGCCCTGGGGTACACCACTAACAACCAGTAACCATTCAGAGTAGGTATCATTATCCACAACTCTCTGCACACTATCCTTTAGCCAGTTTTCAATCCAGTTGCAAACTGTATTTTCTGATCCTGAAGATCTCAATTTCCCCAATAAGTGTTTATGGGGGACAGTGTCAAATGCTTTTGCAAAATCCAGAAAAACTATATCTACAGCTGTCCCTCTGTCCAGGCTTCTACTCACATCCTCATAGAAGCCAGTCAGGTTAGTCTGGCAGCTTCTGTCCTTAGTAAAACTGGTTGTCACTTATAATATTATGGATAGTTACAAATTTGTGTATATAGTCCCTTAATAGCCCCCTCAAGCAATTTTCTCACAATGGATGTTAAACTTACTGGTCTGTAATTGGCTGGTGTGACAGACTCTGCCATTGGATTTTAAAGGCACTGTTTTTGCATAGACCCATTACTTTAATTTTCTTGAGCATGTCCCAGACAGACTGCCATGGTATTGTTGATTGTATTACAGACTGCTATTGTTATACTGATTGTGCTACAGACTGCTATTGTTCTACTGATTGTGTTACAGACTGCTATTGTTCTACTGATTGTGTTACAGACTGCTATTGTTCTACTGATTGTGTTACCGGCAGAGTTGAGGGATTGTGTGCCCTGCTCCCATTGGTCCGTGTGTTTGTCATGCAGTCCTCCATCAGGTCCAAGGGGGAGGTCCCCTTGCATGGAGCCTTGCATACAAGGCACAGGGTGGCACTAATAAAGTTAAGTTCATCTTCACCCTCAATACTGAGTTCTGTCACTTATTGGGGGAAACACTATATATTACAATTCACTAGCCCTTGTAAGGGCTGTTCTTGTTTCCCTCACGGATGACTCTGGAATTCCTGCAGCACGTCTCACCATTGGGAAAAGGACGTCTCTGGCGGGGAAGCCCTCCGGCGATAAAGGTTATCGCTACAATTGGTGGCAAGCGGCGGGATGGTCCTTTCTACCCAGAGAGAGTGCTACCCTGATGGAGAGTCAGTATGACAAGTTGAAAAGGCTGACCCTGAAGGATCTACTCGAGAGCCGGGGAAGGTCAGCTAGCAACCGCCCATGTCAGGAACTGATAGCCGAGCTGATCGAAATGGATCGTGCAGCAGTGAGGACCGAAACCAATATATATAGGCCGATGAAGACGCTGCTCTCGTTCAAGCGGTTCGGAACAGATTGTCGGTCTATGGCCCGAATCCATCACAGGAACTGATCGACCGAGTCTTCGCGGCAGCGGAGGCAGAGGCAGAGGCCAGTAAGCAAAGGGAAAATCAGCGACTTTCAACCCAGCAGCCTCTCAGCCTCAGTTACACTGGGGGGAGAAAGATTCCATTTGCAGCATTTAAGTCCTTCCAGGAAAGTGACGGCGAGATTGACGGATTTTTGGCCGATTTTGAACGGCAGTGCGCTTTACACCGGGTACCCACGGAGGAATGGGTCACCATATTATCAGGGAAGCTATCTGGGAAAGCTTCCGATGCTTTCCGGGCCATCCCTGATGCAGACTTACCACACTACCATCTGGTAAAGGAGGCTTTGTTAGCCCGGTACGCTGTCACCCCGGAAGCCTACAGGCGACGATTTCGGAAATCCCAAAAGAAGGGAGGGGATTCTTACACGGAGTGGGCATGTCGCCTCCATCGTACAGCATCACACTGGGTCACTGGATGCCAAGCCACAACCGCTGAGGATGTAGTACAGTTGTTTTTACTGGAACATTTTCTGAATGCCCTGCAACCAGAGCTAAGAGAGTGGGTACGTGACCGGAGGCCTCTAACGCTACCTGAGGCTGCTCGTCTAGCCGATGAGTACACCGATGCTCGCCGGACAGAACAGTCCGCTCCAAAACCACCACCTCCCATCAAATTTCAAGCACCTGTGGCTTCAGTGCCAACTCGTTACTCTGGGCCACATAGGCCAGCGCAGCAACCGAACCTCTCCACAGTTCAGTGCCATCGTTGCAAACAATGGGGACATTATCGCAGGGATTGCGCCCTAGATCCTCCCCGAAACACGTGGAGGCAAAAACAACCTTCCACCTCCCGTATTCCTGCGGCACACTGTTTGGAAGCTGAGAGCAGTTCGGAAGAGTATCTGGGGGTACTGTATGAAGCTGATCCCGTACAAGCGGCCATCCAAGACAACCGACAGCACCATCGCCAGGAGGTACGAGTCAATGGGTGCACCGCGCAAGGATTACGCAACACCGGAGCCACACTTACCTTGCTCCAACCTCATTTGGTCAAGAACAAAGACCGCACCGGACACACAGTTGCAGTAAGGGTGGCGGGAGGAGCTGTGTTTCGACTCCCCACCGCCCGAGTACATCTTGACTGGGGCGCTGGAGCTGGCAGGGTACATGTGGGACTTATGGACAACTTACTGCAGAAGTACTATTGGGAAATGATCTAGGACCAATGACTTCTGCCTAAGCTACCTCTGGGCCAGCCAGCATCAACCCTGTTACAACCCAGTCTCCAGCCCGAGCTGCCGACTCCAGCCCACTGGTCGGGGAGACCCAGGGGTTTCGTCTGCATCACGTCATGTCTGTTACACGAAGCCAAGAAGAGGATCAGCCATCAGGTTACGTCCTTCCAGAAGGGAAACGTATGCCAAACACTATTTTTGTTGGGGGCATTGACCGTCGGATTGATCAGCCTGAAATTAAGGATTTTTTTCCAAAGTATGGCGCTGTAAAGAATGTCAAAATTATTAGGGATGCCTCTGGCATTTCTAAGGGTTATGGTTTTGTCTCCTTTTACGATGATGTAGATGTGCAGAAGATTGTGGATTCTCCGATCAGCTTCCATGGAAAGAGATTGAAACTTGGACCAGCTATAAGAAAGCAAAGCACCTGTGCACACATCCAACCAAGGACTTGGGTGCTGAACTCACCAACGCCACAATATCCCAGTGTTTGGACCCCACCCATGACCGATTCCTATGTACAGCCCACGTCAATGTTTAGCCCTGTTACTCACTATTTGCAGACTTGTCCTTACACCATAACAAGAGTCCGGACAGCCCCACGTTAACCCGAACAGGGTCAATCCGGGTCTGCCGCGTGTTCCACAAAAAGGGGGCATTGTAACAGACTCTGCCATTGGATTTTAAAGGCACTGTTTTTGCATAGACCCATTACTTTCATTTTCTTGAGCATGTCCCAGACAGACTGCCATGGTATTGTTGATTGTATTACAGACTGCTATTGTTATACTGATTGTGCTACAGACTGCTATTGTTCTACTGATTGTGTTACAGACTGCTATTGTTCTACTGATTGTGTTACTGGTAGAGTTGAAGGATTGTGTGCCCTGCTCCCATTGGTCCGTGTGTTTGTCATGCAGTCCTCCATCAGGTCCACGGGGGAGGTCCCCTTGCATGGAGCCTTGCATATAAGGCACAGGGTGGCACTAATAAAGTTAAGTTCATCTTCACCCTCAATACTGAGTTCTGTCTCTTATTGGGGGAAACGCTATATTACAATTCACTAGCCCTTGTAAGGGCTGTTCCTGTTTCCCTCACGGATGACTCTGGAATTCCTGCAGCACCTCTCACCATTGGGAAAAAGACATCTCTGACGGGGAAGCCCTCCGGCGATAAAGGTTATCGCTACAGCTGGAGAAGACCTAGAGCCCTTTTTAAAAATGGGCACTACATTTGTCTTGCGTCAATCTCTTGGCACTATACCAGTTGCTAGTGAGTCTTTAAAGATCAAGAAAAGGGATGATGAGATAACTGAGCTGAGTTCTTTAAGAACTCTTGGGTGAAGGCCATCTGGTCCTGCAGTCTTATGCACGTTTAAATTATTTAATCTTTCTTGGATGATATCCATGTTTAGCTTGTTAAGTATTGTAATTGGGCTTTAGCTGTCCGTTGCATCTCCTGTGTTGGCTCTTTGCTCCTCTCTTGTGAACACAGAGCTAAAGAATACATTCAACAGCTCCGCCTTCTCTTCATCCCCAGTGACTATTTCCCTATTATCATCAATTAGGCCACTTATCTGTTCTGATTTAGTTTTCTTTGAATTTGTATATTTAAAGAAACATTTAGGGTTTGTTTTGCTTTCTTTGGCCACATCTCTTTCATTTTGTGCTTTCACCTTATTTCTTTCTTACACATTCAATTTACTAATTTATACTTTTCAAGAGTTACAGCTGAGAGCTCATCCTTGTAATCCTTGAATGCCCTTTTCGTTTTCTTTATTGCACTTTTAACCATGGGTGTCAGCCATGAGGGGTTTCATTTTAGCCGCTTATATTTGTTACCCATAGGAATACATTATGCAGCATCGGTGCTCACAATTGATTTAAAGCCCTCCCATTTGGCATCTGTATCTTTATTGCTGAACAGATGCTCCCAGTCTATGTCCTGGAGTGCAGCTCTGAGCCTGGGGAAGTTGGCCTTCCTAAAATTCAGTGTTTTTGCCCTCCTAGACAGATAATATTTCTTACAGTTTATGTTGAATACAACTATATTGTGGTCACTGGTCATCATTATTTGATATTACCAGATCTAAACGAGCATCACCCCTAGTAGGTGCCTCCAGGAACTGATTCATTTAATTATCTTGTAGCAAACTGAGGAATGCTCTTCCCCTTGTAGAGGAAGCAGAACCGTGTCTCGCGTTCATTCCTGGGTAGTTGAAGTCACCCCCACTGTACCAGCCTGTGATCTGCTTATGCAGTTGACCCTCTATTTCCTCAGTTATATTTGGGGGGCCTATAGATTACACCAAATTGTTTACATCGCCCTGCACTTCTACCCACAAGGATTCTACATCCTCACAATCCTCTGCTAGTATCCCCTCATTAATATATGCTTTGAATTTACATAGAGACACACGCCGTCCCCTTTCCTTTTTGCTCTGTCTTTCCTAAAGATAGCAAACCCTTGAAAATTGACAGTCCAGTCATGTGTGGAATCCAGCCATGTCTTAGCCACACCAAAAACATCAATCTTCTTCCAGTACCAGAGCCTCAAGCTCCCCCACTTTACTAGCCAGACTTCTGGCATTTGTAAACATACACTTTAAGTTCCGATCTAGTTTGACACATTGAGCTTTAGTATTAGCTTCTGCAGTAATGCATCCACCTAATTTTTCACTGCTGGTTTGCAACACATGAGTCTTCTTATCCATCATAGCAGTCCTCCCCCCTTCTAATTCTACACCCACCATCATATGCTGTCCCCTAAGTAATCTATCTTCCCATTTATTTTCTTTCTTGCCCTCTCCCTCCAAGCCCTTTTAGTATCCTCTTACCCAGCACAGCAGCCCCTCCTTCCATTCAGGTGCAAATTATCTGTAGAATACAGTTTGTACCCCAATGAAAAGTCAGCCCAGTGCTCTAGGAACCCAAATTCTTCTTCCCTACACCAGGGCTTAAACCATGCGTTTAACTCTCTAAGCTCCCGCTGTCTTTCATATTTAGTGCATGGCACTCTCTTGTGACTCTTGTAACCAATTTCCTTAGTTTTAATTCACATGCCTATGATCAGCAGTCTTACTACAGCAAAGGTGACTGCTCCACCAGGCATTGCTAGACTAGCAATTCCCACTAACTGTTCCTACTTATTATATATGTATCTACCTGTATCTGCTAATTTATATCAGTGTGTGTTAAATCAGCGGCAATTGATAGGTATCCTCCAGTTTCAACACAAATGTATTTTTGTGTTGAAACTGAGGTGCTTGCTCATGGGAGCTGCTTCCTGTTGCTGCGCCCTTAAGTGATGCGGGCTGCTCAGTGTTACGCACCGGGTGCGAAGAAGTGGACCCGCAGGGTCTGCAGAACTGTTTTGGCAGGTACCGCGTCAGGGGAGCGGAGTCTAAGGAGCCACTGGTTTTCACCAGAGCCCACCGCAAGGCGGGATGGTCTTGTGCGGCAGGTGACTCCCAGGTCGCTACCCCCCAACAGCGGCACAGTTCCACAAACTGCTGAAGTGACGTGCAGCAGAGACAAACAGTGGTCGGAGGAGAAGGTTGAGGTCAGGACTGGCAGCGCGGGTTCAGTAGCGGTGAGACAAGCCGAGGTCGGGACTGGCAGCGCGGGTTCAATAGCGGTGAGACAAGCCGAGGTCGGGACAGGCAGCACAGGTTCGGAGGTCAATAGGAGAGCCGAGGTCATACACGAGGAATCAAGCAATACAGCGATAATCATTCAGGGAACAACACCGAAGATCCGGCACAGGAAGTAAGGCAGGGTTTAATTTATAGGAAGCGCAAAAAGGAGATTGGATGGCAGAGACCAATTAACAGGGCCTTGGCCCTTTAAATCTGGGGAGGTTGACGCGCACGTCCCCGGCCGCAGGGAAGACGGAACAGACACAGAAGGAGGAAGCCGGCGGCCATGCCGGTCAGAGGAGGAAGCGCGGGGACCAGGTAAGGGGGAACCGCAGCCAGGGGGGCCAGCAGCAGACGCCCGGATGGCGGTGAAGCGGGGAGCGCTGCGGGAAGGGGACGCAGCGCTCGCCCGAGGAGAGGCACGGAGGGGGGCGCTGCGCGGGGAAGACGCAGCGCTCGCCCTAACAGTACCCCCCCCCTTAGGTCTCCCCCTCTTTTTGGGACCGAGGAAGTTTGAAATAAGGCTCCGATCGAGGATATTCTCCTCAGGCTCCCAGGACCTCTCTTCAGGACCGCAATTCTCCCAATCCACTAGAAAGTATCGTCTCCCTCTGGATGTTTTGGAAGCCAGAATCTCTCTCACCGAGAAGGCATCTTCGGTACCCGCGACCGGAAGTGGCTCCAACGTTTTAGAAGAGAATCGATTAGTCGTCAGAGGTTTTAATAATGAAACATGAAAAGAGTTGGGAATACGTAAGGAGGCTGGCAGATGAAGTTTATAACAGACCGGATTAATTTGTTGCTTGATCCTGTACGGCCCTAAATAGCGAGGGCCCAATTTATAACTGGGTATCTTGAAACGAATGTACTTGGCTGAAAGCCAAACTTTATCTCCAGGAGAGAAAACAGGAGCGATTCTCCTTCTTTTATTAGCGCTGCTCTTCATGCGGGTAGAGGCTAGAACAAGAGAATGTCGTGTTTCACGCCAGATAGAGGAAAAGAACTGTGTTAAGTCATCCACGGCGGGTACTCCCGACTGTGTAGGTAAGGGTAGAGGAGGCAAAGGTTGGCGGCCATAAACAATGAAGAATGGAGATTTCTTTGTGGCTTCAGAATCTTTGAAATTATAAGAGAACTCCGCCCATGGCAAGAGATCGACCCAGTCGTCTTGTCGGGCCGAAACAAAGTGACGTAGATATTGTCCTAGAACCTGATTGACCCTCTCCACTTGGCCGTTGGACTGGGGGTGGTAAGCCGAGGAAAAATCTAATTTCACCTTTAACTGAGTACAGAGAGCCCTCCAGAATTTTGAAACAAATTGAACTCCCCTGTCGGAGACAATATGGGAAGGAAGTCCATGGAGCCGAAAAATATGTTTAAAAAAGTTCTTAGCCAACTGAGGAGCGGATGGGAGTCCTGGAAGCGGAACGAAGTGCGCCATTTTTGAAAAACGATCCACAACAACCCAGATCACTGTATTGCCTTGAGATGGAGGAAGATCCGTGATAAAGTCCATAGCGATGTGAGACCAAGGGATTTCAGGAATAGGAAGAGGATGAAGAAGACCCGCCGGTCTTTGGCGAGGCGTTTTATTACGTGCACAGGTGGTACAAGCTTGCACGAATTCTGCCACATCCTTCTCAATGGAGGGCCACCAATAATATCTGGCAATAATTGCGTTAGACTTTTTGATACCAGCATGCCCGGCAATACGGGAAGCATGACCCCATTTTAATATTTGGAGGCGTCGGCGAACCGGGACAAAGGTTTTCCCAGGCGGAGCCTGCACTAGGGAGGCAGGAGCGGAATGAACCAAATGATCAGGAGATATAATGAACTGAGGAGCAGCGTCCACGTCTGTGACGTCCGAGGAGCGAGATAGAGCATCTGCCCTGATGTTCTTAGAGGCAGGTCGAAAATGAATGCGGAAATTAAACCGCGCGAAGAATAGAGACCAACGAGCTTGGCGAGGATTCAAGCGTTGAGCAGTTTGAAGATACAAAAGGTTCTTATGGTCGGTAAAAATAGATATGGGGTGAAGCGACCCTTCTAGAAGATGTCTCCACTCTTCAAGAGCTAATTTGATAGCCAGGAGTTCACGATCCCCAATAGAATAATTTCGCTCCGCGGAAGAAAAAGTCCTAGAAAAGAACCCACAAGTATGATTTTTCCCTGAAGGAGACCTCTGTGTGAGAACAGCTCCTGCTCCGATGGAAGAAGCGTCAACCTCTAGAGAAAAAGGACGAGAAGGGTCTGGTCTGGTGAGCACCGGGGCCATAGAGAAAGTCTTTTTCAAAGTTAAAAAGGCTGCCTCCGCCTGTGGAGGCCATGACTTGGGGTTGGCTCCCTTTTTGGTGAGAGCCACAATGGGGGCCACGATAGTGGAAAAATGGGGTATGAATTGACGGTAATAGTTGGCGAAGCCCAAAAATCGTTGAATGGAACGCAGACCTACAGGCCGAGGCCAATCTAAAACCGCTCTCAATTTGCTAGGGTCCATTTGTAGTCCTTGGGCTGAAACAGTATAACCCAAAAAGGGCAGAGCGGTTTGGTGAAAGAGACACTTTTCTAATTTGGCATAAAGATGATGCTGCCGAAGGCGGGATAGTACCAGACGAACGTGCCGGTGATGCTCTTCGAGGGAAGAAGAGAAGATGAGGATATCATCTAAATAGACCACGACACAGGAGTACAACAAGTCCCGGAAGATGTCATTGACGAACTCTTGAAATACGGCAGGGGCATTACAAAGCCCGAAGGGCATCACCAAATACTCGAAATGACCGTCACGGGTATTAAAGGCAGTCTTCCATTCGTCTCCCTTGCGGATGCGGATCAGATTGTAGGCTCCTCGGAGATCCAGTTTGGAAAAGATCCTGGAGCCACGAAGACGGTCGAAGAGTTCTGGAATTAAGGGTAAGGGGTATCGGTTCTTTACCGTGATCTTGTTAAGACCCCGATAGTCGATACAGGGTCGGAGAGAACCGTCTTTTTTCTGTACAAAAAAAAAGCCAGCCCCAGCGGGAGATGAGGACTTCCGGATGAAGCCCCTCTGCAGATTTTCTTGTATGTAAGTAGCCATTGCTTGAGTTTCGGGGACGGATAGTGGATAGATACGGCCACGAGGAGGAGTGGTCCCAGGCAGGAGGTCGATCGGGCAGTCATAAGGGCGATGAGGCGGAAGAGTCTCAGCTTGCTTCTTACAGAAGACATCAGCGTAAGCCCGGTAAACTTCGGGTAGGCCCGGTAGAGATGTGGTAGGATGATCGGTTCGAACTGGTAAAGCTTTCAAGCAATTCTTGAAGCAGGTTGTACCCCACGCCTTGATGTCCCCAGTGACCCAGTCTAGGGTAGGATTATGAAGCTGAAGCCAAGGAAGACCCAATAGGATTGGGGAAGTACAATGGGGTAACACAAAGAGTTCCAAGTATTCCTGGTGAAAGAGGCCAATCTTAAGGAGCAAAGGCTTGGTACGGTACTGCACCATACAATTCAGTCTATCTCCATTAACTGAGGCGATGAATAACGGTTTGGCCAAGCGGTTAACTGCTATGTCGTATTTCTTGATCAGGGAGGCCTCTATGAAATTGCCCGCCGAACCAGAATCCAGGAAGACCGGCAAATTAAGCACAGAGGCAGATGAGAGACAAAGCTGTGCAGGTACGGTAAATCTTGGAGAGGAAGCACACACACCCAGAGACGCCTCTCCCACCGAGTCTAGGTGCGCCCGTTTCCCAGTCGAGAAGGACGAATGGGGCAATCTCTTAGAAAATGATCAGGACTGGCGCAATACAGACAGAGATTTTCATTTCTCCTGCGAGACCTCTCCACGGGGGTTAGGCGAGAGCGGCCGACCTGCATGGCTTCCACCTCTGGAGAAGATGGTACAGACAAAGGTTTCTGAAAGGTGGGAGCCAAACGGAACATCCTCCTGTCACGTTGGGAATCTCTCTCCAGGCGAAGTTCCTCACGCCTCTCAGCAAAGCGTATGTCAATGCGAGTGACGAGATGAATGAGTTCAGAAAGGGAGTCAGGTATCTCTCGGGCCGCTAGAACATCTTTGATCTTGCTAGAAAGACCTTTCTTAAAACAAGCGCAGAGGGCCTCATTATTCCATGCTAACTCGGAGGCCAAAGTACGGAATCGAATAGCATATTCACCAACCGAAAGATCGCCTTGCGTTAAATTCAATAGAGCGGACTCGGCAGATGAGGCCCGAGCGGGTTCTTCAAAAACCTGACGGAATTCAGTAACAAAGGCCTGAACGGTGAAGGTGAGAGGATCATTACGGTCCCACAAGGGAGTGGCCCAAGCCAAAGCTTTTCCGGAGAGCAGACTAATGATGAAGGCCACTTTAGAGCGTTCGGTGGGAAATTGATCAAACAATAATTCCAGGTGCATAGAGCACTGGGCTAGAAAGCCTCTGCACAACTTCGCGTCCCCCTCATATTTTGCTGGTAAGGAGAGGCGGATTCTGGATGGGGAAACTGCTGGAGACTGCGGTGGCGGCACCGGTGGCGGTGGAGAAGGCGACAGCTGCTGGGTCAAGAGTTGCTGCATCATAGCGGTAAGCTGATTAATCTGCCAAGACTGCAAAGCCACCAGCGCTGGGAGTTCGGAAGTCTCCGGCAAGGGCACCTCAGCGGGATCCATGGCCGGATCTTACTGTTACGCACCGGGTGCGAAGAAGTGGACCCGCAGGGTCTGCAGAACTGTTTTGGCAGGTACCGCGTCAGGGGAGCGGAGTCTAAGGAGCCACTGGTTTTCACCAGAGCCCACCGCAAGGCGGGATGGTCTTGTGCGGCAGGTGACTCCCAGGTCGCTACCCCCCAACAGCGGCACAGTTCCACAAACTGCTGAAGTGACGTGCAGCAGAGACAAACAGTGGTTGGAGGAGAAGGTTGAGGTCAGGACTGGCAGCGCGGGTTCAGTAGCGGTGAGACAAGCCGAGGTCGGGACTGGCAGCGCGGGTTCAATAGCGGTGAGACAAGCCGAGGTCGGGACAGGCAGCACAGGTTCGGAGGTCAATAGGAGAGCCGAGGTCATACACGAGGAATCAAGCAATACAGCGATAATCATTCAGGGAACAACACCGAAGATCCGGCACAGGAAGTAAGGCAGGGTTTAATTTATAGGAAGCGCAAAAAGGAGATTGGATGGCAGAGACCAATTAACAGGGCCTTGGCCCTTTAAATCTGGGGAGGTTGACGCGCGCGCCCCCTAGTGGCCGGGGACGTGCGCGCAGGGAAGACGGAACAGACACAGAAGGAGGAAGCCGGCGGCCATGCCGGTCAGAGGAGGAAGCGCGGGGACCAGGTAAGGGGGAACCGCAGCCAGGGGGGCCAGCAGCAGACGCCCGGATGGCGGTGAAGCGGGGAGCGCTGCGGGAAGGGGACGCAGCGCTCGCCCGAGGAGAGGCACGGAGGGGGGCGCTGCGCGGGGAAGACGCAGCGCTCGCCCTAACACTCAGTAGCCCATCAACCAGCTTTTTCGCGTTCGAACAGAACGCCAAACTCGATCATCAATTTCTGTCTGAAATCTGTGTTCAGGTTTGGGAACCCAAACTCACAAAATTCGATACTAATCAGAAGTTTTTTCTACTTTAATGTTTACGTGTGACTGGGTGGAAGATTGGCAACAGCAAGATTCAGGAGACATCTCATGAGCTGCATTGTCTTTGGGCCTTGCAGACTGCTTTTAGTCCCCTGCAGCCTCTCTTACTGCCCTTTAACCCATTAAATGGCAACAGTGTGTCATCCCTACCCGGTATACTCACCTGGCCAGAGGTCCCACATCACATGCATAGGCTGCATATCCGGGTTGTTTTGTCTGATGCACTGGCGCCCAGTCATGGGGTTGCAAACAAGGTGAACATACCAAGGGGTTTCACGCAGAGGGACCTGCTAAATCTGGATGACCTGGGAACATATACCAAAAACTATGATGGTCAAAATCAGATGTTTGGGTCCAATATATGAGTGGCAATATTAACCCTTGACCATGATCTGTTACCACATTGCTATAGCCACCACTGTGGACCAACAGGAAAGAACATTGGAGAGAGGACTGATCTGTAAGCCTTATTTTTGGCCCCAGTCTGCTGCTCGTGTATGGCCAGCAGGCAGTATAACAGAGGAGGGAAGGTATACAGGCATTGTATAGACAAGGACAAAAAGAAACAAGGGCAGAGAGAACAAATTGCATTGTCTGTAAAATTGTTGACAAACAGTGGCCTTTTTGAGCAAGATGATGGGAAGATGGGACTTTCACTTTAACCAGGCAATTGTTTTTAAAATAATAAACTGTAATTAATGTTTGGTACATAGCACTAAATTGCCAAAGCTGGATGCAAACCTTTTATACAGTCTGGGAGCAATGAATCAGCATATGCCATGGGCTATCTTATTCCAATAATTAGCCAGGCAGCATCGGAGTTACACACTTACCCCTTTAGGATTTACATTTTTAATTGCTTTGTTTATATGTTTTTGTTTAATATATATATATATATATATATATATATATATATATATATATATATATCAAACTGTTTCTACCTAGCCTAAGCTTCCCCCATCTCTTTTCTTGCACTGCCTCATTTCGTTTCAAAGTTACTGTTTTCTTATTTATTGTCACTGCCTTGGTGAAGGCGTGGTCGTGTGTGGGCCTTGGCCCCACCTCTACTTCCTCCTACCTACCTCCTGTGTATTCATACTTAAATTGTCTCACTAGGATGAAATGTGGGTATTTTAATGCAAGTCTATCTGTGCAAAGCATGGGTTACCATATTAACTCTTGCCTCCATTATATAGCATATACTTAGAGCTATTTTGGGCATACTGTCAGTTGTATGTTTTATCCAGTGTTTGTTGTGTCTTGTCTATTTTGTATCTTAGCAATAAACTCTCAAGTCTGACATGGTTATATTTTTTATGGGCTGTTCCATTGCCCATCTGGGGAAAGGCCTGTCTAATGTTTGGACTCTTTGAGAAGTGGTCAATTCTTGGGTTAGGCAAGAACCTGAACATGATGGGAAAGTCCTGCATGACTAGCCACATAAAGGGCCACATTCCCATTACTTGTGGAGACCACAGCCACAGCAGCTGCCTTAACTTGCATCAGCCACGTTCTTCATCTCACTGTTTGCTCTTGGAAAACAAGGCTTCTTGCTAGTCAAAGAAGGATCAGACAGTGACCTGTAGCACTCACTATCAGCGTTGACCTCTCGGGTGATGCCAAAACAACTGCCAAACCAGGTTGTCTCCTCGCCCACAAGAGGTAATGTGTAGCTGAAAGATTTAGCAGGATGTTTATCTATCTAAATAGAATTCTTAAGCATTGAGGAAAGTCTTTAGTAACGTCCTGTCCTGTAGCATCCGTGTTGGGTGACATAACTCACCTAACAGATACTCGTGTACTACCACTTGAAATCCAGATCACTTACACAAGAGAAAAATAAATCCACAATTCCTGCTCTTTGTAAGGCTCAGACACAACACACATCTGCCTCTAAAAATGTTAGTAGAATCAAGCAGGCTGAAGAAGACCAAAATCATTCTGCAAGCCTAAAATGTGTTCTCCAAAATGAATATGTATACATCAAAAGCATTGTTATCATGTCATATTACAGATACAAAAAAATCCTTGTTAGTATACAGTACAGGTCCCAAAATTAAAATATGAATGTGATCCGACCTAGAAAAAGCCGTGATCAGAATGCTAACATGAGTCCTGGGAGTTGTCAGCAAGAGAAGCTTGAGGCAACTGCTTTACAGATTCTCAATTACTTCACAGGAAAGCTGCTTATAGATGAGAATCAAGCACAGAGGAGCAGCTTCTGTGAACTGTGATGAACTTGGTATTGGTACTCAACAGTTCATATTCAGTTATATTGATTTACCTTTGTCCAGCCAAAGTAATAGTTGGTTATCAATTCAGAAGTGAAATTGTTATTTTGCTATTTTTGTTTGTGACTGCATTGTGGAACTTTATCTTCAGTTTCAGTGGGGCTGGGGGCTGGATCTTTGCATTCTCAGGCTTGTTTTGTCCACAGTGGCTTTAGAGAGTAATTTATCATTATAGCAACAATAGAAAACAATAGAAATTTGAGGAGTACTGACCTACCGCACAAATTTGTTTCAGTCAGACTCCCTTTGGCAGTCTCCTCAGTTTCTGCAAAACTTGGGGCAAGTGGTGCTCTAGATGTCCAACTTCACCATGAGATTGGGAAAACAGTGCCCACCAGTTAAGCATTAGTTTAATTATTACAGTAGTTAACATTTTTATACGTTCCTCTATAAACATATATTATTTTGTGAAAGGAGAATTCGTTCTTTGACTATTTGAACTAAGATTTATGATAGAATGGGAAATGGGAATTGTAGAAGGAATTTCTTTCATTCCACAAAATATTTGGACTTCTTAACGTTATAGAAGGGTTCACTGCTTACAGAGGATGCACAAGGGGCACATCAGCGCCCTGAAGTTTGAAGATCATGCCGAGTACTGGATAGAAGACTTCTCCCATGCCTCCCCACTTCCCTAGAATGTACTGCCCTGCTCAATTCATCACTGTCCAACGCTCCAAGCCTTTAAAAATCCCCTCATTAGACAAGCATACAACCTGGTTTAAGCAACTCCTATAAAACTCAAGCTACCACTTGGGATCCCGCCCCTTTTGTCTCCACCACCATGTTTTCTTTTGCCAAATTCAATGGTGCCTTTGTTATTATATGCTATGATCAAATCTATCTCTTAATGCAGCTATTATTATTATTATTATTATCATCTCAACTCAAATATTCCTAACTCTAGATCATTTAGATGGCCCTGCGAAGAGTCTTTATTAAATAAGACAGAGGTGTTTTCTCAGGCAATGAGGGGAGGGTTGACTCACCCTGAAAATTATGGGAAGCGCATAAGGTAGTAGTGTGAGGAAATTAAACAAGCTGAGGCTAGGTTTGATTTGATTTGATCAGAAACATAAGGAAGGCCCATCTAATGATATAAGAAAAGCTCCAGACCAGGCCGCCATAATTTGAATGTACTTCTTGCAGAGGCTATTGAGAGGTAGATTAGATGGTCTAGTAGGGGAATATTACTTACAGGCAAATAAGCAAGGTACAATACAGCCTTGGCCAATAAGCTGGACACTGTGGGCCTGATTTATCAAGCACTTCTGCCAGACAGTGCCACATCGGTGTGTGGCATAGTAGAATAGTAAAAAATATAATAATTTATTTTTTTTTCACACTTGCGCATGTTGCTGCACTACATGAAGCACGTGTACTAAAACATTAGTGGTGCAGCAACATGCTGAAAAATGTATAAATCATATTTTGCACTACTCTAATTTGCACTGAAATGGCACTGTCTGGCAGAAGTGCTTGATAAATCAGGCCCTAAATATATATTTCTTCTTAACATATCCAGAAATTATTACTAGCAATCCAGCCCATAACAGTGAATTCAAACATAAACTTTCCATTCTTCATTCCTCCGTATCTGATTCACTATCTGGAACTATCCAAGCCTTTTTGGAATGCCTATTTGATGGATTTGGAAATCACATTACCAAAGTTACAAAAAGCCATTAAATCATTGAAGACAATCAGGACCTGATGGATTTTTATCTCAATATTATAAAAAATGTGAAGCTATTCTAGTCCCTAAGATGAATGTTCTTTTCAATTCTCTCTTGGAGGGGAAGCATCTTTCCTGAGATTCTCTAGGTGCAGCAATTTGCATGCTCCCAAAAACCAAGATTCGATCATTCGAGCTCGGTCAATTATAGATCTAATTTTTTGCTTAACACAGCCATTAAGGAGTTGGCAAATATATTAGCTAATTGAATAAACACAGGTCTACACAAATTAATAAATTGCGATCAAGTAGACTTTGTACCCAATAGACAGGCTGGTGTTAGGCACCATCTCACTTTAATTCATGAAAGGGATCCCCAGTATGGTATTATCATTGGATATCAGGAAAGCATTCAATACAGTCTCCTGGTCATACGTATTTGAAATTTTACATCAGTTGGGAGTCAGAGTAAATCTGATTACCTGGGTGAAAGCCTTATACTCTTCCACTCACGCCTTTCTACAATATGCAGGATACTCTTTGCCTACTTTCTCTATAAAGAAGGTGATGAGACTTTCCCCAGTTATTTTTGTATTGGTAATTGAGACGCTCGCTATGAAAGTCAGGGAAAATTGCACCATTTTAGGGTTACAAATAGCTGGATATCATCATAAAATACATCTCTTTGCGGATGATGTGATGCTTATTATTTTCAATCCTATTTTCACCCTCCAAACCTAAATGTGGTACTAAGAGGCCGATTCATTAATAGCGCCAGGTAGCGACAGATGAGCGACTGCAGCAGTATTTTCACAGCGCCCGCTAGTAGTCGCTGTGCTTGGCCGTTGTTCGGTTGTTGATAGCGACTCAGTCAGTGTGCAGTAATGTTGAATACAAGGTGACAAGTCGCTATTTGACAGGTTCCGCGATGTATGGGTGCGCATGATAGCGACTAGTCAGAGCGACCGGCTCCCACCATATTCATCAAAAAATCAGGCTCAAAAAATTCAAGCGCTGTGAAATGCATGTTTAAACCCCAGAGCGCTGGCAGCGATGTGTTAAAAGTAGTTTTTTAACCCCCAAACCACCATATTTTTGGAAACCAAAAAAAAAAAAAATTTTTAAGAATTTAGTAATATGAATACAATAATATCAGACCTGTAATATCAATTCTGCACAATTTTTTTTTTAACTTAAAAAAATGATCTAACATGGCAGAAGTGGTCACAGAATTTTTCAAAATTAAAAAAAAAAAAAAAACATTAATAACAATTAATTATTAATATTTAAAGATTGTTCCATTGAAATGCATTGGAGAGCGCCAGGTAGCGAGAGGTCATACCTGTCACTGTTCAAGGTCGGACACTGGCGCTGTGGGCTGAGGCTGGAATAATGATGAATCAGTCGCTATATGGCGCTATCTCAGGCGCTAAGCAGGATCGGCTTGATAAATGTGTGATTGTGGTGGGGAGCCAGCGTTCTCGTGGCGGTGCCCGTCATTACCGGTCGCTCACCAGTCGCTACCTGTCGCTATTCCTTCATAAATAAGTGCCTTTGGAGAGGTTTCAGGCTTAATCATAAAAGCTTCAAAGTCAACAGACTTAAATATTTCCCTTTCATGTGAATTGAAAATTATAATAATCTAATTGTTTCTAAATATGTTTCTGAATATAAAGAAAATGTTAGATTCCTGGGATCTTTATCACATATCATTGCTGGGATATATGGCTGCGAAAAAATAGCGATCCTCCAGGAATTTCTTTATTTGGTTAGAGTAGTACCAGTGCCAGCACCTACCTATTTCCTTTGTCTCATGCAAAACAAAATGTTATTATTACTTTGGGAGGGTAAACAACCTTGTATTGCTAGCCAAAATCTATATAGATGAAAGTTAGCAGGGGGTCTAGGGGTTTCACTGTTGTCTAGGTATTACATTGCTACTCAAATTGCACAGCTGACGCAGTATCATTCTAAAACTGAATATCCATTGTGGGTAAGCCTAGAGGTGGTTGATTGTGTTCTGGTGGCAATAGATGGCTGGTTTTGGGTTACCCCAACTTTTGGCCTAAGATTACAAATCCAGTGGTCTTACACTCTTTTAAAGTTACACTCTTTTTAAAGATTACAAAACCTTCGCTGTTCACCCGCGACCAGCAGGAGACTTGGCACAGCATGATGTAAGTAATGGGCTAGCAGGGCCAGGGTATTGTAAACAGATAAAAAAAGGTTCGCATATGTTTACAAGCCAGCAAACAAGCCAACTTATGTGTGTACGTTTCCAAAAAATGAAAATAAAACAGAATTTCGGAGATAAATTAACGGTAAAAACAGGTCTTTTTCAATGGGAACTAGTCAGACCTCGCTGGAACCTGACACATTACATTGCAAGAAATATTCCACAAATTGCTAACCTCCATGATGGTTGAACTAATTGTGGCAAAATTAGGACCTCCAACCCAAAATTAAATTAGGTAGCTGCATTAAATTAGGTATGTTGCTTTAGCCACCCCAAACTAGCAATCTGATATTTATATATATACATATAACATTAATTAACACTACCGCAATACCCCACATAGCAACATTAACCCTTTAAGTGCCAGCCTACCTGGAGTAGTTTTGTCACCCTTTGTTGCCAGACCATGTATCACTATTTTGCATGTTCAAATGTGATTTCCCAGGAAAATTATATATTGTTTTTTAGCAGAGTCTGGGCTTCAACATGAAACGTCTTTTTTGTCATTTTTTAGGTGTATCTTCAATATTTTTGGGTGAAATATGAGCAAATAAATAAATACAAATCTATTTTTTACAATTTGTAGTTTTTTTTGTAAAAAAAAATGTAAGTTCGTCAATAAAATCTTATTGCGTGTAAAATCCCAATTTCTCCCAGTTACAGCGATGTATTGGAAGATACCCTTTCCTGCCCAGAACACGCCCCCATACTGAACCAGCGCTTTAGGAGATTTTCAGATAAAATACAACTATGTCATGCGCTATGCGCACCTTGCAGTTTTCAATTAAAACAATCCTTTACATTTGAAATACCCCCAACAAACTATATATTCTCTGGAAGTGCGCACGTCAAGATTTCTAGGCGTACCAGGCTTGTTGATGTGGTTTTCTGGAAGTAATCCCTCAATGTATTCTTTGTATGCAAAGAGTTTCCCTAAAAAAGGATACAAAAGCAGAATCAAAGCTACATTTTCCTAAAAAAAACTATATACAAAAAATGAAAAATAAGTTAAATCTGAAAAAGCAACATCATCTGAACATAACAATACCCAACATGCATAGGTCCTGTCATGGGAAGGGTTGCCATGTGTGTAATAGTAATTTTCCTTGAATATTTCAGTGAAACTGCACACCTTGTGATTATCAACCAAAACAACCTTTTACTCTTGGAATACCCTCCACAAACCATATATTCCCTGTATATGTATATACACATGTTAAGCTTTCTAAGTGTACCCAGCTTGTTGTAGTGGGCTCATCTTTCTGGAAGTAATCCCTCGAAAAATTCTTTGGTTGCACAGGGTATTACCCTAATAAAATGTATAAAAAAGCAGAATAAAAAACTGCTTTTCCTAAAATATCAATATGCAGACAAGAAAAAACAAGCTAAATCTTAAAGAACAAGGTCCCCTGAGCAGAACAATATCCAACATGCATAGCTTCTTTTAACCCTTTTGAATGCCAGCCTACTTGAGATTTTGTCACCCTCTGCTGACAAGTCATTATATATATTTTTTTTGCAGCAGAGTTTAGGCTTTAACATGAAATGTCTTGTTTGTAATTTTTCTACTGTTTATTAAAATATTAAGTAAAAAAAAAAAAAAAATTAAAAAAATATTTTTTAGACAATTGTTTCCTTTATTTTAAATAAAACATTTGTTTTATTAATGGAAACCTTATTGCATGTGAAAGCCCCATTTCTCCCAATTACAACGGTACCACATATGTATCGGTAGCCCCCCGCTCCTGCTCAGGAGACCCCCCAGACTGAAACGAGTACTTTATAACATTTGCAAATAAAATACAACTACTATCCACACTATAAAGGGTTAAATCAAGAAAAAAAATTGGCGTGGGGGTGACAAAACATAAGGGGTTAATTAAATAAAAATGACATAGAGTCCCCTCCTGGGGGGGGGATTTTTTTTTTATTTTAAGGGTTAAAAACCCTTAAATAACCTCAACATCTAAAATATGGTATGTTAGATTGAGTATAAAAATTCAGGTGGCACAATTTGACGTCTGGAAATAAATAACTTCATTGTGATGCTTCAATTAAAGACAGAGACTAACAAAAAAGAAGAAAACTGTAATCATCTGTCTCACAGCTTTTGTTCACTTCCTATTTTTGTGTCATTAATCAAGCTGTCTGCCAAGTCCAAGAATATTTCACGGTCAGTAGAAAATGTAATATAAAATGTATAAAAACATTTTGTAAATATTTTGAGAACCTTCAAGGCCACTTTAAAATGTCAAATTTAGGATGGGTCACACACAGGTCATTTCTATCAAAGTGGAAAGCCAGCAAAATCTTTGTTTCAGCCTGGGAGAGAAAGAAAAGGGCTAGAGTCCTTGTAAAAGTAAGTAACCTTTTCTTTTTAATGGCCTTTAAGTCCTTGGTGAATAGTGCTGCTCAAACATGGCTCTGGTACATGGAACTTGGTTCTGGTAACTTGCCAAAATATTCTTGATTTGGTATGTCCAGAATCTGAACTATTATGAAATCTGTAGGAGGGAAATTCCAGTGGAGTGCTCAGGAGCACTGAAGTTTATGTTCGACGAATTTGTGGACAGCGTTACATTTGTGAAGATAAACCAAAGGTGTCTGTACCAGCACCTGAGCGAGGGGTTGAGGTGTTGGCTACCTCCACCTCCTTTCACCTACACCGTCACATCCACCTCCCCCCTGGAACCCTGACACCTGTTAAAAAATATATATTTTTCAATGTATTTGTTTTTAATTTATTTTTTTATTTAATTTTGTTAGGGGAGGGGTATCTTCCTCCCCTCACATTTCCCGCCACTTCCTCTGCAGCCACCATCTTCTTCCTCCACAGCCCGCTGCCACCAAATCCTAGGATGCCAGCATAAACAACTGCATCAACAGCAGGGTGTGTATTGATGCCACCATCTACAGCCTGCCCCCCCCCCCACATGGGGTGTTTAAAGGGAAATTCCCTTTGTTACAAGTTTTTGGTGTTCTGACTTATTGTTCTCTTTTGTGATTTACTTCTCTACGTGCTGTAACAAGTTTCTGATATACCTGGGGCTCTGTGTTGCTACAGTGGGCATTGTTTTCCTGGCCTTAATAAAAAAAACAACTGAATACAAGTCCTAGAATTTGCAGCAGTAATATCCTCCCCAGGTGAGAATGCTTCCAGTAACTCTTTAGCTGATGGAACAGAAGACTGCAATCCCCTCTTTCTGAAGAAGTTATATTTCAGCAGAAGGGGTTAAATCTGAGCCTTAGCTCAGCATATCATTAGCAAGCCAAGGTGAAGAAGTCTTGATCTAGACTGCAAAAGTAAACACATGGTTGCTAACTTTAAAACTTTGAAAAATGCCATTGAAAGTGGAAT
The DNA here is from genome assembly GCA_027917425.1 of Gastrophryne carolinensis. Taxonomy (NCBI): domain Eukaryota; kingdom Metazoa; phylum Chordata; class Amphibia; order Anura; family Microhylidae; genus Gastrophryne; species Gastrophryne carolinensis. The sequence continues at coordinate 387,554,246 of CM051237.1, read as the reverse complement.
TACCCTTTAAAGCTGCCTGTCCCTGGATGTACTATGAAAAGGACAATTAGCACATGTTTTATGTGGCACACTAGCTGCCTCTCCCTGGATATACAATTAGGGGGTACAGTCAACAGGTGTTTTTAAATGTGCCCAGTCGCTGGCAAGCCTTGGAGTACAATTAAATGGACAAAGAGCTGATGTTTTCTATGCCCAATGACTGCAATAAAATTTGGCACAGATGACTTGCATTATAAACCCAGTATGTACAATGCAGATGGCCAGAGGTGAGCAGTAGTATCAAACACCCAATATTTACAATGCAGGTGATGGCCAGAGGTGAGTACTACAATAAACACCCCATATTTACAATGCTAGTGATGGCCAGAGTTGAGTAGTAGTACCAAATCCCCGATAAGTAGAATGCAAGTGGTGCCAACAAGTGAGTAGCTTTATCAAAGCCCAAAAAGGGCCTAATGCCAAGATGCCATCTAGTGCATGATCTGGCAGAAAACACACAGACTGGTGGAAGGTATAGCATATTTTTCATGCATAATGAAACATCAACAGGTTAAGGGTGATCTGATTTCTCTCTAGTGTGGCAGCCTAGCTTCCCTTTAATTTACTGATGAATTTAGGCCCCTTTTGGACAGATGGCAACAGAGCGATTGAGAGCTCATGTGGCACATGCAGGTGTTTAAGCAAATATGATGAAGAACAGGACCTCTCATAAGAAACATCGCAATAACATAGGGCCAAGCGAACCAATTTCTCAGCCTAGGAGAAGCATTGTTGGCTGCACGATACAGCATGGTTGGAAACAAGGAAGTGGCCCAGTAACACAATGGAAAGGGTCTGTTTTACTCTCGTCCATATTATGTACGATAGGTTTGACTGTGTTTATGGCATAGAACTCCACAAGGATGAAAGTGTGTCTGCTTCTGAAGTACTACCAGAGAGAGAGTTGCTTCACCCAGGATATGCGTTGCCCATTTGGCTGACACAATGATTAGTGAAGCTGTGGAACATATAGTTGAAATAGAAGATGGTTCCAAAGATGAATGGCAAGGGATGGTTTTAGCCAGAGCACCAATCATGAAAACATGGTTTTATATAACATATGAAAAAGACCCTGTTCTTTACATCAGATTTTAGATGAGGATAAAGAAGGAGATCTTGGCTGACGCTAATGATTCTCCAGCGGAAAGAGATCCAGGAGAGGTTATGGACAGCCTATCTGGGAAGCAAGAGGCATATGCCAAAGAAGATGACTCAAAAAGGACTGGCAATGTAATTCACAAGTGGAAACCAAACCTTCAGTGTGCTTTATCAAGTTTGAATATTATTTACATATCCCCGCAAACTATTGCCTTTAATGGAGTAAAGAGAATATGAGAAGGAATTTTTGGATTACATCAATTCATTCTTCTTACATATGAATAAACCACCACTTCTGAAAAATGAGGGTCTTAGGGAGATGCCCTTGTAAAATAGCTTACACTGCATATCTCTTAATCCCTCCTTGTAATATGTCCCTGTGAAATAGCTTACACTGTATATCTATTAATCCCTCCATGTAAAATGTCCCTGTGAAATAGCTTACACTGTATATCTATTAATCCCTCCTTGTAAATTGTTCATGTAATACATTTGGCTGTCTTTAGCTTTATCAATGTTTTTCATGTCAGCCAAAGCCAAACATTTTCATGTGGACCTTAATTAGTCATTTTCAAGGTAATCTTTAGTTGCTCCAACATACATATCCTGTTTTGGGCTAAAAAAAGTACCTAAAAAGGTACTTAGTTAGTGTTATTTGTATTGCCCAAGATGTTTTTTGGAGGATGTTAGGAGTTAGTATTTGAGTAGTTTACCTAGCCTTGCTAATTTTTGTTGTTATTCTTTTTTTCCCAGGAACCGCAAAATGGGCCACTCACTGAATGTCCAAGCAGTGGTGGCCCCGGACATGCGGTTCCTTAGCATCCTCGCCAGGTTTCCAGGCTCATGCCATGACGCATACATATTGCGACGATCTGGATTGTGCCGTCAGTTTGAGTCTGGAGAATTCTCCGGTAGGTGGCTCCTTGGTAAGTTGACACAAATAACGTCATTCACTTTTCAATGTATGCCTATGAATATAGTTGATGACCCATGTCTGAACCTATGGCTGTTTTTACCCCTTGATGACATGTTAAAACGGACCTTAACCATGATCTTTAGCAAAGCACAATGATTTCCCACCATTTCAAAATAATATATTTCTACTTTCTAGTAAATTACTTATTATTCTTCCCCACACTCGGCTGCAATTCTGTTCTTGACTTTATGATAGGGTCTGCACCATCTTTGCTCAGAAGTATGACACTAGTAGAGGAGAGCTGGATAAAGTGCAGGGGCGGGTTTGAGCTGTGCTTGGCTCAGACAAAGCAGATCTGGGGTCCTAAAAAGGTAAGACATCTAAGAATGCCGAGCAGCACAGTCCTAACCCAATTCCTGTTTGCAGTCTGCCTGATTTGCCCTCATCTGCCATCTTGGATGTTTAAAGGGTCAGAACATGCAGTAGATGGTGTTAGGCTGTTTTTTAGCAGAGCAATCTGTATATACAGGGTGTGTCTAAAATATAAGATAGGCTATCCGCTACTCCCTGGCTGATGATGCCTGTCCTTCGGCCACAGAATGCGGCACAGGACGCCTACAATTGGGCCCACCGGAAGACCCGGGCCGTTGTGAAGAGGGCCTTTGTCCTGTTAAAAACAGGCTTCCGGTGTTTGGACCATACTGGGGGGGGCACTCCAGTATGACCCCAACAAGGTCATAGACATCATACTGGCCTGCTGTGTCCTACATAACTTTGCCATCATGCAGCGTGTCCCCCGGTATGTGGATCTGCCCCCCTCTCCACCCAGCCAGGACCCAGAAGACCACTATCATGGCACACCTAGTGCCTCGGGCCAATTTGATTTAGACACATTTTGCCTAATTTGTCCTGTGTTTGTTTGTTGCATGTAATTATTATTTTATACTAAAATTTTGCTTTGTGAATGCTTTATTATTTTTTTTTGTATCAACTAGTAATGAGTTAAAATATTCACACATGATCTGAGACTCATGCATTTTTTTGCCCCTGTTTGTTTAGAAAAACCTTCAGTAATCTAAAAATAACCAAAACATTAATACATCAACTTAGTCAACAACAGCTAAAGTCACATTCAAAAAATTTTACTGAAATATGAAAAATTTTAGTTTAAGGGCACTCGCAGATTTCATGTACATACATAGTACAACCAAAATATACATTGGTGCTGAATCAGGGCGCCTAGCAATTGGCCACATCCATGAGTTTTTAAGTAACGCACTCCAGGCCGAAGTTTAAATAACAAATAAAATAGACATAGGCAGCAAGCATTTGAATGTCAATATTTGGCCACTAATACATAGGGCCACATACACACCCTCTCCTGCATTTGCCACAGGAAAAGGTAGAAAGCAGCCATACCTATGCCACATCCCTGCCTGTAAGTCAGTGGCCCATCCAAACAATAACCCCCAGTCCAAATCCAAGTCCAGTCCAATCTTTGCCAGGGTTCAAGGTAGTAGTTTGCCAGCCCAGAATGTCCCCCAATCATGCCTACAAACAGGATCATTTCATTAGGCCAAAGCCTGCAACGTGGCAGCTTTAGCGGCAGGTTTAGTGAGGCTTTAGCTCAGGCATTGGCTAGTGGGGTATCTCGCACTCTAATAAGCTATGTGGGCGAAAATCCAAATCATACAAGCAAACCCATAAAAAAGGCTATCTTGGTAGCGCTCACCAGACAGGTCAATACAGTGGGGATGTAGAGGAAAGATGTGGAGCAGATCCAGGGCAAATAGCTGTCAAAATGGGTGTTGCCCATAAAACCCTGGTGGTGGGCCTTGGAGATGGCCCATCACCTGGGCAAGTGTGGCATTCAGAATCTGCCACTGTTCCAACATGAGTCTATTGCTATTTCTAACTTCCTTGAGCATGCCTGTCAAATTATTAGTTAAGGTGGCCATGTGGCTGTTGCTCGTCCTAAATTCTGTCAGCATGGAGGTGAATGTATTATTCAATGTATCTAATTGTGCAGAAAGCTGCTCTGTGGTTCTTTGAGTCACGTTGCTGACTACGCCTCCCAATTCCCCAAGTTTGAGCGCCTGCAGATGCTGAGCCTCTAGGGCAAGAGTCACAGATGTGCTCGGCAAATCCTCTGCAGCAGAGCAACCACTGGGGACTGTAGGCTCAGTCTCTGCATGCTGCCCCTGATGGCCTGGCAGCATGTGGCCAGCTTCACTCTGCTGCAGAGGATTTGTTGCAGTAGCATGTTGGGACCGTGGCAGATTCTGTTCCAGGGGGGTCAGTTGTGAAGGTCCCATCAAGGTGCCATCCTCCTCCATCTCCTGGATTTCCTCCATCAGTGTGTGGGTCTGTTGGGACATGTGCCCAAAAAAGGTTCAGTTTGGTCCCTAAATATATTAGTTATGCTAACTAGTCATGTTCATTCACATGCATCAGCAGATTTAGCAAAATACACTTACCAAATATATCTGCTCCTGGCTCTTAGGCAGCACGGAAGTTGACGGCGTGGTCAAACTGGATGAGGCTTCCACACTTGCTGAGGGTTGATGGGCTGTATTGTCAATAAAAAGGCATGTAAACACCCAAATATCCATTGATGATCTGTATTACTACATATGCTTCAATAAAACACGTAGGCAAGCAGGAATGGCAACTCCCCCAACGGTCCAAGGTGGCCTTCACTATGAATGTCATTATCTGTTATATGTATGACTCACCCTGTACATACACATTGGTCACCTTAAATAATACAAACATGCATGTACTGCATGTTATGTCACACGTCCCTAAAGGGCCATTAGGGACCCACACTCAGCTTGCAAATAGCATTTGGCTTAAGAGTATGCTGGTGCACATTCTTCCTATGTAGACCTTTCACTGACCCCAGATCAAGTATTTGAGACCAAAGCACAGCTAAAACTCAAGTGGCCTAAAGACAAAGAAGGAAGTGTTGGATATGATTGAGTACAATCACATAACAGGCAGTGCTTTGCTAATATTAAGACTTTAATAGTGACCATAAATACTCTCCAAGGTCATGTATGGGCAAATTTGAAAATGAACATTCCGCAGACATTACACACCCTGCTAAAACTGTAACCTCCCCTACAAGCCACTCCCTAGGGGCATGTGTTCATATAGGCCTGTGAGCCTCATTTTACACGTTTAAAACATTTCACATACACACTAACATTACTAACCTGCAGGAATAGTAGGGTTGTCCGTGTCCCGTCGCCCCAAGTGGCCCTCTAATGCCACAGTATGTATCAGCGCCAGCACCATCTCCTCAGTTTGGGTAAACTGTAATTTTGTGGGAAAGCCTCCACCAGTTTGTAAGCTGAATAATATAGTTTGGCAAATTTAGGAAATTGCTGACAATACAAGAAGCAGACAAATGTACAACTCAAATATGTACCTGTAATTGCGCCGTTTATTTTCTTTCTTCCGTGCTGCATACTTCAGGTCAGAAATTTTGCGCTGGATCTGCTCCACATCTTTAAGGTCCTCCCCCGCAGCATTGACCTGTCTGGTGAGCTCCTCCAATATTTCATTTTTTCTCATTTTGCTTGTAGATTTTGATTTTCACCCATATAGCTCATCATAATGTAAGGCCAGCCCACTTGCCAATGCCAGAGTTTGGGCCTCACCAAACCTGCCACTCAACTGTCCTTGCCGCAATGTCCGGCCTATTGCTTGATGTTCGGGCTCATCTCTGGATGTAGGCAATTCGGGGGACATTATGGGCTGGCTCTGTTGTGTTGAAATGTTGTACAGGTGGCTGGATAAAGAATGGACTGGACTTGGAAATGGACTTGGGGTCCTTGCCTGGGTGGCCACTGAACTTGCAGGCGTTGATGTGGCATATGGATAGTTACTTGCCACCTGTGCCGGTGGCAAATGTGGCCGGGGAGGAGAGGGTGTGCTTGAGGGTATGGTGCTTCTGGCCCTGTGCGTCTTTGTGCCCTTGCCACTTGTGGTTCAATGCCCCTGGGAGGTACTTGCACGTGGCTCTGGAGATGCTGAGCTGGCTGTGCTTGGCTTTCTGTGCCTGTGGGTCTTGCTCTTTCCATGGCAATGGGTGTGTTTCCCACGTGGCTGACTACATGCTGAGCTGGGTGGGCTGGGGCTTCTGGGCCTGTGGCTCTTGCTCTTTCCATGGCCATGGGTGTGTTTCCCACGTGGCTCTGTAGATGCTGAGCTGGGCGGGCTGGGGCTTCTGGGCCTGTGGCTCTTGGTGGTTCCATGGCCGCGTTTCCCACGAAGCTCTGGAGATGCTGAGCTAGGTGAACTGGGGCTTCTGAGCCTGTGGCTTTTACTGGCCTTGCCAGTGGAGCATTCTTTCAGAACGGATGTGGTAGGCCGGGGAGGAGGGGATGGTGTTTTTTGGGGCTGGGGCTTCTCACCCTCTTAGTGGCCTTTTTTGCGGGTGTATCTGCCTGCTTGGTTGTGGTCTTCTTCTTTGCCGCTGCCTCCTTTGCTTTGCTGGTTGTTTTGGGCTTAGCGGACTTGGTGGGTATTGTCGTCTTGGCCTGGCCACTGTGGCTGCGCGTTTCTGGCACCTTCGGTGTTGGTATTTGTGACCGAGTGGTCGGCCGTGAAGAAGCCTCCTCAGGCCGCTGTGGCATTTTGCTGGTGGCCTCCTTGCCTTAACCGCAAAGTGAAGTTTTAGGGGTTAGAAATGGAAGAAGAATGAAAGCGCAAAGTGATTTAGCTAAGCATTGTAGCACAAGTGAGTGAACCAAATATGTAGGCGAGCACTTTAATGAGTTAAGTTTGTAGTGAGCAGGTGTAAGATCATAAGGATTTTCATCTGGATGATTATTTATTGTAAAAGGAAATCAGAATCTAATGGGAAACGTAAAGGATTCGTTGGAGGAGACGATGGAAAAAGGGCAAAAACGAAAGCCAATGTTGTAACATGAGTAGAAAAAACGGAAAACGAAAGCTGGAAAATGACTTCTCGTTGGCATACGAACGGAGGAAGACTTTACAGAAGGCTTGCAATGCATGCATAGAATCGCTCGTACACTCATACGAGAGCAGGAAAATAAAAAAAAAAAATAGATCGACACAAAAACAAAAGTCTTTTTTTGTCTCTCTGAATCAACCCTATAGTGCCGGGTGTGCAACAATTAAATAATAAAATTAAATGTACAGTACTGAAATTTACAGTACTGACACACAAGTGGCCTGAACCAGTGGATCCTCCACTAACAATTGGTATTAACACCCAAGTGGTTTGAGCAAGTGGTATTAAAGAGAAGTGACCCCTAAATGGTTTGAACAATTGTTATTAAAGAGTAGTGACACCCAAGTGGTTTGAACAATTGGTATTAAAGAACTGTGACCCCAAGTGGTTTGAGCAAGTGGTATTAAACAGTACTGACACATAAGTGGCCTGAACAATTGGTATTAAACAGTACTGACACACAAGTGCCCTGAACCATACTCCACTAACAATAAATATTAAAAAGTACTGACACCCAAGGGGTTTGAGCAAGTGGTATTAAAGAGTAGTGTCACCCAAGTAGTTTGAATAATTGGTATTAAAGAGCAGTGACCCCAACGTGGTTTGAGCAAGTGGTATTAAACAGTACTGACACACAAGTGCCCTGAACCAGTGGATACTCCACTAACAATTGGTATTTTAGAGCAGTAACCCCCAAGTGGCCTGAACAATTGGTATTACAGAACAGTGACCCCTAGTGGTTTGAACAAGTGGTGGTTTTAAAAAGTAAGTGCACACAAGTGCCGTGAACCAGTGTATACTCCACTGACTATTGGTATTAAAGAATAGTGACACCCTAGTGGTTTGAGCAATTGGGCACTCTACTAACAATGTCTGTCAGATTCGATGATCACTGCAGAAAGGGGTGGAGGGGCATGAGATCCTCTGATCCCATTTTGTTAAATACATTTTCTCTGTGTAGTGTTTTTTACAGTTAACCCTTTGTGAACTGGTAAAGGATCCATGAGACCCCTATACTTGTTCACAAGGCTTGGGGCTGACAAGTCACCTGTAGCTACCCCCAGCCCCCATTACCTGCCTCCCCAAAGCTGGGGGGCAGAAAAGCCTGGGGCCACAAGACTATGCAGGCTTGTAGCCTTGCAGGATGGGGGCGCCTGCATCCTGTTTTACAAGCCCCTATAGCTGGTCCCCAGGATGGTTATGCTGGGAAGGGGGAACCCCACACCATGTTTTGAGGGTTTTTAACCCTATACAATTTTTTAAAAATGAACCCTTTATGTCCCATCACTCAGCAGGTACCAATACATATGTGATACTGTTGTAATCAGGATAAATAGGGCATTCACATGCAATATAGTTTTCTTTAATAAAATAAATGTTTCATTTAAATAAAAGCAGACTTTTATTTTTTTTAATTACTTTTTAGTTTTTTAAATTCAAAAATATGTAAAAAAAATGGAAACATTACAAACAACATTTTTCATGTTAAAGCCTAAACTCTTTGGCAAAAAATGCAATTTTTCTGGAAATTCCTGTAAAATGCACAGTTAAACAGTGCAAAACGGTAAAAAAATGACTTGTCAACAGAGGGTAACTAAATCTAAAGTATCCTGGCAGTCAAAAGGGTTAAAAGTAGCTATGCATGTTGTGTATTGTTCTGCTCGGGGGACCTTGTGCTTTCAGATTTAGCTTGTTTTTTCTTGTTTGCATATTGATATTTTAGGAAAATGTGTTTTTATTATGCCTTTTCATACATTTTTCAGGGAAACCCTGTGCAACCAAATAAGTTTTCAAGGGAATACTTCTAGAAAGATAACCCCCTTACAACAAACTGAGTACACCTAGAAAGTTTAACATGTGTTCTTTTGCGGAATATATGGTTTGTGGGGGGTAATTCCAATTGTAAAGGGTTGCTTTGGTTGAAAAATTGCAAGAAGTGCACTTTTCTGCAGACCTGAAATTTTCAAGTAAAACATCCTTCCTTACACGCATGCTTTACTTTGGGGTGTTTGGCATCTCTTCCCTTGACTGTACCTATGCATGTTGGGTATTGTTTTGTTTGTGGGACCTTGCTTTATCAGATTTAATTTGTTTTTGTTGTCTGCATATTGTTTTTTAGGAAAACGTGGTTTTGATCCTACTTTTTTATTCTTTTTTAGGGAAACCCTGTGCAACACAAGAATTAATTGATGGATTCCTTTCAGAAAAACTGTGCCCACATCAGCAAGCCTGGTACATCTAGAAAGCTTGAGGTGTGTACTTCCAGAGAATATAAAGTTTGTGGGAAGTCTTTCAAATGTAAGAGTTGTCTTTCCTGAAAAACTACAAGGTGTGAATAGCAGTTGTATTTTATCTCAAAATCTGTTTCAGTTTTGGGAAATCTCCTGGGTAAGAAAAGGTGTATAACAATACATATGTAGTACCGTTGTAATTGGGAGAAATGGGGATTTTACAGGCAATAAGATTTTATTGAAAAACTTACATTTCTTTTATTTGAGCAAGTGGCATTAAACAGTAGTGACACACAAGGGCCATGTACCAGGGGACACTACACAAAATATTTATTCCTTTATTTTTTAGGAGCCTTAAGTGCCGTGAGCAAGTGGATACTCCACTAACAGTTTGCATTAAAAATGAGTGACCCCCAAGTGGTTTAAGTAATTGGATACTCCACTAGCAAATGGTATGTAAGAGAAGCAGTGCCCATGTGATTTGAGCAAGTGGTATTAAACAATAGTGACACATAAGTACCCTGAACCAGTGGATACTAACTAATAATTGGTATTAAAAAGCAGTGACACACAAGTAGTCTGAACAATTGTTATTAACCTGTAGTGATACACAAGTATCCTGAACGTGTGAACACTACATATTTTTGTTTTTTTTTATTCTTTTTTTCAAAAGAGCCTTAAATGCCCGACTTGAATTCTCCACTTGAAATTGGTTTTAAAGCCTAGAGACACCAAGTGGTTTGAGCCAGTGATAATAAAGAGTAGTGACACCCAAGTGGTTTGAGCAAGTGGTATTAAACAGTGGTGGCACACAAGTGCCCTGAACCAGCGAATACTTCACCAACAATTGGTGTAGCAGTGAAACCCAAGTGGTTTGAGCAAGTGGGTTTAAACAGTACTGTAGCAGTAGTAGTGGATACGCCACTAACAATTAGTATTAAAGAGTAGTGACATCCAATTGGCCTCAACTAACAACTGGTATTAAACAGTAGTGCCACACAGGTTCTCTGAGCAAATGGATAATCTCCTAACTATTGGTATTAAAGAGTAGTGACAACTAGAGGTTTGAGCAATTGGATACTCCAATAAAAACTGGTATTAAACAGTAGTGATACACAAGTGTCATAAGAAAGTGGATACTTCCCTAACAGTTGGTATTAGTAGTAATACCCAAGTGGCTTGAGCAAATGGATACTCCACTAAAAATTGGTATTAAAAAGTAGGGGCACACTAGTGGTATGAGCAAATAATATTGACACACAAGTGCTCTGAATCAGTGGTATTATAGGGTAGGTACACTCAAGTGACTTGAGCAATTGATACTCCACTAACAATTTGTTTTAAAGAGCAGTGACCCCCCTAGTATTACTTGCTATTAAACTGCAGTGACAGCCAACTGGCCTGAACTTGTGGACACTTAATATTTGTGACTAAGGAGAGAAAAAGGGCCCTTTCCCTGATTAAATGTCTCGAGGGTGACAATAGCGTGCTTAAAGAGGAACATCAGGGCAAAAAAGTGTGGCCTGATGCGTCTACATCCGGCTGCCTCAGGTCCCGATCCCCTCCCCACTGCTGGCTTAGCCATCTTTAAATGACAACATGACTTTAGCCGTGCTCTTTAAAGTTCCAAACCGCTCAGTGAAATGGATTTTCAGCACCGCTCAGCGAAGTCTTGCAGCTTTTTGGTGCCTCCCCTTGCATCCCATTCATGGGAACTGCACAGGCGCAGTGCCTGGTGGAATGCAAGATGGTGCTGCCGATCAGGAGGTCCCCTGGACCTAGAAGATGGATGTTCTGGGGAGGTGAGTACAAACTGCACAAATGTAAAACCAGAGGGGGGACAGCAGTCCAGTGAGGTTTGGGGGAAGTTTAAACAACCTATCTAGCCCTCACTCCAGCCGCTGTCACTGAAATAACATGTCATCCTGAGGATGACAATAGCACATATCTAGCTTTACCTCCAGCCGCTGTCCCCGAATAAATGTCCAAAGGATGACAATAGTGTGCTCAAAAACAACCTATCTAGCCCTCATTCAAGCTGCTGTCGCTGAATAAATGTCTTGATGAGGACATTTTTTGCAGCAAACAGCCCTATCTGTCATTCAGCAGCAGCAACCTGCACCTTTTCCTATCTACTGCAGCATACCAGCGAGGTCACTGGGATGCTGACCCTGCCTTTTATACTGCTGGGGTCATGTGTCTTACCAGGCCAGCCACAGCCATGCCCAGAATGGACATGGCTGTGGTTGCTAGAGCTGGAACCATGCCCATTGCAGCCAATCAGTCTTTATCTGGGTTCGGGACACTTACTCCACTAAGAGTAGTAGCACTTAAGTGGCTTGAGCAAGTGGTATTAAAGAGTTGAACCAAAATGTGCTGCCCAATCTCTGAAAGGAGCTGAAACCTGCAATCTGGAGAAGGCATTCTTCTAACACGAGAAAGCTGGGGCAGTTTGCTCACAAGGACTGGGACAAAATACCTGTAGACAATTATTAAGAGTTATATAAATAATTTTTTTGCAGCCTCAAAAGTTTGTGCAGCAATATATTAAGTTAAAGGCAATCTGAAACCCAATGGCAAAAATGAGCCAGCAAGAACCTGACCTGATGCCTGCCCCATGTACTTCTCCTCCATTTCCTGCATGGGTAAAGGCTATAGCAGGGCTCCAAAATGTATTTTTTTAATTTAATTCCTACCTACCATTCCGATCACACAAAAAAGTGGTCCTACATCTGTTCCCTGGAAGCATGACCAAGCACAGCAAGCCACAGTGGCTCTGTAGCTGTCTTTGACAACAGCAGAGCATGCTTAACACTCATAAATCTGCTCTGTGACATGCTCTTCCCAGCTCAGCCTACACCCAGGATAAGCAAAAACTTCAGTTTCACCTAGAATAAATGAGGTATTTACATATCATCAGATATTTTCAGGTGCTTAAAAATGGCTTATTATATACTGTTCCCAAAGTAGATTAGGTGGGAGGACGTTAGTATGTGCCTGGAGAGAGAGTTTAAGGTACCACCATTTCTGTCCAGGCCAGTGCATGATTTTTTATTAATTGATTTTAAATAAATTCAAATGTATAATTATTTGTCAGCTTCAAGCTATTTCAGTGTGGGTTTTCTTTAACAGAAGACTAACAACAATTGTGTTTATGTGTGTATTATTATATTGCAAGCTGAACAAAACCCTGAGCGATCAGTCCTGGAATCTAAAGAGATTCCAAGGCCGGCCATTGGCCTTCCCCCGGGGCATCCCGCTTTGGCATGGTTCGCTATTTGAAAACCCCAGATTGCCCATAATGACTCGCGAGTCCAATGGCACTCACACAAGCTCTTGTCCATTTAGAGCTGTTTGCCATGACTATGTAATTTGGCAAATGGCTCTTTTTCTTTTCAATGGGGAACGCAAGCAGCCACTTGCACTCCCCAGCGACATTTGCCAAATTACATAGTTATGGCAAACGACTCTGATTGGATGAGAGCCAGCGCATGTGCTGCTAGACAAGAAGGAAATGAATGATTATGGGCAATCTGAGGGGTTTCACACAGTGGGGTATCCCAAAACAGAATGCCCCCGGGGTATGGAACAAAGCAGGGTTAGTCAAAATCCTGGTTTTTGTTCTGCTTTCACAGTTAACACAACATAACATGTTGGCATTGGTGTAGAGAAGGACATGCACATATGCAAAATGACAAAGACTCATTTACAGGGTTGTAACTATAGGGGGTGCAAAGGTTTCAGCCGCACTGGGGCTCATAAGGTCACGGGCCCCATCATTGTTGTTTCTCTGCCTTATTTCCTATATTTGTGTTTTCATTGCATCATGTACAGAAATAATGATAAGAATCATCATTTGTCCCTTGCTTGCACTTCACAATAAATTAAATCAGCAACATTTGACAAACTACATTACATTAGTCATGGCAAACGCCTCTGATTGGATAATAGCCTGCGCATGTGCTACTGTACCAGGAGGAAATACATTACTATGGGCGATCTGAGGGTTTTCACATAGTGGGGTATCCCAAACCGGTATCCCCCGGGGCACAGAACAAAACCTGTCAAAATCCTGGGTTTTGTTCCACTTTAACACTTAAGACAACATAACTAACGTGGCATTGGTGTAGAGAAAGTTATGCACATGCGAAATGACATAGGCCATGTCTGTAAAGAATCGGTTAGACAGTAAACCAGAAAAGCCATGTCACGTAAACAATTTATTTGGAAGGTGGCAAGGAATGTATTTTAATAAAGGGGTCAGTGGTGTCTAAATGTCCTATGTGTCTATTTTAAATCTCTCTCCAGAGTCCATGTAGAGGCAGCAAAGTTATTGATTGCTAATAATAAGCAAAACATTTGACATTTTAGAAAAAATGTTTCTTTCCTTTTATTTACAATAAAGATCAATCTTGTCGCCTAACCAATCATCAATTTCATCTAAGCTATCAATTATCTTTTCTCTAGAGTAGGATTACTACTAAGAGATTAGATATCTAATCTTTGATTGTTAAAGCTTGGATTACTCTGCAAGCTTAGTTTATTACTAATTAGTGATGAGCGAGTAGTATTCGACCGAGCCGGTATTCGATCGAATACTACGCTGTTCGTCATACTCGATTTCGATCGAGTACAGCGGCGATGGCGCACTCACAATTCGTTTCCCCTCCCACCTTCCCTGGCGCGTTTTTTACACCAATCACCATGCAGGGGGGGTGGGACAGGTCCTGGGAGGACGCTGGCATCGCGAAAACGGCGTCTACACGCATTGGCTGGAAAAACCATGTGACCTCGAATATACAAAACTCAGCACTTCCTCTTCGTCAGCATTAGCAGCTTGAACTTAGTGAGGGACAGACGCTCACAGCAGGGAAAGACAGGCTGTCGCTGGCAGGGCCCCAGAAGCTCGGGATATCGCTTTTACCACCATCTATACCAGCTACCAGAAGACAAGAGAGTCATTAAGAGCCCTTATTAGGGCTACTACACTGAACGGTATATGGCTCATATGTAGGCAGGCAGGGCCCCAGAAGCTCAGAATATAGCTTTTACCACCATATATACCAGCTACCAGAAGACAAGAGAGTCCTTAAGAGCCCTTATTAGGGCTACTACGCTGAACAGTATATAGCTCATTTTCTATGTAGTCAGGCAGGGCCCCAGAAGCTCAGAATATACCTTTTACCACCATATATACCAGCTACCAGAAGACAAGAGAGTCCTTAATCCCTTATTAGTGCTGCTATGTTGAACAGTATATAGCTCATATCCTATGTAGTCAGGCAGGGCCCCAGAAGCTCAGAATATACCTTTTACCACCATATATACCAGCTACCAGAAGACAAGAGAGTCCTTAATCCCTTATTAGTGCTGCTATGTTGAACAGTATATAGCTCATATCCTATGTAGTCAGGCAGGGCCCCAGAAGCTCAGAATATACCTTTTACCACCATATATACCAGCTACCAGAAGACAAGAGAGTCCTTAAGAGCCCTTATTAGGGCTACTATGCTGAACAGTATATAGCTCATTTTCTATGTAGTCAGGCAGGGCCCCAGAAGCTCAGAATATACCTTTTACCACCATATATACCAGCTACCAGAAGACAAGAGAGTCCTTAAGAGCCCATATTAGGGCTACTATGCTGAACAGTATATAGCTCATTTTCTATGTAGTCAGGCAGGGCCCCAGAAGCTCAGAATATACATTTTACCACCATATATACCAGCTACCAGAAGACAAGAGAGTCCTTAATCCCTTATTAGTGCTGCTATGTTGAACAGTATATAGCTCATATCCTATGTAGTCAGGCAGGGCCCCAGAAGCTCAGAATATACCTTTTACCACCATATATACCAGCTACCAGAAGACAAGAGAGTCCTTAAGAGCCCTTATTAGGGCTACTATGCTGAACAGTATATAGCTCATTTTCTATGTAGTCAGGCAGGGCCCCAGAAGCTCAGAATATACCTTTTACCACCATATATACCAGCTACCAGAAGACAAGAGAGTCCTTAAGAGCCCTTATTAGGGCTACTACGCTGAACAGTATATAGCTCATATCCTATGTAGTCAGGCAGGGCCCCAGAAGCTCAGAATATACCTTTTACCACCATATATACCAGCTACCAGAAGACAAGAGAGTCCTTAAGAGCCCTTATTAGGGCTACTATGCTGAACAGTATATAGCTCATTTTCTATGTAGTCAGGCAGGGCCCCAGAAGCTCAGAATATACCTTTTACCACCATATATACCAGCTACCAGAAGACAAGAGAGTCCTTAATCCCTTATTAGTGCTGCTATGTTGAACAGTATATAGCTCATATCCTATGTAGTCAGGCAGGGCCCCAGAAGCTCAGAATATACCTTTTACCACCATATATACCAGCTACCAGAAGACAAGAGAGTCCTTAATCCCTTATTAGTGCTGCTATGTTGAACAGTATATAGCTCATATCCTATGTAGTCAGGCAGGGCCCCAGAAGCTCAGAATATACCTTTTACCACCATATATACCAGCTACCAGAAGACAAGAGAGTCCTTAATCCCTTATTAGTGCTGCTATGTTGAACAGTATATAGCTCATATCCTATGTAGTCAGGCAGGGCCCCAGAAGCTCAGAATATACCTTTTACCACCATATATACCAGCTACCAGAAGACAAGAGAGTCCTTAAGAGCCCTTATTAGGGCTACTATGCTGAACAGTATATAGCTCATTTTCTATGTAGTCAGGCAGGGCCCCAGAAGCTCAGAATATACCTTTTACCACCATATATACCAGCTACCAGAAGACAAGAGAGTCCTTAATCCCTTATTAGTGCTGCTATGTTGAACAGTATATAGCTCATATCATATGTAGTCAGACAGGGCCCCAGAAGCTCAGAATATACCTTTTACCACCATATATACCAGCTACCAGAAGACAAGAGAGTCCTTAAGAGCCCTTATTAGGGCTACTATGCTGAACAGTATATAGCTCATATCCTATGTAGTCAGGCAGGGCCCCAGAAGCTCAGAATATACCTTTTACCACCATATATACCAGCTACCAGAAGACAAGAGAGTCCTTAAGAGCCCTTATTAGGGCTACTACGCTGAACAGTATATAGCTCATATCCTATGTAGTCAGGCAGGGCCCCAGAAGCTCAGAATATACCTTTTACCACCATATATACCAGCTACCAGAAGACAAGAGAGTCCTTAAGAGCCCTTATTAGGGCTACTATGCTGAACAGTATATAGCTCATTTTCTATGTAGTCAGGCAGGGCCCCAGAAGCTCAGAATATACCTTTTACCACCATATATACCAGCTACCAGAAGACAAGAGAGTCCTTAATCCCTAATTAGTGCTGCTATGTTGAACAGTATATAGCTCATATCCTATGTAGTCAGGCAGGGCCCCAGAAGCTCAGAATATACCTTTTACCACCATATATACCAGCTACCAGAAGACAAGAGAGTCATTAAGAGCCCTTATTAGGGCTACTATGCTGAACAGTATATAGCTCTTATGTAGGCAGGCAGGGCCCCAGAAGCTCAGAATATCGCATTTACCACCATATATACCAGCTACCAGAAGACAAGAGAGTCATTGAGAGCCCTTATTAGGGCTACTATGCTGAACAGTATATAGCTCATTTTCTATGTAGTCAGGCAGGGCCCCAGAAGCTCAGAATATACCTTTTACCACCATATATACCAGCTACCAGAAGACAAGAGAGTCCTTAAGAGCCCTTATTAGGGCTACTATGCTGAACAGTATATAGCTCATTTTCTATGTAGTCAGGCAGGGCCCCAGAAGCTCAGAATATACCTTTTACCACCATATATACCAGCTACCAGAAGACAAGAGAGTCCTTAATCCCTTATTAGTGCTGCTATGTTGAACAGTATATAGCTCATATCCTATGTAGTCAGGCAGGGCCCCAGAAGCTCAGAATATACCTTTTACCACCATATATACCAGCTACCAGAAGACAAGAGAGTCCTTAAGAGCCCTTATTAGGGCTACTATGCTGAACAGTATATAGCTCATTTTCTATGTAGTCAGACAGGGCCCCAGAAGCTCAGAATATACCTTTTACCACCATATATACCAGCTACCAGAAGACAAGAGAGTCCTTAAGAGCCCTTATTAGGGCTACTACGCTGAACAGTATATAGCTCATATCCTATGTAGTCAGGCAGGGCCCCAGAAGCTCAGAATATACCTTTTACCACCATATATACCAGCTACCAGAAGACAAGAGAGTCCTTAAGAGCCCTTATTAGGGCTACTATGCTGAACAGTATATAGTTCATTTTCTATGTAGTCAGGCAGGGCCCCAGAAGCTCAGAATATACCTTTTGAAGGCGTCGCAGAGGATGTGACGTCACCGCTCGTCGCCGCCGGTTTCTGCTCCTGTGAGCTGTACATGATGTCCGGGAGAGCTCCCCGCTGAGCCCGCCGGATGATCACTTTCTGACTCGACCACGATCGCATACCCGCCACCGGCCACCGCCACCGCCAGCGGCATCGACCCCGCTCCGGCCGTCTACCATGGAATAGCGCCGCACAGACCTACCGTCGTCATCCAGGCTGATTTAGGGCTCCCGTGGATAGCTCCTTGCGGCAGTGAGCAAGTAAGTGCAAATAAATGCAAGTTAGTGCTATTTCGTATCGGGCTGCCGCTATTACCTTCAACGCCAACCGACCTCCGCTGCAGGCCTCCCCATAGCTGTGGATCCTGTGGATGCCAGCACTCGCAATAGCGGCATAGGCAACATCGCACCTCTTCATTTTAAGCTGCCTGACAGATCCATAGATAAAGACACTGGCATCATGCAGCCGGTACACTGATCGCGGTACCCGACGGTACCCAACGGTCACATTTTGGCTGGGCTCACCTACGGGGGCAGAGTACATTAATCCTGCAGCCAGCGGCCTAAGGGCTGCCGGGCACCTCGCCGCGGATTACATTAATCTTGCAGCCAACAGGCTCATACTGCTAGGCTCCTCGTCACGTCTGGGTTAGAAATAGCCGCCTCGGTAAAACACCATTCGGCTATAGCGCCTGGGAGTTACCGCCTAGGAGTTACTGTTAGCAACAAGCACGCCACCGGTAGCAGGGAGAGTAAAGCGTACCAGCAACCACAGCAACAGAGGCAGTGAATATACACTGCAAACACACTGCCTACCGTTACCGTTAGCGACAAGCACGCCACCGGTAGCAGGGAGATTAAAGAGTACCGGCAACCACAGCAACAGAGGCTGTGAAAATACACTGCCTACCGTTACCGTTAGCGACAAGCACGCCACCGGCAGCAGGGAGATTAAAGCATACCGGCAACCACAGCAACAGAGGCAGTGAAAATACACTCCCAACATATTACCTGGCAGCCAAGATCCCAATTTTGAGCATCCACGGTTAGTTCCCAGCTGCAACTAGGTGTGCGGTTTCAAGGCAGTTGGAAACCATCTCAATCTTACATCAGCAACTGGAAAGTCCAGTATATAACATTATACACCAGTACTAAGTAAACAGCCAGCATATGATACCGCTGCACATCATATGTACAGTTCTGTGCGGGCCATATACCTGAGACAACCCTTACTCACCTCGCAGCCTCCCTACCACGGCTGTTTCTAAATTAGCCCCCCCGATAATATACCTCGTGTAGGGAGCCCTCCAGCTATCAGTGCCATAAACTGCCTCCTCTTGCACAGTGAAAGCTATCGCACTGGAAATTATAACACCACGGCTATTTGTGCCGCTCGGGCAGCCCTTCTCTATCCAGCTTCCAGTGGAAACACCACCATACAGACGCCAGTTCTCGCCATCCGGTCTCCCCGTATCAGTCGAAGACAACAGATACTCCAGACCGGGAGTAGAACTGCTGTTGCAGTTATACAGGGGCCTCCCTCAGTCGCTAATGTTGACTGATTGCCAGAGTGACAGTAGTACCTACGCTACCACAGCTAGGTAACTGCACTACCTGTCCCATCCGCCAGACCCCTGTTCCACTGCTAAGGGTGCAACTAAACAACAGGAGTGCTTACCCATAGGGCAGTCGATAATACGGCCGCTCCTCTAATTTCCTACGGTCTGATTAGGGTTACTTCTTTTGGGCTGGCAATATACCCGGCTTTTTCTAAACCATCCCGCTGAACGTTACTAAGGCAACGTCTAGGTTGTCAGTAAATGATATTACTTTGCCCGCTGACTACCCATTGAATGTCCACCACAATTAACAACTGCATATGGGTTTTAGCTCTGAAATAGAGGCCTTGCTCCTATAGACTGGCACAAGGCCTCGCCGCCGAGACCAGTAGACCTTCGATTGTTCTCTGATAACCTAGCTGAAATCCCCACCGCTGGCAAAATAGCCGTTGCAGAAATACGGTAAAAAAAAAAAAAAAAAAAAAAAAAAAAAAGGACAAAAGGAAGAGGAGAGGCGAATCTGAATCCGAAGGAAGGGATGACTTCCAAAACAAAACACAGTGAACTTAAGCAAACTTCCATCCTTACCTTTAATCAGCGTACCCCGAACAGAATGTACCAACCTACTAACAACAATATGGACTCAACAGTATCAAACTTAGATACACCGCCTCGTATGCCACAAGGTTATGAGGCATCCATACCACATACACCGGGCGAGATCCATAATCATCTCCAACAGATCCATATGGCACATGAAAAAATATCACTAATGGAACAAGCAACAGATCGGAATGCTGCCGCCTTCAACACCCGAACACAGACCAAGCAAAAAGAGAAAATAAAAAAAGGTGCATCTCGTACACAGGAAACAACTCCAAGTAAAGAATCCAACCAAAAAATAATAGAAAAGGAAACGAGCGAGACTGGTACGCAGGAGCTATGTAAAACAGTTCAGAATCTCATGTGGGAAGTAAGAGAATTTAAAAACTCAATGGAAAGGCAAGTAGCTGACGTTAAAGTGTCGCAAAGCGCCATGGAACTACAGCTGACGGAGATTGAAAAATCGTTAGTACACTCAGTCCAAACGACAGTCAAGGAAACGATAGCCGAAGAACTGTGCCAGATCAAAGAAGGCCTAAATAGTATAATGCAGAGAATAGACATCTTAGAAGCAGACGTCATCACCCTTGCCCGTGAACGGAAAAGGAACCAAGAGCTAATAACAACCCACAACAAAACGATTGACTACTTAGTTTCTAAAGTAGATGACCTGGAGAATAGATCAAGACGACACAATATCAAAATAAAAGGTATTTCTACCAGGATCACCAGAGATGAGCTAGCACCACTAACACAACGAATTTTTAAGATGGTCCTTCAACAAGATGACGAAGTAAAAATGGATCGATGCCATAGAGCTGGCAGAATAAGGGCAATGTCGGGAACTAATACACAAGACGTCCTGTGTCGAATAACGGACTATACCATGAAGGAAAAAATCCTAGATAGAGTAAGAAATCACAAAGACCTTCAGATAGACAATATGAAAATTCACCTGTTTCAAGACTTTTCAGCACGTACTATGCAGAGGCGCTACATCCTAAAACCGCTTACAGACAGTCTGATTAAAGCTAATATACGATACCGATGGATTGGACCACTGACTCTACAGATCCGTAGGGATGGTAAAACCCTTCTCCTTAAGGATGGTGAATCCATAGACAAGATTACTGCGCCCCTTGGCCTACCAAAACTAATAATCCCCGAATGGGACTTAAGCCCGGGAACTAGGGAGCTATCCCCACAGAACCTCTTAACTGAAGACTGGTCTAATCATTAACTATACGTCTAATCGAATTGGCGATGTAACCTTTGCAATGCAGAACTTGAACAGCGGAGTAATGTAGGGGGAGAACGGCAAGGAGGAATGGAAAGATGACGATAGAAAAAAGGAAAGGGGAAAAAAAAAAAAAAAAAATGGTGATGGAACAGGTGACGGGGTAGAAATCGTGATGATATTCATACGTATTCAGAAACAAAACTATGAATAAATATATTAAACCCTCACAGGAGCAACTCGGTGGGGAGGATTTAGGCAAACTCCTACAATAGTGGGGGTTAGAAGAATGGAGGCGTACAAAGCCTCAGGTAAGCCTAAATCAGGGCGGGCTAGGGAGGAGGGGAAAGAGGGGAGGGGGTGGGAGGAAAAAAGGATGACATGGAATAATACCACTATGAAAATACATGGTCACCATAAAAAGCCAAATAACGCACAAAGGGAAAATGACAGAAACAAACATAATAGGAAGAAACCGACAGAAACAAACATAATAGGAAGAAACCCACAGCAGATGATACAAACTGCTGCAAAAAAAAAAAAAAAAAAAAAAAAAAAATCACAGAACACACTAAATGGCCAATAACCAAACTAGGCAAGGCCTGCTCGGCGATTTGAAAATATGCACATATAACGTCAGAGGAGCTAACTCCCCTTATAAGAGGAGCAAAATCACGAAAGAATTACTAAGGGAAAAAATCGATATATGCTTCATACAAGAAACACACTTTAAGAGTAGTAAAACACCAAGGTTTGCCTTTCAGGACTTTGGAAGTATCATAACTAGTTCAATTGATAAAAAGAAAAGAGGAGTAGCGATTTTGATCAAAAATCGTTGTCCTCTTGAACAATTAACAAGCCATAGAGATGATGAAGGACGCTTAATTATAAGTGTCTGCAAACTGAAAGGTCAGATTTGCACTTTAGTCTGCACCTACGCTCCCAATCAGGGTCAAAAGCGTTTCTTAAATAAAGTAATAAAAAAATTGGACGCAGTGAAAAAGGGACCCATTATTTGGGGGGGGGACCACAACCTTATAAGTGACAACAAGTTGGATACGTCGGGAGGCCCAAGGAAGCTGTCAGAAACACTATGGAACCAAACACTGCGGCAGAACTTCAGAAGATTGAAAATGGTTGACGCGTGGCGTACCCTTCATGCCAACACCCGTGATTATACCTGCTACAACCGGGCACATAATGTGTACTCACGCATAGACTATATCTTCATCTCCCAATTCCTCCTCACAGATGTACTTTCCTGTATACATGGCCCCATAACGCTGTCTGATCACGCCCCAGTAACATGTTCTCTTGCCTGGAATAACACACCCAGAGAACAGCGAATATGGTCATTAAACCGCAATATTTTAGATAAACCAGTGCTTAAAGAACAACTTGCAACTGCGATTACAGAATACTTCAACTTCAATGATAATCGGGACACCTCAATACAATCCCTGTGGGAATGTCATAAGTGCTATATAAGAGGAATAGCCATCTCTATCGCTGCACGCCAGAGAAAACAACAAGAGCAGATAATTAACGACACTTTAGGAAATATTACAAAACTAGAAAACGAGCATAAGACCTCCCTATCAGAAGACGTATACAAGAATCTCTGTATAGAAAGACAGAAATTGAACGATATAATATCACTTGAAAAAAAAGAATTAGTAAGGAACCAATTAAAGAAAAAATTAAATCTAGGTAAAGGCGGGAAAACCCTGGCTGATCATCTTACTGATCACAGGGCAAATAACTTTATAGACAAGATATGCAACAAGGATGGTGATATTAAGTACCTCCCAGGAGAAATCGCCCGCGAATTTGAGGATTTTTATCGGGGAATCTATAACATTAAAACCCGGGAGGAACTCCTTGACTATGATACCTTCCTTAAAACCATTAACACCCCTAAACTTAAGCAAGAAATAATGGAGGAAATGGATAAGCCA
The DNA here is from genome assembly GCA_027917425.1 of Gastrophryne carolinensis. Classification (NCBI taxonomy): domain Eukaryota; kingdom Metazoa; phylum Chordata; class Amphibia; order Anura; family Microhylidae; genus Gastrophryne; species Gastrophryne carolinensis. Next base: position 387,531,253 of record CM051237.1, on the reverse strand, counting down.
TTTACTCTAGAAGAAGTGGAGACTGCGGTATCACAACAGAAGCCTGGCAAATCCAACGGATCTGACGGCTTCCCGGCAGAATATTTTAAAGCATTTCAATCACAATTAACGCCCTATATTCTTAGATTAGCAAATGATATTGATACGCAAAATCCACTATCATCCACAATGAATACCGCTATAATCCGGTTAATCCCAAAAACAGGCAAAGACCCAAGCCAATGTTCAAACTACCGCCCAATTTCCCTGATAAATGTTGACGTAAAAATCCTGTCCACAATCATCGCAAATAGATTTCAACTATTTGCCCAAGACATAACCTCACAATATCAAACGGGGTTTATGCGAAACCGCGGGGTATACCAGAATATTGCCACAGCAGTATCCGTAATCAATCATATACAAACGCACCGTATAAAAGCGGTTATAGTGGCCCTAGACGCAGAAAAAGCGTTTGACCGTGTTTCCTGGATTTTCCTCCAGAAATCATTAACCCATTTAGGAATTGGCCCAAACCTATTAGGTAAAACCATGTCACTTTACAAAAATCAGGCTGCCAGATTAAACATCAACGACATACTATCTCAACCGATAAATATGTCTAATGGAACCAGACAAGGATGCCCCTTATCACCCATCCTCTTCAATTTGCATCTTGAGATACTGCTGAGCATCTTAACTAACGACCCGACAATTAAGGGAATTTCAATAGGGGACAATAATATAAAATACTTAGCCTACGCAGATGATATCCTATTAACACTCCAGGATTCACTATCATCACTTCCTAAAGCTCTTAACATAATTAAGGAATTTGGCAGGTACGCAAATCTCAAACTGAACTATCAGAAAACGATCATAATGCCTTTTGCTCTCCCCAAGGTGGAAATCGATACTCTGAAACAGGCAGATAACTTTCAATGGGAAACCTCACACCTGAAATACTTAGGAATAAACATACCCATACATCTGGACCAACTATTTAACCTAAACTATATACCCTTAGTAAAACTGTTAAAAGATCAGACGTTGAAATGGAAAAACTCTCAGTTAAATATCCTCGGAAGAATTGCAGCGGTCAAGATGTTTTTTTTACCACATTTTCTATACCTACTGCAAAACATTCCAATACGTTTACCGTACTGCTTTATACAACAGCTAAACAAACAACTCGCTGCTTTTTATTGGAATAATAGTCAACATCGCATCGCATATAAAAACTTAACCAGACAACCTGAGCTTGGAGGGATGGGAGCCCCTGACCTCAGTGCATACTACAAGGCCGCCCAATTTAAAAGAGTGGACGAATGGCTAATAACTTACCACAACACAAAATGGCCAGGTATCGAGATATACCCAGCATCCTTAGAAGCGATCACATCATGTAACCATAACAATCTACAGGAAATAACACGAAACAATGAGCATATGAATCCCATTGTGAATAATATATGCTCGACACTAATAACATCTCTGAAAGACAAAGCACTATTCCCATTCCCAGATATGATGCGCTCACTAACTACTAACTGTGACTTTCCTCAGGGAAAACATAATGTGTACATAACAAAACAAAAACAAATGTATCATACAAGAATAGCACATATCTGGTCACCAGCGAGAGGGCTGCTGCTAAGAGACAACCCTCACGTACTCACCTTAGCTCAACACCAAGTCGCCAGTTATATCAGAACATTGACCCTTCCATCCGAGATCTTTAAACCAACAGCAATACAGGAGATTTTTCTCTCCAGCAGACAAAGACCAAATAGAATCTCATTTTATTACAACCATATAAAGAAACTAACGACAAATAAACTAACAGAGTATACTAAGAAATGGGAATGTGACCTGGGGACACGGATAAATGAAGACGAGTGGACTAATATTTATCTAGCGATCAAATTAGTTCAGTCTCCTGGTTTAAGAATTTTCTGTACTAAATTCATATCTCGCTTCTATTTTACAGCGGACTACAATGACAGATACCCATCTTATAATTGCTGGTGGTGCAGCCAGGTACCGGCAACTCTAATGCACCTATGGTGGGAGTGTAAGCATTCAAAACTCCTATGGCAGATTGCTACAGAAAAACTAGAAATTATGTTAGGGGATAAAATAACCATGACCCCTAGATGGGGGCTATTGAATTTGTTCCCCAAGAGCTGGCCCACAGAGAAAAAACGACTGGGGTCGGTGGTGATCTGGGCAACAAAAAAAATTATTACGCTGCGCTGGGCCAACACTGACCCACCAGATAAAGGGCTGTGGTATAAAACTATAATACTGGAACTTAAAAACGAATTGGTACTAACAAACTGGCCTATTTACAGAGATTTGATAAATCAATTCCTCATAGGACTTGGCAGTATATCGAAGTGACTAGGGAATAATTGTCATTCGGATAGGGGGAAATAAGGGGGTTGGGAGGCAGGGAGGCACATAGGGGATAATATATAGCAAAAAAAAAAAAAAAAAAAATCTTTCCACGACGATCGAAACAACTCCACAATGACGAGCAAGTACCTCCGACTAGGCATGTCCATCATGATAATGACGCTCGATATTTGGGCTACCTCACATGAAGAAGGAGATACAAAAACTGAGTGGAAAAAAAAAAAAAAAAAAAAAGAATATACCTTTTACCACCATATATACCAGCTACCAGAAGACAAGAGAGTCCTTAATCCCTTATTAGTGCTGCTATGTTGAACAGTATATAGCTCATATCCTATGTAGTCAGGCAGGGCCCCAGAAGCTCAGAATATACCTTTTACCACCATATATACCAGCTACCAGAAGACAAGAGAGTCATTAAGAGCCCTTATTAGGGCTACTATGCTGAACAGTATATAGCTCTTATGTAGGCAGGCAGGGCCCCAGAAGCTCAGAATATCGCATTTACCACCATATATACCAGCTACCAGAAGACAAGAGAGTCATTGAGAGCCCTTATTAGGGCTGCTATGTTTTAAAAATTGTGTGGAGGCCCAAGAGCTGAGACCTTTTAAAAATTGTGTGGAGGCCCAAGAGCTGAGACCTTTTAAAAATTGTGTGGAGGCCCAAGAGCTGAGACCTCTCAAACATTGTGTGGAGTCCCACGAGCTGAGACCTCTTAAAAATTGTGTGGAGGCCCAAGAGCTGAGACCTCTCAAACATTGTGTGGAGTCCCACGAGCTGAGACCTCTCAAACATTGTGTGGAGGCCCAAGAGCTGAGACCTCTTAAAAATTGTGTGGAGGCCCAAGAGCTGAGACCTTTTAAAAATTGTGTGGAGGCCCAAGAGTTGAGACCTCTTAAAAATTGATTGTATTAAGCCTAAGAGGTGAGCCATAATTTTTTTCATTAATACAGCAATTCTACGGCGGTTAAGGAGGAGGAGGAGGAGGAGGAGGAAATGGCACTTCATACAGATGGCACTTCACTCTTGGCTGCTTTCCACTGTTGTACAAGCAAAGTCCGGGTCAATCCACTTGCTGTTCATTTTGATTAGCGTCAGCCTGTCGGCACTGTCGGTTGACAGGCGGCTGCGCTTATCGGTTATAATGCCCCCGGCTGCGCTGAACACACCCTTTCTGATAGCACGCTGGCGGCAGGGCAGGCAAGCACCTCCAAGGCGTACAGGGACAGTTCCAGCCACGTGTCCAACTTGGAGACCCAGTAAGTGTAGGTCGCCGAGGGATCGGGGAGGACAGGGGTGTGGTCTGCCAGGTAGTCCCGCAACATCCGCCGATACTTGTCCCTCCTGCTGATAGCGGGCCCCGCAGTGATGGAAGTTGCACGAGGGGGTGACATGAACGTGTCCCACACCTTGGAGAGTGTTCCCCTGGTGGCTGTGGGCCTGATCGATGTTGTCAGACTCTGGGAGACACTCTCCTCTCTGCCGCCAGCGATGCTGGGTGGGAAAATCTGCATCATGTTCTGCAAGAGTTCCCTCTGGTATTCCAGTAATCGATTCGTCCTCTCCTCTACCGGAATAAAAGAGGAGAAGTTATCTTTATACCGGGGGTCCAGGAGTGCGAAGACCCAGTATAGTTTGTTCTCCAATATCCGGACAACACGTATGTCCCGGGAAAAGCAGCCCAGCATGAAGTCAGCCATGTGTGCCAGACTCTGAGTAGGCATGACCTCACTGCCCCCACCAGAAGGATCATTTTCCATTTCCTCCTCTTCCTCCTCCTCTCCGCCCCATCCGCACTGAACCAATGGGACGCACACAGCCTGACTGCTAGCCTCGCCGCCAGCATCCTCTTCCACAGCCACCTCCACGTTGTCCTCCTCCTCCTCATCCTCCTCCTCCTGCAACTGCCACCGAGCAGCAGACAAAAGTGTGGTCTGACTGTCTACCTGCGTTGCGTCTCCTCCTACCCCCGTCTCCTCTGTGTGCAATGCGTTCTCCCTTATTGCGATGAGCGATTCTTTAAGGACGCCTAGGAGCGGGATGGTTACGCTCACTATAGCGTCCTCGCTGCTGACCTTCTTAGTGGACTCCTCAAAGATACGCAATACATCGCATATGTCTGCCATCCATGGCCACTCGTGGTTGGCAAACTGAGGGAGCTGAGTTGGAGGCACGCGTGGATGCATCATCTGGTACTCCATCAATGCTTTCTGCTGCTCACACACCCTGGCCAACATGCAATAGGTGGAATTCCAGCGAGTGGGCAGGTCGCACAACAGCCGATGTTGAGGCAAATGGAGGCGTTGCTGGATTTTTTTTTAAGCTAGCAGCAGCTACAGTTGACTTCCGAAAGTGAGCGCACAAGCGCCGCACTTTGACCAGTAGCTCTGCCAGGTTGGGGTAAGTCTTTAGAAACTTTTGTACTACCAAATTAAAAACGTGGGCCAGGCATGGTACGTGATTGAGTTCTGCAAGCTCCAGAGCCGCCACTAGGTTACGGCCGTTATCGCACACGACCATGCCTGGTCCTAGCTGCAGCGGCGACAGCCACATCTCTGTCTGCTGCAATATGGCGTGCCTCACCTCTGCGGCGCTGTGCTTCCTGTCGCCCAAGCTGATGAGCTTAAGCACCGCCTGCTGACGTCTCCCCGTGCCAGTGCTGCAACGCTTCCAGCTAGGGGCTGAGGGCGATGTTAAGGCAGAGGAGGAGGAGGAGGAGGAGGAAGAGGAGGGGGGTCTATCAGAACCTGTGCTGGCAATCTTGGGCGGGGGTGGTATGTAGGCCGTCCCTGTTTGCGACCCCGTCCCCGCTTCCACAACATTCACCCAGTGTGCCGTCAAAGAGATGTAGCGTCCTTGGCCGCAAGCGCTTGTCCACGAGTCGGTGGTCAAGTGGACCTTTGCGCTGACTGCGTACCTCAGGGTCCGCCTGATGTTACGCGACACGTGCTGGTGCAGGGCGGGGACGCCACACCGGGAAAAATAGTGGCGGCTAGGGACGGAATAGCGAGGTGCGGCAGCCGCCATCAGGTCGCGGAAGGCCTGCGTCTCCACAAGCCAAAACGGTAACATCTCCAGGGCCAGCAGTTTGGAGATGAGGCAGGTTAAGGCTTGGGCTTGGGGGTGACTGGAGGCGTACTTCCGCCTGTGGTTGAACGCCTGCGAGATGGACAGTTGATGGGACGAGGAGATGGAAGGTGCAGACGAAGATGCGGGGGAAGGGGGGGCTGAAGGAGAAGGCCCCAAAGTAGCCGAGGCAGAGGCAGATGTGGAGGTGTCCTGGCTGGAGGTCTGGACCGCAGTGGCAGCACACAACAAAGGGGAAGAGGCAGTGGCAGCAAGACGGGGCGCAGGTTGTATTGCGTTTGCTCTCTCCCACTCAGCCCAGTGCTTGAATTCCAAGTGACGGCGCATGCCTGAGGTGGTCAGATTGCTCTTCTCAGAGCCCCTACTCAGTTTTGAGTGGCAGATTGCGCAAACCGCGCTCAGTTTGTCATCTGCGCAAACATTAAAAAATCTCCACACCACAGAAGTACGAGGCCTCGATGGGGGAGCTTTGCGCGACTGCCTGCTGCCGGGAAGAGCTTCGGCCCTGCTGGCTGTGGCCTGCCTTCTCTGTCTGGACTGTCCTCTGCCTCTGGACTGTCCTCTGCCTCTTGCTGCCTTATTCGGTGATGCGCAGACCGCATTTCCACTGCTTTCCCCGCTGGACATCACCCCTGTCCAAGTGGGGTCGGTCATTTCGTCGTCCACCACCTCCTCTTCCACTTCCTCTCTCTGCTCCTCCTCCTGCCCACTGGACATTCCAACAGCCTCCCTTGATGGCAACTGCGTCTCATCATCATCATCGCTCATGATAGCAGATGCTGGTTCCGGGTCCACATCACTAGCAGATGGCGGATGCTCAAGTGTTTGGGCATCACTACAAACAAATTCCTCTGCTAGCTCCTGGGATTCTTGCAGCACATCTGGAAAAGGACCCGAAAAGAGGTCCTGGGAGGGGTCAAGGGTGGGCTGACTCTGTTGGCCAGGTTGGGAGGAAGGAGGGTCAGAGTGAGACTGTGTGGATGACTGGGTGGTGGACAAGTGACTGGAAGCGTTATCGGCCATCCATTGCACCACCTGTTCACGCTGCTCAGGCTTTAACAGAGGTGTACCCCGCCCCCCGCATAACTGTCCCATAAAGGCAGGGAAGCTGGATGAGCGTAATGCTGGCTGCCCCTCATCAGCACGCATTGTATCCCCACTGGCTTCTACGCGGTTTGTGCCCCCACCAGCATTTCCGCGCCCCCGTCCTCGTCCACGTCCCTTTGCGCTAGCCCTCCGCATTTCAGACGTTTTACTTTTTTGGCCACGCGTTATGCCAAATATAAAAATATTTTTAGGAAGAACACCTGGCTATACAGCCGTATACTGCCAGAAGGTGAAATGGTGCCTATACGCACCGGGTATATAACAAGGTTTTGTTGGTAAAGAGGACACAAAACAGTAGTGCCAAATATAAAAAATATTTTTAAGAAAAACACCTGGCTATACAGCCGTATACTGCCAGAAGGTGAAATGGTGCCTATACGCACCGGGTATATAACAAGGTTTTGTTGGTAAAGAGGACACAAAACAGTAGTGCCAAATATAAAAAATATTTTTAAGAAAAACACCTGGCTATACAGCCGTATACTGCCAGAAGGTGAAATGGTGCCTATACGCACCGTGTATAAAACAGTGTTTTGTTGGCACAGAGGACACAAAACAGTAGTGCAAAATATAGTTTTGTATATAGGTGGTAAGGTAATACACCACTGAAGTCTTTCTGTCCCTATTCCAGCAGCAGCAGCTACCCCTCACTAAAGCAGCCGTAGCTGCAGCACTAATAAGTGCTCAGCTCTTGGGCCTCCACACAATGTTTGAGAGGTCTCAGCTCTTGGGCCTCCACACAATTTTTAAAAGGTCTCAGCTCTTGGGCCTCCACACAATGTTTGAGAGGTCTCAGCTCTTGGGCCTCCACACAATTTTTAAAAGGTCTCAGCTCTTGGGCCTCCACACAATTTTTAAAAGGTCTCAGCTCTTGGGACTCCACACAATTTTTAAAAGGTCTCAGCTCTTGGTCCTCCACACAATTTTTAATAGGTCTCAGCTCTTGGGCCTCCACACAATTTTTAAAAGGTCTCAGCTCTTGGGCCTCCACACAATTTTTAAAAGGTCTCCGCTCTTGGGCCTCCACACAATTTTTAAAAGGTCTCAGCTCTTGGGCCTCCACACAATTTTTAAAAGGTCTCAGTTCTTGGGACTCCACACAATGTTTGAGAGGTCTCAGCTCTTGGGCCTCCACACAATTTTTAAAAGGTCTCAGCTCTTGGGCCTCCACACAATGTTTGAGAGGTCTCAGCTCTTGGGCCTCCACACAATTTTTAAAAGGTCTCAGCTCTTGGGCCTCCACACAATTTTTAAAAGGTCTCAGCTCTTGGGACTCCACACAATGTTTGAGAGGTCTCAGCTCTTGGGCCTCCACACAATTTTTAAAAGGTCTCAGCTCTTGGGCCTCCACACAATGTTTGAGAGGTCTCAGCTCTTGGGCCTCCACACAATTTTTAAAAGGTCTCAGCTCTTGGGCCTCCACACAATTTTTAAAAGGTCTCAGCTCTTGGGACTCCACACAATTTTTAAAAGGTCTCAGCTCTTGGGCCTCCACACAATTTTTAAGAGGTCTCAGCTCTTGGGCCTCCACACAATTTTTAAAAGGTCTCAGCTCTTGGGCCTCCACACAATTTTTAAAAGGTCTCCGCTCTTGGGCCTCCACACAATTTTTAAAAGGTCTCAGCTCTTGGGCCTCCACACAATTTTTAAAAGGTCTCAGCTCTTGGGACTCCACACAATGTTTGAGAGGTCTCAGCTCTTGGGCCTCCACACAATTTTTAAAAGGTCTCAGCTCTTGGGCCTCCACACAATGTTTGAGAGGTCTCAGCTCTTGGGCCTCCACACAATTTTTAAAAGGTCTCAGCTCTTGGGCCTCCACACAATTTTTAAAAGGTCTCAGCTCTTGGGACTCCACACAATGTTTGAGAGGTCTCAGCTCTTGGGCCTCCACACAATTTTTAAAAGGTCTCAGCTCTTGGGCCTCCACACAATGTTTGAGAGGTCTCAGCTCTTGGGCCTCCACACAATTTTTAAAAGGTCTCAGCTCTTGGGCCTCCACACAATTTTTAAAAGGTCTCAGCTCTTGGGCCTCCACACAATGTTTGAGAGGTCTCAGCTCTTGGGCCTCCACACAATTTTTAAAAGGTCTCAGCTCTTGGGCCTCCACACAATTTTTAAAAGGTCTCAGCTCTTGGGCCTCCACACAATGTTTGAGAGGTCTCAGCTCTTGGGCCTCCACACAATTTTTAAAAGGTCTCAGCTCTTGGGCCTCCACACAATGTTTGAGAGGTCTCAGCTCTTGGGCCTCCACACAATTTTTAAAAGGTCTCAGCTCTTGGGACTCCACACAATGTTTGAGAGGTCTCAGCTCTTGGGCCTCCACACAATTTTTAAAAGGTCTCAGCTCTTGGGCCTCCACACAATTTTTAAAAGGTCTCAGCTCTTGGGCCTCCACACAATTTTTAAAAGGTCTCAGCTCTTGGGCCTCCACACAATTTTTAAAAGGTCTCAGCTCTTGGGCCTCCACACAATTTTTAAGAGGTCTCAGCTCTTGGGCCTCCACACAATTTTTAAAAGGTCTCAGCTCTTGGGCCTCCACACAATTTTTAAAAGGTCTCAGCTCTTGGGCCTCCACACAATGTTTGAGAGGTCTCAGCTCTTGGGCCTCCACACAATTTTTAAAAGGTCTCAGCTCTTGGGCCTCCACACAATTTTTAAAAGGTCTCAGCTCTTGGGACTCCACACAATGTTTGAGAGGTCTCAGCTCTTGGGCCTCCACACAATTTTTAAAAGGTCTCAGCTCTTGGGCCTCCACACAATGTTTGAGAGGTCTCAGCTCTTGGGCCTCCACACAATTTTTAAAAGGTCTCAGCTCTTGGGTCTCCACACAATTTTTAAAAGGTCTCAGCTCTTGGGCCTCCACACAATTTTTAAGAGGTCTCAGCTCTTGGGCCTCCACACAATTTTTAAAAGGTCTCAGCTCTTGGGCCTCCACACAATTTTTAAAAGGTCTCAGCTCTTGGGACTCCACACAATGTTTGAGAGGTCTCAGCTCTTGGGCCTCCACACAATTTTTAAAAGGTCTCAACTCTTGGGCCTCCACACAATGTTTGAGAGGTCTCAGCTCTTGGGCCTCCACACAATTTTTAAAAGGTCTCAGCTCTTGGGCCTCCACACAATTTTTAAAAGGTCTCAGCTCTTGGGACTCCACACAATTTTTAAAAGGTCTCAGCTCTTGGGCCTCCACACAATTTTTAAAAGGTCTCAGCTCTTGGGCCTCCACACAATGTTTGAGAGGTCTCAGCTCTTGGGCCTCCACACAATTTTTAAAAGGTCTCAGCTCTTGGGCCTCCACACAATGTTTGAGAGATCTCAGCTCTTGGGCCTCCACACAATTTTTAAAAGGTCTCAGCTCTTGGGCCTCCACACAATTTTTAAAAGGTCTCAGCTCTTGGGCCTCCACACAATTTTTAAAAGGTCTCAGCTCTTGGGCCTCCACACAATTTTTAAAAGGTCTCAGCTCTTGGGCCTCCACACAATTTTTAAAAGGTCTCAGCTCTTGGGCCTCCACACAATTTTTAAAAGGTCTCAGCTCTTGGGCCTCCACACAATGTTTAAGAGGTCTCAGCTCTTGGGCCTCCACACAATGTTTGAGAGGTCTCAGCTCTTGGGCCTCCACACAATTTTTAAAAGGTCTCAGCTCTTGGGCCTCCACACAATTTTTAAGAGGTCTCAGATCTTGGGCCTCCACACAATTTTTAAGAGGTCTCAGCTCTAAGCTTCCCTTACTGCTGGGGTGACACACTGTAACAAACCTCCTCCTGTAAGCTTCCCTGACTGCTGGGGTGACACACTGTAACAAACCTCCTCCTGTAAGCTTCCCTTACTGCTGGGGTGACACACTGTAACAAACCTCCTCCTGTAAGCTTCCCTTACTGCTGGGGTAACACACTGTAACAAACCTCCTCCTTTAAGCTTCCCTTACTGCTGGGGTAACACACTGTAACAAACCTCCTCCTTTAAGCTTCCCTTACTGCTGGGGTGACACAATGACACAAGAGGACATGTCTGACCACATCTCACACACACACACACACACACACAATGACAATTAGGGGTGGGGTCTATTTATTTTCCCCCTTGCCTATGCCATCTGTGGTTGTCATTAGGCAACGTGATTTTAAGGGGTGCAGAATTTTGTTCTTCTTTTTTGTACAGTTTGGCTTGGGGTCCATGGCAATGTAGAGGAAAGAAGGTTTCCTTGTCTTGTCTCACTTTACGTAGAAGTAATATTGTGTTTGGAGTGTATTGTTGAGAGGCTGTGATAGTGGCGTAATAGTGCGACTTGGGCGCGTTATATGCACCCAGACATGCTTCCCCTGCTGTCCCAGTTGCATTCCAGCAGTGTTGGCATCATTTTCTGATGTTTCAGGGTGGACTTGGTGACCTCCAAGTGGTCGAATTGAGATTTCCAAGTGTCGAGCATTTTTTTCCCATAGACTATAATGGGATTCGATATTCGGTCGAGTAGTCGAGTAACGCGGTCTATTCGAATCGAAATTCGAAATTTCGAATATTTCACTACTCGCTCATCTCTATTACTAATACCAAATGTCCAACCTACTTTTGATGGGGTATTTTTTTCCACTGTCCCCCCAAATTTCTGCTGAATCCAACTGGTCAATTTACAACTGGGGACCTGATCCAGCCTATTGGTGGAACAGCAACAGTAAAAAGTATTGATTGGCTGTGCGTTAGGTCCTTTATGGGCCAGAGATATCCAAGTTGTGCTTTAAAGCGGACCTTCACTCTGAATAAGAGTCTATCTTATATGTTTCCCACACCCTGTACATACAGATTGGCCACATTAAAAATCATCCTACCTGCATCTACTGCATGCTATGAGCCTTTAAACATCCAAGATGGCGGCTTATGGAAGCCGCCATTTTATCAGGCAGCCTGCAAACAGGAAGTGCCTCCTGACTGTGCTGCTTGGCATTCTGGGACTGCTGACCTTTACCTGACCCCAGCTCTGCTCTGTCTGAGCAAAGCACAGCTATAACCCGCCCCTTGTACCTTATCCCACTCTCCTCTCCTCAGTAAGTGTGATGCTTCTGAGTCAAGATGGCGGCGCCCGTATCCTAAATTCCTGAACAGAGTTGCAGCCCAGTGGGGGAAAGAATAATAAGTTAGTGGCTAAAAACGTAAAATATATTAATTTTAGAAGCTGGGGAACCGTTTCTTAAGAGTTTGGACTTTTCATTAAATCATGGTGAAGGTCCGGTTTAAACGCATGTTTGGGGGAACATCTTCTTTCACACAGAGAGGCAGCATAGAATACAAGGAAGATGGAACACACCCAATCAGGAATCAGACCTTCTACATGTGACAAAATTCCATTTTTTGGACAACTCTTTTTATTCCCCAGTGAGTAAGGGATGCTTTCTCCTTTTTTATCACTTTTTTCAAATGTAGATTCTAATTCTACATTACTTGTGCACCTATATCAGAAAGGAAGTGTATGTTGTCACCTTCTGTCCTTAGCCTTGTGCCCCAAAACACCACAAGTTTAGTTTTTTTTACTAAAGCATTTGCTCAATATTGAAAAAAAGAAACAGGAACTGAAAAACAGGAAGTAGTATTATGGTGATTGGCCTGCTCAATGGCATACATACCATGAAGGCAGGGAAGGCCGACGCCCCCAGGCTCATAGCAGCAGGGGCCCAGCCCAGCCTCCCCTCCCCTGCCTCTATGGTATGTACACCAATATGTGCAGGCAAGGGTGAGGCAGCCATATGTGTGGAGGCTACGGTGACCATAAGCAGGACATTTTACAGCAGGGTATGAGCTGTCACATAGTGGGAGGGGTGCACAGATGCCTAAGCCAATAGCTATGTCCAGCACAGACACAGCCAATCACAATCAGAGGTCGCAGTGTGGGACCCAAGGAAGAAGGAGGTGAACACGTGGTCGTGAGGGGAGCAGCAGCACTGGCTCCAGGATATCAGCATTGGAGCATGAAAGCAGTGTGAGTTAGCTTCAGACAGCTCAGCAATGTGGGGCAGAGGATCAGTGAGAGTTCGGGGACATGGTGGTCAGTCACCTGAAACTCCAGACTGTGAGAGTTGTTTGGACCATCTGTGCGGTGATCCAGTGAGACAGCATCTATGAATGTGCAGAGGCTAAAACAGGTTTTAACACTTGTGATCCATCATCCAGCACAGCCTCCACCTCCTGCCCCCACCTTCAAACTAGGGCCCTTATTTAAGATGGGATAGCGTCAGATAGTGGCTGGTTAATGAGAGGTAGCGGCAGGTAGCGACTGGTGAACGCCGGACACGGCACGCAATTACACATTTATCAAGCAGAATCTGTTTAGCGACTTGGATAGCGCTATGTAGCATCTGATTAATCATTTTCACAGCCTCAGCGAACAGCGCCGGCGTTCAGCTTTGCATAGCGCCAGGTATGACCTCTCGCTACCTGACGCTATCCCATACATTTCAATGGACGATCCTTTTCTTCTCTTTAAACAGGGTTTTTGTTTATTTTTATTTTTTCAAAAAAACACATTTTTTTTCACATTTTTTTCATTTTTTATATATTTCTTCAGAAATTACATTACATGTCTGCCATTAAAGTGTTCATGTTACAATGTTGCTACAATGTAATTCCATGTTTTTTCGCTTTGTTACTAGTGGATAGATGCTGAAAAACAGACTTTAAACACACCGCCTCCTGCGCTCTGGGCATCAAACAAGCATTTTTCAGCTCCTGAGTTTTGTGAGGCTGTTTTTTTGCTGAATATGGTGTGAGTTGGTCGCTATGACCAGTCGCTAACATGTGCTCCCATACAGCGCTGTACTGGTCAAATAGCGACTCCTCACAATTTATTCAACATTACTGAACAGCGTCTGAGTCGCTATGAAGTAGTGACCCACGGCCGAGCACAGCAACTACTAGCGGGCGCTCTGAAAATGCCTGCTACAGACGCTCATCTGTCGCTACCTGGCGTTAGTGATGAATCAGCCTGTAGGTTTGAGAAGCCCTGTCCACCTTTCGGTGCTGTATATGCTCTTTAGGGTCTACTGCTGTTAAAGCGGAACAAAACCCAGGATGGCCAGTGCTGGAATCACTGGATGTTGCTCTTTCCCAAGGGACATCCGGGAGGACTTTACTCACCTTCCGGGCGCAGGTTCGCATGTTCCCCCAGCATACAGCCGACTACTGTTGGTAGTGTTGCTGCTTTTGCCAGCTGCTTCCGGATTTATGTAGTGCGTTAAATGAACCTGTATGAAACTGGCCAGTGATGACAGTCTTCAGCTTTTTTCCCAGAGGTTCACCGCTGTCGAGGCTCTCGCTCACCTCAGGGCTTTCAGCCCTCTTTAAAGCGGAACAAAACCCTAGAAATTGACTTCCCCTGGTTTTGGTAGCACACTATTTGAAACCCAGAAAAGCCAGAAGCCAGAAAAAACTCACCTGTCCAGGCTCCAATGGCGCATGTACGGGCCCTTGTCCAATAAGAGCCATCTGAAATGACTAGGTCATTTGGTAGGCAGATCCCATCTTAATGGCTGTGGTGGGAGTGTGTGCATGGCACCGGGGATGCAGGGGATGCCACAGTGAATGCTTTCCATTGTAAACCATAAGAGCCCTCTGCCAAATGGAATAGTCATAGCAGAGGCCACGCATGCGCTGTTGGGGCGGGGAAAGGTGAGTTTTTACGGGTGCCCTGGGGGTTTCACACAGCGTCCCAATTCAGCATGCCCCAGGGGAAAGTCAGCAGCGCATACACAATGGGGGCTTCCTGGGGTGATTTTCCTCTGCAGGGCATCCTAAATCAATCAGGTGCTGCTTGAATCTCTGATGCCGAGTGTGGTGAATGTGCTCCTATTGCACCATGTGTAAAAAAAACGCTACATCAGTGGTCCCAGTTCTCCATGTGCCCCCACTCCCCACCAAACAGGGGTCACCAGTTCTGCACTGTTTCCCTATATGACACTTAAAGAGCCTGCGCTCTAGGTTCAGGAGCGCCATGTAGTGCCTGACGCTCAGTGTCGCTCTCCCATACATTTCAGTGGGGCTTCATTAGTCGTGTATAAATAGCGTGTTTGGCAATTTACATTTTATTTTTGTTTAGATCATTGTGTCACCTCTCCTGGCTGCCAACAAAAACTTTTATAATTTTTTTGACTTTTTATACAGAATTGTCATTACAGGTCTGGCACTAAAGTGTTATTGTCCCAGTGTTAAAACAATGGCCCTTATTTATCAAGGGCTAGCGGCAGGTAGTGTCTGACGAGCGCCAGGTACCGACAGCTAACGGCGGCTACCGACTCAAGTACGCCCGGCGGCGGTCACAATGACTCATTTATCACGCTAAATGAGGCTAGCACCGGCGAGAGCGTCAGCTAGCGCGGGATCCATCATGTAGCCGACTGCAACGAACAGCGCCGCTACTAATCCCATCACAGCGCCAGGTATGACCTGTCGCTCCCTGGCGCTCTCCAATGCATTTCAATGGAGCAATCTTTAAATATTCATAATTAATTGAGTTTATGCGTTTTTTTTTTTTTTTTTACCGGCAAAAATTCTGTGACCACTACGGCAATGTTAGATTTTTTTTTTAAGGTAAAAAAAAAAAAAAAAAAAAAAGATGTGCAGAATTGATATTACAGGTCTGATATTAAAGTATTCATATTACAAAATGTTTAGAAAAACTTGTATAATTTTTACATTAAAAAAAAAAGTTTGTTTGGGGGTTAAAAACTACTTTACACACATCGCCGCCAGCGCTCTGGGGTTTAAACAAGGAATTCACAGTGCGAGAAATTTTTGAGCGTGATTTGTTAATGAATCTGCAGCAAGCCGTTGGCTCTGGCCATTCGCTGTCAGGCGCACCCATACAACGCAGAACCTGTGAAACATCGACCCCTAACCCCGTATTCAACATTACCGCACACCGACTGAGTCGCTGTCAACAAGCAAACCCCGGCCAAGCACAGCGAATACTAGCTTGCGCTGTGAAAATCACGCTACTGGCGCTCATCTGTCGCTACTTGGCGCTATTAATGAATCGGCCTCCAAGTCATTCCATGTGTTTTCGCTTTGTTACGGGTGGATATGTGTTCAAAAACAGACTTTGATCACACAGCGTCTGGCACTCGCTACAGCGTCCAGCTTTAGAGCGCCAACGCTGTGTGTGTCTAGTGTTTTGTTAAATACGGTGTGGAGCTCTGAGTGCCGGATGCACTGAGCTGGCGCTATCTCTCACTCGCTGCAGCGTTATACTGTTGTTAGAGCGCCCAACACACATCACATTCATCAATGCCGGCCAGGTTACTACAGCGACCAAAACGCTCTGTTACAGCGCCCCAATACCCGCGTACTAGTGGTCGCTCCTAGTGCCGCTATAAAGACGCTCATTTGGCAATACCTGGCGTTAGTAGTGAATCAGCCTCCACATATTAAAAGAAACAAGGCTGCTTTAGAGCACTGGGCTGGGGATGTAAGTTGACCACATAAACTTCCCTTCCCTGAGTATAGGTGCACTTTAATAAAAAACCCAGTGCTTACCAAATGGGGTTAATTTAAAATATCCAGAACACAGGTTCTACGTTTCTGAGGATTCCCTGAATTTAAATACAGAATATTTGTGATCATGTTTCCAGGAAAAGAGGTACTAGCAATATGCTAGCAAGTTACGATGCAAATTTATTAGTATTTTTTTTCATTTAGCTCTAAGCTACAAACTGCTTGCCATGCCATCCCATTGTGAATACCGAATCAATGCTTACCAATTAATTATGATCCCATTACATTTTTTTATCAAGAGATAAAACAGCAAGCCCTGGTAGCTTTACTCTTTGGAATGAGAAAGAGTGGCAGCGAGAGAAAAAGAGAAAAGAGGGGGAAAATGTGTAACATAATTATATGACGCAGACAGGGGCGGACTGGGACCAAAAAACGGCCCTGGACTTTTTGGTCAGACTGGCCCTTCTGTACTGTGCTTGGCCCGGTAAAGTGAGTCAACGCCACATTAATATATATATACATATATATATATATATCTGAGCGGGATCGGCCCGGGACCTGCACCCGGGCATCCAAAATCGGGATGCCCCACTGTGTGAAACCCCCCAGGTTACCTGCTACACTTACCTTACTTCCCGGTACAACGACGCATGCGTGGGCCACGGCCGCATCCCCGCTATCCCTCTAGCAGGGCGCGTTCCCGCGCCAGGCATTTGTGAATGGCCGGTGCGGGCACGTTCCCCATTTGAGGGTAGCTGGGGATGCGGCCGCAGCTCACGCATGCGCCACTGCACTTAGGACGCTGGCTTAGGATAGTCAAAATCCTGGGTTTTGGTCCACTTCAAAGAGTTTTGGTCCTTTTCTGTGGGGCGCCCTGATTTGGGATGCCCCATTTTGTGCAACCCCCTCAGATCACCAGTAAAACTTACCTGACCAGCGATCCACTGGCTCATGCATGGGTTCTCCTCGCTAAGGGCTGGGTGGAGCTGAGCTGGCTGCCAGCCACATCCCACCAGCCTCTAGCTGGTGCAGACACATGTTTGAACCACACATGTGTTGTTTGATTAGCGGCCAGGTATTTTTACTGGGAATTTGACAAAATGGGGCATCCCAAATCAGGATGTCAGGGAGGGGCCATGTAAAGAAGCTTCCATCTGTCTATACAATACATTGCTACACCACAGTCCAGCTCCCCTGGCGCTGTGCATCCTCAATAGATACTGGGTCATACCATGTGCGGGCAGGGGGGGTACTCAAGGAAAAGAAAATCAACAACCACAAACTGTAAAAATTGTACAAAAAAAACCCCACAAAACAGCAGTGTCCATGCTGCTGGGGCCCCATAACAATACTGGTGCAATGCAAATGCTGAAAGCAAACTTTTTTAATGCCCCTGCTGCCACCCCCCTCCCCTGCACATTCTGGCCGCCCGAGGCTGGTGCCTAATGTTAAATACAGGCCTGCCTCTCCTGCTATCACCCGGCCGGCTGTGGAACTAGGAAGCCGACCAGAGCAGCCAGGAGAAGGTAAACGGGGAGGCAGAAATGCAGGACAAGCCGCAGCCTACCAGGATGCCCCCTTGTGGACCCTGTTGCAGTCATATAAGGAAGAATACAGAAGGAGAAGAGCTTACACTCTATTAGGGTATAAGGGAGGATACAGGAGGAGAAGAGCTTACACTCTATTAGGGTATAAGGGAGGATACAGGAGGAGAAGAGTTTACACTCTATTAGTGTATAAGGGAGGATACAGGAGGAGAAGAGCTTACAATCTATTAGGGTATAAGGGAGGATACAGGAGGAGAAGAGCTTACACTCTATTAGGGTATAAGGGAGGATACAGGAGGAGAAGAGCTTACACTCTATTAGGGTATAAGGGAGGATACAGGAGGAGAAGAGCTTACACTCTATTAGGGTATAAGGGAGGATACAGGAGGAGAAGAGCTTACACTCTATTAGGGTATAAGGGAGGATACAGGAGGAGAAGAGCTTACACTCTATTAGGGTAAAAGGAAGGATACAGAAGGGGAAGAGCTTACAATCTATTAGGGTATAAGGGAGAATACAGAAGGGAAGTGCTTACAATCTATTTGGGTATAAGGGAGAATACAGAAGAAGAGCTTACACTCTATTATGGTATAAGGGAGGATACAGGAGGAGAAGAGCTTACACTCTATTAGGGTATAAGGGAGGATACAGAACGAGAAGTAGCTTACAATCTATTAGGATATAAGGGAGGATACAGGAGGAGAAGAGCTTATACTCTATTAGGGTATAAGGGAGGATACAGGAGGAGAAGAGCTTACAATCTATTAGGGTATAAGGGGGCGGGTTGACAGGAGGGTTGGTTGGTGGGTATTTAGATGTGCGAGTGGGCAGGTGGTCAGGCAGGTAGGTAGGTGGGTGGGTGACTGCCACCTCCACGTCAGAATCCGCTGATTCCACCTGCACACCACTCCAGTCTGCTGATGGTCCAGGGTCTGGGTAGGTAGGTAGGTGAGTGGAAGGTATATAGATAGGTGGCTGGATTAGGCAGTTGGATTAATAGGTGGGTGATTGAGCAGGTGGGTAGATGGGCAGGGCAGGGTGGGTTAAGAGAAACACATTGCACCATTAATTAGTATTAGCATTTAGTTTGAGGTTTATTGGAACACAGTTCAGCAACAGCATGGACTCACCTGGAGCCACTTCACTGCCAAGTTGAAGAATCCTTTCTGTTGTTGACTTCTTCTCTCCTTTAATCAACATGGTGTCTGCAGGCTGCTAACTTGTCCTCGTGGGTGAGACACACACACATCTCTCTCTCTCTCTCTCTCTCTCTCTCCCTCCCCCCTTCCTCTGCTCGGGCTATGGCTGCAGCCCTCACACACACACACACACACACACACACACACACACACACACACACACACACACGCTCTCTCCCCTCCCCACTCTTCCCCCTCACCGACCTCTGCTCCAGCCATCAATCACAGTTTCTCTCCTTTTAATCACTCACGTCATCCTCTCCCCGCGCTGGCCGGCCAGCATGCCTGGAAGGGGAAGTGCTGGCTTCTCCTGTGCTCTGGGCTGGCCTCCGCAGTGGGGGAAACAAGAGAGGAGTTTTTTGTTCCACTGAGCCACCAATGTAAAAAAAAAAAAAATGACAGCTGCACAACGTGTGTGGACGCCGGGCAGAGCTGCGCGCCCGGGGAGCTAGGGGTGCGCGGCCGTGCTCCCGCACACCTTACAGGGAACACTGGTCGCGGCCCTCCCTGGCACCGGCCTACCGGGATTTTTCCCGGTATGCCTTATGGCCAGCCCGCCCCTGGACACAGAATGTTATTGGTGGCACCACATTTGTAAAAAGAGCCCCAGGAGGTTTAGCTATGTGTAGACAGAGCTGTACTGTATTTTGAAAAGAAAGAATAGTGTGATATTGCTTGGCTTACATTAACATTCCTTTGCTTTCTTTAGTTTGGCGTTCAAGATTTATGATATGGACTTACCTTGAAATGTATGTCAAACTCACACTTCTGTGCTTAGAGCTTTTTGTATACATCAGTTGTTGGCTACATGTGTAAAATACCCTACCCCCCCCCGGAGCCAGGGGCTCTCAAACTACCATTATTTAAACAATCACAGCATTCTGAAAGTTCCAATGGATGCTTGCAATTATTTTAATGACAACTAAAGTAATGGTAACAATGCAACTGGGAGACTAAGTTATTATAAAAGGTGCGGGCGGCACTTGAGCGCCTCGTCCGAGACGCACGGCAGTGCTGGCTTCAGGCTACCTGCAATATCAGCAGCAGAGGAATACCGCAAGTTGAAAGTATTTATTAGGCACTCAAAATACGGGATTCCAGGTACACAGCGCCTGTTGGAACCCCAATTTGTAATTTTTTAGGGTCATGGAATATGGAAAAATTTAAATTGCATTGGGGACACTTGAAAGACATGGCACAGCTTTCTCATGGCCCAAATCACAAGTTTGCAGCGCAACACAAAAGTGCTAAAAATGCATCCAAAAAGAATCCCAACCAGCCCAGGGATCCCATGCCACATGCATCAGCCCCCCCCCCCAAAAAAAATATTATAAATGTCTGAATAATTGTAACCATTCAAGCCCATTGAAATGTATGGGTTAAGGCCACACATTGCAGGGTGAGCACCTGGTCCTATCTGGCACTGTAGGGAACTGATGAGAGATGGGACACTACCTGCCACTATCACAGACGCTCTGGATTTGCGACTTCATAAATACACCTTTTACACTGGGGTGTTTATTCATCAAACGGATAGCAGCAGGTGGTGCATTGTAAGCGTCAGGCAGCGTCTGGTGAACGCTACCACATTTATGAAAGTGATTCTGGTGAGAGACTCTAACAGCGTCATGTAGCATCTGCTTCATCATTACAGGCAGCTCAGCATATTTCGACGGTGCTCTGGCTTCCAGAGCGCCAGGTATTACCTATTGCTACCTGTTGCTCTCCCATACATTTCAATGGACGTTCCTTTTCTTCTGTTTAAACAGGGATTTTTGTTTTTTATTTTTTTTTTTCTCTCAAATAATTGTATCACCTCTCCTGGCCTAGAAAAAGTTATTTTTGAAAACTTTTTTGAGTTTTTATACTTTTATGCAGAATTGTCATTACAGGTCTGGCATTAAAGTATTAATGTTACAATGTTACAACAATGTAATTCCATGTGTTTTCACTTTGTTACTGGTGGATATGTGTGCAAAAACAGACTTTAATCACACAGCGTCTGCCGCTCTATGCTATAGTGACCAGATCCAGAGCGCTCTGTGTGTCTGGGTTTTTTTGTTGAATATGGTGCGAGACGCTGAGAGTCGGTCGCAATGAGCTGGCGCTACCTTTGGCTCCCTGCAACGCTGTACTGGTGTTAGAACGCCCAACATACATCTCATTCATCAATGCCGGCCAGGTTACTACAGCGACTGAGGCGCTCTATTACAGCGCACGATAGCCGATCACAACATTTACTAGGGGTCGCTCTAAGCGCCTCTATGCAGACGCTCATCTGCTGATACCTGGAGCTAGTCATGTGGGATCTGACATTCACCTGACACTTATCTGGCACTACGTGGCCTTTGCGTTTCCTAAATAAACCCCTAAGACATTAGAGGGAGTGTAGGGAATAAAGTGGTGGATTTTTGTATTATAACATTAACTAATAGCCACAGCCCTTCTTAAAAAAAGAAAAAAATGTAAAAGTGTAAAATATATCTCAATTTTATCTTACTACAAGTGACAGCTACCAGAAATCTTCTGTTCATGTCACTGTTCTTGCTGAATTTTCTTTGGCTTTTAAATGATCTCATTCTCCTCTTTCACAAAACAGGAGTGAAAGAACAATTTACTGCTTGCTTGAAAGCGGAAGCCACAGACATCATTTATTATCCTGAGGACATTTTTCAGGACAAATTCTAAAATTTTACAGAACAGAGAATGTTGTGGAGACAAGTGGTGATTTCTTTAGCTAGGAAATTCTTAATAGCTAAGGACAACCTGACAACACTAGTTGAACGTACATTTTGAGGGACACATTACTTTGACAATCCCTAAAAGCTTTAAAGAAAGTGGAAATACACATTGCTCATCAGACTGGAGTTAAATAGCATCCTATGACCTAATATAAACAGGCAGCACCATCATTATATCTTATTCAAATTATTTCATGAATAGTATTATATATTTATTTCAATGGGACTATGAAGCACCTGTTGCTGTGGATGTTTATTCATTTAAACAAGCATCAAGTTTAAGTGTCAAACAGACATCTAAAATTAGGATGAAAGTAATAGCAATATTTGATTTGAATACATAAATTTAATTAAGTACCACCATGTCCGGCTGTACTGAGCCTTAGGGCCTGATTTACTATGTTTGCAACATTCTGCAGCTTTACCTTACCACGGTGCACCATGTGTCCTATGAGTGGGGAATAGCACTGCAAACTGAGCTATAATTGTAGTGGCAAATACAGGGGACGACCAGGGCTGTATTTACTATTAAATAAACTTAGGCCTGTGCCTAGGGTGGTCACCTGCAAAGGGGGGCACCAATTTTACTGCTATAGTTAAAAAAAAAAAGTTGTTGGCAGGTTAATGCCTCCTTACAAATGCCCCCCCCCCCCCCACAGTGTGCGTGAGTATAGAGGAGGGAGAGGGCACAATGGGTTAAAGGCCTCATCCTCTCCTCTTTATTGCTGTGGCCATGTGACTCCTGTGTGTCTGTAATCTATAAAACAAGTACATTTCACCCTTCGGAACTTCTCCTCTCTACACGTTTTTTTTTATATTGGTAGACCACAAGCATCAGCACGGGGCATCCGAATGCAGGGTCCCTGTTCCTTACGAGGGCCCCACCTCATTCCCTCTACACCGAGCAGCCCCTATACGGGATGTGGGCCGTGTAATAACCAGGACTAAGGGCTGTCAGCCATTGGGAGAGTCTTTCTTTCTTTGTCAGTTCTACTAGTCTCTGTTTCTTTCCTTCTAGTTTTTTTCTTTCTATCTGTTCTTTGTTTCTTTCTTTCATCCGCTATGCCATTCCTTTTCTTTCCTTTTAATCTTTTTGTAATTCCTTCTAGTCATTCTGTCTTTTCTTCTCTTTTTTTCTTTCATTGTTTCTATTCTTTCTTTCCTTCCAGCTCTTTTTTCCTCCCATTCCTTCTCTCTGTCTTACCTTCTTTTTTTCCTATCTTTCCATTTATTCTTTCTTTGTTTCTGTATTTAATTTTGTGATTTCGTCCTTCGTTTATTTGCATTTATTTTTTTTTTATTTTTCGTTCCATCTATTTTTTTCTTTTTGTGTGATTCCTTCTTTCTTTTCTGCTTACATTTTTTCTTTCATTCCTTCTATTCTTATGTTCCTTCTTTCTCTTTCTTTCTGTCATCCGTTTATCCTTCTATTATTTTTTATTCTTTAGCAGTATTCACCATACATGCTGCTTCATTGCCCAAGAGCCCACATAAATCTGGAGCTCGCCCTGCTCAGCCTAACATAAGGGGGCACCAGCACTTGAAGTGCTTAGGGCAGCATGAGCACCAAATACGGCCCTGGGGACGACTTATCCGTTGGCATTTTGTAGACTTGCAATTTGGTGGTCAAAATGAGTAATATTTACTTGAATAAATTGGTTTTTAAATTCAGGTGAACTGCTGCGGCGGATTTAGTTTAGAACATCTTGCTAAAAACACACTTTTTTGTAAATTAGCTTGTTTTAAAGAGATTAGCAACATTACATAAAGCATACTTGTTTTTGTACATTTTGTTCTTTGCTTACGTCTTTAACATAGTTCTCTCGGAACTATACAAACTTTGTATGAGTGAACTGGACATGCTAAAAACACTCTTTTACAGCATATGTCAGCATGGGATGGGTCTCAGAATATATGTGTGGTGTCTTGAGAGTGTCTTGCTTGTTTAAGAGCCTTTTATAAGAAGTTACATTTAAGATCTATGGCAGGCTGATTCATCATTAGCAGCAGGTAGCGACAGATGAGCGTCTGTAGCAGGCATTTTCAGAGCGCCCGCTAGTAGTCGCAGTGCTCGGCCGTGGATCGCTACTTTATAGCGACTCAGTCGCTGTTCAGTAATGTTGAATACATTGTGAGGAGTCGCTATTTGACCAGTACAGCGCTGTATGGGAGCGCATGTTAGCGACTGCTCATAGCGACCGACTCACACCATATTCAGCAAAAAAACAGCTTCACAGATCTCTGGCGCTGAAAAATACTTGTTTGAAGCCCAGAGCGCAGGATGCGGTGTGTTTAAAGTGTGTTTTCAAGCATCTATCAACTAGTAACAAAGCGAAAACATATGGAATTACATTGTAACGACATTGTAACATGAACACTTTAATGCCAGACCTGTAATGTCATTTCTGAGGAAATATATAAAAAATGAAAAAAATATGAAAAAACTGATATTTCAATGCCAGAAGAGGTCGCAGAATTATTTGTGATTTTTTTGAAAAAAACAAAAAAACAAAAACCCCGTTTAAAGAGAAGAAAAGGATCGTCCATTGAAATGTATGGGAGAGCGACAGGTAGCGAGAGGTCATACCTGGCGCTGTGCAAGGCTGAAAGCTGGCGCTGTTCGCTGAGGCTGTGAAAATGATGAATCAGACGCTACATGGCGCTATCCCAGTCGCTAAACAGATTCTTGAATATTTTACTCCTTTTTACTTTGTAGTAAAAAGCGTCATTTTCATTGTCTTCCTATCTGGTGATTCACTAACAGTGAAAGTCTCAGGGTTTTTTCTTATGAATTTAATTTTTTGCTACAATGAGAATTTGTTTCAACTCTTAGTGAATCAAGGCCTATCTGTCCTTCATACTCAAAATATTAGTGAAAGATGAAAAAATTACTTAAAGTGCTACAGCAGGCAAAGGCCATTGTTACATCATTGCGTGGGTACATCTGGCACTGTCCTAAACTGTTTTCCATTTTTACATTGAAAAAGAAATAGCCGAGATACCAAGGTTAACAGGTTCACCTCACGATTTCTCTTCAGCACTCCCAAACATGCACACTCTCACTCCCAAAGCGCACTTTTTACGCACATTCCCAAAGTTCATGTGTGCACTCCCAAACATGCATGTGCTCACTCCCACATGTGCATTCACGTGGATGCGCACACTCCCAAGCATACATGTGCTCACTCCATACATGTGCTCACTCCCAGTGTGCTCACTACCAAGGTGCATGTGCTCACCCCCAAACGTGTATGCGCACACTCCGATATGCGCATGCATACACTTTCGCATGCACATGCACACACTCCCATGCAAATACATGTGATTCCATGCACATGCACACACTCTCACATGCACGCACTTCAATGCACATGCACACAGTCCCACACACATGCAATCCCATGCACATACTCCAATACACATGCACGCAAGTACATGCACACACTCTAATGCGCACATCCACGCACTCCCATACACATGCACACACTCCTATGAAGATGCACACACACACATGCATGCACTCCTACATGCAAATACATGTACTCCCATGCACGTGCACACACTCCCACACGCATACAGTCCCATGCACACACACACCTCACGCATGGGGAGCAGTATTTGCCTGGAGGAGGCACATGAGTGTGGGGATGATACACAGGGAAGAAGGGGCGACAGTAGCAGCTGTGCTCCCTGGGGAGGAGGTGGGGCATCAATGTGGGGGCACACACAGGAAGGAGGGGGGCCACAGCAGCAGCACTCGCCAGGGGTGAGTAGGAAGGCATCACTGCAGTGATGACACATGGGGGAGGAGGTTGAGAATTCTCACCTTGCTCTGAAACAAATAAAAAATTAAAAGATGAAATAAATTAAATATAATTTTTTTAAGGGTGTCAAAGGAAAATCGAGGGTAAAAATAATAAGGAGATTGCCTTGCCTCAAACGGGGAAGGGGAAGTATTTCAAATAATTAGAGATAACAAAAAATAAAAAAAAACCTAAATAAATAAAAATATAATACGAGAGTGATTGCCCTGCACAAAAAAGGGATGGGGTAGGGACAGTACTAAATAAAAATTAAGAACCCTCTCATAACTTTATAACAGGCCGTTTGACAGAATCCCTGTATCACCCCATAGCCGACTGTGACAGAGCCCCCCATCTTTCTTATAGCACACTACCAACAGCAGACTGTGTGGCAGAACAATTCCAATCATCGCTATAGCAGAATGTGTGGCAGAACAACCCCCCATCGTCCCCATAGTAGACTGTGTGGCAGAACTCTCATCATTCTAGAGCAGACTGAAAGAACCCCCCCATCATCCCATAGCAGACTGTGTGGCAGAACAATCCCCATCATCTTTTATAGTCAACTGTGACAGAGCCCCATCATCCCATAGCAGACTGTGAGGCAGGAAAACCCCCATAATTTTATAGCAGACTGCACCATCATCTTCCATAGCAAACTGTGACAGAGCTCCTATTACTCCATAGCCAACTGTGACAGAGCCCCCCATCATCTTCCATAGCAAACTGTGACAGAGCTCCTATTACTCCATAGCCAACTGTGACAGAGCCCCCCATCATCTTCCATAGCAAACTGTGACAGAGCTCCTATTACTCCATAGCCAACTGTGACAGAGTCCCCCATCATCTTCCATAGCAGACTGTGAAAGGCACCCCATCACCCCATAGCAGACTGTGACAGAGCCCCCCCATAATCTTCCCGCTGGGTGCGCTTGCCTGCTTGCTGGTTTGGTAACTTTAAAGCTGATAGAAGCCCAAAAATGGGTCAACGACTCATCTGCTGCCACCCACACCCGAGCAGCCGGGCTCTGCTTTGAAAACTAGGCTTTTACATAGCTGAAGCCACATTTGAGAGAGCCACTCAAATGTGCGGCTTTGATGAGGGAGCATCCCGGGCGCGCTGTTCGAGCTGGGTGCGGGAGCGCGTGTGACCCCAGGGTAGCTGGGGATGCAGCCGCTATAGGAATCATGTTGTGTTAACTGCCAGGATCAGTATCCTGGGGGGTTTCACACAGCGGGGCATCCAGTGCAGGAAGCCCTGAGGGCAGGCTAGCACTGCGCCTGAAATCTTTAAGATTCCTGGGTCCGGCCATACGAGTTTTAACCCGCTTTAATGAATAAACTGCACTACCTACTCAAATTTAGTTCAGAAAAGTTAAGAAAGTTGATCATCAAAAATTAGTCAATAATGAGTGTGTGCCCTACCCCTGCTGTAACCACAATTAAACCAACCTCACAAAAAATTAAGTGGCACCAATCCTTTAAAATACAAATTTCATTTATTTGTGCAAATTGAAACAATCACTCAAAAGACACTTTAAAACAAATAACATACAGACTGTAGGGGCTAGGGTGGAATTTACTATCTATTTTGCCTTGCAGCACTGAACATTCCAAATAACTATTATTGAGTTCCAGAGAGATTAGTAATTAATAGAGATGAGCGAGTAGTATTCGACCGAGTCGGTATTCGATCGAATACTACGCTATTCATCATACTCGATTTCGATCGAGTACAGCGGCGATGGCGCACTCACAATTCGTTTCCCCTCCCACCTTCCCTGGTGCGTTTTTTACACCAATCACCATGCAGGGGGGGTGGGACAGGTCCTGGGAGGACGCTGGCATCGTGAGAACGGCGTCTACACGCATTGGCTGGAAAAACCATGTGACCTCGAATCTACAAAACTCAGCACTTCCTCTTCGTCAGCATTAGCAGCTTGAACTTAGTGAGGGATAGACGCTCACAGCAGGGAAAGACAGGCTGTAGCTGGCAGGGCCCCAGAAGCTCGGAAGATCGCATTTACCACCATATATACCAGCTACCAGAAGACAAGAGAGTCATTAAGAGCCCTTATTAGGGCTACTATGCTGAACGGTATATAGCTCCTATGTAGGCCGGCAGGGCCCCAGAAGCTCAGAATATCGCTTTTACCACCATATATACCAGCTACCAGAAGACAAGAGAGTCATTAAGAGCCCTTATTAGGGCTAGTATGCTGAACGGTATATAGCTCCTATGTAGGCAGGCAGGGCCCCAGAAGCTCAGAATATCGCTTTTACCACCATATATACCAGCTACCAGAAGACAAGAGAGTCATTAAGAGCCCTTATTAGGGCTACTATGCTGAACGGTAAATAGCTCCTATGTAGGCAGGCAGGGCCCCAGAAGCTCAGAATATCGCTTTTACCACCATATATACCAGCTACCAGAAGAGAAGAGAGTCATTAAGAGCCCTTATTAGGGCTACTATGCTGAACAATATATAGCTCATATGTAGGCAGGCAGGGCCCCAGAAGCTCAGAATATCGCTTTTACCACCATATATACCAGCTACCAGAAGACAAGAGAGTCATTGAGAGCCCTTATTAGGGCTACTATGCTGAACAGTATATAGCTCATATGTAGGCAGGCAGGGCCCCAGAAGCTCAGAATATCGCTTTTACCACCATATATACCAGCTACCAGAAGACAAGAGAGTCATTGAGAGCCCTTATTAGGGCTACTATGCTGAACAGTATATAGCTCATATGTAGGCAGGCAGGGCCCCAGAAGCTCAGAATATCGCTTTTACCACCATATATACCAGCTACCAGAAGACAAGAGAGTCATTGAGAGCCCTTATTAGGGCTACTATGCTGAACAGTATATAGCTCCTATGTAGGCAGGCAGGGCCCCAGAAGCTCAGAATATCGCTTTTACCACCATATATACCAGCTACCAGAAGACAAGAGAGTCATTGAGAGTCCTTATTATTAGGGCTACTATGCTGAACAGTATATAGCCCATATGTAGGCAGGCAGGGCCCCAGAAGCTCAGAATATCGCTTTTACCACCATATATACCAGCTACCAGAAGACAAGAGAGTCATTGAGAGCCCTTATTAGGGCTACTATGCTGAACGGTATATAGCTCCTATGAAAGCAGGCAGGGCCCCAGAAGCTCAGAATATCGCTTTTACCACCATATATACCAGCTACCAGAAGACAAGAGAGTCATTGAGAGCCCTTATTAGGGCTACTATGCTGAACAGTATATAGCTCATATGTAGGCAGGCAGGGCCCCAGAAGCTCAGAATATCGCTTTTACCACCATATATACCAGCTACCAGAAGACAAGAGAGTCATTGAGAGCCCTTATTAGGGCTACTATGCTGAACAGTATATAGCTCATATGTAGGCAGGCAGGGCCCCAGAAGCTCAGAATATCGCTTTTACCACCATATATACCAGCTACCAGAAGACAAGAGAGTCATTGAGAGCCCTTATTAGGGCTACTATGCTGAACAGTATATAGCTCATATGTAGGCAGGCAGGGCCCCAGAAGCTCAGAATATCGCTTTTACCACCATATATACCAGCTACCAGAAGACAAGAGAGTCATTGAGAGCCCTTATTAGGGCTACTATGCTGAACAGTATATAGCTCATATGTAGGCAGGCAGGGCCCCAGAAGCTCAGAATATCGCTTTTACCACCATATATACCAGCTACCAGAAGACAAGAGAGTCATTGAGAGCCCTTATTAGGGCTACTATGCTGAACAGTATATAGCTCATATGTAGGCAGGCAGGGCCCCAGAACGCTCAGAATATCGCTTTTACCACCATATATACCAGCTACCAGAAGACAAGAGAGTCATTGAGAGTCCTTATTATTAGGGCTACTATGCTGAACAGTATATAGCCCATATGTAGGCAGGCAGGGCCCCAGAAGCTCAGAATATCGCTTTTACCACCATATATACCAGCTACCAGAAGACAAGAAAGTCATTGAGAGCCCTTATTAGGGCTACTATGCTGAACGGTATATAGCTCCTATGTAGGCAGGCAGGGCCCCAGAAGCTCAGAATATCGCATTTACCACCATATATACCAGCTACCAGAAGACAAGAGAGTCATTGAGAGCCCTTATTAGGGCTACTATGCTGAACAGTATATAGCTCATATGTAGGCAGGCAGGGCCCCAGAAGCTCAGAATATCGCTTTTACCACCATATATACCAGCTACCAGAAGACAAGAGAGTCATTGAGAGCCCTTATTAGGGCTACTATGCTGAACAGTATATAGCTCATATGTAGGCAGGCAGGGCCCCAGAAGCTCAGAATATCGCTTTTACCACCATATATACCAGCTACCAGAAGACAAGAGAGTCATTGAGAGCCCTTATTAGGGCTACTATGCTGAACAGTATATAGCTCATATGTAGGCAGGCAGGGCCCCAGAAGCTCAGTATATCGCTTTTACCACCATATATACCAGCTACCAGAAGACAAGAGAGTCATTGAGAGTCCTTATTATTAGGGCTACTATGCTGAACAGTATATAGCCCATATGTAGGCAGGCAGGGCCCCAGAAGCTCAGAATATCGCTTTTACCACCATATATACCAGCTACCAGAAGACAAGAGAGTCATTGAGAGCCCTTATTAGGGCTACTATGCTGAACGGTATATAGCTCCTATGTAGGCAGGCAGGGCCCCAGAAGCTCAGAATATCGCATTTACCACCATATATACCAGCTACCAGAAGACAAGAGAGTCATTGAGAGCCCTTATTAGGGCTACTGTGCTGAACAGTATATAGCTCATATGTAGGCAGGCAGGGCCCCAGAAGCTCAGAATATCGCTTTTACCACCATATATACCAGCTACCAGAAGACAAGAGAGTCATTGAGAGCCCTTATTAGGGCTACTATGCTGAACAGTATATAGCTCATATGTAGGCAGGCAGGGCCCCAGAAGCTCAGAATATCGCTTTTACCACCATATATACCAGCTACCAGAAGACAAGAGAGTCATTGAGAGCCCTTATTAGGGCTACTATGCTGAACAGTATATAGCTCATATGTAGGCAGGCAGGGCCCCAGAAGCTCAGAATATCGCTTTTACCACCATATATACCAGCTACCAGAAGACAAGAGAGTAATTGAGAGCCCTTATTAGGGCTACTATGCTGAACAGTATATAGCTCATATGTAGGCAGGCAGGGCCCCAGAACGCTCAGAATATCGCTTTTACCACCATATATACCAGCTACCAGAAGACAAGAGAGTCATTGAGAGTCCTTATTATTAGGGCTACTATGCTGAACAGTATATAGCCCATATGTAGGCAGGCAGGGCCCCAGAAGCTCAGAATATCGCTTTTACCACCATATATACCAGCTACCAGAAGACAAGAGAGTCATTGAGAGCCCTTATTAGGGCTACTATGCTGAACGGTATATAGCTCCTATGTAGGCAGGCAGGGCCCCAGAAGCTCAGAATATCGCATTTACCACCATATATACCAGCTACCAGAAGACAAGAGTGTCATTGAGAGCCCTTATTAGGGCTACTATGCTGAACAGTATATAGCTCATATGTAGGCAGGCAGGGCCCCAGAAGCTCAGAATATCGCTTTTACCACCATATATACCAGCTACCAGAAGACAAGAGAGTCATTGAGAGCCCTTATTAGGGCTACTATGCTGAACAGTATATAGCTCATATGTAGGCAGGCAGGGCCCCAGAAGCTCAGAATATCGCTTTTACCACCATATATACCAGCTACCAGAAGACAAGAGAGTCATTGAGAGCCCTTATTAGGGCTACTATGCTGAACAGTATATAGCTCCTATGTAGGCAGGCAGGGCCCCAGAAGCTCAGAATATCGCTTTTACCACCATATATACCAGCTACCAGAAGACAAGAGAGTCATTGAGAGTCCTTATTATTAGGGCTACTATGCTGAACAGTATATAGCTCATATGTAGGCAGGCAGGGCCCCAGAACGCTCAGAATATCGCTTTTACCACCATATATACCAGCTACCAGAAGACAAGAGAGTCATTGAGAGTCCTTATTATTAGGGCTACTATGCTGAACAGTATATAGCCCATATGTAGGCAGGCAGGGCCCCAGAAGCTCAGAATATCGCTTTTACCACCATATATACCAGCTACCAGAAGACAAGAGAGTCATTGAGAGCCCTTATTAGGGCTACTATGCTGAACGGTATATAGCTCCTATGTAGGCAGGCAGGGCCCCAGAAGCTCAGAATATCGCATTTACCACCATATATACCAGCTACCAGAAGACAAGAGAGTCATTGAGAGCCCTTATTAGGGCTACTATGCTGAACAGTATATAGCTCATATGTAGGCAGGCAGGGCCCCAGAAGCTCAGAATATCGCTTTTACCACCATATATACCAGCTACCAGAAGACAAGAGAGTCATTGAGAGCCCTTATTAGGGCTACTATGCTGAACAGTATATAGCTCATATGTAGGCAGGCAGGGCCCCAGAAGCTCAGAATATCGCTTTTACCACCATATATACCAGCTACCAGAAGACAAGAGAGTCATTGAGAGCCCTTATTAGGGCTACTATGCTGAACAGTATATAGCTCCTATGTAGGCAGGCAGGGCCCCAGAAGCTCAGGATATCGCTTTTACCACCATATATACCAGCTACCAGAAGACAAGAGACAAGAGACAAGAGAGTCATTGAGAGCCCTTATTAGGGCTACTATGCTGAACAGTATATAGCTCCTATGTAGGCAGGCAGGGCCCCAGAAGCTCAGAATATCGCATTTACCACCATATATACCAGCTACCAGAAGACAAGAGAGTCATTGAGAGCCCTTATTAGGGCTACTATGCTGAACAGTATATAGCTCATATTTAGGCAGGCAGGGCCCCAGAAGCTCAGAATATCGCTTTTACCACCATATATACCAGCTACCAGAAGACAAGAGAGTCATTGAGAGCCCTTATTAGGGCTACTATGCTGAACAGTATATAGCTCATATGTAGGCAGGCAGGGCCCCAGAAGCTCAGAATATCGCTTTTACCACCATATATACCAGCTACCAGAAGACAAGAGAGTCATTGAGAGCCCTTACTAGGGCTACTATGCTGAACAGTATATAGCTCATATGTAGGCAGGCAGGGCCCCAGAAGCTCAGAATATCGCTTTTACCACCATATATACCAGCTACCAGAAGACAAGAGAGTCATTGAGAGCCCTTATTAGGGCTACTATGCTGAACAGTATATAGCTCCTATGTAGGCAGGCAGGGCCCCAGAAGCTCAGAATATCGCTTTTACCACCATATATACCAGCTACCAGAAGACAAGAGAGTCATTGAGAGTCCTTATTATTAGGGCTACTATGCTGAACAGTATATAGCCCATATGTAGGCAGGCAGGGCCCCAGAAGCGCAGAATATCGCTTTTACCACCATATATACCAGCTACCAGAAGACAAGAGAGTCATTGAGAGCCCTTATTAGGGCTACTATGCTGAACGGTATATAGCTCCTATGTAGGCAGGCAGGGCCCCAGAAGCTCAGAATATCGCATTTACCACCATATATACCAGCTACCAGAAGACAAGAGAGTCATTGAGAGCCCTTATTAGGGCTACTATGCTGAACAGTATATAGCTCATATGTAGGCAGGCAGGGCCCCAGAAGCTCAGAATATTGCTTTTACCACCATATATACCAGCTACCAGAAGACAAGAGAGTCATTGAGAGCCCTTATTAGGGCTACTATGCTGAACAGTATATAGCTCATATGTAGGCAGGCAGGGCCCCAGAAGCTCAGAATATCGCTTTTACCACCATATATACCAGCTACCAGAAGACAAGAGAGTCATTGAGAGCCCTTATTAGGGCTACTATGCTGAACAGTATATAGCTCATATGTAGGCAGGCAGGGCCCCAGAAGCTCAGAATATCGCTTTTACCACCATATATACCAGCTACCAGAAGACAAGAGAGTCATTGAGAGCCCTTATTAGGGCTACTATGTTGAACAGTATATAGCTCTTATGTAGGCAGGCAGGGCCCCAGAAGCTCAGAATATCGCTTTTACCACCATATATACCAGCTACCAGAAGACAAGAGAGTCATTGAGAGCCCTTATTAGGGCTACTATGCTGAACAGTATATAGCTCATATGTAGGCAGGCAGGGCCCCAGAAGCTCAGAATATCGCATTTACCACCATATATACCAGCTACCAGAAGATAAGAGAGTCATTGAGAGTCCTTATTAGGGCTACTATGCTGAACGGTATATAGCTCATTCTAGCTATATACACACTGCACACAACGGCTGCTTTAGTGAGGGGTAGCTGCTGCTGGAATAGGGACAGAAAGACTTCAGTGGTGTATTACCACCTATATACAAAACTATATACACTCTGCACAAAACGGCTGCTTTAGTGAGGGGTAGCTGCTGCTGCTGGAATAGGGACAGAAAGACTTCAGTGGTGTATTAGCACCTATATACAAAACTATATTTTGCACTACTGTTTTGTGTCCTCTGTGCCAACAAAACACTGTTTTATACACGGTGCGTATAGGCACCATTTCACCTTCTGGCAGTATACGGCTGTATAGCCAGGTGTTCTTCTTAAAAATATTTTTATATTTGGCACTACTGTTTTGTGTCCTCTTTACCAACAAAACCTTGTTATATACCCGGTGCGTATAGGCACCATTTCACCTTCTGGCAGTATACGGCTGTATAGCCAGGTGTTTTTCTTAAAAATATATTTATATTTGGCACTACTGTTTTGTGTCCTCTTTACCAACAAAACCTTGTTATATACCCGGTGCGTATAGGCACCATTTCACCTTCTGGCAGTATACGGCTGTATAGCCAGGTGTTTTTCTTAAAAATACTTTTATATTTGGCACTACTGTTTTGTGTCCTCTTTACCAACAAAACCTTTTTATATACCCGGTGCGTATAGGCACCATTTCACCTTCTGGCAGTATACGGCTGTATAGCCAGGTGTTCTTCTTAAAAATATATTTATATTTGGCACTACTGTTTTGTGTCCTCTGTGCCAACAAAACACTGTTTTATACACGGTGCGTATAGGCACCATTTCACCTTCTGGCAGTATACGGCTGTATAGCCAGGTGTTTTTCTTAAAAATATTTTTATATTTGGCACTACTGTTTTGTGTCCTCTTTACCAACAAAACCTTGTTATATACCCAGTGTGTATAGGCACCATTTCACCTTCTGGCAGTATACGGCTGTATAGCCAGGTGTTTTTCTTAAAAATATTTTTATATTTGGCACTACTGTTTTGTGTCCTCTTTACCAACAAAACCTTGTTATATACCCGGTGCGTATAGGCACCATTTCACCTTCTGGCAGTATACGGCTGTATAGCCAGGTGTTTTTCTTAAAAATATATTTATATTTGGCACTACTGTTTTGTGTCCTCTTTACCAACAAAACCTTGTTATATACCCGGTGCGTATAGGCACCATTTCACCTTCTGGCAGTATACGGCTGTATAGCCAGGTGTTTTTCTTAAAAATATTTTTATATTTGGCACTACTGTTTTGTGTCCTCTTTACCAACAAAACCTTTTTATATACCCGGTGCGTATAGGCACCATTTCACCTTCTGGCAGTATACGGCTGTATAGCCAGGTGTTCTTCTTAAAAATATATTTATATTTGGCACTACTGTTTTGTGTCCTCTGTGCCAACAAAACACTGTTTTATACACGGTGCGTATAGGCACCATTTCACCTTCTGGCAGTATACGGCTGTATAGCCAGGTGTTTTTCTTAAAAATATTTTTATATTTGGCACTACTGTTTTGTGTCCTCTTTACCAACAAAACCTTGTTATATACCCAGTGCGTATAGGCACCATTTCACCTTCTGGCAGTATACGGCTGTATAGCCAGGTGTTTTTCTTAAAAATATTTTTATATTTGGCACTACTGTTTTGTGTCCTCTTTACCAACAAAACCTTGTTATATACCCGGTGCGTATAGGCACCATTTCACCTTCTGGCAGTATACGGCTGTATAGCCAGGTGTTTTTCTTAAAAATATTTTTATATTTGGCACTACTGTTTTGTGTCCTCTTTACCAACAAAACCTTTTTATATACCCGGTGCGTATAGGCACCATTTCACCTTCTGGCAGTATACGGCTGTATAGCCAGGTGTTCTTCTTAAAAATATTTTTATATTTGGCATAAAGCGTGGCCAAAAAAGTAAAACGTCTGAAATGCGGAGGGCTAGCGCAAAGGGACGTGGACGAGGACGGGGGCACGGAAATGCTGGTGGGGGCACAAACCGCGTTGAAGCCAGTGGGGATACAATGCGTGCTGGTGAGGGGCAGCCAGCATTACGCTCATCCAGCTTCCCTGCCTTTATGGGACAGTTATGCGGGGGGCGGGGTACACCTCTGTTAAGGCCTGAGCAGCGTGAACAGGTGGTGCAATGGATGGCCGATAACGCTTCCAGTCACTTGTCCACCACCCAGTCATCCACACAGTCTCACTCTGACCCTCCTTCCTCCCAACCTGGCCAACAGAGTCAGCCCACCCTTGACCCCTCCCAGGACCTCTTTTTGGGTCCTTTTCCAGATGTGCTGCAAGAATCCCAGGAGCTAGCAGAGGAATTTGTTTGTAGTGATGCCCAAACACACTGCTAGTGATGTGGACCCGGAACCAGCATCTGCTATCATGAGCGATGATGATGAGACGCAGTTGCCATCAAGGGAGGCTGTTGGAATGTCCAGTGGGCAGGAGGAGGAGCAGAGAGAGGAAGTGGAAGAGGAGGTGGTGGACGACGAAATGACCGACCCCACTTGGACAGGGGTGATGTCCAGCGGGGAAAGCAGTGGAGATGCGGTCTGCGCATCACCGAATAAGGCAGCAAGAGGCAGAGGACAGTCCAGAGGCAGAGGACAGTCCAGACAGAGAAGGCAGGCCACAGCCAGCAGGGCCGAAGCTCTTCCCGGCAGCAGGCAGTCGCGCGAAGCTCCCCCATCGAGGCCTCGTACTTCTGTGGTGTGGAGATTTTTTAATGTTTGCGCGGATGACAAACTGAGCGCGGTTTGCGCAATCTGCCACTCAAAACTGAGTAGGGGCTCTGAGAAGAGCAATCTGACCACCTCAGGCATGCGCCGTCACTTGGAATTCAAGCACTGGGCTGAGTGGGAGAGAGCAAACGCAATACAACCTGCGCCCGGTCTTGCTGCCACTGCCTCTTCCCCTTTGTTGTGTGCTGCCACTGCGGTCCAGACCTCCAGCCAGGACACCTCCACATCTGCCTCTGCCTCGGCTACTTTGGGGCCTTCTCCTTCAGCCCCCCCTTCCCCCGCATCTTCGTCTGCACCTTCCATCTCCTCGTCCCATCAACTGTCCATCTCGCAGGCGTTCAACCGCAGGCGGAAGTACGCCTCCAGTCACCCCCAAGCCCAAGCCTTAACCTGCCTCATCTCCAAACTGCTGGCCCTGGAGATGTTGCCGTTTAGGCTTGTGGAGACGCAGGCCTTCCGCGACCTGATGGCGGCTGCCGCACCTCGCTATTCCGTCCCTAGCCGCCACTATTTTTCCCGGTGTGGCGTCCCCGCCCTGCACCAGCACGTGTCGCGTAACATCAGGCGGGCCCTGAGGTACGCAGTCAGCGCAAAGGTCCACTTGACCACCGACTCGTGGACAAGCGCTTGCGGCCAAGGACGCTACATCTCTTTGACGGCACACTGGGTGAATGTTGTGGAAGCGGGGACGGGGTCGCAAACAGGGATGGCCTACATACCACCCCCGCCCAAGATTGCCAGCACGGGTTCTGATAGACCCCCCTCCTCTTCCTCCTCCTCCTCCTCTGCCTTAACATCGCCCTCAGCCCCTAGCTGGAAGCGTTGCAGCACTGGCGCGGGGAGACGTCAGCAGGCGGTGCTTAAGCTCATCAGCTTGGGCGACAGGAAGCACAGCGCCGCAGAGGTGAGGCACGCCATATTGCAGCAGACAGAGATGTGGCTGTCGCCGCTGCAGCTAGGACCAGGCATGGTCGTGTGCGATAACGGCCGTAACCTGGTGGCGGCTCTGGAGCTTGCAGAACTCAATCACGTACCATGCCTGGCCCACGTTTTTAATTTGGTAGTTCAAAAGTTTCTAAAGACTTACCCCAACCTGGCAGAGCTACTGGTGAGAGTGCGGCGCTTGTGCGCTCACTTTCGGAAGTCAACTGTAGCTGCTGCTAGCTTAAAAAAAATCCAGCAACGCCTCCATTTGCCTCAACACCGGCTGTTGTGCGACCTGCCCACTCGCTGTAATTCCACCTATTGCATGTTGGCCAGGGTGTGTGAGCAGCAGAGAGCATTGATGGAGTACCAGATGATGCATCCACGCGTGCATCCAACTCAGCTCCCTCAGTTTGCCAACCACGAGTGGCCATGGATGGCAGACATATGCGATGTATTGCGTATCTTTGAGGAGTCCACTAAGAAGGTCAGCAGCGAGGACGCTATAGTGAGCGTAACCATCCCGCTCCTATGCGTCCTTAAAGAATCGCTCATTGCAATAAGGGAGAACGCATTGCACACAGAGGAGACGGGGGTAGGAGGAGACGCAACGCAGGTAGACAGTCAGACCACACTTTTGTCTGCTGCTCGGTGGCAGTTGCAGGAGGAGGAGGATGAGGAGGAGGAGGACAACGTGGAGGTGGCTGTGGAAGAGGATGCTGGCGGCGAGGGTAGCAGTCAGGCTGTGTGCGTCCCATTGGTTCAGCGCGGATGGGGCGGAGAGGAGGAGGAAGAGGAGGAAATGGAAAATGATCCTTCTGGTGGGGGCAGTGACGTCATGCCTACTCAGAGTCTGGCACACATGGCTGACTTCATGCTGGGCTGCTTTTCCCGGGACATACGTGTTGTCCGGATATTGGAGAACAAACTATACTGGGTCTTCGCACTCCTGGACCCCCGGTATATAGATAACTTCTCCTCTTTTATTCCGGTAGAGGAGAGGACGAATCGATTACTGGAATACCAGAGGGAACTCTTGCAGAACATGATGCAGATTTTCCCACCCAGCATCGCTGGCGGCAGAGAGGAGAGTGTCTCCCAGAGTCTGACAACATCGATCAGGCCCACAGCCACCAGGGGAACACTCTCCAAGGTGTGGGACACGTTCATGTCACCCCCTCGTGCAACTTCCATCACTGCGGGGCCCGCTATCAGCAGGAGGGACAAGTATCGGCGGATGTTGCGGGACTACCTGGCAGACCACACCCCTGTCCTCCCCGATCCCTCGGCGACCTACACTTACTGGGTCTCCAAGTTGGACACGTGGCTGGAACTGTCCCTGTATGCCTTGGAGGTGCTTGCCTGCCCTGCCGCCAGCGTGCTATCAGAAAGGTTGTTCAGCGCAGCCGGGGGCATTATAACCGATAAGCGCAGCCGCCTGTCAACCGACAGTGCCGACAGGCTGACGCTAATCAAAATGAACAGCAAGTGGATTGACCCGGACTTTGCTTGTACAACAGTGGAAAGCAGCCAAGAGTGAAGTGCCATCTGTATGAAGTGCCATTTCCTCCTCCTCCTCCTCCTTAACCGCCGTAGAATTGCTGTATTAATAAAAAAAAATTATGGCTCACCTCTTGGGCTTAATACAATCAATTTTTAAGAGGTCTCAGCTCTTGGGCCTCCACACAATTTTTAAAAGGTCTCAGCTCTTGGGCCTCCACACAATTTTTAAAAGGTCTCAGCTCTTGGGCCTCCACACAATTTTTAAAAGGTCTCAGCTCTTGGGCCCCCACACAATTTTTAAAAGGTCTCAGCTCTTGGGCCTCCACACAATTTTTAAGAGGTCTCAGCTCTTGGGCCTCCACACAATTTTTAAAAGGTCTCAGCTCTTGGGCCTCCACACAATTTTTAAAAGGTCTCAGCTCTTGGGCCTCCACACAATTTTTAAGAGGTCTCAGCTCTTGGGCCTCCACACAATTTTTAAAAGGTCTCAGCTCTTGGGCCTCCACACAATTTTTAAAAGGTCTCAGCTCTTGGGCCTCCACACAATTTTTAAAAGGTCTCAGCTCTTGGGCCTCCACACAATTTTTAAAAGGTCTCAGCTCTTGGGCCTCCACACAATTTTTAAAAGGTCTCAGCTCTTGGGACTCCACACAATTTTTAAAAGGTCTCAGCTCTTGGGCCTCCACACAATTTTTAAGAGGTCTCAGCTCTTGGGACTCCACACAATGTTTGAGAGGTCTCAGCTCTTGGGCCTCCACACAATTTTTAAAAGGTCTCAGCTCTTGGGCCTCCACACAATTTTTAAAAGGTCTCAGCTCTTGGGCCTCCACACAATTTTTAAAAGGTCTCAGCTCTTGGGCCTCCACACAATTTTTAAGAGGTCTCAGCTCTAAGCTTCCCTTACTGCTGGGGTGACACACTGTAACAAACCTCCTCCTTTAAGCTTCCCCGACTGCTGGGGTGACACACTGTAACAAACCTCCTCCTGTAAGCTTCCCTGACTGCTGGGGTGACACACTGTAACAAACCTCCTCCTTTAAGCTTCCCTGACTGCTGGGGTGACACACTGTAACAAACCTCCTCCTGTAAGCTTCCCTGACTGCTGGGGTGACACACTGTAACAAACCTCCTCCTGTAAGCTTCCCTTACTGCTGGGGTAACACACTGTAACAAACCTCCTCCTTTAAGCTTCCCTTACTGCTGGGGTGACACAATGACACAAGAGGACATGTCTGACCACATCTCACACACACACACACACACACACACACACACACACACACACAATGACAATTAGGGGTGGGGTCTATTTATTTTCCCCCTTGCCTATGTCATCTGTGGTTGTCATTAGGCAACGTGATTTTAAGGGGTGCAGAATTTTGTTCTTCTTTTTTGTACAGTTTGGCTTGGGGTCCATGGCAATGTAGAGGAAAGAAGGTTTCCTTGTCTTGTCTCACTTTACGTAGAAGTTATATTGTGTTTGGAGTGTATTGTTGAGTGGCTGTGATAGTGGCGTAATAGTGCGACTTGGGCGCGTTATATGCACCCAGACATGCTTCCCCTGCTGTCCCAGTTGCATTCCAGCAGTGTTGGCATCATTTTCTGATGTTTCAGGGTGGACTTGGTGACCTCCAAGTGGTCGAATTGAGATTTCCAAGTGTCGAGCATTTTTTTCCCATAGACTATAATGGGATTCGATATTCGGTCGAGTAGTCGAGTAATGCGGTCTATTCGAAACGAAATTCGAAATTTCGAATATTTCACTACTCGCTCATCTCTAGATAAATAATGATGTCCAAAATGCTCCAAATGTATCCAAACATATATAAGGTGCATACTTAGAACTAAAGTGCCAATGCTATAATACTATGGGGTTATTTAAGAAGGGATAGCACCAGGTAATGCTTCGTAGCGGCAGGCAGCATCTGGTGAATGCCGGGCACTGTAAGCAAAACCACATTTATGAAAGCGAATCTGGTGAGCAACTCTAACAGCGCCATGTAGTGTCAACATGTATTATTACAAGCGGCTTAGCGTATAGCGCTGGTGCTCTAGCTTCCAGAGCGCCAGGTATTACCTTTCGCTCACTGTCTCTCTCCCATACATTTCAATGGGTGTACATTTGCTTGTGTTTAAACAGTGTGCACGGACTTTGCTTTTTGGGTTTGCTG
This sequence comes from Gastrophryne carolinensis, assembly GCA_027917425.1. Lineage (NCBI taxonomy): Eukaryota > Metazoa > Chordata > Amphibia > Anura > Microhylidae > Gastrophryne > Gastrophryne carolinensis. The sequence continues at coordinate 387,490,228 of CM051237.1, read as the reverse complement.
AATCCTATTTGCCATGCTGCAATTAACTAGATGTAAATACAGCAAACATGGACATCACCTGGGGAAAATTACACATTTTGCTCAGTAAATGCAGCATAAAGTAGTGAAAAGACGGCAAATACACCCAAAGTGTTAGTAAATCACCCCCCTAGGATTCAACGTCCTGCCACCACCTAGTGGGGTTTATTCCTTCAGTTGATGGCCCTATGTGAAATATCTATACATTCGAGGGGATTGTCTGCCCAAAGCATGGGGCGAGCAATTCACAAAACTCTCCAACATCAATGAGTGGTAGGGACCATGATGGGATGCAATAAAGGAAACTTGGAGGGCACTGAATCAACCCCATAGACTTGAGAACCATAAAACAAATAAGGAAAAAAAGCCACTATTAATTTATATGGCTTGCACCAGCCAAACTAGAAGACCCTGACAGTGTTTGCCAATCTCCACCATATTGGTTGTTAGCTAAGACAAACAATCATGATGGACTAGTTGCTACTTTGATAAATGCAGCTTAGGCTGGCGGCAACTGGCAGATATTTACATGGGGGGTTTAAAATGGGTCCTTAATACCTACTACCATGCACGAGCATTTGTTGTTTTTTCTGCGTCCATTTTCCCCCTTCGCCTGATTCAGTAGACCAGTATTTTGGGTAAGATTTTTAATTTTTGGTGCAATTTTTCATGTGGTTGAGAGACCTCCAATCGAAAAACCACTCAAAGTTATTTATTTGGGGGGAGAATCTGTATGTTTTGCCAGCTGTTCACTCTAGCAACAGCTGCCATAAGCGGCCGAGATTGTTAAAAGCCATGCCTCTTGAGATGAAATGATTTTTAACAATTAATTTGACAACTGACATTGGTATTTTTCCTTAGATACATTTTTTATATAACGAAAAAATGCCTGACAGATATACATATATAATTTTTACCTGTTTTGAATGATAAAATTAGGCTGCTTAGCGACCTTAAATTTATCAATGAAACTGTCAGCAGGGCTGTTTTTTGTTAAATGTTATTTCATTGGGGACCCCCCCCAAAGGCCACCAGCCTATGCACCAGGCATAAGGGCTTGTAACCCATGGCTTAGAGGCTGCGTCATGCGGCCCGCTGTCTCTGAAAGTTACAAGCCCTTATTCCCTTTGGTATGGGCTCTAGGCTCTTCCAGGGCCACCTGGTCACCTTCCTCTTGCTCTTGCTTCCTCCTCCACCAGGTTTTATATTCTTCGCGCCTCTCCACCGTTCTTCAGGGGTCTTTTTTGCCCCCTTCACTGTCTTTTCGTGGTGACGTGCTCCGTCAGGTCCTGGTGGCTGCGCTGCCAATTGGAGACTTATGTACCCCCTTCTTTTATCCTCGCTACCCAGCAAGGGTCTAAAGTTAAGTGTCACTGGTGACATCACAGGAGGGATAGGGCCTAGTGGTGATTTTCCAGAGAAATCCCTTCTAGGCCCCTCCCCTAGTGTGATGTCATTAAACACTTAAACACTATTAGTGTGGCAATCACCTTGGTAAATGGTTCATATTTACTACAAACCAAAGGAAAAACACTAATGCATCCAGTAGATTCATGTGTCTTCCTGATATTCACAAGTCCAAAGACTTGTTCAAGGGATGCTAACACAGACCTCAGAGTTTTCTTCTGGAAATTATGCATATATATAGCTATAGTTTCAGATGATTCAAGTATAAGTCGTCCAAGTTCACTGCCTTATTTCTAGTGAAGTAAATATTTGTGAACACTGCATATTATCTATCTGCACTAAGGTAACTAACAAATTCTCTGGTAACTCTGATTGCAACCTATACGTATTTGCCCTTCTGACCTGTATTGTATCTATTAATTTAGGTATATAGATTGTCTAGTGTGCACTTAAAGCAATTAAATATATAGTGTAACATTTTTTAGCCCTATAAGATGCCCTAATTTTTCCCCAAAAGTGTGTGTGTGTGTGTGTGTGTGTGTGTGTGTGTGTGGCAATGCCACACTGCCTATAGGGTATGGGAGGGGTGACATGCTACACTGCCTATGGGAAATGGTAGGGGGAAAATGCCACATGGCTTATAGGAGAATGGGAGGGGGGAAAAACCACACTGCCTATGGGGAATGGGAGGGGGGAATGCCACACTGTCTATGGGGAATGGAGGGGGGAATGCCACACTGCCTATGGGGAATGGGAGGAGTGAAATGCTACACTGCTTATGAGGAATGGTAGGGGGAAAATGCCACATGGCTTATAGGGGAATGGGAGGGGGAAAATGCCACATGGCTTATAGGGGAATGGGAGGGGGGAATGCTACACTGCCTATGGGGGGTGCCTGTAAGTGGGGCTGCACCGTGACTTTTATTTGGTTCTTGGGGGGGGGGGGGGGGGGGGAGTTGAGCACACCATTTAAGCACCACATATTTTTTTTCTTATTTTCCTCTTTAAAATCCTAGGTGCATCTTGTGGGGCAAAAAATAAGGTAATCTTGGGTTGCTCTGTTTTTTTATCCCAAACGTACTTACTATATGTTTCGCTTCCCAACCGTCCCTTTATCAACAAACTATACCGGCCTGTAGAAACAGAAAAAGAAGATGTTCATATGCATGTGCTGAATTAGCATAAGATTGATAATCTGAGGAAAAATATGGGACATCATGCCCTCATAGTTGGCATTTACTTGGATAAAGGACCTTCTATTTATTTGCAATAGTGGACTTTGAGACACCATTTACGAGAAACTGGTTGGGCACACTAACGTTTGGCTATTGTAAAACATCTGGAAATGTATTTTTAACTGTTATATACCGTAACTGTTATTTAAACATTACCTAATCAAAGCAAATAAATACAACCACTGACTAATTTCTGTCAGGTCTTGCATTTTTTGGCAAGCCTTGGTAATTGTTTCAGGCCCATCCCAGATTAGGTTGCTACGAGGGGTGGAGTTCTTGATGGGCCCTAAAATTCAGTCTAGCACTTGTAGGGTGTGGGGCAGTTTTTACTCAATTTTCTTTTCCCTAATGAAGTGTTAGGGGGAACACACATTTTTTTTTAACATTCTAGAGTCTTTATTAAAGGTTACTTTCATTACAGTAGTAAACAACCTCATAGCACAATTTATCCATTCTAACATTTCTGTTACAGTATTTTCACAGTTCTAGCATAATTCCAGCAATATTCAAATTAGAACCTAAAAGCGTACTGTTCACTAGCACAGTTGGATCCCACTTCCAATTACCTTATAGTGCAGGGAAAGGTTTTTTTTAGCCTGCTTTCTGTTCACTTGATGCTGGAAGTCAGGAGACATATCTTTTATTCATGATTGCTTAAAAATGTCCCTATATACTCTAGAGCAGACCTGGGCATTGTAAGGCCCCAGGGCCACATACGGCCCTTTTGATTGGCTCTGACCCGCGACCAGCATTCCCTGTAAGGTGTGAGGACGCACGCTGCCGCTGCCGCCGCCCCCGCTGCTCTGTCCCGCCCACTGTCCGTGCAGTCTTGCCAGAAAAGACTGGGTTTGAACAGCACTTTTGCCCCTCTGTAGTGCTGTAGTCTAATGTAGCGGGGGGGGGGGGGGGGTGTGGATTAGAGCCTGCTGTCCTATTGGAAAGCTCCCTCCTGCAGGTTTGTCTGTGGGCGGAGTTTCTCTTCCCGCCCTTGGCCTGTACTGTGTGGCATGTGTCAGTCGCTGCGGAGCTGACGCCGGAGATGGAAGTTCTCCAGCCACTTGTCTGTGCCTCACGTTGTAGGCTGCTGGCACTTGTAGTCCACACCAAATGTGTTACATGCCGTACGCAGCGCCTGATGGTGCACTGGCTCTCGTAGTCCATTTCTGGCCAGACCAATGCCTTTGGGAGGGCAGGGGGGCCATGCTGCAAGGTGGGAAGGGTTTCACACAGCCTTTTATCCAAGGTCGGCCAAAATTTTACATTTTTTTGTAAGGCAACCTCACTTTTTCATTGTTTAACTATAATATATACTCGTAGCAGCTTGTCACAACAATGCTATTTACTAATTTTTATAAAGAAATACAATTATATTATGCAGAGTTGAGTTCCGCCTTTTGGCCCAGCCCTCCACAATATTTTTAGTTTCTCATGTGGCCCCATGGAAAAATAATTGCCCACCCCTGGACTAGAGGCATGCATGTATGAGTGTGAGTGCATGTACTACTGTATGAGAAGTGTAACATAGAGGAGACTGTGTATGATGCAACCCCTTTGCCTTGAATGTGCCTGGACATTAAACTTACCCCAAAGGTTCTGTAGGTCCCTTAAACATGACACCTAGATCTTAAGCTTTCTCTCAGGTCCATTGTAGCTGTCTCCTGGCTTCTGTTGGTTATGGTTGCCTAATTTCCAGGCTGGGCAGCTTACTCCTCTCTCATCCCGCACCATACTTTTCAATGTTTTCAGTCCCAGAATAATTAAAGACAATAGTGCTGACTGGTTTCCCCACTTATTATTCCCCACTATAATGCAACACCATTCATAATCCATTTGCATAGACAGGGCACATACCATGAAATGATCCACATTGCCTGGCAATGTGATTTTACAGAGATAGCCTTTTTCTAATGCTCTATTCACACCTCTCTGTTTGTGCTGTGTTGGGCAACGCAGTCACAGCGCAAAGGAAAATGCTGCCCATTAATTTTAATGGGCCAGTTCACATATATATGCAGCGTATATATGTGAACGGGCCCACTATAAACAATAGGCAGCATGTTTCCTTGCGTTGTGACAGCGCTACCCAATGCAGCGCAAGCGGAGAGGTGTGAATAGAGACACTGGCCAACACCTAACATTTCTGGAACTCATATATACATATAAAAATACAATAAAAATCCGTTCTCAATATAATAACCAAAAAAAAACAAAAAAAATACTGCAACCACTACACTGTGTCAACATAACTTCAATATCCACAGATCACATCATTGAGAGACAGTAAAAAAATGAAATACTTCAAAGGGGCTTTTTTTCATGTCAGTCCATCATATGAAGCAAACTATTCTCTTTACCGCAGTATCTTTCAACACATTCCATGTGCCCGCCATCATACAATCATATACCAGATATATACTTGTTAAAGGAGCAAATGTCAGATTTCTGTTGTTTTGCCTCTTTCGCAAGCCCAAGCTGAACTCATGTATATTGGGATTAAAAAAAAGTCAACAAATGCACTTACAAGATTGCTGTCAAATCAGGTATATCAAAGTTTCCAAACTCTGTGTTTTCCACTGTGTTGGACATCCGCAATTAAAAAAAACTCTGGTTTAAGTCCCCTACGATGAAACATGTTGTAGAGTGGTTTGCCGATTTCTACTAGTTCCTGCAACAGAGCTACAGTGAAGAAAATCATTTTCTTTTTATGACGGCCTGACATGTAAAGGGACTTTTTGAAGTACTACACTCTGTGTTTACCTCTTTATTGTATCTTTCTAACTTCAACTAATGTTTCACTCAAACTAGCAATAGTGATCCTAATACAGATTCCACTATTAACCGTGCAGCCTTCACATTTTTATTCCCTCCAAGCTAAGGACAGCTCCAAATCCTTTATAAACACGTTCTTTAGCTAGTTATCCCCATGCTCCTCAAGCTTATTTGATGCTTAACTTATCTACCACCTAAACCCTCTGGAACCCCCCACTTTAACAATTTAAATCCTAGAAGTTCCCCTATAACCTTCCTCACTACCCCCCCCCCCCCCCCCACACACACACACACACTACCACTACACCAGGTGTAACCTGCCCATAGAAGCTCTAAAGCCTTCCTTCCATTATCAGCAACCCCACCCTTCAAGGTGTAATTTCCATCCAATTGTTAAAATATGTATGCTGCTTTTTAGAATGAAATATGTCTATACTTAGTTTAAATGTTCTTATTTTACTTGCTTGCCCATTTGTGTCATGCGAAACACCAGCATTATGGCCACATAGAGCCATATGTTTTGGGATCTACATGATGTCTCTGACTGTCTCTCAGGCAAGTAATTTCCTTGCAGAGACACACATAGGAAAGCATACAAGTGACTTGTGTTTGCCACATTAACAGACTGCTGCAACAGAAAACAGATGCTATGAGGTCCCATAGGATTATACATAGATGGCAGACAACCAAGATGTGAGATATCTTATGCTGATTTAACTTGGAATAGTGTGAGTGGGATTTGCTGAGTCTCTTATTAAAGGTGAAAAAGGCAAATATAAATGCTGTTTTGCTGCTCAGTATGCCGGCTGGCAGAAAGAGTATATATCTGCTGTTAATGTTTTTAGGTGGTGGGCACAAGTACAACATTTAAAGAACTCCTACCTTTTTAGATTTAGAGCAAGGCTACCCAATCCTTCTTACTAGAGATAAGTGAACCAGTTATTTATAACAGGAATTCACTACAAATTTCAGGGAAAAAAACTAATATTCTGTTGAATATTTCCCTGAAAGCCTTAAATGAAAAAAACTAAAAACTCACCTGCTCCCTCACTGTTTAATTTACGCTGTCCCGTGCTTCTCTTCGCATATATCCTAGCCCAGGCCACATTGCTTCCCGCCGCAGGAAGGGACTACTTATAGGTGAGGAGCGTTAGGGTTAACGTCACTGTAAGTGACAAGGGTCATATAGGGCTTTTCTGGCCACCTCCCTCCTTGCCCCTCCCTGCAGTGGGAGGGAGGTTGAGGGAGCCCAGTGCTGGCGTAGGATCTATGTTCTGCACCCGCTCGGCAGAAGGCACGGGACAAAAAAGCACATCAGCTGGCGATGGATAGCAAGGAAAGAGGTAAGAATTGGTGTAAAAACATTTTAATAAAGGACTGCAAACTAATTTTGAACTGGTAGCGTGTCCTTGAGACCCCTGTACCAGTTCATGGCAGGAGGGGGCAGTTAGTTACCGCCCGACAAACGGCCGAAACCCCCCTGGTCCATTACCTTCAACCCCAAAGGCCAGGGGGGCGCAGAAGAGCCTACTTCTTGTGTATGCTCCACGGGCTGGTAGCATTCAGGGCTGGTTTTACTGGTTTTTAATTTAATTTTCAAGGCTTTAACCCTTAAAATTTTTTTAAAAAGGGGGTGGGCTCGCCTCTCATGGAGAGAGGGCCCTCACACCATTATTGTTTTTTTTTTTTTAAAAAGGCCCCTTACCAGTTCACAGCGAGTTAGATGTAAAAAAAACACACACGCATTTGAAAAAAGTCCTTTATTAACATGTTTTACACCAATACTGACTCCTTCCTCTCTATCCATTGCCACTCAGTATCCTCATCTGCCCTGTGCTGCTCCCTGCTGTCTTCAGCGGGCAGAGGACACATATGCTTTACCCTGCTTATGGTTCTGTTGCTCACTAACGCCACAGGGAGGGGCATTTTACAGGGGTGGAGTAAGCTTGTGTCAGCTTGCTCAGCCGGTATAAAAAGCCCCTTCCTGCAAGATCCTGGGAGCCCAGTGTGGGGCAGTGTCTGTGTTCTCTGTCCTGCTGAAGACACCTGCCATGCCAAAGGATGAGAACATCGCCCTGCAATGGACTGGGGACAGAGGTAAGCTTATTTTTTTTATTGTTTTAAGAGGTTCATTAAAATTTGATTTGGATGAGCCCGGGGACCTTAGACAATGGTGGTTATTTAAGAACAGATAGCGCCAGGTAGTGGCTCGTAGCAGCAGGCAGTGTCTGGTGAATGCAGGGCGCTGTAAGTAAAGCCACATTTAAGAAAGTGAATAGCGCCTCTACCAGTGCCATGTAGCATCACATGTATTAATCTAGGCGGCTCAGTGTATAGCGCTGGCTTTCTAGGCTCAGGAGCGCCATGAAGTACCTGTCGCTCTGTAGCACTCTCCCATACATTTCAATGGGGCTTCATTAGTTGTGTATAAATAGCGTGTTTGGCAATTTAAATTTGTATTTTTTTGCTCAAATCATTGTGTGACCTCTGCTGGCTGCAAACAAACACTTTTATACATTTTTTGGACTTTTTATATTTTTATGCATAATTGTATTTACAGGTCTGGCACTAAAGTGTTATTGTGCCAGTGTAAAAACAATGTCATTCCATGTGTTTTCGCTTTGTTACTGGTGGATATGTGTTCAGAAACAGACTTTGATCACACAGCGTCCAGCTTCAGAGCGCCGACGCTGTGTGTCTAGTGTTTTGTTAAATATGGTGTGGAGCGCCGAGTGCCGGACGCACTGAGCTGGCGCTGCAGGGCTATACTGTTGTTACAGCACCCAATACCCACTTACAGCGTCTACTAACGGCCGCTCTAAGCGCCTCTATACAGATGGTCATCTGGCAATACCTGGCGTTACGAGTGAATCAGCCGCAATATTCCTCAGGCTAGAAACATTTACAAGACCATCTCTGATAAGTCTGAATCACCTTTTTGTGAGTAAACTATTTTTCTCACAATTTTTTCCTCTGTACTATTTAGCACCATATTTAGCTGTGCAAATGTTTAAAGAAACTGAACAGCTAAATATGATGCTTAATTGCTCAAAGGAAAAAAAATCATGAAAAAAAAGTGCCAGCTAATTGGAGAGCATTTTTTTCAATACTCCTCTCCAGGAACTAGTATGACCGTATTTCCAGCATATACATTGATCTAACCACCTTGTCGAGGATGGTGCTAAGCCTGCTATTAACTCTTGCCAGCCTTTTGCCAGCCCTGTCCTGTCTGACTACATTGTTCCAAGCCAACACTTACCTGCTTGTTGCCAACCCATGCCTGACTGCCCACATTAGATGTGCCACGTTGCTGGAACATGCCTAACTGACCATGTCCGATCTGCTATGCCTGTTGCAGACTGTACCTGCCTGATGACAGCCATTCTGACTATTGCCTTTACATGTCTGATATACTTGACCACTGACCCTCAGCCTTGCCATCCTCTGTCACTTGGGGATCCTTTGTTACAGATAGCAGTGGTTGAGTGGTCCTTGCATCCGGTGGCAGATCAACTTTTAGTTAATTCACTGGTTCTACTGCTGCAGCTTGAGGGTTGTGAGTAGTGACTGAAGATTAATGATATGGTTGAAGCACACTATAAGAAAATTAATTAATGAGTCCGTAGGTTCAAGAATGAAAAGTAGGGGTTCTATAGTTCGCGAATGCACCCACTCACTGCGCATTATATACTACGTGGATACAAATATTGGTAGGAAAAAAATGAACACCCAGTATAACAGCTATGCATTCCACAAAGTGATATAATACTGTGAATCTTATCAAATTAACATACAAATAAGGCGAATAAGAAAATCAGTGAAGATTTATACATAAATGACAGCTAGGTGGCGCAATTTGACTGGTTACAGCATCTATATTGCAATGCCTATGTGTAGACATCAGGAGTATAGATAGGCAAATAAATGAATATCACAGGCATGAAGATTCAAGAGAGTCCATAAGTTCCTTGATTACAAATTCAACACCTTATGGCAAATGCAAAATAGCAGAAGTAACACAGCTCTTAAGGTGAAATAAGAATACAACGCTTACAGGCTGGGAAGCAGCGGATAACACCAAAAAAAGCACTCAACGTTTCGGGCAGATGAACCTTTATCAAGAGAAGCAGTATCAGGGAATGTTGAGGTGTCCTTATATAGCAAGTCTGTGTACCATCCAGCATGCCAGATGGCGCCAAAACCGGTGCGCGCATTGGCGCCAGTTGATGACATCTTCCGGCCATACTTTGAGCAGGGTGACAGATTTGCCACCGAGTAAGGAAAAGGCAGCAAAAAATGATAAGTGAGAGTGCAGCCGCGCTTTGCTATGCGGAACGTGTCCATGCAGGCGGGCTCCAGAAAGATGGCGTCCAGTGGAAGTGAATAAGGTGATAGGACGACCTCCAAAAGGTGGCGGGCGCAGGTCCGTTTTGCAGCTCCGTAGTGAGTTCAGGGTGCAGCACAATAAGGCCACAATGGAGATGCTTGCTCCTTGGCAAGGAAAAAGGGGAACTCCATGTAGAAAATATGCACGCTTATGTACGCTGGATGACAGGACACCAAGTGGACACCCACTGTGTAATAAATAAGGAACAAAGACAAAAGTTAAAAACAGTGTATAAACCCAAAAGATACCCAGGCTTTAACATGAAATTTCTCAAAAATTTTGCAAGAAATATGTGCAAAAACTAAAATAAACGGGGAGGCCGATTCATTAATAGCGCCAGGTAGCGACAGATGAGCACCAGTAGCGTGATTTTCACAGCGCCAGCTAGTATTCGCTGTGCTTGGCCGGGGTTTGCTTGTTGACAGCGACTCAGTCGGTGTGCGGTAATGTTGAATACGGGCTTAGGGGTCGCTGTTTCACAGGTTCAGCGTTGTATGGGTGCGCTTGACAGCGAATGGCCAGAGCGAAGATTCATTAACAAATCACGCTCCGAATTTTTTCGCGCTGTCAATTCCTTGTTTAAACCCCAGATCGCTGGCGGCGATGGATTTAAAATAGTTTTTAACCCCCAAACAACCATATTTTTTGATTGTAAAATTATACAAGTTTTTATAAACATTTTGTAATATGAATACATTAATATCAGACCTGTAATATCAATTCTGCACAAAATCATTTTTTTTTTTTTTTTTACCTTCAAAAAAAATCCTAACATTGCAGAAGTGGTCACAGAATTTTTGACATTAAAAAAAAAAACATTAATAGCAATTAATTATGATGAATTAAAGATTGCTCCATTGAAATGCATTGGACATTGCCAGGGAGCGACAGGTCATACCTGTCGCTGTGATGGGATTAGCAGCGGCGCTGTTCGTTGCAGTCGGCTACATGATGAATCCCGCGGTAGCTGTCGCTCTCGCCGGCGCTAGCCTCATTTAGCTTGATAAATGCGTCATTGTGGCCGACGCCGGGCGTACTTGAGTCGGTAGCCGCCGTTAGCTGGCGGGACCTGGCGCTCGTCAGACACTACCTGGCGCTATCGCTTGATGAATAAGGGCATTAGTTACAATTTGTAGTGTTAATTAAAAATGTAGGTTTTTCAGTAAAATCCTACAAAATGTAAAAGCCCAATTTCTCCCGGTTACAATGGTACCACATGTTTGTAGACACCCTTTCCTGCCAGGAGACCAAACTGAAACAGATTTTCAGATAAAATATAAATGCTATGCGCAGCTTGCAGTTTTTCAAGAAAAACAACCCTTTACATTTGAAATACTTCCCACAAACTATATATTCTATGGAAGATCACACCTCCAGCTAAAAACCCTTTGAAATCCCTCCACAAATAGCATGGGACCCTCCCCCAAACCAGCATAATCAGCCCAGGGACCAGCGATGGGGGCTTAAAGAACAGGAAGCAGGGCCAGCCTTGTTGGACCCCCACACTACCGGCTACAAGCCTGCATGGCCTAAATAGCTCTTCTGCCCCCTTGGGCTTTGGGGAGGCAGGTAATTGGGGCGCTGGGGGTTAATTATAAGACACCGTTATCCGCAGGTGACTTGTCAGACCCCCAAGCCTTGTGAACTGGTATAGGGGTCTCATGGATCCCTTACTAGGTCACAAAGGGTTGTGAAAAAAGAGACACCACATAGAGAAAAAAATGACATTTATTTTTTTACACTCATCTACAATCCTGTGTCCCTTGGCGATCCTGCCCCACAGCGTTCTGATGACAGATGCTGGGTGATCAGTGGGAGGGGGGCTGGGGAAGCAGGGGATCTCAGCCCCCTACCCCTCCAACCCCCTCCCCGCCGATCACCCGGCACTACATTTCATCTTGGGGTGGGTGCAGGATGATATCACAGGTAACATCATCCACCCCCCCACAAAAAGCGGGTAGTGAGCACTGGGGTTTGTGTGTACTGTGATCCTATAACATCCTATAAGCACTGGGGTTTATCCCCTTATCCTACGGGAAGCTATATGCACTGGGGTTTGTGGGCCCCCTTAAACCAACATCTTCCTTTAAGCACTGGGCTTTTGTGTGTGGCCCCTTAACCCAACTTTTTCTATAAGCACTGTGTTTTGTGTGCGGCCCTAGCCCCTTTTTCATTTAAGCACTGGGGTTTTGTGTGTGGCCCCTTAACTTACCTTTTCATTTGACTACTGGGGTTTGTGTGTACTGTGATCCCACAACATCCTCTAAGCACTGGGGTAAACCACACTTTAATATCAAATGTTCATGGCACTTGTGTGTTAGTGCTCTTCAATACCTATTGTTAGTGGAGTATACACTGGTTCAGGGCACGTAAGACCCTCTTGGGAAATAAAAAAAAAATTGTGTGGTCAGCAAGAGTTCAAGGCACCTGTTTGTGTTCTGCAATAGCTATAGTTCAACGCACCAGTTAGTGCTCTGCAATACCTATAGTTCAAAGCACTTGTTAGTTCTCTGCAATACTTATAGTTCAAAGCACCTGTTGTTGCTCTGCAATACCTATACAATAGTTCAAGGCACCTGTTGCTCTGCAATACCTATAGTTCAAAGGGCACTTAAGGTGCACTTTTCTGTGATTTTCTTTTTTATTTGTCTTTTTTGGGCCACTGTAACTGCAGGTGTCCAATAATGCAGAAAGCAGCAAATATAGGAAAGGGACATAGCTGTGGTGCTTCTGCTGATGCTATTGGAAATGGAGTTGGTGCTCGTCCAGTTGCTGGTGCTACAGGGAGAGGATATCTTTTATGCTTGTCTGCTACACCCCCCCCCCCCCCCCAAGGAGGTCTGAACCAGAAGTCACAGGGTCACTAATGCTCTGTGATGACATGCCTGGCTGGGATACCATGAGCCATCCATCTGCCCCTGCCCCAGTTCCAGACCTAGGGCTCATGATGTGATCCAATCAATACAAAACAGTATGAGCAGCTCCTAGCATAGCTAATGAATGGCAGAATGTATATACAGGGAGGGCCAGCAGTAACAGGCCACTGCATGCCTTGTTTTTTTCTTGGCAGACTATATTCAGAGATATTTTTACTTGGGTAAGCTGTACAAATGCCATTTGCCAATCCGCATCACTGACGTAGTTAAAAAATACATACATCACAGTGTGAATATTATATGATCAAACTTTGAATTCCCCTCAGCAATTGAAAAACTTTTCCCTTTTCTATTAGATTTTGGCAGTATCTTTTCATTGATACACATTTGAGTTTGCAAAGTACTCTCTGTAATAAAACCATACCATTCTGTAATCCAAGGTCATCTTTAATGATTTTGGTTAGGTAAATATTGACGACGAACCAAAAAAGCGTTTGGGGCATATTCTAATCAGTACTCTTTTTTAAGCCCTCTGCTAGTCTAGTGAGAAAACCCACTTTTTTAGAAGGGAAAATTCATTTTTATTGTCTCCACTGGGGCTGATTCAGAGCCAGGTGAAAATTTACACCCGGTAGACAATAAAAGTGAATGGTATTTTTTTTCTCCTAAAAAGGAAGTGTTTTCTTACTAGGCTCTAAATCAACCCCCAATATAATTCCCTCTTTATAGCCATTTTCCAGTATTGATTGAAATGCAAACGGCATTATCTAAAGTCACAATATGCATAAAAAAATACATTTAATAAAATGCTGTGCATGGCTTTCCCAGATTGTGAATCTGAAACACAGCACTATGCAGATGGCCGATTCTATTCTGAGAAACACACAATTTGCATTTGCAAACAATGGAAAAAGTCAAACACCGCTAATATTATTGTTTATCAGCTGTATTTTAAACTTTATCTAGATGCACCTGCAAATATACTGCAGCTCAAACAAGGATTACATGCTCACAGGGGCAAACCATGATTACCTGAACCTATGTACAGTATGAGATGATACAAAATAAAACACATGGTGCCACAGCAATATTAGCAATATTTTTGCCTGATATTTGCAATTGTATCACACAATTGTAGGTTTAAAAAAAAATTAAACCTGCAAAATCAAGTTGGACAGGTGACTGAGGCCCTTATTCATCAAGCGATAGCGCCAGGTAGTGTCTGACGAGCGCCAGGTAGCGGCAGCTAACGGCGACTACCGACTCAAGTACGCCCGGCGGCGGTCACAATGACGCATTTATCAAGCAAAATGAGGCTAGCGCCGGCGAGAGCGACGGCTAGCGCGGCATTCATCATGAAGCCGCCTGGACCGAACAGCGCCGCTGCAAATTCCCTCACAGCGCCAGGTATGAGCTGTCGCTCCCTGGCGATGTCCAATGCATTTCAATGGAGCAATCTATAATTATTCATAATTAATTGGTATTAATTTTTTTTTTTTTTTTTTTAATGTCAAAAAATCGGACACCACTTCTGCAATGTTAGGATTTATTTTTAAGTCAAAAAAAAAATTAAAAAAAATATGTGCAGAATTGATCTAACAGGTCTGAGATTAATGTATTCATATTACAAAATGATTCTAAAAACATGTATAATGTTACATTCAAAAAATATGGTTGTTTAGGGGTTAAAAACTAGTTAATACACATTGCCGCCAGCGCTCTGGGGTTTAAACAAGGAATGGACAGCGACAGCACATTCGGAGCGTGATTTGTTGATGAATATGAAGCTAGCCGTTCGCTCTGGCCATTCGTTGTCAGGCGCTCACATACAACGCTGGACCTGTGAAACAGCGACCCCCCAGCCCGTATTCAACATTACCGCACACCGACTGAGTCGCTGTCATCAAGCTAATGCCGGCCAAGCACAGCGAATACTGGCTGGCGCTGAAAAAATCACGCTACAGTCGCTCATCTGTCGCTACCTGGCGCTATTAATGAATCGGCCTCCCCGTAGTTGTGTCACTCATGTCTGTGGCTGCTATGTAGAGCTCTGTCTCTCGTTGGTATAAGTGGAGGATTTCAGTGATCAGTGAGATGTGTTTTGTTATTTTGATGCCCAAATTGAGATTACCACAGGGGAGAGGTGGCTCAGAAGTTACAAAATCATGGCCAGTTTTTAGGGGGTGGCTGAACAGGGAAGTGTCATAGTCCGGCTTTATGAGTCTTGGGCATGTTCCACTGTGGCTTCCCTTGCTAGCTCATGCTGACAACACTAGGGGGAAAAGTAGCTGTTGGACCATTTTTCGTTTTTACGTGGCCTGGAAGGAGTGAAATAGAAAAGTGGGCAGACTTTGGCTACATCCCCTATCCTGCGCTACAGAAAATGAAAAAAAACGCACATAGGACAGGCATCCTTGCTGCCTTATGATTGCCTTTGGATTTACAGTCACCCAACAATAGCTGTGAAAGGTCCTGCATGCTGCGATTTTGTGATGGCACCACTTTAGATCGCACTCCACCGAGTGTTGATCACAAGCACTAGTGCTTGCGAATTACTGTGCAAGCACGAGCACGTGTGCTAGCAATTTATATGGAGATCTCTAGGGCACCGCAATCCCAGAAGCCCGTTAGTAGTCACTGTGCTGGGCCGTGGGTCGCTAGTTCTTAGCGACTCAGTCGCTGTGCAGCAATGATGAATACATTGTGATGAGTCGCTATTTGACCAGTACAGCGATGTATTGGAGCGCATGTTAGCGACTGGTCAGTGCGACCGACTCACAACATATTCATTATAAAAACATCCTCACAAAACTCCAGCGCCGAAAAATGCTTCTCTGAAGCCCAGAGCGCCGGAGGCTGTTTGTTTAAAGTCTGTTTTTCAGCATGTATCCACCAGTAACAAAGCGAAATAAATATGGAATTACATTGTAATAACATTGTAACATGAACACATTAATGCCAGACCTGTAATGTCATTTCTGCAGAAATATATAAAACATGAAAAATTTTAGAAAAAATGGCTTTTTCTATGCCAGAAGAGGTCACAACATTATTTGAGATAAAAAAAAAAAAAAAAAAAAAAAACCTGTTTAAAGAGAAGAAAAGGATCGACATTGAAATGTATTGGAGAGCGACAGGTAACGAGAGGTCATACCTGGCGCTGTGCAAGGCTGAACGCCGGCGCTGTTCACTGAGGCAGGGATAATGATGAATCTGACGTTATCCAAGTCGCTCCACAGATTCTGCTTGATAAATATGTAATTGCGTGCCGTGTCCGGCTTTCACCTGTCGCTACCTGTCACTACCTCTCATTTACAGGGCACTACCTGACGCTATCCCTTCATGAATAAGGGCCTAAGAGGCCGATTCATCAATAGCGCCAGGTAGCGACAGATGAGCGACTGAAGTATGGCGCTATGAGCGCCGCTAGCGTCAGCCGCGGGCGTTAGCGATTCGCTATAGCAGGCCTCCTCAGTCGCTACCTGGCGTTGTTGCGAACAACGCCTACATTGCTGAATATGATGTTGGCCCTCAGCTTTGTTGGCGCTGTCAGTCAGTGTGACCACGCTATTCTACACAGCGCCTGTTAGCTTTGCTGTGTCCTGCCCATCCAGTACCTTCTGAATAAAACACATTGCCACATTTGTTTTGAAATGTAAATATTTTTTTATTGTGTGTAAAAGGTAATTACATTCTACCAGATCTTCGAATATAAATGGAAAATAAAACATAATTAAACACATAGTCAAAATTTTTTAAATTTTTATTTGTTACCTAAAAAGGAAATACAATTAAATCACCAATGAGAAAGAAAAGGAAAATAAAAACAGAACAGAGAAAGAAAAGGAAAATAAAAACAGAACAGAGAAAGAAAAGGAAAATAAAAACAGAACAGAGAAAGAAAAGGAAAATAAAAACAGAACAGAGAAAGAAAAGGAAAATAAAAACAGAACAGAGAAAGAAAAGGTAAATAAAAACAGAACAGAGAAAGAAAAGGTAAATAAAAACAGAACAGAGAAAGAAAAGGAAAATAAAAACAGAACAGAGAAAGAAAAGGAAAATAAAAACAGAACAGAGAAAGAAAAGGAAAATAAAAACAGAACAGAGAAAGAAAAGGAAAATAAAAACAGAACAGAGAAAGAAAAGGAAAATAAAAACAGAACAGAGAAAGAAAAGGAAAATAAAAACAGAACAGAGAAAGAAAAGGAAAATAAAAACAGAACAGAGAAAGAAAAGGAAAATAAAAACAGAACAGAGAAAGAAAAGGAAAATAAAAACAGAACAGAGAAAGAAAAGGAAAATAAAAAAAGAACAGAGAAAGAAAAGGAAAATAAAAACAGAACAGAGAAAGAAAAGGAAAATGAAAATAGGAATTAGAATGTAAAGGAAACTTACAACCGAATTAAACACATAGCCACATGTATATATCTAATTTTTGTTTAATTTTTGCTCTTAAACTAAATTAAGAATAAAATATAAATGAAATAGAAAAAGAAAAGTCCTGCAGAAATGCAAAAGAAAAGAAAAGTCCAGGAAAGGTTTTTTAGAGGAATGTCCAGATCACGGTGCATCTCTTGGTGCCTGAAAAATTAAGAAAAGTGCAGTTAGTATATATCTTTATAGTTATTTTGTGCTTTATTTTAAAAAAATGCATAACTTGATAACCAACATTGGCGTCTTACACCCCCCTTAGAGTGGTTTGGGTCATCTTAAACCCCCCTTAGAGTGGTTTGGATCATCTTACCCCCCCCCTTAGAGTGGTTTGGGTCATCTTAAACCCCCCTTAGAGTGGTTTGGGTCATCTGAAACACCCCTTAGAGTGGTTTGGGTCATCTTACACCCCCCCTTAGAGTGGTTTGGGTCATCTTAAACCCCCCTTAGAGTGGTTTGGATCATCTTACACCCCCCCTTAGAGTGGTTTGGGTCATCTTAAACCCCCCTTAGAGTGGTTGGGATCATCTTACCCCCCCCCTTAGAGTGGTTTGGGTCATCTTAAACCCCCCTTAGAGTGGTTTGGGTCATCTGAAACACCCCTTAGAGTGGTTTGGGTCATCTTACACCCCCCCTTAGAGTGGTTTGGGTCATCTTAAACCCCCCTTAGAGTGGTTTGGATCATCTTACACCCCCCCTTAGAGTGGTTTGGGTCATCTTAAACCCCCCTTAGAGTGGTTGGGATCATCTTACCCCCCCCCTTAGAGTGGTTTGGGTCATCTTAAACCCCCCTTAGAGTGGTTTGGGTCATCTGAAACACCCCTTAGAGTGGTTTGGGTCATCTTACCCCCCCCCTTAGAGTGGTTTGGGTCATCTTAAACCCCCCTTAGAGTGGTTTGGGTCATCTGAAACACCCCTTAGAGTGGTTTGGGTCATCTTAAACCCCCCTTAGAGTGGTTTGGGTCATCTTACACCCCCCCTTAGAGTGGTTTGGGTCATCTTACACCCCCCCTTAGAGTGGTTTGGGTCATCTTAAACCCCCCTTAGAGTGGTTTGGGTCATCTTACACCCCCCCTTAGAGTGGTTTGGGTCATCTTACACCCCCCCTTAGAGTGGTTTGGGTCATCTTAAACCCCCCCTTAGAGTGGTTTGGGTCATCTTACCCCCCCCCTTAGAGTGGTTTGGGTCATCTTAAACCCCCCTTAGAGTGGTTTGGGTCATCTGAAACACCCCTTAGAGTGGTTTGGGTCATCTTAAACCCCCCTTAGAGTGGTTTGGGTCATCTTACACCCCCCCTTAGAGTGGTTTGGGTCATCTTACACCCCCCCTTAGAGTGGTTTGGGTCATCTTAAACCCCCCTTAGAGTGGTTTGGGTCATCTTACACCCCCCCTTAGAGTGGTTTGGGTCATCTTACACCCCCCCTTAGAGTGGTTTGGGTCATCTTAAACCCCCCCTTAGAGTGGTTTGGGTCATCTTACACCCCCCCTTAGAGTGGTTTGGGTCATCTTAAACCCCCCCTTAGTGCGTTTGGTTGCTCTTTTGGATGGGAGGTCAAAGACATTTAAACAGGAGTGCAGTACTTGCATTAGAGTGAAGGGTAGTTAGCTTACCGCAAAATAAGAAGTGATCAGCCTTTCCCTTAGCTCATCGCCAGTCTGGGTGTCCTCACTTCTATCTGCGGGCAGGTTGGGGATTTCTGGCACCAGTGCTGTCTCCTCGGGGGCTTGGATTCGGTGACAAATGCAAATGTTGTGTAGCACACAGCAGGCAAGGATGATCTTGGAAACCTTCTGTGGGCTGTAGAGCATCTCTCCTCCTGGCCGTGCCAAACAAAGAAAGCGTGCTTTCAGCAGGCCGATGGTTCTTTCCACAATGCTTCTGGTCTTGCGATGCGCTGCATTGTAGCGTTCATGGGCAGAGGTCCGTGGGTTCCTGACCGGAGTCATGACCCACGTTCTCTGCCCATATCCCTTGTCCGCTGTAGAAAAAACACAAGGAGAGAGACAGCAATTAGTACTAGTACATGTTTTTGGGTGGTAGTTTGTTGAAAATTGCCTTACTAGGCCACATATTAGCAAAATACATAGACATGGTTAATTTATTACCCAGTAGCCAGCCAGCTGGCATTTCGTTGTTATCAAACTTCCGGCACAGGACTGTCCGCTGCAAGACGTAAGAATCGTGGCATGAGCCGGGGAACCCCGATCTCACCGCCCGCAGCTTCATCTCATGGTCACAGACCACCATGATGTTAAAGGAATGGAACTGCTTCCTGTTTCTGTAGGACAGCTCCTGTGCACGGGGAGGGCGGAAAGGGATATGTGTACCATCAACGCACCCTAGCA
Source organism: Gastrophryne carolinensis (assembly GCA_027917425.1). Lineage (NCBI taxonomy): Eukaryota > Metazoa > Chordata > Amphibia > Anura > Microhylidae > Gastrophryne > Gastrophryne carolinensis. Next base: position 387,470,759 of record CM051237.1, on the reverse strand, counting down.
CATTCGGGATCCCTCCCATCAGATAGAAAGCATGTTTTATTTTGGCAACCTCTTCCTCCTCCTCAGGAAACTTGATGTAAATTGGGATTAAATCACAAATTGCCAGAACTACCTGGATTAGGATGCGGCTCATAGTAGCCTGGCTTATCCCGCTGAGGAGGGCTGAGGTTGCCTGGAAGGTCCCTCGTGCCAACACATTAAGAGTGGCACACAGGCGTACTATGCCTGGAATGGAGTGAGTGCGTTTGGTGGATGGCTCGATTTTGGTCTTAATCTGATCATATAGGGACTGTAGTGCAGCACGATTCAGACGGAAGCGGCTCCTGATCTGCTCGTCACTTAAGTCCCATACTGAAAGGCGGATTGCAAAGGAGCGGGGTGCCCTAAGCCTCACAACACCCCGCTCCCTTTCCTCCTGCTCTTCCAGCATATGCATACATCCATCCACCCAGACACCATACATCACCCTCTTATCCATCACACACACTAAAGATATATACAAAAACAAAAAAAAAAAAAAAAAAACAATCACACACAACACACACACAAACAATCACACTACACACACACCCGCTACAATGCAGCTCACCACAAAACCAGAACTATAGTGGTCCAAACCACCAGCCTGCTGAAAACCAGCTTTCTAAGTTAAGCACAACCAAGAGGGGAGTTGCTGCACAGCCCACAAAAGGCCCCAAAATCAAGCCTTACTTGCTGTATGCTACACAAAATTTGCAGATGCCACCCAAACCAAGCTCCTAAAGAAACAGCACTGATGTCAGAAATCACCCAACAAGCCACAGAGAGTGAGGACAGAAACCAGACAGAGGCTCAAATGAGCTAAGGGAAGCGAGCACAGCACCACACCACAGCCTTTGCCACAGTGTAAGAATAGCAGAACCTAGTTCATTCCTTCCTTTTATACTTCATTTTCAAAAGTGACAGGTCCGCTTTGCCGCCTTTTGCGTCGCTCTGCTCTTTCCGGGCGCCAATTAGCCGACCCAGGTGTGCGTAAAACAGAGTGCGCACGCGCACGCTAGTAGCGCTACTAGCGTACTTGAGCCGTAACGTGCGTGCATTAACGGACATGGGCCAAAAATCAGGTGGGGACCAATGAAAGTGAAGCTGTTTTTTTTTTAAATAGCCGTTAGGCTAAGCACATGTCACAAGGGTTGCAGATACATCAGTCCATTGTTGGATTTGGGTGTGTGTTGTTTGTTGATTGAGGTCTGTAATGAGTTAATTGGCTAACACACATGCTTCTGTCAGTGCAGTGGAGGTGTGCCTAGAAGGAACTGGGCTGTATGTGTGAATCAATTAAGTGGGCTGCTTTTGGATTGGCTGTTAGAGCACATAAAACCTGCCCAAGCCTAAGAGATTGCGATGCCATTCTGTAGTGTGCATGCGTGCTTGTGGGGTGTTGATTTGTGTGTGTGTGCAGCTACAGGATGGAGCCAAATACAGGACATCTGCCGGCCACAGCAGGCCCGAGTAGGAGTTTGGTGGGTGCTGTGCGCAGACCTCCCTTACGGAAAAGGGCACAGCCTGAAGGTGGGGCAGCACCCCAGGCTAAGCGCCCAGGTGCCAAGAGGGAGCCTGAATTTAATTTGGCTGAGAATAATCATCTTGTGCGCCTGACACTTGCGAAATGGGAGCTGCTTTTTGGCTCCCAAAGCAAGTCCATAGGCAAACAAGAAAGAAGCAAACTGTGGGATGCCATTGGTGTGGAGCTTAGTAGCACAGCTCAACACCCACGTAGTGGCCCATCCTGCAGGAAACGCTTCTACACTTTGCGAGGGGCCCTTATGAAAAAGATGAATCACGATCTTGATGTGGACAGTGGGTTCATCCAGGCTCCAAAGAGTACCTACAGGCCGTATGAGGAGATGCTGAAGGCCAAAATCCCACTGGCTCGGCTGCAGGGTGTGGATCCTGGGGATGACACCACCGGTTGGGCTGAAGGTACATATTTTCTGCCTTTTACAATAACCTAATGTTAATGTCTGTGATTAGCATTTTTACATTCTGACCAACTAACTGTAGGACCTTTGAAGTATTACATTATAGCTAAAACATTTGTAACTTTTCTGTCTGTTGCTTTATGCATAGGTGCACATGCTGCTGTCCGGGATGTGGCTCCGGACAACCAAGCTCCTGCCCTTCCAGCAACCTCAAGGCTACCCCAGTCTGCCATTGAAGGTATTTACCCATTATTTGTTTGCTGGTTTTTTGAAAAACAAATGGGTGTGGGAGCAGCTCAAGCAATAAAGGTTTGCCCTGTTGACTATTAATAATATGTGGGTGCGCCCTAATTGCACGCCCACTGTAACACTCACAGTCAGTAACTAACAAGGCCCTAACATGTGTAGATATGTAGGATGCCAGAGATGTGTAGCCATATATCGGCCTATCAATGTGTGAGCCACACTTGGCTTGATTAGTCAATATTAGTGAAAGAGCTGCTCACACACCTTAATGCAGGTTGTATTTTGGCACGCACATTAGCTATGGCTCAATGTTGGTTTTATTTTGCACTAGCTCCCATGCCCTTGGCCCCAGCATCTCCTCCGGATCCCACCTACTCTTTGGATGTCGGTAAGTGCATGTGTTCACCTTGCTTGATCCACTTTGACTCAAGTGCATGTGTCTCATTTGTCTTTTTTCTTTGTAGGCCAAGTGACTGGTTCATCTTTGGACCCCACTTCCGATGTTGCCGGTCAACAGGACCCTGTTGGTGTGTAGAGCAATACATAATGTATCCTTTATGCTGTTTAGGTAACACTGGTTCAATTTGGTTAGTCTACTAAGCTACATGTTTGCTTGGTAAACTTGAAGATGCCTCTTGGGAGTGCTGGTTGCCTCCCCAGGGTCAGTCTATTAGTTATTTTAGTGATAGCAATGTATATTTGCGGACATATTTTTAGGAAAACATTCACTGTAGTAGTTTGCTGAATCTTTAGACCCTTTTTTTTTGGGTTTTAGTTGACCCGAATATCGGAAGTGGCTGTCCAGAAAGGGCCCCTCAAGTTCCAGCTGCCAGAGATGAGGGTAAGTGGTTTTGCCTTGCTCTAGTATGTCTTTTGGCTCTAATGTTGTGCCACTTGCTTCTGGCAACTTGTGTGTCCACATCTATTTTCAAGGTCCAATCTCGAGTGAGGACCCCACTCCAGACATCTGGGATATTGCGGGTATGTTTAATTTAAGCAATGTTTATGATGAGATTTGCAGAAATTAGTGCGTCTTAGTCCTGTAACATACATGTTAACAATCTGAGTTTAACCAAGACCTTTGGTCTACTGTGTATTTTTAAAAATTTGAGAGGTATGACCTCGATAGCCTAACCAGGTTACATTAGAGTTTGGCCCACAGACCTACTAACCTGATTTTCCTGTTTAGCATTTGCCAACTTGGCCGACATCTCTGATGTTGATTCGCGACTCTCTGGCAGCGCTACCTCGAGCCTACCTGGGCTGGAGGACACGCAGGTAACATGGCTGATGTAGACGACCTCTAAACCCATTGGCATATTCGTGGGTAGTGGAAGAAGCAACATGTAACATTTCATTTCATTGTTGTTTTGGCAGGAGGCGGAACCAGAACCCCAAGCTGGGACCTCTTCCCAAGTCCCATGTGGCCAAGCTTCAGAGGCTCAGACAAGGGTAAGTTGTCTAGTGAGTGTTTATGGTAACTTTTGGGAGGGGCATAGCTGCATTTGTTCCGTATGACTAAAATGTGGTTTACTATTTTTTTAGCCTACTACCACAGCAAGAGGAGGTGTGGCACCAACCAGTGCCGATTTCTACACACTAGGGGTCCGGATGCTGGAGGACTACAGTCGCCAACAGCCGCGTGATGGAACTAATGAGCGCATTGCGGCGTTGGAAAATCAGGTGCTGATGTGTCAGCAACAAAATGAGGGCCTGCAGCGCCAGGTGGACCAGTTAAGGCAAAACCTACAACAGAACCAGGACCTTGGTCGCCTTGCCAATGTTATCGAACAATCTGTACAGCGGCAGGAAGAGGCAATACAGCGCCAGGCAGAGGCAATACAGCGGCAGGACCAAACTTTGTTGTTGATACAACAGCTCATACAACAGCAGTCTATATTTTTTACTGCACTGTTGTCCCCCAACACCGCCCCTAGCAATGACTCCCAACCTCCCCGGCCACCCAGCCAAGAATATTAATTTTGTTTGTTTTTGTTTGTGTAAATATATTTGCTTAACCCACATCTAAATTGTGTTTTTCCTAAGACCTAGCTAATAACACAGTCAGGGATGAGTATCTTGATCTAGATATGTCAATGTATTTGTAAATTTAGGCCACACATTTGAGACCATAGCTTACTATGATTAACACATGAAATGGCTCCAAAGGTATGGCTAAATTGACACACAAATGGGTTTTGAGACAGTTAAACTATGCTTTGCAAGGCACCACACTGTAATGATGTTCATCAAAATATTTAATTTTAAAAAAGGGCCAACAGGGCCAACATTGCCCAACAAAGGGCGTAAACAGGCCAGCCTTCCCCCCACCCTAACGACGCCGCCGGCGCCTCTTCTTGGCCAGCAGCATCAGCTTCAGGAGCCTGATCTCCCGCCACAGTCTGCGATGCTGGTTTTCACAAGCTGTAGAGATGTTAAAAAAAAAATTTGTTAATAAATTGAATGTGACCTCAACAGACACAGATGTAGCAATGTAATGTCAGTGTGTCCAATTAGGTGACACTCACATTAACATTGTTGACCACTGTGCGCTTATTGGTTAACATGATATGAGTACTATTGACTGGCAGGAATGTGAACAACACATCCCAAGCATACATTTACTCTTAAAGTGTACCAACAGCCACCGGTGATCGGCCCTGGAATCTATCAGATTCCCGGCCTGATCACCTCCCTCCCCGCGGGACATCCAAGATCGGGATGTCCCTCGGGGTGAAACCCCCCCAACACCCCAAAATCCCTACCTCAGTAAAAAGGGACGCGCGGGAGGCGGAGGAAGAGCCACTTGGCCACGGCTTGTACGTTTGCTGGAGTAAAAGTGAGTTCAGGGGGTTGTCACACAGCGGTGACGATCAGGGGTGCCCCACCGTAGTGGACCAAGACCCAGGAAAGTCAAATTCCTGGTTGTTGTTCCACTTTAACTGTGGGGAAGCAAAGAAGGTATATGTCCCAGTGTGTCCATTTTTGTGTTTAGTCACAGCCAAACCTCAGGGCCTAAGTCCTAACGAGTACACGAGTTTGCCCTATAATGTTAGAGGTCCAGACCTAATACGGCCCATTTGGTTGTGTCTAAGGCAAAAATAGTCTCTATGTGGCCAAATGAAGAATGTGAGGCAACAATCAAGCATGCAGACAGGCATGTTGGATTATTGTACAAACACATGGAATCTAGATGTGTGTGAAATTAACACATAGGTACATTTTAAATGTCTGCAGATGTGACTAGAAGACATAGGTTTCACAAGTCTTTAGGCATATGAAGTGGGATGTACTCACCATCGCAGCTGTGGCGGGGGCCCATGCTGCTGGCCGTCCCTGGAGCTGGGGTGGGGAGGAGGTTTTCTGGCTCCGTCTGCGTAGCAACATCTGTCAACAGAAAGCAAAAGACAAAAACACAATTAGTGGGCCAATGACACCTGACTATTTGACATCCATCTGGTTATTGAGTCAGAAAAATCAAAGGCTTGCATGGTTACATACAGGTTGTCCAAAATTAGCATATTTCCTGGTCCATGAGTTAATGTCAATTAGTTAGGGTTGCAACATGTATCCCTAAAGATAATGTGCTAATAACATAGACAGTGCTATGTAAAGGACTCATTAGCAGTTGATTGGCTAATGTTACTAGTGTGCCACATGTTTTAGCGGGAACAACTTAACCCAAGAAAATAAATGAGAACAACCATCATGGTGTGGCCAGAAACATAGGGGTGGTTTCCAGTTGGCTAGCACTGTAGTGTGGTTTGTGATGTTAATGTACATTAGCAAACCAGCTTAGACAATGGACCAGGAAACGTGTGTGTTAAAAGTGTACCAAGACACAGGATTGTGATTATTCAGTGTAGTAGTCTACTTTGCCAGAGCAACACAATTTTAGTCCGCCACCGCCCCTGCCTTCCGCACCTCACTCCGCCAGTGTGTGCGCACACGCATGCCAGTAGGAAACAGAGCGCAGGCGCACACACATCTCGAGTGCCACACAGGAGGCAGGGACAATGGCTTCTGCCACCCCCAAAGAGGGAAGTAGTTTGTGGTGTTTGGTTGGGGGGGGGCCCTGGGTGAGGGATGTGATTTGGCAGGCAAGGCGCCATAATCCAAACAATATCAGCAAGGTTTGTGGGTCCACTTTAAGGAATGACATAAAGTCCCAAATGTACTAGGTTCAAACATACACTTACCACGACTATGCCCGAGGAGGATTTGACGCCAAAAATCCATGGAGGTGCCGCCTATATGATGCCCTGCAAATTACAGAGGAATGGCAAGGGCTAAGCACAAATGGTCAGAGGAAACCTGGCACAGACTAACAATTAAAACATGTAAACTCACCAGGGGATGAAGCGCCACTTGAAGCCCAGGGAGGGCTCTGAGGAGGAGGCGGGGAGCCTCGGCTCCTCACACTCTGCTCCGAAGATCCACCAGGCAAAGGGCCACCCTCCTCCCTCTCACTCCCTGCTTGAGAGTGGCCCCTTGCCTGGTGAGAGTCCTCAGCCTCAGAGTGTGAGGAGCTGAGGCTTGATCCAGCCTGCCCCCCAGCAGCACACTCCTCTGGGGCGTCATCCCCTTCCTCCCCTGGGTCCTCTAAATAGGACCCGCGGGAGGGACCCTCCCCCGATGACTCCCCCGAGTCCGCCTGCCTGGTTCGGGGGAGGAATCCCTTCCCACGTTTCCCCAGGGGAGGACGCTTATCTGTGTGGAGGGGGTGAAAGCAAATAATTAATATAAAAAGCAAAAAAGGACACAGCTTAGCAGATGATTGTGCACAAAGGCCAAAAAGAACATAAGCTTTCACTTACCTGATGCGTAGGCATCATATAGGCGGTACACGCCTTCTGGGTCCCGGCGCTTAAAATCTGACCATTTCTGTTGAATAGCCCGGATGGTCAGGTTGGTCTTGAAGCGCCGGGACACAGTGGCCTTCACCTCCATGGCAAGGCGTTTTTTTGCTCCTCGGGCATAGTCGTATTCGGCCAGGCAGAAGTCCTATGAAAAAAGTTAAAAAAAAAAAAAAAAAAAATCACAACATGACCTCAGAACAATGTCATAAACAGTTCTACAGAGACAAGATCAAAGTGGATCCACACCCAGGATTTACATTAGTCTGTGTTTGTGTGCACTTTTTTGGGCCACAACTATTGTGGGTGGCCCACTGTCTGCAACCCCCTTTGAAGGGCCCAAATACACAGCTGAGGACACTCCCACGTCACTCCGCAAGCCAAATACAGCGGTCCACGCCGGTGTGGTATGCGCAACCAAGGACCTTGGGAGGTGCATACCAGCTCAGCTGCATCTGCACGGCAAAGTACGCATGTGGCGTTTGACTCTAACAGGGAGTGCGCCTGCACACCAATTGAAAATATGTATGGCGCAGGGGTACACCCTGCTAGAGGTAAGCGCAATAGGCATCCGCAACTCACACATGCACAGATGGGAGGGGCCATAGATAATTTTTGGGGGCCTCCAGGGGGGGGGGGGGCATCCAAGCAGGACATCCACAATGGGGATGCCCCATGTGGAGTGTACAATTTTGGACTAAAAACAAAAAAAAAACAGCCCCTATCCACCCTGTGTGTTTAGACATTTTTAAACTAAAAATACAAAACTAAAATACTCACTTTAACTACCTGGCCATTGACCCGGCTATCCACCCGGGTGCGCCGTTGTTTTGGGGGCACAGGAGGGGAATGGGTGGGAGGGGTGGTATTTGGGGAAGGTGAGGTAGGTGGGGGATGTGGGGGAGGGGTGGTGGGGCCGGAATCTGAGGAGGAGCTGGGGAGGCGCATTACTCTCCGTTTGGGAGCCATATTGGAAACGCTAAGGAGGAAACAGGAACCGGAAATGACGCTAGCGACATGAGACATAAAAAACAAACCAAAACAAAAATACGCACCGCGCCCCAGCAACAAGCTAATATCAGCTATGTGCAAGCTAAGTGGCGGAAAAACATTAAAATGACGCTGAAAAACAAGCTATTGGCATAAGCGCAAGACAGTTTTACCTTAAGGTGGCGTTGAAACGCAAAGGAGGATCCCGGAACCGGATATGACGCAAACAACTGTGCTTCCAAACACAAAAAAAAAACATGCGCGCAGCAGGGACAAGCTAATATCAGCTATGTGCAAGCTAAATGGCGGAAAAACATTAAAATGACGCTGAAAAACAAGCTATTGGCATAAGCGCAAGACAGTTTTACCTTAAGGTGGCGTTGAAACGCAAAGGAGGATCCCGGAACCGGATATGACGCAAGCAACTGTGCTTCCAAACTAAAAAAAAAAAAACGCGCGCAGCAGGGACAAGCTAATATCAGCTATGTGCAAGCTAAATGGCGGAAAAACAATAAAATGACGCTGAAAAACAAGCTAGGGCCCACGGCGCCACAAATTATTAGCTTGATTTAGCAGGGGGTTCTACATACTGGAATGCATAGGTCCTTCTAAAGCATACACCGTTGTGCTTACATATACAAATCTTATTCCTTCACAAAGTCATCACACAATCAAACTAGACAACTACCTGAAAATGTGGCACACGTGAGAATGCATAACGGGTTGTTATGAGCTGGTACGACTGAATGTTAATCCTGCAATATGTGGCCAGGCACGCTCACAACTACAGTGTATTCATTAACAACGACTGGGGTCGCGGGAAGTGAATTCCTTGCAAATGGCAGAAGGGCACATGTATGAACAGCACAGCGCCGCACAACGCCGCGCAGCGAGGCACAGCGACGCTCGCGCCGCCACATAGCGAATTAAAACAGCGACTGCACAAACACTGACCAACACAGATTCATCAAGGACAGGGCTGCCGAATAGCTTGGGCGCTGACAATTTCGAAGAGCGAACGTGACCGCCCAACCTGACAGGCTACAAAATAGCTTTACAAGCCCCGTTTGTGTGGAAAACCAGCGCTTTTGAGGCCAATGAGTTTGGGTGGAGGAGATGCAATTCCCATGTCACTCACAACATTACATTGTGAAAAATAAAAAAAAAAAAAAAAAACAGAAATAACCAGCTAGATTCATAAAACATATCAATATAAACATGTGTTGAATTTTGGCCAAAAGCAAAAAACCCCCTAACCACTAAGAACAATCATTGCAGCGTCTGCCATTGAAATGTATGGGAGAGCGGCAGGTAGCGCCAGGTAATACGTGTCGCTGTGAAGGAATTTGCAGCGGCGCTGTTCGGTCCAGCCGGCTTCATGATGAATGCCGCGCTAGCCGTCGCTCTCGCCGGCGCTAGCCTCATTTAGCTTGATAAATGCGTCATTGTGACCGCCGCCGGGCGTACTTGAGTCGGTAGGCGCCGTTAGCTGCCGCTACCTGGCGCTCGTCAGACACTACCTGGCGCTATCGCTTGATGAATAAGGGCCGGGGAGGCCGATTCATCAATAGCGCCAGGTAGCGACAGATGAGCGACTGTAGCGTGATTTTTTCAGCGCCAGCCAGTATTCGCTGTGCTTGGCCGGCATTAGCTTGATGACAGCGACTCAGTCGGTGTGCGGTAATGTTGAATACTGGCTGGGGGGTCGCTGTTTCACAGGTCCAGCGTTGTATGTGAGCGACTGACAACGAATGGCCAGAGCGAACGGCTAGCTTCATATTCATCAAAAACTCACGCTCCGAATGTGCTGTCGCTGTCCATTCCTTGTTTAAACCCCAGAGCGCTGGCGGCGATCTGTATTAAATAGTTTTTAACCCCTAAACAACCATATTTTTTGAATGTAACATTATACATGTTTTAAGAATCATTTTGTTATATGAATACATTAATCTCAGACCTGTTAGATCAATTCTGCACTTTTTTTTTTTTTTATTTTTTTGACTTAAAAATAATTCCTAACATTGCAGAGGTGTTCTCCGATTTTTTGACAGTAAAAAAAAAATTTAAAAAATTAATACCAATTAATTATGATTAATTATAGCTTGCTCCATTGAAATGCATTGGACATCGCCAGGGAGCGACAGCTCATACCTGGCGCTGTGAGGGAATTTGCAGCGGCGCTGTTCAGTCCAGGCGGCTTCATGATGAATGCCGCGCTAGCCGTCGCTCTCGCCGGCGCTAGCCTCATTTAGCTTGATAAATGCGTCATTGTGACCGCCGCGGGCGTACTTGAGTCGGTAGTCGCCGTTAGCTGCCGCTACCTGGCGCTCGTCAGACACTACCTGGCGCTATCGCTTGATGAATAAGGGCATTAGTCTAAAGGGCAGACTGACACCAATGTTTTTGATCATGCTTCTGAAAGTGGTCAGCTAAAGGATTACAAGCATAGATTCTCATTACCATGACCTTCTAACACATTAGGTTTAACAGAATTACAGGGCTATTTTTTAACACACCTTTCCTGATGTGCTGAGAAAATGGTCAAGAGATAAACTCAACTTTTTTTATATATGTGTTTCTTCATAATTTTCATGTCTTTACTATAATCTACAGTGTGAAAAAAACACAGAATGAAAAGAAAATAATTATACTGTTGTTTTCATAGATCTGGGATTAGTAGCTGATCACTGGTAGTGATGAACCAGAGAGGTGGCTATTCCTATTCAGGAATACAATGATCTCAGCTTCCACAACCCTGTGAACTGGTAGGGGTGTAAGTGGTGCTCTACCCTTACCAATTCACAAACAGAAGAAAAAGAAAAAGTGAATTAAAAAAAATCACTGCCTCCGCTTCTTCCTCCTCCTGTCCCCCCCTTGGAGTTGCCCTCGCTGCTGCAGGTCCACCAGGTTTGGGGCTTCCTTCTTGTCAGACAGACTGTGATCTTCTGATGCTGGGGACCGACTATTGCAGACGCTCAACCAGCGCCCTTCCCTCTACCTTAGTGTCCAACTAAGGGTATGGCAAGCTGCAGGGGAGGTGCCGTTTTATACTACAGAGGTGGAGCCTCTAAGGAATACCCCTATGTGATGATCTACATCAGTGGTCCTCAACCCTGTCCTCAAGGCTCACCAACATGTCATGTTTTTTGGATCTCCAAATAGCCAGCTCTATTGCTCTGCCGCTGCACTAATTAATCCACCTGTGCATCTTTGTGGAGATCTGCAAAACCTGGCCTGTTGGTGGGCCTTGAGGACAGGGTTGGGGACCAATGATTTACATCATTGGAGGGGAGGGGCGAATAGAGGATTTCCTGGGGTTATCCCCTTCCATGCTGCTCCCCTCCAGTCACATATATAGTGATATAAAATGTTCCCTCCCAAGGGGCAGGTTATTAATCTTGGCGGAATTCTAACATGTAAAGAAAGGAGAAAAACATGCAACTCAGACCAGGTATGAAGCTTTTTTTATACAAACTACTCCAGTGGTCAAGTGAGCATAAATCCGAAGGGTATTAGAAGCATAGAGTAAAGAGTATAGGGATGCAAATATAGAGGAAGGGGAACCCCTAAACAAGAGATGTCGACGGAACGTCTATAGACAATGCCACTGGCATCACAAAAGATTCCTGGTGGGGTACATAAGGAGCAGGTAAATATAGTCAAATTTATTTGAATAAAAATAATTTGTTTATATATATTTTCAATACACTTCTTGTGAACTGGTAAGGTGTACAAGGGGCGCCAGCAGGTGGCTTGCCTGTACCCCCTGCCCCTTTACCTACAACCCCACTGGCCAAGGGGTTGCAAAAGAGCCTGACATGGGCCTGGTATTCTTACAGAAGTGGCTGGGGAGCACTGAAGGAGCACTAGACCTGTACCAAAGGGCATAGGAGCTGATACACACTAGGGCCAGGGTCGGCAATTCAGCTCAATAGACAATCTCTGCTAGAGATGCTGTGTGACTGCTTACAGCTTGTCTCTGTATGTGATTTGCATCTATATCGCTAAGTAATGCAGTTTACATTTATGACAGTAGATGGCGCCGTTACATATATCTATGTGTAGTCTGTTGTACATTCTCTGATGCATGTTGTGTTTCCTATACATAGAGGTGATCTATCCGTGATCACACGGAAGTTGTTTTTTTCTGTGGGCAAAAATGCAAATTCTTACCTTACCACCACCTAGATGCCATGCAGCCCCATCTGCTGACAACTAGGGGTGCACCGGGAACCCGAATGGCCCAGAATTTTACTCCCCCACCAGTACCTGGCACAGTATTGTTTTCGCCCCCCCAGCTATGTGCAGTGTCGGTCTCTTTGTCCCATCCACACTTTCCCCCCTGCCCCAGCTCAGCCCATCTATCCATGTCCCACCATCTCAGCCCCATCCATTCTTGTTCCCCCAGATTTTCCCCATCCATCACATCCCCATCCATTCGTATCCCCTCAGCTCTGCCCCATCCAACTCACTCTCTCTGTCCCATCCATTCCTGTCCTCCCAACTTTGTCCATAAAATCACTGAGAATGGGCTCTGCCCCATCCAGCCCAGTCTCTCTGCCCTATCCATTGCTGTCCTCCCAGTTTTGCCCATCTATTATTATTTCTTCCAACTCTAGCCATCTACCCTCCCCCAACTCTTCCCATACATTCCTGTCCTTATAGTTCGGCCCATCCATCCCTTCTCCAAGCTCTCTCTCCAACCCTCCTTGCCCTTCCTGTTCTGTCTATCCATCCCTCTTCCTTACAGCTTCTCTCCCATTCATCCCTTTTCCCCAAGCCCTATCTATCCATCCTTGTTACCAGACCTCATTGACAGTAACATTTTGGGCCCTAGTCCACCCCTGTACATGGCCTGCTCAGAATGCAAGGGGGGGTTAATGTAGCGTGCTGAGGGCCACAGCTGCGGGTTCTGTGGGGCCAAAAAAAAAGCTCCTGTTTTTTCCCAGCGCCAAATAGGGTGGGGGCAGCCAACCTTTTTTAGCTTTGCCTGGGTAATCTATACCCCCCTGTGCACTTATTTGTAACTATCCACCCCCCGCAACAGCCCCCCCCCCGGACCTTCACCTCTCACCTGATGCCTTTAAATGGACAGAAAGTGGTTGAGTATCCCTGTGCTAGGTTGTGGCAGCCATGACAGTGGGCATTTCTCATTGACACATGGGCTGCAACATTACAATTGTCAGTTCTTCTTTTTGAGGAGCTATTGGGAGCTTTTACACAGAGAAGTGGAGCCTCTCTGGAATATCCCCCATGCAAATTACACATTTGTTTATTTAAGTCGGCCGTGGGTGTCAAAATCTGATGCCCCCACTGCGATCTGTTTAACAGGCCCCCCTCCTTCCATCCTGGCTGCCAGCTGGGAACTGATGGAAAGGCTGGGGGGAATTAAGCTTGTATAGCTCAGAGCAGGAGTCTCTGATGATTCACCCCCATGTGACTTCCTGTCACAGTAGAAGAGAAGGATATAGGGGGTTTACTTCAGATTCCTGATCTGAGGTATAAAAACTTAATTCTCCTCTGCCTGTCATTCAGTTCCCAGGTGGAAGCCAGTGTATCAGGCCAAAGCACCCCTGTCCAAGATTAAACCGAGGTATAGTTTGGCCCAGGGTGTAAATTGTTCTAGGCCAAACTATACTCCAGGGTAAAAATTGGCCTAGGCCAAACTGTACCCCGGGGTATAAATTGGCCTAGGCCAAACTATAAGTCTGTTTATAAGTTGGCCTAGGTCACCTGGACCTGGTCAGCACTCCTAGCTCCTAGTATAAAATGGAGGCCTGGCGGAATGGTGGGAACTTGTGGCGAGGCTAAGGATGAAGGCAGTGAAACCTGCGCAACTCTGAAAGAAGCCGACCTGGGATCAAGTGTGAACCGAGACCAGAACCCTGTCTGAGGATGAGCGCTGGTGGGAAGGACAAGTGTATGATGGTAGGCAGCCAGTAGGTCTCTAGCCCCTGTACCGCCGCCCCTGTTATACTGGGGTCATTGTTCACAGGACAAGAAGTGTTAAATAATTGTATTCCTGGAAGAGTCTCAAGGGAAAAGCTAAGTCTTCACGCTTGGTGGAAACATTTATTAGAACACCCTGAACCTCCCAAGGGGCTAGGTCCCCCAAGGCTGCTGGGCCCCATGTGTGTTTTGGAAATTTCTACATAGTAGTATGCCTCCACTGATTTTCAAGCCCCACTGCTTGACTGTCTTGTCCAGACCTATCTCCTTGGAGGAAGAGATGTGTAAAGCCTTAGGGAGACATCTTCTCGAAGTGGGGTGGTCCCCATCTTCCCCACCCTACTTCACTCTCTGCTTTGATTTAAGAAAGTGAACTTGGAAGTTACTGGAAGTTACTGAAGCTACTAGGAGGAGTGCAAGAGAATCTAGCCCTTATGTTGAAAACTGTGTGCCTGTAACTGTGATTTTGATTAACTTGTTCTATGCCATGAATTAGAAGCTACCATCCCCCAGGGACATTGGAACAATAAAGTAAGCCATACCTTCGAACCGCCTCGATTCCTCCATGGCCGTCATGGGTTGAGCAGCTGTTGTAGTAGTAGGGCTGCCATGAGCCATTGGGATGGTAGACTGGCACCTTGGACAGTCATGGAGGATGCAGGAGGGCGGGCAGTGGCGCATGTTGGAGGCCAGATGGTGGCTGGTGAGCGGACGTTGGACAAGAATAAGGCAGCGGACGGGCAGGCAGAGTAACCAATATATGCCTGCTCGTCGCCACCACTGCTGCTGGCCCCGCTGCCTGCCACCACTCCCAGGTGCTAAGATGGTTTGGCAGCCAGTGGTTGTGGTCTGTGTCTATGGAGGGCATCCATTGTTTTTATTGGACACATTTATTGGTCATATGATCCACGCCCACCGGCAGCCGGGAACTACCACTCAGCAACCAGGGAGTGAAATAAGCTTGTGTGTTTGTGTGTGAATTAGGGTGTCGAGAACAGAAGCGGCAGCGGTGGTGGGCAGCCATGAATCGATTATCCTGCCCATAGAAGGTGATCACACCATCCCCACCCCAGTGCCCCAAAACTGTGTTCCTTTTTTACCTCAGCCTTTGCCCAATATCCAAAAAACACCAGAAAAAAACAACAGCATGTAGTATTATGGTGAATGGCCTGATATATGCTAATTCATTCAGGTACAACCAAACTGTCACATAATGGCAGTTAGGTTGAAGTGATCCCCATTGCTGAGCTGCGTGTGCTCTAACCGATTGCATCATCACTGGGGGTAGGGCTGCTCAGCCAGGGAGCAATATGGGCAACTGCATCCAGTTTGTGTTGTTAAGAATAATAGGCTCAATTCAGAGGCACATTCGTCTGCACTTCTGTAGCTGTCTGTGAAAGTTTTAGTGGGTGTTTGTAATTTTTTTGCTTTTTTTCGTTCATTTTTCATTCGTATGAACGTTCGGGAAAATGCGTATATGCGCTTTCGATGAACGAAAGCAAATTGGATCATTTGCGTTAGTTCGGATAATTTTCCAAACAAAATCTGATATTTTTCGTTCGTTCAGATAAATTACGTTGTTGGGATGGGCTTGCGTCTGATTCAGAGAGCTGATTTCTGACGGACCACCACCCTATAAATCCGTTTCATTTCCGATCCACTTACGGGACCTTTGAGGGCTCGGATTGCTATTGTTGAACATGTTTTGCGGCTATGTGGAGGAGTCTGCGCGCCTTTAGCATCAAGGTATTGCATGTATCAGCATGGCCAAGGCCATAAATTGTATAGCAATGCATACCTGAATCAATACATTTCATGTATGCCTTATAGAAGCATTTTAATGCTGACCTTAATTAGTCTTAAGCATGTAAACATTTATTTCCCCACACATCCATATAATTGCTATATTATTTTAGACTTATGTCCTTTGTGAATTATATTTGGATTGTTGAACTTGAATCTTAATTTGTTGTAGGAGTTATTGTTTTAGTTGGTTACCTTTGCTCTGTGTAATTATTTTATATTTGGTTGCAGGAACTGCAAAATGTGCCACTCGCACAACATACAAGCAGTGTTTGGTCCAGCTATGCGATTCCTCAGTGTTCTTGCAGGGCATCCAGGGTCGTCCCATGATGCTTATATATTGCAGAGCTCCGGCTTATTTCGTCAGTTTGAGTCAGGAGAATTATCTGGTGGATGGCTCCTGGGTAAGTTTGCTCACATTCCATCAATCCATTTCACTGTATGAATATAGTTGATGACTTATGTCTTAACCTATGGCTGTTTTTAGCCCTTTATGACATGTTAAACAATATTGTAGCTTAGAA
The DNA here is from genome assembly GCA_027917425.1 of Gastrophryne carolinensis. Lineage (NCBI taxonomy): Eukaryota > Metazoa > Chordata > Amphibia > Anura > Microhylidae > Gastrophryne > Gastrophryne carolinensis. Next base: position 387,454,430 of record CM051237.1, on the reverse strand, counting down.
TGTGTATTTTATGTTAGTATTTTTTAATTCTTTCAGGGGATTTTGGATATCCACTCCTGCCCTTGCTCCTGATGCCCGTTCTTTGCCTGCAGAATGCGGGCCAGGGGTTCTCTAATCGGGCACCATGCAAAATCCGGGCCGTGGTGGCGTGGGCCCTCTGACTTTTGAAGTTCAGATTTAGGTGTTTGGACTATACGGGGGGGGGGGGGGGGCACTGCAGTATGACCTCAACAAGGTTATACCAATATTTTAATTTACGTTTTTTAACAAGGACCACACGTGCCAGAGTGGCACAACTGAGTGTCAGGGTCCTTCAGTTGGTGGGCAAGATGCAGGAGCTGCGCGACTCGTTGGGGACCACAGATGAAGAATAATGTTCTGTGGCCTGCCATTGCTATGTATTTTGTTTTTTATAGTTGTAAAAATTAGACATTTTCAAAATTTTTATAAATGTTATATTTTATGATGAAATCCAAAAAAAAAAAAATGTTACATTGTCATTTCATTTACAAAATACATTAACACAAAACTAATGGGCCCAGAAATATTTAAAGATGAATATTCACATGACCGAGAAGTGGGGCTAAAATGGAAGAAGAACCTAACCGCGAAGTGGTTTGGGTGAGCTTTAAGGGTCCAAAAGGGAAGATGGAGGATAGTGCTAAGTGATTTAGCTAAACATTGTAGTAGAAGTGAGGGTGGCAAATATGTAGGCGAGCACTTTAATGAGTTAAGTTTGTAGTGCGCAAGCGCAAAATCGTAAGGATTTACGTCTGGGCAATTATTTATTGAAAAAGGGAAACAGAAACTAACGGGAAACGTAAAGGATTCGTGGGAGGATACGATGGGAAAAGGGCAAAAACGAAAGCCTACGTTGTAACATGAGAAAATGAAACGGAAAAGTCAAGCTGGAAAATGACATCCTCGTATTCGTACTCTGCCGTACGAACGGACGGAAACTTTACAGAAGGATTGCAATGCATGCATAGAATCGCTCGCACACTCTTATGAGAGCGGAAACATTAAAAAAAAAAAAAACAGATCGGCACTAAAACGAAAGTATTTTTTTGTCTCTCTGAATCTAGCCTATTGGGCAAAAGCTGAGGTAAAAAAAGAAACACAGAACTGGGCTGGGGGTAGAAGATGACTACTAGGGATGAGCGAATCGATCCGGACGAACCCGGATTCGATCCGAATTTCAGGAAAAATTCGATTCGGATCGAATCCGAATTTCCCCGCGATTCGATCACTCGAAGTTTTCCTTTAACATCCATTCATTTACATTTACAGGCATTCTAAGATGGCGGACGGGACATGTCTGGACATGTATCCCGCGCCAGTGCAAGCTGGGGCAGTCACATGCAGCCTATCAGCAGCCAGCAAGCCCGGTGACGTCACAGCGGTATTTAACGGCGGCCATCTTGCTTTTCCTCATTTCTCTATTGCATTCGTGAGAGACAGGACGCTGTGTAGCTGAGGCAGTTAGACAGGCAGGGACAGACAGGGACAGACAGGGACAGGCTGGAGACAGGCAGGAGACAGACAGGAGACAGACAGAAAGCCAGGGAAAGGTAGGAAAAACGGAGGCTGTCACAGGGACATCCAGCCTGAGTGTTACTAGCTGGCTGACAGGCTTTGTTAGCGTTTTCAGGCTGCTTATAGTAACTAACTGTGCATATATACTGAACTGATCTTAAGTCTGCTGTGAGGCATCCCATTCTGTGACTAAAGCAGCCTCTGTTTAAGACCATATAAGCATTTGCTCTTATCATATTTGAAATTAGGCCTGATAAAGACACTTTTGCTGGGCATAGCACTACTGGACCCTGCCAGGTCCACTTCTGTTGGGGCATCCCATTCTGTGACTAAAGCAGCCTCTGTTTAAGACCATATAACCATTTGCTCTTATCATATTTGAAATTAGGCCTGATAAAGACACTTTTGCTGGGCATAGCACTACTGGACCCTGCCAGGTCCACTTCTGTTGGGGCATCCCATTCTGTGACTACAGCAGCCTCTGTTTAAGACCGTATAACCATTTTCACTTATCATATTTGAAATTAGGCCTGATAAAGACACTTTTGCTGGGCAAAGCACTACTGGACCCTGCCAGGTCCATTCCTGTTGGGGCATCCCATTCTGTGACTAAAGCAGCCTCTGTTTAAGACCATATAAGCATTTGCTCTTATCATATTTGAAATTAGGCCTGATAAAGACACTTTTGCTGGGCATAGCACTACTGGACCCTGCCAGGTCCACTTCTGTTGGGGCATCCCATTCTGTGACTACAGCAGCCTCTGTTTAAGACCGTATAACCATTTTCACTTATCATATTTGAAATTAGGCCTGATAAAGACACTTTTGCTGGGCATAGCACTACTGGACCCTGCCAGGTCCACTTCTGTTGGGGCATCCCATTCTGTGACTAAAGCAGCCTCGGTTTAAGACCATATAACCATTTGCTCTTATCATATTTGAAATTAGGCCTGATAAAGACACTTTTGCTGGGCATAGCACTACTGGACCCTGCCAGGTCCACTTCTGTTGGGGCATCCCATTCTGTGACTACAGCAGCCTCTGTTTAAGACCGTATAACCATTTTCACTTATCATATTTGAAATTAGGCCTGATAAAGACACTTTTGCTGGGCAAAGCACTACTGGACCCTGCCAGGTCCATTCCTGTTGGGGCATCCCATTCTGTGACTAAAGCAGCCTCTGTTTAAGACCATATAACCATTTGCTCTTATCATATTTGAAATTAGGCCTGATAAAGACACTTTTGCTGGGCATAGCACTACTGGACCCTGCCAGGTCCACTTCTGTTGGGGCATCCCATTCTGTGACTAAAGCAGCCTCTGTTTAAGACCATATAACCATTTGCTCTTATCATATTTGAAATTAGGCCTGATAAAGACACTTTTGCTGGGCAAAGCACTACTGGACCCTGCCAGGTCCATTCCTGTTGGGGCATCCCATTCTGTGACTAAAGCAGCCTCTGTTTAAGACCATATAAGCATTTGCTCTTATCATATTTGAAATTAGGCCTGATAAAGACACTTTTGCTGGGCATAGCACTACTGGACCCTGCCAGGTCCACTTCTGTTGGGGCATCCCATTCTGTGACTACAGAAGCCTCTGTTTAAGACCGTATAACCATTTTCACTTATCATATTTGAAATTAGGCCTGATAAAGACACTTTTGCTGGGCAAAGCACTACTGGACCCTGCCAGGTCCATTCCTGTTGGGGCATCCCATTCTGTGACTAAAGCAGCCTCTGTTTAAGACCATATAAGCATTTGCTCTTATCATATTTGAAATTAGGCCTGATAAAGACACTTTTGCTGGGCATAGCACTACTGGACCCTGCCAGGTCCACTTCTGTTGGGGCATCCCATTCTGTGACTAAAGCAGCCTCTGTTTAAGACCATATAACCATTTGCTCTTATCATATTTGAAATTAGGCCTGATAAAGACACTTTTGCTGGGCATAGCACTACTGGACCCTGCCAGGTCCACTTCTGTTGGGGCATCCCATTCTGTGACTACAGCAGCCTCTGTTTAAGACCGTATAACCATTTTCACTTATCATATTTGAAATTAGGCCTGATAAAGACACTTTTGCTGGGCAAAGCACTACTGGACCCTGCCAGGTCCATTCCTGTTGGGGCATCCAATTCTGTGACTAAAGCAGCCTCTGTTTAAGACCATATAAGCATTTGCTCTTATCATATTTGAAATTAGGCCTGATAAAGACACTTTTGCTGGGCATAGCACTACTGGACCCTGCCAGGTCCACTTCTGTTGGGGCATCCCATTCTGTGACTACAGCAGCCTCTGTTTAAGACCGTATAACCATTTTCACTTATCATATTTGAAATTAGGCCTGATAAAGACACTTTTGCTGGGCAAAGCACTACTGGACCCTGCCAGGTCCATTCCTGTTGGGGCATCCCATTCTGTGACTAAAGCAGCCTCTGTTTAAGACCATATAAGCATTTGCTCTTATCATATTTGAAATTAGGCCTGATAAAGACACTTTTGCTGGGCATAGCACTACTGGACCCTGCCAGGTCCACTTCTGTTGGGGCATCCCATTCTGTGACTACAGCAGCCTCTGTTTAAGACCATATAACCATTTGCTCTTATCATATTTGAAATTAGGCCTGATAAAGACACTTTTGCTGGGCATAGCACTACTGGACCCGGCCAGGTCCACTTCTGTTGGGGCATCCCATTCTGTGACTAAAGCAGCCTCTGTTTAAGACCATATAAGCATTTGCTCTTATCATATTTGAAATTAGGCCTGATAAAGACACTTTTGCTGGGCAAAGCACTACTGGACCCTGCCAGGTCCATTCCTGTTGGGGCATCCCATTCTGTGACTAAAGCAGCCTCTGTTTAAGACCATATAAGCATTTGCTCTTATCATATTTGAAATTAGGCCTGATAAAGACACTTTTGCTGGGCATAGCACTACTGGACCCTGCCAGGTCCACTTCTGTTGGGGCATCCCATTCTGTGACTACAGCAGCCTCTGTTTAAGACCGTATAACCATTTTCACTTATCATATTTGAAATTAGGCCTGATAAAGACACTTTTGCTGGGCAAAGCACTACTGGACCCTGCCAGGTCCATTCCTGTTGGGGCATCCCATTCTGTGACTAAAGCAGCCTCTGTTTAAGACCATATAAGCATTTGCTCTTATCATATTTGAAATTAGGCCTGATAAAGACACTTTTGCTGGGCATAGCACTACTGGACCCTGCCAGGTCCACTTCTGTTGGGGCATCCCATTCTGTGACTACAGCAGCCTCTGTTTAAGACCGTATAACCATTTTCACTTATCATATTTGAAATTAGGCCTGATAAAGACACTTTTGCTGGGCAAAACACTACTGGACCCTGCCAGGTCCATTCCTGTTGGGGCATCCCATTCTGTGACTAAAGCAGCCTCTGTTTAAGACCATATAAGCATTTGCTCTTATCATATTTGAAATTAGGCCTGATAAAGACACTTTTGCTGGGCATAGCACTACTGGACCCTGCCAGGTCCACTTCTGTTGGGGCATCCCATTCTGTGACTAAAGCAGCCTCTGTTTAAGACCATATAAGCATTTGCTCTTATCATATTTGAAATTAGGCCTGATAAAGACACTTTTGCTGGGCAAAGCACTACTGGACCCTGCCAGGTCCATTCCTGTTGGGGCATCCCATTCTGTGACTAAAGCAGCCTCTGTTTAAGACCATATAAGCATTTGCTCTTATCATATTTGAAATTAGGCCTGATAAAGACACTTTTGCTGGGCATAGCACTACTGGACCCTGCCAGGTCCACTTCTGTTGGGGCATCCCATTCTGTGACTAAAGCAGCCTCTGTTTAAGACCATATAAGCATTTGCTCTTATCATATTTGAAATTAGGCCTGATAAAGACACTTTTGCTGGGCATAGCACTACTGGACCCTGCCAGGTCCACTTCTGTTGGGGCATCCCATTCTGTGACTACAGAAGCCTCTGTTTAAGACCGTATAACCATTTTCACTTATCATATTTGAAATTAGGCCTGATAAAGACACTTTTGCTGGGCAAAGCACTACTGGACCCTGCCAGGTCCATTCCTGTTGGGGCATCCCATTCTGTGACTAAAGCAGCCTCTGTTTAAGACCATATAAGCATTTGCTCTTATCATATTTGAAATTAGGCCTGATAAAGACACTTTTGCTGGGCATAGCACTACTGGACCCTGCCAGGTCCACTTCTGTTGGGGCATCCCATTCTGTGACTAAAGCAGCCTCTGTTTAAGACCATATAACCATTTGCTCTTATCATATTTGAAATTAGGCCTGATAAAGACACTTTTGCTGGGCATAGCACTACTGGACCCTGCCAGGTCCACTTCTGTTGGGGCATCCCATTCTGTGACTACAGCAGCCTCTGTTTAAGACCGTATAACCATTTTCACTTATCATATTTGAAATTAGGCCTGATAAAGACACTTTTGCTGGGCAAAGCACTACTGGACCCTGCCAGGTCCATTCCTGTTGGGGCATCCAATTCTGTGACTAAAGCAGCCTCTGTTTAAGACCATATAAGCATTTGCTCTTATCATATTTGAAATTAGGCCTGATAAAGACACTTTTGCTGGGCATAGCACTACTGGACCCTGCCAGGTCCACTTCTGTTGGGGCATCCCATTCTGTGACTACAGCAGCCTCTGTTTAAGACCGTATAACCATTTTCACTTATCATATTTGAAATTAGGCCTGATAAAGACACTTTTGCTGGGCAAAGCACTACTGGACCCTGCCAGGTCCATTCCTGTTGGGGCATCCCATTCTGTGACTAAAGCAGCCTCTGTTTAAGACCATATAAGCATTTGCTCTTATCATATTTGAAATTAGGCCTGATAAAGACACTTTTGCTGGGCATAGCACTACTGGACCCTGCCAGGTCCACTTCTGTTGGGGCATCCCATTCTGTGACTACAGCAGCCTCTGTTTAAGACCATATAACCATTTGCTCTTATCATATTTGAAATTAGGCCTGATAAAGACACTTTTGCTGGGCATAGCACTACTGGACCCTGCCAGGTCCACTTCTGTTGGGGCATCCCATTCTGTGACTAAAGCAGCCTCTGTTTAAGACCATATAAGCATTTGCTCTTATCATATTTGAAATTAGGCCTGATAAAGACACTTTTGCTGGGCAAAGCACTACTGGACCCTGCCAGGTCCATTCCTGTTGGGGCATCCCATTCTGTGACTAAAGCAGCCTCTGTTTAAGACCATATAAGCATTTGCTCTTATCATATTTGAAATTAGGCCTGATAAAGACACTTTTGCTGGGCATAGCACTACTGGACCCTGCCAGGTCCACTTCTGTTGGGGCATCCCATTCTGTGACTACAGCAGCCTCTGTTTAAGACCGTATAACCATTTTCACTTATCATATTTGAAATTAGGCCTGATAAAGACACTTTTGCTGGGCAAAGCACTACTGGACCCTGCCAGGTCCATTCCTGTTGGGGCATCCCATTCTGTGACTAAAGCAGCCTCTGTTTAAGACCATATAAGCATTTGCTCTTATCATATTTGAAATTAGGCCTGATAAAGACACTTTTGCTGGGCATAGCACTACTGGACCCTGCCAGGTCCACTTCTGTTGGGGCATCCCATTCTGTGACTACAGCAGCCTCTGTTTAAGACCGTATAACCATTTTCACTTATCATATTTGAAATTAGGCCTGATAAAGACACTTTTGCTGGGCAAAACACTACTGGACCCTGCCAGGTCCATTCCTGTTGGGGCATCCCATTCTGTGACTAAAGCAGCCTCTGTTTAAGACCATATAACCATTTGCTCTTATCATATTTGAAATTAGGCCTGATAAAGACACTTTTGCTGGGCATAGCACTACTGGACCCTGCCAGGTCCACTTCTGTTGGGGCATCCCATTCTGTGACTAAAGCAGCCTCTGTTTAAGACCATATAAGCATTTGCTCTTATCATATTTGAAATTAGGCCTGATAAAGACACTTTTGCTGGGCAAAGCACTACTGGACCCTGCCAGGTCCATTCCTGTTGGGGCATCCCATTCTGTGACTAAAGCAGCCTCTGTTTAAGACCATATAAGCATTTGCTCTTATCATATTTGAAATTAGGCCTGATAAAGACACTTTTGCTGGGCATAGCACTACTGGACCCTGCCAGGTCCACTTCTGTTGGGGCATCCCATTCTGTGACTAAAGCAGCCTCTGTTTAAGACCATATAACCATTTGCTCTTATCATATTTGAAATTAGGCCTGATAAAGACACTTTTGCTGGGCATAGCACTACTGGACCCTGCCAGGTCCACTTCTGTTGGGGCATCCCATTCTGTGACTAAAGCAGCCTCTGTTTAAGACCATATAACCATTTGCTCTTATCATATTTGAAATTAGGCCTGATAAAGACACTTTTGCTGGGCAAAGCACTACTGGACCCTGCCAGGTCCATTCCTGTTGGGGCATCCCATTCTGTGACTAAAGCAGCCTCTGTTTAAGACCATATAAGCATTTGCTCTTATCATATTTGAAATTAGGCCTGATAAAGACACTTTTGCTGGGCATAGCACTACTGGACCCTGCCAGGTCCACTTCTGTTGGGGCATCCCATTCTGTGACTAAAGCAGCCTCTGTTTAAGACCATATAACCATTTGCTCTTATCATATTTGAAATTAGGCCTGATAAAGACACTTTTGCTGGGCATAGCACTACTGGACCCTGCCAGGTCCACTTCTGTTGGGGCATCCCATTCTGTGACTAAAGCAGCCTCTGTTTAAGACCATATAACCATTTGCTCTTATCATATTTGAAATTAGGCCTGATAAAGACACTTTTGCTGGGCATAGCACTACTGGACCCTGCCAGGTCCACTTCTGTTGGGGCATCCCATTCTGTGACTAAAGCAGCCTCTGTTTAAGACCATATAACCATTTTCTCTTATCATATTTGAAATTAGGCCTGATAAAGACACTTTTGCTGGGCATAGCACTACTGGACCCTGCCAGGTCCACTTCTGTTGGGGTATCCCATTCTGTGACTACAGCAGCCTCTGTTTAAGACCGTATAACCATTTTCACTTATCATATTTGAAATTAGGCCTGATAAAGACACTTTTGCTGGGCAAAGCACTACTGGACCCTGCCAGGTCTATTCCTGTTGGGGCATCCCATTCTGTGACTAAAGCAGCCTCTGTTTAAGACCATATAAGCATTTGCTCTTATCATATTTGAAATTAGGCCTGATAAAGACACTTTTGCTGGGCAAAGCACTACTGGACCCTGCCAGGTCCATTCCTGTTGGGGCATCCCATTCTGTGACTAAAGCAGCCTCTGTTTAAGACCATATAAGCATTTGCTCTTATCATATTTGAAATTAGGCCTGATAAAGACACTTTTGCTGGGCAAAGCACTACTGGACCCTGCCAGGTCCACTTCTGTTGGGGCATCCTATTCTGTGACTACAGCAGCCTCTGTTTAAGACCGTATAACCATTTTCACTTATCATATTTGAAATTAGGCCTGATAAAGACACTTTTGCTGGGCAAAGCACTACTGGACCCTGCCAGGTCCACTTCTGTTGGAGCATCCCATTCTGTGACTAAAGCAGCCTCTGTTTAAGACCATATAACCATTTGCTCTTATCATATTTGAAATTAGGCCTGATAAAGACACTTTTGCTGGGCATAGCACTACTGGACCCTGCCAGGTCCACTTCTGTTGGGGCATCCCATTCTGTGACTAAAGCAGCCTCTGTTTAAGACCATATAACCATTTGCTCTTATCATATTTGAAATTAGGCCTGATAAAGACACTTTTGCTGGGCAAAGCACTACTGGACCCTGCCAGGTCCATTCCTGTTGGGGCATCCCATTCTGTGACTAAAGCAGCCTCTGTTTAAGACCATATAAGCATTTGCTCTTATCATATTTGAAATTAGGCCTGATAAAGACACTTTTGCTGGGCACAGCACTACTGGACCCTGCCAGGTCCACTTCTGTTGGGGCATCCCATTCTGTGACTAAAGAAGCCTCTGTTTAAGACCATATAACCATTTGCTCTTATCATATTTGAAATTAGGCCTGATAAAGACACTTTTGCTGGGCATAGCACTACTGGACCCTGCCAGGTCCACTTCTGTTGGGGCATCCCATTCTGTGACTAAAGCAGCCTCTGTTTAAGACCATATAACCATTTGCTCTTATCATATTTGAAATTAGGCCTGATAAAGACACTTTTGCGGGGCATAGCGCTACTGGACCCTGCCAGGTCCACTTCTGTTGGGGCATCCCATTCTGTGACTACAGCAGCCTCTGTTTAAGACCGTATAACCATTTTCACTTATCATATTTGAAATTAGGCCTGATAAAGACACTTTTGCTGGGCAAAGCACTACTGGACCCTGCCAGGTCCATTCCTGTTGGGGCATCCCATTCTGTGACTAAAGCAGCCTCTGTTTAAGACCATATAAGCATTTGCTCTTATCATATTTGAAATTAGGCCTGATAAAGACACTTTTGCTGGGCAAAGCACTACTGGACCCTGCCAGGTCCATTCCTGTTGGGGCATCCCATTCTGTGACTAAAGCAGCCTCTGTTTAAGACCATATAAGCATTTGCTCTTATCATATTTGAAATTAGGCCTGATAAAGACACTTTTGCTGGGCATAGCACTACTGGACCCTGCCAGGTCCACTTCTGTTGGGGCATCCCATTCTGTGACTACAGCAGCCTCTGTTTAAGACCGTATAACCATTTTCACTTATCATATTTGAAATTAGGCCTGATAAAGACACTTTTGCTGGGCAAAGCACTACTGGACCCTGCCAGGTCCATTCCTGTTGGGGCATCCCATTCTGTGACTAAAGCAGCCTCTGTTTAAGACCATATAAGCATTTGCTCTTATCATATTTGAAATTAGGCCTGATAAAGACACTTTTGCTGGGCATAGCACTACTGGACCCTGCCAGGTCCACTTCTGTTGGGGCATCCCATTCTGTGACTACAGCAGCCTCTGTTTAAGACCGTATAACCATTTTCACTTATCATATTTGAAATTAGGCCTGATAAAGACACTTTTGCTGGGCATAGCACTACTGGACCCTGCCAGGTCCACTTCTGTTGGGGCATCCCATTCTGTGACTACAGCAGCCTCTGTTTAAGACCGTATAACCATTTTCACTTATCATATTTGAAATTAGGCCTGATAAAGACACTTTTGCTGGGCATAGCACTACTGGACCCTGCCAGGTCCACTTCTGTTGGGGCATCCCATTCTGTGACTACAGCAGCCTCTGTTTAAGACCGTATAACCATTTTCACTTATCATATTTGAAATTAGGCCTGATAAAGACACTTTTGCTGGGCATAGCACTACTGGACCCTGCCAGGTCCACTTCTGTTGGGGCATCCCATTCTGTGACTAAAGCAGCCTCTGTTTAAGACCATATAACCATTTGCTCTTATCATATTTGAAATTAGGCCTGATAAAGACACTTTTGCTGGGCAAAGCACTACTGGACCCTGCCAGGTCCATTCCTGTTGGGGCATCCCATTCTGTGACTAAAGCAGCCTCTGTTTAAGACCGTATAAGCATTTGCTCTTATCATATTTGAAATTAGCCTGATAAAGACACTTTTGCTGGGCATAGTACTACTGGATCTTTTTTGGGGGGCATCCCATTCTGTGACTAAAGCAGCCTCTGTTTAAGACCGTATAAGCATTTGCTCTTATCATATTTGAAATTAGCCTGATAAAGACACTTTTGCTGGGCATAGCACTACTTGTCCCTGCCAGGGCATCCCATTCTGTGACTAAAGCAGCCTCTGTTTAAGACCATATAAGCATTTGCTCTTATCATATTTGAAATTAGCCTGATAAAGACACTTTTGCTGGGCATAGTACTACTGGATCTTTTTTGGGGGCATCCCATTCTGTGACTAAAGCAGCCTCTGTTTAAGACCATATAAGCATTTGCTCTTATTATATTTATATTATAAGACACTTTTGCTGGGCATAGGCTTACTGCTGCCTGCCAGGTGCACTTCTGTTGAGGCATCCCATTCTGTAACATAGCATACCCCTCTTTATTTACACTAAGCAGCTCTCTTATTTACACTAAGCAGGCCTGTTGGAGGCTGAGTGTTACTGCTCACTTTTGGTGTGCATTATATTCTGTTTCATATAGACCCATCGCTGCCCGGGGGATCTTAAAATATCACCTACTCCCACGCCAGTTAGACTATGTCGGGCAGACAAGTGCCTGGAAGTGAAAAGAGGAGTGGCAGAGGCCAAGATTCCGCAGGCAGAGCTCGCATCAGACTGGGGGCCAGTAGCAGCAGGAGTCACGCTGAGAGACCTAATCTGCCAGTATCTGCTAGCGGTCGGGTCTCCACCAGTAACGCATCTGCCGTGGTAGATTGGTTGACGCGCTCATCAACAACATCATCACAACTTACGTCTGAGACCCCCAGTCTAGGGTCGGTAGGTTCCTCTGACACAACCCTGAGTTGGCATGCCCCGAGAGCAGTCCCTGTCCTCCCATTGCCTCTGTCCTACGCCGTTCCCTCCCCCAGCGACGTATCCTATGCTTTGGGTTCAGCTCCACTCTTTAGTGAGGAGGACCATCAGATAGAGGACAGTCAGCAGCTACTGCCCAGCCAAGAAATGGAGGTGGCTTCTCTAGCTAGGCAGACAGATAGTGATGTGGACAGTGTCGTGGGTGCTGCGAGCGTTCCAGCTCCTGCGCCAGACACTGTTGACGAATCCACGAACATCAGTGACGTACAGCCACAACTCGGTGATGATGATGATGACGATGAAGCCGATCGCACTTGGGAGCCGGGTGATGAAGGGGCTTCATCGTCATCATCAGGAGAAGAGGGGCGCAGGTTGCCCCGGAGTCAGCAGCTGAGGCAGCAAGGTGGTAGCAGTCAGCATGGGGGCACAATTCCAAAGGCTGGAGCCGGCCGGGGCCGGGGCCGGGGTAGAGCACCTGCTGTGCGGCAGTCTACCTTATCGGGAGGTAGTGGAGCAGGGGTTCCTGGAGTTGGCAACAGCAGCAGTGAATCAGTGAGGCCAGGGGGTGGGAAAAGTAGCTACTCGGCAGTGTGGCAGTTTTTCCTGAGGCATCCGCAGGAGGGTAACATGGCCACATGCAAGATATGTAGGCAAAAGGTGAAGCGTGGCCAGGGTCCAAATGTTGGCACCACGGCCCTGCGTCAACATATGATGCGTCACCATAAAACGACCTGGGAGAACCGAGGCTCCCAAGGGGTGGTCCAGTCTGCTTCCTCACCAAGTGAGCTCCCAATTTCTGCCAGCCAAGGCTCCAGCACCTCAGCCGAAGGCAGCTGTGCGTCATACCCATCCTCTGTCGCTCCTGCTCCTCCTCCTCCTCCTCCTCCAAGTCATGCATCCCGCCAGCAATCCATCAGCGAAGCCATGTCCAAGAGACAGCAGTATGCGCCCACTCATCCTACGGCGCAGAAGCTGAATGTGCTCCTGTCCAAGTTGCTGGTGCTGCAGTCGCTCCCTTTTCAGGTGGTGGAATCTGCACCTTTCAGAGAACTGATGGCTTGTGCCGAGCCGAGGTGGAGAGTCCCAAGCCGTCATTTCTTTGCCAAAAAGGCAGTACCAGCGCTGCACACTTTTGTTGAACAGAAGGTGGGCCAGTCCTTGAGCCTGTCGGTGTGTAGCAAAATACATGGCAGCGCCGACATCTGGAGCTGTAACTACGGTCAGGGGCAGTACATGTCGTTTACGGCCCACTGGGTGAATGTGGTCCCTTTGCAGCAGCAACTTGGACAGGTCATGTCGCTTCGGCCTCCGCGCTCTCTGCCCATTGGGCCTGTGACACCGTGCGACTCGGCCTCCTCATCCTCCGCCATCTCCTCACCCTCCACTGTAGGCTCAAGTCTCAGTGCCCCTCCAGTCTACCATGTGTGCAGGGCACGGAGGTGTCACGCAGTGCTTCACATGGTTTGTCTTGGCGAACGGAGTCACACAGGGGAGGAACTGCTTAAATGTATTCATCAGGAAATCCAAACATGGCTTACTCCGAGAAAACTTAAAATGGGAATCATGGTTACCGACAATGGGAAGAACATTTTGTCTGCGCTGCGCCAAGGAAGCCTGACCCATGCCCCCTGCATGGCTCACGTCTTCAATCTGGTTGTCAAGCGGTTTCTGAAGTGTTCCCCCCATCTGCAGGACATCCTAACAACTTCACGGAAACTTTGCATGCACTTCAGCCACTCCTACACCGCCAAACACACCCTTCTTGAGCTACAGCGTCAGAATGGTATCCCCCAACATAGTCTGATTTGCGATGTTTCCACCCGTTGGAATTCCACCCTTCACATGTTGGACCGATTATATGAACAGAGAAAAGCCATCACGGATTTCCTGATGATCCAAGCAGATAGGGGGACTCCCCTGTGTAACTTCAATGTCAACCAGTGGCAGCTCATACGTGACACCTGCCGTTTGCTCAGGCCCTTTGAGGAAGCCACTTTATTTGTCAGTCGGCAGGATTACGGGATGAACGACGTGATTCCACTGCTTCATGTACTACAGCACATGTTGGAAACCATGGCTGGTCAGGGCACTGGAGACATGGCGTTTACATCTTACGGCCACATGAACCCCGTTGGAGCTGAACTGGAGGAGGAGGAGGAGGAAGAGGAGGAGGAGGAGTTGCCCAGCGAAACACAGTTTAGGCTTGGCGAAATGGCTGGTTTATCTATTCAGCGGACAGGAGAGGAGGAGCAGGAGCAGCCAGAGGAGCTAGAGGTTTTTGAGGAAGGAGAGACAGAGGACCCGGGCACACCGTGGCAGTATGCAGTGGAGATGGAGACAGGTAGTCCATCCGAGTCACTTGCGCAAATGGCACGAAGCATGCTCACATGCTTGCGTAGTGACCCCAGAATTGTTTCCATCTGTCGGCGGGATGACTTCTGGCTGTCCACCTTATTGGACCCTCGCTTCCGGCACAAAATGGGGGCATTTTTTAAACCCACCGAGAGGGAGGACAAACTCAACTACTACAAAGACATTCTACGTAGGCAGTTGGCCGATGCCTATCTGCGCCATGGTCCATACTCTCGCAGGTCTGACTCGAGGGGACCTCTGCGCTCACCTTCCACTGCCATGGCCGCTGGGGGGGTTGGCAGCAGCAGCAGCAGAAGCTCCATCAGCAGCAGCAGCCTCAGTCTTCAGTCGCTAATGAGTAGCTTTCTACACCCGCATAGTGAGGCTACTCATGAGCAGCAGGAAGACCTGGAGCAGGACCTGAACCAGCAGGTCATGTCATACTTTGACATGACCATGCCAACACACCTTGAGGATCCGCTGGACTTCTGGGCAGCCAAACTTGATTTGTGGCCGCAACTAGCAGAGTTTGCCCTGGAAAAGCTGTCCTGCCCGGCAAGTAGCGTGCCATCTGAGCGGGTGTTTAGTGCGGCGGGGGCCATAGTTACGGCGAGGAGAACTCGTCTGTCAACTAAAAATGTGGAGAGACTCACCTTTGTCAAAATGAATCAGGGATGGATCAGCCAGGATTTCCACCCACCAATGCCTGATGCATGCGACTAGATTCAGCATGGTGCCACGTTTTACACTTTCCAAATGGTGCAAAACATATTTATGTCTTTAGGCCATTTTTTGGGCTCCTGCTGCTGCTACTGTCAACTCCTGCCAACTCCAGGGTGTGATTCATCCAATTTTTGGGCTCCTGAAGCCAACTCCAGTGTATATTTGGGCTCCTGCTGCTGCTGCTGTCAACTCCTGCCAACTCCAGGGTGTGATTCATCCAATTTTTGGGCTCCTGAAGCCAACTCCAGTGTATATTTGGGCTCCTGCTGCTGCTACTGTCAACTCCTGCCAACTCCAGGGTGTGATTCATCCAATTTTTGGGCTCCTGAAGCCAACTCCAGTGTATATTTGGGCTCCTGCTGCTGCTACTGTCAACTCCTGCCAACTCCAGGGTGTGATTCATCCAATTTTTGGGCTCCTGAAGCCAACTCCAGTGTATATTTGTGCCTGCTGCTGCTGCTGCCAACTTCTGCCAACTCCAGAGTGTGATTCATCCAATTTTTGGGCTCCTCAAGCCAACTCCAGTGTATATTTGGGCTCCTGCTGCTGCTACTGTCAACTCCTGCCAACTCCAGGGTGTGATTCATCCAATTTTTGGGCTCCTGAAGCCAACTCCAGTGTATATTTGGGCTCCTGCTGCTGCTACTGTCAACTCCTGCCAACTACAGGGTGTGATTCATCCAATTTTTGGGCTCCTGAAGCCAACTCCAGTGTATATTTGGGCTCCTGCTGCTGCTGCTGCCAACTTCTGCCAACTCCAGGGTGTGATTCATCCAATTTTTGGGCTCCTGAAGCCAACCCCAGGGTCTCTTTAAAGTAATGTTTGGGCTCCTGCTGCTGCTGCTGTCAACTCCTGCCAACTCCAGGGTGTGATTCATCCAATTTTTGGGCTCCTGAAGCCAACTCCAGTGTATATTTGGGCTCCTGCTGCTGCTACTGTCAACTCCTGCCAACTCCAGGGTGTGATTCATCCAATTTTTGGGCTCCTGAGGCCAACTCCAGTGTATATTTGGGCTCCTGCTGCTGCTGCTGCTGTCAACTCCTGCCAACTCCAGGGTGTGATTCATCCAATTTTTGGGCTCCTGAGGCCAACTCCAGTGTATATTTGGGCTCCTGCTGCTGCTGCTGCTGCCAACTTCTGCCAACTCCAGGGTGTGATTCATCCAATTTTTGGGCTCCTGAAGCCAACCCCAGGGTCTCTTTAAAGTAATGTTTGGGTTCCTGCTGCTGCTGCCAACTCCAGGGTGTGATTCATCCAATTTTTGGGCTCCTGAGGCCAACTCCAGTGTATATTTGGGCTCCTGCTGCTGCTGCTGCCAACTTCTGCCAACTCCAGGGTGTGATTCATCCAATTTTTGGGCTCCTGAAGCCAACTCCAGTGTATATTTGGGCTCCTGCTGCTGCTGCTGCCAACTTCTGCCAACTCCAGGGTGTGATTCATCCAATTTTTGGGCTCCTGAAGCCAACTCCAGTGTATATTTGGGCTCCTGCTGCTGCTACTGTCAACTCCTGCCAACTCCAGGGTGTGATTCATCCAATTTTTGGGCTCCTGAAGCCAACTCCAGTGTATATTTGGGCTCCTGCTGCTGCCAACTTCTGCCAACTCCAGGGTGTGATTCATCCAATTTTTGGGCTCCTGAGGCCAACTCCAGTGTATATTTGGGCTCCTGCTGCTGCTGCTGTCAACTCCTGCCAACTCCAGGGTGTGATTCATCCAATTTTTGGGCTCCTGAAGCCAACTCCAGTGTATATTTGGGCTCCTGCTGCTGCTACTGTCAACTCCTGCCAACTCCAGGGTGTGATTCATCCAATTTTTGGGCTCCTGAAGCCAACTCCAGTGTATATTTGGGCTCCTGCTGCTGCTACTGTCAACTCCTGCCAACTCCAGGGTGTGATTCATCCAATTTTTGGGCTCCTGAAGCCAACTCCAGTGTATATTTGGGCTCCTGCTGCTGCTACTGTCAACTCCTGCCAACTCCAGGGTGTGATTCATCCAATTTTTGGGCTCCTGAAGCCAACTCCAGTGTATATTTGGGCTCCTGCTGCTGCTGCTGCCAACTTCTGCCAACTCCAGGGTGTGATTCATCCAATTTTTGGGCTCCTGAAGCCAACTCCAGTGTATATTTGGGCTCCTGCTGCTGCTGCTCTCAACTCCTGCCAACTCCAGGGTGTGATTCATCCAATTTTTGGGCTCCTGAGGCCAACTCCAGTGTATATTTGGGCTCCTGCTGCTGCTGCTGCCAACTTCTGCCAACTCCAGGGTGTGATTCATCCAATTTTTGGGCTCCTGAGGCCAACTCCAGTGTATATTTGGGCTCCTGCTGCTGCTGCTGCCAACTTCTGCCAACTCCAGGGTGTGATTCATCCAATTTTTGGGCTCCTGAAGCCAACTCCAGTGTATATTTGGGCTCCTGCTGCTGCTACTGTCAACTCCTGCCAACTCCAGGGTGTGATTCATCCAATTTTTGGGCTCCTGAAGCCAACTCCAGTGTATATTTGGGCTCCTGCTGCTGCTGCTGCCAACTTCTGCCAACTCCAGGGTATGATTCATCCAATTTTTGGGCTCCTGAGGCCAACTCCAGTGTATATTTGGGCTCCTGCTGCTGCTGCTGTCAACTCCTGCCAACTCCAGGGTGTGATTCATCCAATTTTTGGGCTCCTGAAGCCAACTCCAGTGTATATTTGGGCTCCTGCTGCTGCTACTGTCAACTCCTGCCAACTCCAGGGTGTGATTCATCCAATTTTTGGGCTCCTGAAGCCAACTCCAGTGTATATTTGGGCTCCTGCTGCTGCTACTGTCAACTCCTGCCAACTCCAGGGTGTGATTCATCCAATTTTTGGGCTCCTGAAGCCAACTCCAGTGTATATTTGGGCTCCTGCTGCTGCTACTGTCAACTCCTGCCAACTCCAGGGTGTGATTCAGCCAATTTTTGGGCTCCTGAAGCCAACTCCAGTGTATATTTGGGCTCCTGCTGCTGCTGCTGCCAACTTCTGCCAACTCCAGGGTGTGATTCATCCAATTTTTGGGCTCCTGAGGCCAACTCCAGTGTATATTTGGGCTCCTGCTGCTGCTGCTGTCAACTCCTGCCAACTCCAGGGTGTGATTCATCCAATTTTTGGGCTCCTGAAGCCAACTCCAGTGTATATTTGGGCTCCTGCTGCTGCTACTGTCAACTCCTGCCAACTCCAGGGTGTGATTCATCCAACTTTTGGGCTCCTGAAGCCAACTCCAGTGTATATTTGGGCTCCTGCTGCTGCTACTGTCAACTCCTGCCAACTCCAGGGTGTGATTCATCCAATTTTTGGGCTCCTGAAGCCAACTCCAGTGTATATTTGGGCTCCTGCTGCTGCTACTCTCAACTCCTGCCAACTCCAGGGTGTGATTCATCCAATTTTTGGGCTCCTGAAGCCAACTCCAGTGTATATTTGGGCTCCTGCTGCTGCTGCTGCCAACTTCTGCCAACTCCAGGGTGTGATTCATCCAATTTTTGGGCTCCTGAGGCCAACTCCAGTGTATATTTGGGCTCCTTCTGCCCCTCATAGTGATGCCACTTCAACTCTCTGCAATTGTGCCGCTCTGCGATTCTATTAGCGATGCCTCTGATCTGCATGTGATATTTCTTCAAAGTATTATTTAACTAACCCAGCACGCATCCTGTGCGTGTTACAGCAAGGCTGAATGGTTTACAACCCTATTGAGGCTCTAGGAGGCTCAGAAATAGCCGTTTTTAATAGCGATTCGTCGCGAATTTATTCGGGTCGAAACGATTTTTGTCGGAAAATTCGGCGAATCAGTCGAATCGAATTTTTCAAAAGTTCGCTCATCTCTAATGACTACATATACTTACCTCTGAGTATTGGTGCACTTTAAATAATTTTTGTGTATCTCACTCAATGCAATTGATATTATGCGGGCCTAATATGGCCTGAGGGATATGACATGGGCTAGGCTAGTTTAAAGTCGAGGCCATAACATTCCCAGGGTATTATCTAGCGTAGGCCCCTTTAACCCGGGTCTGGACTGGAGGTATAATTTGGCCTGTTGGACAAGATGGAAGGGAGGGAGACCTGTTCTACAGATGGGGCATCAGATCTTGACGTCTGCCACCACCTGAAGGAGATGAAGGAGGGGCACCAAAGACCCAGAAGGGGAAAAGAAGACCAGCCCAGGACATCAAACAGCCCACCAGAGGAGGGCATCGTCCGGCGGTGGGAAAGAAGAAAGAAGATGCGGGCCATAGTAAAATTTAAAGTGATAAATGTATTTTGTGTTTTTTTGGGTGATCTGGTAAGGGGTTCAGAGTATGCATGCGCCACTCTCTCCAGTCACTAAGATAAGGTTGGTATTCATGGTTTTTCAATTAATTGTTGTCCCACAGTTTACAGTACACTGAAAATCCACAGCAAAAAAAGCAGTTAGGGTGTATTTGTCATCTGATAATGAATATTATTTGTGAATAAAAGCAAGATATATTTAAGCTATCCTATTATTTTATTCTATTAACATGTTATTTGAAGGGCTTTACAGACTTTCTGACATAAGTAATGCTGTGTCATAAATGATTGCTAACCTGTGTGTGATTATCAGGTAGCTTTCTAGTTTAGACCCAATTTCCCTTCCTATGATTTATCTTCCTTTGAAATAAAAAGCAACTTTTTGGACAAATGTAATCTTTGAAGTAACCTACTACCTTTTGGAGAAATTCATTATTTGACCCAGGCATGAGCTAAAGACGCATCTTCTTTAATTCGCAAAGTACAGGGAAGATATATTATATCTGTTTGATATTAAAATGTAAATCCTTAAGGGCCCGATGAAACAGCCAAAGACAACGCATTTAACTGAAGTGTGGATATTTTAAATCATGTACAGTACATTGCATTTCTTTTTTGTCTTTGAGTATAATACCATAAGACATCTTCACATTCATACTGCTGTGTGGCAAAGCCAAACTATTTAACTATGGAAGTCGTTCTCACTCTTTGACCTTGAGTGTGTATCGGATTACAGTTACTCATCAAACTGTAGCTTTTCTATGTCTTTTTCTAGGTTTATTCATGAAGACTGACGAAAGATGAAAAAGCATTCTCATATGCTTATTATAAATATCCCACCTAGAATGTTGAATGTTCTCTTGAAATATATTGGATTGCACTATCCAAAGGGTTCATGCTTTATATATGGTTCTTGACTTTCTTGATTTTTGATTACTTCACCCCCCCCCCTCCAGTGGAAATAAAACATTTATGTAAAGTTGAAAGATGTCACATGCAAACAAAAGTAGTCTCCAATGACTGATGAAATTGAATAAAATGGAAACAACACTTGCTTTCTATTTCTGCAATACATGTTTAAATTCTGATTTTATTTGAATGCCTAGTTACCCATATATGTATCCCTTTGTGTAAATCTCTTGTATGCTTTGGGTTTTGTTTTTTTATGATATGGTATGGCTGCGGTTTTGGACTTTCATTATTTAGATTTAGTGCCAATCCACTACTGTGTCCTACTGTTCGGATTTATTATCTGTTCAACTCATAATTATTGTGACTATTTTTTTTCTATATTCAATATAGGTCAGATGGCTCCAGGAGAGCCCCTGGAATAGCGCCCCCCACCCCGCTTCGGCAGCAGCATCGGTTTACTGTAAAAAAAAAAATTATAAATGACATTTACTTACCTGCAGTCGCGCTGCCTCCCTCCGGCTCTCCTCTTCACTGGGGGGGCCTCCGATCGCCCCCCCCCCTGGCTCTTCAGGGGAGAGCCTAAAAGGGCTCTCCCCCTCCTCTCCCGACAGCCGCAGCCTAACCCTAACCCTTAAAATAAAAATACAAAAATGGGGACCCTATGTCTTTTTTTTTTAAATTAACCCCTTATGTTTATATTGTGGATAGTATTTGTATTTTTATTTGTAAATGTTATAAAGTGCTCTTTTCAGTTTGGGGGGTCTCCAGGGCAAGAATGCGGGGGCTACCGATACATATGTGGTACCGTTGTAATCGGGAGAATTGGGGCTATCACATGCAATATGGTTTTCATTAGAGATGAGCGAACTTTTGAAAAATTCGATTCGACTGATTCGCCGAATTTTCCGACAAAAATCGCTTCAACCCGAATTTATTCGCAACGAATCGCTATTAAAAATGGCTATTTCTGTGCCTCCTAGAGCCTCAATAGGGTTGTAAACCATTCTGCCTTGCTGTAATACGCATAGGATGCGTGCTGGGTTAGTTAAATAATACTTTAAATAAATATCACATACAGATCAGAGGCATCGCTAATAGAATCGCAGAGCGGCACAATTGCAGAGAGTTGAAGTGGCATCACTATGAGGGGCAGGTGCGCCAAACATTGCTTTAAAGAGACACTGGAGTTGGCAGCAGCAGGAGCCCAAAAATTGGATGAATCACACCCTGAAGTTGCAAGCAGCAGCAGGAGCCCAAACATTGGCTGAAAGAGACACTGGAGTTGGCTGCAGGAGGCCAAAAATTGGATGAATCACACCCTGGAGTATCAAGCAGCAGCAGGAGCCCAAACATTGGCTGAAAGAGACACTGGAGTTGGCTGCAGGAGCCCAAAAATTAAATGAATCACACCCTGGAGTTTCAAGCAGCAGCAGCAGGAGCCCAAACATAGCTTGAAAGAGACACTGGATTTGGCAGCAGGAGCCCAAAATTGGATGAATCACACCCTGGAGTTGGCAGCAGCAGCAGGAGCCCAAACATTACTTTAAAGAGACACTGGAGTTGGCAGCAGGAGCCCAAAAATAGGATGAATCACACCCTGGAGTTGGCAGCAGCAGCAACAGGAGCCCAAACATTACTTTAAAGAGACACTGGGGTTGGCTTCAGGAGCCCAAAAATTGGAGGAATCAAACCCTGGAGTTGGCAGCAGCAGCATCAGGAGCCCAAATATAGCTTTAAGGAGACACTGGAGTTGGCAGCAGGAGCCCAAAAATTGGATGAATCACACCCTGGAGTTGGCAGCAGCAGCAGCAGGAGCCCAAACATTACTTTAAAGAGACACTGGAGTTGGCAGCAGGAGCCCAAAAATTGGATGAATCACACCCTGGAGTTGCAAGCAGCAGCAGGAGCCCAAACATTACTTTAAAGAGACACTGGGGTTGGCAGCAGGAGCCCAAAAATTGGATGAATCACACCCTGGAGTTGGCAGCAGCAGCAGGAGCCCAAACATAACTTTAAAGAGACACTGGAGTTAGCAGCAGGAGCCCATAAATTGGATGAATCACACCCTGGAGTTGGCAGCAGCAGCAGCCCAAACATTACTTTAAAGAGACACTGGGGTTGGCTTCAGGAGCCCAATAATTGGATGAATCACACCCTGGAGTTGGCAGCAGCAGCAGCAGGAGCCCAAACATAACTTTAAAGACACACTGGAGTTGGCAGCAGGAGCCCAAAAATTGGATGAATCACACCCTGGAGTTGGCAGCAGCAGCAGCAGGGGCCCGAGCATTACTTTAAAGTGACACTGGGGTTGGCTTCAGGAGCCCAAAAATTGGATGAATCACACCCTGGAGTTGGCAGCAGCAGGAGCCCAAACATTACTTTAAAGAGACACTGGGGTTGGCTTCAGGAGCCCAAAAATTGGATGAATCACACCCTGGAGTTGGCAGCAGCAGCAGGAGCCCAAACATTACTTTAAAGAGACACTGGGGTTGGCAGCAGGAGCCCAAAAATTGGATGAATCACACCCTGGAGTTGGCAGCAGCAGCAGGAGCAGCAGGAGCCCAAACATTACTTTAAAGAGACACTGGGGTTGGCAGCAGGAGCCCAATAATTGGATGAATCATACCCTGGAGTTGGCAGCAGCAGCAGCAGCAGCAGCAGCCCCAACATTACTTTAAAGAGACACTGGGGTTGGCAGCAGGAGCCCAGACATTGGATGAATCACACCCTGGAGTTGGCAGCAGCAGCAGCAGGAGCCCAAACATAACTTTAAAGAGACACTGGAGTTGGCAGCAGGAGCCCAAAAATTGGATGAATCACACCCTGGAGTTGGCAGCAGCAGGAGCCCAAACATTACTTTAAAGAGACACTGGAGTTGGCAGCAGGAGCCCAAACATTGGATGAATCACACCCTGGAGTTGGCAGCAGCAGGAGCCCAAACATAACTTTAAAGAGACACTGGAGTTGGCAGCAGGAGCCCAAAAATTGGATGAATCACACCCTGGAGTTGGCAGCAGCAGCAGCAGCTGCAGGAGCCCAAACATTACTTTAAAGAGACACTGGGGTTGGCAGCAGGAGCCCAAAAATTGGATGAATCACACCCTGGAGTTGGCAGCAGCAGCAGCAGGAGCCCAAACATTACTATAAAGAGACACTGGGGTTGGCTTCAGGAGCCCAAAAATTGGATGAATCACACCCTGGAGTTGCAAGCAGCAGCAGCAGCAGCTGCAGGAGCCCAAACATAGCTTTAAAGAGACACTGCAGTTGGCTGCTGGAGCCCAATATTTGGATGAATCACACCCTGGAGTTGGCAGCAGCAGCAGCAGGAGCTTAAACATAACTTTAAAGACACACTGGAGTTGGCAGCAGGAGCCCAAAAATTGGATGAATCACACCCTGGAGTTGGCAGCAGCAGCAGGAGCCCAAACATTACTTTAAAGAGACACTGGGGTTGGCTTCAGGAGCCCAAAAATTGGATGAATCACACCCTGGAGTTGGCAGCAGCAGCAGCAGGAGCCCAAACATTACTTTAAAGAGACACTGGGGTTGGCTTCAGGAGCCCAAAAATTGGATGAATCACACCCTGGAGTTGGCAGCAGCAGCAGCAGCAGCAGGAGCCCAAACATTACTTTAAAGAGATACTGGAGTTGGCAGCAGGAGCCCAAACATTGGATGAATCACACCCTGGAGTTGGCAGCAGCAGCAGCAGGAGCAGCAGGAGCCCAAACATTACTTTAAAGAGACACTGGGGTTGGCTTCAGGAGCCCAAAAATAGGATAAATAACACCCTGGAGTTGCAAGCAGCAGCAGCAGGAGGCCAAAAATTGGCTGAAAGGCACACCCTGAAGTTGGCATCAGCAGGAGGCCAAACATTGGTTGGAAGGCACACCCTGAAGTTTTCATCAGCAGGAGCCCAAAAATTGGCCTAAAGACATAAATATGTTTTGCACCATTTGGAAAGTGTAAAACGTGGCACCATGCTGAATCTAGTCGCATGCATCAGGCATTGGTGGGTGGAAATCCTGGCTGATCCATCCCTGATTCATTTTGACAAAGGTGAGTCTCTCCACATTTTTAGTTGACAGACGAGTTCTCCTCGCCGTAACTATGGCCCCCGCCGCACTAAACACCCGCTCAGATGGCACGCTACTTGCCGGGCAGGACAGTTTTTCCAGGGCAAACTCTGCTAGTTGTGGCCACAAATCAAGTTTGGCTGCCCAGAAGTCCAACGGATCCTCAAGGTGTGTTGGCATGGTCATGTCAAGGTATGAGGTCCTGCTCCAGGTCTTCCTGCTGCTCATGAGTAGCCTCACTATGCGGGTGTAGAAAGCTACTCATTAGTGACTGAAGACTGAGGCTGCTGCTGATGGAGCTGCTGCTGCTGCTCCTGCCAACCCCCCCAGCAGCCATGGCAGTGGAAGGTGAGCGCAGAGGTCCCCTCGAGTCAGACCTGCGAGAGTATGGACCATGGCGCAGATAGGCATCGGCCAACTGCCTACGTAGAATGTCTTTGTAGTAGTTCAGTTTGTCCTCCCTCTCGGCGGGTTTAAAAAATGCCCCCATTTTGTGCCGGAAGCGAGGGTCCAATAAGGTGGACAGCCAGAAGTCATCCCGCCGACAAATGGAAACAATTCTGGGGTCACTACGCAAGCACGTGAGCATGCTTCCTGCCATTTGCGCAAGTGACTCGGAGGTACTACCTGTCTCCATCTCCACTGCATACTGCCACGGTGTGTCCGGGTCCTCTGTCTCGCCTTCCTCGAAACCCTCTAGCTCCTCTGGCTGCTCCTGCTCCTCCTCTCCTGTCCTCTGACTAGATAAACCAGCCATTTCGCCAAGCCTAAACTGTGCTTCACTGTTCCCCTCCTCCTCCTCTTCCTCCTCCAGTTCAGCTCCAACGGGGTTCATGTGGCCGTAAGATGTAGACGCCATGTCTCCAGTGCCCTGACCAGCCATGGTTTCCAACATGTGCTGTAGTACATGAAGCAGTGGAATCACGTCGTTCATCCCGTAATCCTGCCGACTGACAAATAAAGTGGCTTCCTCAAAGGGTCTGAGCAAACGGCAGGTGTCACGTATAAGCTGCCACTGGTTGACATTGAAGTTACACAGGGGAGTCCCCCTATCTGCTTGGATCATCAGGAAATCTGTGATGGCTTTTCTCTGTTCATATAATCGGTCCAACATGTGAAGGGTGGAATTCCAACGGGTGGAAACATCGCAAATCAGACTATGTTGGGGGATACCGTTCTGACGCTGTAGCTCAAGAAGGGTGTGTTTGGCGGTGTATGAGTGGCTGAACTGCATGCAAAGTTTCCTTGAAGTTGTTAGGATGTCTTGCAGATGGGGGGAACACTTCAGAAACCGCTTGACAACCAGACTGAAGACGTGAGCCATGCAGGGGGCATGGGTCAGGCTTCCTTGGCGCAGCGCAGACAAAATGTTCTTCCCATTGTCGGAAACCATGATTCCCATTCTAAGTTTTCTTGGAGTAAGCCATGTTTGGATTTCCTTATGAATAAATTTAAGCAGTTCCTCCCCTGTGTGACTCCTTTCGCCAAGACAAACCATGTGAAGCACTGCGTGACACCTCCGTGCCCTGCACACATGGTAGACTGGAGGGGCACTGAGACTTGAGCCTACAGTGGAGGGTGAGGAGATGGCGGAGGATGAGGAGGCCGAGTCGCACAGTGTCACAGGCCCAACGGGCAGGGAGCGCGGAGGCCGAAGCGGCATGACCTGTCCAAGTTGCTGCTGCTGCAAAGGGACCACATTCACCCAGTGGGCCGTAAACGGCATGTACTGTCCCTGACCGTAGTTACAGCTCCAGACGTCGGCGCTGCCATGCACTTTGCTACACTCCGACAGGCTCAAGGACTGGCCCACCTTCTGTTCAACAAACGTGTGCAGCGCTGGTACTGCCTTCTTGGCAAAGAAATGACGGCTTGGGACTCTCCACCTCGGCTCGGCACAAGCCATCAGTTCTCTGAAAGGTGCAGAGTCCACCACCTGAAAAGGGAGCGACTGCAGCACCAGCAACTTGGACAGGAGCACATTCAGCTTCTGCGCCGTAGGATGAGTGGGCGCATACTGCTGTCTCTTGGACATGGCTTCGCTGATCGATTGCTGGCGGGATGCATGACTTGGAGGAGGAGGAGGAGGAGGAGGAGCAGGAGCGACAGAGGATGGGTATGACGCACAGCTGCCTTCGACTGAGGTGCTGGAGCCTTGGCTGGCAGAAATTGGGAGCGGCGTGCCACTTGGTGAGGAAGCAGACTGGACCACCCCTTGGTAGCCTCGGTTCTCCCAGGTCGCTTTATGGTGACGCATCATATGTTGACGCAGGGCCGTGGTGCCAACATTTGGGTCCTGGCCACGCTTCACCTTCTGCCTACATATCTTGCATGTGGCCATGTTACCCTCCTGCGGATGCTTCAGGAAAAACTGCCACACTGCCGAGTAGCTACTTTTCCCACCAACAGGCCTCACTGATTCGCTGCTATTGTCGCCAACTCCAGGAACCCCTGCCCCACTACCTCCCGATAAGGTAGCCTGCCGCGCAGCAGGTGCTCTACCCCGGCCCCGGCCCCGTTTGGCTCCAGGCTTTACAATTGTGCCCCCATGCTGCCTGCCAACCATGCTGCTAACACCTTGCTGCCTGAGCTGCTGACTCCGGGGCAACCTGCGCCCCTCTTCTCCTGATTATGACGATGAAGCCCCTTCATCACCCGGCTCCCAAGTGCGATCGGCTTCATCGTCATCATCATTATCACCGAGTTGTGGCTGTACGTCACTGATGTTCGTGGATTCGTCAACAGTGTCTGGCACAGGAGCTGGAATGCTCGCAGCACCCACGACACTGTCCACATCACTATTTGTCTGCCTAGCTAAAGAAGCCACCTCCATCTCTTGGCAGGGCAGTAGCTGCTGACTGTCCTCTATCTGATCGTCCTCCTCACTAAAGAGTGGAGCTGAACCCAAAGCATAGGATACGTCACTGGGGGAGGGAACGGCGTAGGACAGAGGCAATGGGAGGACAGGGACTGCTCTCCGGGCATGCCAACTCAGGGTTGTGTCAGAGGAACCTACCGACCTTAGACTGGGAGTCTCAGACGTAAGTTGTGATGATGTTGTTGATGAGCGCGTTAACCAATCTACCACGGCAGATGCGTTACTGGTGGAGACACGACCGCTAGCAGATACTGGCAGACCACGTCTCTCACCGTGACTCCTGCTGCCACTTGCCCCTAGTCTGCAGACCTCTGCCTGCTGAATCTTGGCCTCTGCCACTCCTCTTTGAACATCCTGGCACTTGTCTGCCTGACATGTTTATGTATTTCCTTATTTAGTATAAACAGATAGGGTTCAATGTGCAGTTTTGCGGTGCCCTGCGGCCTGGTTTACTAAAAGCAGTCAAAAACAAATGGGATTCCCCCACAGCAGACCTGAGATCAGTATATATGCACAGCAACAGTGTCTAAGCAGGCTCAAACAGGCCAAATTACTTTAAATAACTGTGAAGCTTACAGTAAATACAGAGGCTAATGTGATGTTACAGAATGGGATGCCCCCAAGCAGGCTTTATAACAGTATATATGCACAGCAACAGTGTATAAGCAGGCTCATACAGGCCAAATTACTTTAAATAACTGTGCAGCTTACAGTAAATACAGAGGCTAATGGTATGTTACAGAATGGGATGCCCCAAGCAGACTTGAGATCAGTGCACACAGCAACAGTGTGTAAGCAGGCTTATACAGGCCAAATTACTTTAAATAACTGTGCAGCTTACAGTAAATACAGAGGCTAATGGTATGTTACAGAATGGGATGCCCCAAGCAGACTTCAGATCATTGCACACAGCAACAGTGTGTAAGCAGGCTCATACAGGCCAAATTACTTTAAATAACTGTGCAGCTTACAGTAAATACAGAGGCTAATGGTATGTTACAGAATGGGATGCCCCAAGCAGACTTGAGATCAGTGCACACAGCAACAGTGTGTAAGCAGGCTCATACAGGCCAAATTACTTTAAATAACTGTGCAGCTTACAGTAAATACAGAGGCTAATGGTATGTTACAGAATGGGATGCCCCAAGCAGACTTGAGATCAGTGCACACAGCAACAGTGTGTAAGCAGGCTCATACAGGCCAAATTACTTTAAATAACTGTGCAGCTTACAGTAAATACAGAGGCTAATGGTATGTTACAGAATGGGATGACACAAGCAGACTTGAGATCAGTGCACACAGCAACAGTGTGTAAGCAGGCTCATACAGGCCAAATTACTTTAAATAACTGTGCAGCTTACAGTAAATACAGAGGCTAATGGTATGTTACAGAATGGGATGCCCCAAGCAGACTTGAGATCAGTGCACACAGCAACAGTGTGTAAGCAGGCTCATACAGGCCAAATTACTTTAATTAACTTGTGCAGCTTACAGTAAATACAGAGGCTAATGGTATGTTACAGAATGGGATGCCCCAAGCAGACTTGAGATCAGTGCACACAGCAACAGTGTGTAAGCAGGCTCATACAGGCCAAATTACTTTAAATAACTGTGCAGCTTACAGTAAATACAGAGGCTAATGGTATGTTACAGAATGGGATGCCCCAAGCAGACTTGAGATCAGTGCACACAGCAACAGTGTGTAAGCAGGCTCATACAGGCCAAATTACTTTAAATAACTTGTGCAGCTTACAGTAAATACAGAGGCTAATGGTATGTTACAGAATGGGATGACACAAGCAGACTTGAGATCAGTGCACACAGCAACAGTGTGTAAGCAGGCTCATACAGGCCAAATTACTTTAAATAACTGTGCAGCTTACAGTAAATACAGAGGCTAATGGTATATTACAGAATGAGATGCCCCAAGCAGACTTGAGATCAGTGCACACAGCAGCAGTGTGTAAGCAAGCTCATACAGGCCAAATTAGTTTAAATAACTTGTGCAGCTTACAGTAAATACAGAGGCTAACGGTATGTTACAGAATGGGATGCCCCAAGCAGACTTGAGATCAGTGCACACAGCAACAGTGTGTAAGCAGGCTCATACAGGCCAAATTACTTTAAATAACTGTGCAGCTTACAGTAAATACAGAGGCTAATGGTATGTTACAGAATGGGATGCCCCAAGCAGACTTGAGATCAGTGCACACAGCAACAGTGTGTAAGCAGGCTCATACAGGCCACATTACTTTAAATAACTTGTGCAGCTTACAGTAAATACAGAGGCTAATGGTATGTTACAGAATGGGATGCCCCAAGCAGACTTGAGATCAGTGCACACAGCAACAGTGTGTAAGCAGGCTCATACAGGCCAAATTATTTTAATTAACTGTGCAGCTTACAGTAAATACAGAGGCTAATGGTATGTTACAGAATGGGATGCCCCAAGCAGACTTGAGATCAGTGCACACAGCAACAGTGTGTAAGCAAGCTCATACAGGCCAAATTAGTTTAAATAACTTGTGCAGCTTACAGTAAATACAGAGGCTAATGGTATGTTACAGAATGGGATGCCCCAAGCAGACTTGAGATCAGTGCACACAGCAACAGTGTGTAAGCAGGCTCATACAGGCCAAATTACTTTAAATAACTGTGCAGCTTACAGTAAATACAGAGGCTAAT
Source organism: Gastrophryne carolinensis (assembly GCA_027917425.1). NCBI lineage: Eukaryota > Metazoa > Chordata > Amphibia > Anura > Microhylidae > Gastrophryne > Gastrophryne carolinensis. Next base: position 387,424,470 of record CM051237.1, on the reverse strand, counting down.
GGTATGTTACAGAATGGGATGCCCCAAGCAGACTTGAGATCAGTGCACACAGCAACAGTGTGTAAGCAGGCTCATACAGACCAAATTACTTTAAATAACTGTGCAGCTTACAGTAAATACAGAGGCTAATGGTATGTTACAGAATGGGATGCCCCAAGCAGACTTGAGATCAGTGCACACAGCAACAGTGTGTAAGCAGGCTAATACAGGCCAAATTATTTTAAATAACTGTGCAGCTTACAGTAAATACAGAGGCTAATGGCATGTTGTTACAGAATGGGATGCCCCAAGCAGACTTGAGATCAGTGCACACAGCAACAGTGTGTAAGCAGGCTCATACAGGCCAAATTACTTTAAATAACTTGTGCAGCTTACAGTAAATACAGAGGCTAATGGTATGTTACAGAATGGGATGTCCCAAGCAGACTTGAGATCAGTGCACACAGCAACAGTGTGTAAGCAGGCTCATACAGGCCAAATGACTTTAAATAACCGTGCAGCTTACAGTAAATACAGAGGCTAATGGTATGTTACAGAATGGGATGTCCCAAGCAGACTTGAGATCAGTGCACACAGCAACAGTGTGTAAGCGGGCTCATACAGGCCAAATTACTTTAAATAACTGTGCAGATTACAGTAAATACAGAGGCTAATGGTATGTTACAAAATGGGATGCCCCAAGCCGACTTGAGATCAGTGCACACAGCAACAGTGTGTAAGCAGGCTCATACAGGCCAAATTACTTTAAATAACTGTGCAGCTTACAGTAAATACAGAGGCTAATGGTATGTTACAGAATGGGATGCCCCAAGCAGACTTGAGATCAGTGCACACAGCAACAGTGTGTAAGCAGGCTCATACAGGCCAAATTACTTTAAATAACTGTGCAGCTTACAGTAAATACAGAGGCTAATGGTATGTTACAGAATGGGATGCCCCAAGCAGACTTGAGATCAGTGCACACAGCAACAGTGTGTAAGCAGGCTCATACAGGCCAAATTACTTTAAATAACTTGTGCAGCTTACAGTAAATACAGAGGCTAATGGTATGTTACAGAATGGGATGCCCCAAGCAGACTTGAGATCAGTGCACACAGCAACAGTGTGTAAGCAGGCTCATACAGGCCAAATTACTTTAAATAACTGTGCAGCTTACAGTAAATACAGAGGCTAATGGTATGTTACAGAATGGGATGCCCCAAGCAGACTTAAGATCAGTGCACACAGCAACAGTGTGTAAGCAGGCTCATACAGGCCAAATTGCTTTGAATAACTGTGCAGCTTACAGTAAATACAGAGGCTAATGAGATTTTACAAAATGGTAATGTTCACACACAGCAACAGTGTGTAAGCAGGCTCATACAGGCCAAATGACTTTAAATAACCGTGCAGCTTACAGTAAATACAGAGGCTAATGGTATGTTACAGAATGGGATGTCCCAAGCAGACTTGAGATCAGTGCACACAGCAACAGTGTGTAAGCGGGCTCATACAGGCCAAATTACTTTAAATAACTGTGCAGCTTACAGTAAATACAGAGGCTAATGGTATGTTACAAAATGGGATGCCCCAAGCAGACTTGAGATCAGTGCACACAGCAACAGTGTGTAAGCAGGCTCATACAGGCCAAATTACTTTAAATAACTGTGCAGCTTACAGTAAATACAGAGGCTAATGGTATGTTACAGAATGGGATGCCCCAAGCAGACTTGAGATCAGTGCACACAGCAACAGTGTGTAAGCAGGCTCATACAGGCCAAATTACTTTAAATAACTGTGCAGCTTACAGTAAATACAGAGGCTAATGGTATGTTACAGAATGGGATGCCCCAAGCAGACTTAAGATCAGTGCACACAGCAACAGTGTGTAAGCAGGCTCATACAGGCCAAATTACTTTAAATAACTTGTGCAGCTTACAGTAAATACAGAGGCTAATGGTATGTTACAGAATGGGATGCCCCAAGCAGACTTGAGATCAGTGCACACAGCAACAGTGTGTAAGCAGGCTCATACAGGCCAAATTACTTTAAATAACTGTGCAGCTTACAGTAAATACAGAGGCTAATGGTATGTTACAGAATGGGATGCCCCAAGCAGACTTGAGATCAGTGCACACAGCAACAGTGTGTAAGCAGGCTCATACAGGCCAAATTGCTTTGAATAACTGTGCAGCTTACAGTAAATACAGAGGCTAATGAGATTTTACAAAATGGTAATGTTCCCACAGCAGACTTGAGATCAGTTCAGTATATATGCACAGTAAGTGTATAAGCAGCCTGAAAATGCTAACAAAGCCAGTCAGCCAGCCAGTAACACTCAGGCTGGGGGCGGGGCTTAGAGGCATGATGGCGGCCGCCATCGAGAAGAAGAGAGGAGAGAGCCTCCCAGGCTCTCTCCTGAAGATTGGTAAGTCCTGGGGGGGGATCGGGAGGCCCCCCAGGTGAAGAGGAGGGACAGCGGGAGCCAGCGCACACACAGGTAAGTGAATGTCATTTTTTTTTTTTTTTTTTTTACAGTTAGAAGCTGCTGCTGCAGAAGCAGGGGGGGGGCGGCCTATTCCGGGGGCTCTCCTGGAGCCATCCGACCCCCCACGGGGGATCGGATGGAACCAAATTAAAGAGGAGACCCGGCCGGATCCAACAAGCCAGCACGTAGGTGTTACGGGCTTGGCAACAAAAGGGTTAAATAGCGCTGTGACGTCACCGGGCTTGCTGGCTGCTGACAGGCTGCATGTGACTACCCCAGCATGCACTGGAGCGGGGTAGATGTCTGGACATGTCCCGTCCGCCATCTTAGAATGCCTGTAATGTAAATGAATGGATGTTAAAGGAAAACTTCGAGCGATCGAAGCACGGGGAAATTCGGATTCGATCCGAATCGAATTTTTCATGAAATTCGGATCGAATCCGGGTTCGTCCGGATCGATTCGCTCATCCCTAGTTTTCATTACATAGAAACATAGAAGATTGACGGCAGAAGGAGACCATACGGTCCATCTAGTCTGCCCTTATGTGTATACTGTATGTTCTCTTTATCTTAGAATAGATGTGTGCTTATCCCAGGCATGTTTAAATTCAGTGACTACCTCTGCTGGAAGTTTGTTCCAAGCATCTACTACTCTTTCTATAAAATAATATTTTCTAACATTGCTCCTGATCTTCCCCCCGACTAGCTTCAGGTTGTGCCCCCTTGTTCTATCATTAAGCTTCTTCTTAAAAACACTTCCCTCCTGAACCTTATTCAATCCTTTCACATATTTAAAGGTCTCAATCATGTCCCCCCTCTCCCTTCTTTCCTCCAGACTGTACAAATTAAGTTCTTTAAGTCTCTCCTGATAAGTTTTAAGTTTAAGTCCTTCCACCATTTTCGTTGCCCGCCTTTGGACACGTTCTATTTGAATAATGTCTTTTTGCAGGTAAGGTCTCCAGAACTGCACACAGTATTCTAGCTGTGGCCTTACCAGGGCTCTATACAGCGGCATCACAACCTCCCTCTTCCTACTGGTGATGCCTCGAGCTATGCAGCCAAGCATCCTGCTTGCTTTTCCCACTGCCTGGCTACACTGTCCACTCATCTTGCAGCTATCAGTAATCAGTACCCCTAAATCTCTCTCATCCGAGGTCCTGGCTAACACAGTGCTGCCCATACAGTACTCAGAGCAGGGATTCCTTCTACCCAAGTGCATGATTTTACATTTAGACATTAAACTCTAGTTTTCACAGTTTTGACCATCTATCCAGTAAAGCTAAATCATTTTCCATGTTGCAGACACCTCCCGGAATATCCACCCTATTACTAACCTTTGTATCATCAGCAAACAGACAAACTTTTCCTACCAAGCCTTCTCCTATGTCACTTACAAATATATTAAAAAGAATGGGGCCCAGGACAGAGCCTTGCGGCACACCACTTGTAACTCGCCTTTGTTCAGATTGCACACCATTTACAACAACACTCTGATACCGATCCCTCAGCCAACTGGAAATCCACTGAACTATCCAGGGATTGAGTCCTACCTTCAATAACTTATCTATGAGCTCCTTATGTGGTACAGTGTCAAAGGCTTTGCTAAAATCCAGATAGGCGATATCCACAGCACCACCTTCATATAACACTTTAGTGACACTGTCAAAGAAATCAATAAGATTGGTCTGACATGATCTGCTCTCAGTAAAGCCGTGCTGTTTTGGGTCCAATAGGTCATTCATTTTTAGATGGGAAATTATCTGTTTTTTTAAGAGTGTTTCCATTAATTTGACCACTATAGATGTTAAACTAACGGGCCTGTAATTACTGGCTTCTTCTCTACTCCCCTTTATATGGATTGGTACGACATTGGCCATTCTCCAATCGTCTGGAACCTCACCAGTTGAAAGGGAATGGTTAAGTAAATCAGTCAGAGGGGCTGCAATCACAAACCTAAGTTCCCTTAGAACTCTGGGGTGGATTCCATCTGGACCCATTGCCTTACTTACCTTTAGATGTGCCAGCTCGGATAGGACATCAGCCTCCAGAAACTCCGGAGCTGTGCCCTCCCAGCTGGAAGCTGTGCTATGGCCATGCCTGCTACTATCTGAAAATACTGAACAAAAGTAGCTATTTAGATGGTCAGCCACAGCCTTATCTCCGTCAATATATTTATTTTCCCTATTTCAAATTTTTGAGACTGCATTGTTTTTCTTCTTTCTATCACCAATATATCGGAAAAAGGTTTTATCTCCCCTCTTCTTAGATTTGGCCATTTCTTCCTCCTTTTGCCCTTTAGCAGTCCTTATAATCAGTTTTGCTTCCCTCTGTTTAATTTTATACGCCTCTCTGTCAGCTACACTTCCACTTACTTTATACTTCTTATAGGCAGACTTCTTATCTTTTATGATAGTGCTGACTTCCCTAGTAAACCATAATGGTTTCTTCTTCCTTTTACTCTTGCTAGTTTCACATATTGCTTAGTTGCCTTTAAGATGGCCAATTTTAATAGTGACCACTGGGCACTCACTTCTGCTACTCTGTTCCACTCACCTAATTTTCTTTCTACATACTCCGCCATTTCCTTGAAGTTTGTCTTCCTAAAGTCTAGCACTTTGGTTCTGGTGTGTGATTAATAAAACAATTTTTTTATTTAAAATAAAGGAGACAATTGTCTAAAAAATATTATTTTATTTATTTTTTTGTTTTTTACGCAAAAATATTCAAAAAACAGTAGAAAAATTACAAACAAGACATTTCACATTAAAGCCTAAACTCTGCTGCAAAAAATATGTATATAATTTTTCTGGAAATTCCAGCAAAAATTGCGGTTAAAAATGGCGCAAAATGGGGGAAATGACCTGTCAACAGAGGGTGACAAAACTTCAAGTAGACTGGCAATTAAAAGGGTTAATAGTACCTATGCATGTTGGGTATTGTTCTGCTCGGGGGACCTTGCGCTTTCAGATTTAGCTTTGTTTAGATTAGCTTGTTTTTTCTTGTTTGCATATAGATATTTTAGGGAAACATGGTTTTTATTCTGCTTTTTTATAATTTTTCTTAGGGAAACCCTATGCAACCTAAGAATTCTTCAATGGATTACTTCCAGAAATATGAGCCCACTACAACAAGCTCAGTACGCTTAGAAAGCTTAACATGTGCACTTTCAGGGAATATATGGTTTATTGGGGATATTCCAAATGTAAAGGGTTGTTTTGGTTGAAAAATTGCAAGATGTGCACTTTGTCAGCAGAGCTAAAAATTTCAAGTAAAATTACCGTTATGCGCATGCTTTACTTTGGGGTGTTTGGCAACTCTTCCCTTGACAGTACCTATGCATGTTGGGTATCGTTCTGTTCGGGGCATGTTGCTTTTTCAGATTTTCGTGTTTTTTCTTGTTTGCATATAGTTTTTTTTTAGGAAAATGTGGCTTTGATTCTTCTTTTTTATTCTTTTTTAGGGAAACTGTGCAACCAAAGAATTGATTGAGGGATTACTTCCAGAAAACTGCGCCCATGTCAACAAGCCTGGTATGCCTAGAAAGCTTGAAGTGTGTACTTCCAGAGAATATATCATTTGTGTTTGTGGGGGGTATTTCAAATTTAAAGGGTTGTTTTTCTGGAGAAACTGCAAGGTGCGCATATTGCATAGCATAGTTGTATTTTATCTGAAAATCTCCTAAAGCGCTGTTTCAGTTTGGGGGAGTCTCCTGGGCAGGAAAGAGTGTCTACCAATACATATGTGGTACCGCTGTAACCGGGAGAAATTGGAATTTCACACGCAATAACATTTTATTTCCAAACTTACATTTTTTATTACAAAAAACACTACAAATTGTTTTTTGTTTATTTTTTTGCACATATTTTACCCAAAAGTATTGAGAATACACTAAAAAAAGGCCGAACAAGATATTGCATGTTGAAGCTCAGACTCTGCTGAAAAAAAAAATATATAATTTTCCTGGAAAATCCCTGGAAATCCCTTCAAAAATCAAGGTTGAACATATGTAGCGCAAAATAGTGAGACGTGGTCTGGCAACAAAGGGGGACAAAAACTGCAGGTAGGCTGGCACTTAAAGGGTTAAATCATGGGTGGAAAAATAATTAATGAGCTACTTCACCCTTGTCACTGCTGTTTCACCTTACTGCCATCAACACAGCGGTTCCTCTGGCAAGGACAAATACGCACAAGAACAGCTTTTACCCCTTAGCAATATGAGAAATGACACTGCACTCTTGAGCATTAACTAATGTCATTCTTGGCACTTGGCCCTCCGTATAGAGGTGATTTAACATGTGTCTGCTTGTACAAAACAAAAGAAGTAACACTTAGAGTTACTGTATTATATAGATGTAACATAATGTGTATTGTATAGATGCAATAAAGATTGTACTTTTATTGTATTGAACTTGATTATATTATTCTTGTAGATTGCACTGTTGTTGATTTGCCACCTAGTGTTCCCTCACTGCCTCTTGCTGAAATAATTCCTAGTATGTACATTGTATTTGCATGGTGATAATAAACTGAATCTCAATCTAAGTACCATGGAAAAGAAAGAATAATTTGTCTGAACACACAGCAAAAGACACAAGAGCACTTCTGTGGAATATAACACTGTGTCAGGTACAAGATGCTCAGATAGCTCCTTCTGGCACTGGTAGATTCTGCAGGCACATTTTGCAGTAACCAGACTATTATTTTTAAAGGTGCAAAACCAGCAGTTTTGCTTATCCATGCATCTTTTCAAAAAAGCTGATCATTAACCCATACTTGTGCGGGTCCCCCTCACAAGTAATAATTAACTTGTTGCAAGACTTCTTAAGAGAACACTTTCAATTAAGCAATGATTTTACAAAGGATTCGAGACAAATTACAGTTAGCAGTTTAAACTTTATTTAAAAAAGCTAACAATGGGTAGACCTTTAAGGATCCAGGTTACATCAGCACAGCGAATGGCTATGATTGAACTAGAGCCTGCGCGTGCTGTTGGTCAAGCAATACATATGCTTATATAACTGTACTGGTTTGCGCTGTGAAGAAGGTGCAAGTCATAAATTTGACTCTATCTGGTGTACACACTGGCATAAACTGTGGCACATTTCTTAACTGAGGAATAAAGTGACGCTGCGGTAAAACTATTGGTGCTAAATGGTTTTTAATAACACAGACGCTTCATAAATCATGCTCCTGGTGTGCCAATGCAGGCTGATTATTACAGAAGATTTAACTTTCAGCGCCATTCAATACATGCTTACAGAAAGATAACAGCACCAAATAAATAAAAAGCAGACACTCCAAGGCGGACGTGAATGCCACAAAATGCTGCTAAATAGCACAGAAAGGTGCGCTTCATAAATCATGCTCACCATGTCTACCTGTTCCTAAACTGTAACTTTTGCAATACTTGTTTCACCAGCAGATGAAAGAAGAGGACAAGAAACAAAATAGTGCTGCATCCTACACGTTAACGTATTCAAGCAACTTTCTCCATAGTTGCTTTCTGAATACATATATAAATAAAACATCTTCATAAAGCACCAATAAATAAAACATTTTGGCAACAGAGATTTTAAGCAGTTTCACCAATAAAATCAGTGCTTTTCCCATTTTAATAGCACAATTTCTTAAACGTTGCACATTTCAAACATGTTAAATCAATAGTTAAAGCCTAGACAAATAAACATTTTTTCAACTCTTGGAGCCTTTTTAAAGGAATACTTAAGGGGAGTCTTGTAAAACTTTATGGTGGACCAAAAGCGGGGACCAGATTCCCTTTGCCTGGGGCATCCAGATTGAGGTGCCTCGCTGTGTGAAATTCCCCAGATCCCCAGTAAAATGTATCTATCCACCAAAAGGGCATGTGTGGGAAGCGCTCCGCTATACCTTTAGCCAGACATGTGCCCACGCCAAGTATTTGTACATGGCCATTGTGGGCATGCCCTAAGCTAAAGGCTAGTGGGGATGTGGCAGTCGGCATGCCCAGCTCCATTTGGCCCTTAGTCAACAAGACCACTCGCCATCTGAGATCCTGAATAGAGCTAAGTGTGCTAATTGGGTGCACACCCACAAGTACATTTTACAGGGATTCGGGCGGTTTCAAACACTGAAACATCCCCATTTGGTCAAGGAGCAAAGCCCCGGACAGTCAAAATCTCTGGTTTTGGTCCACTTTAACCCTTAAAGTAGCTGTCTCTCTGTCAGTTATCAGTTATCCATCTCTTACTGCACTCAACTTTGAGTAAAGCCAGCTCCTGTTACACCACAAATGTCTCACACTCTGTAACAAGTTATGGTCCCAGTGACCGAATGAAGACCCAGAGAGTGGATAAATCCCAGTGGATGCAGCCCAGGCAGAGCAAAGACCCGAATGGGAAACAGTGGGGCCTATGTAGAGATTGTCATGAGAAAGCTTCCACAGAGACATCTCCTGTATACAAGTAAGACTGTTCTTATATATAAAGGAGGGAGAATGGCCAGCAGCTTAGAGCTTAAACTCTCAGTGGCCAAGCTGAACATTGACAATTATCAGCTATGGAAGTTTAAAGTGGAAATGTTATTATCCAGAGATGACGTGTGGATGGTTATCACTACAGAGAGGCCACAGTACATTAATCTGGACTGGGACAGAAAAAACAGAAAGACACATTCCACCATAATTTTACTAGTAGAAGATGATCAGCTCATTCCAATACTCAGTGAGAATACAGTGAAAGGCATGTGAGATGGACTGAAAAGACTGGATGAAAAATACAGTTTAAGCAGCAAGTTGTTTCTGCAGAGCAAACTTTATAAAATGAGGGTTAGCAGAGAACAAGACAGGCAGGAGTATATAAATGCCATGCTGGAAGTGATTGCACAACTCACATTAGCACATTAGGCTTATAGATGAGTATCAGCAAAGAACTGAAGCTCTGTGCATGACTCCACAGAAAACAACACCTGAATAGCTCTTAAAGCTACAGACACAGGGTTACACAGGAAAGAAATCAGGGTGTGCTTTACATGCCACAAACAGGGACATGTAAAGATAAGTAAACATAAGGCCAAAGCCACAATTTCTGATCCATGTGAAGGGAACTGGAGGGTCACATTTAAAGTGACAGACAACCATACATTTCAAGGCTGGTGCATTGACTCGGGAGCAACCTGTCACAAGACAAGTAATAAAAGCGTTTTCACAGAACTTGATCTGAATAACAAAGAGACTATTTACCGTGAAGGATAAGGTGAGACTATGCACCCATAAACACAATAACTTTATACTGTATGCAAGTGAAACACTTTGCTGTGAACGCAATGTTTCTACATGGCGAGTTAACAGAAGACGTCTACCTGAGACAATCACCAGGATTCCAATATAAACAAAGGCCAGATCTAGTATGCAAACTTCAGAGGAGTATATATAGATGTATGTATATAGAGTATGTATATAGAGTCTAAAGCAAGCTGCCATAACATGGAAATAAATGTGCTTACACATGAGGACTTTCAGAGCAGTAAAGCAGACCACTGGATGGATCTATGTGCTCATTTATGTGGACAATATCCTAGTTTGTTTTGAGAAAGAAGAGGATAGAGCAAAAATACTGCAAACCCCGAATCAGCATTTTGAGACCAAAGATCTTGGAAACATTTATTACCTCAGCATTTAGACTGAGAGTGAGAGGAATATGGCAGCTTTCTTCTGAACCAAAAAGATGATGCAAAACAAGTAAAATCACCCATGGCAAACCAGCTACCTAAAGGAGATATACAGACAAAATACTGAACTACCAACTAACGCTCAGTACAGGAAAGCAGTAGGGAAATTGCTGTACATTACTAGTGCGACATTGCAGCAGCCACTGGAATTCTATGCAAAAAAGTTTCAATTCCAAGCCAGATGGAAGTCATCTGCTAAGGGATTTTACACTAGAAGCTAAGGTTACCTGCGAGTGATGAAAGAATCCAGAAAGGATGTGTGGATGCCGACTGGGCCGGAGATGCCACTGACAGAAATTCTACCAGTGTCTACTTGTTCCTTCTATTAGATGCTATCACTTTTTTCCCCTCCGAATAGTTTTACCCTCAAGCATCTTGCTGTCCTGAGCAAATAGGAGATGGTACAAGATAATCTCATCCTTGGGGGTATTCTATTAGGTTTGCCCAGTTTAATTTTTCTAGATTTTTTTTCTTTTCTTTTCCCCTTCTTCCCCTCTTCTCCCTTCACCTTATGTAACCACCCTGCCCACACCTGTTGCCCTGGTAATTATTATAGAAAGAGCTTAGGGCCATGAATTCTAATGATTTCTTGTGGCTGGAATTAGTGTTCTTATGAAATTAAGGATTGGTTCTGTGGATGTTAGACTTGCCCCATCTTCTAGCAGTGATAGTCTGGGAGAGAGGGGTTGGCCCACCTGTTAACAATTATTTTTTTTAGTTAAGGTAGTGCATAGTGTAAGATCATAGCCCTGAGTTGTTAGGAGGACTTGAGGACATTCAAAGGAATTTGGGAAGCATAGCAATATAGTTTCAGTTTGCCTGCCCCCTAACCTCCCTTGCTAGGTGATTTGGCGACAAAGGAGTAAGAACTCCTATGTTTGTTACCTATCCAGTAATACTCTGCTAGTATTCTATCTAAACGGTGAAAGAAAGCATTGGGGATATAAACAGGAATAGCTTGCAGACAGTAAATGAATTGTGGGAGAATGAACATCTTTACTGACCTAATTTTCCCAATGATATTATGAAGAGGGGCCTTTTCCCATCTATTTATATATTCTATATAGTAACATCCTTAATTAAATTAAGTGGTAGGATGATTGTTTTTTTCAGTATTTCATTTATAATTGTAGAACTTCCCAAATGTATTCAACAAGGAAATGCAGGTGGGAAGAGAAACTTTTGAGTCGCTTAAGATTAATAATGTGCCTCCTGATGATGCTAGGATTATAAGTTCCTAACCTTACATTTTTATGCTGTTTGTTAAATTTACTTGGATAATGAACCTTATTATTATCTCTAAGTAGAGATTTAAGAGAATAGGTGACAGGGCACAGCCTTGACGGGTTCTGTTTTGTATGGAAAAAGGTTCAGTTAATGATCTGTTTATGTCTATTACTGCTGATTGATTTATGTATAGCACAATTACTTTTTCGATTAGATCAGGGCTGAATCCTAGAAAAGTTAAACTAGTCTGCAAAATATGACCAAGGAAACCCTGTCAAATGCCTTTTCTGCGCCTAGAGCACATAAAATTGCTTTTGACTTTTTGTTGTTAATCGAGTTATGGGCAGTGATTGCTAATTATATATTTTGATAGACACCGTTTCAGGGCATAAATCCTGTCTGAAAAGCTGAAATGATTAATGGAAGTATAGGTTTATGCTTGCATACATTTTTAGATCAACGTCGATCAGAGAGATCCGACAAAAGTTAACGCAGAAAGTTGTATCTTTCCCAGGTTTTGGAATTAGCTTAGCTCGGTTCAATATTGGGCTGAAATGGGTCTGTTTTGTAGTATTGTTCATTAATTTTATGAGATAAAGGTCTAGTAGGTCCTCATATTCTTGGTAGTATTCTGCTGGAATGCCATCTAGACCAGCTGCTTTCTTTAATTTCAGAGAGTCAGCTATAGATTGTACTTCTTCTATGGAGAACTGCATTCCTAAATTATGTAAGAGAAGAGAAAGAGAAGTGGGGCTTTGCTATCTTTAAAACACCTGGATCCAGGTTACTGTCAGGGTTAAGATTATATATGTTATTGTAAACAGAGGGAAACTTAAATGTTCTCATTCGTATATTTAATTTCGCCTTCATTATTAATAATAGATTCGAAAAAGTGTATTTCTCTATTGTCTGACAGTGACTGGGCAAGGATTTTAATACATTTGCTGGCTTTAAGTCTAGTCATACAGATGTTAACCAGGTTGTTTTTGTTTAATAATTGAGTGAGTTCTGTTCTAGTCACCCTGAGATTAATATATATTAAAGAGGAAAACGTTTTTTATTTGGCTTCTGACCCAATTTTAGAGACTAACCTATTTATTTCTTCATATTTTTTTTTTCTTGAGTGTTGCACTGATGGCCAGCATAATCTCCCTGATATAGACCTTCTGGTATTCCCTAATGGTTTGGATTGAAACATCTGAGGTGTCATTCGTACTAAAAAATTCCATTAGGGCAGATTTACTTTTTGTGCGAGCTGTGATTTCTTTTAATAGGCTAAGCTTGTAGACTGATTTGGGTTAATATTGCAGGGGATTGGTCTGAAATAGTCATTTGCCCAATCTCGCACTTTTAAGACAAATTCTTATTTTGGTTTATAATGTAGTAGTCAATTCTTGAATAAGCATTGTTGGCCTTATTATAACAAGTAAAGTTATGATTATTTATATGTAGAATGCGCCAAAAATCTACAAAGTCCCAAATTCAGAAGATTTCTGAATTTGGGACAGATAGATGGAGATCCATTCTCTTTCTCGGTGGACCAGTTGTATCAAGGTGTGAGCCCACAATTATTCCTTAAACACTAGTGCCACAGTTTAATGTACTTAAAATTAGTTTCTTATATAAATGTGACACCTTTATTATTTATTTTCAGTTCATTAATTATATGATTACTTTTGTAAGGAGACTTGTCACCCCTGATATTGTATATGCATAGCCTTAATTTGCCTGGGTCGTTTCTTTTGTTACCCATATTCCTGTGGCCAGAAATCTAGGCTCTCTTTTAATTGCTGTTGTAAACCAGGGTGCCCAGCCTTCCCTCCCCCCAAGACCTCCTAAGCCACCACCCTGACCAACCCGCCCAGTCCCCACCTTTGCTCGTGCCACTCTTCCTATACCTCGCCCGTGGCTAGGGTCCCAAGTTCCAATAGGAACTGTGCAATGTTGATCTTTAGCTATTCCACCACCAGTTTAAGTACTTCTCACCTTCCAGCCCCTAATTGACTCTATTCCAATATCAAATTAGTATAACAATATACCTTAATATAATCTTTTAACCTAATCACAATTGTTTCCACTTTCCCTTACTCTTTTTTTTCCTTTTTCCTTCACACTTCTCTCCCCCTTCTTCCCTTTTCCTTATTTCTTTTTCCCTTTCACATCTCCTTATCCCTTCCCCCTTCTTTTTCTTTCTCCCCACCCCCTTCCTCTCCTTCTTTTGTCCCCTTCTTCCCCTTTTTCTCTTTTTCAAGAAATTATTATTTAGTATACTACAGTTTTTCAATAAAATCATATTGAGTAAAAGCCTAATTTCTCCCAATTACAGCAGTACCACATATGTATTGGTAGACACCCTTTCCTGCCCAGGAGACTCCCCCAAATGGAAACAGCACTTTAGAAGATTTTCAGATAAAATAGAAGTGCTATGCGCACCTTGCAGTCTTTCAAGAAAAACTATAATTTTACTTTAAAAAATCAGCTCTGCAGAAAAAGTGTGCACCTGGCGCTTTTTCAGCTAAAACAACCCTGTTACTACTATTTCAATCCCCCACAAACCATATATTCCCTGAAAGTACAGACACTAAACTTTTTAGGCATACCCATATTGTAATACAATGCTCACCTTTTCTCAAATTGCACCTGGATTCCATTTAAAAAATGTATTAAAAAAGCAGAATAAAAATAAAAAATACATTTTCCTAAAATATCAATAGCAAACAAGAAAAAACAAGATAAATCTGAAAGCGCAAGGTCCCCTCTACAGAACAATACCCAACATGCATAGGTACTTATAACCCTTTTAACTGCCAGCCTACTTGAGGTATTGTCACCCTCAGATGACAGGTCATTTTTCACAATTTGCGCTATGTTTAACTGTGATTTTTGCAAACATTTCCAGAAAAATTATATATATTTTTCGGCAGAGCTTAGGCTTGAACATGAAATGTCTTGTTTGTAATTTTTCAATGTTTTTTTTGTAGTAAAAAATTAAAATATGATATCTTAAAACATTGTTTTGTTTATTTTAAATAAAACATTTATTTTTTAAAAGAAAACCATATTGCATGTAAAAGCCCATTTCTCCCTATTACAACTGTACCACATATGCATTGGTAGCCTCCCGTTTCTGCCCAGGAGACCCCCCAAACTCAAAAGAGTAGTTCATAACATTTACAATTAAAATACAACTAATATTCACACTACAAAGGGTGAAATAAAAAAAATAGCATGGGGCCCCAGGGGCAGTGATCCCCAAGGGGTTTGAACAATTGGTATTAAAGAGTAGTGATACCCAATGGTTTGAGCCTGTGGTATTAAACAATAGTGACACACAACTGGTTTGAGCAAATGGTATTAAACAGTAGTGACACACAAGTGCCCTGAATCAGTGGATACCCCACTAATAATTGATATTAAAGAGCAGTTACCCCCAAGTGACCTAAGGAGTTGGTACTAAAGAGTAGTTACACACAAGTGCCCTGAACAATTGGATACTCCACTAACAACTGGTATTAACATGCAGTGACCCCCAAGTGGTTGGAACAATTGGTATTAAAGAGTAGTGACACCCAAGTGGTTTAAGCAAGTAGAATTAAAGAGCTGTGACACACAAGTGGTTTGAGAAAGTGGTATTAAACTGTAATGACACACAAGTGCCCTGAACATTTGGATACACCACTAACAATTGTAATTACAGAGCTCTGAACCCCAAGTTGTTTCAACAATTGGTTTTAAAGAGTGGTGACAGCCAAGTGGTTTGAGCAAGTGGTATTAAAGGGAAGTTACACACAAATGGTTTGAACAAGTGGTATTAAAGAGCAGTGACACACAGGTTCTGTAAGCAAGTGGTATTAAAGAGTACTGACACCCAAGTGGGTTGAGCAAGTGGTATTAAACAGAAGTGGCACACAAGTGCCCTCAACAATTGGACAATCCTCTAAACTTTGGTATTAAAGAGCAAGGACCCACAAGTGGCCTGAACAATTGGTATTAAACACTAGTGGCACCAGAGTGCCCTGAGAATGTGGTATTAAAGAGTAGTGACACACAGTACCCTGAACTATTGCTATTAAACAATAATGACACACAACTGGTTTGAGCAGCCCTCACGCCAGCTGCTTTCCCTGAATGTATGTCCTGAAAGGAACAATCAATCTATTTAGCCCCCACTCAAGCTGCTTTCCATAAATAAATGTCTGTCCCTCAGCAACCAGCACCTTTCTTTAGTGCGCCAGGAGACAGACCCCGCCTTTTATACAGCGGGGTAACATGTCCCGCCCGGGGCATGGCCTGGTTGCTAGAGGAGGTAGAAGCTGTGCAGCCAATCAATCTTCTTCCGGGTTCAGATGCCGAGCGTACACACGGATTTCAGTTTGACAAATTGCGGTTCAGGTTTACCATTCCCTACTGCTCTGCTCTACTCTGAATATTCAGTTTAAAATGAAAATCACATAATATCATTATCAGCAAGCCAAGTTTTTTGGGGGTACACCTTCTTCTGCTCCTACACATGCTTGATGCCTCTATTCCTTCCTGATAGGCAAAGGGAGAGGCGGGCAGTGGGCGGGGACAGAGGTGCATGTGAGAGCCAGAGTTGCTGTGAGCTCCATGCAGCCTCTGTCCAGCTCATTGCACACTGTTACCTGGCGATGGGGGGGTGCTAGCTTTTATTTCTTTTTCAAATTTCACAATGCGTTTGCTAAACAGAGCACCACGCACATCATAGCAGTTGCGGTGGCGAGCATTGCCATCATCATTGCAGGTGGAGGACTGGCTCTGTTTATTGTACTCAGGCCTGGGGCCCAGATTGGCGGCAATGTGAGCGGGTGGACAGGCAGCATGATGAGTGAGAAGGTGGTCATTATGGCTGGCAGTGTCAGTCACCTCAGATGTGCTCAGAAAGAATGGGGCAGTGTGGTGCGGAGAACGAGGTGCAAAGCACTAGAGCCAGTGGTGGGAGACAAGTCAAAGACTTCTCAAGCGCAGATCAAGGAAAGTATTAAAGCAAAACAAAACCAGGTAATTTGACTTTCCCGCATTTTGTTCAGTGCCCCCGGGCCCAATGTGTGAACCCCCCCAGTTCAACCAATACAACTCACAAATACACACTCTAATGGAGCATGCGTAGGCTCTCGTCCAATGAGAGCCATTTGCCATAACTACACCATTCAGCAGGTGGTCCCTATAGACCTGAAAGCCAGCTGTGGCTCTCACAGCACTTCTGCTACACCAGGTTCCCTGTGGCTAAGATGCACTCCCACCCTCAGCTATTCACATAGGCTGGGAAGCGGGAGCACTTATCAGTCTAGTGGGAAGCCGGGGGTGAGGCCAGCTGGTCACGACATCTGGCATTCTCTCAAAACTGCCAGATAGACATGGGGTTGATTCAGAGCCCCTTTCTTTTTGTTTTTTGGAGGTCCTGGTACCAAGCGAGCAAAAATTAAATGGATGAAACATTTTACACAAAAAGTCTTGCAGATTCAAATGATCTGCTGAATCAGACAAGAGGGGAAAATGGACAAGAATGGGAATTTTCACCCAAAAAATTGCAAAAAATGGGCTCTGAATCAACCCTATGGCCTCCCTCGGTGGTGGAAAAAAACTTTTTTTACTTCTTTAAACCGGGCCACCGTTGAAGCAGCAACACAACTGCAGGTACTTGAATGGGTTTGGGGTGCAGGGGGCAGTGACTTTTGTGCTGATTAAAAGAAAAACAAACACTGTATATTGTGCCTCCACCAGACTTTGTGCCCAGCGGCCTCCACCCCACTTAATCCAGCCCTGGATATCCCTCACTCTTTGAATTGATTTAGGAGTTCTTTGGCCCCCTAGTTCACAAGTAGGTGCCAAATAAAAAATACACAATCCCCCTAATCCCCCTATACATTACATTGTCAATGCATCATCCTCCTTTGGTGGCTGTGGTGGCACATTGACAACTGTGGATCCCTCCATCAGTGCTTTATTCTTATTAGAGGGCCAACAGCGTTCTCTGGCATCCTACCAGAGGAATGACATTCTGCTGGGAGAGGCTTTTATACCTCAGGGATATTGCTTCTGGTAATTCCCCTAGCATCAAACATTCTATACAATTTCCAAAAGCCTAGGTTGTCCCTTTTCTAATCATTTCACACAAGTGATCAGCATCAAGCCAATAGTCTTGCCAAGTTAATGCCTTAGTTTCTTGGTATGATCTAAAGCAATAAGATTACGCCAAATCACTAAAATATTCAAAACCATAGGCCTGGTTCAGAGCCTCCTCAAAACCGTGTCGCATTTGGCTCTGTATTTTTCCCTTTTTTTACGTATGCGTAGGTGCGTATGCATGATTCCGAGCCTCCATCGGAAGCCTTCCGTTTACTGTTCGCAGCTGCGTAGGCCAACGAGAATGTCATTTTCTGCCTCTCGTTGCGTCCTCGAGAGAACGAGGTTTACGTTTACGTTACTTAGTAAACCTCGTATACTACCTTTTTTCAGCGTTTTCCAATGTAGCTTTCAACAAAGATTTTCAGTGTGCATCTTTCTCTAAATATACGTCCAAACGGAATTCTCTAGGAAATCTGTTGGAAAGCTGCTATGTTTGCATGCTTGTACGCATTCGCGCAGCTATTTATCTCATTCATGTCCCCCGTCTCAACTATTCTCTCATTCACTTCTGCTCCAATGCTTACCTGAACTCACTCACAGTTCCTGGTTAGATGTTCTGCCGGCATTCATGCTTACCTGAACTTACTTGCGGTTCCTGTTTTTAAGATCTCCCAGCATTCATGCTTACCTGAAGTCACTTGCGGTTCCTGTTTTTAAGATCTCCCGGCATTCATGCTTACCTGAACTCACTCGCGGTTCCTGTTTTTAAGATCTCCCGGCATTCATGCTTACCTGAACTCACTCGCGCCTCCTGTTTTTAAGATCTACCGGCATTCATGCTTACCTGAACTCTCTTGCGGTTCCTGTTTAGATGTTCTGCCGGCATTCATGCTTACCTGAACTCACTAGTGGTTCCTGTTTAGATGTTCTCCCGACATTTATGCTTACCTTAATGTTCTGCATTCTCTTCTTAGTTTTCTATTTCTTTTTGATGTCTTCTGTTGTATTTTTTATTGGATGTGTTCATGCACTAAATTTTTATTGCTTTACAGAAAATAAACACGAAACTTGGTAAAGTTTAAATTTATTTTTTAAATGTTTTTTTTTTGTTTTATTAAATGTAATATTTGTGCTTACATTTTTTAAAAGATTATAAAAGTGTAGGTTTTTTATTTTTACAAAATGTAAATTTTTTTGGTTATTTTGTAACAACCTTAAAATTTTTTGTTTTTATCAAACACATATAAAATTTTAAAACATTTATAAAAAAAACTAAAAAAACATGTGGCAGGCTCCCACTGGTCCCCAATGAAGCAGCCAGCTCCTGGATGTCGCCCACCAGCCTATACACCGTCACCTTCAAAACTTGGAGTCTCTCCTGTGGGGTTGCTGTGAAAAGGATGCAAGAATTTGTATTTGTTATATACATTTTTAATACCTGTTGAATGAAAGATTATTAATGTTCAAGCAAAGGGATGAGGCCATATGTAATTATGCTAATTTAATAGGCTAGGGATGAGGCCATATGTAATTATGCAAATGTAATAGGCATAAGGATTTTTAATACCTGTTGATGAAGCTATGTTATAGAAAATCAAATAAGTAGACTACAAACTTACTAGACTGGTGGACGACCTGAGCTTAGGGGACCGCTTTGGGTCTGAACCTGTTGAGAAAGGAAAAATATGGTTACTTCTAATGTCAGATTTTTTTCCTAAATGTCTGTGTGTAATCACCCACCTTCTCCATGCACCTCAGGGGCTGGATCATCTGGCCTCTGCAATCCCCGCTCTTCACCCACTACATCCTCATCTAAAAGAATATAAGCAGGAAATAAGTGTGTGTTTACAGTGCATATACCTGTGTGTGAAACATACCGGAATGGCGTTGCTCCGCCATCTGCCCAGGCTCCCTGGTGAGCTGCTGATGCCCCTCCTCTGTAGAGGGGTCCAGTGGCTGGTCGTCGCCACCTACAGAGGAGGGGAAGGACCTTGGCACTAGAGACGCACCACCTTCACTTGGCCCAGATTGATCCCGCACTGGCCGGACTGCTCGCCTCCGGGTGGGTCTAATTCTATAATCCCATTTGTTCCCTAGAAGAGAATAGCATTCATAAACAGATGCCTGTCTAAGGGCTTTTGTAGATCTAACATGTAATAGTAATGTACTTACTTGGGAAATTCTGTCCAACCAGTGTTGGATGATCTGGGTGAACGTGAAGGTGGTGTCTGTGTCTGCGGCAATTTTGGCCACCATCTCCAGTGCCAACGTCCTCTTTTGGTAGTCGCTCGCCAAGTAGTCATACCCCATACTCCATCATCATCTAAAAGATAAAAGCAAAACAGATTTGCTTAATTAAAACATCATACAAATCACAATCTCAATTATAGCAGGAACATAACTTACATTCCCCATAACATTTCTAGCCTTCAGCTATGCTTCTAGATGCCATTTTGGTGTTGCGCACATGTGCGCACTAAATCTTGCTTGGCATGGCGTTTACCTTCAAATTTCGCCCCCACTGTTTTGGCCTGCGCTGCCTAATCACATTTCACCTGTAAATCAACGGCCCGCACAAACACTTACCAGCATAAGAGTCTCCTGTTGCTCGTGGGTGAAGAGCGTGGGTGCCATCATGTTTTGCCAGTATCAGCAGATGTGTTGCACCCCAGCGGTTTCCGGGATGCATACATCTGTACGCACGCTTACGCGTAAGCGTCATACACAGTCATAACTAATTAAAGGGTACTTGGAGAAACAGCTGAGTGTCTTTACAGATATCGCTATGCCTGACAAATAAGGTAGCCTCAAGACCCCCAAGTCCCATGAACGCCATGAGTGTCGTGCCACACGGCATGAAAAAACTTCATCCAGGCCTGCAACTAGGTCCCACAAAACCAGTGGCCACTCGCATTCGACAAGGACATCCACTCGCCACATGAAGGATCCATTGGCCCACACTCCAGCCCCCTCCAAATCTGGGACATCACAGGAAGTGAAGGAGACTTCCTCCAGCAAGAATGCTCCCCAGCCCACAACATTATTATTATTATTATTGTTTATTTATATAGCGCCATCAACTTCCGTAGCGCTTTACAAGGTAAGAATACAGACAAGGTAAAACATATAGCACAGAGAACAATACAAAATTAGATGCCACAGGTTAAAACCAAGTGTTGTGAGCACAGGAGACAATAGGGAGGAGTGCCCTGCCCTTGCGAGCTTACAGTCTAAAGGATGGGGGTGAAGACAAAGGGGGCGGGGTCACAAGTGGTAGAGCTTGAGTATGGCTGCATGTGCCATTGAAGGTTATAGGAGTTTCTTACGCCAGGTCATATGCTTGTCTGAAGAAGTGAGTTTTGAGGGCGCTTTTTAAAGGCTTGGAGTGATGGAGAGTGGCGGATCGAGCGGGGGAGTGCATTCCAGAGAAGTGGGGAGGCGCGGGAGAAGTCTGGAAGGTGGGAGTGCGAGGAAGTAACCAAGGAAGAGGTCAGGAGAATGTCAGAGGCAGAGCGGAGGTTGCGCTTTGGTTGGTAATGCTGGATCAGAGATGAAATGTAGGAAGGGGCCTGGTTAGAGAGAGCTTTGTAGGTTAGCACTAGAAGTTTGAACTGAACTCTATGGGAGACAGGTAACCAGTGGAGGGATTGACAGAGGGGGATAGCACTGGAGAAGCGAGAGGAGAGATGGATGAGGCGAGCAGCAGAGTTTAGGATAGATTGGAGGGGAGCCAGTCTGTTTGTTGGCAAACCACAGAGGAGGGTGTTGCAGTAGTCCAGTTGGGATATGACCAGGGCATGCACTAACATTTTAGTGGTGTCAGGTGAGAGGAAGGGACGGATGCGAGAGATATTTTTGAGTTGGAGGCGACAGGAGGTGGCTAGGGAGTGAATGTGGGGTCTGAAGGAGAGAGAGGAGTCCAGAATGACACCCAGGCATCGAGCTTGAGGAGTTGCAGTTATTGTAAGATTATTTACAGAGATTGTGGTTTTAGAGATGGGAGGGGAGTGAGATGGTGGGAAAATGACCAGTTCTGTTTTGTCAACAATTACTAATTAAAAAGGCTGGAGAGAGTATAGATATCAAAGCACATGCACTACCGCAAAGTCCGCGGCGTCCTACTAACCACCACGAGAATCGGCTCAAAAAACATACAAGACACCTGGTTAAGTGTAGGTCTGGCAAAATGCTAAACAACTATAATTTGCTGAGCAAACAACAATTTTATTGCACCAATTTCAGCACACACATGGGACAATACTGACAATAAAATTGTGAACATATAGTGCTTTAAAATCACGGGGGCCCACCGTGCACACATACACACACTACCACGCACACTGAACGCACACCCCACTAGCAGCGCTGCTGAAATTGCCTGAAATGCTAAATGACACACTGCTCCTTTTCATATAATAAACTTGCAAGCTGAATTAGCTGCCTGAGTCAGTGGCATAACTCCTCGCTGGGGTTGCTCCCATCATAGGAATTGCAGTTTGTAAACATAATGGCCGTGTGGAAATCCCGCTGTTTGTTCGGATGTCTTTGGACTGCCCCCTAACACAGGGCCCAATAGCATTCTGCGCTGAATGCAACCATACACTGATTATCCTACTTCAGCACTGTATCAACAGTCAAGTGGCACCGCATGCACATCTCGCATTGGGGGCTCAAAGAACCAAAAGCCGTCACTGGACAGAGACACCTCACATAGGCGTGTACTTAGCTGTAATCTGCCAGTGGTCTTCAACCGTCACTTGCCATCATGATGTCGCTGTTGGTGTTGCGCAACACTTAGCTTGAGGGAGCTGCGGGCATACGCAGAGCTGGGAGCGGGGTGGCGTGCACGTGGAGGGGCCGACCGTCCGCCGACGCGCGTTTCGCTCAGCCCACCGGAGCTTCGTCAGGGTGGTGGGTGGCCCTTCATACTCCCATTTTATTTGTAACATCCCTCCTTCAGCAGCCGGAGCGGCCAATCATGTGCGTGCTGCTCGTGATGACATATGCCGCGTCCTTCACATACTCCAGCCCAATAGACAGTCATTTACATGCTTCCCATTGAGATGCAATGTGCGTCATTCTCATAGAATCAGCCTGCATCAATGTAACAGGCATACAGCTGTCCGAAGCCTGTGCTACAGAGCAAAAACACGCAGCCAACGGCAGCACACATTCATCCGACCACCCGGCGGGGAGGGGAGTGCACAGCGGGACTCTGTGTCCCATCTGCCTCAAATACTTCTCATTGGGATAATGGTGTGTATGTGTTTAAAGGGGGGGCTTCAAGCATACTAAATAGTTTAAACTAGTGCATCACTATATAAGTAGTCTTTTACAAGCGCATCAATCACTTATTGTCATCATCAGCTTCATCAATGAATGTCACACATATCAGGCACAGTCCTATTACTCTACGCGGGCTGTATGGCAGGTATCTAAATCCATATTACTGCTTCCCTGAGCTCATATGGCTGGCGGGCCTAAATAGGGTCTAATTTGGAGATACAAATCCTTAAGACAAAGGGCAATCTCCTATCGGGGCCAAGTTGTATATCCATCCCCTCATGTCACAAAATGACACTCATACTACCCTAAGCCCTTCTTGCTTTACCCAGATATTTACATAATTACATATTTACATATTTACATATAAATGGACTTCATCCCTACACACACTTGGCAGGTTATATCCCACGTTATTTTCATAAACACATATTCACTACCAAGCAGGCTTATAACATCAATCGCTTACGAACCAAGGGACACACTCGATGACACCTCCTATATGCCATCTACAAAAAAGCCCCTAGGCCAGAGTCAACATTTAGGCCATCGGGGGACATCGTTCCAAGTTCAAAGATCAATCTCGCCTCCTGTTGCATTAGGCGTTGATCCAAGAAACCCCGTCTGCCACCTTTCCTCAATACAAAGATTCCACAGGCCCTGAGGCCTTTTGGGTTCCCTTGGTGGAAAGTTTTAAAGTGGTCTGAGACAGGACTTTTTTCATTTCGCGTTCTGATATCCCGGACGTGCTCACCTACCCGCGCCCGCAGTTCGCGCTTGGTCTTACCAACGTACTTCCTGCCGCACGGGCAGGTGAGCATGTACACCACATACGTGGTCCCACAGTTGATAAACCCCTTTATTTTTCTCGGTGGGCGCCCTCTTGTGCCAACATAAGTGCTACTCTTTTCTATAAAGGGGCAGATTTTACAATGCCCACACTTAAAGCACCCCTCAAGGTTGTCTGTACCTGGTCTCATCGTGGGTCTAACCAGATCACTATGGACCAATCTGTCCCTGATATTTGTCGCACGCCGAGCCGTAAGTAGGGGACGTGGGCCTACACATCGGGCTATTTTAGGGTCCAGTTGTAAGATGTGCCAGTGGGACTGTAAAATTGTCCTGAAACTCTCCCAATGAGTACCAAAGTGTGTTATTAGTCTTACTGGCTGATCCCCTGCCTCCTTTTCCCGCTTTTTCTGTTGATGATCCTTTCTCAACAAATCTCTCCGATCCACATCAAGGGCCCTCTTAAAACAGGTACGGATGAGTCTATGTGGATATCCCCTTTCCCTGAAACGGCCTGATAGTTCCCTAGCCTCCCGCACGTAATCACACTCAGAACTGCAGTTCCTGCGAATCCGCAAGAACTGCCCAAGGGGTATCCCGCGCAGGAGTGGGAAAGGGTGATGACTAGTGAAATGTAGTAGAGTATTGCCCGCAGTGGGCTTTCTAAACGTAGATGTGACTAACCTAGTCCCATCTCGTCTAATAAGTAGGTCCAGAAATTCAATACATTGGTAACCAATTTTAAAGGTGAGACAAATATTACGCGTATTTTGATTTAACTGGCTCACAAAAATCTCAAAATCAGATGGGGTCCCCCGCCACACCACCAAGACATCATCTATGTAGCGCAGCCAGAGGGCGACCTGCGCCCCAAAATCCGCCCGCCCAAACACCTCGAGACTCTCCCACTGTCCCAGGTGCAGGCAGGCGTACGCTGGGGCACAGGCCGCCCCCATGGCTGTTCCACGTATCTGATGATAGTAGCTACCATCAAACTTGAAAAAGTTAATGGTAAGCACAAAGTGCAAAAAGTCCACCACCATTTCATTATGGGCCGCATCACACGGGCCCAACTCATCAAGGAACTGGGCTACCACCTCGAGGCCCACAGTGTGGGGAATGGACGTGTACAACCCTTCTACATCGATACTTGCCAACAGCCAGTCCCCCTCAAGTTCAAAGGACTGTAATTTCCGCAACACATCACTACTGTCTAGGACAAATGATGGCAAGATCTTCACCAAAGGTTTAAGATTTTCATCAATAAACCTGGATACACATTCCAATGGGCCCCCATTCCCCAACACTATGGGCCTACCTGGTGGTGCGACGGGGGACTTGTGAATCTTGGGGATGGTATAAAGTACCGGGATATTATATTCTTTTACAGTAAGGTACTTAAATACCCTAAGAGTCAATAGTTTTTCTTCCAAAGCCCAATCCAATTTGTCGTTGAGTCTAGCCACTACACTTGGGAATGGGTTTTGCTCCACCTTTTTGTATGTCCTTTCATCTCCCAACTGTTGCCTAATTTCTTTTACATAATACTCCTGGTTTAACAGGACTACATTACCTCCTTTATCACTTGGGCGTATGATAATATCAGACGCACTTTCTAATTCTTTTAAGGCAATACTTTCAGCTCGTGTCAAATTCATATTCATTTCAGATACACCTCGTCTCCAATCTATTTGTTTCAGATCATGCTGAACAGCTTGAAAAAATACTGAAATATTTCGATTCATCATCAAAGGTGGAAAATTCTTTGATTTGGGGCGAAATCTCTCTAAATTTGGTAAAAGATCCGGGATTTCATCATCTATTTGTATATGGGCCCCTGGTTCATCGCTCAAAACACCCTCCACTGCCCCTAAGGGACACACTCCACTTGTATCTAAGGGGGGATTCAATGTCATTTCCCGGTCTGACTCACTATGGGTTAACGTGTCTTTTGAATATAAGCTTTTAAAAAGAACTTTTCGCAAAAATAAAGCTGTATCTTTATATAACGTAAATTCATCCCCACCTGCTGCAGGGGAGAAAGACAAACCCCTAGATAAGACTGATCTATGATGCTCATTTAAAGTGAAGTTTGATAAATTAATCACATTAAGGGACCTGTTTTCACTTATGGTTCCTCCTACTGGGGGGGCCATCTCTTTCCCGTCTTCCTGATTCCCCTCAAACTCTTTACTCTTGTGGCGACGCTGTCCCCGCCTCCGTCGTCTCCTTTTCCTTGTGGGTCTAAAAAAGACACCGACCGTCGTGATTTTTGGGACTGAGGTGGGCTATCGTCTGACAACTCCGTTTCACACCCTGAAAGATCACTGGAGATTTCCTTCCAATTTCTTTGTCTCCCCCCTGCCCTACTTCTAGGCTTTATTTCTAAAAAAACCTTTCCTGACTCAAAGTCAGCCGAGTCTCTCCAAAATTTCTTCTGTTTTATCTCCTTCACTGCTTTCTGTACCCGTTCCACCTCATTTCTTACTAGATCATTCAACTTCTGAAAGTCAGGGGCATCCCCTAGACTGTCCAATTGGGCACAACTAGTTTTAATGTTCTCATCTAAATCCTCCAGTTGTAATTTTTCTTCTTCGATTATTAGGTTCATTAGCCTAATGCCATGTGCAATACATTCCTTTTGCCAGTTCACCATAAATCTCTCAGAGCGTAAATGCTCCGCTGGCACTATACGTTCCCGAAGACCCCTGGGAATCACCCTATGTTGGACATAATTTTCAAGGGTACATATATCCCAGTACCGTTTCAATTGCTTGACCACCAAGGACTTATGTTTTTTGAAAAGGGTCCTAATCTCACCTCCCTGATTTATTGGTGGCCCCCCTTCTGGAGTCTCAAAAGCTGACTGAATACTTGATAGACAGGACTTATCCAATTTAAATGCCATATCTAGATGCGCAACTAATTCCTACTGTGGTCACTAAGTTATACGACAAGAGAGTCCCCAATAAATTACTACAGGTGTGCCAGTGCAAATACCAAAATAATCCATCCTAATGCTCAAAGAGAAACTCTCAATCAACTGCCTGTTAGCGGAGGTAACACATCTCCATATCCATATATCAACAATTACTAATTAAAAAGGCTGGAGAGAGTATAGATATCAAAGCACATGCACTACCGCAAAGTCCGCGGCGTCCTACTAACCACCACGAGAATCGGCTCAAAAAACATACAAGACACCTGGTTAAGTGTAGGTCTGGCAAAATGCTAAACAACTATAATTTGCTGAGCAAACAACAATTTTATTGCACCAATTTCAGCACACACATGGGACAATACTGACAATAAAATTGTGAACATATAGTGCTTTAAAATCACGGGGGCCCACCGTGCACACATACACACACTACCACGCACACTGAACGCACACCTCACTAGCAGCGCTGCTGAAATTGCCTGAAATGCTAAATGACACACTGCTCCTTTTCATATAATAAACTTGCAAGCTGAATTAGCTGCCTGAGTCAGTGGCATAACTCCTCGCTGGGGTTGCTCCCATCATAGGAATTGCAGTTTGTAAACATAATGGCCGTGTGGAAATCCCGCTGTTTGTTCGGATGTCTTTGGACTGCCCCCTAACACAGGGCCCAATAGCAGTCTGCGCTGAATGCAACCATACACTGATTATCCTACTTCAGCACTGTATCAACAGTCAAGTGGCACCGCATGCACATCTCGCATTGGGGGCTCAAAGAACCAAAAGCCGTCACTGGACAGAGACACCTCACATAGGCGTGTACTTTCCTGTAATCTGCCAGTGGTCTTCAACCGTCACTTGCCATCATGATGTCGCTGTTGGTGTTGCGCAACACTTAGCTTGAGGGAGCTGGATCAACGTCTAATGCAACAGGAGGCGAGATTGATCTTTGAACTTGGAACGATGTCCCCCGATGGCCTAAATGTTGACTCTGGCCTAGGGGCTTTTTTGTAGATGGCATATAGGAGGTGTCATCGAGTGTGTCCCTTGGTTCGTAAGCGATTGATGTTATAAGCCTGCTTGGTAGTGAATATGTGTTTATGAAAATAACGTGGGATATAACCTGCCAAGTGTGTGTAGGGATGAAGTCCATTTAAATGTAAATATGTAAATATGTAATTATGTAAATATCTGGGTAAAGCAAGAAGGGCTTAGGGTAGTATGAGTGTCATTTTGTGACATGAGGGGATGGATATACAACTTGGCCCCGATAGGAGATTGCCCTTTGTCTTAAGGATTTGTATCTCCAAATTAGACCCTATTTAGGCCCGCCAGCCATATGAGCTCAGGGAAGCAGTAATATGGATTTAGATACCTGCCATACAGCCAGCGTAGAGTAATAGGACTGTGCCTGATATGTGTGACATTCATTGATGAAGCTGATGATGACAATAAGTGATTGATGCGCTTGTAAAAGACTACTTATATAGTGATGCACTAGTTTAAACTATTTAGTATGCTTGAAGCCCCCCCTTTAAACACATACACACCATTATCCCAATGAGAAGTATTTGAGGCAGATGGGACACAGAGTCCCGCTGTGCACTCCCCTCCCCGCCGGGTGGTCGGATGAATGTGTGCTGCCGTTGGCTGCGTGTTTTTGCTCTGTAGCACAGGCTTCGGACAGCTGTATGCCTGTTACATTGATGCAGGCTGATTCTATGAGAATGACGCACATTGCATCTCAATGGGAAGCATGTAAATGACTGTCTATTGGGCTGGAGTATGTGAAGGACGCGGCATATGTCATCACGAGCAGCACGCACATGATTGGCCGCTCCGGCTGCTGAAGGAGGGATGTTACAAATAAAATGGGAGTATGAAGGGCCGCCCACCACCCTGACGAAGCTCCGGTGGGCGGAGCGAAATGAGCGTCGGCGGACGGTCGGCCCCTCCACGTGCACGCCACCCCGCTCCCAGCTCTGCATATGCCCGCAGCTCCCTCAAGCTAAGTGTTGCGCAACACCAACAGCGACATCATGATGGCAAGTGACGGTTGAAGACCACTGGCAGATTACAGCTAAGTACACGCCTATGTGAGGTGTCTCTGTCCAGTGACGGCTTTTGGTTCTTTGAGCCCCCAATGCGAGATGTGCATGCGGTGCCACTTGACTGTTGATACAGTGCTGAAGTAGGATAATCAGTGTATGGTTGCATTCAGCGCAGACTGCTATTGGGCCCTGTGTTAGGGGGCAGTCCAAAGACATCCGAACAAACAGCGGGATTTCCACACGGCCATTATGTTTACAAACTGCAATTCCTATGATGGGAGCAACCCCAGCGAGGAGTTATGCCACTGACTCAGGCAGCTAATTCAGCTTGCAAGTTTATTATATGAAAAGGAGCAGTGTGTCATTTAGCATTTCAGGCAATTTCAGCAGCGCTGCTAGTGGGGTGTGCGTTCAGTGTGCGTGGTAGTGTGTGTATGTGTGCACGGTGGGCCCCCGTGATTTTAAAGCACTATATGTTCACAATTTTATTGTCAGTATTGTCCCATGTGTGTGCTGAAATTGGTGCAATAAAATTGTTGTTTGCTCAGCAAATTATAGTTGTTTAGCATTTTGCCAGACCTACACTTAACCAGGTGTCTTGTATGTTTTTTGAGCCAGTTCTGTTTTGTCCATGTTCAGTTTAAGAGAGCGAGATGTCATGAAGGAAGAGATGGCTGTTAGATAGTCAGGAAGGCGAGAGAGGATAGAAGAGAGATTTGGGCCAGAGAGGTAGATCTGAGTGTCGTCTGCATAAAAGTGATATTGGAAGCCTAGCGAGGTTATTCAAGGGAAGAAAGAATATTGAGGAGCAGAGCATGGTCGACAGTGTCAAAAGCAGATGATAAGTCAAGAAGAATTAGAGCAGAGTAGTGGCCTTTGGATTTGGCTGTCAGCAGATCATTGGTGACTTTGGTGAGGGCCGTTTCGGTAGAGTGACATGAGTGGAAACCAGATTGGAGGGGATCTAGGAGGGAGTTTGTAGACAGATAGTTGGTAAGTTCTGTATGGACATGCTGTGGGCGGTCCAGAGAGGGTTTTTTGATGAGTGGAGTTATAACAGCATGCTTATAGGTGGAGGGAAAGGTACCAGTGGAGAGGGAGAGGTTGAATAAAGATGTTAGGGCTGGAATGACAGATGGAGACAGTTGAGGGATAAGGTGGGATGGAATGGGATCAAGGGAGAAGGTGGTCAGGTGAGCCTTTGAGACCAGGGAGGAGAGACCTTGAGCAGTTAACACTGTGAAATGAGTTAATGAGTGGGCAGGGGGGGTGTTGGTAGGAGAGAGGTGTTCTGGGGGGTGAAGCCACTTTGAATCCTGTCGATTTTTTCTTTGAAGTATGTGAGGATGGAGGAGGTGGCGGTGGGTGGAGAAGGGAGTTGAAAGTGTTAAATAGCTGCTTTAGATTCCGGGCCTGTGCCGATATGAGTGATGTGAAATATTCCTGTTTGGCAGATGAAAGGGCAGTCCTGAGTTCCTGAAGGGCTTTCTTGTATAACAGGAAGTCCTCCTTGGTTTTGGATTTCCTCCAATGCCGTTCAGCAACTCGAGAATGCTGTTTCAATGTTGCAGTGTTAGTGTTAAGCCATGGTTGTCTTTTTTTGGCCTGAGGGCGACTGTAGTTAAGAGGAGCAACAGAGTCAAGGGAAGCAGTTAGTGTGTTATGGTAGTATGAAGCGGCAGCGTCTACATTGGTAAATGAGGGCAGGGTGTGAAGGGGATGTAAAGCAGAGAGAGATTGATGGTCTAGGTTTCTGAGGTTCCTGCGAAGAGTTGCAGGTTTGTGTGCAGGGGGGGGTAGTGGTAAGGGAAGAGAGTGTTAGTGTTAGTAAGTTGTGATCAGAGAGGGGAAGTGGGGATGAGGAAAGACTGGATACAGAGCAGAGGTGAGTAAAGAGCAGGTCAAGCGTGTGTCCATCTTTATGGGTGGGGCTGGTAGACCATTGTTTGAGGCCAAAGGAGGTGGTTAGGGATAATAGTTTGGTGGTTGCAGGGTTGTTGGTGTCAACGGGTATGTTGAAGTCCCCCATGATTATAGCTGGGATGTCAGAGGACAGGAAGTGGAGAAGCCAAGTTGAGAAGTGGTCCAGAAAGAGAGAGGCAGGTCCAGGAGGGCGATAGATGATGGCAATATTTAGGTGACAGGGAGAGTAGAGACGGACACAGTGAACCTCAACCCCAACCACACCCTCGCCTGCTCATTCCCAATTTCACGATTCCAACATGGCGAACCCTGAGTCACCGGGCAGCTCAATGGCTGCAACTTCTTTGGGCAGCCAGCCTATGACACCCAGCCCTCATGCAAGTCCAGCCCAATCCTTTGTGAGCAAAAGGTCTGGCTATTCCACGGCTGCGAGTCAACCAAGGTCACCAAATATTCCACCCACCCAGAGAAGAGGCAGCCAGGACAACATTAGCCAGAAACCTGTGGCGTGGGGGCTTGAGCGGGTGCTTAACTGAGCCCCAAACTATGGAATTGGCAAGTGGGGTATCTGACCACTATCATGAGCTGTATGGGAGAAATTCTAAAGCCACCAGCAAAGTGCGCAAGACACAAATCTGGAAGGACATCACCCGACAGGTGAATTGTGCTGGGACTGAGAGGAAAGATGTGGAGCAGATCCAGCAAAAATTCTTGGACCTAAAATATGCCGTCCGACAGAAGAGAAATAAACGCAGGCATCACGGGTACAGATGGGTGTTTGAGTTGGGCAGGTTGTGGTTGAGCATGACCTTCTAAGTAATGTTTTTTGTTTGTTTTAAAGGTTGCAAACAGGAGGTGAATTTCCAACCAAACTCCAGTACACTACAGCAGAGGAGCTTGTTCTGGGCATAATACACCCGTCTGCACTACAGGGCTTGTCCGGGGCCGCAGACACTGACAGCAATGTCATGCCAGAAGGTTAGTATTTTAAGGAATGGTTCTTTTTCTTTGCCTTTACAATCCTAGGTACACACAGGGCCCTAGCTAGGGGGGAAGAGGGAGGGCAATGCTCCCCGGGGGCAGCAGTTCAGGGGGGCCCCAAAGGTAGTCCAGAAAACCGGTGGGGGAGTCCATTTTGAATCTTTGCCCCGGGTGCCGTAAAGGCTAGCAACTACTATGGGTACACAAGGTTTGTTTATGTGTTAAATAGACTTGCCATTTACATTCCAGCACCTCAAAATACTCAAGCTGCCGTGCAACCCCCCACCTCCAACCTGCCCACTGCCACCACGTCCCGCCAGCCATTAACAACATATCCTACACAGGAACATCTGAATCTGGTAAGTGTACTGTGCACTAACTTGTGATGCATGGGAAGGAAGATGACTACTTGCCACAACATATATTTGAGCAACAATCTCACACAATTTTTTTTCATGTCCCTACAGACACCACCCATAATGGAAGCAATACACCATATGGAGGAGGAGAACATTACCATGCCCCCACAAATGCCAACCCAGAATCATCATCTGCCACTGCCCCAGCAGCAGCCGCCAACAAATCCTCTGCAGCAGAGTCAATCATGCCCTCTGCTGGCAGACCATCATGGCCAGCAGCAAGAGACACAACCAACTGTCCCATGTGCTAGCTCTGCTGCAGTGGATTTGCCTACTACATCTGCTCCTGTTGCTAGGCCTAGACCTCCATAATCTGCACGTGCCCAAACCCGGGGAAGTGGAGAACGCCCTTAGCCATGTCGCCATGTAACCCAGGTGAGGCGTGTGCAGATCCTGGAGACAGCATGGAAAAATGAGAGCCGCTACTTTAGGGAAGTAAACCAAAGATTAAATGAGCAGCTGTCAGCACACTTCCAAAACTTCAATAACAACTTCAACACCCTGCTGGAAGAAATTAGGACTAGCAACAGGCAGATGCTGGAGCAGTGGCAGATGATGAATGGCATACATGCACAGGTGCTGGGCATCCTACAAGGACACCACCAGCCTTAATTTGGGAATCCACCATATTAAGAATTTTTATTCTATTTGCTCCACATGTTTCCTCTCCATCACCTGTCTGGTGATCTGCACCCATATTTGTTAATGTGTGCCTTTGCTTGTGGCTTTAGAATTTAACACATACAGCTCATAATAGTGGTCAGAAACCCCACTTGTCAAGGCCATAGTTTGGGGCTCAGTAAAGTGCCCGCTCAAGCTCCCACGCAGCAGTTTTAGGCCTAAGGAAATCCTGGCTGCCTCATCCTGGGTGGGTGGAAAAGTTGGTGAAAAGATGATTGTTGTTAAAGGAAATATTTGACAATAAAAATGCATTACGCTCAAATCTGTTTTTTTTGTATTACTTTGTGCAGATAAACAAATTAAATGATAAATCATAGAAATTTGTTACATCACAAGCAAATAATAGATATCATGACACCAACAATTAAGGCAAATAAATACATTTTAAGAAACAAAATTGCAAATTAGATAAGCCCGGACAGATTGTCCAGAAGCACTCTGGGTGCCCTCATGTAACTCATCCGGAATGTCCGTGGTGGCTGGAGAGGGAGACACGTCCACATATTGGGGGACCTGCTGCGTTATCGCAAAATTATGTAGGACACAGCAGGCTATTATTATCTTTATAACCTTGTTGGGGTCCAACTGCAGGGCCCCCCCCCGTATGATCCAGGCATCAAAATCTGCTTTTCAGCAGGCCGAAGGCCCTCTCTACCACAGCCCGGATCTTTCTATGGGCCCGGTTATGTCTGAGGCCGCAGGATTGGTGTCATCAACCATGGCAGTAGTGGATAACCCGAACCCCTTGAATATAATAAAACACCAAGTTAGTGTCTACTTCTTAGTTACATTGTATATCATGTCATCAGAGGGAAAGAACATCCATATGTTGAGACAGGGTTATCCAAACAGATTCATAGTCATACAGTGAAAGGCTAATGAAATTATTTCTCAAACCTTTCCCAGTAGCCACCCACCAGACAAATTTCCTGATTCAAAACGACCATACAGGCTCGATTTTCTCAGGATATATGTCATGGGTGGATCCGGGAAACCCTACCATGGCACTTAGAACCGAAGGTCCGGGCCAACCACAGCTTGCACATTTATGGAGTGGCCCATCTTCCGGTTCCTGTAAGAGCAGAAATACAGGTATTTAGTACACAAAAACAAACACAAAAAAAGCAAATAACCAATTTAACAGCACCAAGATAAGGGATCCTTATTGTTAAAGTGTGTTTCAAAAAAAAAAAATCAGTACAAAAACCAATAAGTAATAGTTGGTCACTCAGATTTAATTAAGGTCTACATGATAAGGAATAATTAAGGGCAACATGAAAATGATTAGTTAAGGTCTACATGATAAGGAATAATTAAGGGCAACATGAGAATGATTACTTATGGCCTGCATGAAAATGATTAATTAAGGTCTACATGATAAGGAATAATTAAGGGCAACATGAAAATGATTAGTTAAGGGCGACATGAAAATGATTGATTTAGATATACATTAAAACACACTGTGATTCA
Source organism: Gastrophryne carolinensis (assembly GCA_027917425.1). Classification (NCBI taxonomy): domain Eukaryota; kingdom Metazoa; phylum Chordata; class Amphibia; order Anura; family Microhylidae; genus Gastrophryne; species Gastrophryne carolinensis. The sequence continues at coordinate 387,390,447 of CM051237.1, read as the reverse complement.
ATACAAGTCTTAATGTTGACCTAAAACACATACCTAAATAGATATTAATCAGCTGCTGGAGGCATCAACGCAACATGCGTACAATCAATCGCACCCATGACGTTGGGCATTTCGGCTAGATCAAAAAACCCAACTTAAGCGCATTCCAGGCTACCATGTTGTCCGGAGAATAAATGTATTTTGGACACAGGGTAGCCATGCCATCCAAAAATTTGGTGAGCATGCTGCTCAGTGTAAGCTGGGACATCCCCACGGACAGGGCACCCAGCCTCTGGAATGAGCCGTTCGCCAAAAATTGCAGGCAGCCAAGCATCTTGGTCATACCTGAAATTGCATGCCCCTTCCTTGTGGTGCAGTCTAAGCATGGCCGCAGCTCACTATACAAGTTATGGAGAGAAACGCGGTTAAGGCGGGTCAGCTCGAACAGTTCAACGTCATGCATGCAATGTCCATGCGTGCGCGGTGCAATCGGGATTCGGCCATGGTGATGCAGACCATGCCGTTTAGCTGCAAGCGCTCGTACTCCTCCACGTACTCAGCAAACATCTCGACAGCTACCTTTCTCCTACAAAACGACCCCGTAAGTTAAGCGTAAACAAACCCGTTTTATTGGGCGGGTTGTCATCGGCAATCAAGACTCTGAATCATGTGCAAGCCCAAACCAATAACGTAAGTTGCCCGACATAATGGAAATTTGAAGATAAACATACAATCATCGAAAGCGCGTATTCGCGTTAGTGTAAACGCATATACGCATGAAAACAGTAACCAACAGTAACCAAAATTCCGAAAAAGTATGCAAAAACTCACAAAACTTACACAGACACATGCGAAAGTGTATGTGAAAGAGGCTTTGAATCAGCCCTCATATCAGTGTAATCTGATCAGCTCAGCTCATTTAAACTCCTATCTATTTATTGCTGCTTTAATCGTTTTAATTAAACTGGATCCCAGTGTGATGTTCTGTTATGTGTTACAGTTATAGACAATCATTTAGAATACTGTAGCTAGTTTCTAGCATTTCACAAGATCCAATTACATGTGCTAAAGTTACCTAAAAATCTGTCTTGTAAAAAGTCCTACATTTTACTTTGATTCTTTCTTTCTTTTTAGATGGAGACCTAAATCAATCCATAAGATGTTCTTAACATTTTTAATACATGGATTATGCCTTATTTGGATTATTCATGGAGTATGCATAATTTGAAATTGCCTAATAAAGTGAGGACACTGTGTAGGCTAAAATATTATTTTATATTAATGACATATTTAAGATAATCCAGTGAAATCTCCTCTCAGTAGGGGATAATATGCCATGTTTTGTTCCATTTCCATCTTATTATTTCTTGTTTAAACTTAACATTTATTTGTGAAGACTTCTCTTGCTTCACGGATTCTTATTTAATTATGCTGAACTGAATAAGTGAATTATGCTGTGGAACTGTCTGGAATGCTTCTAAAATAATATTACACTTTAGCAGAGCAACGGATAAGTTAGTGATTACTTTGTGGGTTATTTAAGTGATTTCCATTTTGAGGGGCGGTAAAAGACTCTGCACCCAATAAAGGATATGGATATGGATTACTTTCATTTAAAAATGTAAATGTTCTTTTAATTAAGCAATTCTACATGTGAGGGGCTAATTATCAGTAATCAGGTCAATATTTTATTTTAGAATATTGGAGCCTATGGGAATTTAATCAATGAGTGAATGTTCCAACAACTGGGACTTTCACTTCCATAATTGTGCATTGTGAAACAAGTGTTATCCAATGCCCAATCAGCAACTGTGGGTTTTCAGGTGACTGGCGTCACCCAGTTCGCTGCTACTACTCGTGTGCTGCCTCCCCGCCAAGGCAACTATTAAAGAATTGATGCTGCCACTGAGCAGTCAGGCAACCTCAAGGCTTCACCCGGGAGGGTAGTGAGATGCACCTCCCAGGTGTAGTAACATGGCGACAGGAGTGTGATCTTCAAGCAGCAAGGTTTTTAAAGAAAAGAAAGAAAATTCTTGACTTTGACTCGCTTCAACTCCTAAAACCTTTACTCGTTTTAATTAAACTGGATCCCAGTGTGATGTTCTGTTATGTGTTACAGTTATAGACAATCATTTAGAATACTGTAGCTAGTTTCTAGCATTTCACAAGATCCAATTACATGTGCTAAAGTTACCTAAAAATCTGTCTTGTAAAAAGTCCTACATTTTACTTTGATTCTTTCTTTCTTTTTAGATGGAGACCTAAATCAATCCATAAGATGTTCTTAACATTTTTAATACATGGATTATGCCTTATTTGGATTATTCATGGAGTATGCATAATTTGAAATTGCCTAATAAAGTGAGGACACTGTGTAGGCTAAAATATTATTTTATATTAATGACATATTTAAGATAATCCAGTGAAATCTCCTCTCAGTAGGGGATAATATGCCATGTTTTGTTCCATTTCCATCTTATTATTTCTTGTTTAAACTTAACATTTATTTGTGAAGACTTCTCTTGCTTCACGGATTCTTATTTAATTATGCTGAACTGAATAAGTGAATTATGCTGTGGAACTGTCTGGAATGCTTCTAAAATAATATTACACTTTAGCAGAGCAACGGATAAGTTAGTGATTACTTTGTGGGTTATTTAAGTGATTTCCATTTTGAGGGGCGGTAAAAGACTCTGCACCCAATAAAGGATATGGATATGGATTACTTTCATTTAAAAATGTAAATGTTCTTTTAATTAAGCAATTCTACATGTGAGGGGCTAATTATCAGTAATCAGGTCAATATTTTATTTTAGAATATTGGAGCCTATGGGAATTTAATCAATGAGTGAATGTTCCAACAACTGGGACTTTCACTTCCATAATTGTGCATTGTGAAACAAGTGTTATCCAATGCCCAATCAGCAACTGTGGGTTTTCAGGTGACTGGCGTCACCCAGTTCGCTGCTACTACTCGTGTGCTGCCTCCCCGCCAAGGCAACTATTAAAGAATTGATGCTGCCACTGAGCAGTCAGGCAACCTCAAGGCTTCACCCGGGAGGGTAGTGAGATGCACCTCCCAGGTGTAGTAACATGGCGACAGGAGTGTGATCTTCAAGCAGCAAGGTTTTTAAAGAAAAGAAAGAAAATTCTTGACTTTGACTCGCTTCAACTCCTAAAACCTTTACTCTGTGCAGGCAAAAAGATCCAAAGTGTTGAGGTTAAAGTTTTAGAGTAAATTATACCTCTCACTTTTTCAGACTATCAGTATAAAAAAAGCCCTAGACCAGTTATAGTCAACTTTCCAAATACAGGGAGATCTGAAAACCTGATATAACGAAAAGGGCTGCAAATGATCCCAGCATCTATGCCTCCCACACTACCCATCAGTACAGTATCCATATTATTAGTTTCACCCTTCAATTTATTTTTAACCATTCTTAGTTTAAAATATTTTTATTAAGAAAAATGCAAGTACAGTTACATACTTTACATGTCAGGATTTCATGAGAAACGGCATTGCAGAATGAATGCTAACATTGTAGAGACAATTTACAGTGTATTAAAGGCTTGCATCAAGATCAAAGTTAACTTTTATTTGCTGTTCTTGTTTTAACTTTTTGTTGTCTTGAAAACTTTTGCAACTTGTGGTGCCAAACTTAATGCAAGAAAAGAAAAAAAAATAACTAAAATCAACAAGATTCTCCCTGAAGAGTCATCTGTTTTTTCCGCCATATCTGTCCTGTCCCTCCTCCCTCCCCCCGGGTGTAGACAATTGGAGGTTCACCTGACACCATTTGAGTTAAGTACCAAGTGGTGTGACCAAATTGCTTTTTGGTATCCAAAGGGAGAGTGTGGACATAGCTTTCCCAGACCCTAAAGAACTTCTCAACCCTCTGTTGTCTCTGGATCATTGCCTTTAGTCATTCTATTCGAAATATTTAAATTTGAATCTATTTTAAATCTGACTTTTTTTCTGTCAGGTGGAGGAGAGGATACTTGAGGGTTAACAATAGAAAAGTCAACTCTACATGGAATGATTCAGTGCTGAATCAGTTGCAAATACTTCTTTCCCCACTTCGGCTAGGAGTGCTCCACTCCATATACATGTAAACACAAGATGTAGCCAGCCATGGTAAAGATTTAAAATTCCATCTCTTTATTCCGATACTTCCAATAAAAATGCAGATAGCAAAAACAGATGATCCCATTAAAAAAATATAGTGAAGATTTCCAGAAACGTCTACGCGTTTTGGACCCGCCGGTCCTTAATCATGACATACCAAATACCTTCTAATCGCTCACATATAAAACATCAAGGGTGGTGCCCACCCCCCCCCCCCCCCCAAAATCACAGCATTAAACCATATGGACGGGAAAAGCAGCCGTTGCTCAGCCTGCCGTGCCAGCTTTATTGTTGGCTGACAGGGGGCCCAGGCTGGGCAGCGTCTGCTGTATGGTTTAATGCTGATATGACATGATATGTCACTTTCGCTTTCGCCCGGCAGCATAGCATTGTCGGCTCCGGTAGAGGCTAGGGTGAATCTGTGTGTTTTTTTTGCTCATTATGGAAGGAATATTAATTCCTTAAGTTAGCAGGCGGTTATGCACCAATCAAAGTTGATATTTTGGGGGAAGGGGCACCCACCTTGATGTTGATGGACCTGTGGGTCTGAAACGCGTAGACATTTCTGGGAATCATTTCTGGGAATCTTCACTATACTTTTTATGAGATTATCTGTATTTGCTATCTGCATTTTTTTGGAAGTGTTGGAATAAAGAGTTGGAGTTTTAAATCTTCACCGTGGCTGGCTACATCTTGTGTTTACGTGGAGGAGAGGCTGTAGGATTCCTGCATACTTTCTAGAACAATGCCAAGCTTGCCTACTATTAGAGGAGTATAGCAAAAGTCATGAGAAAAGTAACTCAAGTATTAGTTGACCCAGCAACTTTCCTTTTGTACATTAACAAACTGTCAATATGCCAATTTAGAAAACCACTTTGAGAATGCAGCAGATATGACCTTCCCCTAATTCAGAATTTTACCTCTCATGTGCACACCTGGCATAAACTTTGAATAGCAGGCCCTGGTCAGATGCTGAGCTCTGGCTATAGAACAAAAATACATATGTTGTGCTTGTGAAAGTCTAGTGCTTTTTTACCCTAAAGCTGCTTTTGTCCACTCACATCTCACCTCTTCAATCTCCATCTCCTAAAACATCCTTGTGCCCCTTTACCTTCTCTCCTACTGCCATTTTCTTTTTTCTCTCTGTTTTCTGTTCTATTCTCTGTTCTCGTCTTTTCTCCTTTTTCCTCTTAGCTTTAACCTAAAGTACACTGGGAAGTATAGTAATCCCCTGCACTTGATCTTATATTGAGAGAAGGTGCACCACCGAGATTGGAAGGGCATATAATATGCTGAATGTGTTACTTTTGCATAACACTGTAATTGCCTTCAGTGGGGGGAGACTATTGCTATACTTGCTATGTTCTACTTTGGAAAACCTTTTTCTGCTTATACTCCTCTATCTAATTAAATAAAAAAGTATTTAAAAAAGGGCATCAGCCATTAATATAAAATGCTAAAGCCTAAACAGATAGCAGCATTTAAATTTAGAATGAAAAGGAATATAATTAAAACAGAACAGGAAGGATCCATATTGAAGCTATTTCAAATTTCATGTGCTTCCCAAAGTTTACCGGCATACTGTTGCATTTCTCATTTATTCATAGAATATCGATTTTTCATACGAAGTGCTTTCAGAATAACTAAAATATGTTGTCCCGATGTGCTTTAAAAACATTGAATTTCCAGTAACTTCTACTTGATTTTGAAAACTTTGGATAAATGTCCTGAGTTGTACCAACAGTTCTAAAAATGTTATTATTCACAGAATTCCTAATGCTGGCACTGACTATGACTATAAAAGTGAGCAGGCAGTGACTAGATATCTCACTTTGTTAACTCCAGTCTTTTAGGTCAGGTTTTGTCAACTTTTAACTAACTCTGAGCAGCTAAATAAAGAAGAGCAAGAAGGGTCCAGACTACAACCTTCGTCACAAATAAATTTGTTGGATAAGGCACACCAAATGTATCTAAAAGTATAAGGAACGTGTGGTGGGTGCTACGATAAGTTGGCTCCTTTAATGCAATGATAGGGGTAGGTAGCAGAAAGTAATACTGAAAAACTAATTACACATACCCGATATAACCTCTTATGGGGCATAAGTTTAAAACAGAAATTACTTGCGCTTTGCAAAAAGGTTTCAGTACAGGTTGTATAATTTTGCTGCAGAAGCTCTAGTACACCACCAGATGGTAATCTATAAATAGATTCATAAGAACATAATTAGAGATGACCGAATTTTCCAGAAAAATATGTTTCGGTTTCGAATTTATTTGCGGCGAAACGCTATTAAAAATGGCTATTTCTGGCCTACCGAGAGCCTCAATAGGGTTTTAGAACATTTTGCCTTGCTGTAACACTTATAGGATGTGTGCTGGGTTAGTGAAATAATACTATAAAGAAGTATGACATGCATCTCTATTAGAATCACTGTCACAGAGCAGCACAATTACAAAGCCTTGAGGTGGCAGCAGCATGAGGAGCTCACATATTGCCTGAAAGACACACCCTGGAGTTGGCAGCAGCATGAGGCGCCCATATATTGCCTGAAAAAAACACTGGAGTTGGCAGCAGCATGAGGAGCCAATATATTGCCTGAAAGACACATCCTGCGAGTTGCCAGCAGCATGAGGAGCCCATATTTTGCCTGAAACACACGCTGGAGTTTGTAGCAGCATGAGGAGCATATATATTGCCTGAAAGAAACATCCTGGAGTTGGCAGCAGCATGGGGAGCCCACATATTGCCTGAAAGACACATCCTGGAGTTGGCAGGAGTATGGGGAGCCCATATATTGTCTGAAAGACACATCCTGGAGTTGGCAGGAGTATGGGGAGCCCATATATTGTATGAAAGACACATCCTGGAGTTGGCAGCAGCATGGGGAGCGCATATATTGCCTGAAAGACACACTGAAGTTGACAGCAGCATGGGGAGCCAATATATTGTCTGAAAGACGCACCCTGGAGTTGGCAGCAGAATGGGGAGCCCATATATTGCCTGAAAGACACACTGGAGTTGGCAGAAGTATAGATAGCCCATATATTGCCTGAAAGACACTCCCTGGAGTTGGCAGCAGCATGGGGAGCCCATATATTGCCTGAAAGACCCACTGGAGTTGGCAGAAGTATAGAGAGCCCATATATTGCCTGGAAGACACTCCCTGGAGTTGGCAGCAGCAAGGGGAGCCCATATATTGCCTGAAAGACACACTGGAGTTGGCAGAAGTATGGAGAGCCCATATATTGCCTGAAAGACACTCCCTGGAGTTGGCAGCAGCAAGGGGAGCCCATATATTGCCTGAAAGACACACTGGAGTTGGCAGAAGTATGGAGAGCCCAAATAGTGCCTGAAAGACACTCCCTGGAGTAAGCAGCAGCATGGGGAGCCCATATATTGCCTGAAAGACACACCCTGGAGTGGGCAGCAGCATGGGGAGCAATTATATCGATACTTGATTTTAGGAACAAAACCCAGGATTTTAATTCTCCTGTGTACTGAGATGCAATCACACCGCACATGAATGGAATGCCAGCCAATCACCGGCTCACAAAACATTATTTTTTTTGTGTCTAAAAATATGGATGGATATTAAGTTAAACCTTAAAGGTAGCCTATAATCCTTAATCTAATTTAAAATGTAACCTTGAGTCATAAACTTATAGTTTTACCAACTAGAGTTGTTCGAATTGTATTCGCCTGAACTTGCTAAGAAATTCAAGATTCCGAACCCCAATATGGAGTGCCTTAAAATCTGTGGAAGACAAATTCTGGGATGTCATCTGGTGCTGGATAAAGTATTAGTGCGAAAAATACAGGCCCATTACCCATACCTTCGGTCAGGGGGTATGGAGTTATCATGCCCCTATAGAAGCACCAGACAGACGCTGAAGGGTATAGGTACTGGTGTTCTGCCATGGCCAGAGAACCATGGGTACTCCAGCCCCTATGTCTGGTGTGCTGGCTGGTTGCCTTGAGGAGGGTGACGTCATTTTTTATTTAATGAACGGAAACGCAGATGCAAAAAAACACATACAAAAATATTCCAAATGTATTTATATTTGGCTGCAAAACACTACTGCAAGCCATTAACACAAAATAAATGCAACTGTAACTAGGCAGGTGTGAATGTAGCCTAATAGGTTTTTTTAAGTAAGTCTTTATTTCTCATATAGAATTTACCACTACAAAGGGGCATCCCAAATCTGTCCTACCAATACTTCCATTTGAGGGATGGCAGCTGCATTTGAGTCATGGCAGCTAAATGAATAACTAGTGTTGGGCTTACCAGAACCGCAAAGTTTGTATTTATACTGAGCTTTGCAAATACTCAGTCAGAACACAGCCAGAAGTCTGTCTTTGAGTTCGGCATTTGGCCGAGCCCAGGAAGCTGGTTGCAAAGCAGCCCATCAACCAGCTTAACCTAATGAAGAGTGTGCAATCTGGGCAGTGGTTAGACTGTTTCCTGTCAAAATGTCCACAACTGGGGCTTCAAAAAGATAAATGACCGCATGAGTGAGGACACTGGCAGCAACTAGCAGCACTTCTAGTGCCAGCTGCCAGTGTCCTCAAACATGGGGCAGCCATCTTTCTGAAGCCCAGGTCATGGACATTTTGACAGAGGAAAGTACGCCGACTAGATCGCAAGGCTTTGGCAAGTTGTAAAGCCGGTTCCTTCTGCTGCAAACTGTGCATGGGGACATTTTTGGGCCCCAAGGTTTGGGTCCCTGTAATATCACCATTTGTGATAGCCCCCATTGATTTGAATGGTGACCGGGTTCAGGTCAATTTCGGTACCTGCATTGAACGTTCAGCCGAACGTGCAAAATCCGAACTTATAGGAATTCGCCCAACACTATGAATAACCCCTACTGACATTCACATTGTGCGCATTACTGCAGTTATGAACCTTTTTGGTCATCAGTGGTCTCATGTTTGCTGGAATGTGGGTCCTCTTTTCACAATCTGTATCAATGATATTCAAGTCAAAATAGCCCATGATTCCATTCAGTGGAAAACTGATCTTGCCTATTAAATTTATTTTAAATATTTTTTTAATTTTAAATGTGGACTGGAATATCCCTAATGCAAGAGCCGGAGTTTAATAGAGAGGAACTTGATGGAACATATCCAAAACAGCTTATGAAGTCCCCAAGAAAATGAGATACCATTCTGGGTTTTGTACTTAATAATGTGGAACTGGATTGAGGTGAAAGAAAACCCGGAGCAATCCTACACAAAAAAAGCGCTAAATAACATTTACATGGAATTGGAGTATGTTGAAAAATGAATTTAATAGGTGGAACATAGTGGCAGGAGTAAGTGCCCAGTGGTAACTAAAATGGGCATAATAAAGGGACACTGAAGTCATCACTTCCTCATTCACATGTTTGGCAGCATGTGAAGGCCAATCATGTGACCACCAGCAACCATTCAGGTTTTATGTGCAAGCGCAATCGGAAAAAATATTGGCTGACTTGAATTTTTGCATCTTTAAAGTCTTTAAAATGCCTTTAGAGGCTCAAAGAGACTGCTTTTATGCCCCTGCACTGATTTTCACAGGCATTTAGGGACTCAAAGAGACTGTTGCTACCCCCCTGCACTGGTTTCACAGGTCTTTAGGGGCTCAAAGAGACTGTGCTTCTGCTATTACCCACCTTAACTGGCTTTGCAGGCCTTAGGCACTCAGAGAGACTGCTGATGTTACCCCCTCCACTGGCTTTCACAGGCTTTAGGTACTGAGGCTTAGGTGTGAGGTTGCTGCTGCTTTCACCCAGCTCCACTGGCTTTCACAGCTGTTAGGGACTTAGAGAGAATGCTCCCCCCCCCCCACCCTGGCTTTCAAAGGCCTTATGCCCTGTATGAGGCAGCTGATACTCTCCTGCACTGCCTTCTACAGGACTTAGACACTCAAAGAGACTGCTGATGCTCCTGTTCCCACCTCCATTGCCCGCCTATTTGGGATAAGTGGAAGGTAGAAACAGGGAGAAATGCAGTGGAAGGAAGGGGAAGTGACAGGGTTCCCCAAAAACAGAAGCAGTGGTTGGAGCAGTGAATTATAGATTCAGATTATCAGCTTGCTCCAGAAGAATGTTCCTTGATGCAGAGCAGGTGCACCTCTAGTAGCTCCAAAGGGTTTACATGGCATCACACACCCAAGGTCACTCACCTTGCAGAGGTCCCTGGCTCATAGGATGGTCCTGGGGTGGGTACTAAGGATCCACATGAGGCAGTACAGGGACCCCCATGCAGTTCTTGTCAAGGCAAAAGCAATTGTTACACCATTAGGTCGGGCTACGTTTGGCACTGTCCTAAACCGTTTTAGTTTTTTAAATTGGGTGATTCATTCATGCGGCAATCCCAAACACCCATGCACACTCCTAAAGTGCATGCACGCACTCCCAAATGTGCATGCCCGCACTCAAAAATGCACATGCATGCACTCCCAAACGTGTGTGTATTGTGTTCACACTGGGTCCCTCTATGGCAGAGCACCCCCGCAGTGCAGCAGACAGAGGTGCAAGGGCAACAATTTCTTACCCCCCCACAGTGGTGTAGGTGAAGGAGAGTGTGACACCACCACCAGGTTACTGGGCTTGTGGGGGTTGCATTTATTATCCCCCCACCATGTGTCTCAGCTATGAAAGGGGGGCATCAGCCGCAGCAGTGCTTTTTTGGGTATTTTTGGATATTCTTGCTGGGCCAGGAGCACCGCAACATGTGTCAGCGGTGGAAGAAAGGGGGGAGACATCATTCTGTGTATCTCCCTTTGGGGAGTTTTAGCTAGCTGGGAGGCTGCTGCCACATGTGTGAGAAGCAGAAAGAGGGTGCTGGAGCGCCAGTTGCCTACAATGCCATTCCAGCCACTGATGAATGGAACCAAAAGGGGGGAGGGGGAGCCAGGTGCTGGAAATACACAACTCGGAAAGCGGTGAAGGGTGTGGGGTAGGAAGAAGAGGAAATCAGCAATCCCAGACCGCTCTGCGAAGCTGATTGGGGTATGGAGAGAGGGTGTGCTGCTTCACAAGGAAATCAATGCCGATGATTCAGCACAGGAACATTAGCATGCTGAAGGCCAGAGCTGAGAAGACTGACATAAGGTAAGTGCTGGAACAACTAGGGATGTGGTTTGGATGCAGTAACCCTTTAACTTGTTTAGACCAGAGCATTTTACTTTTTCACAGTAAAGCCACAGTGATGTACTTACTCCTGTGTGTCAAACTCAAGACCCGAGGGCTGGATGCGGCCCTTCGAAACATTTTATGTGGCCCTCTGACATGTCTCAGACATCGGTGGCAAGGCAGCACCCCTTCTAGCTGGCCCCATAATTCCAAGACTTCTGACTGTGTGTGATTCTTCTCTGTGGAGCATAGTAGCGCCTCTAATCCTGTCCCCAGATGCATTGCCTATAAAATCATCTGGTGTTCTTGGCAAAATAATTCATAGTCTGGATCTGTCATCTGTTAACCAGCCCTATAAAGGCAACCATAATGCTGATTTGGCTCTTTGTGAAAATGAGTTTGACACCCCTGATGTAGATTGTCCCAATACATTTTTAGGTCAATATCAGGCCAATAAGGATTAACAGAACAGTTCGGACAATTTGGAATTTCAGGAAAAAGTCTGAATTTCTTGTCTATTTGTGGTAACAAATCGGTTTTCATTAAAACATCCCAAAATGGTGGTGGCTCCCACGTCCTTCTATTCATGTCACCATTCCTTGCCCAAGTCTACAGGAGTACTGGCCATGACATTAGACTGGCAACTCTCCCTAGCCAATTACAGGGATGGAGGTGTGTCAGAATGCCTTCTGTCTCCCTGTGTGTGAATTGGTGGAGGCATGGAAGCTAATTAGCTGCAGGCTGTGAGCCGAACATGATTGAGGTCTGTGCAGGACACTGGAGGACAAACAGTGTTAGGTCAAGCACGATGAGGAACTGACTTGATGAAGAAGATGATGCCGCCGCCACCATTCCCGGGCACCAAGGGAAGACCCACCGGTAAGTTAATTTTTCATTTCCTTAGCAATTTGTTTTGTAACGAACTAAGGAAATTTCCTTGAGAAAATCTGGTGAATGATCCAGATCTAATTTTTAAACAATTCATCTCTAGTCCCAGTACACAGTATATGCAATATCTCAAAATTGAAGCTTAAGAAAAGGTAACATTTCCTCTTCAATTATTTCTAATATGTGCATGTGATTTTTCGTTTATTATTTAGCTGTGTCAGCTATACAAACAGTTTAGTAGTAACTATGACCCAAGTAAACTATTATGTTCAAGTTCAGCCTTTTATTTGCTTTATCACCATTTGAAGTCCAGTTACTGCTTCTATCTCCAACGCATTACCGTTTTGCCTCAGTGGTTTAGTGATCTTGCAATATAATTAACAGCCTGGTTGCAAATGTTTTAATACTACTTGCACTTTTTAATTGGAACTATTTCTGTCTTGCTGAAAGATGTGCTACGCATAGTATTTTTTACAGAAGGTCAATGGATAAAGCGGACTGGATCATCTGTTTAGAAAATGACATTATATATGTCACTAAACATTAGGTTCTTATGGTGATTCTTTTACCATTTTGCTTTGCTTCTTTATTTTTTTATGTTGATGATCTGGACTTCTGGTAGATAGCAGAGAAGGGTTTTAGAAAAGAGAAAGCTCCCATATTTGTATTTCTTGCCCACAACAAATTGCATCCAAAAAAATGGGCTAAAAACGGTTGGGGTAACCCAAATCAGAAAGTTTGGGTCCGTGCCGAACTTTACGAGTTCAGGTCCTCAAATCCGAACATAGATTTCAAACAGAAAACTGTGTGTTGTGGTCAGTGGTGGTCAAGCATAAATCGAATGAAATTAATTATAAAAAGAAAGAAACAAAAGCTAGATGAGGTTATCAAGAGAATAGAAGAACTACAAACCAATCTGGCCCCTTGCAAAGACCAGTCAGAATACCAGGAACATGTACTAATTATTAAGAACAATCTAAGCAAATTTGAACGGGAACAGAAAATAAAAAAACAAAAGAAACTGAATAGAGACACAGAAGATCTACGCCTGAACCGCATATATAAATGGCAACAGCAGCTAGAACATGTGCAAGACCGAACACATGTGACACATAACTCTGAAACCCAGCAAAGAGACACATTTAAAATATCTGATAAAAGACCGCATACCAATTCCAACCAGAACACCAATAAAAATTGGTACAATCCCGCAATCTATAGACATCGGTCAGACCAAAGAAAATCTGAATTATTACGACCAGCAAACAATAACTACAGAAGAAGATACAGAAGTAGATCCCCACATGTCTCTTATCATAAGGGACACCACCATTATCTGACACCCAAACGACCTTATTACAGGCCACACAAAGAACTATCCCCTTATAGGAACACAAGAAAAAACCCCAACAGAATGAGGCAGTTTGACCACACTACCCGCCAGCAACGGGGTATCCGATTACATTCTGAAAGATATACATCACCAAGTCATTATTACCACAATGATAACCAATACAGGCAACGTAAAATGCATAAGCAACGATACGAAAATAAGGAAGGCACCAGTATGGGAGCATACAATGCAGACAGAGAAGAAGACACACCAGTGACTCAGAATAGTTCTGCAGCGAATAAAAATAATGACCACTCAAAGCAGCATTTTTTAGAATTTGGCCCAACAGCAACACCGAAAAGAAAAAACAGAGAACAAGAGGAAGGAGAGCTGGACATACACTACAACGCAAGAAAGAAAAGAGCACACGACTTTTAACAAAGCCCAATACAGATGGAATTTTCAATTTATCCAGCACCAGGTTATCTGAAAAAGAAATTGAATTTTTAAACAAAGGCATTAAATATGCACCATCCACTAATGTAAACAAATTTGAAGTATACATAGACATTTTGAAATTCACCAGGAAGCTAAACATTAAAAAATTCTTTAAGGAACAAAATCAAAACGCACACCAACAAAGATTATCTCCTACTGACGAAGAAAAAGACCCCGGCAATGGAGAAGCACAAACTCCATCCCCACAACCATACTCTGTAACACACAGCACATGCAAAAATAACTCCACCTTCAATCCTCAGACATCAGGCGGAGTAATAAATGTGTTCAAGGACTTAGTCATCAAAGACCTCAAAGCCTTAGAAATTAAAGCGAATAGAAGAACCAAATATAGGCAAAAAGAAGAAAAACGATTAATCAAATCCATCAAACAAAAGAATAACATTGTGATAAAACCAGCAGATAAAGATGGAGGCCTGGTGATACTAGATAAGGATAAATATATTCAGGAAACAAACAATCTACTATCCAATGACCTCACCTATGAAGTACTAAAAACTGATCCAACGAGAGAATACCATCTGAAGTTATTTGCCTTACTAGATAAAGGAAAAAGCCTGGAAATTCTAAATAAAAAAGAATACAATTATCTCAAACTCCAATCACCAAGAATACCAACACTTTACCATCTCCCAAAGATTCACAAAAACAAAACCAATCCACCGGGCAGACCCATCGTTAGTGGCATTGGTTCATTGACTAGCAGATTGGGGGAATACATAGATTCTTTTTTACAGCCATTAGTAATCAAGACATCATCCTACCTGAAAGACTCAGGAAATTTCCTTAAAGATCTGGACAAATTCAAATCCCATCCAGAATACATTATGGCCACTGCAGACGTCAGCTCCCTCTATACAAACATACCCCACCATAAAGGACTGGAGGCTGTACAATTTTTCTTGGAAAAAGATAACAAATTCCCTCAGATACAGATTTCATTTCTAATTGAATGTCTGGACTTTTCTTTAAGACACAATTACTTTTGGTTTGAGAACCAATTTTTTCTCCAGCGAATCGGCGTAGCGATGGGGGGCAAGTTTGCCCCCAGTGTCGCCAATCTTTTCATGGCTCTTTGGGAAGATAAAGTACTGGCCACAAGATACCCGCAAGAACTGATATACTATAAGAGATATATCGACGATTGTTTCCTGCTATGGAACGGCACAAGAGAAAACTTGGAAACCTTTTTGAAATCACTGAACTCAGAAGAGTGGAACATTTCCTTCACATATGAAATAGCGGAACAGGAAATCCACTTCCTAGATATTACAGTATACAAAGAGAACAGCATAATTAAAACCAAAACACATTTTAAGGAAACTGATCGCAATAGTTACATACCTGTGGACAGTTGCCACCATCCGTTATGGATCAAAAACATTCCCAAAGGACAGCTGAAGAGGATTAGACGAAATTGCTCAGATGACAAGGCCTTCCAAGAACAATCAAAACAGATCACAACAAGATTTATGGAAAAAGGATACACTGAAGAATCTCTCAATCAAACAGTTAAAGAAGTCAATGACGAAACCAAGAAAAACAATTCCGAAAATAACTCAATCAACCACCCCAAAAATACAACCAATTCCATAATGGAAGAAGTGCCTTTCATCACGAAGTTTAACAAAGATTATAGGAATATAGAGAAAGTCATCAGCAAACACTGGACAATATTGGAAACAGATCCCACCTTAAGAAAAATCGTTGGGACAAAACCAAGATTTATATACCGCAAACCTCCATCACTAGCGCAACAACTGACCAGTAGCCACATCAACCCTCTAGAACGAAAAGCATCTACGACATGCCTTCCAGGCTTCCACAGATGCAGGGACTGCATTGCTTGCAAAATAACGGTTAACAATACCACTTTTCCTAGAAGACGCACAGAATTCATTAATCCTTCCTCTGGCACAACGTACAAACTTAGGGACAGTACCACCTGTAACACATCAGGTGTGATATACTGTCTGCAATGCCCATGTGGTTTGATATATGTTGGGCGCACAAAATGACCTTTCAAAACAAGGTTATCAGAGCACATGAGGAATATCAAGAGAAGACTACCAACACATAGTGTCTCAGCCCACTTTGCTTCAACACATAATGGAGACCCAAAAAGTATACAATATTGGATACTGGAAAAAATACAGCTTAATTGGAGAGGTGCGGATATCCAAAACGAATTATCTAAAAAAGAGACAAGATGGATTTTTGATCTAAATTCGTTAGAACCTACTGGACTGAATATTGAAATAGACCTGAACTGTTTTCTTGAAAACAAATAAATCATCATTCCCTTTTACTAACACAGTCTCCCGCATCAGGTCCACTTCCAATCCGCATCTTTATACATATACATTAACCTTTCATTTATTTTATTCAGACCTGCAAAGTACCATTCAATTACTTTATTAGTTTATACATTTACATACATATACTTCGATATATTTACCGTCTTCTATTTATTTATTTGTTCTTATTAAGACTTCACTCTTTTACCTACCTGTCCAATTAATTAATGCTCTCTACCCACCCCCATTCTTAGCTTAATTGTGTTTTTATTACAACTATTAATACTTCGCATCCTCTTTATTTAACTAAATACTTTCTCGCATCTATATATTCATTATTTCATATTTATTTTAACCAATATTCATTGATAATACTCTATTTAGAACTTTTATGGATAACTTTTATTTTATTTGACATTGTAATTTTTTACATAGATATTCCCTACATATATACGTATCTTTTATTTACATGCAACATCATTTATTTTGCAAAGAAACTGCCCTTTCTTCTTTGTTATGCCTTCAGCTTATAAACAGCGCAGCAAGCTCAGAGAAGACAAGCAGGTGCATATTCAATGAACTACACTTGAAAACTACATCACCCAGAATCCTCTCTGCCCGCCACCACTATAAAAGGGAATGAGCTGTGCAGGCACACCAGGGACATTGAAAACGTTAAACAACGAAACGCGCGTCGGACCCCGCCAGAAGCCGCAGGAGCCGCAGAAGACACTACAGTAGCAGCACGGAAAAAACCTTTCCTGACCCGGACCGCTCCAGCAGCTGCTTCAACATCGGTAACCAGTACAAAGTACCCCTTTCTTACCGCAATACGGCATGGACTCAGCCGCATCTACCTTCTAAAGGACGCTACACTGCATTCGCAGAGAAGGACTCTTTTACAGCGAGGAGTAACCCTCTAGGCAGCACTAAGCACGGACTGCCTGACCCCCTATTTTAACTTCTACCCTTTTGGATTTACCCCCCATTTTTCCTACTAATAAAGCTTTGGATTTATTTTATCCGACTGGAATTTATTAAAGAAGCAACCAACCGCCAGACGCTCCACAAGCAGTGCAACGTTTCATCACTCAGCGCATCACACTCAGTGGCCCAGGGCAGGTCTTGCACCCCCGGGCCAGGCGGGTAAGTGTCTCAACATACTTTCCTGAGCCAATACTTTGCAATTTTGTGCCAAACTGGCAGCAACCTTTGTTCATCAACAATCTTGCAGCCTATATTAATTGTTTGCATTAGAAGAAGAGAAGGAGGAATCACATACTCATTGAGATACCATCCTTCTCGGGCTTCTAAACAAGTAGCGCACCTGTGGAAAAGTGTGAGAGGGAAAAGCCAAGGTCTACACCCTAGGTGAACCCCTCTCAAGCACACCAAAACCCTTTAACCTTTGTTCTGTCAGACTAGCCTCCTGACCAGGTTGCAGCTCCATACTAAGCGCCACTCTCCCACATAAACATTCCCATGTGGTCAGTGTCCAGCCTGAACACCACAAGAAGGTTGATTGGCTACCAATCAACCTTCTTGCTGCCCTAGCAACCACAGCCATGCCCATTCTGGGCATGACTATGATTGGCCAGACGGAATATGTGACCCTGCCATATAAAAGAAGGGGCCGGCTCCCAGAACTCTCAGATCGCTCTGCATTAAATAAGGAGAGGTCATCTGTTGTGTGAAGGATAGATAGGGTGTCTTGGGAAAAAAATGTTCTTTTCGGGGCATTTATTTATTTATTTCTGCCAAGTAAGTACAGCATACAAACAAGAAATGCTTTTTGGGAAGGAGGTACACCATGAGAGCTATTAACAAATACATACATTAAAGGAAAACAAACACCGTGCTACACAATAGTATCAACGTGTGCAGAGTCCTTCATCTCAGTAAAAACAGTCCATATTAAATAAACACAGAGCTTGTTTGCAGTGAATTAAATATCAATAGGGCTCGTCCCACCACGCATGCTCCTCCACCGTATGAGTGAACCACCACTTATAGTACTAAACTCTTACCAGATGGTTAAACACCACTGCACAACAGATTCACAATGAAGAGGTGAGATTTTCCCCTACTCCAATCCAACAGTTTTCAAATTTGATTGAAAGGACTGGTATCCAAGGCTCTTACATTCAGGCCAGTCGTTATATAGTGACCAGTGAAAGGCAGGACACCTTTAATTGCTGAAGTCACGTTTAATAAAGGAAATATACACACAAACACATAATCAAAAGTTGCATATAAAAGATCAGGATGCTCCCACAGTTCTCACCGCCAGGGATCCCACTTGATCAGAAGGATCAATCGTACCCCTGCCGATATTCAAATATGTGAAAAAACTGAGCACATCCAATGCTTTTTGTCACCACAGCGACTTCTGCGTGGATGCTCGGTACGCTAAGAAGCTGGTATATATACCGGAAGGAGTCTATGACGTATGTGTCAGGCGATACACGTGCGCGCCATGCGATACATCAAATACGAGATGGCAGGGCATTAAAGCACTTCCTCTCCTAAGAACATCACCGCCACACCCCCAACCTTCAAGCCAATCAAGGGAGGAGGCAGATCGGAGGGCGGCACTGATTTCTCCTCATATACGGCATGTTAAAAATGTCCATCCATTACGGGGCAGCTCACAGCACATGCCGTATCCATTGGCCGTGCACTAAAGATATCAGGCCATTACAAGGCAAGTGCCGTGACAGTAATAAACACAGAAATGTGTACTCAAAACATTGGACCATTATAGTGCTGGAAAAAACAAACATTTATAAAACAGTTAACGGCAAACGCCGCCTCCACAATAACTGGGCTGAGCATATCAGCTCTAGATGGGCAAATCGCAAAGAACGATCAGACCTCAGTCGTCAAATTAATATGAGTCCTCCAATTACCAAGAGGGGAAGGATGAGCTGTTTTTACCCTCACTGGGCACTGTGGGACAGAACAATATCTGCCCAAAGAAACCCATACTGACCCCTAGAGTGCCAGAAAGGGGGAAGTCTGCCACAAGACATTAAATACATACATTGACAAAGCAATAACAGGTATTGAAGTTAATGTTTAGTGCAGGTTAATTTGTATAGAATAAATGAATTAGCAACAATGCAAGTCTTTAGAGACCAGGAGCCTCTCACACTGGTTTTGTTTAGAGCCATAATGGCCATAAGGAAAAAACAGTTTTTTATGTCTGGAGGTTCTAGTCGAATGAGCCATGAATCTGCCTCCAGAGCGTGCCCTGGATGTGTCATGTCCTGAGGAGATTCTGCTCATGAATTGCTCACCCAAAGATGGTAAGGGGGATCAAATTATATGCTCGGCAGTTCTGGTTATCCTCTTCAGCCTATGCTTCTCCTTGGCTGTAGCCCCACCATACCAGACTGTGAAAGGACTAGTCAGGATCGATCCTATGGCAGCATTGTCTCAAGAAGTATAATCTTTGTTGGGCCTTCTTTAAGATAATGGTAGCTTGCTTATTCCACTTCAAGTCCTGCGAGATCTGGGTACCTAGGAATTTTGTACTAGCTAAGATTTTGAGTTCCTCCCCGCCACTCAAAATGGGATGGTGTGTTTTGTGGGATCACCTGAAGTCAATTATGATTTCAACTGTCTTCTGGATATTCAGAATGACGTTATTTGCCTTGCACCACTGATCGTGGGTCTTGACTTGGTTCCGATAGGTAGACTCATTGTTGTCACTAATGAGGCCTATTAAGGTGGTATCATCCACATATTTGATGATCTTGACCAAAGGATATGACGAAGTGAATTCATTGGTATATAGTGAGTAAAGAAGGGGAGACATAACACACCCCTGCGGTACTCCCGTGTTTGTGATCCTGGTCGAAAATACAAACAGTCCCTTGACCCTATGAGACCTGCCAGACAGAAAGCTAATAATCCATTCACATAAGATAAGTGGAATGCCCAGAAAAAGCAACTTTCCATGGATTATTTTGGGACCAATGATATTGAATGCAGAAGAAAAGTCGACAAATAGCATTCTGGCATAAGCACCAAGTTGATCAACATGTTCTAAAGTGTACTTGATTGCCAGATTGACCACATTCTCTGTTGATTTGTTTGCTTTGTATGCAAACTCTAGTGGGTTCCATTGAGAACCGGTAACATCCTTGAAGAATTACATGACTAACCGTTCAAAGACCTTCATGATCAATGGATTCAGAGCAATAGGTCTGAGGTCATTCAAGTCCAAAGCGGATGATGTTTTTGGGACTGGTATAATGATTGTTTTCTTCAGACAGTCAGGAACTATTCTGGTCACTAGTGATCTTCTGAAGAGGATAGTTAGGACCGGGGCAATCTGCTCTGCATATACCTTAAGGCAAGTTGTGAAGATGCCATCAGAACCAGATGCCTCCCTAGAGTTGAGGGACATTAGAAGATTCTAGAGATCTGACACTTCAAAGACTAGACCGATTGAGCTATCTCTTCGGGGTGTGCTGCCCAGTCGAGGGTTAGCAGAATTACCAGGTACCTCCATCAGACCTCTCTGTGTCAAAACGACTGTAGAACTTGTTAAGTTCATCTGCAAGCTTTTTGCTTGGAGCAATGGAAGGGAAGGAGCCTTTGAAATTTGAAATATGTTTTTCCATAGTACTCTTGAATTGGCGGAAGAAAATCTTTCCTTCAGCCTGGTTTAGTATGTTCTTTTTTCAGCCTTAATCTCCTTTGATAGCCTGTTCCGGAGTTTCCTGTATTCTGGGAGATTGCCATTTCTTTGCTCTGAGGACTTTGATTGATCCTTTGAACCATGGTTTGTTGTTCTCATTCTTCCTGTAGGTAATGAAGGAGAGCTTGTTGTTTTTTGTTGCTGCTTGTATACCAAATCGGATAAGGGAGTGATCAGAGTGTCCAAGTGCAGCTTTGGCAATAGATTTGTAAGCTCTTTAATCGTTGTGTAGCAGTGGTCAAGGGAATTTGTGCTCCTCGTGGGACAGGATATGTGTTGGAAGAACTTCAGCAGTTCTAGATTAAGCCTAACCTGGTTGAAGTCACCCATTATGATGATGAGGGCCTGAGGGTGCTTCCTTTCACATTCAGTAATGCAATCCACTAAGGCAGAATTTACAGGTGCCAGTGGAAGATAAATGAGGAGAATTCCCTTGGGGCGTAGAAGGGTCTGCAGTTGACTGCTAATAATTCCAAACATGGAGAACAGCTTAGAGCAAGGATTTTAGTGTCCCTACACCAGTTGGAGTTCACATAAAAGCAGATACCGCCTTCCTGTGTTTTTTGCGTTGATTTGCAGTCTCTGTCAGCTCTGATGATATTAAAATTCGGCAGCGCCAGGGCTGTGTCAGAAATGTGGGCATTGAGACAAATCTCTGTCAAGCATAAAACTGCTGTTGGAGAGTTGGAGAACTCTGGATGATTAATAAACAGAAGATGCAAGTCCTCCATTTTGTTGAGGAGAAAGCGTAGGTTGGCTAAATGCACAGATGGCAGAGCAGAACACAGTCATCTTCTCTTTAGTCCCCCTGCTCTTTTATGCCATTTCCTGTAGTGTTTGTAGCCTGTTGTTTCAATGTAGTCCATGACCAAATCGTGAAGCCCAGAAAATGTTGGCATCTTGGGTTACCATGTTGGCACATGGTAACCGGGGCTAAAGGCAAATAGGCAAAACAGGACTGGACTTGGTAGCCAAGAGATAAATAGTATTGGGAAGTTGCTCATGCCAAGACACAATATCAGAGTATGAATTGTACTATATTGTTAGGGACGTCAATCAATAGTGTTCCTAACATTTACAGACAGCAAGCTAATGGGACCTCCTCTCCCCAGCTATGCCAAATGCTTGCTAACCTGAATGCAGGACATTCCAGATAGAAGTGAAGATGAGAGTAGGACATTCCAGATTGAAGTGAAGATGAGAGTGGGACAGAGTTCCAGCTTGTGGTTATAGATAGTAGGCTTAGATAGTAGGCCTAACAGTCACTCACATCCCTGGCACTGAGACTTGAGATCCCACAAAGTATGCTACATGTCATATGCCTTTAAGAAATAAGGGGTAGCTCTCAATGCTATCAATGCTGCCCTATGATGCTGAGATTCGGAAACATCACAGACCAGGACCCACTGGTGCCCTCTGCTCACCTTACCATGACTTTTGTAGACTGCCTGTTCGCCTTACCAGCACTGAGACTTTTGCAGACTGCAGCCGTCTCCTCACTCAATCACGTCTGCTTTCTCTGCTGATGCTGACAGACTGCCAGACCACACAGCCACTCTACCGCCAAGCACCTGCTAATGCTGTAGCCGCCAGGACATTCCACTATCGTTGCTGTCTCTCGAAGGATGAGGGAGCAGCGCTGCCAAAGACCTCCACCACACTTAGCGGATGGCGCCGAGACCCGGCACTCTGCCTCTTCCGGTACACCCTCACAGGCCAGTATTAGGAAAGAATCCTTCTCACAGGACTATGCACAAGGTGTGGGTGTGGGTGTGCAAAGTTTGGGAATCACCACCACTGATTAATGTTTACTGCCTCCACTGAGGATCCAGCCAGACACAAGATCCAGTCGGCTGCAAGCCGACCACCACGTGCTCAAGCCGCCATTCCGCCAGCACCATCCGATGAAGTTCACACTCACCGGGACCTCACTGTCACAGCTTCACACAATCACCAGGTGAGGAACATAAATAATATTAACTTGAAAGAAGGAAATAACTGGTGCGTTGCTAGAAAACAAGAAAACTAATAGCTCTCTCAGGAGACTCCTTCCGAGGCTGTCATAGTGGCTGAAGTGAGGGACAGATAGGTTGTTGTTAAAACTAAATTGTCCTATTCAGGGCAGTTAAGTCAGGACAAAGGCTGGAGTTAGGGACATTAAGGGAATTGTTGTTAAAACTAAATTGTCCTTTTAAGGCCAGTTAGGAACATCAGCTGGAGTGAGGGATACCAAGGGAGTTGTTTTAAAACTAAATTGTCCTTTTAAGGGCAGTTAGGGACAGTGGCTGGAGTGAGTGACAGTGAGGGTCATTGTAGTTGAGGCCATGTGAGGGTCATTTGTGTTTAAAAACACATGGTAGTTGAGTCTCTACTTCTTCAGGCAACTTGGGGTCATTTGTGGTTAATTGCATATATTAATTGAGTGTCCACTAGTTCAGGCCATGTGAGGCTCTTTTGTGCTTAAAAACAAATAGTAATGGACTGTTTCCACTTGTTTAGGCCATTTGGGGCTCATGTGTTTAATAACACACAGTAATTGAGTGTCCACTTGTTCAGGCAACATGAGGCTCTATTGAAAAAAAAGAAAATATTTGTTTAATGTCCACATGTTCAGGCCACTAGAGGGCCATTTGTGTTTAATAACACATATTAGTTGAGTGCCCACTTGTTCAGGTCATGTGAGACTCTTTTGTGTTCAATAACACATTGTAATTGAGTGTCCACTTGTTCATGCAATGTGAAGCTCTTTTGAAAAAAAAAGAATTTAAAAATATCTGTGTAGTGTCCCCTTGTTCGGGCCTTGTGAGGGTCATTTGTGTTTAATAACAAATAACAAGTAATTGTCCTCTTGTTCAGGCCACGTGAGGCTGTTTTGAAAAAAATATTTAAAAACACAATTCTGTAGTGTCCACTGGTTCAGGCCATGTGAGGGTCATTTTAGTTTAATAACAAATAGTAATTGCGTGTCCACTTGTTCAGGCAACTTGGGGGCCATTTGTATTTAATTACACACAGTAATAGTAGAAATGTAGTGTCCACCTGTTCAGGTCACATGAATCTCTATTGAAAAAAAAGAATTAAAAAATATTTGTTTAATATCTACTCATGCAGGCCATGTGGGGGCCATTTTTGCTTAAAAACAAATAGTAATTGGGTATCCTATTGTTTAGGTCATGTGAGGGCCATTTGTGTTTAATAAGAAATGGTAATTAAGTGTCTACATGTTCTGGTCACATGAGACTCTTTTAAAAAATATTTGTGTAGTGTCCACTAGTTTAAGCATTGTAAGGGTCTGTTGTGCTTAAAACCAAATAGTATTGAGTAGTGTGGTGTATACTTGTTCAGACCTTGTGAGGGTCATTTGTCTTTAATAATACATAGTATTTCAGGCCACATGAGGGTCATTTGTGTTTAATTACATAAAGTAGTTGAGTGTCCATTGTTCAAGCCATGTGACATTCTTTTGTGTTTAATAACATTTAGTAAATGAAAAAACATGTATTAGTGGATTCTCCTCTTGCTCAGGCCACTTGGGGGTCGCTGCTGTTTAAAAACAAGTAAAAGTGGAGTTTCCACTTGCTAATGCTATTTGGGGGTCACTGATGTTTAATAACACTTATTAGTGGAGTGCTCACTTGTTCAGGTCACTTAAGTTACTGCTGGTTAAAGCTTTACCTTGAGATTTTGTCACTCTCTGTTGCCAGACAATATTTTTCAATATTTTGCACTATACCTGTTCAACTGTGATTTTTGAAAGGATTTCCAGAGATTTCCCAGGAAAATGTTATTTGTCCTTTGTCACCAGAGCCTGGGCTTTAACATAAAATGTTTGTCATTTTTTTTTGTGTATTCTCAATTTTTTTTTACAATTTGTAGTGTTTTCTGTAATAAAAAAATGTTTTTTAATGTAAAAAAGTTAAAAATGTAAAAAAGTATTCTGGTAAAATCCTATTGCGTGTAAGCGCCCCATTTCTCCCAGTTACAATATGTTTTGGCAGACACCCTTTCATGCCCGGGAGACTCCCCCAAACTGGAACAGCTCTTTAGGAGATTTTCAGATAAAATATAACTGCTATGCACACCTTGCAGTTTTTCAAGAAAAATAATCCTTTTTATTTACACCCCCCCACATATATTCTCTGGCAGTACACACCTCACGCTTTCTAGGCAAACCAGGCTTGCTGACGTGGGCGCAGTTTCTGGAAGTATTTGGTTGCACAGGGTTTCCCTAAAAATAATAAAATGCAGAATCAAAGCCACATTTTCCTAAAAAACAAATATCTGAAAAAGCAAGGTCCCTTGAACAGAACAATACCCAACATGCATATGTACTGTCAAGGAAAGGGTTGCCAAACACCCCAATGCATGCATGTAAGAGTAATTTCACTTTAAAATTTCAGCTCTGCAGACAAAGTGCAAACCTTGTGCTTTTTCAACCAAAACAACCTTTTACACCTGGAAACCCATATGTATAAAAAGCTGAATAAAAGACAAGTTTTGTAGAATATTAATATACAAGAAAAACAAAGTTTGAAAGTGCAAGGTCCCTACTACTACTATCCACACTATAAAGGGTTAAATTAAAAAAATAGCGTGGAGTCCCCCATTCCATGGGGAAGAACGGCGTAACCCCATGCTTTTTTATTTTTAAGGGTTAAAACCTCTAACACTTTTAATAAAATGGCGTGGGGTCTTCCCTTCCCAGCATAACCAGCTCGGGCACCAGCTATGCAGGGTTTGTAAACCAAGGGCACAGAGGCCAGCGTCAGTGGCTCCCAGCCCTGTAGGCTACAAGCTTGCACAGCCTTCACAGCTCCTAGGCTCTTCTGCCCCTTCCAGGGCTTTGGAGAAGCAGGCAAAGGGGGGTTGGGGGTTAACGGCAAGTCACGTGGTGGCTGCAGTGACTTGCCAGCCCCCTCAAGTCTTGTGAACTGGTTTAGGGGGTCTCATGGATCCCTTAGCAGTTCACAAAGTGTTAAATGCAAAAGAAACACACACATAAAAAAAAAGTATTTTATTATTTTATCATTTAATTCTTAACTTAATTCTCGATCCATCCCTGAACACTGTGTCCCCCGATCACTCTGGTTTCTGTTCTCCTGCTGCTTCATGAAGCCTTTTAAAACTGCTGAGAGATGGGACATAAAGGGTTAATTTAAAAAAATTGACATAGGGTCCCCCCTCCCCAGCATAACCAGCCCAGGCACCATTTATGGGGGCTTGTAGACCAGGGTTTCGGTAGCCCCTGGCCCTAAAGACTACAAGCCCACATAGCCTATATGGGCCACAAGCTCCTCTGCCCCCCGGGCTTTGGGGAGACAGGTAATGGGGGGATAGGGGTATTAGCAAGTCAGCCACTAGCCGCAGGTGACTTGCCAGACCCCAAGCCTTGTGAATTGGTATAGAGGTCTCATGGATCCCTTAGCAGTTCACAACAGGTTTACAGTTAAAAAAACATTAAAAAAGACACCACACAGAGCCAAAATGTATTTATTTATTTGTGATCCGATCAGCGGGGAGTGGGAGTGGGGAGGCAGTGGATCATAGTTGGCTGGGAGTGGGGTGATTTCATCCACCCTGCCCCTAAAAGGGTGGGGTTAGAGGCAGTGGTAGCAGCGATAGTGAAAGGGTGGGACTCTGTTCTGGGCCCTCTCCTGAAGCTGGAAGAGCCCAGCGTGGGGAAATCCAGGCTTTTACGTGGCTGGCATTTAATGGTAGGAGAGGCAGTATTAATGGAGTGTCCACTTGCTCAGGCCACATAAGGGTAATTCCATTGTACATTTCAGGCCACTGTAACTGTGAGTGTCTAACAATGCAGAAAGCAGCAAATAAAGTACAGGTATGTGGCCATGGTGCCGCTGCTGCTACTGGTGGTGATGGAGCTGGTGCTACAGGGAGAGAAAGTGTTTCATCTTTGCCTGCTACACCTTCCTCTGGTGTAAGCAGGCACCAAGGTTTTGAGTGCATTTTTTAGGCTCCAATACTGCTATTGAGTGGTGAGGCCAGAACAAGTTGATGTAGTTGTATATTATATGGCACGCAATGGTACCAGTTCTATGAGATGTCTTCGACCCACTCCACTTCTGCTGAGAGTGCTGAGCCATTCTCCTTACCCCCTTCAAGTCAGCAAAGCATGGAGTGACTAATGCTCTATGATGACACTCCTAGCTGGTATTCTGTGGGCATCCACCTGCCCATTGCAGATCTAGTGTTCCCAGATGCCCAACAACTTATGTTAAAGGATGAGGACGTGGCCAATGAGGGTGATGACTAGGTCCAAAATGCCCAGGTGAGTTGAAATGCTGACCAACAGCACTTCAACACTAATGAGTGGGCCTCCATGAGGGACATGTGTGCTGTGCTGCAATGCTTCAAGAATGCCACTAATATGGTGAGCATTGAAAACGCGATACATTCCCATCCTTTGCCTGTGCGAAAAACCCCTCAGGCCATGATGGTGGATGTTATGGTGGCACAGGTGAAAACTGAAGAGGAAGGCCAGTTTTCCCAGGTGTCAGGACCATGCATACATGGCTCGCAGGGTGGGTTGCTGGGCAGACAGTAGCCAGGTGCTCCAATGCCCAGCCAGTGGACAGTTTTGGAGTACTTAGAGGATAAAGAGAGGGAAGAAGGAAAAAGACTTTCTTTCACAGCAGGGTGACACCCAGCACAGTTTACAGGCATCACTGCATGTGGCTGGAGGGAAGAGCAAGAGGAGAAGGAGACAGCTTTTCCTTGATGCAGGGCAGCTTGGCTCACATTAGTCACTACATGCTCCAGTGCCTGCGAAATGACCACAAAGTTGCCCAAATAGTCACCAGTGCCGATTACTGGGTGGCCACCCGGCTGGATCCCTGTTATAAGGATAACATCACCTCCTTGATTCCTGCTCTGGAGAGCAATAGAAAGATGAGAGAGTACATATGTACTCTGGTGGATGCACTACTGCCGGAGTTCCTAGCTGAATTTGAGAGCTCAGTGGTGGCACGAGGAGGAGCAAGTCAGATGGGGCACCATCAGGTACATCAGGTAGGGGAGAACAAGAGTAGGGAATGTCAAATAAGATCTTCCTGTACCATAAGCTACACCCCCTGGAACTCAGATCAGACACCTTTTGAAGTACTGTAGTCGTGGGTGAAGAAAAAAGTGTTTTGAGAGAGACAAAGCCATGCTACCTGTACCAACAGCCATTTGCCTAGGCTGCCATATCAAGGTGTCCTACAGAATATCTGTGTTTGGAGATTCTAAATACGGAGGAGCATTATGAAGAATAACTTTTACAGCATGCTGGAAAGCCACCTTGGGTTTAGAGAGGCTCTCTTAGCTACACAAAATCGGATAGCTACTGGGGTCTGATTTAGATGGGGATCACAGGGAATATTCAAACGTTTTCTCTCCGTGTGAAGTCATGTAAAAGTGGGAAACTCTACCAATGCCCCTGCTTACCCAGGAAACTGCATAGGGATGGGGGAACTTATAATTGAACCCAAGACCTGGATCTTTGTAAAGTAAAAACGCTCATACCAGAGTTGGGAATGTTATTTATGCTCCCTGAGATCCAGTGACAATCCAATCATTTTTAAATGAAAAGATCTCAGGTTGGCTAGGTTGAAACCCCCTGGCTAGGGATACTCTGAGCTACATTCAGGACACTACTGACCTTCGAAATGAACTTAGTGCCAGGGAAAGGCCTACTTTCTGTTGGAGCCATTTAGCCACCATGGATGTAGAATCCTTATACACAAACATTACCCCATATGGACAAAATAGATAATTGTATTGGACAAACACAATCTTCCAAAATAACCTGTAGTACACAATGCCTTCATTTGGACATGACCTGTACTTGTAGCCAGTGAGATTGTAAATGGGACTGCTCTGCAGTATGCAAACCTTTTATGGCAGAACTGAAGGTAGCATACATGTAGTTGATACCTTCAAACCTACAACTTATCTTAACTACCTCAACTACATTGATGATATCCTGGTCATCTGAACTTCAGATAAGGAGTCTCTACTTACATTTCATGAGACCTTCATTATTATCAACCTAAAACTTATCATACAAAGAAACCCACTTCCTGGGCATGGCTATATGCAGTACATTAAAAACCATTGGTTACGCAAATCAGTTTACGATTCTCAAATATATTTATAGTTAACTTTTATATGATGTTCTATATGTTTCTGTATGTTTTATATTGTTCTAAATTTTAATATTTTTGTTTTTGTTTACTTTCTCTACATTTAGGACTTCTGTATAAAGGAGTTTGACTATGCCCTCAGTGCCAAGAGCAGCATTGTGGAGGAGGTCAAGGCCACCATGTCCCGGCACTTCAAAACCAATTTAAAGAGTAAAGCTATCATGCAAAGGTGGTCAGACTTAAAGCACGGGGACAATGAGGGCGTCTATAGGCTCTGTGATGCCTATGCTTCTGGTAAGTTTAACACACATACACATACACTATTCTTACATATCTACACATTAAATTGCTGATGTCTTACAATTTCTCCTTTGTTTTTTTTCCCTCTCCACAGATCAGCATCTTCCCCTGGGTAAGCACGAGAGGGGCTTTCTCCCCCACAGACGAGTGGTTGGATCCCAATGGGGAGGAGGGAAGGAACTCCACCACACTCCCTGAGGGATCAGGGCGTGAGAGGGAGGAGTGTGGCCCCTCGGGTTTGTGCTCTGCTGGGCCCATTTTGAGGAGTGGAGGCTCCCCGCCTTCATCTCAGAGCCCTCCCTGTGATCCAAGCGACACGTCATCCCCTGGTGAGTGTACTTCTTTGCTTTGTAGTTCAATTGTCACATGGTTGTGTCTAAACTTTTTCTTTGATTTTAAAAATGTTTTTCAGGGCATCATAGAGCCGACACCTCCTCCACAGATGCTGCAGTTTTGGCACTCGGGCATAGTTGAGGTAAGAATTACATTAATTTTGTTAGAAAACTATATGCATCCATTGTTTTTGGCCTATATCATTTTCTTAGAAAATGAGACCTGATATTGTTGTGAAGTGGCTATGTGGCCTCTATCTCTCTTCTGGTGTACCCCAACTTCAACTATTATGTGACTTGATCAAGTGTTAGCCAAAGTAGTTTAGTTTTAGCTAACACATGGCCAATTGTGTTCCAATAATTAGCCAGATTGAACTATTACCTACAGATACATTTGAGGGGTATTGTTTAACTTCCAAATACAATGTTCTTATGATTGTTTCTGTTGTGTTTTTTCTCTATACAGATCTTTCCACGCAGACAGACCCTGTGTTAATTCTCCCCACCCCATCTCCAGTACCCTCCAGCAGCATGGGCCCAAGCCACAGCTGTGATGGTGAGTAATGTTATTTTTGACAATAAGCTTGTAAATATGCATATGTATGTGTCCATGACCATGTACAGATGTAAGTGGCAGTCTAGAGTTGACATGCATAAATGGAGACCCTCTTTTTAGAATAATCAATCATAATTGAATCAAAGCATGCTAGTTTCCTGCCCCTCCTAATGTAACTAAACCCTACATGATACAGGCAGCAGTTGGTTATGTGCTTCATGTGATGGGTTTCAATTCCAGCTACTATTGTAAAACCCCATTCACTAATTATTAGATCCAATAAAAAATTAATTTAAAAGGTCAATGTATTTAGATCATATTGCCTCAGGTGTAATTGACCACTACATTAAGTACATTCTTCCAGTGGTCAAGTAGGCCTTATTTGGTTAGGTTATGTCCTTTGTGATGTTAGACTAGGGTGGTTATGTAGAATGATTACACAGGTTCTTTTATTTTGCCATCTAGTATTCAGAAAAGTTGGCCTGTTGTGTATGTTTAAAAATATTTCCAATTAATTCTTGTTAAACTATCATTTTTATTTAAGATCATAGATATATACTGTTTTTTTGGAATTGTGGTACTTAATTGTGTATTTTCTTTCCCACAGCTTGCACAGATGGGCATCACAGACTGTGGCAATACATCATGGAATCAATACGAATGCTGCTGGAGATGCAGAATAAAAGACAGGGTGGGGGAATTAAGCTTGCCGCTGTGCGGCTGTTTTTTGAGTTGGCCTGGTTTTTTTTAATAAATATTTATTATTACACTTATGATAAATGTAAAAGGGTCCTTCCAGGAGTAGGATTGGTAGGAATTAGAATGACCCCTCCTAATGTCACTGGGTATTCATCATTTAAGGTTTTAATGGGAAGACCATTCCCCACCCCCTGGGCTAGGGTGCCCCTTTATGTTAGAAAGAGGGGACCTAGACCTGATATAGGAAGAATATGAGAGGAAGCTGATTAAAACTTTGGAAAATGTTGAAAGAAATAAGGCTTGCACCTCTCTGTCTCGTATCTCTCTTTTTCTTCACAGATGTCCCTCATCCATCCATCCATCCTTTTGAAGTAGGCCATGGTTGTGATCCAGTAGCTGAATCGCAGAAAGAAGCAAGGCTGCCTTGGTGATCGCAGTGACCAGAACCAGTCCTAGTGGAGGATTGCCAGTCGTGGGTGCAGAGTGAAGAAATGCCCAAGCAAGAAGCTGACACCGCTACCTAGAGCACAGGAAAAGCATGAAGATGATGACTAATGCGGGGGATCTAGGGTCCCCGAAGATGGAAGAACAGACGAAGCCCTTGACCAGGCCTTATTTGCTGGACTCTGGGGCTGAAATGGCTAAACTTTTGATACTTGCTTTTATTCTTTTTGTCATAATATATGTGCTTACTTTATGCATTTATGACCCACAGGTGTTAGGCCCCACTCAAGGTGTATGTGGGAAAAGTAAAATTAGAGAAATTAGGTAAAAGAGGGACAAGTGAAGGTGACCTCCTAAGATGCTACTTCTAAAGTTCATAGATGCCTATGCCTGAAAGTCCATTGTTGGATCTGTAGTAAATTACACCCTGAAATATTACAGGTCATTTGATATCTAAAAAAAGATTTTGAAAAAAAAATACGCTAAAATTTGTTACAGTGTTTGCAGACAAGTGTTATGTTTTACAAAGGAGAACTGCTCAACGTGCTATGACCCAAATATCCCAGTAGGTCCAAGGTTGACATATAGTGATGTGGCACAAAGCAAAATAGGAATAAGCTGCTTAGAGCCCCTGCATATCCAAAAGTGTCCAAACAATGAATCCAACGTTGATAGATATGCCTTTAAATCTCATTCAGACCTTTAATTTATAAAAACCAAATGAGAAATGATTGGGTTTCAGATATAAGACCCACAACCCAGACTGCTGGTTTTAAGTTTGGGAAATCTAATAGGGAAGTGAAAATCCCATTCTTAGTTTAATATTTCTAAGCCAGCTGAGAGCAATGCCCAGTACAATGCAACTGGCTGGAATTTCATTTTGATTAATCTGTACATGCCTAACTGAATTTCTTATAATTTCTGCATTTCTTATAATGTTCTTCATGAAGGAGAATATAAAGGAAATTTAGAAATAAGAGCATAACACAAGGCATGAGCTTGTGTAATAACATCTACATTTGTTGTGGGGAAAGTGTGTTACCCCTGGTTCCCACTAGAGCTGAAAGGATGGTGCTATATGGCTGTCCTAATCCCTGTAAATGGTCTTGTTAAAGATCATGAGGGAAAGTGTTATTTTGAAATTAGTCAATATCAATACTAGTCAATACTTTTAATAATTCTGCTTTTATATTTGCTGTTTAAAATGTTTATGTGTATGATAGGGATAAATAGGGATGGGATTCACACCCCACATATCTGCCGCTTTCAGGCCAAAGGGAGAGATCCCTGCTCAACTTTTCCCCTCACTATAGAAAATCCTTCCCCCTCAGACAATGGGACCTATTGTTTTTTTTTGTTCCTGTAGTGGCTGCTCAGATTGGGGAAGAAGGTTTTACTTCCAGAATATGTCCAGTTTTAGGGGTAAGCCCCGAGCCCCAACACTTCCCCCAAATGACCCCTTGGATAATAAAATTGTCACTGCAAGAGGTCCAGGTCATGACCAACCCTTCCCCTGAGGATACTTTTGCCTCTAAGACAGGGTTTGACAGTAACTCCAATTTATGGGTTAAATGGGCTCATTATATGGCACAGAGCCAGAACACTATGTTTGTGCAGCCGCCCGTCCTCATCTAGGCCCTGTACCTTTGACCCTGCCCCCGGAGGAGTAGGGGTGTTTCCTTACACATATACAGCAATAGGACCTAAGAGGGGAATGTGATATCTGGAAGGGAAACTATCCTATACTAACCCAGACTGTTTCCCCGGGACCTGGAATAGAAGTTTACCCCGGGAACTACACCTGTTATTCCTGGCCTAGTGGCACTGTGAATGTAAGCATTTTCAGTCCAGGTTTTTGTGCCAATAATGGTAGTTCCACCATCCCTGACTTATTTGTTTAATGAGTCACATAGTGTGGGAGATGTGTTCTGGCTATGTGGAGATGGGAAAATAAGACATAAACTTCGACAATCATGGAGAGGCCAATGTACCTTGGTGAAAATCATAATGCCTTTCCTTATCACCCCCTCCAATAGCGTGACAGAGCAGGGACATTTCCCCTTGCTGACCGAGGGTAGATGAAAGAGGCCTAGGGGGAAATTTCGACCCCCACGTGTACCTGGATGCCATAGGAGTCCCAAGTCCCAAGATGAGTTTAAGGCCCAGGATCCTGTTAAGTCAGGATTTGAGTCTATTATTCCCTTTATCACTGCCAATAAAAATGCTGATTGGATAAACTACCTCTACTACAACCAGCAGCATTTTGTTAATGCAACGCGAGATGGCCTTAAGGGGATGGCAGAGCAATTGAGTCCCACGTCAACCATGGCATTCCAGAATAGAATGGCCTTAGACATGCTCTTAGCAGAAAAAGGGGGTGTATGCAAATTAATAGGTGAATGTGGGATGTGATATTTATCCAGATAACTGGTGACCCCGACGTGATCCAGATATATACTAATATCCAGCCATATATACCAAGACTAAGGCTTGCTTGAATCAGTTTGCTCAGGCTTAGAATAAAAGGTGAAAGTTTCACTTCAAGACACTTACATATCCATGTAATCATTTAGCAGAAACTGGACATTTCATTATTATTATTATAACCTAGCTAACGAGATGTGCCCTATCTAATGTCAGTCTGTATGCTTCAGGAGACAGCATCAAGACCGCCTCTAATTCCTTCTCTTGTTTAGGAACTTACTGTATTGTTTATGTTTATGCCTACGTGCAAAATGTCCCGTTAATAGTTGCTCCCCGAAGGGAGGGGTAAGGAGCAATTCTGTATACTACTCTATATATTCTCAGAGGTGAACATCCCGACCCCGGGGAGATACCGAAGAGGTATTAGGCCTACACTAGAGACCCAATTGACCTGTGAGGATGGGGTCCCTGTATTCTGGTACAACACGTCAGCAAAGGTTGTAACTTATACCTTTGATCTGTGTACGTTGCTCGAGTGTAAAGGGAGTCGACAGATGCTCGAATATGGAAGCCCCAGCACAACCTATTATATATGTGTAACTGATGATTATTGGGGACAGAATTTTGACTATTGGGGGGGCGGTGGGCTGGAACACAAATCCTCAATTCCCTAAAGGCAATGGAGACTGGGGATACAACCCTGCTAGTGCTAGGGAAAGAAGGGATAACGAGGGTAGGAGCCTCACATTGACCCGACATTATGGCCCCCGGTGTGTTTACAATCAAGGGCCCCCCGCACAAGATTGTGCTAGAGAGCTACCAGAGGGATCCTCCCCTTTTGGCCACCAGAAGCATCAACTACCGGAACCCTGTGTCTTACATTTAGAAAACTGTCGCTTTAAGGTTCAAACTGTGAGAACAGTGCAGTGTCCGTTATCTGGGTGCTAGGAATGTGTTGGCCACAAGAACATGAGAACATAACAATTCTTTCCTGTGAAAACCTTGGTAGAGAACCCAAACAACTGTTTCCTGAGAAGTCCTTGGTTAGGTTGGTTCTTGGAATATTCCCTCACGTGTAATGACGTGCCATGAACCAATGTA
Source organism: Gastrophryne carolinensis (assembly GCA_027917425.1). Taxonomy (NCBI): domain Eukaryota; kingdom Metazoa; phylum Chordata; class Amphibia; order Anura; family Microhylidae; genus Gastrophryne; species Gastrophryne carolinensis. Next base: position 387,355,475 of record CM051237.1, on the reverse strand, counting down.
TGGCCACACCTTATACACACCCCGGACATCAATATATTGACATAATTGAACCAATCATGAACTGATTGGGATAGTCTATTGCTTTTTCCCCACCTATGTCTTGATTTTGCTTTTTATGCTGTAACCCACGCTAAAATAAACAGTTCACACCAAGAATAGCTGTTATGTGTCTTTCTTGCGCTTGGTGTGGGCTCTGGACGTCCGAAGTGTGAAGGTAACTCTGGTCTACAGACAAATAAGGTAATCCCAGGTAGAGGACTCAGTGGGAGTCGCTCTCAGGTGTCTGCCGGTAATAGGGGCAGATTTATCATAGTAATATATATATATATATATATATATATATATATATATATATATATGTACAAAAAAAGAAAAAAAGCACAAAAAAAGAAAAGTACAAAAAAAGAAAAAATATAAGTACAAAAAAAAAGAATATATGAGAAAACCAATAAAAAAAATATTTATAACATTGAATAAATAACATTCTAAACAAGTGCAGCATTGTAACGCTCAGGCGCTGCATTGAATGAAGATGATTGCCTCTACAGTGCTTTTACAGCGACTCACATACATCACATTTAACATTGGTAAACTGATTACTACAGCATGCCCTCAGCAAATGAGACACTCTGTTACAGCACCTGATAGCCGATCACAGTATATATACTAGCGGTCACTCTAAGCGCCGATGTACAGACACTCATCTGCTGATAGCTGGCGCTACTAATGAATCAGAATCATAGTGATAATGATGGCACGATTCCTCCTGATGCACTGACAATACACAGCAGTTCCACTGGGACACATTCTACCTCCTGGTCTTTTCCCAATACAGACCTTCAATAATATTGATCTATGGCAATAGCGCCCTTATAGACACTCCTAACTGCCAGTGCAAATTAGCATTCTACTTCCGCATTACCTGATTATCTGATCTAGCTAAGACCCATACCGTGTATTCTAAACTAGTTCCTCTGGCTTATTTCTGGTACTAAAAATGAAATATCAACTCTTGTCAAAATGTTTATTTTAGTTTTTGATTAGATGGACATTTAAGTGATTTTTGCATGAGATTTGAAGCCCAATTTATAAAATGCACCTTTCTGTGCCATTTTGCGTCATTATGCTAAAATTAGCTTCTGCCTTGGCGCATCTGATTTTTTTTTAACACACTTATCTATCCATAAGCATGCATTGACTGCTTTTAAATAATCAGCTTGCATTGGTGCACTAGGTTTCTCCCTATAGGCCAGCATGTATCATTGACTGTGGGTACACCTATTGGCCTTGCTTGATTTAACTACACCTAATGTGCGCTACTCTGTTCCACCAACTTCTTGGCGATGCATGCCATATTTGCTCATTTTTAACACGGGCAGAGGTTGGTAGGGGATCCTTTAGGTGCAGGCTGCCATAATATCATTAAAGTTATCAGAAAAACAAGATCTGTAGTGCATTAGGTTAGCCTTTTTTGGTTATTAAAGTTAGATTGTGTGCAAATATAGAAGAAAAAGTGATTTTTGAAATTTTTTTTAAAAGTAGCAGTTGGCAACATCTAAGTCATGCATTTGCATTTTTGAGATGTCACAAAAATTAGTTCAGTTTTTTGCATCTCTTTTCAACATTTGTTCGTATTATAACACTTTGATACTTTTCCTGTCATTTGCCATATAGAAAAAAAATTCACCTAATGAGAAAAAAGCATGAGAATTTCACTGTTGATGAATCACCAGTAGAGATGAGCGAACTTTTGGAAAATTTGATTTGACTGATTCGCCGAATTTTCCGACAAAAATCGTTTCGACCCGAATTTATTCGCGACGAAGCGCTATTAAAAATGGCTATTTCTGAGCCTCCTAGAGCCTCAATAGGGTTGTAAACCATTCTGCCTTGCTGTAACACGCACAGGATGCGTGCTGGGTTAGTTAAATAATACTTTGCATAAATATCACATGCAGATCAGAGGCATCGCTAATAGAATCGCAGAGCGGCACAATTGCAGAGAGTTGAAGTGGCATCACTATGAGGAGCAGGAGCCCAAACATTGCTTTAAAGAGACACTGGAGTTGGCAGCAGCAGGAGCCCAAAAATTGGATGAATCACACCCTGGAGTTGCAAGCAGCAGCAGGAGCCCAAACATTGGCTGAAAGAGACACTGGAGTTGGCAGCAGCAGGAGCCCAAAAATTGACTGACACACCCTGGAGTTTCAAGCAGCAGCAGCAGGAGCCCAAACATTACTTTAAAGAGACACTGGAGTTGGCTTCAGGAGCCCAAAAATTGGATGAAGCACACCCTGGAGTTGGCAGCAGCAGCAGCAGGAGCGCAAATATTACTTTAAATAGACACTGGAGTTGGCTTCAGGAGCCCAAAAATTGGATGAATCACACCCTGGAGTTGGCAGCAGCAGCAGCAGGAGCCCAAACAATACTTTAAAGAGACCCTGGGGTTGGCTTCAGGAGCCCAAAAATTGGATGAATCACACTCTGGAGTTGGCAGCAGCAGCAGCAGGAGCCCAAACATTACTTTAAAGAGACACTGGAGTTGGCTTCAGGAGCCCAGAAATTGGATGAATCACACCCTGGAGTTTGCAGCAGCAGCAGCAGGAGCCCAAATATTACTTTAAAGAGACCCTGGAGTTGGCTTCAGGAGCCAAAACATTGGATGAATCACACCCTGGAGTTGGCAGCAGCAGCAGCAGGAGCCCAAATATTACTTTAAAGAGACACTGGAGTTGGCTTCAGGAGCCCAAAAATTGGATGAATTACACCCTGGAGTTGGCAGCAGCAGCAGCAGGAGCCCAAACATTACTTTAAAGAGACCCTGGGGCTGGCTTCAGGAGCCCAAAAATTGGATGAATCACACTCTGGAGTTGGCAGCAGCAGCAGCAGGAGCCCAAACATTACTTTAAAGAGACACTGGAGTTGGCTTCAGGAGCCCAGAAATTGGATGAATCACACCCTGGAGTTGGCAGCAACAGCAGCAGGAGCCCAAACAATACTTTAAAGAGACCCTGGGGTTGGCTTCAGGAGCCCAAAAATTGGACGAATCACACTCTGGAGTTGGCAGCAGCAGCAGCAGGAGCCCAAACATTACTTTAAAGAGACACTGGAGTTTGCTTCAGGAGCCCAAACATTGGATGAATCACACCCTGGAGTTGGCAGCAGCAGCAGCAGGAGCCCAAATATTACTTTAAAGAGACACTAGAGTTGGCTTCAGGAGCCCAAAAATTAGATGAATCACACCCTGGAGTTGGCAGCAGCAGCAGCAGGAGCCCAAATATTACTTTAAAGAGACACTGGAGTTGGCTTCAGGAGCCCAAAAATTCGATGAATCACACCCTGGAGTTGGCAGCAGCAGCAGGAGCCCAAGCATTACTTTAAAGGGACCCTGGGGTTGGCTTCAGGAGCCCAAAAATTGGATGAATCACACCCTGGAGTTGGCAGCAGCAGCAGCAGGAGCCCAAACATTACTTTAAAGAGACCCTGGGGTTGGCTTCAGGAGCCCAAAAATTGGATGAATCACACTCTGGAGTTGGCAGCAGCAGCAGCAGGAGCCCAAACATGACTTTAAAGAGACCCTGGGGTTGGCTTCAGGAGCCCAAAAATTGTATGAATCACACCCTGGAGTTTGCAGCAGCAGGAGCCCAAACATTACTTTAAAGAGACCCTGGGGTTGGCTTCAGAAGCCCAAAAATTGGATGAATCACACCCTGGAGTTGGCAGCAGCAGGAGCCCAAACATTATTTTAAGAGACCCTGGGGTTGGCTTCAGGAGCCCAAAAATTGGATGAATCACACCCTGGAGTTGGCAGCAGCAGCAGCAGGAGCCCAAACATTACTTTAAAGAGACCCTGGGGTTAGCTTCAGGAGCCCAAAAATTGGATGAATCACACCCTGGAGTTGGCAGCAGCAGCAGCAGGAGCCCAAACATTACTTTAAAGAGACACTGGGGTTGGCTTCAGGAGCCCAAAAATTGGATGAATCACACCCTGGAGTTGGCAGCAGCAGGAGCCCAAACATTACTTTAAAGAGACCCTGGAGTTGGCTTCAGGAGCCCAAAAATTGGATGAATCACACCCTGTAGTTGGCAGCAGCAGCAACAGGAGCCCAAATATTACTTTAAAGAGACACTGGAGTTGGCTTCAGGAGCCTAAAAATTGGATGAATCACACCCTGGAGTTGGCAGCAGCAGCAAGAGCCCAAACATTACTTTAAAGAGACACTGGAGTTGGCTTCAGGAGCCCAAAAATTGGATGATTCACACCCTGGAGTTGGCAGCAGCAGGAGCCCAAACATTACTTTAAAGAGACACTGGAGTTGGCTTCAGGAGCCCAAAAATTGGATAACTCACACCCTGGAGTTGGCAGCAGCAGCAGCAGCAGGAGCCCAAACATTACTTTAAAGAGACACTGGGGTTGGCTTCAGGATCCCAAAAATTGGATGAATCACACCCTGGAGTTGGCAGCAGCAGCAGCAAGAGCCCAAACATTACTTTAAAGATACCCTGGGGTTGGCTTCAGGAGCCCAAAAATTGGATGAATCACACTCTGGAGTTGGCAGCAGCAGGATCCCAAACATTACTTTAAAGAGACACTGGAGTTGGCTTCAGGAGCCCAAAAATTGGATGAATCACACCCTGGAGGTGGCAGCAGCAGCAGCAGGAGACAAAACATTACTTGAAAGAAACCCTGGGGTTGGCTTCAGGAGCCCAAAAATTGGATGAATCACACCCTGGAGTTTGCAGCAGCAGGAGCCCAAAAATTACTTTAAAGAGACCCTGGGGTTGGCTTCAGGAGCCCAAAAATTGGATGAATCACACCCTGGAGTTGGCAGCAGCAGGAGCCCAAATATTACTTTAAAGAGACACTGGGGTTGGCTTCAGGAGCCCAAAAATTGGATGAATCACACCCTGGAGTTGGCAGCAGCAGCAGCAGGAGCCCAAACATTACTTTAAAGAGACACTGGAGTTGGCTTCAGGAGCCCAAAAATTGGATGATTCACACCCTGGAGTTGGCAGCAGCAGCAGCAGGAGCCCAAACATTACTTTAAAGAGACACTGGAGTTGGCTTCAGGATCCCAAAAATTGGATGATTCACACCCTGGAGTTGGCAGCAGCAGCAGCAGGAGCCCAAACATTTCTTTAAAGAGACCCTGGGGTTGGCTTCAGGATCCCAAAAATTGGATGAATCACACCCTGGAGTTGGCAGCAGCAGCAGCAAGAGCCCAAACATTACTTTAAAGAGACCCTGGGGTTGGCTTCAGGAGCCCAAAAATTGGATGAATCACACTCTGGAGTTGGCAGCAGCAGCAGCAGGAGCCCAAACATTACTTGAAAGAGACCCTGGGGTTGGCTTCAGGAGCCCAAAAATTGGATGAATCACACCCTGGAGGTGGCAGCAGCAGCAGCAGGAGACAAAACATTACTTGAAAGAGACCCTGGGGTTGGCTTCAGGAGCCCAAAAATTGGATGAATCACACCCTGGAGTTTGCAGCAGCAGGAGCCCAAACATTACTTTAAAGAGACCCTGGGGTTGGCTTCAGGAGCCCAAAAATTGGATGAATCACACTCTGGAGTTGTCAGCAGCAGCAGCAGGAGCCCAAATATTACTTTAAAGAGACACTGGAGTTGGCTTCAGGAGCCCAAAAATTGGATGAATCACACCCTGGAGTTGGCAGCAGCAGCAGGAGCCCAAACATTACTTTAAAGAGACCCTGGGGTTGGCTTCAGGAGCCCAAAAATTGGATGAATCACACCCTGGAGTTGGCAGCAGCAGGAGCCCAAACATTACTTTAAAGAGACCCTGGGGTTGGCTTCAGGAGCCCACAAATTGGATGAATCACACCCTGGAGTTGGCAGCAGCAGCAGGAGCCCAAACATTACTTTAAAGAGACACTGGGGTTGGCTTCAGGAGCCCAAAAATTGGATGAATCACACCCTGGAGTTTGCAGCAGCAGGAGCCCAAACATTACTTTAAAGAGACCCTGGAGTTGGCTTCAGGAGCCCAAAAATTGGATAAATCCCACCTTGGAGTTGGCAGCAGCAGCAGCAGGAGCCCAAATATTAATTTAAAGAGACACTGGAGTTGGCTTCAGGAGCCCAAAAATTGGATGAATCACACCCTGGAGTTGGCAGCAGCAGCAGGAGCCCAAACATTACTTTAAAGAGACACTGGAGTTGGCTTCAGGAGCCCAAAAATTGGATGATTCACACCCTGGAGTTGGCAGCAGCAGCAGCAGGAGCCCAAACATTACTTTAAAGAGACACTGGAGTTGGCTTCAGGAGCCCAAAAATTGGATGATTCACACCCTGGAGTTGGCAGCAGCAGCAGCAGGAGCCCAAACATTACTTTAAAGAGACACTGGGGTTGGCTTCAGGATCCCAAAAATTGGATGAATCACACTCTGGAGTTGGCAGCAGCAGCAGCAGGAGCCCAAATATTACTTTAAAGAGACACTGGAGTTGGCTTCAGGAGCCCAAAAATTGGATGAATCACACCCTGGAGTTGGCAGCAGCAGCAGGAGCCCAAACATTACTTTAAAGAGACCCTGGGGTTGGCTTCAGGAGCCCAAAAATTGGATGAATCACACCCTGGAGTTGGCAGCAGCAGGAGCCCAAACATTACTTTAAAGAGACCCTGGGGTTGGCTTCAGGAGCCCACAAATTGGATGAATCACACCCTGGAGTTGGCAGCAGCAGCAGGAGCCCAAACATTACTTTAAAGAGACACTGGGGTTGGCTTCAGGAGCCCAAAAATTGGATGAATCACACCCTGGAGTTTGCAGCAGCAGGAGCCCAAACATTACTTTAAAGAGACCCTGGAGTTGGCTTCAGGAGCCCAAAAATTGGATGAATCACACCCTGGAGTTGGCAGCAGCAGCAGCAGGAGCCCAAATATTACTTTAAAGAGACACTGGAGTTGGCTTCAGGAGCCCAAAAATTGGATGAATCACACCCTGGAGTTGGCAGCAGCAGCAGGAGCCCAAACATTACTTTAAAGAGACACTGGAGTTGGCTTCAGGAGCCCAAAAATTGGATGATTCGCACCCTGGAGTTGGCAGCAGCAGCAGCAGGAGCCCAAACATTACTTTAAAGAGACCCTGGGGTTGGCTTCAGGAGCCCAAAAATTGGATGAATCACACCCTGGAGTTGGCAGCAGCAGCAGCAGGAGCTCAAACATTACTTTAAAGAGACCCTGGGGTTGGCTTCAGGAGCCCAAAAATTGGATGAATCACACCCTGGAGTTGGCAGCAGCAGCAGGAGCCCAAACATTACTTTAAAGAGACCCTGGGGTTGGCTTCAGGAGCCCAAAAATTGGATGAATCACACCCTGGAGTTGGCAGCAGCAGCAGCAGGAGCCCAAACATTACTTTAAAGAGACCCTGGAGTTGGCTTCAGGAGCCCAAAAATTGGATGAATCACACCCTGGAGTTGGCAGCAGCAGCAGCAGGAGCCCAAATATTACTTTAAAGAGACACTGGAGTTGGCTTCAGGAGCCCAAAAATTGGATGAATCACACCCTGGAGTTGGCAGCAGCAGCAGGAGCCCAAATATTACTTTAAAGAGACACTGGAGTTGGCTTCAGGAGCCCAAAAATTGGATGAATCACACCCTGGAGGTGGCAGCAGCAGCAGCAGGAAACAAAACATTACTTTAAAGAGACCCTGGGGTTGGCTTCAGGAGCCCCAAAATTGGATGACTCACACCCTGGAGTTTGCAGCAGCAGGAGCCCAAACATTACTTTAAAGAGACCCTGGGGTTGGATTCAGGAGCCCAAAAATTGGATGAATCACACCCTGGAGTTGGCAGCAGCAGCAGCAGGAGCCCAAATATTACTTTAAAGAGACACTGGAGTTGGCTTCAGGAGCCCAAAAATTGGATGAATCACACCCTGGAGTTGGCAGCAGCAGCAGGAGCCCAAACATTACTTTAAAGAGATCCTGGGGTTGGCTTCAGGAGCCCAAAAATTGGATGAATCACACCCTGGAGTTGGCAGCAGCAGGAGCACAAACATTACTTTAAAGAGACCCTGGGGTTGGCTTCAGGAGCCCACAAATTGGATGAATCACACCCTGGAGTTGGCAGCAGCAGCAGGAGCCCAAACATTACTTTAAAGAGACACTGGGGTTGGCTTCAGGAGCCCAAAAATTGGATGAATCACACCCTGGAGTTTGCAGCAGCAGGAGCCCAAACATTACTTTAAAGAGACCCTGGAGTTGGCTTCAGGAGCCCAAAAATTGGATGAATCACACCCTGGAATTGACAGCAGCAGCAGCAGGAGCCCAAATATTACTTTAAAGAGACACTGGAGTTGGCTTCAGGAACCCAAAAATTGGATGAATCACACCCTGGAGTTGGCAGCAGCAGCAGGAGCCCAAACATTACTTTAAAGAGACACTGGAGTTGGCTTCAGGAGCCCAAAATTGGATGATTCACACCCTGGAGTTGGCAGCAGCAGCAGCAGGAGTCCAAACATTACTTTAAAGAGACACTGGAGTTGGCTTCAGGAGCCCAAAAATTGGATGATTCACACCCTGGAGTTGGCAGCAGCAGCAGCAGGAGCCCAAACATTACTTTACAGAGACACTGGGGTTGGCTTCAGGAGCCCAAAAATTGGATGAATCACACCCTGGAGTTGGCAGCAGCAGCAGCAGGAGCCCAAATATTACTTTAAAGAGACACTGGAGTTGGCTTCAGGAGCCCAAAAATTGGATGAATCACACCCTGGAGTTGGCAGCAGCAGGAGCCCAAACATTACTTTAAAGAGACCCTGGGGTTGGCTTCAGGAGCCCAAAAATTAGATGAATCACACCCTGGAGTTGGCAGCAGCAGCAGTAGGAGCCCAAATATTACTTTAAAGAGACACTGGAGTTGGCTTCAGGAGCCCAAAAATTGGATGAATCACACCCTGGAGTTGCCAGCAGCAGCAGGAGCCCAAACATTACTTTAAAGAAACCCTGGGGTTGGCTTCAGGAGCCCAAAAATTGGATGAATCACACCCTGGAGTTGGCAGCAGCAGCAGCAGGAGCCCAAACATTACTTTAAAGAGACACTGGAGTTGGCTTCAGGAGCCCAAAAATTGGATGATTCACACCCTGGAGTTGGCAGCAGCAGCAGCAGGAGCCCAAACATTACTTTACAGAGACACTGGGGTTGGCTTCAGGAGCCCAAAAATTGGATGAATCACACCCTGGAGTTGGCAGCAGCAGCAGCAGGAGCCCAAATATTACTTTAAAGAGACACTGGAGTTGGCTTCAGGAGCCCAAAAATTGGATGAATCACACCCTGGAGTTGGCAGCAGCAGGAGCCCAAACATTACTTTAAAGAGACCCTGGGGTTGGCTTCAGGAGCCCAAAAATTGGATGAATCACACCCTGGAGTTGGCAGCAGCAGCAGTAGGAGCCCAAATATTACTTTAAAGAGACACTGGAGTTGGCTTCAGGAGCCCAAAAATTGGATGAATCACACCCTGGAGTTGGCAGCAGCAGCAGGAGCCCAAACATTACTTTAAAGAGACCCTGGGGTTGGCTTCAGGAGCCCAAAAATTGGATGAATCACACCCTGGAGTTGGCAGCAGCAGCAGCAGGAGCCCAAACATTACTTTAAAGAGACCCTGGGGTTGGCTTCAGGAGCCCAAAAATTGGATGAATCACACCCTGGGGTTGGCAGCAGCAGCAACAGGAGCCCAAATATTACTTTAAAGAGACACTGGAGTTGGCTTCAGGAGCCCAAAAATTGGATGAATCACACCCTGGAGTTGGCAGCAGCAGCAGGAGCCCAAACATTACTTTAAAGAGACCCTGGGGTTGGCTTCAGGAGCCCAAAAATTGGATGAATCACACCCTGGAGTTGGCAGCAGCAGCAGCAGGAGCCCAAACATTATTTTAAAGAGACCCTGGGGTTGGCTTCCGGAGCCCAAAAATTGGATGATTCACACCCTGGAGTTGGCAGCAGCAGCAGGAGCCCAGACATTACTTTAAAGAGACACTGGGGTTGGCTTCAGGAGCCCAAAAATTGGATGAATCACACCCTGGAGTTGGCAGCAGCAGCAGCAGGAGCCCAAACATTACTTTAAAGAGACCCTGGGGTTGGCTTCAAGAGCCCAAAAATTGGATGAATCACACCCTGGAGTTGGCAGCAGCAGGAGCCCAAACATTACTTTAAAGAGACCCTGGGGTTGGCTTCAGGAGCCCAAAAATTGGATGAATCACACCCTGGAGTTGGCAGCAGCAGCAGGAGCCCAAACATTACTTTAAAGAGACACTGGGGTTGGCTTCAGGAGCCCAAAAATTGGATGAATCACACCCTGCAGTTGGCAGCAGCAGCAGCAGGAGCCCAAACATTACTTTAAAGAGACCCTGGAGTTGGCTTCAGGAGCCCAAAAATTGGATGAATCACACCCTGGAGTTGGCAGCAGCAGCAGCAGGAGCCCAAATATTACTTAAAGAGACACTGGAGTTGGCTTCAGGAGCCCAAAAATTGGATGAATCACACCCTGGAGTTGACAGCAGCAGCAGGAGCCCAAACATTACTTTAAAGAGACCCTGGGGTTGGCTTCAGGGGCCCAAAGATTGGATGAATCACACCCTGGAGTTGGCATCAGCAGGAGCCCAAAAATTGGCCTAAAGACATAAATATGTTTTGCACCATTTGGAAAGTGTAAAACGTGGCACCATGCTGAATCTAGTCGCATGCATCAGGCATTGGTGGATGGAAATCCTGGCTGATCCATCCCTGATTCATTTTGACAAAGGTGAGTCTCTCCACATTTTTAGTTGACAGACGAGTTCTCCTCGCCGTAACTATGGCCCCCGCCGCACTAAACACCCGCTCAGATGGCACGCTACTTGCCGGGCAGGACAGCTTTTCCAGGGCAAACTCTGCTAGTTGCGGCCACAAATCAAGTTTGGCTGCCCAGAAGTCCAGCGGATCCTCAAGGTGTGTTGGCATGGTCATGTCAAAGTATGACATGACCTGCTGGTTCAGGTCCTGCTCCAGGTCTTCCTGCTGCTCATGAGTAGCCTCACTATGCGGGTGTAGAAAGCTACTCATTAGCGACTGAAGACTGAGGCTGCTGCTGATGGAGCTGCTGCTGCTGCTCCTGCCAACCCCCCCAGCGGCCATGGCAGTGGAAGGTGAGCGCAGAGGTCCCCTCGAGTCAGACCTGCGAGAGTATGGACCATGGCGTAGATAGGCATTGGCCAACTGCCTACGTAGAATGTCTTTGTAGTAGTTCAGTTTGTCCTCCCTCTCGGTGGGTTTAAAAAATGCCCCCATTTTGTGCCGGAAGCGAGGGTCCAATAAGGTGGACAGCCAGAAGTCATCCCGCCGACAGATGGAAACAATTCTGGGGTCACTACGCAAGCACGTGAGCATGCTTCCTGCCATTTGCGCAAGTGACTCGGATGGACTACCTGTCTCCATCTCCACTGCATACTGCCACGGTGTGCCCGGGTCCTCTGTCTCGCCTTCCTCAAAAACCTCTAGCTCCTCTGGCTGCTCCTGCTCCTCCTCTCCTGTCCGCTGACTAGATAAACCAGCCATTTCGCCAAGCCTAAACTGTGTTTCGCTGGGCAACTCCTCCTCCTCTTCCTCCTCCTCCTCCAGTTCAGCTCCAACGGGGTTCATGTGGCCGTAAGATGTAAACGCCATGTCTCCAGTGCCCTGACCAGCCATGGTTTCCAACATGTGCTGTAGTACATGAAGCAGTGGAATCACGTCGTTCATCCCGTAATCCTGCCGACTGACAAATAAAATGGCTTCCTCAAAGGGCCTGAGCAAATGGCAGGTGTCACGTATGAGCTGCCACTGGTTGACATTGAAGTTACACAGGGGAGTCCCCCTATCTGCTTGGATCATCAGGAAATCCGTGATGGCTTTTCTCTGTTCATATAATCGGTCCAACATGTGAAGGGTGGAATTCCAACGGGTGGAAACATCGCAAATCAGACTATGTTGGGGGATACCATTCTGACGCTGTAGCTAAAGAAGGGTGTGTTTTGGCGGTGTATGAGTGGCTGAAGTGCATGCAAAGTTTCCTTGAAGTTGTTAGGATGTCTTGCAGATGGGGGGAACACTTCAGAAACTGCTTGACAACCAGATTGAAGACGTGAGCCATGCAGGGGGCATGGGTCAGGCTTCCTTGGCGCAGCGCAGACAAAATGTTCTTCCCATTGTCGGTAACTAGAGATGAGCAAACTTTTGAAAAGTTCGATTCGGCCGATTCGCCGAATTTCACAAAGAAATTCGGGTTCGGCCGAATCGAACTTTTACGAAGTTCCCCATCAAAAATGCCGGCATGGTGGGAGCGGGCCGGCCGGTTCTGCTGTCAGAGGCGCCCCCTCTGATGACACGCCCTCAGATGACAGCTGAGAGCGGCGCCGGCCTCCACGCTCCGGACCTGCAGGTAAGTGTTTGCTTTTTTTTTAAATGCCGGCATGGTGGGAGCGGGCCGGCCGGCTCCGCTCCCGCCATGCCGGCATTTTTTTTTTTAATTTCAGGAAAAATTCGATCGGCACGAACCTCAAAATATTCGGGTTCGTGCCGAATCGAATATTTCCTGAAATTCGGAGGGAATTCCGGTTCATCCGAACCGGTTCGCTCATCTCTATCGGTAACCATGATTCCCATTTTAAGTTTTCTTGGAGTAAGCCATGTTTGGATTTCCTGATGAATAAATTTAAGCAGTTCCTCCCCTGTGTGACTCAGTTCGCCAAGACAAACCATGTGAAGCACTGCGTGACACCTCCGTGCCCTGCACACATGGTAGACTGGAGGGGCACTGAGACTTGAGCCTACAGTGGAGGGTGAGGAGATGGCGGAGGATGAGGAGGCCGAGTCGCACGGTGTCACAGGCCCAACGGGCAGGGAGCGCGGAGGCCGAAGCGGCGTGACCTGTCCAAGTTGCTGCTGCTGCAAAGGGACCACATTCACCCAGTGGGCCGTAAATGACATGTACTGTCCCTGACCGTAGTTACAGCTCCAGACGTCGGCGCTGCCATGCACTTTGCTACACACCGACAGGCTCAAGGACTGGCCCACCTTCTGTTCAACAAAAGTGTGCAGCGCTGGTACTGCCTTCTTGGCAAAGAAATGACGGCTTGGGACTCTCCACCTCGGCTCGGCACAAGCCATCAGTTCTCTGAAAGGTGCAGAGTCCACCACCTGAAAAGGGAGCGACTGCAGCACCAGCAACTTGGACAGGAGCACATTCAGCTTCTGCGCCGTAGGATGAGTGGGCGCATACTGCTGTCTCTTGGACATGGCTTCGCTGATGGATTGCTGGCGGGATGCATGATTTGGAGGAGGAGCAGGAGCGACAGAGGATGGGTATGACGCACAGCTGCCTTCGGCTGAGGTGCTGGAGCCTTGGCTGGCAGAAATTGGGAGCGGCGTGCCACTTGGTGAGGAAGCAGACTGGACCACCCCTTGGGAGCCTCGGTTCTCCCAGGTCGCTTTATGGTGACGCATCATATGTTGACGCAGGGCCATGGTGCCAACATTTGGACCCTGGCCACGCTTCACCTTTTGCCTACATATCTTGCATGTGGCCATGTTACCCTCCTGCGGATGCTTCAGGAAAAACTGCCACACTGCCGAGTAGCTACTTTTCCCACCCCCTGGCCTCACTGATTCACTGCTGCTGTTGCCAACTCCAGGAACCCCTGCTCCACTACCTCCCGATAAGGTAGACTGCCGCACAGCAGGTGCTCTACCCCGGCCCCGGCCCCGGCCGGCTCCAGCCTTTGGAATTGTGCCCCCATGCTGACTGCTACCACCTTGCTGCCTCAGCTGCTGACTCCGGGGCAACCTGCGCCCCTCTTCTCCTGATGATGACGATGAAGTCCCTTCATCACCCGGCTCCCAAGTGCGATCGGCTTCATCGTCATCATCATTATCACAGAGTTGTGGCTGTACGTCACTGATGTTCGTGGATTCGTCAACAGTGTCTGGCGCAGGAGCTGGAACGCTCGCAGCATCCACGACACTGTCCACATCACTATTTGTCTGCCTAGCTAAAGAAGCCACCTCCATTTCTTGGCTGGGCAGTAGCTGCTGACTGTCCTCTATCTAATCGTCCTCCTCACTAAAGAGTGGAGCTGAACCCAAAGCATAGGATACGTCGCTGGGGGAGGGAACGGCGTAGGACAGAGGCAATGGGAGGACAGGGATTGCTCTCGGGGCATGCCAACTCAGGGTTGTGTCAGAGGAACCTACCGACCCTAGACTGGGGGTCTCAGAGGTAAGTTGTGATGATGTTGTTGATGAGCGCGTCAACCAATCTACCACGGCAGATGCGTTACTGGTGGAGACCCGACCGCTAGCAGATACTGGCAGATTAGGTCTCTCAGCGTGACTCCTGCTGCTACTGGCCCCCAGTCTGCTGCGACCTCTGCCTGCGGAATCTTGGCCTCTGCCACTCCTCTTTTCACTTCCAGGCACTTGTCTGCCTGACATAGTCTAACTGGCATGGTAGTAGGTGATATTTTAAGAACCCCCAGGCAGCGGTGGGTCTATATGAAACAGAATATAATGCACACCAAAAGTGAGCAGTAACACTCAGCCTCCTTAGTGTAAATAAGAGAGCTGCTTAGTGTAAATAAAGAGGGGTATGGTATGTTACAGAATGGGATGCCCCAACAGCAGAGCACCTGGGAGCAGTACTACTATGCACAGCAAAAGTGTCTTTATCAGGCCTAATTTCTATTAGAATAAGTGCAAAGGGTTATAGTATTAAATAGTGGCAGGTGCAGTCACAGAATGGGATGCCCCAACAACCAGAGAGCACCTGGCAGCAGTACTACTATGCACAGCAAAAGTGTCTTTATCAGGCCTAATGTCTATTAGAATAAGTGCAAAGGGTTATAGTATTAAATAGAGGCTTGTGTAGTCACAGAATGGGATGCCCCAACAGTCAGCAGTGCACCTGGCAGCAGTACTACTATGCACAGCAAAAGTGTCTTTATCAGGCCTAATTTCTATTAGAATAAGTGCAAAGGGTTACAGCAGTAAATAGAGGCTGGTGTAGTCACAGAATGGGATGCCCCAACAGGAGTGCACCTGTGAGCAGTAATACTATGCACAGCAAGTGTGTTTATCGGGCCAAATTTCTATTAGAATAAGTGCAAATGGTTATGGTATTAAATAGAGGCTGGTGTAGTCACAGAATGGGATGCCCCAACAGGAGTGCACCTGTGAGCAGTAATACTATGCACAGCAAGTGTGTTTATCAGGCCTAATTTCTATTAGAATAAGTGCAAAGGGTTACAGCAGTAAATAGAGGCTGGTGTAGTCACAGAATGGGATGCCCCAACAACCAGAGAGCACCTGGCAGCAGTACTACTATGCACAGCAAGTGTGTTTATCAGGCCAAATTTCTATTCGAATAAGTGCAAAGGGTTACAGCAGTAAATAGAGGCTGGTGTAGTCACAGAATGGGATGCCCCAACAACCAGAGAGCACCTGGCAGCAGTACTACTATGCACAGCAAGTGTGCTTATCAGGCCAAATTTCTATTAGAATAAGTGCAAAGGGTTATGGTATTAAATAGAGGCTGGTGTAGTCACAGAATGGGATGCCCCAACAACCAGAGAGCACCTGGCAGCAGTACTACTATGCACAGCAAGTGTGTTTATCAGGCCAAATTTCTATTAGAATAAGTGCAAAGGGTTACAGCAGTAAATAGAGGCTGGTGTAGTCACATAATGGGATGCCCCAACAACCAGAGAGCACCTGGCAGCAGTACTACTATGCACAGCAAGTGTGTTTATCAGGCCAAATTTCTATTAGAATAAGTGCAAATGGTTATGGTATTAAATAGAGGCTGGTGTAGTCACAGAATGGGATGCCCCAACAACCAGAGAGCACCTGGCAGCAGTACTACTATGCACAGCAAGTGTGTTTATCAGGCCAAATTTCTATTAGAATAAGTGCAAAGGGTTACAGCAGTAAATATAGGCTGGTGCAGTCACAGAATGGGATGCCCCAACAACCAGAGAGCACCTGGCAGCAGTACTACTATGCACAGCAAGTGTGTTTATGAGGCCAAATTTCTATTAGAATAAGTGCAAAGGGTTATGGTATTAAATAGAGGCTGGTGTAGTCACAGAATGGGATGCCCCAACAACCAGAGAGCACCTGGCAGCAGTACTACTATGCACAGCAAGTGTGTTTATCAGGCCAAATTTCTATTAGAATAAGTGCAAAGGGTTACAGCAGTAAATAGAGGCTGGTGTAGTCACAGAATGGGATGCCCCAACAACCAGAGAGCACCTGGCAGCAGTACTACTATGCACAGCAAGTGTGTTTATAAGGCCAAATTTCTATTAGAATAAGTGCAAATGGTTATGGTATCAAATAGAGGCTGGTGTAGTCACAGAATGGGATGCCCCAACAACCAGAGAGCACCTGGCAGCAGTACTACTATGCACAGCAAGTGTGTTTATCAGGCCAAATTTCTATTAGAATAAGTGCAAATGGTTATGGTATTAAATAGAGGCTGGTGTAGTCACAGAATGGGATGCCCCAACAACCAGAGAGCACCTGGCGGCAGTACTACTATGCACAGCAAGTGTGTTTATCAGGCCAAATTTCTATTAGAATAAGTACAAATGGTTATGGTATTAAATAGAGGCTGGTGTAGTCACAGAATGGGATGCCCCAACAACCAGAGAGCACCTGGCAGCAGTACTACTATGCACAGCAAGTGTGTTTATCAGGCCAAATTTCTATTAGAATAAGTGCAAATGGTTATGGTATTAAATAGAGGCTGGTGTAGTCACAGAATGGGATGCCCCAACAACCAGAGAGCACCTGGCAGCAGTACTACTATGCACAGCAAAAGTGTCTTTATCAGGCCTAATTTCTATTAGAATAAGTGCAAAGGGTTATGGTATTAAATAGAGGCTGGTGTAGTCACAGAATGGGATGCCCCAACAACCAGAGAGCACCTGGCAGCAGTACTACTATGCACAGCAAGTGTGTTTATCAGGCCAAATTCCTATTAGAATAAGTGCAAATGGTTATGGTATTAAATAGAGGCTGGTGTAGTCACAGAATGGGATGCACCAACAACCAGAGAGCACCTGGCAGCAGTACTACTATGCACAGCAAGTGTGTTTATCAGGCCAAATTTCTATTAGAATAAGTGCAAATGGTTATGGTATTAAATAGAGGCTGGTGTAGTCACAGAATGGGATGCCCCAACAACCAGAGAGCACCTGGCAGCAGTACTACTATGCACAGCAAGTGTGTTTATCAGGCCTAATTTCTATTAGGATAAGTGCAAAGGGTTACAGCAGTAAATAGAGGCTGGTGTAGTCACAGAATGGGATGCCTCACAGCAGACTTGAGATCAGTTCAGTATATATGCACAGTTAGTGTATAAGCAGCCTGAAAACGCTAACAAAGCCAGTCAGCCAGCCAGTAACACTCAGGCTGGATGAAAAAAAAAAATCTTCCTGTGACTGCCTCTGATTTTTCCTAACTTTCCCTGCTTTTTGCTGACTTTCTGTCTGTCTCCTGCCTGTCTCCTGCCTGTCTCCTGCCTGTCTCCAGCCTGTCCCTGTCTGTCCCTGGCTCTCTGTCTCTCCCTCACTACAGCAGCGTCCTGTCTCTCACGAATGCAATAGAGAAATTAGGAAAAGCAAGATGTCCGCCGACTTAAATAGCGCTGTGACGTCACCGGGCTTGCTGGCTGCTGATAGGCTGCATGTGACTGCCCCAGCTTGCACTGGCGCGGGGTTGATGTCCGGACATGTCCCGTCCGCCATCTTAGAATGCCTGTGATGTAAATGAATGGATGTTAAAGGAAAACTTCGAGCGATCGAATCGCGGGGAAATTCGGATTCGATCCGAATCGAATTTTTCATGAAATTCGGATCGAATCAGGGTTCGTCCAGATCGATTCGCTCATCCCTAATCACCAGCTAGAATAACAATATCACTGTAGAAGTTAGGTTAAATGTCCACAATGTGGCTAGAGTCTACAAAAAATAATGACGTGGTGTGACTCTGCACCACTTTATCCAAATGCAGTTTTGACTAACATAGGGCGAAGCACAGCTCCAGGTTAGGGACAGTGTTATGTCTGTACAACCAGCACTTACTGCAAAGCATGTTATAGGGGTCAGAACCACCTGCGCTCACTGCAAAGTATTTTATATATATGCAATCACTGTGAAGAATATTATAGGTGGTCTGTACCACCTGCACTCACTGCAAAGTGTTTTATAGGGTTCAGCACCACCTGCACTCATTGCAAAGCATCATTTAGGTGGACTGCACAACCATCACTAACTGCAAAGCATCTTATAGGGGACCGATACCACCTGTACAAAGGACAAAAACCCACTGAACTTGTGAAATACATCTGGCCAAAGCCCCTGCTGATACTCTCTTTATAGGATGTAGAACTAGTAATGCATATTTTCGCTTTTCAAATTGTCCTGGAACACTGATTTTTTTGCTGTCCCTCGCCGTATAATGACATCATTGCCACACCACACAACAGTGGCAATGGATGGAGGAGGCTGGGGTTTACAGCTAAAACAGGTGGCAATATCTGCTTAGAGTGAAGCAGGAGCAATGAAAATTGGCAAAAGGTTATGTTCATGGGGGGAGCAATTTAGGGAATGCTAGTAAAAAAAAGTGGGTTGTGGTCCGCTTTAATGTAAAGCACCTTAGAGTGGTTAGTACCAGCTGCAATCACTGCAAAGCATCTTATAAGTGTCAGTACCACCTGTACTCACTGCAAAGTATTTTATAGGAGTCAGCACCATCTACTATCACTGTGAAGCATCTTATAGTACCACCTGCAATGTATTTTATAGGGGTCATTACCACCTGCACTCACTGCAAACCATTTTATAGGGGTCAGTACCACCCATACTTACTGCAAAGCATCTTTTAGGGGGTCTGCACCACCTGCACTCACTGCAAAGCCTCTAATAGGGGTCAGTACCACCTGCACTTACTGCAAAACATCTTATAAGGGGCCATTACCACCTGCACTCACTGCAAAGCAAGTTTTAAATGTATGCTGGTTCCTCTGCCTCTGTCAACAGGCCTTTGTTGAGCATTCATAACATGTAGTGTATTCTGGTTCCTCTCTCTCTTATTTAAAATGGCGCCTTGGGGGCAATTTTAACATGTATGGCAGTACCCCAACCTCTGTAAACAGAGCCTTGGCAGGAAATCTTAACATAAATGCTGGTTCCTCACCCCCTGTAAAAGGGCACTTTGATGGCAATCTTAACATATATGGTGGTTCCTGGACTTTTGTAAAAAGTTGTTAAGAAGGAAGAAGAAATTAACACATACCAGGCGTGGATGCGGTTGCGGGTGTAGTTTCCATTCAAGTGACAACAAAGTGATGAACCTTTGGGCATTGCCTTTCTTCAAATCAGCAAAAACAGTATGTACACAATTGGAATTGAAACAAAAAACTTCTAATTCGTGGACACCTGTACCATTTATGAACAGTGACAACACATTGGCATACTGACCCTGACCGACCCATCTATGATGGTCCTGCTCAAACCTGGCACCCTTGGGACTAGCCCTCTGTTTTAATTGCATTTTTCCTCCTCACTTGTGGGTAGGAAACTCTTTGATCTATTAAGCACCAAAGGTCTTCTAATTTGGAATGCACAGCAAGTGTTAAGGACAACTCCTCCCGCTGATATATTTTCCATGTAACACGGCACTTCCCTAGCAACCATCTCCACATCACTGCGGACCAATCATTGCAGCACTGGAAAGACGGGCCTATCAGAATGAAGATTACCCTCACCATCTGGTTGCTCCACCTAACTGTTGGGATTGGCTAATGGTCGCCACCTATTAATACCAACCATATTCTATCTTTGGGTGCTCTACATCTAGCAGCCACCTATCACACAGAAGACTTAAGACAGAAACAGAATGTTGGGCCACCTCCATCTTTGCCTTAGTTACCCACCTACTATGTCACAGATATTTTCACTTTACTGCTATGGTCACTTACTATTTAAACCTATACTAAGAATGGAAGTTTATGTCATCACCTTCCATCCCCAGTTTAATGCTTCAAAACAATGATTAAGGGCTCAGAGGAGCTTGAAACACGTCACGGGTGTTGGGGACTCTAGGGGTCAATACTGTAGACTGTACCACTCTTTTGGATTTCAATTGCTGTGCTATTTTAAGGATTTATACAGTAAACGCTACGTTTTATCTACCAGCTGGATACACTTCTTTTAATGCTTCAAAACAGCCTGTGTTTCTTTTTTTTGGTACTAAAGCTTTTTTCCAATATTGATAAAAAAGATTAACAGGAAGTAGTATTATGGGGAATGGCCTGTCATATGCTAATCAGTTCAGTTACAACTAAACTGTCACATTAGGGCTAATTCAACACCACACCGTGAGAATGTTTTTCTCATGTTTTTCTGTGAGAGGAAAATGTTTATACTGATTTTTTTTCTTACTGCAATTCAGCACAGTGTTAGCTGTTCGGTTTTTAAATAATTTGCACAGCTAACAAAAATGCTGAATGGCAGGAAAAAAAACATTTAAAAAAATGTGTAAATGTAATCTTGATTTTTTTCTACAGTACAGTTCAGCATATTTTTTAGCTTTGAAAATTTATAAAACATTTGCACAGCTAAACCTGATGGTGAATTGAGGAAAAAAAATCATGGTGCTGAATCAGCCCTAATGAAAGTTAGGTTGAAGTGCCCTCCCCTGCTGAGCTGTGTGTAATGTGACTGAACCTATCATCGTTGGAGGCGGGACTACTCGGCCAGGGAGCAATATGGCTGACTGTATCCAGTTTGTGTTGCTATGAATATTGGGCAAAGGCTTTAGTTAAAAAAGAAACACAGGCTGCTTTTGAGCACTGGGCTGGGGATGGAAGGTGATCCTGGGATGGAACATAAACATCTCTCTGAGTATAGGTGCACTTTAATCATTAGTCTATATAATGGCTCTGCAAAACAAAGTTTTAATGTTGATTGCTATACTCGGCACTGTGACCAGAAGTGGGCGGCTCCCTGCCGGACAGTGTGCACACACTTTTATTTAAATTTCGATTGTGTACACACTGTTTTTTTTCGATCTATAGAAGGGCATCAGCCGAAATCTTATCACCCTGTCCCTTGAATAGAAATAAATAAGAGATCTTCACCCAGGAACCGCATTCACGTCTGGTATATGTTAATTTCTTCTTCCTTTGTTACAATACTTTGGCTACAAGGGGGTTGTAGCATATGCCATATTATGACCACCCTCTCTATAATCACTGTAAAAAGCCCCTTGGCAGGCAATATTACATATATGTATCTTTGGCGCTCCCATAAAACTGAATTGGGCTTCAGCCTAGCATGCTGCTGTGGTGCATGGAGGAAAACCTTTAGGATGCTGTTGGGACAAAGGGACAGCTAGACTGCTGTGGGGTGGGGCATTCACTATGGGGGCTTCATTCTCTGTATAGGCATGTGTCCCAGAGGTGAGAACTGCAGCTATAACACATTGGTGGCATATCTTAGCAAAGGGAAGGGTATCAGAGTGGAGGGGGGGCAACCTGGGCTGGACTGGCCCTTTAATTTTTCAATAACATCTCTGTTACATCCATGCTGACATGCTCTTAACAGTTGTGTATGCTTTCTCTGGCTTTTTTGTCTGTCACAATACATTTACAGTATAGTAAGTACTATTGATCCTAGTATCAAATGAAAATAGAATGATAAAACCAGTATGGGTCAGACATGAAAAGAGAGGAAAGATGCCTGCCCTTGCTTCTGCCTCTACTACACTTACAGCAAAGCAGGCTGCATCCATGAAATAGTGAACTATTTCAGATTCCTCTGGTGTTTAGTGTTCATAATGACAGCAGGTACAATGCCACATAGACTAGAGGGACAAGAAACTGAAGATAAAATAACTCATAACTTAGCAAGGTGGGCTAGTTCAAATATGGCTGTAGGCTGCGTTCAATATCTTCCAAGCCAAACTCATTGGGCCAATATTTTCTCCTGTGCCAAATTTGCAATTATTCATGCTCCCAGCTCCTCATATGGATTCCCCCCTTTTTTCTAGAAAAATTTATCTGTGGTATCAGCAGAGGGGTGGCATTCTGGCCATAGTTCAGCTCACAGTAGACTGTGGCCAGACTTAAATTACTTGTGAGGATGCTTGTGGAGCCCCAGCCTTCTTAAAGTGGACCAACACCCAGGATTTTGACTATCCTGGGTTTTGGTCCACTTCAGGGGGGCACCCCGATTAGGGGTGCCCCGCTGTGTAAAACCCCCCAGAAACCCCCCAAAACTCACCTCACCACGCTCCCACGTAGCCACGGACAAGCGGGTGACAGCTGCGGACAAGACAGCGCGTCCGCCGCCGCCGACAGTGCGCGCGCCGGGCATTCAAAAACGGCCGGCGCGGGGGCGCGCTCGCCTAGAGGGGCGCGCGGGAGGCCGCCGCCAATCAGGTGAGTTTTTTGGGGCTTTTGGGGCGATCTCGGAAAGATTATAGATTCCCGGGCCGATCACCCCTGGGTGTTGGTCCACTTTACTGGGAGTGTATAGGAAAACATTGCCAGTGTGATGTGCTGCTGGGGATAAGTTTAATATTTTTTGTAATACATATCTCTTGTAAAAGCTCCACAGAAACTCATGCAGAACGCACATAAATAACGCAATATCCAGACATAGTAGATGTTTTCATCACCCTTATTTTATTATAAACCAAAAAGAAGTATGCTAAATAACTTAATTAAAAAGCAACCAGTTAAGCTTTAAAAACAACAGTGGATATCATAATGCCACTCACAATAAACTAGGGATAAGCTGATTGATGTAAATATCAAAGAAGACATTTATAACTCTATGTAATGTAAAGTAATAATGCATAGCGCAGATCCTGAGAATACACAAGATAAGGATATTGTTTTTGCCAAAATGACTTCGGGCTAATAAAGTAAACAACAGAAAACACTGTGAAGAGGAAGCATGGAATGAGTATATTAATGAAGGCAATTAGTCTAATCACTACAAAGCATTTCAGGAGTTTTACTGGTTAGAAAGAAATAATCCCTCTTGGTGTTTTTATGTATTTTTCCAACAGATTGCAGATTGCAGATTTCCCCGTTTGCCAAAAACTTAATGTTTTAATTGTGCTTTAACAACCCATCTAAACAAGAAAAGAAACAAATATATAATCTTATTATAATATATATATATATATATATATATATATATATATAGAGAGAGAGAGAGAGAGAGAGAGAGAAAGAGAGAGAGAGAGAGAGAGTTTAGAGGAAGGAAATAAGAAAAAAATACATTTTCTGACCCAAAGGGTGTCATTTCTGTGGGTGACTTTGTCTTTTCACTATTGATGTCACAGTGACAATGCATGTGGTATAGCACAATACGGCTCTGGTCAGGTTTGAGTACAGATATATGTGACTCTGGGTCAGGTTGGGGTACAGAGATGTGGCTCTGGGTCAGGTTGGGGGCACAGATAGATGTGGCTGTGGGCCAGGTTGGGGTACAAAGAGATGTGGCTCTGGGTCATGTTCGTGGTATATATAGATGTGGTTGTTTGTCAGGTTGAGGGTACAGATAGATGTTGGTGTGTGTCAGGCTTGGGGTACAGATACACGTGGCTGTGGGTCAGGTTAAAGGTACAGATAGATGTGGCTGTGGGTCAGGTTAGGGGTACAGATAGATGTAGATGTGGGTCAGGTTAGTAGTAAAGATAGATGTGGCTGCAGGTCAGGTTGAGGTACATAATAGAGTCGTGGTGGGCCAGCTGGAGAATAGATGGATGTGGCTGTGGCTTTGGGTCAGGTTGGGGTACAGATAAATATGAGTGGAATAGTTACCTGGGGGTCGGCTCTAAGTGGAGACTGAAGGTTGCTGGGTACATCAGCAGCATAATTGGGTTACATCCAGTTTTAACTTTTCTCTGTTGAGTGAGAAATCTGAAACATGTAACAGGAGGGCAGCATGCTCCCAAAGCTTATTACATGAGCACATTTGATCTGCTGGTTTCCTCCGAACCTTGTTGTACTAGCAGCATAGAGTGTCAGGCTTTAGAGGTCAGGGGCTTTCACTGCTGCAGCCTCCCTGTGTCAGATGAAAATGACCAGACCATCACATTAAAGTGGACCAACACCCTGATCGGGGGTGCCCCGCTGTGTGAAAGCCCCCAGAAACCCCTAAATCCCTACTTGGTCCTCGATCCAGCAGTGCCCGCCGCCGCCGCCCGCGCGTCCCTCTAGCAGGATGCGCACCCGCGCCGGCCATCTGTGAATGGCCGGCGCGGGCGCGCACCCTGTATGAGTGACGCGTGGGAGGCGGCGGCGGGCGCGCTCTCTTGTCCGTCGCTGCCTCCCGCTTGTCCGTCGGCAGGCTTTGGCAGCAAGGGGTCACGTGGGAGCGGGGAGAGGTGAGTTTTTGGGGCTTCCTGGGGGGTTTCACACAGCGGGGCACCCCCGATTGGGGTGCCCTGCCGAAGTGGACCAAAACCCAGGATAGTCAAAATCCTGGGTGTTGGTCCACTTTAAAAGACACAGCTACACAGATTCAAAACTGTTGGGGAAAAATTAAAGATTTTCACGTTGCTGTATTTCTACTAAGTGATCTTTCAGAAAGTTATGACACACTTGTCACTGCACGGCCAGATGACGAGTTCACACTAGAGTATCTTAAGGCTAACTTGTTGATGAGTACAAGAGTAAATCAGAGCCTCTAAGCAAAGTAATGAATCCAAAGCAGAGGCAGGATTACAGACTCAGAATTTCTTAAGGAAACTCGTAAATATTTTGTTGTAAAAAACCTGCAGTTAGGAAAGCTTTTGTGAGTCATTTTCAAAAGCAAAAGTTCAGCAAAGGGTTAAATCTGCTGTGAGGAATGCGGGCGCTCCTGAATGTATCGATGCTTCTGAATGTATAGAAACCTTGTTTAATGTAAATACAGACACAGCTGCAATAAATGTATGGTGTATTATAGACTCAGGTGCCGCAAGCCAAACAATAAACAAGACAAGCAATAGAGATGTGAGATTTGACTCATGTGATGTGAGGTTGGCGCAGATTGGGCTGGAGACTTAACCAAATCAACAAGTGGTTACCTGTTCAAGTTTGGAGAAACTTCAGTTTGGTCTAGCAGAAAACAAGTTTCAGTTGCGTTGTCTTCAACAGAAGCAGAGTACATGTCTGTTTCTCATGCAAGTGCAAGTAATTTGGTTTAAATAACTCATGGAAGATTTCTGTAAACCACTAACTCAGCCAACTCTTATCTATAAAGACAACCAAGGATGTATTAAACTTGCCAGCAGTGAGATCAGTGCAGAGAATAAGCATATTCATGTGAAATATCACTAACTGCGTGATTTAGTGGCTTGTGTTTGTTTATTGTGAGTCTGACAAGATGTGAGTCCCAGGGTTCCATATGTGCCTTTATATATGACCTCGCTACTTCATATCTTTAAAAAACATTTAATTTATTGATAAATTGCTAAAATCGACATTTGATAAGCCTTAAAGGGCAAACATGTTTCACCCACTCTGACTTTCTCAATGCCCTATGTTGGAGAAATATAAACAAGTGAAAATATGTAACATATTCATTCCTCCAAATTTTCATCTGCAGTAATAATAAAAATTATCTTTACATCTGTGACAATTTTTTCATTTGCATACAAGAGATACATCCTAGACATCCTGAAAAAATACTGTGGTAACCACTCTTGATCGGGTACACTGGCCCTTTAAGGCCTGTAAATACAAAGGGTTTAGATATCCAATCAATTCTATAAATTATTTCCATATATATGGCACTAATTACTTTCCGCTACTACTGAATTAATGTTACCTTTAGGTAATATAGATGCTACCGTGGCGGAGAAGGGTTAACTTATTTGTGCTGTCCTATAGTTGTTAGCCAGTATATCAGTGCTCTGGAAACCAAAATATGGGAGATGTGTAATCATCTCTGCAAGCTTTCCCCATATACATGCCCAAAACAGTTGTAATACGCCATTGTTGTTTGGCTGTTACCTTTAAATATGTCTGTATTTTATGCTATTCGCGTCATTTCAGAGCTTCTTTGTTGGCCATTACCGTCGGTGGGATCGCTCGTGTTGAGTGTTTGCTCCCCTTCCCTGCCTCCTCCGTCCTCTGGGCTGGCGCTGCGTCTGGAAAACTTGCTTAAATGAACTCTATCCCTAATGCTAATGGAACATATACTCGCGTCGTTCCGGTTAAATCCCGGAAGTGACGTTACGACACTCCAGTCCGGTTCCTTAGGTCTACTGAATCCACCATTTTGACGGAGCGAACCACCGCTGTTAGCTGCTACCATACACTCTCAACTTTATTACTGACAATGATATTTACATTTTCAACCTGTACAACACATGTCTCTAAAATAAATTTATTGGATTACTTTACTCGATTTGGAAAATGTGTTTGTATGAAAAAGTATGGGCACCCACAAAAATGACCTTGTAAGTCCAGGAAATTATTGGTACAGATCAAGTGTAAAATATAAGGTTCAGGGTTCTGGTTCCGGTTCCCAGGTGATATAAGCTAAATAGTGATTTTCCAAGTAGAGTAAAGTAATCCAATAATTTAATTTAGAGACATGTATTGTACAGGTTGAAGATTTAAATATCATTGTCAGTAATAAAGTTGAGAGTATATGATAGCAGCTAACAGTGGTGGTTCGCTGCAGCTGCGATCAGTAACTTTACTGGTCTCCGCCAGAATGGCGGATTCAGTAGACCTAAGGAGCCAGACTGGAGTGTTGTGACGTCACTTCCGGGGTTTAACCCAGAATTTTGGAGTTCCATGCTCTTGTCGACTGTTTAAGGGTTTTTAAGGGTTAAAAACCCTTAAAAATCCCCCAAAAATTGAAATGGGGTCCCCCTTACCCAGCATTACTAACCCGGGACCAGCTATGGGGGCTTGTAGGAACAGAGTGAAGACGCCAGCTTTTGTGGCCCCCCATCCTGCAGCCTACAAGCCCACATAGCCTATGTGGGTCCGGGCTCTTCTGCCCCCCCCCCCGGGCTTTGGGGAGGCAGGTAATAGGGATGCCAGGGGTTAACGGCAAGTCACACCAGCCTTGTGAACTGGTATAAGGGGTCTCATGGACCCCTTACCAGTTCACAAGGGGTTAAATGTTAAATAAAAAAAGACACAGACACATAAGAAAAAAAAAGATCTTTATTTCTTTTATTTTTTTTTTTTATTTTACTCACCTCCGATCCTGTGTCCCCCGGCGATCTGCGATGACAGTCTGCTCGGGTGTTTGGAAGAGAGAGCCTGGGGAGGGGGGGGGCGATCTCAGCCCTCTCCTCCTCCCCACCTCTCTCCTCCAACCACCCGAGCAGACTGATTCTCTGTCTCGGGTGCTGGACTTAAGAGGTGGCTGCTGGTGACAGGGGGGCGGGGCTAGCAGACCCGTTCCAGGAAGTGGGGGGAGGGCAATTTCTGCCCTCTCCTCGCCACAGAAGAGGCTGGGGGGGCGATCGGAGGCCCCCCCAGTGAAGAGGACACCAGTCGGGAGATATCTCGGCCTGCTGCTGCCGAAGCGGGGGGGGGGAGCTTATTCCAGGGGTTCTCCTGGAGCGTGGGGGGTCAGATGGCACCAAATTAAAGAGGAGACCCGGCCGGATCCAACGAGGGGTCAGGTGAGTATTTTTTATTTTAATTTTTTTAACTAGCAGGGGGGAAATTCAGGCGCGTAGATTCTACGTGCTTGGCACTTAAGTGGAGTAGAAGCGAGCACGTAGAATCTACGTGCTTGGCACTGAAAGGGTTAAACCGGTACACTTTACCTTCAGAGTCATATTTGACCCATTTACATCTGATTGCGTTCTTGCCTTGTTGTAGCAAAGTAAGAAAGCAGTTACATGGTCTGTCTAAGACTTCCTGTTTTTTCTTTTGAACAAACTTTATCAACAACATAATAAGCATTCAATCACATTCAGGATGTAGTTGTTGCATTAAAACTATTCCAACAGGTATGGAGGGGGATACCCGAGGAAATCCCCTCCTTGCCTTTTCTCTAAGTGAGATAGATCGGGACATGGGACATGGGAGAGGTTCCAGCTTGCAGGTGGACACGGTTTGTGAATTTTCAACTCCCATTGAGAACAATAGGCTCGATTCAGAGAGACAAAAAAAGACTTTCGTTTTTGTGCCGATATCGTATTATTTTCAAATTTTCACGCTCTCGTATGAGTGTGCGAGCGATTCTATGCATGCATTGCAAAACTTCTGTAAAGTTTCCGTCCGTTCGTATTCCAGAGTACGAGTACGAGATGTCATTTTCCATCGTGACTTTTCTGTTTCATTGTCTCAGGTTACAACGTCAGATTTCGATTTTGTCCTTTTTCCATCGTCTCCTTGCACGTTTCCCGATAGATTCTGTTTTCCTTTTTCACAAAATAATCGTTCGGACGAAAATCCTTACGATCTTGTGCCTGCGCATTACAAACTTAACTCATTAAAGTGCTTGGCTACATATTTGACACCCTCACTTCTACTCCAATGTTTAGCTAACCACTTAGCCCTATCCTCCATCTTCCCTTTTGGACCCTTAAAGCACACCACAACCACTTAGCCCTATCCTCCATCTTCCCTTTTGGACCCTTAAAGCACACCACAACCACTTAGCCCAATCCTCCATC
This sequence comes from Gastrophryne carolinensis, assembly GCA_027917425.1. NCBI lineage: Eukaryota > Metazoa > Chordata > Amphibia > Anura > Microhylidae > Gastrophryne > Gastrophryne carolinensis. The sequence goes on along the minus strand of CM051237.1, from coordinate 387,326,798 downwards.
TTCCCTTTTGGACCCTTAAAGCACACCACAACCAGTTAGCCCTATCCTCCATCTTCCCTTTTGGACCCTTAAAGCACACCACAACCACTTAACCCTATCCTCCATCTTCCCTTTTGGACCCTTAAAGCACACCACAACCACTTAGCCCTATCCTCCATCTTCCCTTTTGGACCCTTACAACTTACCCAAAACCACTTTGCGGTTAGGTTCTTCCATTTTAGGCCCCTAAAACTTACCCAAACCACTTCGCGGTTAGGTTCTTCTTCCATTTTAGGCCCCTAAAACGTACCCAAACCACTTCGCGGTTAGTTTCTTCTTCATTTTCATCACCCTAAAACGTACCCAAACCACTTTGCGGTTAGTTTCTTCTTCCATTTTCATCACCCTAAAACTTACCCAAACCACTTTGCGGTTAGTTTCTTCTTCATTTTCATCACCCTAAAACTTACCCAAACCACTTCGCGGTTAGGTTCTTCTTCCATTTTAGGCCCCTAAACTTACCCAAACCACTTCACGGACATCTGAATCTTGATATAAAAATATGTCTTTGACTCTTTGTTTTGTGTAAATGTATGTGTTTAAATAAATGACAATGAAACTTTGTTTGCTTTTTGTTTTTTATCTATACATTTTTGTTGTTAAAAAATGACTTAAAAACTGGGACTATTTACATTTTTGGGATGTAATTTTTTTTTTAAAAAGGGGTAAAAATGTATAACTTGTAAAAACTAAACAGGGACAGGACCCAGGACTCTAATCTTCTTCTTCTTCTGTTGTCCCCAACGAGGCAACCACCACCTTCATATCGGCCACCAACTCAAGGACCCTCCTATTCAGTTCCAAAACTGCTTGGCGTGTGGTCCCTGTAACAAATTGAGAATAAAACATTAGTTGGAGACCAATACATGTTTGTCACCTGTGGATTGAATGTTTGTTAGTTAGCTAATTAAATAAAGGCCACATATGTCATTCTGCCAAGTCATTAAGCTAAGGAAGTGGCCAGAGGTCATTCTTAGAATGCCATTGACTATGGCTTGATGTATCTGTGTGTTCATGTCAATTACCACATACTGCAAATAATGGCATTACTACTTACTTGATTGGTGGCCAAGAGAGGGCTGGTTGGGGACAACCCGACGTCCTGGGCCCTGCCTCTGCTGTGAAGAAGTGCCTGGAGAAACATGGCAAATACAGTCAGTTTTTATGCCTTATTCAACAGTAATAAAATGTCTATTTAAATGTCTGGGTCACATCAATCACCTTCTCCATGTTCCTTGTGTGGCCGATCTGCCGCTTCCTCCACAACTTCACCCGCTCCCGAAGCATCTTTAAAAACAGATGAAGGGAATCAGCTTGGTAGGAAATAGAATGTATATGTGTGTGCGTATACATGAAGAGTCACATACCAGAGGCTCCCGCATGCGTGGCAGGGTACGACTGCCTGCCCACGCCGTGCCGCCCCTCCTCTGTGGAAAGGTCCAGGGGCTGTTCAGAGGACCCAACAGGAGGGGCAGGACCATTGCCCTGGAGATCCACCACCTTCACTTCCAGCTGCAGATTCATGCAGCACTGGTCGGCCTGTGCGGCGGATACGGTAATCCATTTCCAACACTACCAAAGAAAAAGCATTATAAATAAAGGCCTACCTTCTGTCTTAGTTACATCTGGCATGCAATCGCTATGTACTTACTAGGGAAATGGATGCCGAAAAACCTCTGCACCCGGGGCATGTGCAGCCGCTTCAGGTCCAACCAATGCTGCATGATCTGAGTGTGGGTGAAGGTGGTGTGGGTCTGTTGCTGGATTTTCACGATGATCTCCAGGGCGACGGTGTGTTTCTCAAAAGAGTTGGGCAGGTAGTCGTACCTGAGCTCCAGCATGGTCTACAAAACATAAAGAAAACATAGCATTTAGTTCCAACTGGCTACCAATATCTGTCAACAATAGATCCTTTGACTAAATAACATTAACACACACATTTCTAGGCAAATGAAAACCTTGAAGCTGTCCGAACTGGTTTTTGGCACGTGTGTGCCGTGACTTTGGCTGTGCACGGAGTTGTAGCCACTTTTAAATAAAGCCCTTACTTCCTGCGCTTCAGTTAAGGGGTAGACATGCATTTAGCTGGCAAATCAAACTGATAAAAAGACACTTACAAGCATGATTAGCTCGTTTTGTTGGCGGGTGAAGACTGTGGGCACCATCTTTGTTCTTCTCCGCAGCAGATAAGTAATGCCCCAGCGGTTTCCGGGTTCTGCACGGCCGAACGAACGGCTGTACACACGCGTATGCGAGCGCGTAGGCGTCACAGGCCGCCAATCTTATTTAAAGGTCCCTGGACACACAGCTTATTCTCTTTCTAAATCCGTGCAAAATGGCACCAAAGAAACAAGCAGCGGCAAGCGGGAAAAAGGCACCCAAACGGCAGGAGGCTTCAGAAGGGCCAAAAACGCGTTCCCAAATGCCCAAAACAAAACTGCGTCAAACACGCAATGCTCCGCCAAAGCCACCCACCACTACTCCCAAAAAAAAAGGAGGCACAAGTCAAGCACAAGACACAAGCCACCAAGCCTACCACAAGGGAGGAGAAAAAAACTGGTAAGAGGGTGCGAAGCCCCAGCCCCCCGGGCCCACATCCCCCCCCCCGCACGTGGCACCAAGGCACTGAGCAAATCCCAAACAAACCCACCGGGAAAGAAGCCCAAGCCGCCAAAGAATCCCACGACGGCCCAGAAGCCACAGCAAGGCCCGAAGCCCCCGACGGCCCAGAAGCCACAGCAGGACCCGAAGCCCCCGACGGCCCAGAAGCCACAGCAGGGCCAGAAGCCCCTGACGGCCCAGAAGCCAGCCCCCGATGGCTCAGAAGCCACAGCAGGGCCCGAAGCCCCCGATGGCCCAGAAGCCACAGCAGGGTCAAAAGCCCTAAAAGGCAGAGAATACAAAGCTCCCCATCCCCACCCACACGGGGCTACCAATCCACAGGCAAGAGTGGCAGAACAACAAGCTCTGGCTCACCCCTGGACCGTCCAAGTACCTCAAAGGGCCATGCTCATTCCAAGGGCCCACAGAGCCACAGGGCCCCAAGCACAACTTCCAGTTCATCCTCTCTTCCTCGGCCACATTCTCCACTAGCACAGGTGGCCAGCCAATCACCCTATGCCACATCAACCCCTGCAACTTCTGTGACCACCCAGCCCCTTTCCCAGTCCAGTTAGATCAGCAGCCAGCCTGCAGTCCTTAAATTCTCCCACACACACCCAGGCCAGAATGTCACTCCATTTGCCTGGAAACAATGAGGAGCCACAACCACAACCAACAGGGTGCACATTGCGCCACTCGAGTGGCCGTTTTGGTGAGGCCCAAACCCTGGCATTGGCTAGTGGCCTCACGTTATATTATGATGAGCTATATGGGAGCAAATCAAAAGCAACAAGCAAGCAGCGCAAAGCTAAGATTTTGGCAGAACTCACCAGACAAGTCAATGCAGTGGGGGACAAGCTCAAAGATGTAGAACAGATTCAATGGAAAATATCAGACCTCAAATATGCTGCACGGAAGAAAGAGAATAAAAGGCGGCATTACAGGTACATATCTTATTTTTGTTTTTTTTATTCTTCTTGTATAGACATCATTGAGCTCAATTTGGGTAACTATGGGCCTTATTCATCAAGCGCTAGCGCCAGGTAGTGTCTCACTAGCGCCAGGTAGCGCCAGCTATCGGCGGCTACCGACTCCAGAACGCCCGGCGGCGGACACAATCACGCATTTATCACGCTAAATGAGGCTAGCGCCGGCGAGAGCGTCAGCTAGCGCGGGATTCATCATGTAGCCGACTGCAACGAACAGCGCCGCTGCTAATCCCATCACAGCGCCAGGTATGACCTGTCACTACCTGGCGCTCTCCCATACATTTCAATGGCAGACCCTGCAATGTTTTTTTCTGTGGTTTTTGTGTTCTTGTCTTGTTTCCAAAATTCCACACATGTTGTTTCGGATATGTTTGATTAATCTGGCTTGTTTTTATTGTTTATTTCAGGAAAGATGTAATTTTTACACTGGAATGTTGTTTGTGAAATCTAAAATGCATCTCCTCCCACAAAACACATTAGGCTCAGAATGGCTTGCTTTCACAACACACATGGCTAGTAAACCTACTTTTTAGTCACTCATGTTTGGTGCTCACGTTCGCTCATTGAAAGCGCCCAAGCTGTGGTGTTCAGAGTTTGTGCAGTCGCTGTTTTGATTCGCTATGTGGCGGCGCTAGCGGCGCTGTGCTGCGCTGAGCTGTTCATACATGTGCCTTTCTGCCATTTTGCCTGAATTCACTTGCAGCGACCCCAGTCGTTCTTAATGAATACACTGTAGTTGTGAGCGTGCATGTCCACATTCTTCTGGATTTGTTCATGCGTACAAGCTCATAACAACCCGTTAGGCATTCTCCTGTGTGCCACATTATCATGTAGTTGGCTAGTTTGCTTGTGTTATTATTTTATGAAGGACTATAAGATTGTTATTTGTAAGCAACCAGCTTTGTTTTTTTGCTGACGTATGCATTACAGGATATTGATCACCCAGCTAAATCAAGCTAATAATTAATGGCGTCTTGGCCAATAGCTTGTTGTAATGCGTAAAAATCCTCTTTCCGCCACTTTGCTTGCACATAGCGGATATTAGCTAGTTCTGGTGCGCGGATGGTTTTTTTTTTTTTGGTCTGGCGCTTTCGTCATATCCACTTCCGGTTTCCTCCTTTGCGTTTCAAAGCAACATAAAGCTAAAAATTATTTGCGCTTTGGCCCATAGCTTGTTGTAATGCGTAAATCAACTATTTCCGCCACTTAGCTTGCACATAGCGGATATTATCTAGTTATGGTGCGCGTGTTTTTATTTTATTTTTTTTTGGTCTGGCGCTTTCGTCCTATCCACTTCCGGTTTCCTCCTTTGCGTTTCAAAGCAACATAAAGCTAAAAATTAATTGCGCTTTGGCCCATAGCTTGTTGTAATGCGTAACTCGACTATTTCCGCCACTTAGCTTGCACATAGCGGATATTAGCTTGTTCCTGGTGCGCGGAGCGTTTTTTTATATTTTCCTGTCGCTTTGGTCATATCCGGTTCCGGTTTTCTCCTTTGCGTTTCCACCATGCTGCCCAGGAGACGGACTATGCGCCTCCCCAGCTCCTCCTCAGGATCTGGCCCCACCACCCCTTCCCCACCTCCCCCACCTACCTCACCTCCCCCACTTAACCCCCCTCCAACCCCTCTCCCTCCTGGGCTAGCGAAACAAAAGCGAAAATGGGTGGATAGCCGTGTAAACGGGCAGGTGGTCAAAGTGAGTATGTTTCTCTTGGATTATATGTTTAAAGTGGACCAACACCCAGGGGGGATTGGGACTGAAATCTATAAGATTCCTGGACCGATCAGATCCCTCCCAGTGGGGCATCCCAAATCGGGATGTCCCGCGTGAAGGAACCCCCCAGGAGGGCCACAAACCTTACCTCAGCCCCGTTCCATCGGCGCATGCGCGAGCCACGGCCGTGTCTTGCGCTTCCCTCTAGCAGGGCGCGCACCTGTGGTCGCCATTTTGGAATGGCTGGCGCAGGCGCCATCCCTGTTAGAGGGAAGGGCGAGACGCGGCCTACAGCGCTCAGAGGCAGCTGAGCTGGTATGCGCGTCCAAGCGGCCTTGGACGCGCATACCACAGCGGCTCTGAGCGCTGTGATTGCCTTGCGCGGTCACGTGGGAGCGTGGTGAGTTGAGTATTTCTGGCCTTCACGGGGGGTTCCAGACAGCGGGCCACCCCCGATCGGGGTGCCCCACCGAAGTGGGCCCAAACCCAGGATAGTCAAAATCCTGGGTGTTGGTCCACTTTAATCTGTTCTCAGTATAAATGTTTAGGCCATTGGTCTGATGTCATGTATTGATTTTTTTTTGTTTTGTCATTTCTCATAGGATTTCTGCATCCACCAATACGATTATGCCCGTGGGGGCAAGAAGAGAATAGCCCTGGAGGTGAAGGCCACAGTGTCCCGGCGCTTCGACACCAACCTCAGTGTCCGATCAATTATGCAGAAATGGTCGGACTTCAAGCGCCGGGACCCTGAAGGCGTGTACTGCCTATATGATGCCTACGCTTCAGGTAAGTAGAAGCTTATGCTATGTTTATACTTTGTAAAACATAATATTCTAAGCTGTGTCCATTTTGGGTATTTATATTAATTCTTTGCATTCACCCCCTCAACACAGATAAGCGTCCTCCCCTGGGGAAACGTGGGAAGGGATTCCTCCCCCGAACCAGACAGGCGGACTCGGGGGAGTCATCGGGGGAGGGTCCCTCTCGCGGGTCATATTTAGAGGACCCAGGGGAGGAAGGGGATGATGCCCCAGAGGAGTGTGCTGCTGGGGGGCTGGCAGGATCAAGCCTCAGCTCCTCACACTCTGACTCTGAGGAGTCTCAACAGCCAAGGGGCCACTCTCAAGTGGGGAGTCCAAGTGGGGTGGAAGGAATGGACTCTCCCACACTCCCTGAAGGAGCAGGGAGTGAGAGGGAGGAGGGTGGCCCTTTGGCTGGGGGATCTTCGGAGCAGAGTGTGAGGAGCCGAGGCCCCCCGCCTCCTCCTCAGAGCCCTCCCTGGGCTTCAAGTGGCAGTTCATCCCCTGGTGAGTGCACATTTAGTCAGTGTTAGTCTGTGACAGGTTACATATGTCCATTTGTACTTAGCCCTTGCCATTCCTCTCTAATTTGCAGGGCATCATATAGGCGGCACCTCCAGGAGCTTTTGGCAACGCCTTCTCCACGGGCATAGTCATGGTAAGTGTTTGTTGTTATCCCTCACATTCCCTTTGTTATGACATTCCTTAAAGTGGACCAACACCCATTGTTGATTGTGCTTGGAATATCTAAGCTTCCATGCCCAATCACCTCCCTCACCCAGGGCCCCCCCCAAAAGCCCACAAACTCCTTACCTCATTGGGGGTGGCAGAAGCCACCGCCGCAGCCTCCTGCGTGCCCCTCTAGTTGTGTGTGTGCCTGCGCTCTCCGTTTCATAATGGCCTGCGCGTGCGCACACAATTGAGGAGTGATGCGCGGAAGGCAGCGGCGGAGGACGGTGTCTCACTCAAATTGTTGGGCCCTGCCAAAGTGGGCCAAAACACAGGATAGTATCAATCCTGGGTCTTGGGCCACTTTTAACATACACATGTTTCCTGGTCCATAGGCCAAGCTGGTTTGATAATGTACATTAACATCACAAGCCCCACTGCAGTGCAATCCACCCCTGTGTTTCAGCCCACACCATGATGGGGGCTAGCAAATGTGTTATTTTTGTAAGTTGTTCCGGCTAACACATGTTGCACACTATTAACATTCTACAATCAACTGCAAATTAGTCCTTACCATTGCACTGTCCAGGTTATTGGCACATTATCTTTATGTGTCCATGTTGCAACCCAAAATTATTTACATGAACTCATGGACCATGAAATATGCTAATGTCGGACAACATGTGTGTAACCATGCAAGCATTTGATTTTGAAGACTCCATAACCAGATGGCTGACAAATAGTCATGTGTCATTGGCCCACTAATTTTGCTTTTCTCTTTTGCTTTCTCCTGACAGATGTGGCCATGCAGACGGAGCCAGTGTACATCACCACCACACCTCCCGGGACGGCCAGCAGCATGGGCCACAGCCACAGCTGCGATGGTGAGTACATCCCACTTCATATGCCTAAAGACTTGTGACCCCTATGTCTTATAGTAAATTCTGGACATATTTACAATGTACCTATGTGTTTTCAAAACACACATCTAGGTTACATGTGTTTGGCCAACAATCCTACATGCATGTCTGCATGCTTGATTGTTGGCTCACATTCTTGATTTAGCAACATCGAGGCAAATTGTGGTTTCTACACAACCAAATTGGGCTGCTAAGGTGGGGACCTCTAATATGCTTGGCCCAACCAGTTTACTTGTTAGGACTTAGGCCCTGATGTTTGGCTGTAACTAAACAAATAAATGTCCACACTGGGACTTATACCTTCTTTTATTCCCAAGAGTTAAGAGTAAATGTATGCTTGGGATGTTGTGGCCACATTTAAGGCAGCCACTAGTACTCATATAATGGTAACACATAAGGGCACAGTTGGCAACAATGTGAATGTGAGCGTCAGCTAATTGTCGGCACTTACATTACATTGCTACATCTGTGTCTGTAGAGGTCACATTCTAGATTGTGATTTTTTTTTTTTTTTATACTCTCTACAGCTTGTGTAAACCAGCATCACAGACTGTGGCGGTCGATCCGGCGTCTTCGTCTTATGCTGCTGGCCTTGAAGAGGCGGCGTTAGGGTGGTGGTGATTGTTTGGAGGCACTGTGCGGCCAAATGTTGGGCCTGTTGCCCGCCCTTTAAAAAAAAAAATTTCTATTTTGGTAATTACAGTGTGTTGTGCCTTTTCAAGCAGAGTTTAAGTGTCTCCAAAACCATTCTTTGTCTAGTTTTGGGGTACCTTTGTAGCCATTTAATGTGTAAACCATAGTAAGATATGGTCAGCAATGTGTGTCCTAAATTTGCACATACATTTACATATCTAGATCAAGACACTTATCCCTGACTGTGTTCTTAGCTATGTCTTTGGAATAACCCAATTTCGAGGTGGGGTAATCAAATTTAACACAAAAACAAAATAACCACAAACCAATTAATATTCTTGGCTTGGGGGCCGGGGAGGTTGGGAGTCATTGCTAGGGGTGGTGTTGGGGGCCAACAGTGCAGTAAAAAAAATAGACTGCTGTTGTATGAGCTGTTGTGTCAACAACAAACTTTGATCCTGGCGCTGTAAAGATTGCTCCATCAGGTTTGCAAGGCGAGCCAGTTCCTGGGTCATTTGGTGTTGGTGACCTTGTCTCCAATCTTCCATCTGGTGCTGCAGGGCCTCATTTTATTGCTGACACATCCGCACCTGATTTTCCAACGCCACAATGCGCTCATTAGTTCCATCACGCGGCTGTTGGCGACTGTAGTCCTCCAGCATCCGGACCCCTAGCTCGTAAAAGTCTGCACTGGTTGGTGCAACACCTCCTCTTGCTCTGGTTTGAGGCTTAAAAAAAAATTAAAACATTTTAGTGAAACTGAACCAATGCAGGTATGCCCCTCCAAATCATTTGCCCAAAGTGTAACAATACAACTTACCCTTGCTTGAGCCTCTGAAGCTTGGCCACATGGCACTTGGGAAGAGGTCCCAGCTTGGGGTTCTGGTCCCGGTGTTTAACATACACATGTTTCCTGGTCCATAGGCCAAGCTGGTTTGATAATGTACATTAACATCACAAGCCCCACTGCAGTGCAATCCACCCCTGTGTTTCAGCCCACACCATGATGGGGGCTAGCAAATGTGTTATTTTTGTAAGTTGTTCCGGCTAACACATGTTGCACACTATTAACATTCTACAATCAACTGCAAATTAGTCCTTACCATTGCACTGTCCAGGTTATTGGCACATTATCTTTATGTGTCCATGTTGCAACCCAAAATTATTTACATGAACTCATGGACCATGAAATATGCTAATGTCGGACAACATGTGTGTAACCATGCAAGCATTTGATTTTGAAGACTCCATAACCAGATGGCTGACAAATAGTCATGTGTCATTGGCCCACTAATTTTGCTTTTCTCTTTTGCTTTCTCCTGACAGATGTGGCCATGCAGACGGAGCCAGTGTACATCACCACCACACCTCCCGGGACGGCCAGCAGCATGGGCCACAGCCACAGCTGCGATGGTGAGTACATCCCACTTCATATGCCTAAAGACTTGTGACCCCTATGTCTTATAGTAAATTCTGGACATATTTACAATGTACCTATGTGTTTTCAAAACACACATCTAGGTTACATGTGTTTGGCCAACAATCCTACATGCATGTCTGCATGCTTGATTGTTGGCTCACATTCTTGATTTAGCAACATCGAGGCAAATTGTGGTTTCTACACAACCAAATTGGGCTGCTAAGGTGGGGACCTCTAATATGCTTGGCCCAACCAGTTTACTTGTTAGGACTTAGGCCCTGAAGTTTGGCTGTAACTAAACAAATAAATGTCCACACTGGGACTTATACCTTCTTTTATTCCCAAGAGTTAAGAGTAAATGTATGCTTGGGATGTTGTGGCCACATTTAAGGCAGCCACTAGTACTCATATAATGGTAACACATAAGGGCACAGTTGGCAACAATGTGAATGTGAGCGTCAGCTAATTGTCGGCACTTACATTACATTGCTACATCTGTGTCTGTAGAGGTCACATTCTAGATTGTGATTTTTTTTTTTTTTTATACTCTCTACAGCTTGTGTAAACCAGCATCACAGACTGTGGCGGTCGATCCGGCGTCTTCGTCTTATGCTGCTGGCCTTGAAGAGGCGGCGTTAGGGTGGTGGTGATTGTTTGGAGGCACTGTGCGGCCAAATGTTGGGCCTGTTGCCCGCCCTTTAAAAAAAAAAAATTCTATTTTGGTAATTACAGTGTGTTGTGCCTTTTCAAGCAGAGTTTAAGTGTCTCCAAAACCATTCTTTGTCTAGTTTTGGGGTACCTTTGTAGCCATTTAATGTGTAAACCATAGTAAGATATGGTCAGCAATGTGTGTCCTAAATTTGCACATACATTTACATATCTAGATCAAGACACTTATCCCTGACTGTGTTCTTAGCTATGTCTTTGGAATAACCCAATTTCGAGGTGGGGTAATCAAATTTAACACAAAAACAAAATAACCACAAACCAATTAATATTCTTGGCTTGGGGGCCGGGGAGGTTGGGAGTCATTGCTAGGGGTGGTGTTGGGGGCCAACAGTGCAGTAAAAAAAATAGACTGCTGTTGTATGAGCTGTTGTGTCAACAACAAACTTTGATCCTGGCGCTGTAAAGATTGCTCCATCAGGTTTGCAAGGCGAGCCAGTTCCTGGGTCATTTGGTGTTGGTGACCTTGTCTCCAATCTTCCATCTGGTGCTGCAGGGCCTCATTTTATTGCTGACACATCCGCACCTGATTTTCCAACGCCACAATGCGCTCATTAGTTCCATCACGCGGCTGTTGGCGACTGTAGTCCTCCAGCATCCGGACCCCTAGCTCGTAAAAGTCTGCACTGGTTGGTGCAACACCTCCTCTTGCTCTGGTTTGAGGCTTAAAAAAAAATTAAAACATTTTAGTGAAACTGAACCAATGCAGGTATGCCCCTCCAAATCATTTGCCCAAAGTGTAACAATACAACTTACCCTTGCTTGAGCCTCTGAAGCTTGGCCACATGGCACTTGGGAAGAGGTCCCAGCTTGGGGTTCTGGTCCCGCCTCCTGCCAAAACAACAAAGAAAGTAAATGTGACATGTTGGTTCATGGCCTACCCACGAACATGGAAATGTGGTTATTGGTCCTCTAAATCAGCCATGTTACCTCCGTGACGTCCGGCAGAGGTAGGAGTGGGGTCTGGCTGCCAGAGAGGGGCAAATCCACATCAGAGAGCTCCGGCAAGTTGGCATATGCTAAACAGGAAAGTCAGGTTAGTAGGTCAGTGGACCAAACTCAAATGTAACATGGATAGACTATAGAGGCCATACCTCCACAAAGTGCCAGATTACACACTAGGCAAAAGGTATCTTGGAAACTCATTGCTAACATGTATGTAAGAGGAAGATGAGGCAATAATTGACCCAAAAAAGAACAGAGACATTGCGAAAATTACACATACCCGCACTCTCCCAGATGTCTTGAGTTGGGCCCTCACTCGAGCTTTGCCCTTGAAAATACATGTTTAAACACAAGTTGCCCTACTAAAGTTCCACAAAAGTAGTGCCAAAATCCATACTAGATAATCAAGCCAAACCAACTTACCCTCATCTGTGTCAGCCTCAACGTGAAGGGCCCTTTCCGGACAGCCACTTCCGAGATTCCGGCCAACTAAAATACACAATTAATGTCTCTAAATATTCCTACAACTACTTGGGTGAATGATTGGCTTTAAATATACCCTAAAAATGCATTTCCTTCACTCTAAAAACCATACTAATTACCCTGGGGATGGCAAATCCAATACAAATAGCCATCTTCCAGTTGACATAGCAAACATGTCGATTATTAGACTAACCAAATGGAACCAGTGTCACATAAACAGCCTAAAGGATACATTTTTTGAGGCAATACACACCAACAGGGTCCTGTTGACATGCAAGCTCGGAAGTGGTGTCCAAAGATGAACCAGTCACTTGGCCTACAAAGAAAAAACAGGAATGATAGATAGCGGCTAAAGCAAGGTTGACACATGCACCTACCGGCATCCAAAGAGTAGCTTGGCTCATGAGCAGAGCTAGGCAAAAGCAAAGAAAACATTTAGCCATTGTTAATGTGCGGCACAAAATAAACCATGCATTAAGGTGTGTGTGAGCAGCTCAATCACTAATATTCCCTAATCAAGGCCAGTGTGGCTTCCACATGTATATGCAGATATATGGCCACACATCTCTGGCTTCCAACATAGCTACACATGTTAGGGCCTTGTTAGTTAGTTGCAGAGAGGATTAAAGTGGACGTGTAAATAGTCCGCAGGGCAATATTATTAATCCTCAACAGTGGTCCAATATTTTTTTTTAGGTGCTACCACACCCATTTTTGCACCCAAAAAAAAACACCTAAATTAGTGATAAATACCTTCAATGTCAGACTGGGTTAGGCTTGAGGTTGGTTGAAGGGCAGGAGTTGTGGTGTCCTCAGCCAAATCCTGGACAGCACCATGTGCACCTATGCAGAAAGCAACAGACAAGAAAGCAAAACATTTATGAGGTATAATGTACTACTTCACAGGTCCTACTGTTAGTTGGCCAGAAAGAGACAAAGCAAATCACATACATTAACATTAGCTGCCAAAAATATGCAGAAAATATGTACCTTCAGTCCAACCTGTGGTGTCATCCCCAGGATCCACACCCTGCAGCCGAGCGAGTGGAATTTTGGCCTTCAGCATCTCCTCATATGGCCTGTAGGTACTCTTTGGACCCTGGATGGTCCCACTGTCGACATCAAGATCATGATTCATCTTTGCCGTAAGGGCCCTTTTCAAAGTGTAGAAGCGTTTCCTGCAGGATGGGCCACTACGTGGGTGTTGAGCACTGCTAGTAAGCTCTTCACCAATGGCATCCCACAATTTGCTCCTTTCTTGTTTGCCTATTGACTTGCTTTGGGAGCCAAAGATCAGCTCCCATTTAGCAAGTGTAAGGCGCACAAGAGTATTATTCTCCGCCAAATTAAATTCTGGCTCCCTCTTGGCAACTGGGCGCTTAGCCTGGGGTGCTGCATCACCTTCAGGCTGGGCCCTTTTCCTTAAGGGAGGTCTGCGCACAGCACCCACCACACTCCTACTTGGGCCAGCTGTGGCTGGCAGATGTCCAGAATTTGTCTCCATCCTGTAGCTGCACACACACACCAATACACAACCAACAAGCACGCATGCAGACTACAGAATGGTATCACCGTTTGTGGGGTTTGGGCAGGTTTTATGTGCTCTAACAGCCAATCACAAACAGGTCCACTTAATTGATTAACACATACTGGCAAGGTGCTTGTAGCCACAGCTAAAATGCACTGATTGAACCATGTGTGGGAGCCAATTTACTAATTACAGACCTCATTAACCAAACAGCACACAACCAAAGACAACAATGTACTCATGTATAGTAAACACTTGTGACATGTGGCTATACAAACGGCTATTTAAATCAAGAGCAGCTTACCTTTCATTGGTCCACCACAGAATTGTCAGCCATGTCCGTTAATGCACGCAACTTTTGGCTCACGTACGCTAGTAGCGCTACTAGCGTGCGCGTGCGCACTCCGTTTCACGCACACCTGGGTCAGCTAATTGGAGACAGGAAATAGCAGAGCAACGCAAAAGGCGGCAAAGCGGACCTGTCCTTTTTCAAAGTGAAGTATAAATGGCTGGATTTGGCAACCTTCTGGTATTGTTACACTGTGGCAAAGGCTGTGGTGTGGTGCTTTGTTCCCTTAGCTCATTTGAGTGTCTGGCTGGGTTTTGTCCTCACTCTCTGTGGCTTGTTGGGTGATTTCTGACATCAGTGCTGTTTCTTTAGGAGATTGATTTTGTTGGCATATGCAAATATTGTGGAGCATACAGCAAGTGAGGCTTGATTTTGGGGCCTTTTGTGGGCTGTGCAGCAGCTCCCCTCTTGGTTGTGCCTAACTTAGAAAGCTGTTTTACAGCAGTCTGGTGGTTCTGACCACTATACTTCTGGTTTTGTGGTGAGCTGCATTGTAGTGAGTGTGTGAGGAGTGTGCTTGCTTGTGTGTGTGGTGTGTTTGTGATTTTTGTTTTTGTTTTGATTATTTTGTATATCTGTGCAGTGTGAGATGGATAAGAGGGTGATGTATGGGTTATGGGTGCAGGGATGTGTGAGAATGCTGGAAGAGCAGGAGGACAGGGAGGGGGGTGCTGTGAGGCTTAGGGCACCCCGCTCCTTTGGAATCCGCCTTTCAGTATGGGATTTAAGTGACGAGCAGATCAGGAGCCGCTTCCGTCTGAATCGTGCTGCACTACAGTCCCTATATGATCAGATTAAAGTGGACCAACACCCAGGATTTTGACTATCCTGGGTTTTGGTCCACTTCAGGGGGGCACCCGCTGTGTAAAACCCCCCAGAAACACCCCAATACTCACCTCACAACGCTCCCACGTGGCCGGGTGACAGCGACGGACAAGCGCTGACAGCGACGGACAAGCCAGCGCGTCCGCCGCCGCCTCCCGCACATCCCTCTCACAGCGCGCGCGCCCGCGCCGGCCATTCACAAACGGCCGGCGCGGGCGCGCGCACGACCAGAGGCCGCCGCCGCCGCCGAGTAGGTGAGTTTTTGGGGGGTTTTCGGGGGGGTCCCTCACCGCGGGACATCCCGATCCCGGGCCGATCACCCCAGGGTGACGGTCCACTTTAAGCACAAAATCGAGCCATCCACCAAACGCACTCATTCCATTCCAGGCATAGTACGCCTGTGTGCCACTCTGAATATTTTTGCACGAGGGACCTTCCAGGCAACCTCTGCTCTCCTCAGCGGGATCAGCCAGGCTACAATGAGCCGCATATTTATCCAGGTAGTACTGGTGATTTGTGATTTGATTCCTATTTACATCAAGTTTCCTGAGGATGAGGATGAGGTTGCCAAAATAAAACATGCATTCTATCTCATGGGAGGGATCCCGAATGTGCTAGGGTGCGTTGATGGTACACATATCCCTTTCCGCCCTCCCCGTGCACAGGAGCTGTATTTTAGGAACAGAAAGCAATTTCATTCGCTGAACATCATGGTGGTCCGTGACCATGAAATGAAGCTGCGGGCCGTGAGATCGGGCTTCCCCGGCTCATGCCACGATTCTTACGTCCTGCAGCGGACAGTCCTGTGCCGGAAGTTCGAGAACAACGAAATGCCAGCTGGCTGGCTACTGGGTAAATAATTAACCATGTCAAAGTATTTAGCATCAAATATGTGGGCTAGTAAGCTAGATTTTCGAAAATGAAACCAAAAACATGTACTAGTACTAATTGCTATCTCTCTCATTGTGTTTTTTCAACAGTGGACAAGGGATATGGGCAGAGAACGTGGGTGATGACTCCGGTCAGAAGCCCACAGACCTCTGCCCAAGAACGCTACAATGCAGCACATCGCAAAACCCGAAGCATTGTGGAATGAACCATCGGCCTGCTGAAAGCACGCTTTCTCTGTTTGGCACGCCCAGGAGGAGAGATTCTGTACAGTCCACAAAAGGTCTCCAAGATAATCCTCGCCTGCTGTGTGCTCCACAATCTCTGCATATGCCACAGAATCCAATCCCCTGAAGAAACAGCACTGGTGCCCGAAATCCCCAACTTGGCCGCAGAAACGAGTGAGGACACCCAGAGTGGCTTTGAGCTAAGGGAAAGCATGATCTCTTCGTTTTTTGCGGTAAGCTAACTACCCTTCACTCTAATCCAAGTACTGCACGACAGGGGAACTATTTGTTGGCTACAATCATAATTTTGCTGAAACCACTATAAGGGGGGTGTAAGCTGACCTAAACCACTATAAGGGGGGTGTAAGATGACCAAAACCACTATAAGGGGGGTGTAAGATGAACTCAACCACTATAAGGGGGGGGGGGGGTAAGATGAACAAAACCACTATAAGGGGGGGGATGACCTAAAACACTATAAGGGGGGGTGTAAGATGAACAAAACCACTATAATGGGGGTGTAAAATGAGCTAAACCACTATAAGGGGGGGTTAAGATTAACAAAACCACTATAAAGGGGGGTAAGATGACCTAAACCACTATAAGGGGGGTGTAAAATGACCTAAACCACTATAAGGGGGGTGTAAGATGAACTCAACCACTATAAGGGGGGGGTAAGATGAACAAAACCACTATAAGGGGGGGAAGATGACCTAAACCACTATAAGGGGGGGTGTAAGATGAACAAAACCACTATAATGGGGGTGTAAAATGAGCTAAACCACTATAGGGGGGGTAAGATGAACAAAACCACTATAAGGGGGGGGGTAAGATGACCTAAACCACTATAAGGGGGGTGTAAAATGACCTAAACCACTATAAGGGGGGTGTAAGATGAACTCAACCACTATAAGGGGGGGGGGTAAGATGAACAAAACCACTATAAGGGGGGGGGGGAGATGACCTAAACCACTATAAGGGGGGTGTAAGATGAACAAAACCACTATAATGGGGGTGTAAAATGAGCTAAACCACTATGGGGGGGGTAAGATGAACAAAACCACTATGGGGGGGGGAAGATGACCTAAACCACTATAAGGGGGGGTGTAAGATGAACAAAACCGCTATAATGGGGGTGTAAAATGAGCTAAACCACTACAAGGGGGGGGTAAGATGAACAAAACCACTATAAGAGGGGGTAAGAACATCATGGTGGTCTGTGACCATGAAATGAAGCTGCGGGCCGTGAGATCGGGCTTCCCCGGCTCATGCCACGATTCTTACGTCCTGCAGCGGACAGTCCTGTGCCGGAAGTTTGAGAACAACGAAATGCCAGCTGGCTGGCTACTGGGTAAATAATTAACCATGTCAAAGTATTTAGCATCAAATATGTGGGCTAGTAAGCTAGATTTTCGAAAACGAAACCAAAAACATGTACTAGTACTAATTGCTGTCTCTCTCATTGTGTTTTTTCAACAGCGGACAAGGGATATGGGCAGAGAACGTGGGTGATGACTCCGGTCAGAAGCCCACAGACCTCTGCCCAAGAACGCTACAATGCAGCACATCGCAAAACCCGAAGCATTGTGGAATGAACCATCGGCCTGCTGAAAGCACGCTTTCTCTGTTTGGCACGCCCAGGAGGAGAGATTCTGTACAGTCCACAAAAGGTCTCCAAGATAATCCTCGCCTGCTGTGTGCTCCACAATCTCTGCATATGCCACAGAATCCAATCCCCTGAAGAAACAGCACTGGTGCCCGAAATCCCCAACTTGGCCGCAGAAACGAGTGAGGACACCCAGAGTGGCTTTGAGCTAAGGGAAAGCATGATCTCTTCGTTTTTTGCGGTAAGCTAACTACCCTTCACTCTAATCCAAGTACTGCACTACAGGGGAACTATTTGTTGGCTACAATCATAATTTTGCCGAAACCACTATAAGGGGGGTGTAAGCTGACCTAAACCACTATAAGGGGGGTGTAAGATGACCAAAACCACTATAAGGGGGGTGTAAGATGAACTCAACCACTATAAGGGGGGGGGGTAAGATGAACAAAACCACTATAAGGGGGGGAAGATGACCTAAACCACTATAAGGGGGGGTGTAAGATGAACAAAACCACTATAATGGGGGTATAAAATGAGCTAAACCACTATAGGGGGGGTAAGATGAACAAAACCACTATAAGGGGGGGGGTAAGATGACCTAAACCACTATAAGGGGGGTGTAAAATGACCTAAACCACTATAAGGGGGGTGTAAGATGAACTCAACCACTATAAGGGGGGGGTAAGATGAACAAAACCACTATAAGGGGGGGGAGATGACCTAAACCACTATAAGGGGGGTGTAAGATGAACAAAACCACTATAATGGGGGTGTAAAATGAGCTAAACCACTATAGGGGGGGGGGGGGGGTAAGATGAACAAAACCACTATAAGGGGGGGTAAGATGACCTAAACCACTATAAGGGGGGTGTAAAATGACCTAAACCACTATAAGGGGGGTGTAAGATGAACTCAACCACTATAAGGGGGGGGGGGTAAGATGAACAAAACCACTATAGGGGGGGGGGGAAGATGACCTAAACCACTATAAGGGGGGTGTAAGATGAACAAAACCACTATAATGGGGGTGTAAAATGAGCTAAACCACTACAAGGGGGGGTAAGATGAACAAAACCACTATAAGGGGGGGGGGGGTAAGATGACCTAAACCACTATAAGGGGGGTGTAAAATGACCTAAACCACTATATGGGGGGTGTAAGATGAACTCAACCACTATAAGGGGGGGGTAAGATGAACAAAACCACTATAAGGGGGGTGTAAGATGAACAAAACCACTATAATGGGGGTGTAAAATGAGCTAAACCACTATAAGGGGGGGGGGGGGGTAAGATGACCTAAACCACTATAAGGGGGGTGTAAAATGACCTAAACCACTATAAGGGGGGTGTAAAATAACCTAAACCACTATAAGGGGGGTGTAAGATGAACTCAACCACTATAAGGGGGGGTAAGATGAACAAAACCACTATGGGGGGGGGGAAGATGACCTAAACCACTATAAGGGGGGGTGTAAGATGAACAAAACCACTATAATGGGGGTGTAAAATGAGCTAAACCACTATAAGGGGGGGGGGTAAGATGAACAAAACCACTATAAGGGGGGGGTAAGATGACCTAAACCAATATAAGGGGGGTGTAAGATGAACTCAACCACTATAAGGGGGGGGGGGGCAAGATGAACAAAACAACTATAAGGGGGGGGGAGAGGACCTAAACCACTATAAGGGGGGGTGTAAGATGAACAAAACCACTATAATGGGGGTGTAAAATGAGCTAAACCACTATAAGGGGGGGGGGGGGGGTAAGATGATCTAAACCACTATAAAGGGGGGGGTAAAATTACCTAAACCACTATAAGGGGGGTGTAAAATGACCTAAACCACTATAAGGGGAGGGTAAGATGACCTAAACCACTATAAGGGGGGTGTAAAATGACCTAAATCACTATGGGGGGGGGGGGTGAAATTGACCAACAAAACTATTTGGGTTGTTGTGCAAGTTGGCCCAAAATGTTATTTAAATTGTATTTTTTTTTTTTTTGCACTTTTTCTTCTTTTTCAGGCACCCGGATAAAAATCCAGAGGATTAACATTTTTTCGTTCTCTAAAAATACATTTAAAAAATAAATAAAAAAACAAAAAAAAATAAAGTTGCAATGTGTTTACTTCTGACGGTACTAACATTGATTTCAAGCCCACAGCAAAGCAAAGCGCAGGCGCTGTGTTGAATAGCGTGCGTCAAAATGACAGCGCCTACAAAGCTGATCCCAACATCATATTCACCAATGTAGGCATTCCCCTCGATTCAAAGAGCAAAAGTTAATTGATTTCGGATCGAGAATCGTAAGTTTGGGTGGGTGTTAGTCATTTTTTCCTGTTTTTTTGGCCATTTCCGACTCGCACGAGCCTACGTACGAATGCGTATATGCTCTTACGATCATCGCAAGTTCGTTCCTAAATTTTAGGATCAAAACGTAAAACTTAGGATCAAATCCTAAAACTTAGGATCAAAACGTAAAACTTAGGATAATCGAATGTGTTTAGGTGTGATTCAGAGAACAGTTTTCAAACCTCTAAATACGTTTTAAAAGAAAGCCACTGCCGACACCTTTTAGCAGTCGGATTGCTGTTCTTGAACAGGTTTTTTGGCTATGTGGAGGAGTCTGCGCGTCTTGAGCTCCAATGAACTGCATGTATCAGCATGGCCGAGGCCATAAATTGTATGGCAATGCATACCTGATTCAATACATTTCATGTATGCCTTATAAAAGCATTTTAATGTGGACCTTAATTAGTCCTTTGCATGTAAACCTTTATTTTGCAATATATTTGCGTTAAATTAAGAAACTTATGTCCTTTGTTATTTATTTTTAAATTGATGTACTAGAATAATATTTTTAGATTGCATTTATTGGTGTAGTTGTTTACCTTTGCTTTGTTTAATTATTTAAGCACATCTTTGGTCAGATGCATCACACTTACTGAGGAGAGGAGAGCGGGATAAAGTGCAGGATGTGGGTTACTGCTGTATTTTGCACAGACACAGCAGAGCTGGGGGCAGGGAAAGGTCAGAAATCAAAGAATGCAGAGCAACACAGTCACAAGGTCCTTTCTGTTTGCAGGCTGCCCGAGAATACCTGAGCCCCCATCTTGGCTGTTTCTAGACTCATAACATGCAGAAGTTGCTGGGTGTTTTTTTATATTTGAGAGCAATCTGTATGTAGAGGGTGTGGGTAACCACACACAAAATTTTAAGTTGTACCATTTGAAGCCAAAATATTAAAATTAAATCCACAAGTAAAAAATGCAAGTTAACTAAAAATTTAACAAAGTAAGATTTACTTATGCAAATGCATTCATTAATGGTTGGTTACTACAAAATGAATGAAATAAAGAAAAATAAGACCAAATATTTAGAATGCACTTTAATGAGGTAAGTTTGTAGTGCGCAGCCGCAAGATCAGAAGGATTTACGTCCAGACAAAAAAGGAAAAAGGGCAAAACCAATGTTGCAACCTGAGAAATGAAACGGAAAATTCAGGATGGAAACTGACATAGGTCTGATTCCCGAACTGCCATACGAACGGACGTAAATTTTAGGATAGAAACGTATTTGCTTATAGAATCACTCGCAAGTTCATACGAACGCACGAGCATACGGGAAAAATAGGATGATTGGCACCAAAATCAAAGCTGTTACATGTTTCTTTGAATCGACCCTATTGTTCCCAACAACGCCAGGTAGCGACTGAGGAGGCCTGCTATAGTGAATCGCTACCGCCCGCGGCGTACACTAGCGGCGCTCATAGCGCCATACTTCAGGCGCTCATCTGTCGCTACCTGGCGCTATTACTGAATCGGCCTCCCCGTTTTTAAGCTTACAAACTGGCGGAGGATTCCCTACTAAATTGAAAATTACCCAGGCTGAGGAGATGGTGCTGGGCCTGCTACATCCTGTTGCGTTAGAGGGACACTCGGCACAACAGGACACGGACAACCCGCCTATTCCTGCAGGTTAGTAATGTTTTCTTTTCCCAAAAAATTGTGCAACCTGTGAAATTAGCCAGCAAGGCATATCTAAACACATGCCCCTAGGGTGTGCCTTGTATTGGAGTGAACAATATGACCAGGGTGTGTCATGTGTGTGGACAGATAATTTGATAATTTGCTTGCCCATACATGACGTTTCAGAACATTTAGGAAGAGTAGTAAAGTATTGAGATTAGCAAAGGACTGCCTGATATGTATTTCTATTCAGTCACATCCAACACTTACATCTTTATCTGTTGCCCACTTGGGTTTTAGCTGTGCTTGGATCCCAAAGGCTTAAGATGGGGTGATTGCAATGTTTTCATAGATACAATGGTAACGAGCAGAATCATATTGTAACTGCTATTTGCAAGCTGAGTGTGTTCACTTAATGGCCTATAAGGGATGTTTAAACACACACAACAGGCAGTACTTGCATGTTTGGTTGGCTTCAGGTGACCAATGTGTATGTACTTGTTTCATAATCCATTTTCAAGATAATGGCATTCATAGTGAAGGTCAAGTTGCACCGTTGTGGGAGTGGCCATTCCAGCTTGGCCACGTGTTTGATTTAAGCATATGTGTTATTAAGCATCACCAATGCATAGTTGTGTGTTTACATTGTTTGTTTTCTTCTAATGCAGCCCAGCCTCATCCCTCAGCTAGTGTGGAATCCTCTGCCAGTTTTACAATGCCGTCTACTTCTGTGCTGTCTCGGACCCAGGATCCAATATCTACGGTAAGTGTCTTTTTATGATGTTGCTTATGCATGTGCCTTGCCATGTTTCTTTTGGCTGAATTACATATGTATTCCCCAAACTGAACCTTTTTTATTTACATGTCCCAACAGACCCACACACTGATGGAGGAAATCCAGGAGTTGGAGGAGGATGGAACCTGCATGGGACCTTATGAAGATCTCCCCCTGGGCCAGAATCTGCTACTGTCCCAAAATGTTTCTCCGACAAATCCTCAGCAGCAGAGGGAAGCTGGCTGCATGCTGCCTGCACATCGTGGGCAGCATGCAGAGAATGAGCCTCCAGTCCCCAGTTTTAGATCTGCTGCTGAGGATTTGGCCAGCATACCTGTGGCTGTTGGGGGTCCTAGAGCCCCATCATCGGCAAGCCCCACAACCCGGGGAATTGGGAGGCGTAGTCGAGTATGTCGCCCAGTTTCCCAGGGGAGGGGCGCGCAGATGATGGAGTCAGCATGGCACCATGAGAGGCGGCTATTTCACCGCCAAAATCAACAAAACCGTGAGCATCTACATGCCCAATTTGAGAACCTCAATAATAACTTAAGTGCAATGCTGACTGAATTTAGGACCCATAACAGCCACATGGCCAACTTTACAACTGAATTCAGGGCAAGCATGGCTGAACTGCAAACTAACCAAAGAAACATTTTGGAACAGTTGCAGATTCTGAATGCCACACAGGCCCAGGTTAGGGCCCACCACCAAGGGTGGTTCTATGGGCATCCCCCATATTAAGGCGTATTTGCCCTGAATCTGTTCTACATCTTTGCTCTACATCCCCACTGTATTGACTTGTCTGGTGAGCCCTACCAATATACAATTTTTGTATGGCTTTGCTTGTATGCTTTTGATTTGCGCCCATATAGCTCATTAGAGTGCTGAGGTAGCCCACTAGCCAATGCCACAGGTCAAGCCTCACTGAACCGGCCACTCAAGCTGTTGCGCTGCATCCTTGGCCCTAATTACATTGGTTGTGGCTCCTCCTGTTTGTAGGCATGACTGTGTGACATTCTGGACTGGCAAACTACTACCTTGGCCCCTGGCTGAGATTTTACTGGACTTGGATAGGGACTGGGTGTTCTTGTTTGGGTGGGCCACTGAGTAACAGGTGTAGATGTGGCATAGGTATGTCTGCTTTCAACCTGTGCCTGTGGCAAATGTGCCTTACTTTGTAAATCCAGGCTGTGGCCAATTGCTATGTGGTATGATTTGGCATAATGTCATGCCCATGTATTCCCCATAACTATGGGAGTGACCATCAACTACAATTTTTTGTTTGTTAAAAAGTAAGCAAAAACAAAGTAAAATACACGTGTTTATGACTAAGTTGCTGTCTTTCGGTTTTTGGATAATAAAGATGACTTAAAGTAGCCCCAAAAACAAGTCTAAAATCATTGTTGATGGTTTTTGTAATTAATTTATTACTGTTTTGTCTAAAAAAAAAGCCAAAAACTAATGGCACAAAGCAATAACAACAAACAAAACAAACAAAGGAAAAAACAATTAAGCAAAATGTGTTGCTATTAGTTTAGCACGGACGGCTTGGCCAGACGCATTGTGCTGGCCAACATAGGCGTCCTCTGGCTCATCGGCGGGTGGAGAGGGGGGCAAATCCACACACCGGGGGACCCGCTGCAAGATGGCAAAATTATGCAGCGCAGCACAGGCCATGATGACATCTATGACCTTTTTTGGGTCATACTGAAGGGATCCCCCGGTATGGTCCAAACATCTAAATCGGATCTTCAATAGGCCAAACGCCCTCTCCACCACTGCCCTGGTTTTGCGGTGCGCCCTATTATAGGCCTCTTGGGCAGCATTCTGTGGGCGGAGTACAAGCGTCAACAGCCACGGGAGGAGTGGATATCCCGAATCTCCTGGAAAAATTAAAGAAAAAAAAAAAATGTCTCCATAAATTGAAGCCAAAAAACGCTCAAGCTACCTGAATAAGAGGCTAGGTGACATTGGTCAAAAAACATGAGCATACATATTGCACAGGGCAAATCGACCAAGAAACATATCTAATAGATGGGGGCCAAAATTAGAGAACCAATATTGTGGATGCTGGCCAATCAGCCAGACTGTTAAGAGCTATTGGTTTAGGTCTGTGCTGCTCAGCAATCTTGGATGGGTTAAGTTTTCATGACCCATTATCTGCTTTGTCTGAGGCCAAAACAGGTCTAACACGGCCCCTGCACTTTATCCCGCTCTCCTCTACTCAGTAAGTGTAATGCATCTAAGCAAAGATGGCGCAGACCCTATGATAAATTCAAGAACAGAATTACAGACAAGTGTAGGCAAGACTGATTGCTAATTTTGCTCAAATTATTATTTTGAATTTTCACAATGCAGGACAAACATTTTGCAAGGCTTTGTTGTTTTGAAAATCTAATGGGTACAGTCGTGTTTCGCATGTTACCAAGGTGAGGAAAAAGGCATAGTTTAATAAATGGGACCAAAACACAAATCATAGGCATACCTAGAAAATAAAATAACGTTATTGGACTCAACTTACCAAGGAGCCATGCACCGGAAAATTCCCCAGACTCAAACCGATGGAACAATCCAGATCTTCTAAGGATGTAGGCGTCATGGGATGAGCCTGGGTAGCCGGCGAGGACGCTAAGGAACCGCATGTCCTGGGCCACCACTGCTTGCACATTCAGTGAGTGGCCCATTTTGCGGTTCCTGGGAAAAAAGAGAGAAAAAAACATCAGTAAGGTTTAGCAAACTATTGAAACACTAACTTATAACACCCTAAGTAAAACGTGGATGCCAATACAAATAACACAAAACAACTACATAAGAATTTTGGGCCTGATGCAGAGCCTCCTCTGAACTGCCCTTAAAACCCTCCGATTGTCCGGGTCTCCCGTTTGAATCGTGGCTCAAATGTGATGCAGAGCCTCCGTCGGAATGGCTCCCTAACTGATCCGTCAATTTCATTTTACTCGGAAAGCTTTTTTGGCTCTCTCGGGTGCCTTCAATTTGATCGGGGCTCCCGGTCACGTTCACACGGGCGGCCCGTTTTTCCCTGATTTTTCCTTGCATTTTGAACGTACCTGCTTGGTTTCCTTCGTATTTGACCTTCCATTTTGGTGGTTTTAGCAAGTATACTTACATCTCCATGGCTCTTCAGTTGCCATTCTGGCTACACGCAAGCGCACATCCCTCAAACTCCATTGGAATATACATATGGCAACCACTGCCAATTTGACACATTTTTTTTGGAACAATAAATTTGGGTTCTTCCTTTTTCCTTGCCATTAATGCATACCTTAATCTCCTTTGTGTTCCTTTTTCCTTGCCATTAATGCATACCTTAATTCTTTGATTGTTTTGGATTTATTGTACCATATCTAAACTTTTTGTGTCATGGAAATGTGTGATGATGTTGTGTGATTGTACATTTGCAGGAAACACAACTTTCTTTTTTTTTTTGTTTTTTTATTTTATTCCAGCGTTTGAAATAGAATTTTTTACACAAAGTTTTTTACAAATAATTGAATCTAAATGTTTTAACAAATAAACTATTTTCATTTTAAGCCAAATTAAAATTCTTTAGGCCTCGGTGTCTTGTGCCTGTGATTTTCTTGTATCTGTGAATGAAAAACAACATTAGTTTAGCATTGTTTATTTGGTTTGGTTGTGCGTGGTTTTTTTGGGGCCCTTTTTAAACCGGACCTTCTGCGTTTTTTACTGAAAAGGCCAAACTCTTAACCAAAGATTCCGCAGCATCTCAAAATAATAGATATAAATTTTTTAGTCAATCAATAATTATTCTTTCCACCACTGGGCTGCAACTCAGTTCAGGAATTTAGTATACGGCCGCCGCCATCTTGACTCAGAAGCATCACACTTACTGAGGAGAGGAGAGTAGGATAAGGTACAGGGGGTGGGTTATAGCTGTGCTTTGCTCACACAGAGCAGAGACCTCTTGAAAAGGTCAGCAATCCCAGAATGCAGAGCAGCACAGTTAGAAGGCACTTCCTGTTTGCAGGCTGCCTGATAAGATGGCGGCTTCCATAATCCGCCATCTTGGATGTTGAAAGCCTCATAACATGCACTAGGTGCAGGTAGGATGATTTTGAAGGTGGGCAAACTTTATGTACAGGGTGTGGGAAACATATAAGATAGACTTATTCTGAGTAAAGGTCCGCTTTAAGAGCTTTTTAGACAAAGTCTTTGTTTTTTTTTTTTGGTTTTTACATTTTGTGGCCAATGGAATTGTTGGTTCATTTACTTTGGTCCCCAAAAACGCCACTTACCATGTTTTAGGCGCATATTGCGTCAGGGGCGGAGGCTCCATTCTTGCTCCCTTGGTTGCTGCTGTGAATCTGTTTGCATGACAAAGACACTGATATTAGAGACTGTTGTTGTCTCATGTACACAAAAAGCATTAACAAGTTTGCTGGCCTAACTAAAGTCACTTTTTGAACCTCTTGCTGCCTCACATTGCCCTAGTTCTTCTATCTGCATGTAGCCTAGTTTTGAGCTGCGTACATGTGTTAAACTAAGGTGGGCTTGTATGTAACGTGAAAAACGAAGTTGTTTCAGACTATTCTGGTGTTTTTTTTTTTTTATTACAAGGAATGTGTGCGCGCACATAAACGCACGCGCGCATACTCACATCCATGATGATGTCGTCCTGCTCCGAGGTAAAGATTGCGGGCGCGCACCCGCTGTTGACCACGCCCACACGGAAAACATATTTAAAGCACAAGGCACTCAGCTCTGTGTTGGATACCATATCAATATGGGCAGACCTAAAGGGAGCAAAAAGAGCCAACCAAGGGCCGAGGCACATAGCAGCCGCACACATGCCTCATCCTCCACAAGACAGAAGAGCAGGCACCAGACACATGCCGAACATGCCCCCACTAAAACGGTGGATACTCCACACAAACAGGCACATTCCAAAAAACGCAGGACCAAGGGTACATTAACCCATTCACCACCACCTGCAAAAAAACCACGCACACACAAGGGTACCCCATCTAGTCAGACCATGCAGCATCCTCCACCTCCACACACCAAGCATACCCACAAATCCAAACACATAAGCAAGGGTAAGCGCATTGCAAAAACCACCACCCCACCCAGGTCACCCACCCCTCCACCTCCACCCTCTGGTTCCCCCAATTCCAGTACCTCAGATTCCACATGCAGCTCCACATCTGATAGCTCAACAGGAACCCAGACATTAAGCCAGAGAAGCACACACACAACATCCCCCTCCCCCATAAGCCAAAGAAGCACACACGACTCCCCAGATACCCAACCATCAATTTCCTCAGAGGCAGGGGAGACCACACACCCATGTGGCAGACAACTACGGCGTGGCTCACTAACTGCCCGATTTTGCGATGCTCAAAGCATGGCGGTGGCAAATGCAGTTTGCGAACATTATGATGCCCTATTTGGCCGCACCTCCAAAACAACCACAAAGCAGGCTAAGATGGAAATCTGGACTAATATTTGCAGGCAGGTCAATAGTGTGGGATCAGTCCGGAGAGATATTCAGCAAATAAAAAGGAAATTTGGGGACCTGAAATACTACAGCAAAAAAAAAATGGACATGCGCCGTCAGCAGAGGTAATGGACAATTTTTAGTCACATTGTTAAAAGGATGTAACACTTATTAGGTGTAATTTAATCTTCCCCAGCCAACAGACAGGGGGTGGAGCAGAAGTAAAGGAAAAAGTAAAATGCATTTTTTTTAACATTGTTAAAAGGATGTAACACTTATTAGGTGTGATTTAATCTTCCCCAGCCAACAGACAGGGGGTGGCTTACCCACTAAAATTATCCTTACGCCCGCCGAGGAACATGTATATACATTCATACACCCGGCCAGCATCCAGGGACTGGCAGAGGCACAAGACACAGACCGGAATGTAAGGTCCCAAGGTGAGTCTGATTTTGCCATGACCTAGTACAAAAAGTTCAAGAAGGCAGTGTTATGCTACACAACACACTGTACTTGGCCATTTACCTAATCTTCCTATCTACATACTAAGGACCAAGTCAACAGGACACACCAGGCCCCCAAACCCCTGTGTTAGCACCGAGGCCAAGGGCACACCAGGCTTCTACACCACAAACCCAAATTGTGGATTGCGATGAGGTAAGTCAATGGGCCTTGATGTGTACTTTTAACATTGATATTTGCAAGCTTGTGTGGACAGAAATAAACTAAAAGGATGCTATATTTCTTAACAGACCACAGGAAGCCCACCCATCATCGACCATATATGAGATTTGGAGGAGGACACCCCACATATGTCACTAACCACTACTGCACCAGTGGCAGCAACGCAGGCAACCCCGGCACAGCCACCACATCCACAACCACCTTCGGAACCAGAACCAACCACCCGTCCCACTGCTCCTACCCAGTCTAGACGCCATATTTCCCAAAGAAGGCAACTTCAAATTTTGGAGGAAACATGGAGGCAGGAAAATATTGCCTTTGCTGCGACAACACAGCAATTCAATGAGACTGTGTGCACCCAACTCACAAACCTCAACGCCCAAGTAGAGGTATTAAACAGAAATATCTCTGCCCTAACCAGCCATATGGCTGAGATTAATCAAAGCCTGGCCCACATTGCAGCCAATTTGCAGGCACAACATCATTCCTCGTCACCATGCAACCCAACATACCACTAATTTGTGGGGAATACATTTTCTCTGCCCACGTGTAATTTTTCTTTTGGGACCAAAAAAACAAATGACAAAACAAAATTTGTTTGAAAAAAACAAAAACAAAAAAAAAAACAAAAACATTGTCGTCTCTCATTGTCGTCACATTGCAGCCAATTTGCAGGCACAACATCATTCCTCGTCACCATGCAACCCAACATACCACTAATTTGTGGGGAATACATTTTCTCTGCCCACGTGTAATTTTTCTTTTGGGACCAAAAAAACAAATGACAAAACAAAATTTGTTTGAAAAAAAAAAAAACAAAAAAAAAACAAAAAAAAACATTGTCGTCTCTGAAAAAACACTAAACACTAGTTGTGCACGTATGGTTTGCACGGTGCCACTTTGGGTGCAAGAAAAAGGAGGGGTGGGGAGGGCTGAAACTAAAGGTGGTGGAGTAGCCCACAAGCCATGATTAGGTTTAGGACCGTTGCAGGCATCTATTGTAGTGCCCCCCCCCAGTCACATCAAGACAACGGAACCTCATCTTCAAGAGAACAAAGCCTGGCTCCAACACAGAGCGAGTCCTCCTGGGGGCAGTATTGTAGCGCTCCTCTGCCTGTGAAGATCGGTGCAGGATGGGGGTCTTCATCCAGGGGACCAAAGGATAGGCAGAGTCTCCTGCCCTAAAACCAAAAAACAAAAAAAATTAAAAAAAAGGTGTGCATTGCAACAATAGAAAAGAGGGACAAATAGGTGAGCGGGGTAGGGTGGTAGGAAAGGACATTTGTAATGAGACTACATGCACATCCAACCTGTACTTCGATTTAAAAAGTCTGGGGAATACTACTTACATAAGAGGGCAAGAACATGACGCAATAGGGTACAATCACTTAACCCATTTAATTTGTAGATCAATAATTGGGCTCCAAATATACTACGCCAAAAGTTACCAAATAGTGTGTTACGGGAACAAACACAGTCAGAGAGGGTGGGCAACCAATACAAGTTTCAGACACATACCCAGTAGCCAGCCACCAAATAGATCGGCAGATTTGAATCGCTCATGTAGGCAGGAATTCCTAGGCAGGGAAAGCCAGAAAAACGACTCCCAAAAACAAAATCAGGGCCAGCCAGTGCCTGCACATTTATCCTATGTCCCATCTTCAAATGCCTGTACACAAACAAAAAAATAAAAATGATGGAGACCCTGTAAAAAGGATACCCAAACAAAAACCATAAAAAATATCAAATACTCATGCCATCGATGTCCAAAGGCGTGCGGTGCAGCCTGGTTTCTGCCATACTCAGCAGGACAAGACCGCGGAGCTGGCGCCGCTGATGTGCTCCAACAGAGGACTGCATATTATTGCCCGAGTGCAAATACGGCTGCTCTGACTTGCCGTAAGTGAAGGCTCGGCGGGCCCCATTTTATTAGGGTGATTTCAATAGGAAATCAAGGCTCTGCATCACTGAAAAAAACGGACCAATGAACGAGACGTCCGTTTTCCCAGGAAACAGCCTCGTGCGAGCCGACAATCGGAAAGGCGGCTGAGCGCACACCTGAGCGCATAAACGCACACTAAAATTAACGTAGCACCCTTTCCTGACCCGATCAAAGGCCAAAACCAACGGGGAAATGCACGGGATAGCTGAACGGGGAGGCTCTGCATCAAGCCATTTGTCCCCACAAAAAGGATATGTATGTTAGACACTTTAAATTTTATATTTACTTGTTCAATTTCAAGTCCACTTTAAAATGTTTGCCTTTGCACCACATGATAAATTTGGTGAGGCAAAAATACGGACCATTGGTTCTCATGCACTCTTTGCAAGGAGGGACTGCTTGCAAGGATTGAAAAATTACAAGGAGGGAATAATTACAATAAAGGAATATTTACCATGAGGGAATAATTACTAGGAGGGAATATTTACAATGAAGGAATAACAACAAGGAGGGACTAGTTACAATGAGGGAATATTTTCAAGGAGGAAATAATTACAAGGAGGTAATAATTACTAGGAGGGAATATTTACAATGAAGGAATAATAACAAGGCGGGACTAGTTACAATGAGGGAATATTTACAAAGAGAGAATATTTTCAAGGATGGAATATTTTCAAGGAGGGACTATTTACGATGAGGGAATATTTACAAGGAGGGAATAATTACAAGGAGGGACTCGTTACAATGAGGGAATATTTACAAGGAGGGAATAATTACTAGGAGGGAATATTTACAATGAGGGAAAAATTACTAGGAGGGAACAATACAAGGAGGGATTATTTACAAGGAGGGACTAAAAAATGAATGTACACCATAAAATAAGGAAAGGTTAATTATAACATGACAGATTGTACTTGCCTGTAGATGTACTCGTCGGCAGCCGGAGGCACCAGGGCAACGTGTGTACAATCAATGGCACCCATGACGTTGGGCATATCGGCGATATTATAAAATGCCAGCTTAATTGCGTTTCTGGCTACCATATCCTCAGGAAAACCAATATATTTCTGAGTTATGGTAGCCGTGCCTTCCAAAACCTGGATAGGGCGCGGCTCAGCGTAGGATGGGAGATCCCCACGGAGAGGGCACCCAGCCTCTGGAATGAGCCATTCGGCAAAAATTGCAGGCAGCCAAGCATCTTGGTCATACCTGAAATTGCTTGCCCCCCCCGCAGCTCACTATACAACTTATGGAGGGAAGCGCGATTAAGCCGGGTGAGCTCGAACAGCTCAACGTCATGCATGCCATTGATGTCCATGCGTCGCCGCCGGTGCAATCTGGACTCTGACCTATGGACCATCTCAATGCCAAGGAGCAAAAGATCTTGATGCTTCTCAAAGTCACTGGAGCCGTCCATAACACTAGGCTGCTTGTTCCGTTGTCAAAATGGTCCCGTAAGGGGATCGCAAAGGAAATGGGTTTATTGGGTGTTGGCCCCTCAGCAATCAGCTCTCTGAATTAATCGCAAGCCCATTGCAATAACGTAAGTGTTCTGAACTATCGCAACATTTCAGATTTTGATGGGAAAAGGTCCCGAACTTCCGCAAAACTTCCGATATTCTTTGGATCATCGAAAGAGCATATACGCATTAGTACGAACATTCGTGCGAGTAGAAAATGGATGAAAAAAGCAAAAAAAAAAAACTAACAGCCACCCAAACTTTCACAGACAGCTACGGAAGTCCGGACGAATGTGTCTTTAAATCGAGCCTAATGTGTGTCTCCGTACACAGGAAAGCTGCAATACGACTATGAGGGATCAAGCATTTTTTAATGTGCCTTTACTCTCTATTTGTAACCTGAATCTAAGCAGCAACACTAGTCTGGACCAATGGAGCACCAAAGATATTTATCTGGAGGAGTTCGGAATGGTAAGTTGCATAAATGGGTTGTGGGGACTGCATTCCCAGTGGTGAACATGAGGATGTGACTGCTGCTGCATATATGTGTATTTTTTGCAGGCTTGTGCTCTCTTTGTACCCAGAAACCCACGTCTCATTCCTTCTAAGCTGTGAAAGCCTGCTCCTTTTCCTCCTGGGATGGGTTGAGCTCAACAAACCTTGTGCCTCCTCTTTTGCATTGCCACTTTCCTTTGAGCACTGCTCTTACCTGTTACTTAGCCATTGTGTAGTTGCTCATTGACGCAATGTATCTGCAAATGCAGATAGCTGCTGCACTCCAGTGTGCTGCAATAAGCAGTCGCAGCACCGGGTCCGAGGGGGTCTAGATTCCTGCCTTCCCTGGCTACCCCCTTCATTGCTCTTCTGGTCTGGACTTAAAAGACTAAAATGGACAGAAGGGTTCAGGATTGTTTTAACCCTGCTGTTCTACTTGGTCTATTTTTTTCTCTGGGCCTTTGGGGAGGTAACCTCTCCCATTCTCTTTGTTTCTATTTGGTCTATCTGACACAAAATAATGTCTCAGAAGGTGCAGATTATTTATTTTGAGGACCTGCAAATTGTAGTTAAGTGGATTTTTTTTATGTGTAGGTGTTGTTATATCAGTGTTTTTTTTATTTGAACTCTTTATGTATGAAATAGCATTTGTTACATATGTACTGTTTGGATCTCCTCTATATTTTCAGTCACATAAATGGTTAATAATATCATTGTGAATTATTTATTGCATCTATAATTGTTTATTGTTTCTCTAGGTCCTGCAGGTCAGTGCAGATGTATACGTGCCCCCTACTACTTCAAATGAGGAACATAGATGGACAAGTGTATTGGTATAAATGGAACAATTTAGATTTGGCAGCTCAGAATTTATTGGGGTTACTACTTTTTCCAGGGGTATATCATTCTTACAGTTAATTAACTAATAGCTTACGGATTCCAGAAACCGGTTGACATTGTGTGATAACAAAACAAATATTACCGTAAATGTGCTAGTTGTAATAAATATTAACGTAAAACACTTGTGAGTTATTTCTGTGCCGATTGTAAGAATGGCTGAATATACTGACCTGAACAGAACAAGTGTTTAGCCAATATCAACAGAAGAGCAAGGCTGCTAGTGATCAAAATGTCATGCACACAGGGTACATGCTTTAAAAGACCCTGCACCCCAGCATTAGGAAAATAACTGTTTTCCCTCTATAGCAGTGGTGGCGAACCTATGGCACCACCACCAGCAGCAACATCACCACCATCACCAAGCGTGTCCACACCATCTCAGGGAAGCATTCAGTTTTCCATCCTGCAAACTTTAGAGACAAAACGAAAGTTGAACCCATCTCACCCTGGCCCTAAATG
Source organism: Gastrophryne carolinensis (assembly GCA_027917425.1). Lineage (NCBI taxonomy): Eukaryota > Metazoa > Chordata > Amphibia > Anura > Microhylidae > Gastrophryne > Gastrophryne carolinensis. The sequence continues at coordinate 387,293,275 of CM051237.1, read as the reverse complement.
AAAGCATTTCCAAGTTGCTGGCTCTTGAAATGCTCCCATTCCATCTGGTAGAGATGGCTAGTTTTAATAATCTGATACGCTGCTCCTAATTTTAAGTTAAGTAGTACCATCACTACTTACCAGGCCAACCCTGCCCTGCTCCAACAGTTTGTTGAGAAAATAAGGTGGGCACTGGGCAATGCTGCTCACCTCTCTACAATGCAGAGGAACTTCCCACCCACTGCCCACCCACTGCCTCATATGGGACTTGCACATCAGGTGGAATTCACCTTGGTATATGTTGGAAAAGGTGTGTGAGCAGCAGCAGGCAATAGTGGAGTTCCAGCTCCAAAATGCCTGGGAGCGTAGAATTGCAGACCAACAGCAATTCACCACCAATGAGTGGACCTCCATAAGGGACATCTGCATGGTGCTGTAGTACTTCCAGTACACCACCAATATGGTCAGTGCTGATGATGCCATTGTCAGCAAAACCACCCCCATCCTTTGCCTGCTGGAAAAAAACTCTTCAGGCCATAACAAAGGATGTGATGGTGCCACAGGAGGAAGCTAAGGAGGAGGAAGAGGAAGGCCCATTTTCCCAGGTGTCAGGGCAATGCACACGTAGCTCACGGGGTAGGTTGCTGGGCCGACAGTGACCAGGTATTCGATTGTCCAGCCAATAGACATTTTTGGAGGAGGAAGAGGTGGAGAATATTCTTTCACAGCAGGGTGGCACCCAGCACAGCTCATGAACATTACTGGAGCATTGCTGGAGGGAGGAGGAGACACCTAACACTGAGGACAGCTTCTCCTTGACTCAGGGCTGCCTGGCTCACTTGAGCCACTACATGTTCCGGCACCTACACAATGGCCGCAGAGTTGCCCGCATAGTCTCCAGTGCTGATTACTGGGTGGCCACCCTGCCGGATCCCCTCTGCAAGGACAACATCACCTCCTTGATACCATCACTGGAGTGGGATTGCAAAATGAGAGAGTGCAAACGCACTCTGGTGGATGGACTAATGGTGTAGTTCCCAGGCTGAGGAGCAGGGGCACCTCAAAGGGAAGGGTGAGCACGGCCACAATGTGGAACACCTTAGTCCATTGCCTGCCTCATCCACCACCTTCAGATATGGCCCAAAGTACCAGGAGGCAGATCCACATGGTGGATGACTACCTGCCCACGTGCCTCCTGGTATTGAGCCATGGGTCCTCCCAGTTCCATTTGTGGGTCAGTAAACTGGACACATATGGCCAGATGTCTATTTTTATTTTGAGTACTTTCCATACAACATTTTGTCCTCTTCCCCCCAATTTGGCCCCCAGCTCCTGTAAAAAATGAATATTGTTATGTATGTATGTATTTCTTTATTAATTTTGTTTTCTGTTATTGTTTTTAGTACTTTCCCTAATTGTCCTGGTGTTGTCCTTGATTTGCTACCCCCATTCTCTCCCCCTCCCCACAGGTTCAGGTACCCATTGACTTCAGGGGACCCGAACTGAACTTTAATGACAAGTTTGGCCCCACTCCTTGAACCCCCCCACCAATTTGGTCCTCAACACCATTAAAAAAGCTAATATATTCTTTTTTGAGTTATGCATGTATGTATTTCTTAAATGTTTTGTTTTCTGTTATTATCTGAGTACTTTGTGCAGGGCTATTGCCTAGGTGTCCCACTCCTCCCAATTTGTCCCCCAGCACCCGTATAAAAACTAATATTTTTATATATGTATGTATTTCTTTAATAATTGTGATCCCTGTTATTATTTTGAGTACTTTCCCAAGCCCATTTTTTTGCAGGGCAACCGATTTGCAGCCCTCTAACCCTTGCTACCCAATTTTACAGGTATTTTTGCCCCCCTCATACAAGTTCAGGTATTGACTTCAATGGGGTTCAGGCTGGGGTCGAGTTGGGGGGCCTTGAACCGAACTTTAGGTCCAGGTTCGGCCGCACTCTGAACTTGCTCATCACTAGAAGTGAGTTGTTCTTTCAAGCAATCTTGCACCATCCTGAATCGAGCCTTATATTATCAAACAACAAACAACATTTATTCTTCCTGTAATCCTCAAGGGGCCAAACTGATTTACATAAATTGATACAGTTAAACAGAAAAAATGTGTATAAAGCCCTATTTTGATACCCTTTAGGCCTTAACCATCTGTCACTTTCCTCAACTTGAGGTGAATTAATATGGACACAAGGTCTACACTACACTAAAGTTTTAATTTTCCACCTTCTTGTCTATATTTAATCTCTCAATCCATACATGCCCAAAGCAAAACATGTTCTAGTCTAGTACTGTAGGTTCAACAGTCCAAAAATTATGAATGTCTAAAAGCAAAATATTATTTACGCCTCCAGTCATATTTCGTCTTTTTTTCTTTTCCAGGCGCTTTATCTGATATATTCCTGATCTGACACTTTTCAAGTGTAAATTAAATCATGGTTTGTTGTGTTTCCTGCATAAATATAAAAAAGATCTTTTAGATGAAGCATGTCTATACATACTCTATTTTCTGTGTCACAAATTATAAAATCAACAACGGTATCAGATTGTACATAGATACATCTGCTAAACTATTTCGTTTTGAACTTTGATTTTATTGTACTGTGGAGATTAGCTCTGGTAGGCGACCGGGTGTCAGCAGAATAGAGGCGGAGGCAAACAGTTCAAAGTAAAGTCTGTGTTTATTTCACACAAAAATCCACAAAAGCATATGTCCATACAGGTTACATCACCTTTTCAGGAAACCGCAGCATAAATGATTCAGACAGGCAAACAGCTTTTAGTCCTTGAGCAAAGGTTCTGTTCACAGTCAAATATGTCTCAGGTCCGCATGAAACAGCTTCCACAGGAGATTTCAGCCAGGCTCACAGAGTCTCACTCCCATGTGAGCTCTAGACAAAGGACAGGCCACAGCTGATTCCCCAGGCTATTTAAACAGCCCGCAAAACCCGGACCTGGGTAGTGGGATGGAGTCCCACCCTGCTCTACTCCATCCCAGTAAAGCCGTCCCAGGTTAGCCTTTCGGCTATTCTAAAGCAACAGCAGCAAACTTCCACCAGCAGCTGATGCTGGAAATCAGACTACACGGCTTTACTGCACCAATCCCAGGTACATTGGTGCTACATACCTGCCGTCAATAACGGCCCCTTGCACCTTACCACAGTACCTAAAATGTTCAAAAATGTAGTATGTGAGACAAAGCTTGCTAAGCACTATGGAAAGTTAGTTACACAATGGTCATTGAAAGCAAGGCCTGTGAAATGAAATCTCATCCTGTTAAATAGCAACACAGGCACAAGCTTCTCTATGTATACTTACTTGATATATAACTATGTATATAACTATGTATATAACTCCAGTTATTTTGGCCATATCCCTTATCACCTAAATAGAAACACATGTGTGAAATTTGGTAACAAACTGCAGACCCAACCCTGCTGTTTTCACTTTTGTTCTTTGTTAACATGCCAAGGCATTGAGGTCTCAGTTTCCTGCCAGTCTAGCTGTAATGGCCCCGTAAAGTGGTTCGGGGGGTCCCTCCTACCCAGGCCTCAGTCTTCACCTTGGTATGTTCAGTGTACCACACACATGTTTTACCAAACCCCTTGTGGGTAACTGTCAGAGACCTCATTTACCTACACAATAACACCACCACTACAATGTTGTGTCTGAAGCACACTGCCATGTACTTGTGTGTTACATGTTGGCCCTGCTTTCCTAGAACCAACAAATTGCTAACATCAGATCAATAATACCTACATCCACACACACTAAACAATACTCTGGGATAGCTCAGAGATGACCAATAAACTATAGGTAACCACAGACAGTTGACTGATGTTTCTTTCATATCTCCTTTACAGGCTCCATTGGGGGTTGTGCATGACCTGGAAACGGCGGCCCAGTAGTGCCCAGCTATGTGAACTAGTGGCACAGATGCTGGCGGCCTACAATAGAAAAAAATAAAAAATTCAAAAGTTTAATTACAAAATGGAACAAAGGCCAACATGGTCAATAGTAAAATCATTTGGGTTCTCACGCATGTCCAGCAGCATTACCCGGGTCTCCAACATGTACTCTCAGATCCAGATCCCGCGATGGGCCTGAATGAATTCTGTAAAATCAAAAAAACGATCAGCAACGGGGAGAAAGAACAAACACAAGATTATCAAAAATCACAAGGCCACACTTATGCTTGTTCATGATTTAGCACAACCCTACTTCTTGTGTGGGTGGCCAAATCATTTCTGCATTGCCATCTGTGCCATATGCCAGATGCATTTTACTAGCTGTACTTGGCTAATTAACTCACTGGAGCTGTAGGCATCATAAAGGTGGTAGACAGCATCGGGATCCTGGACCATCTTTACCTGATAGATTTGGGCTTCAGCTTGACCCTGAAGCACCGGTCCAACATTTCCTGGAGCTCTTCAACAATCACCTCTGTTGGAGCATAAGGGTTGATTCAGAGACAGATACACATGTGTCTGTGTATTTTTTTTTACAGTTTGGCTTGTTTTTTTGTTTTTACGTTACTTTTTCCATGCGTATGTTCGTTCCCGCTAACGCGTATTTGCGCTTTCGATGGACGGAACGAAAACGGATAATTTGCGTTAGTTCGGATAAGTTACGGATCTAAATCTAATAATTTGCGTTAGTTCAGATAAGTTACGTTATTGGGATGGGCTGAGACCTGATTGCCGATGGTCCACCGCCCTATAAAACCGATTCATTTCGCTCCACTTACAGGACCGTTTTTGACTCAGATTGCTATTGTTGTACATGTTTTGCGGCTATGTGGAGGATTATGAGCGCCTTCAGCTCCAAGGCATTGCACCGCCGACGCATGCATATCGATCGCATGCATGACGTTGAGATTTTCGAGCTGACCCAACTTAATCGCATTTCCCTCCATAAATTGTATAGGGAGCTGCGGCCATGGTTAGTAGAGATGAGCGAACTTTTGAAAAATTCGATTCGACAAAAATCGTTTCGACACGAATTTATTCGCGACGAATCGCTATTAAAAACGGCTATTTCTGAGCCTCCTAGAGCCTCAATAGGGTTGTAAACCATTTTGCCTTGCTGTAACACGCATAGGATGCGTGCTGGGTTAGTAAAATAATACTGTAAATAAATATCACATGCAGATCAGAGGCATCGCTAATAGAATCGCAGAGCGGCACAATTGCAGAGAATTGAAGTGGCATCACTATGAGGGGCAGGAGCCCAAACATTGCTTTAAAGAGACACTGGAGTTGGCAGCAGCAGGAGCCCAAAAATTGGATGAATCCCACCCTGGAGTTGCAAGCAGCAGCAGGAGCCCAAACATTGGCTGAAAGAGACACTGGAGTTGGCAGCAGCAGGAGCCCAAAAATTGACTGACACACCCTGGAGTTTCAAGCAGCAGCAGCAGCAGCAGGAGCCCAAACATAGCTTGAAAGAGACACTGGAGTTGGCTGCAGGAGCCCAAAGATTGGATGAATCACAACCTGCAGCTGCAAGCAGCAGCAGCAGGAGCCCAAATATTACTTTAAAGAGACACTGGATTTGGCAGCAGGAGCCCAAAATTGGATGAATCACAACCTGGAGTTGGCAGCAGCAGCAGCAGCAGGAGCCCAAACATTACTTTAAAGAGACGCTGGGGTTGGCTTCAGGAGCCCAAAAATTGGATGAATCACACCCTGGAGTTGGCGGCAGCAGCAGCAGCAGCAGGAGCCCAAACATTACTTTAAAGAGACACTGGAGTTGGCTTCAGGAGCCCAAAAATTGGATGAATCACACCCTGGAGTTGGCAGCAGCAGCAGCAGGAGCCCAAACATTACTTTAAAGCGACACTGGAGTTGGCAGCAGGAGCCCAAAGATTGGATGAATCACACCCTGGAGCTGGCAGCAGCAGCAGGAGCCCAAACATTACTTTAAAGAGACACTGGGGTTGGCTTCAGGAGCCCAAAAATTGGATGAATCACACCCTGGAGTTGGCAGCAGCAGCAGCAGAAGCCCAAACATTACTTTAAAGAGACACTGGAGTTGGCTTCAGGAGCCCAAAAATTGGATGATTCACACCCTGGAGTTGGCAGAAGCAGCAGGAGCCCAAACATTACTTTAAAGAGACACTGGGGTTGGCAGCAGGAGCCCAAAAATTGGATGAATCACACCCTGGAGTTGGCAGCAGCAGCAGGAGCCCAAACATTGCTTTAAAGAGACACTGGAGTTGGCTTCAGGAGCCCAAATATTGGATGAATCACACCCTGGAGTTGGCAGCCGCAGCAGCAGCAGGAGCCCAAAAATTACTTTAAAGAGACACTAGGGTTGGCAGCAGGAGCCCAAAGATTGGATGAATCACACCCTGGAGTTGGCAGCAGCAGCAGCAGGAGCCCAAACATTACTTTAAAGAGACACTGGGGTTGGCTTCAGGAGCCCAAAAATTGGATGAATCACACCCTGGAGTTGGCAGCAGCAGCAGCAGGAGCCAAAACATTACTATAAAGCGACACTGGGGTTGGCATCAGGAGCCCAAAAATTGGATGAATCACACCCTGGAGTTGGCAGCAGCAGCAGGAGCCCAAATATTACTTTAAAGAGACACTGGAGTTGGCTTCAGGAGCCCAAAAATTGGATGAATCACACCCTGGAGCTGGCAGCAGCAGCAGCAGCAGCAGCAGGAGCCCAAACATTACTTTAAAGAGACACTGGGGTTGGCTTCAGGAGCCCAAAAATTGGATGAATCACACCCTGGAGTTGGCAGCAGCAGGAGCCCAAACATTACTTTAAAGAGACACTGGAGTTGGCTTCAGGAGCCCAAAAATTGGATGATTCACACCCTGGAGTTGGCAGAAGCAGCAGGAGCCCAAACATTACTTTAAAGAGACACTGGGGTTGGCATCAGGAGCCCAAAAATTGGATGAATCACACCCTGGAGTTGGCAGCAGCAGCAGGAGCCCAAATATTACTTTAAAGAGACACTGGAGTTGGCTTCAGGAGCCCAAAAATTGGATGAATCACACCCTGGAGCTGGCAGCAGCAGCAGCAGCAGCAGCAGCAGGAGCCCAAAAATTACTTTAAAGAGACACTAGGGTTGGCAGCAGGAGCCCAAAGATTGGATGAATCACACCCTGGAGTTGGCAGCAGCAGCAGGAGCCCAAACATTACTTTAAAGAGACACTGGGGTTGGCTTCAGGAGCCCAAAAATTGGATGAATCACACCCTGGAGTTGGCAGCAGCAGCAGCAGGAGCCAAAACATTACTTTAAAGAGACACTGGGGTTGGCATCAGGAGCCCAAAAATTGGATGAATCACACCCTGGAGTTGGCAGCAGCAGCAGGAGCCCAAATATTACTTTAAAGAGACACTGGAGTTGGCTTCAGGAGCCCAAAAATTGGATGAATCACACCCTGGAGTTGGCAGCAGCAGCAGGAGCCCAAATATTACTTTAAAGAGACACTGGAGTTGGTTCAGGAGCCCAAAAATTAGATGAATCACACCCTGGAGTTGGCAGCAGCAGCAGGAGCCCAAACATTACTTTAAAGAGACACTGGAGTTGGCTTCAGGAGCCAAAAAATTGGATGAATCACACCCTGGAGATGGCAGCAGCAGCAGCAGGAGCCCAAACATTACTTTAAAGTGACACTGGAGTTGGCAGCAGGAGCCCAAAGATTGGATGAATCACACCCTGGAGCTGGCAGCAGCAGCAGGAGCCCAAACATTACTTTAAAGAGACACTGGGGTTGGCTTCAGGAGCCCAAAAATTGGATGAATCACACCCTGGAGTTGGCAGCAGCAGCAGCAGGAGCCCAAACTTTACATTAAAGAGACACTGGAGTTGGCTTCAGGAGCCCAAAAATCGGATGAATCACACCCTGGAGTTGGCAGCAGCAGCAGCAGGAGCCCAAACATTACTTTAAAAAGACACTGGAGTTGGCTTCAGGAGCCCAAAAATTAAATGACTCACACCCTGGAGTTGGCAGCAGCAGCAGCAGGAGCCCAAACATTACTTTAAAGAGACACTGGGGTTGGCTTCAGGAGCCCAAAAATTGGATGAATCACACCCTGGAGTTGGCAGCAGCAGCAGCAGGAGCCCAAACATTACTTTAAAGAGACACTGGAGTTGGCTTCAGGAGCCCAAAAATTGGATGAATCACACCCTGGAGTTGGCAGCAGCAGCAGGAGCCCAAACATTACTTTAAAGAGACACTGGGGTTGGCAGCAGGAGCCCAAAAATTGGATGAATCACACCCTGGAGATGGCAGCAGCAGCAGGAGCCCAAACATTGCATTAAAGAGACACTGGAGTTGGCTTCAGGAGCCCAAATATTGGATGAGTCACACCCTGGAGTTGGCAGCAGCAGCAGCAGCAGGAGCCCAAACATTACTTTAAAGAGACACTGGGGTTGACAGCAGGAGCCCAAAGATTGGATGAATCACACCCTGGAGTTGGCAGCAGCAGCAGCAGCAGGAGCCCAAACATTACTTTAAAGTGACACTGGAGTTGGCAGCAGGAGCCCAAAGATTGGATGAATCACACCCTGGAGCTGGCAGCAGCAGCAGGAGCCCAAACATTACTTTAAAGAGACACTGGGGTTGGCTTCAGGAGCCCAAAAATTGGATGAATCACACCCTGGAGTTGGCAGCAGCAGCAGCAGGAGCCCAAACTTTACATTAAAGAGACACTGGAGTTGGCTTCAGGAGCCCAAAAATCGGATGAATCACACCCTGGAGTTGGCAGCAGCAGCAGCAGGAGCCCAAACATTACTTTAAAAAGACACTGGAGTTGGCTTCAGGAGCCCAAAAATTAAATGACTCACACCCTGGAGTTGGCAGCAGCAGCAGCAGGAGCCCAAACATTACTTTAAAGAGACACTGGGGTTGGCTTCAGGAGCCCAAAAATTGGATGAATCACACCCTGGAGTTGGCAGCAGCAGCAGCAGGAGCCCAAACATTACTTTAAAGAGACACTGGAGTTGGCTTCAGGAGCCCAAAAATTGGATGAATCACACCCTGGAGTTGGCAGCAGCAGCAGGAGCCCAAACATTACTTTAAAGAGACACTGGGGTTGGCAGCAGGAGCCCAAAAATTGGATGAATCACACCCTGGAGATGGCAGCAGCAGCAGGAGCCCAAACATTGCATTAAAGAGACACTGGAGTTGGCTTCAGGAGCCCAAATATTGGATGAATCACACCCTGGAGTTGGCAGCAGCAGCAGCAGCAGGAGCCCAAACATTACTTTAAAGAGACACTGGGGTTGACAGCAGGAGCCCAAAGATTGGATGAATCACACCCTGGAGTTGGCAGCAGCAGCAGCAGCAGGAGCCCAAACATTACTTTAAAGAGACACTGGGGTTGGCTTCAGGAGCCCAAAAATTGGATGAATCACACCCTGGAGTTGGCAGTAGCAGCAGCAGGAGCCAAAACATTACTTTAAAGCGACACTGGGGTTGGCTTCAGGAGCCCAAAAATTGGATGAATCACACCCTGGAGTTGGCAGCAGCAGCAGGAGCCCAAATATTACTTTAAAGAAACACTGGAGTTGGCTTCAGGAGCCCAAAAATTGGATGAATCACACCCTGGAGTTGGCAGCAGCAGCAGCAGGAGCCCAAATATTACTTTAAAGAGACACTGGAGTTGGTCCAGGAGCCCAAAAATTAGATGAATCACACCCTGGAGTTGGCAGCAGCAGGAGTCCAAACATTACTTTAAAGAGACACTGGAGTTGGCTTCAGGAGCCCAAAAATTGGATGATTCACACCCTGGAGTTGGCAGCAGCAGCAGCAGGAGCCCAAACATTACTTTAAAGAGACACTGGGGTTGGCTTCAGGAGCCCAAAAATTGGATGAATCACACCCTGGAGATGGCAGCAGCAGCAGCAGGGGCCCAAACATTACTTTAAAGAGACACTGGAGTTGGCTTCAGGAGCCCAAAAATTGGATGATTCACACCCTGGAGTTGGCAGCAGCAGCAGCAGCAGCAGAAGCCCAAACATTACTTTAAAGAGACACTGGGGTTGGCAGCAGGAGCCCAAAAATTGGATGAATCACACCCTGGAGTTGGCAGCAGCAGCAGCAGCAGGAGCCCAAACATTACTTTAAAGAGACACTGGAGTTGGCTTCAGGAGCCCAAATATTGGATGAATCACACCCTGGGGTTGGCAGCAGCAGCAGGAGCCCAAACATTACTTTAAAGAGACACTGGGGTTGGCAGCAGGAGCCCAAAGATTGGATGAGTCACACCCTGGAGTTTGCAGCAGCAGCAGCAGGAGCCCAAACATTACTTTAAAGAGACACTGGGGTTGGCTTCAGGAGCCCAAAAATTGGATGAATCACACCCTGGAGTTGGCAGCAGCAGGAGCCAAAACATTACTTTAAAGAGACACTGGGGTTGGCTTCAGGAGCCCAAAAATTGGATGAATCACACCCTGGAGTTGGCAGCAGCAGCAGCAGGAGCCCAAATATTACTTTAAAGAGACATTGGAGTTGGCTTCAGGAGCCCAAAAATTGGATGAATCACACCCTGGAGTTGGCAGCAACAGGAGCCCAAATATTACTTTAAAGAGACACTGGAGTTGGCTTCAGGAGCCCAAAAATTGGATGAATCACACCCTGGAGTTGGCAGCAGCAGCAGGAGCCCAAACATTACTTTAAAGAGACACTGGGGTTGGCTTCAGGAGCCCAAAGATTGGATGAATCACACCCTGGAGTTGGCAGCAGCAGCAGGAGCCCAAACATTACTTTAAAGAGACACTGGAGTTGGCTTCAGGAGCCCAAAAATTGGATGAATCACACCCTGGAGTTGGCAGCAGCAGCAGGAGCCCAAACATTACTTTAAAGAGACACTGGGGTTGGCAGCAGGAGCCCAAAGAGTGGATGAATCACACCCTGGAGTTGGCAGCAGCAGCAGCAGGAGCCCAAACATTACTTTAAAGAGACACTGGGGTTGGCAGCAGGAGCCCAAAGATTGGATGAATCACACCCTGGAGTTGGCAGCAGCAGCAGGAGCCCAAACATTACTTTAAAGAGACACTGGGGTTGGCAGCAGGAGCCCAAAAATTGGATGAATCACACCCTGGAGTTGGCAGCAGCAGCAGCAGCAGGAGCCCAAACATTACTTTAAAGAGACACTGGAGTTGGCTTCAGGAGCCCAAAAATTGGATGATTCATACCCTGGAGTTGGCAGCAGCAGCAGCAGCAGCAGGAGCCCAAACATTACTTTAAAGAGACACTGGAGTTGGCTTCAGGAGCCCAAAAATTGGATGAATCACACCCTGGAGTTGGCAGCAGCAGCAGCAGCAGGAGCCCAAACATTACTTTAAAGAGACACTGGGGTTGGCAGCAGGAGCCCAAAGATTGGATGAATCACACCCTGGAGTTGGCAGCAGCAGCAGCAGGAGCCCAAACATTACTTTAAAGAGACACTGGGGTTGGCAGCAGGAGCCCAAAAATTGGATGAATCACACCCTGGAGTTGGCAGCAGCAGCAGCAGGAGCCCAAACATTACTTTAAAGAGACACTGGGGTTGGCTTCAGGAGCCCAAAAATTGGATGAATCACACCCTGGAGTTGGCATCAGCAGGAGTCCAAAAATTGGCCTAAAGACATAAATATGTTTTGCACCATTTGGAAAGTGTAAAACGTGGCACCATGCTGAATCTAGTCGCATGCATCAGGCATTGGTTGGTGGAAATCCTGGCTGATCCATCCCTGATTCATTTTGACAAAGGTGAGTCTCTCCACATTTTTAGTTGACAGAAGAGTTCTCCTCGCTGTAACTATGGCCCCCGCCGCACTAAACACCCACTCAGATGGCACTCTACTTGCCGGGCAGGACAGCTTTTCCAGGGCAAACTCTGCTAGTTGCGGCCACAAATCAAGTTTGGCTGCCCAGAGGTCCAGCGGATCCTCAAGGTGTGTTGGCATGGTCATGTCAAAGTATGACATGACCTGCTGGTTCAGGTCCTGCTCCAGGTCTTCCTGCTGCTCATGAGTAGCCTCACTATGCGGGTGTAGAAAGCTACTCATTAGCGACTGAAGACTGAGGCTGCTGCTGATGGAGCTGCTGCTGCTGCTCCTGCAAACCCCCCAGCAGCCATGGCAGCGGAAGGTCAGCGCAGAGGTCCCCTCGAGTCAGACCTGCGAGAGTATGGACCATGGCGCAGATAGGCATCGGCCAACTGCCTACGTAGAATGTCTTTGTAGTAGCTCAGTTTGTCCTCCCTCTCGGTGGGTTTAAAAAATGCCCCCATTTTGTGCCGGAAGCGAGGGTCCAATAAGGTGGACAGCCAGAAGTCATCCCGCCGACTGATGGAAACAATTCTGGGGTCACTACGCAAGCATGTGAGCATGCTTCCTGCCATTTGCGCAAGTGACTCGGATGGACTACCTGTCTCCATCTCCACTGCATACTGCCACGATGTGCCCGGGTCCTCTGTCTCGCCTTCCTCAAAAACCTCTAGCTCCTCTGGCTGCTCCTGCTCCTCCTCTCCTGTCCGCTGACTAGATAAACCAGCCATTTTGCCAAGCTTAAACTGTGTTTCGCTGGGCAACTCCTCCTCCTCTTCCTCCTCCTCCTCCAGTTCAGCTCCAACGGGGTTCATGTGGCCGTAAGATGTAAACGCCATGTCTCCAGTGCCCTGACCAGCCATGGTTTCCAACATGTGCTGTAGTACATGAAGCAGTGGAATCACGTCGTTCATCCCGTAATCCTGCCAACTGACAAATAAAGTGGCTTCCTCAAAGGGCCTGAGCAAACGGCAGGTGTCACGTATGAGCTGCCACTGGTTGACATTGAAGTTACACAGGGGAGTCCCCCTATCTGCTTGGATCATCAGGAAATCCGTGATGGCTTTTCTCTGTTCATATAATCGGTCCAACAGGGTGGAATTCCAACGGGTGGAAACATCGCAAATCAGACTATGTTGGGGGATACCGTTCCGACGCTGTAGCTCAAGAAGGGTGTGTTTGGCGGTGTATGAGTGGCTGAAGTGCATGCAACGTTTCCTTGAAGTTGTTAGGATGTCTTGCAGATGGGGGGAACACTTCAGAAACCGCTTGACAACCAGATTGAAGACGTGAGCCATGCAGGGGGCATGGGTCAGGCTTCCTTAGCGCAGTGCAGACAAAATGTTCTTCCCATTGTCGGTAACCATGATTCCCATTTTAAGTTTTCTTGGAGTAAGCCATGTTTGGATTTCCTGATGAATAAATTTAAGCAGTTCCTCCCCTGTGTGACTCCGTTCGCCAAGACAAACCATGTGAAGCACTGCGTGACACCTCCGTGCCCTGCACACATGGTAGACTGGAGGGGCACTGAGACTTGAGCCTACAGTGGAGGGTGAGGAGATGGCGGAGGATGAGGAGGCCGAGTCGCACAGCATCACAGGCCCAACGGGCAGGGAATTCGGAGGCCGAAGCGGCGTGACCTGTCCAAGTTGCTGCTGCAAAGGGACCACATTCACCCAGTGGGCCGTAAACGACATGTACTGTCCCTGACCGTAGTTACAGCTCCAGACGTCGGCGCTGCCATGCACTTTGCTACACACCGACAGGCTCAAGGACTGGCCCACCTTCTGTTCAACAAAAGTGTGCAGCGCTGGTACTGCCTTCTTGGCAAAGAAATGAAGGCTTGGGACTCTCCACCTCGGCTCGGCACAAGCCATCAGTTCTCTGAAAGGTGCAGAGTCCACCACCTGAAAAGGGAGCGACTGCAGCACCAGCAACTTGGACAGGAGCACATTCAGCTTCTGCGCCGTAGGATGAGTGGGCGCATACTGCTGTCTCTTGGACATGGCTTCGCTGATGGATTGCTGGCGGGATGCATGACTTGGAGGAGGAGGAGGAGGAGCAGGAGCGACAGAGGATGGGTATGACACACAGCTGCCTTCGGCTGAGGTGCTGGAGCCTTGGCTGGCAGAAATTGGGAGCGGCGTGCCACTCGGTGAGGAAGCAGTCTGGCCCACCTCTCCGGAGCCTAGGTTCTCCAAGGCCGCTTTATGGTGACGCTGCATATGTTGACGCAGGGCCCTGGTGCCAACATTTGGACCCTGGCCACGCTTCACCTTCTGCCTACATATCTTGCATGTGGCCATGTTACCCTCCTGTGGATGCTTCAGGAAAAACTGCCACACTGCCGAGTAGCTACTTTTCCCACCCCCTGGCCTCACTGATTCACTGCTGCTGTTCCCAACTACAGGAACCCCTGCTCCACTACCTCCCGATAAGGTAGACTGCCGCACAGCAGGTGCTCTATCCTGGCCCCGGCCCCGGCCGGCACCAGCCTTTGGTATTGTGCCCCCATGCTGACTGCTACCACCTTGCTGCCTCAGCTGCTGACTCCGGGGCAACCTGCGCCCCCTCTTCTCCTGATGATGATGATGAAGCCCCTTCATCACCCGGCTCCCAAGTGCGATCGGCTTCATCATCATCATCATCATCACCGAGTTGTGGCTGTAGCTCCCTGATCTTATCGGTTTCAGTGTCTGGCGCAGGAGCTGGAAAGCTCCCAACACCCACATCACTCTCCACATCACTATTTCTGTGCGGAGCTAAAGAAGGCACCTCCATTTCATGGCTGGCCAGTAGCTGCTGGCTGTCCTCCAGATGATCGTCCTCCTCACTAAAAAGTGGAGCTGAACCCAAAGCATGGGATACGTCGCTGGGGGAGGGAACGGCGTAGGACAGAGTCAGTGGGAGGACAGGGACAGCAAAAGTGTCTTTATCAGGCCAAATTACTTTTAGAATAAGTGCAAAGGGTTATAGTAAATAGAGGCTGGTGTAGTCACAGAATGGGATGCCCCAACAGCAGTGCACCTGGGAGCAGTAGTACTATGCGCAGCAAAAGTGTCTATATCAGGCCAAATTACTTTTAGAATAAGTGCAAAGGGTTATAGTAAATAGAGGCTGGTGTAGTCACAGAATGGGATGCCCCAACAGCAGAGCACCTGAGAGCAGTAGTACTATGCACAGCAAAAGTGTCTTTATCTGGCCAAATTACTTTTAGAATAAGTGCAGAGGGTTATAGTAAATAGAGGCTGGTGTAGTCACAGAATGGGATGTTGGGGGATACCGTTCCGACGCTGTAGCTCAAGAAGGGTGTGTTTGGCGGTGTATGAGTGGCTGAAGTGCATGCAAAGTTTCCTTGAAGTTGTTAGGATGTCTTGCAGATGGGGGGAACACTTCAGAAACCGCTTGACAACCAGATTGAAGACGTGAGCCATGCAGGGGGCATGGGTCAGGCTTCCTTAGCGCAGTGCAGACAAAATGTTCTTCCCATTGTCGGTAACCATGATTCCCATTTTAAGTTTTCTTGGAGTAAGCCATGTTTGGATTTCCTGATGAATAAATTTAAGCAGTTCCTCCCCTGTGTGACTCCGTTCGCCAAGACAAACCATGTGAAGCACTGCGTGACACCTCCGTGCCCTGCACACATGGTAGACTGGAGGGGCACTGAGACTTGAGCCTACAGTGGAGGGTGAGGAGATGGCGGAGGATGAGGAGGCCGAGTCGCACAGCATCACAGGCCCAACGGGCAGGGAATGCGGAGGCCGAAGCGGCGTGACCTGTCCAAGTTGCTGCTGCAAAGGGACCACATTCACCCAGTGGGCCGTAAACGACATGTACTGTCCCTGACCGTAGTTACAGCTCCAGACGTCGGCGCTGCCATGCACTTTGCTACACACCGACAGGCTCAAGGACTGGCCCACCTTCTGTTCAACAAAAGTGTGCAGCGCTGGTACTGCCTTCTTGGCAAAGAAATGAAGGCTTGGGACTCTCCACCTCGGCTCGGCACAAGCCATCAGTTCTCTGAAAGGTGCAGAGTCCACCACCTGAAAAGGGAGCGACTGCAGCACCAGCAACTTGGACAGGAGCACATTCAGCTTCTGCGCCGTAGGATGAGTGGGCGCATACTGCTGTCTCTTGGACATGGCTTCGCTGATGGATTGCTGGCGGGATGCATGACTTGGAGGAGGAGGAGGAGGAGCAGGAGCGACAGAGGATGGGTATGACACACAGCTGCCTTCGGCTGAGGTGCTGGAGCCTTGGCTGGCAGAAATTGGGAGCGGCGTGCCACTCGGTGAGGAAGCAGTCTGGCCCACCTCTCCGGAGCCTAGGTTCTCCAAGGCCGCTTTATGGTGACGCTGCATATGTTGACGCAGGGCCCTGGTGCCAACATTTGGACCCTGGCCACGCTTCACCTTCTGCCTACATATCTTGCATGTGGCCATGTTACCCTCCTGCGGATGCTTCAGGAAAAACTGCCACACTACCGAGTAGCTACTTTTCCCACCCCCTGGCCTCACTGATTCACTGCTGCTGTTCCCAACTACAGGAACCCCTGCTCCACTACCTCCCGATAAGGTAGACTGCCGCACAGCAGGTGCTCTATCCTGGCCCCGGCCCCGGCCGGCACCAGCCTTTGGTATTGTGCCCCCATGCTGACTGCTACCACCTTGCTGCCTCAGCTGCTGACTCCGGGGCAACCTGCGCCCCCTCTTCTCCTGATGATGATGATGAAGCCCCTTCATCACCCGGCTCCCAAGTGCGATCGGCTTCATCATCATCATCATCATCATCATCACCGAGTTGTGGCTGTAGCTCCCTGATCTTATCGGTTTCAGTGTCTGGCGCAGGAGCTGGAAAGCTCCCAACACCCACATCACTCTCCACATCACTATTTCTGTGCGGAGCTAAAGAAGGCACCTCCATTTCATGGCTGGCCAGTAGCTGCTGGCTGTCCTCCAGATGATCGTCCTCCTCACTAAAAAGTGGAGCTGAACCCAAAGCATGGGATACGTCGCTGGGGGAGGGAACGGCGTAGGACAGAGTCAGTGGGAGGACAGGGACAGCAAAAGTGTCTTTATCAGGCCAAATTACTTTTAGAATAAGTGCAAAGGGTTATAGTAAATAGAGGCTGGTGTAGTCACAGAATGGGATGCCCCAACAGCAGTGCACCTGGGTGCAGTAGTACTATGCGCAGCAAAAGTGTCTATATCAGGCCAAATTACTTTTAGAATAAGTGCAAAGGGTTATAGTAAATAGAGGCTGGTGTAGTCACAGAATGGGATGCCCCAACAGCAGAGCACCTGAGAGCAGTAGTACTATGCACAGCAAAAGTGTCTTTATCTGGCCAAATTACTTTTAGAATAAGTGCAGAGGGTTATAGTAAATAGAGGCTGGTGTAGTCACAGAATGGGATGCCCCAACAGCAGTGCACCTGGGAGCAGTAGTACTATGCAAAGCAAAAGTGTCTTTATCAGGCCAAATTACTTTTAGAATAAGTGCAGAGGGTTATAGGAAATAGAGGCTGGTGTAGTCACAGAATGGGATGCCCCAACAGCAGAGCACCTGGGAGCAGTAGTACTATGCACAGCAAAAGTGTCTTTATCAGGCCAAATTACTTTTAAATAAGTGCAGAGTGTTATAGGAAATAGAGGCTGGTGTAGTTACAGAATGGGATGCCCCAACAGCAGAGCACCTGGGAGCAGTAGTACTATGCAAAGCAACAGTGGTTAACCAGGGTGAAACAGCTAACAAAGCCAGTGACCCAGGCAGTAACACTCAGGCTGCATGAAAACAAAAAAAAATCCCTGTCACTGTATCCGTTTTTCTCCTACCTTTCCCTGCTTCTCCCTGACTTCCTGCCTGTCTCCTGCCTGTCTACTGGCTGTCTACTGGCTGTCCCTAACTCTCTACCTATCTCTCCCTGAATACAGTCTGCAGTGTCCTCCTGAGTCCTGGCTCTCACGAATGCAATAGACAAATGCTCAAAAGCAAGATGGCCGCCGCCTTATATAGCGCTGTGACGTCACCGGGCTTGCTGGATGCTGATAGGCTGCATGTGACTGTCCCAGCATACACTGCCCCAGCTTACATGTCTGGACATGTCACGTAGACCATCCTAGAATGCCTGTCATTGAAATGAATGGATTTTAGAAAAAAACTTCGCTCGCTCGAATCGCGGGGAAATTCGGATTCGATCCGAATCAAATTTGTCATGAAATTCGGATCGAATCCGGGTTCGTCCGGATCGATTCGCTCATCCCTAATGGTTAGCCCGCACCACAAGGAAGGGGAAAGCAATTTCAGTTATGACCAAGATGCTTGGCTGCCTGCAATTTTTGGCGAATGGCTCGTTCCAGAGGCTGGGTGCCCTCTCCATGGGGATGTCCTAGCCTACGCTGAGCAGAGCGCTATCCAAGTTTCTGGATGGCATTGCTACCCTGTGTCCCAAATATATTTCCTTTCCGGACAACATGGTAGCCTGGAACGCTCTTAAGTTGGGTTTTTATAATATCGCCGACATGCCCAACGTCATGGGTGCGATTGATTGCACACACGTTGCATTGGTCCCTCCTGCAGCCGACGATTACATCTATAGGTAAGTTAATTATGTTATTTTGTTATATTGTTTAGCCAAACTTTATTGTAACTATCTATTAATCCCTCCTTTCTAAACTGTCCCTTTGAACCACTTTACAATGCCTTCCTTAATCCGTCCTTCTCAAGTGTCCCTTTGAAACAGTTTCCAATGCATACCTTAATCCCTCCTTCTCATGTGCCCCTTTGAAACAGTTTCCAATGCATACCTTAATCCCTCCTTCTAAAGTGTCCCTTTGAACCACTTTACAATGCATACCTTAATCCCTCCTTCTAAAGTGTCCCTTTGAACCACTTTACAATGCATACCTTAATCCCTCCTTCTAAAGTGTCCCTTTGAACCACTTTACAATGCATACCTTAATTCCTCCTTCTAAAGTGTCCCTTTGAACCACTTTACAATGCATACCTCCATCCCTCCTTCTAAAGTGTCCCTTTGAACCACTTTACAATGCATACCTTAATCCCTCCTTCTAAAGTGTTCCTTTGAACCCCTTTACAATGCATACCTTAATCCCTCCTTCTAAAGTGTCCCTTTGAACCACTTTACAATTCATACCTTAATCCCTCCTTCTAAAGTGTCCCTTTGAACCACTTTACAATTAATACCTTAATCCCTCCTTCTAAAGTGTCCCTTTGAACCACTTTACAATTCATACCTTAATCCCTCCTTCTAAAGTGTCCCTTTGAACCACTTTACAATTAATACCTTAATCCCTCCTTCTAAAGTGTCTCTTTGAACCACTTTACAATGCATACCTTCATCAATTATTTTCATGTAGGCCTTCTCAAACCATTATAATGCTGACCTTAATTAGTCATTAGCATGTTAATCTTTATTTTCTACCCCATCCATATAATATGTGTTATTTAAACTATTTATGTACTTTGTTACTGTTATTTGGATTTTAGAACTGTTTTTTTTCTGGGTGTTAGGAGTTAGTGTTTGAGTTGTTTACCTTGGCTTGCTGTAATTTTTTGTTTTTGGTTTCAGGAACCGCAAGATGGGCCACTCGCTGAATATCCAAGCAGTGTTTGGCCCGGACATGCGATTCCTTAGTGTACTTGCCGGGTATCCAGGCTCATCCCATGATGCTTATATCTTGTGGAGCTCAAGATTATTTCATCGGTTTGAGTCTGGAGAATTCTCTGGTGAATGGCTCCTGGGTAAGTTCGCTCAAATTCCATCATTCCCTTTTCACTGTATGGCTATGAATATAGTTGTTGACCCATGGATGTTTTTAGCCCGTGATGACATGTTAAACAATAATGTTTCTTAGAATGTGTAATTTATTTACATATTTTGTTATTCTTTCCCGGGAATTCTGTATATCCGCGTATGCCCTGGCTCCTGATGCCGGTTCTTCGACCGCAGAATGCGGGCCAGGAGTCCTATAATCGGGCCCGCCGGAAGACCCGGGCTGTAGTGGAGAGGGCCTTTGGACTGCTGAAGTCCAGATTTAGATGTTTGGACCATACAGGGGGGGCACTGCAGTATGACCCCAACAAGGTCATACAAATCATCATAGCATGCTGCGTGCTGCCTAATTTTGCCCTGATGCAGCGTGTCCCCTGTTATCTGGATCTGCCCCCCTCTACACCCAGCCAGGAGGCAGATGACATTTATGATGGCACCCCTAGTGCCTCTGGCCAATCTGTGCGTGCACATGTAATTTCTTCTTTTTTTTCTTAACTTTGTTTTTGTTTGTTTATGTTTTTGTGTGTTTCTAATATTTGTTGCCTCTGTGAAGGCCTTTTTTTTCACTTAAACAATTTTTATTTTTATTTGATGGGGACTCGCAGACTCCATGTACATACCTTTTAATACATAACTATAAATTGGACCAGACTCCTGGCCCCTGGCAATTGGCCACATCCAGGAGTTCTAAAGTAAATGACTCCAGCCCAAGTTTCCCCGCCCACCAACATCAACATACATAGAGAGCAACAATTTCCAGGGGAATAGTCGGCCAGGAATACATAGGGCCACATACACACCCTCTCTTGCTTGGCCACATTTGGCACCGGCACAGATGGAAACCAGCCATACCTATGCCACATCCATGCCTGTAAGTTGGGTGGCCAACCAGCAAATGACCCCAGTCCTAATGCCAGTCCAGTCCAATCTTTTCCATGGGCAAATGTTGTTTTTTTTCCAGACAAGAATGTCTCCCAATATTGCCAACAAACAGGATGAGCCAGCCAGCATTTTCTTAGGCCCAAGCCTGCAGTGTGGGAGCTTGAGCGGCCGCTTCAGTGAGGCTAAAGCTCAGCCATTGGCTAGTGGGGTATGTGAGCACTCTAATGAGCTATATGGCCGGATCCTAAAACAAACCAGAAAAGCCATAAACAACCCAATCTTCGTTGCGCTCACCACACAGGTAAATAGAGTTGGGATGTAGAGGAAAGATGTGGAGCAGATCCAGGTCAAAGAGATCTTAATATTGATGTTGCCCATAATAAGGTTGGGGTGGGCCTTGGAGGTGCCCAACACCTGGGCATGTGTGGCATTCATAATCTGCCACTGCTTCAGCATCTGTCTGTTGCTAGTTCGAAATTCATCTAGCATGGCAATGAAGTTTACATTTAAGGTGGCCGTTTGTTCTGCCATCTGCCTGTTTAAGGTGGCCATTTGTTCAGCCATCTGGCTGTTGCTCGTCCTAAAATCAGTCAGCATGGTGGTGAATGTAGTATTGAAGTTCTCGAATTGTGAAGTAAGCTGCTTTGTTGTTCGTTGAGTCACCTGCCTAAAGTAATGGCTGTCATGGCGCCATGCTGACTCCATGATCGGCACGCGCCTCCCCTGGGAAACTGGTCGAGGTTGTTGACTGCGTCTTCCACTTCCCCAGATTTGTGCGTCTGCAGATGATGGAGTTCTAGGGCGAGCAACAATACCAGATGTGCTTGGCAAAACCTCTGCAGCAGAGCTAGCACTGGGGACTGTAGGCTCAGTCTCAGCCTGATGCCCACGATGGGCTGGCAGCATGCGTCCAGCTTCACTCTGCTGCAGAGGATTTGTTGCAGTAGGATGCTGGGGCAGTGGCAGATTAGGTTCCAGGGGGGTAATTTGCGAAGGTCCAATACGGCTGGCATCCTCCTCCTCCTCCATCTTCTGGATGACATCCATTAGTATGGGAGTCTGTTGGGACATGTGAAAAAGTGTGTCAGATTGGGCCCTAAATATCTTTAAGAACAAAATAAGTCATGTGCATTCACATGCATCACCAGTTTCAACAAAGTCCACCTACCCTAGATATCTGGCCCTGTGTCCTAGGCAGCAGGGAAGTAGACGGTGTGCTCAAACTGTAGAAGGCTTCCACACTTCCAGAGGCTGGATGCTGGGCTGTGTTAAAAAGTAAAAGGCACGTAAACACACAAACATCCCTTGATGAGCCTGATGAGTACATATGCTTTAGCAAACACGTGGGCAAGCAGGAATGACAACTCCACCAACGGCCAAAGTTGCCCTTCACAATGAATCTGAGGCTATCTTATATGTATGCCTCACCCTGTACATACAGATTGGTCACCTTAAATAATACAAACATGCATGTACTGCATGTTAGGAGGCTTTACCGAGCCTAAATGTCACCTTAGGGGCCAACAGTCAGCTTGCAAATAGCATTTGGCTTCAGAGTATGCTGCTGTGCATTCTTGCAATGGTGACCTTTCGCTGAACCCACCTCAAGTTTGTCTGACAAAAGCACACCTAAAGCACCAGTGGTAGAAACACAAATAAGTAAGTGTTGTCTGTTATTGACTATATTCACATCACATGCAGTGCTTTGGTAAGATAAATTGGTTAATATTGAGCTGTCCAAGGTCGTGTATGGGCTGCAAACCTTTTAAAGGACCATTAACTACTGCACCCTGGGAGAGTGGCCATCATGAAGGCCATTCCTCAGACATTAAACACCCGCCAAAAACATTACCCTCCCCTCAAAGGCACTCCTTAGGGGCCTGTGTTCATATCTGCCTGTGAGCCTCATTTCACAAGTTTACAATAGTGCACATTAAAACAAACATTACTAACCTGCAGAAATGTTCTGGATGTGCGTGTCGTGTCTGCCAGAGAGGCCCTCTAATGCGATGGGGTGGATTAAAGCCAGGACCATTTCTTCAGCTCTGGTATATTGCAATTTGGTGGGGAAGCCTTCGCCAGTTTGGAAGCTGAAAAATAGAGGTAAAAAAATATTTGCCATTGTGGTCACTACAACAATCAGCAATATGCAAACCTAAAAGAAGTACCTGTGATTGCGCCGTTTATTCTGCTTCCTCCGTACTACATACTTCAGTTTAGATATTTTTCTCTGTATCTGATCCACATCTTTCCTCTCGTCCCCCGCTGCATTAACCTGTCTGGTGAGCTCTTCCCAGATTTGGATTTTTCGTATTTTGCTGGTTGCTTGTTGCTTTGGAATGGCGGCCAAATAGCTCATCATAATGAACTGTCAGGCCACTTGCCAATGCTAGGGTTTGTGCCTCCCCAAACCGGCCGCTCAACTGGCCTCGCCGCAATGTTCGGCCTAATGGTTGTTCTTCTGGCTCATCTATGTTTGGTGGCAATTCAGGGGACATTCTGGGCTGGCTGTGTGGTGATGAATCGGCCATCACGTGGCTGGAAAAAGACTGGACTGGCAATAGGACTGGGGGTCCTTGCCTGGGTGACCACCGAACTTCCAGGCGTGGATGTTGCATAGGTCTCGCTGATTTCCACCTGTGCCGGTGGCAAATGGTGCCGAGGAGGAGAGGGTGTGCTTTGGGGGGCTCGGGCTTCGGGCCCTCTGCCTCTTTGGGCCCTTGGAACTTGTGCTCCCTTTTCCTTTGGATGTGGTAGGGCGGGGAGCAGGAGAGGGTGTGCTCGGGGGGCTCGGGCTTCGGGCTCTCCGTTTCTTTGGGCCCTTGGAACTTGTGCTCCGTTTATCATGGGATGTGGTTGCGCAGGGAGCAGGGGAGGGTGTTCCTGGGGGGCTCGGGCTTCTGGCCCTCTGCTTACTTTTCCCCTTGGACGTTGTGGTACCTTGCTGTTTTTGTATGTGGGTGCACCTTCTTCTTGGAGGATCCTTCTTTGCGGGTGCTTGATGTTTTTGCTGGGCCTGGAGTTGTTGCCAATGTAGCCTTGTGGTGGCCACTTTTGCTACATGTTTCAGGCACCTTTGTAGTAGATTTTTTGTGCGACCGAGTGCTCGGTCGGGAGGATGAAGTGTCCTCATGCCACTCTGGCCTTTTGGTCTTGGCCTCCTTTGCTACTGGTTGCTTTGTGCTAGCTTTTTCGAGTGCCATGATGACAATCACAAAGAGAATGAGCTGTGTGTCCATTACCCTTTAAATACTATTGACTGGTGCATAAGGCCGTCTGTCCGGCCGTACAGAACCCGGAAGCCGCTGGGGCATTACCTATCTGCTGCGGACAAGAAGAAAGATGGCACCCACGATCTTCACCCGCCATCAACAAGAGCTCATTATGCTCCTAAGTGTATTGCAAGGACATTGATTTGCCATCAAAATGCATGCATAGGCCTTAAGGAAGCACAAGAAGAAACAATTGTTTTTAAAATTGATTTAAACTCCATGCCAAACAGAAGTTAGTGCGCACATTTGCGAACCATCTCACTTGCATCTAGAAGGATAGTTTAAGGCTAGAAATGTGTTTGGGAATGTCATTCAGTCAACTGATCTAATTGTGACTGATATTTGTATGCTGTTTGATCTAACAACTATTTTGTTTTTTGTGTTCATGCTTCAGCGCAGGTCCGACTACCTGCCCAACGCATTCGAGAATAGGAATCTGGCCCTGGAGATCGTGGCCCGGATCCACCAGGAAACGGACACCACCTTCACCCATACGCAGATCATGCAGCACTGGTCGGACCTTAAACGACTCCACATGCCCCGGGTGCGGCGATTTTTTGCAAGCCATTTCACAAGTAAGTACATACCGATTGCATGCTAGATGTAACTAATACAAAAGGTAGGCCTTTAGTTATAAATGGTTTTCTTTTCTAGTGTCGCAAATGGACTATCGCATCAGATGCACCCGGAGGCGAGCAGTCCGGCCAGTGCGGCATGAATCTGCAGCAGCAAGTAAAGGTGGTGGATCTCCAGGGCCAAGTTCCTACCCCTCCTCTGTAGCTGCGTCAGACCAGCCCCTGGACCTTTCTACAGAGGAGAGGCGTCACGGCGTGGGCAGGGAGTTGTACCAAACGACTGAGCCATTAGCCTCTGGTATGTGACTCTTAATGTAACCCCACACACATACCTGCTATTTAAACCAAAGCTGATTCCATTAATCTCTTTTTATAGATGAATATGTAGCGAGTGAAGGATCTGGAGCAGAGACTGCAGCAGATCATGCCCAGGAGGAACACGGAGAAGGTGGTGATGTCACACAAACATTCAAAGTGTCATTTGCTTACTGTTGAATCAGACATTAGAAGTGAGCATATTTTAAATATCTCTACAGCCTCTAATTCCCAGCAGTGGCAAGCCCCAGACCATAGGGTGGTCTCCCAAGCAGAGGTCGCCCACCACTGAAGTAAGTTATAATGTACATTTTTGGAGTATGTGTAAAATAACATCATCACCAATCAACCTAAATCCACTGCCAATGTCCTTAGCATAATGACATATGGCCTCTTCCTTTAAGAGATGCCTTAGCAGAATGACATATGGCCTCTTCCTTTAAGAAATGCCTTAGAATAATGACATATGGCCTCTTCCTTTAAGACATGCCTTAGCATAATGACATATGGGCTCTTCCTTTAAGAAATGCCTTAGCATAATGACATATGGCCTCATGAGTTAGCTTGCAACCTAATAATCATACCATCCACGGCTGTTAAACATGTATTTGCAGAACAATATTTTTTTTTCTTTTTTTTTTACAGACATCGCATGTGCGAGATTGGCACAAATCAGTGTCACTGTGTTTCGGTTGGTGGGCGATATGCAGGAGCTGCGCGATTCATTGGGGACCACTGATGAAGAATAATTATCTGGGGCCTGCCATTGCTTTGTATATAGTTTTATTGTTTTATAAAGTTTTTAAAAAATGTAAATATTTTTAGTTTTTACATTAAAAAAAAAAAGTTTTGTACTTGCAAACATTTGCAACAATAAAAAAAAAGCAACAAAAATTGCAAGTTGCTAGTAAAAAAATAAATAAAACTTGTTTCTGTGTCATTTTCTTTGCAAAATATAGAGATGAGCGAACTTTTGAAAAATTCGATTCGACTGATTCGCCGAATTTTCCGACAAAAATCGTTTCGACCCGAATAAATTCGCGACGAATCGCTATTAAAAACGGCTATTTCTGAGCCTCCTAGAGCCTCAATAGGGTTGTAAACCATTCTGCCTTGCTGTAACACGCACAGGATGCGTGCTGGGTTAGTTAAATAATACTTTGAATAAATATCACATGCAGATCAGAGGCATCGCTAATAGAATCGCAGAGCGGCACAATTGCAGAGAGTTGAAGTGGCATCACTATGAGGGGCAGAAGGAGCCCAAACATTGCTTTAAAGAGACACTGGAGTTGGCAGCAGCAGGAGCCCAAAAATTGGATGAATCACACCCTGGAGTTGGCAGGAGTTGACAGCAGCAGCAGGAGCCCAAATATTACTTTAAAGAGACCCTGGGGTTGGCCTCAGGAGCCCAAAAATTGGATGAATCACACCCTGGAGTTGGCAGCAGCAGCAGCAGGAGCCCAAATATACACTGGAGTTGGCTTCAGGAGCCCAAAAATTGGATGAATCACACCCTGGAGTTGGCAGGAGTTGACAGTAGCAGCAGCAGGAGCCCAAATATTACATTAAAGAGACCCTGGGGTTGGCCTCAGGAGCCCAAAAATTGGATGAATCACACCCTGGAGTTGGCAGCAGCAGCAGCAGGAGCCCAAATATACACTGGAGTTGGCTTCAGGAGCCCAAAAATTGGATGAATCACACCCTGGAGTTGGCAGGAGTTGACAGTAGCAGCAGCAGGAGCCCAAATATACACTGGAGTTGGCTTCAGGAGCCCAAAAATTGGATGAATCACACCCTGGAGTTGGCAGGAGTTGACAGCAGCAGCAGGAGCCCAAATATACACTGGAGTTGGCTTCAGGAGCCCAAAAATTGGATGAATCACACCCTGGAGTTGGCAGAAGTTGGCAGCAGCAGCAGCAGGAGCCCAAATATACACTGGAGTTGGCTTCAGGAGCCCAAAAATTGGATGAATCACACCCTGGAGTTGGCAGAAGTTGGCAGCAGCAGCAGCAGGAGCCCAAATATACACTGGAGTTGGCTTCAGGAGCCCAAAAATTGGATGAATCACACCCTGGAGTTGGCAGAAGTTGGCAGCAGCAGCAGCAGGAGCCCAAATATACACTGGAGTTGGCTTCAGGAGCCCAAAAATTGGATGAATCACACCCTGGAGTTGGCAGAAGTTGGCAGCAGCAGCAGCAGGAGCCCAAATATACACTGGAGTTGGCCTCAGGAGCCCAAAAATTGGATGAATCACACCCTGGAGTTGGCAGAAGTTGGCAGCAGCAGCAGCAGGAGCCCAAATATACACTGGAGTTGGCTTCAGGAGCCCAAAAATTGGATGAATCACACCCTGGAGTTGGCAGGAGTTGACAGTAGCAGCAGCAGGAGCCCAAATATACACTGGAGTTGGCTTCAGGAGCCCAAAAATTGGATGAATCACACCCTGGAGTTGGCAGGAGTTGACAGCAGCAGCAGCAGCAGCAGCAGGAGCCCAAATATTACATTAAAGAGACCCTGGGGTTGGCCTCAGGAGCCCAAAAATTGGATGAATCACACCCTGGAGTTGGCAGCAGCAGCAGCAGGAGCCCAAATATACACTGGAGTTGGCTTCAGGAGCCCAAAAATTGGATGAATCACACCCTGGAGTTGGCAGAAGTTGGCAGCAGCAGCAGCAGGAGCCCAAATATACACTGGAGTTGGCTTCAGGAGCCCAAAAATTGGATGAATCACACCCTGGAGTTGGCAGGAGTTGACAGTAGCAGCAGCAGGAGCCCAAATATACACTGGAGTTGGCTTCAGGAGCCCAAAAATTGGATGAATCACACCCTGGAGTTGGCAGGAGTTGACAGTAGCAGCAGCAGGAGCCCAAATATACACTGGAGTTGGCTTCAGGAGCCCAAAAATTGGATGAATCACACCCTGGAGTTGGCAGCAGCAGCAGCAGGAGCCCAAATATACACTGGAGTTGGCTTCAGGAGCCCAAAAATTGGATGAATCACACCCTGGAGTTGGCAGAAGTTGGCAGCAGCAGCAGCAGGAGCCCAAATATACACTGGAGTTGGCTTCAGGAGCCCAAAAATTGGATGACTCACACCCTGGAGTTGGCAGAAGTTGGCAGCAGCAGCAGCAGGAGCCCAAGTATACACTGGAGTTGGCTTCAGGAGCCCAAAAATTGGATGAATCACACCCTGGAGTTGGCAGGAGTTGACAGTAGCAGCAGCAGGAGCCCAAATATACACTGGAGTTGGCTTCAGGAGCCCAAAAATTGGATGAATCACACCCTGGAGTTGGCAGGAGTTGACAGCAGCAGCAGCAGCAGGAGCCCAAATATTACATTAAAGAGACCCTGGGGTTGGCCTCAGGAGCCCAAAAATTGGATGAATCACACCCTGGAGTTGGCAGCAGCAGCAGCAGGAGCCCAAATATACACTGGAGTTGGCTTCAGGAGCCCAAAAATTGGATGAATCACACCCTGGAGTTGGCAGGAGTTGACAGTAGCAGCAGCAGGAGCCCAAATATTACATTAAAGAGACCCTGGGGTTGGCCTCAGGAGCCCAAAAATTGGATGAATCACACCCTGGAGTTGGCAGCAGCAGCAGCAGGAGCCCAAATATACACTGGAGTTGGCTTCAGGAGCCCAAAAATTGGATGAATCACACCCTGGAGTTGGCAGAAGTTGGCAGCAGCAGCAGCAGGAGCCCAAATATACACTGGAGTTGGCTTCAGGAGCCCAAAAATTGGATGAATCACACCCTGGAGTTGGCAGAAGTTGGCAGCAGCAGGAGCCCAAATATACACTGGAGTTGGCTTCAGGAGCCCAAAAATTGGATGAATCACACCCTGGAGTTGGCAGGAGTTGACAGCAGCAGCAGCAGCAGGAGCCCAAATATTACTTTAAAGTGACACTGGGGTTGGCTTCAGGAGCCCAACAATTGGATGAATCACACCCTGGAGTTGGCAGAAGTTGGCAGCAGCAGCAGCAGGAGCCCAAAAAATGGCCTAAAGACATAAATATGTTTTGCACCATTTGGAAAGTGTAAAACGTGGCACCATGCTGAATCTAGTCGCATGCATCAGGCATTGGTGGGTGGAAATCCTGGCTGATCCATCCCTGATTCATTTTGACAAAGGTGAGTCTCTCCACATTTTTAGTTGACAGACGAGTTCTCCTCGCCGTAACTATGGCCCCCGCCGCACTAAACACCCGCTCAGATGGCACGCTACTTGCCGGGCAGGACAGCTTTTCCAGGGCAAACTCTGCTAGTTGCGGCCACAAATCAAGTTTGGCTGCCCAGAAGTCCAGCGGATCCTCAAGGTGTGTTGGCATGGTCATGTCAAAGTATGACATGACCTGCTGGTTGAGGTCCTGCTCCAGGTCTTCCTGCTGCTCATGAGTAGCCTCACTATGCGGGTGTAGAAAGCTACTCATTAGCGACTGAAGACTGAGGCTGCTGCTGCTGATGGAGCTGCTGCTGCTGCTCCTGCCAACCCCCCCAGCGGACCATGGCAGTGGAAGGTGAGCGCAGAGGTCCCCTCGAGTCAGACCTGCGAGAGTATGGACCATGGCGCAGATAGGCATCGGCCAACTGCCTACGTAGAATGTCTTTGTAGTAGTTGAGTTTGTCCTCCCTCTCGGTGGGTTTAAAAAATGCCCCCATTTTGTGCCGGAAGCGAGGGTCCAATAAGGTGGACAGCCAGAAGTCATCCCGCCGACAGATGGAAACAATTCTGGGGTCACTACGCAAGCACGTGAGCATGCTTCGTGCCATTTGCGCAAGTGACTCGGATGGACTACCTGTCTCCATCTCCACTGCATACTGCCACGGTGTGCCCGGGTCCTCTGTCTCGCCTTCCTCAAAAACCTCTAGCTCCTCTGGCTGCTCCTGCTCCTCCTCTTCTGTCCGCTGACTAGATAAACCAGCCATTTCGCCAAGCCTAAACTGTGTTTCGCTGGGCAACTCCTCCTCCTCCTCTTCCTCCTCCTCCTCCAGTTCAGCTCCAACGGGGTTCATGTGGCCGTAAGATGTAAACGCCATGTCTCCAGTGCCCTGACCAGCCATGGTTTCCAACATGTGCTGTAGTACATGAAGCAGTGGAATCACGTCGTTCATCCCGTAATCCTGCCGACTGACAAATAAAGTGGCTTCCTCAAAGGGCCTGAGCAAACGGCAGGTGTCACGTATGAGCTGCCACTGGTTGACATTGAAGTTACACAGGGGAGTCCCCCTATCTGCTTGGATCATCAGGAAATCCGTGATGGCTTTTCTCTGTTCATATAATCGGTCCAACATGTGAAGGGTGGAATTCCAACGGGTGGAAACATCGCAAATCAGACTATGTTGGGGGATACCATTCTGACGCTGTAGCTCAAGAAGGGTGTGTTTGGCGGTGTAGGAGTGGCTGAAGTGCATGCAAAGTTTCCTTGAAGTTGTTAGGATGTCCTGCAGATGGGGGGAACACTTCAGAAACCGCTTGACAACCAGATTGAAGACGTGAGCCATGCAGGGGGCATGGGTCAGGCTTCCTTGGCGTAGCGCAGACAAAATGTTCTTCCCATTGTCGGTAACCATGATTCCCATTTTAAGTTTTCTCGGAGTAAGCCATGTTTGGATTTCCTGATGAATACATTTAAGCAGTTCCTCCCCTGTGTGTCTCCGTTCACCAAGACAAACCATGTGAAGCACTGCGTGACACCTCCGTGCCCTGCACACATGGTAGACTGGAGGGGCACTGAGACTTGAGCCTACAGTGGAGGGTGAGGAGATGGCGGAGGATGAGGAGGCCGAGTCGCACGGTGTCACAGGCCCAATGGGCAGAGAGCGCGGAGGCCGAAGCAGCGTGACCTGTCCAAGTTGCTGCTGCAAAGGGACCACATTCACCCAGTGGGCCGTAAACGACATGTACTGCCCCTGACCGTAGTTACAGCTCCAGATGTCGGCGCTGCCATGTATTTTGCTACACACCGACAGGCTCAAGGACTGGCCCACCTTCTGTTCAACAAAAGTGTGCAGCGCTGGTACTGCCTTCTTGGCAAAGAAATGACGGCTTGGGACTCTCCACCTCGGCTCGGCACAAGCCATCAGTTCTCTGAAAGGTGCAGATTCCACCACCTGAAAAGGGAGCGACTGCAGCACCAGCAACTTGGACAGGAGCACATTCAGCTTCTGCGCCGTAGGATGAGTGGGCGCATACTGCTGTCTCTTGGACATGGCTTCGCTGATGGATTGCTGGCGGGATGCATGACTTGGAGGAGGAGGAGCAGGAGCGACAGAGGATGGGTATGACGCACAGCTGCCTTCGGCTGAGGTGCTGGAGCCTTGGCTGGCAGAAATTGGGAGCTCACTTGGTGAGGAAGCAGACTGGACCACCCCTTGGGAGCCTCGGTTCTCCCAGGTCGTTTTATGGTGACGCATCATATGTTGACGCAGGGCCGTGGTGCCAACATTTGGACCCTGGCCACGCTTCACCTTTTGCCTACATATCTTGCATGTGGCCATGTTACCCTCCTGCGGATGCCTCAGGAAAAACTGCCACACTGCCGAGTAGCTACTTTTCCCACCCCCTGGCCTCACTGATTCACTGCTGCTGTTGCCAACTCCAGGAACCCCTGCTCCACTACCTCCCGATAAGGTAGACTGCCGCACAGCAGGTGCTCTACCCCGGCCCCGGCCCCGGCCGGCTCCAGCCTTTGGAATTGTGCCCCCATGCTGACTGCTACCACCTTGCTGCCTCAGCTGCTGACTCCGGGGCAACCTGCGCCCCTCTTCTCCTGATGATGACGATGAAGCCCCTTCATCACCCGGCTCCCAAGTGCGATCGGCTTCATCGTCATCATCATCATCATCACCGAGTTGTGGCTGTACGTCACTGATGTTCGTGGATTCGTCAACAGTGTCTGGCGCAGGAGCTGGAACGCTCGCAGCACCCACGACACTGTCCACATCACTATTTGTCTGCCTAGCTAAAGAAGCCACCTCCATTTCTTGGCTGGGCAGTAGCTGCTGACTGTCCTCCTGTATCTGATCGTCCTCCTCACTAAAGAGTGGAGCTGAACCCAAAGCATAGGATACGTCGCAGGGGGAGGGAACGGCGTAGGACAGAGGCAATGGGAGGACAGGGACTGCTCTCGGGGCATGCCAACTCAGGGTTGTGTCAGAGGAACCTACCGACCCTAGACTGGGGGTCTCAGACGTAAGTTGTGATGATGTTGTTGATGAGCGCGTCAACCAATCTACCACGGCAGATGCGTTACTGGTGGAGACCCGACCGCTAGCAGATACTGGCAGATTAGGTCTCTCAGCGTGACTCCTGCTGCTACTGGCCCCCAGTCTGATGCGAGCTCTGCCTGCGGAATCTTGGCCTCTGCTACTCCTCTTTTCACTTCCAGGCACTTGTCTGCCCGACATAGTTTAACTGGCGTGGTAGTAGGTGATATTTTAAGATCCCCCGGGCAGCGGTGGGTCTATATGAAACAGAATATAATGCACACCAAAAGTGAGCAGTAACACTCAGCCTCCAACAGGCCTGCTTAGTGTAAATAAGAGAGCTGCTTAGTGTAAATAAAGAGGGGTATGCTATGTTACAGAATGGGATGCCTAAACAGAAGTGCACCTGGCAGGCAGCAGTAAGCCTATGCCCAGCAAAAGTGTCTTATAATATAAATATAATAAGAGCAAATGGTTATATGGTCTTAAACAGAGGCTGCTTTAGTCACAGAATGGGATGCCCCCAAAAAAGATCCAGTAGTACTATGCCCAGCAAAAGTGTCTTTATCAGGCTAATTTCAAATATAATAAGAGCAAATGCTTATATGGTCTTAAACAGAGGCTGCTTTAGTCACAGAATGGGATGCCCCCAAAAAAGATCCAGTAGTACTATGCCCAGCAAAAGTGTCTTTATCAGGCTAATTTCAAATATAATAAGAGCAAATGCTTATATGGTCTTAAACAGAGGCTGCTTTAGTCACAGAATGGGATGCCCTGGCAGGGACAAGTAGTGCTATGCCCAGCAAAAGTGTCTTTATCAGGCCTAATTTCAAATATAATAAGAGCAAATGCTTATATGGTCTTAAACAGAGGCTGCTTTAGTCACAGAATGGGATGCCCTGGCAGGGACAAGTAGTGCTATGCCCAGCAAAAGTGTCTTTATCAGGCTAATTTCAAATATAATAAGAGCAAATGCTTATATGGTCTTAAACAGAGGCTGCTTTAGTCACAGAATGGGATGCCCCCAAAAAAGATCCAGTAGTACTATGCCCAGCAAAAGTGTCTTTATCAGGCTAATTTCAAATATAATAAGAGCAAATGCTTATATGGTCTTAAACAGAGGCTGCTTTAGTCACAGAATGGGATGCCCTGGCAGGGACAAGTATTGCTATGCCCAGCAAAAGTGTCTTTATCAGGCCTAATTTCAAATATAATAAGAGCAAATGCTTATATGGTCTTAAACAGAGGCTGCTTTAGTCACAGAATGGGATGCCCTGGCAGGGACAAGTAGTGCTATGCCCAGCAAAAGTGTCTTTATCAGGCTAATTTCAAATATAATAAGAGCAAATGGTTATATGGTCTTAAACAGAGGCTGCTTTAGTCACAGAATGGGATGCCCCCAAAAAAGATCCAGTAGTACTATGCCCAGCAAAAGTGTCTTTATCAGGCTAATTTCAAATATAATAAGAGCAAATGCTTATATGGTCTTAAACAGAGGCTGCTTTAGTCACAGAATGGGATGCCCTGGCAGGGACAAGTAGTGCTATGCCCAGCAAAAGTGTCTTTATCAGGCCTAATTTCAAATATAATAAGAGCAAATGCTTATATGGTCTTAAACAGAGGCTGCTTTAGTCACAGAATGGGATGCCCTGGCAGGGACAAGTAGTGCTATGCCCAGCAAAAGTGTCTTTATCAGGCCTAATTTCAAATATAATAAGAGCAAATGCTTATATGGTCTTAAACAGAGGCTGCTTTAGTCACAGAATGGGATGCCCTGGCAGGGACAAGTAGTGCTATGCCCAGCAAAAGTGTCTTTATCAGGCTAATTTCAAATATAATAAGAGCAAATGCTTATATGGTCTTAAACAGAGGCTGCTTTAGTCACAGAATGGGATGCCCTGGCAGGGACAAGTAGTGCTATGCCCAGCAAAAGTGTCTTTATCAGGCCTAATTTCAAATATAATAAGAGCAAATGCTTATATGGTCTTAAACAGAGGCTGCTTTAGTCACAGAATGGGATGCCCCCAAAAAAGATCCAGTAGTACTATGCCCAGCAAAAGTGTCTTTATCAGGCTAATTTCAAATATAATAAGAGCAAATGCTTATATGGTCTTAAACAGAGGCTGCTTTAGTCACAGAATGGGATGCCCTGGCAGGGACAAGTAGTGCTATGCCCAGCAAAAGTGTCTTTATCAGGCTAATTTCAAATATAATAAGAGCAAATGCTTATATGGTCTTAAACAGAGGCTGCTTTAGTCACAGAATGGGATGCCCCCAAAAAAGATCCAGTAGTACTATGCCCAGCAAAAGTGTCTTTATCAGGCTAATTTCAAATATGATAAGAGCAAATGCTTATATGGTCTTAAACAGAGGCTGCTTTAGTCACAGAATGGGATGCCCTGCCAGGGACAAGTAGTGCTATGCCCAGCAAAAGTGTCTTTATCAGGCCTAATTTCAAATATAATAAGAGCAAATGCTTATATGGTCTTAAACAGAGGCTGCTTTAGTCACAGAATGGGATGCCCCCAAAAAAGATCCAGTAGTACTATGCCCAGCAAAAGTGTCTTTATCAGGCTAATTTCAAATATAATAAGAGCAAATGCTTATATGGTCTTAAACAGAGGCTGCTTTAGTCACAGAATGGGGATGCCCTGGCAGGGACAAGTAGTGCTATGCCCAGCAAAAGTGTCTTTATCAGGCCTAATTTCAAATATAATAAGAGCAAATGCTTATATGGTCTTAAACAGAGGCTGCTTTAGTCACAGAATGGGATGCCCCCAAAAAAAGATCCAGTAGTACTATGCCCAGCAAAAGTGTCTTTATCAGGCTAATTTCAAATATAATAAGAGCAAATGCTTATATGGTCTTAAACAGAGGCTGCTTTAGTCACAGAATGGGATGCCCCCAAAAAAGATCCAGTAGTACTATGCCCAGCAAAAGTGTCTTTATCAGGCTAATTTCAAATATAATAAGAGCAAATGCTTATATGGTCTTAAACAGAGGCTGCTTTAGTCACAGAATGGGATGCCCTGGCAGGGACAAGTAGTGCTATGCCCAGCAAAAGTGTCTTTATCAGGCCTAATTTCAAATATAATAAGAGCAAATGCTTATATGGTCTTAAACAGAGGCTGCTTTAGTCACAGAATGGGATGCCCCCAAAAAAGATCCAGTAGTACTATGCCCAGCAAAAGTGTCTTTATCAGGCTAATTTCAAATATAATAAGAGCAAATGCTTATATGGTCTTAAACAGAGGCTGCTTTAGTCACAGAATGGGATGCCCTGGCAGGGACAAGTAGTGCTATGCCCAGCAAAAGTGTCTTTATCAGGCTAATTTCAAATATAATAAGAGCAAATGCTTATATGGTCTTAAACAGAGGCTGCTTTAGTCACAGAATGGGATGCCCCCAAAAAAGATCCAGTAGTACTATGCCCAGCAAAAGTGTCTTTATCAGGCTAATTTCAAATATGATAAGAGCAAATGCTTATATGGTCTTAAACAGAGGCTGCTTTAGTCACAGAATGGGATGCCCTGCCAGGGACAAGTAGTGCTATGCCCAGCAAAAGTGTCTTTATCAGGCCTAATTTCAAATATAATAAGAGCAAATGCTTATATGGTCTTAAACAGAGGCTGCTTTAGTCACAGAATGGGATGCCCCCAAAAAAGATCCAGTAGTACTATGCCCAGCAAAAGTGTCTTTATCAGGCTAATTTCAAATATAATAAGAGCAAATGCTTATATGGTCTTAAACAGAGGCTGCTTTAGTCACAGAATGGGGATGCCCTGGCAGGGACAAGTAGTGCTATGCCCAGCAAAAGTGTCTTTATCAGGCCTAATTTCAAATATAATAAGAGCAAATGCTTTTATGGTCTTAAACAGAGGCTGCTTTAGTCACATAATGGGATGCCCTGGCAGGGACAAGTAGTGCTATGCCCAGCAAAAGTGTCTTTATCAGGCTAATTTCAAATATAATAAGAGCAAATGCTTATATGGTCTTAAACAGAGGCTGCTTTAGTCACAGAATGGGATGCCCTGGCAGGGACAAGTAGTGCTATGCCCAGCAAAAGTGTCTTTATCAGGCCTAATTTCAAATATAATAAGAGCAAATGCTTATATGGTCTTAAACAGAGGCTGCTTTAGTCACAGAATGGGATGCCCCCAAAAAAGATCCAGTAGTACTATGCCCAGCAAAAGTGTCTTTATCAGGCTAATTTCAAATATAATAAGAGCAAATGCTTATATGGTCTTAAACAGAGGCTGCTTTAGTCACAGAATGGGATGCCCTGGCAGGGACAAGTAGTGCTATGCCCAGCAAAAGTGTCTTTATCAGGCTAATTTCAAATATAATAAGAGCAAATGCTTATATGGTCTTAAACAGAGGCTGCTTTAGTCACAGAATGGGATGCCCTGGCAGGGACAAGTAGTGCTATGCCCAGCAAAAGTGTCTTTATCAGGCTAATTTCAAATATAATAAGAGCAAATGCTTATATGGTCTTAAACAGAGGCTGCTTTAGTCACAGAATGGGATGCCCTGGCAGGGACAAGTAGTGCTATGCCCAGCAAAAGTGTCTTTATCAGGCCTAATTTCAAATATAATAAGAGCAAATGCTTATATGGTCTTAAACAGAGGCTGCTTTAGTCACAGAATGGGATGCCCCCAAAAAAGATCCAGTAGTACTATGCCCAGCAAAAGTGTCTTTATCAGGCTAATTTCAAATATAATAAGAGCAAATGCTTATATGGTCTTAAACAGAGGCTGCTTTAGTCACAGAATGGGATGCCCTGGCAGGGACAAGTAGTGCTATGCCCAGCAAAAGTGTCTTTATCAGGCTAATTTCAAATATAATAAGAGCAAATGCTTATATGGTCTTAAACAGAGGCTGCTTTAGTCACAGAATGGGATGCCCCCAAAAAAGATCCAGTAGTACTATGCCCAGCAAAAGTGTCTTTATCAGGCTAATTTCAAATATGATAAGAGCAAATGCTTATATGGTCTTAAACAGAGGCTGCTTTAGTCACAGAATGGGATGCCCTGGCAGGGACAAGTAGTGCTATGCCCAGCAAAAGTGTCTTTATCAGGCCTAATTTCAAATATAATAAGAGCAAATGCTTATATGGTCTTAAACAGAGGCTGCTTTAGTCACAAAATGGGATGCCCCCAAAAAAGATCCAGTAGTACTATGCCCAGCAAAAGTGTCTTTATCAGGCTAATTTCAAATATAATAAGAGCAAATGCTTATATGGTTTTAAACAGAGGCTGCTTTAGTCACAGAATGGGATGCCCCCAAAAAAGATCCAGTAGTACTATGCCCAGCAAAAGTGTCTTTATCAGGCTAATTTCAAATATAATAAGAGCAAATGCTTATATGGTCTTAAACAGAGGCTGCTTTAGTCACAGAATGGGATGCCCCCAAAAAAGATCCAGTAGTACTATGCCCAGCAAAAGTGTCTTTATCAGGCTAATTTCAAATATAATAAGAGCAAATGCTTATATGGTCTTAAACAGAGGCTGCTTTAGTCACAGAATGGGATGCCCTGGCAGGGACAAGTAGTGCTATGCCCAGCAAAAGTGTCTTTATCAGGCCTAATTTCAAATATAATAAGAGCAAATGCTTATATGGTCTTAAACAGAGGCTGCTTTAGTCACAGAATGGGATGCCCCCAAAAAAGATCCAGTAGTACTATGCCCAGCAAAAGTGTCTTTATCAGGCTAATTTCAAATATAATAAGAGCAAATGCTTATATGGTCTTAAACAGAGGCTGCTTTAGTCACAGAATGGGATGCCCTGGCAGGGACAAGTAGTGCTATGCCCAGCAAAAGTGTCTTTATCAGGCCTAATTTCAAATATAATAAGAGCAAATGCTTATATGGTCTTAAACAGAGGCTGCTTTAGTCACAGAATGGGATGCCCCCAAAAAAGATCCAGTAGTACTATGCCCAGCAAAAGTGTCTTTATCAGGCTAATTTCAAATATGATAAGAGCAAATGCTTATATGGTCTTAAACAGAGGCTGCTTTAGTCACAGAATGGGATGCCCTGCCAGGGACAAGTAGTGCTATGCCCAGCAAAAGTGTCTTTATCAGGCCTAATTTCAAATATAATAAGAGCAAATGCTTATATGGTCTTAAACAGAGGCTGCTTTAGTCACAGAATGGGATGCCCCCAAAAAAGATCCAGTAGTACTATGCCCAGCAAAAGTGTCTTTATCAGGCTAATTTCAAATATAATAAGAGCAAATGCTTATATGGTCTTAAACAGAGGCTGCTTTAGTCACAGAATGGGGATGCCCTGGCATGGACAAGTAGTGCTATGCCCAGCAAAAGTGTCTTTATCAGGCCTAATTTCAAATATAATAAGAGCAAATGCTTATATGGTCTTAAACAGAGGCTGCTTTAGTCACAGAATGGGATGCCCCCAAAAAAAGATCCAGTAGTACTATGCCCAGCAAAAGTGTCTTTATCAGGCTAATTTCAAATATAATAAGAGCAAATGCTTATATGGTCTTAAACAGAGGCTGCTTTAGTCACAGAATGGGATGCCCCCAAAAAAGATCCAGTAGTACTATGCCCAGCAAAAGTGTCTTTATCAGGCTAATTTCAAATATAATAAGAGCAAATGCTTATATGGTCTTAAACAGAGGCTGCTTTAGTCACAGAATGGGATGCCCTGGCAGGGACAAGTAGTGCTATGCCCAGCAAAAGTGTCTTTATCAGGCCTAATTTCAAATATAATAAGAGCAAATGCTTATATGGTCTTAAACAGAGGCTGCTTTAGTCACAGAATGGGATGCCCCCAAAAAAGATCCAGTAGTACTATGCCCAGCAAAAGTGTCTTTATCAGGCTAATTTCAAATATAATAAGAGCAAATGCTTATATGGTCTTAAACAGAGGCTGCTTTAGTCACAGAATGGGATGCCCTGGCAGGGACAAGTAGTGCTATGCCCAGCAAAAGTGTCTTTATCAGGCTAATTTCAAATATAATAAGAGCAAATGCTTATATGGTCTTAAACAGAGGCTGCTTTAGTCACAGAATGGGATGCCCCCAAAAAAGATCCAGTAGTACTATGCCCAGCAAAAGTGTCTTTATCAGGCTAATTTCAAATATGATAAGAGCAAATGCTTATATGGTCTTAAACAGAGGCTGCTTTAGTCACAGAATGGGATGCCCTGCCAGGGACAAGTAGTGCTATGCCCAGCAAAAGTGTCTTTATCAGGCCTAATTTCAAATATAATAAGAGCAAATGCTTATATGGTCTTAAACAGAGGCTGCTTTAGTCACAGAATGGGATGCCCCCAAAAAAGATCCAGTAGTACTATGCCCAGCAAAAGTGTCTTTATCAGGCTAATTTCAAATATAATAAGAGCAAATGCTTATATGGTCTTAAACAGAGGCTGCTTTAGTCACAGAATGGGGATGCCCTGGCAGGGACAAGTAGTGCTATGCCCAGCAAAAGTGTCTTTATCAGGCCTAATTTCAAATATAATAAGAGCAAATGCTTATATGGTCTTAAACAGAGGCTGCTTTAGTCACAGAATGGGATGCCCTGGCAGGGACAAGTAGTGCTATGCCCAGCAAAAGTGTCTTTATCAGGCTAATTTCAAATATAATAAGAGCAAATGCTTATATGGTCTTAAACAGAGGCTGCTTTAGTCACAGAATGGGATGCCCTGGCAGGGACAAGTAGTGCTATGCCCAGCAAAAGTGTCTTTATCAGGCCTAATTTCAAATATAATAAGAGCAAATGCTTATATGGTCTTAAACAGAGGCTGCTTTAGTCACAGAATGGGATGCCCCCAAAAAAGATCCAGTAGTACTATGCCCAGCAAAAGTGTCTTTATCAGGCTAATTTCAAATATAATAAGAGCAAATGCTTATATGGTCTTAAACAGAGGCTGCTTTAGTCACAGAATGGGATGCCCTGGCAGGGACAAGTAGTGCTATGCCCAGCAAAAGTGTCTTTATCAGGCTAATTTCAAATATAATAAGAGCAAATGCTTATATGGTCTTAAACAGAGGCTGCTTTAGTCACAGAATGGGATGCCCTGGCAGGGACAAGTAGTGCTATGCCCAGCAAAAGTGTCTTTATCAGGCTAATTTCAAATATAATAAGAGCAAATGCTTATATGGTCTTAAACAGAGGCTGCTTTAGTCACAGAATGGGATGCCCTGGCAGGGACAAGTAGTGCTATGCCCAGCAAAAGTGTCTTTATCAGGCCTAATTTCAAATATAATAAGAGCAAATGCTTATATGGTCTTAAACAGAGGCTGCTTTAGTCACAGAATGGGATGCCCCCAAAAAAGATCCAGTAGTACTATGCCCAGCAAAAGTGTCTTTATCAGGCTAATTTCAAATATAATAAGAGCAAATGCTTATATGGTCTTAAACAGAGGCTGCTTTAGTCACAGAATGGGATGC
This sequence comes from Gastrophryne carolinensis, assembly GCA_027917425.1. Classification (NCBI taxonomy): domain Eukaryota; kingdom Metazoa; phylum Chordata; class Amphibia; order Anura; family Microhylidae; genus Gastrophryne; species Gastrophryne carolinensis. The sequence goes on along the minus strand of CM051237.1, from coordinate 387,253,053 downwards.
CCTGGCAGGGACAAGTAGTGCTATGCCCAGCAAAAGTGTCTTTATCAGGCTAATTTCAAATATAATAAGAGCAAATGCTTATATGGTCTTAAACAGAGGCTGCTTTAGTCACAGAATGGGATGCCCCCAAAAAAGATCCAGTAGTACTATGCCCAGCAAAAGTGTCTTTATCAGGCTAATTTCAAATATGATAAGAGCAAATGCTTATATGGTCTTAAACAGAGGCTGCTTTAGTCACAGAATGGGATGCCCTGGCAGGGACAAGTAGTGCTATGCCCAGCAAAAGTGTCTTTATCAGGCCTAATTTCAAATATAATAAGAGCAAATGCTTATATGGTCTTAAACAGAGGCTGCTTTAGTCACAAAATGGGATGCCCCCAAAAAAGATCCAGTAGTACTATGCCCAGCAAAAGTGTCTTTATCAGGCTAATTTCAAATATAATAAGAGCAAATGCTTATATGGTTTTAAACAGAGGCTGCTTTAGTCACAGAATGGGATGCCCCCAAAAAAGATCCAGTAGTACTATGCCCAGCAAAAGTGTCTTTATCAGGCTAATTTCAAATATAATAAGAGCAAATGCTTATATGGTCTTAAACAGAGGCTGCTTTAGTCACAGAATGGGATGCCCCCAAAAAAGATCCAGTAGTACTATGCCCAGCAAAAGTGTCTTTATCAGGCTAATTTCAAATATAATAAGAGCAAATGCTTATATGGTCTTAAACAGAGGCTGCTTTAGTCACAGAATGGGATGCCCTGGCAGGGACAAGTAGTGCTATGCCCAGCAAAAGTGTCTTTATCAGGCCTAATTTCAAATATAATAAGAGCAAATGCTTATATGGTCTTAAACAGAGGCTGCTTTAGTCACAGAATGGGATGCCCCCAAAAAAGATCCAGTAGTACTATGCCCAGCAAAAGTGTCTTTATCAGGCTAATTTCAAATATAATAAGAGCAAATGCTTATATGGTCTTAAACAGAGGCTGCTTTAGTCACAGAATGGGATGCCCTGGCAGGGACAAGTAGTGCTATGCCCAGCAAAAGTGTCTTTATCAGGCCTAATTTCAAATATAATAAGAGCAAATGCTTATATGGTCTTAAACAGAGGCTGCTTTAGTCACAGAATGGGATGCCCTGGCAGGGACAAGTAGTGCTATGCCCAGCAAAAGTGTCTTTATCAGGCCTAATTTCAAATATAATAAGAGCAAATGCTTATATGGTCTTAAACAGAGGCTGCTTTAGTCACAGAATGGGATGCCCTGGCAGGGACAAGTAGTGCAATGCCCAGCAAAAGTGTCGTTATCAGGCTAATTTCAATTATAATAAGAGCAAATGCTTATATGGTCTTAAACAGAGGCTGCTTTAGTCACAGAATGGGATGCCCCCAAAAAAGATCCAGTAGTACTATGCCCAGCAAAAGTGTCTTTATCAGGCTAATTTCAAATATAATAAGAGCAAATGCTTATATGGTCTTAAACAGAGGCTGCTTTAGTCACAGAATGGGATGCCTCACAGCAGACTTAAGATCAGTTCAGTATATATGCACAGTTAGTTAGTATAAGCAGCCTGAAAACGCTAACAAAGCCTGTCAGGCTGGATGAAAAAAAAAAAAAAAACTGACAGCCTCCGATTTTCCATTCCTTTCCCTGTTTTCCGCTGACTTTCTGTCTGTCTCCTGTCTGTCTCCTGCCTGTCTCCAGCCTGTCCCTGTCTGTCCCTGCCTGTCTAACTGTCTAACTGTCTCTCCCTCAGCTACACAGCGTTCTGTCTCTCACGAATGCAATAGAGAAATGAGGCTGGAAAGCAAGATGGCCGGCCTTAAATACCGCTGTGACGTCACCGGGCTTGCTGGCTGCTGATAGGCTGCATGTGACTGTCCCAGCATACACTGCCCCAGCTTACATGTCTGGACATGTCCCGTCCGCCATCTTAGAATGCCTGTAATGTAAATGAATGGATGTTAAAGGAAAACTTTGAGCGATCGAATTGCGGGGAAATTCGGATTCGATCCGAATCGAATGTTTCCTGAAATTCGGATCAAATCCGGATTCGTCCGGATCGATTCGCTCATCCCTAGCAAAATACATTCATTGAGGGTTGGTTACAGCAAAATGTAGGAACAACCCAAAACTAAAAAATGAAGATTATCCAGACCGCGATGTGATTTAGGTAAGCATTAAGTGCGCAAAGGGAAGAAGAATTAAACCGCAATGTGATTTAGTAAGCATTAGGTGCGCAAAGGGAAGAAGAATGAAACCGCAATGTGATTTAGTAAGCATTAGGTGCGCAAAGGGAAGAAGAATGAAACCGCAATGTGATTTAGGTAAGCATTAGGTGCGCAAAGGGAAGAAGATACAGACCACAATGTGATTGAGGTAAGCATTAAGTGCGCAAAGGGAAGAAGATCCAGACTGCGCTGTGATTGAGGTAAGCATTAAGTGAGCAAAGGGAAGAAGAATGAAACCACGATGTGATTTAGGTAAGCATTAGGTGCGCTAAATGAAGAAGATACAGACCTCAATGTGATTTAGGTAAGCATTAGGTGTGCAAAGGGAAGAAGATACAGACCGCGATGTGATTGAGGTAAGCATTAAGTGTGCAAAGGAAAGAAGAATGAAACTGCGATGTGATTTAGGCAAGCATTAGGTGCGCAAAGGGAAGAAGAATGAAACCGAAATGTGATTTAGGTAAGCATTAGGTGCGCTAAATGAAGAAGATACAGACCATGATGTGATTTAGGTAAGCATTAAGTGCGCAAAGTGAAGAAGAATGAAACCGGGATGTGATTTAGGTAAGCATTAGGTGCGCAAAGGGAAGAAGATACAGACCGCAATGTGATTTAGGTAAGCATTAAGTGCGCAAAGGGAAGAATGAGACCGCAATTTGATTTAGGTAAGCATTAGGTGCGCAAAGGGAAGAAGAATGAAACCGCGATGTGATTGAGGTGAGCATTAGGCGCGCAAAGGGAAGAAGATACAGACCAGATACAATGTGATTGAGGTGAGCATTAAGTGCGCAAAGGGAAGAAGAATGAAACAGAGATGTGATTTAGGCAAGCATTAGGTGCGCAAAGGGAAGAAGATACAGACCGCGATGAGATTTAGGTAAGCATTAGGTGCGCAAAGGGAAGAAGATACAGACCACAGTGTGATTTAGGTAAGCATTAGGTGCGCAAAGGGAAGGAGATACAGACCGCGATGTGATTGAGGTAAGCATTAAGTGCGCAAAGGGAAGAAGAATGAAACCACGATGTGATTTAGGTAAGCATTAGGTGCGCAAAGGGAAGAAGAATGAAACCGCGATGTGATTTAGGTAAGCATTAGGTGCGCAAAGGGAAGAAGATACAGACCGCGATGTGATTGAGGTTAGCATTAAGTGCGCAAAGGGAAGAAGAATGAAACCGCGATGTGATTTAGGTAAGCATTAGGTGCGCAAAGGAAAGAAGATACAGACCGCGATGTGATTGAGGTAAGCATTAAGTGCGCAAAGGGAAGAAGAATGAAACCGCAATGTGATTTAGGTAAGCATTAGGTGCGCAAAGGAAAGAAGATACAGACCGCGATGTGATTGAGGTAAGCATTAATTGCGCAAAGGGAAGAAGAATGAAACTGCGATGTGATTTAGGTGCGCATTAGGTGCGTAAAGGGAAGAAGATACAGACCGCCATGTGATTGAGGTAAGCAATAAGTGCGCAAAGGGAAGAAGATACAGACCTCAATGTGATTTAGGTAAGCATTAGGTGCGCGAAGGGAAGGAGATACAGACCGCGATGTGATTGAGGTAAGCATTAAGTGCACAAAGGGAAGAAGATACAGACCGCGATGTAATTGAGGTAAGCATTGTTGCAGAAGTGAGGGAACAAAATATGGAGACGAGCACATGAATGAGTTAATTCTGTAGTGCGCAGGCGTAAGGTCCTAACGATTCCCGTCTGGACGTTTATTTATAGAAAACGGAATTTAGAATCTAATGGGAAACATAAATCATTTGTTCGAGGCGACGTTGGAAAAAGGCCAAAAACAGAAGCCTACCTTGTTTCATGAGTAACCTAAACGTAAAATGAAAGCTGAAAAATGACATTCTCGTTGGCATACGAACGGACAAACACTTTACTGAAGGCTTGCGATGCATGCTTAGAATCACTCGTACACTCATACGCAAGCAGGGAACATTTAAAAAAAAAAACATATCGACACAAAAACAAAATTCTTTTTATATCTCTCTGAATCAACCCTATAGTCTATATGAAGAAATAATATTAAAAAAAATGAATCTAACAGGCAAAATACATATTGGGGAACAAACACAATAAGGCCAAACTTATGTACCTAGCAACTAGCACCAAAAAGGCAAATGATTAGATTAAAAAACATCAAACCCCCCAAATACACATTGCACATGTTAAAAAGTTAGCATAAGAACCAGTACCAGTATAAGCACCGTACAAAACGCACATGTTTTCTAATGAAAAAAATTATAGAATGTAAAAAAAAGGTTCCTAAATGGCACAAGCCCAAAAATGCAAGATAAGTGAAAAGACGCAAGCAGAGAACACAAAGAGGCGCTAAAATGAAAATCACTAATAGATCAAACATAGCAGAACAATACACAAGCAAACACTGTAAAGATCTAACTGGTTAAAAAATGCTAACTGTAATCTTGACAAAAAAAAAAGAAAGGAAACAGACAGGGGGACACGTCCACAGTAAACCAACATTTGGAGATAAAGCATGGGAACACACCAACACAAAAAACAAAAGCAATAAAACAATGGACACAGGAAGACAAAACCACAAAACGTACTTTGATAATCTGTGCATTCACCTTGGGATCAACACGCTGGCGGGTGGATGGCATCAATGGTGTGTACCGTTCAGGGCGAAAACCGGAAGAGCATAATGGAAACTAATCACATGACCCAAAGATTGGCTCAATGCAGAAAAATGGGAAATGAGTGAGCAAAAATACATGGAAGTACACAACATGCACACACTAAAAATAGCGCACACCAAAAACAAGTAAGCATTGTGAAAACACATTCACACAAACACATTCACACTTGTTAGGTCACATGTAGCATGTGCCTATTGTCAGCTGTACAAAATAAAAAGGATAATCAGCTTGACACTGAAGGCGCTGCCAAAACGACAGCGACCACTATAATCACAGAGCCACATTTAACATAGACATAGCGCCCAAGACAATGATGCGCTGCGGCGTATGGGTGCTCCATGCCGCATTTAAGATGTAAAACAGCTCTGGAGTTGGCACTAGGCGCTCCTGGCGCACAACAAAAAAAGCCTGTAAAATTCGCCCACAGCACAGCTACAAAGCAACAATTCCTGGGATGACATTACTGGCACACAAATGACTTGATATAGTAGTGGTAGGACTGAAAACTCATGTTATAAGGGGAAAAAAAAAATGACAATAAATGAACATTGAGAACACGCAAAGTATCCTATGTCAGCTATATGGGCACACATTTTTTTTTAAAAAAAGGTTCCCTTTAAGTTATATTCAATTACGTGGATAAGCATGTTGAGGTCACCACCCCACAGGAGTTGGAGTCCGCATTGCACTCTGCAAGTCCTAGCCACAGCTTCAACTGCTCCACTACAAAAAAAGACCACGCTCCTTTTCCCCAGCGGCCAAGGAAAAGTGTGAATACTGAAACAGCACCTTGGTGAGAGCAAGATGGCGGGGGAGGGGTAGAACCCCCATCTATATTTTTTCGGGGTCTTGCCCCTTTTACCTCCTTGGTCAAGGTGGGAGGGGGTACTTTTCCAGGACTCATCGAAGAAGGATTCTGGAAGGAGGGTGTAATAACGGGGCCCACAGGTGTTAAGTTTCACTTGTCTTTTTCTGGGCTTAGGTTATTGTTAGTGTGTTCAAGTTTATTGGCTTTCTGAAGTGTTTTAGCTTTAGTTTGGGTACAAATTCTGGGGTATTTTCTGTATCGTGCATGTATAATGGGTGGGCCAGGCGACCAGGGGATTTTAAACATGCACACTCCATGCTTCCTTCCTCACTGGCTCACCAGCGCGAAAGGTACCAACTTTGTCTTGCCCCCTTGTGGGGGACAGTTTTCAAATGGTTATGTTGTGGGGTCTACAACAGAGGGTCCCACTAACTTTTTGAGTTTGTCTCATCAGGGTTGTGGTTTGCAACACCTCTGTGAGAAGCCTCCATGTGGTAGGAACTCCCCAGATGGGTTTCTGTTTTTTTTTTTTTAAATACTTCTCCTATCCTCTCTCTTGTTTTCTCTTTACTTTTTCTTGGGTTCCTAGGCCTCATAGTGCACTACCACAGCTGTGGATAGTAGATGGTTTCTTTAAATGTGCAAGGCCCCCAGAAGTGGGTTAAAGCTTTGAGGCAGATGCATATGCTGCATGCAGACATTGTTTTCAGGGGACGCATTTTATTAAAAAGTGTACCCCTAAATTTCTCAGTGCGAACTACCCCTTGTTTTATATGCCCCCTGTGGACGCCAAACAACGGGGAGTCTTAATTGCCTTTAAACGATCAGTCTCCTTCTCCTTGGAGCAGGAGGTGCGTGATGCTATGGGGCGAAACCTGATCTTGGTAGGCTCTATTCAAGACTCTCCTGTCACAATAGCAACTTACTACGCACCAAACCAAAATCAAAACGTCTTCTTTGAGGTGTTCTTAAAGGCCCTTCTTCAAGTAAGGAAGGGACTTCTTATTGTCTCTGGGGACTTCAATCAGATGCTATACCCAGCCCTGGATAGGGGGGATCCCACGGGGGTAGCAAAAAGCGTCCAGTATGACTCCTCTGGGAGAGTGATTAATGGTATTTTGAATCAATATCAGCTGGTGGATGCGTGGAGAGAGCTCCACCCTATTCAGCGGGAATTTACCCATTACTCTTGCCCGCATAAGGTTTTTACCTGGATTGACCACATCTTCCTGCCCCATGTATGGTCCGATCGTGACTTAGCAGTGGCATATTTGGTGCAGAGGCCTCCTCAGAGGGCATGGAAGCTAAATGACCCCATGCTGGCTGACAAGGCCTTATTGAAGCAGATCCATAAAGGGATAGAGGAGTTCGTCTTGCATAACTCAGGGTCGGTGAGCTATAATGTTATTGTCTGGGAAACCTACAAGGCAGTAACAATAGGGTTCCTAATTTAAGAAGCAGCCCAGAGAAGGGCTAGTTATAAGAGAAAGCTTCTTGTCCTGACAGATGCTTACCAGGTTGCCTCAAACACTTTTAAAGATAACCCCTCAAAGCGGAATAGGGCTCTACTCAACCAAGCAAGTGATAAGCTCAATCTATGTTTATCAGGAGAGGCCGAGCATCAAAAAAACTGGTCCAGGTTCAAATGGGACTATATCGGTGCACCGGGTTACTGTCCAGTAACCCGGTGAAGGTGGTTATGACTTTTCGTAAGCAGTCCTGAAGGGTCTCCAGTCTGATTTAAATAGGTGAGTGTGGGGAAAGTAGAAACTTAATATAGAACAAGCAAAGTTGTATAGGGCTAAGCAACAGGGAGGTCTAGATGTCCCTAATCTGTCCCAATCTTACTATGCCTGCCAGATTGCACGATTATTCGTGGTGCATGGGGGGGATAGGCCGCTGTGGGTTGACATTGAGGAATCCTACTGTTTCCCTATCCGTATTTAGAATTTGCTATGGTTACCCCCCTCGGCCTATAAGGGCATCCAAAAACCTGTGTTAAACCACTCATTTCCGGTATGAAAGGTGAACAAGGTGTGCGGGAAACTCTTTTCTCCGCACTGCCCGTTATAATACATGCTGGGAAACCCAGAATTTTCCCGTGACATCTCTGATCCAGGGACATTTTCTTGGTGGTAGGTGCAAAGCTTTACCAGGATTAAGGAACTTTCTACACCAAGCGGGATGCTTACTTTTTCCAGCCTGAGGACCTCTATGGATATTCCCAACAGTGAGTTTTTTTGCTTCCTACAAATTGCACACTACAGGAAGTCAAAAATCAAAGCAGATGTCACCCCACTCAGGTCCTCAGTTTTCGACAGAGTCTCTGAGGAGGACCCCCTGGGGAAAAGGGTGATCGCGCTTGTTAATAAGCAGCTCTGTGGGGCGGCTGGGGCGCGACCCTTAAAGTACTCCCAAAAATGAGAGACCAATCTTAACATGGCCCTCCTGGACAGCGACTGGAGAGTGATCTGGAGGCATTCGTTTTCAGGTTATCTAAAAGCTGGAGCTTTAGAGGTTAACACCAAGGTATTGCTTAGGTGGTACATAGTTCCTGAGAGGATGCATAGGTTCTGCCCTTCCTAGTCTTCAGAGTGTTTTAAGGGATGACATCTTAATAGGACATACATGCATATTAAGTAAGAGTGTAAGGTGGTTAAACAATTTTGGATGAGGGTATTCTACATTATAAGGAAGTCCACCGGACTGCAGCTGACACCTTCAGCACGACTGATCTTGCTCAATCTGGAAACCCCCCACTGCCACAAGGCTCAGTTTCGTATTATAAGGCATATTATAACGTCGGCCAAAATATTTGTAGCACATTCTTGGAAGAGGCCGGATATTCCCTTTGGGAGTCTGATTACACGCATCAATGAGGTTATGTTCTTTGAGAAGATGGCGGCTTCTATGCAGAGGGACTTCACTCCCTTCTTAGCGACTTGGAAGGGTTGGATATCCCACTTCCAGCTGAGACATTGTGACCATGAGCTTGTTAACTTTAAATAGCAGTTCCCTGAACCCTGAACTAATAAAGGAGAAGGAGGTTCAGGCACATGGTATGATGGGGGTACAGACTGACAATGGAATGTTACAGCAGGCAAAAAGAGACAAACCTGGTAGAGATCTGATTTGAGGTAGCAATGAAATGGGAGGGGGGAAGTAAGAGCTGGACTGGGGTGAGAGACTTCATATCACAATGGGCAGGTGAAGTGGGCTCCCCAACCAATGTTGTATAGGAGACCCAATCTGCACCACATTTGCGGCACCACTCCTTAATACATTCCCTTTCTTTCAGTCTATTTGGAGATTAATTAGGCCTTGATTGACAAAGAGTTGAAAAAACTCTCATGGTACTACCATGAGAATTTTTTTCAACTCTTAGTGAATCAGGGCCTATGAATTTTGTAGACAGGCACTTCAAGTTCAGAATGTTTCACAGCAACTCTCAGTGTCGGGCAAAGTCCTCATCCTCCGGCACTGTCCTATGCCACTTCCCACAGAATCCAACTTCCCCGGCTGGGATCTTGGCATCTCAGATCCCCAACACAGGGAAGGGCTTTTATACCCTCCTTGCAACGGAGAGTGAGATGTCAGAAGCCAGAGAGATTGGGAGAAGCCAGTTCTGGGACAGCTCATTAGCACTAAGTAGTGATTTTAATAAATTAACATGAAAGGTATGGTTTGGAGAAACATACTGTAATAGAGTCACCCATCAATCCAAATCAGGGAATTAAACAAAAATTTTCAGTTGCACACATTTGCAAATGCATGTTTAAACTGCAAGCCACATTAAGGTAACTCTGTGTAGTGTGATCCTACTATAATGTGTATGAGCCCCATAGTTGCCAGGCATATTAATGTGGCCGGCGTAAAGTGGTCAACAATTATTTGGGGTTTTTCAGTGTGGTAGTTCATGACTGTCTTGCAGTTGCCACATCACTACATGATGGCACTGTTGAGATAGCTAATGGATTGTGACACTGCAGGTCTATCAAACTGTTGGGTATAATCTAACCACATAGGAGTACAGCTGAGCTGCCATTGGCTGAGGTGAGTAAGACTAGAGAAGGTTCTAGAAGCAAGCCTGAGGGAATCTATATAAGGAGGTCATAAGGAGAATTACCTCAGTGGAGTGTAGAGAGAGAAGTCAGAGAAGAAGTATTGTAGTAACCGGGAGTCAGGAAGGTACCAGCAGGGTCAACTGGTAGCAGTCAGCAATCACTGGTGTAAGAGAGAGCAGGAGAGCCACATTCATGCCTAACAAGTGACCACAGGAAAGGTGAACCATTCCACCCAAGATGCTGATGGAGGAAGCTTAAGGCCTCAGTATTCTTCTATGGGACCAGGATGAGTGCTCACCGCCCTTTGAAGTCCACCTGGTTGTAATGCTGTGCTATGGAAACTGCTAATGGAACTGTTGTGGATAAAGACTGTATGACCTGCTGTAACAATCAAGTGTACCTTAAAGCGGTCCTTCACTCTGAATAAGAGTCTATCTTATATGTTGCCCACACCCTGCAACTTACAGATTGCTCACATTAAAAATCATCCTACCTGCATCTACTGCATGTTATGAGCCTTTAAACATCCAAGATGGCGGCTCATGGAGCATCAGGCAGCCTGCAAACAGGAAGGGCCTACTGACTGTGCTGCTTTGCATTCTGGGACTGCTGACCTTTTCCTGACCCCAGCTCTGCTCTGTCTGAGCAAAGCACAGCTATAACCCGCCCCCCTGTATTTTATCTCAATCTCCTCTCCTCAGTTAGTGTGATGCTTCTGAGTCAAGATGGTGGCGCCCGTATCCTAAAGTCCTTAACAGAGTTGCAGCCCAGTGGGGGAAAGAATAATAAGTGACTAAAAACATATTCATTTTAGATGCTGGGGAATTGTTTTTTTTAAGGGTTTGGGCTTTTCAATAAATCATGGTGAAGGTCCGGTTTAAGTCCTGCTAATAAAGTAAGTGCCCTTTTAATAAAGTCAGTCTCATTTGACGTTATTGGATGCAAGCCCACATCGGGAAGTCCCCCAAGCCCATTAACAAAGAACCCACTCCCCACACGCCTGAGAAGCTAAACCCCTCAGGGACCCTTGTGCTACAGTAATTTACCAGAAGCCAGTTCCATTTGCCTCTCCTCCATTTTCATGCTATAGATGTTGTAGCAGGTCTCCAAAGTTTGCCCCCTCTTCATTCCATTTGTCCTTGACTGCCTCTAAATGTGGTCCCATGGCTGCCCCAGTCCTTTTAACACCCCCCAGGGAAAGCGAGCCGGGCAAGCAACAGTGATCGCAGTTGCCAGACTTGCTCAGCCTGGGAGCACTTAAAGGACAGGGGTGGTCACATGACCGTATTTAGAGTGTAACCATGGAGAGATGGAAACTAAACAAGAGGCCAACTTTGGAGACCTGATACAGCACGCTGCACGAAATGGAGTAGAGGCACATGGGACAGGCTTCAGCTGAGCTCCTCGCTGTCTTATTGTTATTACTGCCACTTCAGTTTGAGACAAAAATAGTTTTTTTTCAATTTTTGCCACTGCCTGGAATCTTCCATTTATGCAGTGTGCAGTTTCGACATACTGTACATGGGGTTGATTCAGGGCCTGGTGAGAAAAATCAATTTTTGGGGGAGAGAAAATTGCCATTCACTTTAATTGTCTACCTTGGGGCCAATTCGGAGCCAGGTGAAAATTTACATCTGGCAGACAAAAAAAGTGAATGGCAGTTTTCCCTCCTAAAAAAGAAATGTGTTTTTCTCACCAGGCTCTGACCCCCATGTGTGCAATTCAGACCTTGAATAAAATACAGTTGCATTTATCAAAATTCTAAATGTATTAGTGACATTTTAGTGCATCTTACTTGTTTTGATTGCTATGATCTGTATGACATTGCTTCAATGTTCAAGATATTTAAAGATTAACACAATTATTTTAGTGTTTTGGTTAGATTTTACATGCAGGATTAAATAATGTAACTTTGAAAACTCAACTGGAAAAATAACCCTAAATGTAAAAGCTAGATTCATATTTTCTTGACATGTGTACAGGACCCTTTATGCATGGAAAGTTCAGTGTGATGCAAAATCTAACTACATCTTAATATAAAGTAATGATTGGATGGCGTCAGCCACTGAAGATTAACAACGGATCAGCAGGTTTTTAGTGCTGCATTACAATTCTATATACTTAGGCTAGCGGGTTATTCTGATGTTAAATGACTCACCTTGCCTGGAGCTAAAAATCAGTCGGATGCATTTCTAAGACCTTGAACATACCATTGAGGAACTTTGGTAGAATATAAAACAGTATATTTACTTTGCAATTTAGATTTATATCATTGTAATAACATGCCAAGATGCCCTAACGCCCTTCTTTACACCTGGAATAAGGCTAGGAAGCTAATAAAACCTGCATTGCATATACTGGGTATATAATACAAGTTATCTCTACCCACCCGCATAGCATATACTGCGTGTATAATGCAACTCATCTGTGCCCATCTGCATATAATTTACCGGGTATTTTATACAACGATTTATCTCTGCCCGTCTGCATTGCATTTACTGGGTATTTAATACAACAATTCATCTGTGCCCAATTTAATTGCAGTCAATGGGCATAGACAGCATCTGCTGTTCGTCCATTTAATTGCATGTCCAGGGCTTGACAGCTACTGGGCACATTTTAAAACATTTGCTCATTGCTCCTTTTAATTGTATATCAAGGCAGGCAGCTAGTAGAACAAGCATCTGCTAATTGTCCTTTTCATTATACACTTTAAAGGGCAATCCTACTTTCAATGAAGTTTTCATTACTGTGTGCTAGAGTGATTATCTAAGCTTATCTATTATTCATTTCTATTTCTTTCTATTTGTTTGCAAGTTTTCCCTAGCAACAATGTGTTACCTTAGCAATCTACCTCAACTGGTGCATTTCATGTACAAATCAGTGACATCCTCTGGCTTGCTAAAAAAATGATTGGCTAAAGCAGATATGACAGGTTTAACCCCTTCTGCTGTAATTCAACTTCTTTAGATAGCAGGAATCAGAGTCTTGTCTTTCGGTAGCTAAAGGGTTACTGGAAGATTTCTCACCTGGAGAGGTCATCACTGCTGCTTGACCTAGCCAAATCTGCTTATTACTTCACCTGTTATGTTAGAAGAATTTAAGGATTTTACTGAAGGCCAGGAAAACCATTCCCACTGTAGCAAAACAGAGCCCCAGGTATATGAGAATTTTGGAAACAGCATGCAAGTAAATCACAGCAATACACACCGCAATGCACACGGCAAGTCACACTGATGTAACGGGTAGGTAAAGCTTAAACAGTACAGTTCAAAAGGATTAGAACCCCCTCAACAGGAGTAGCCATGAGAGAGATAGCTAAATTCACAAGAAAGCAAAGGAATTAGACAAGTTAATATTAAATAGTCCCTCACAAAAGGTTCTAGGTTCTAAGTTCTACAAGTGTTATCTCAAGGGGGAAAGTTTGTGAATGTAGATGGGGAGAGAGAGCAGCAGCAGTGGCAGTGAAGGAAGAGTCTAGCTTATGCCAGCCAGAGTGAAGAGACTAGAAGACTTGTGCACCTTATTTATGGGATTAGGACCAGCCTTACCAGAGTCTAAATTGGAACCTGTGTGCTGAGGGAAGCTGTGGAATCCAACCATCTGTGAGGGAATGTGCTGATATACTGAATTGAAGGCCTTAATTAAGAGTTTGATTACAAGATGTGTCATTCCTGACAACCAGTGATGACTAAAGGGCAAGTGCACCTCACCCACATGCCACACCAACCCTACCCTAGGTCCAAGGTCCAAGACCCCGTTCGCTCCTCACAGCCACTGCTACAGGCCAGACAGAGGCCTGCTACATTTGGTGGCCTGTACGGGACACTTAAAGGGTGTCAAAGAGATTTAGGGACCCCAATGAACCAGTGTGCCAAGTTAGGAGGCAATCAATCAGAGATCGTTGCTGTGCCTGTTTCAGGGTAAATGGGCTGATTTTATTGTGTGTGGAAGGTGTCCCTAGGTGCCAGGAACCCTTAGAGTTTAATTTGGTCCAGCTTGAATTTCATTTTTGGACACTGTCACTTTAAGAAAGATCAAAAAGTCTGTATTTTCAGCTGAAAATTGAGACATGTCCACGAAGAAGTGTCTTCATGTTTGATGGAGTTATGACCCTTGGAAATCAGCACAAAATACATTGCAGTGCAGGCCCAGTACTAAATGGGTTAAGTATGCCTCAGACTGTTTCCCACCACTTTACCTCAGCAGTTCTTACCACTTCTTGCCCATGTGATGAGAACCTTCTAGTGCTGAGGCAGGAGCAGTGCACCCTGGGAGGTCAGAGGGCAGAGCCATATAAAAGCTGACCAGAAGACCACCCAGGGAAGCACACAGAGAACAGCGAGATCAGTGACATGAGCAGTGAGACAGAAAGTGAGATGATTATCCACACCAGTGAGTTTTTGTCTTGGCTGGAGATGGACAGTGCAAGTACCTCGTCAGGGGAGGGCCGCCAGACCCCCAATGGAGAGAGCCCTATGCACATGGCAACGTTAATCATGGACACTGGGATGAGGTTCCGTTTAGCACCCAGTTTTGCTCTCTGCATGGCAGGAGGACAGGAGGAACTGTTCTCTCATTTGCTCTGTGTGTGGACAGATTGTGGTCTTCAAAACAGGACTACACCAATGCACTTTCTTTCATCCCCTATGCGAACTTATATTGAAAGGGACTGGCCTGGTGCGATACCGCCACAACCCAGTAACTGGATCTCTAAGGTGGGCCCCAGTGCAGGCTGCCGAAGCTTCGGCCCAGCCACACGGTCTGCTGTCACCCCCCCTGCGCTGGTGCTGTGGAAAAGGATGTGCGCATCCGCTATGTTATGCCATGTAAGTCCCCTCCACTACCACTGAACCATAGGCTGCTAAGCCCAAGGAGCCACCCATGAAGGGCGAAGTTGCTGCCATCCTGTTGCAGCAGCCCAAGGAGGAGATGCCAGGCCCTGCACACGAGGATGCTGTGAATTCCAATGTTGTGGTAGAGATGTTGTTTGAGGAACTGTCCGGGGACAGATCAGAGCCGATGGTTGCTATCATGACTTCACCCCTGTTGTCCGAGAGCGTGGAGCCTGATAGCCACACCATTGAGAAGAAGTGGGACCCCAAATCTAGACCTGGGCCACCTCAATGGTCGCAAGGAAGAACACCACCACCACTCATGCTGTGCAGCCCAAAGGTATTGTACCCCAATACTCCAGGAGAGATCATTGTCCCAGCAACCGACGTTTGTCTGTGCTGACTGTGGGGAAGGAGGAGACCCAAAAGTACACCCTCATTATCCGCTCTGGCAGGGGCAGACTGACAGGCAGGTCCAATCGGACGTCGTCCTAAGGCCCGGGCCTGGAAAAGGGACCGCAGTCCGCCGCCACTGGAGGGAGGGAGCAGGGCCGGCCTTACCATGGGTCCCAGTGGGTCCATGGTCCCAGGCGGCACTTTAAGGGGGGCGGCACTTTGCTGGCAGCGGCGGGCAGGGGCGGGCTGGCCATAGGGCATACCGGGCAGAATCCCGGTAGGCCGGCAGCAGAGAAGGCTGCAAAATGTGTAGTATTGTGTGCTTATTTCACCTGTCAGCAAATCTTTAGTTGTCCAGGTCTGAGCGGTTGCTTTTCAGGTTCTGTTT
This sequence comes from Gastrophryne carolinensis, assembly GCA_027917425.1. NCBI lineage: Eukaryota > Metazoa > Chordata > Amphibia > Anura > Microhylidae > Gastrophryne > Gastrophryne carolinensis. Next base: position 387,237,673 of record CM051237.1, on the reverse strand, counting down.
TTTTTTTTTTCTTTTGCCCTCCCTGCTTTACTGGGCTATAATAGCTCCTCAAAAAAAGCAACCCGGCGGCGCAGGACAACCTAAAGATTTGCTCTCAGGGGAAGAAAGCCTAGCAGTCAATCGTCTGCCATGCAGCCTGAGGAGGAGGCGGGGCCAGGAGGAAATATTGGAGGTGAGCAGTGCTGCGTGGTAGATGGCGGCAGCCCGCCCCCTCTCTCCCCAGCTCATCCTGCAGCAGCTCAGGCTTTGTATTCCTCTCCTGTCCACTCCTCTGCGCAGCACAACACTGCCAACTGGAATCCAGACATCAGCAGCAAGACCATTTACCTGCACTACCCCTGCCTGACACATGGCCCAATTCACCTATAACCCCCAGTCTGACCAAAGGCCCCCATTCATCTCTGCCTCCCAATCTGATACACACACACACACACACACACACACACACACACACACACACACACACTCTGGACACCATGTACTGAGGGATGCTGCTCATGGCTGTACTGAGGGATACCCCCACTGTGTGTGAGCTGTACTGAGGGATGCCCCCACTGTGTGTGAGCTGTACTGAGGGATCCACCACTGTGTGTGAGCTGTACTGAGGGATCCACCACTGTGTGTGAGCTGCACTGAGGGATCCCCCACTGTGTGTGAGCTGTACTGAGGGATCCACCACTGTGTGTGAGCTGTACTGAGGGATCCCCCACTGTGTGTGAGCTGTACTGAGGGATGCCCCCACTGTGTGTGAGCTGTACTGAGGGATGCCCCCACTGTGTGTGAGCTGTACTGAGGGATCCCCCACTGTGTGTGAGCTGTACTGAGGGATGCCCCCACTGTGTGTGAGCTGTACTGAGGGATGCCCCCACTGTGTGTGAGCTGTACTGAGGGATCCCCCACTGTGTGTGAGCTGTACTGAGGGATGCCCCCACTGTGTGTGAGCTGTACTGAGGGATGCCCCCACTGTTTGTGAGCTGTACTGAGGGATGCCCCCATTGTGTGTGAGCTGTACTGAGGGATCCCCCACTGTGTGTGATCTGTTTTGAGGGATGCCCCCACTGTGTGTGAGCTGTTTTGAGGGATGCCCTGACTGTGTGTGATCTGCATTGAGGGAGGCCCCCACTGTGTGTGAGCTGTATTGAGGGATGCCCCCACTGTGTGTGAGCTGTATTGAGGGATGCTCCCACTGTGTGTGAGCTGTATTGAGGGATGCCCCCACTGTGTGTGAGCTGTATTGAGGGATGCCCCCACTGTGTGTGAGCTGTATTGAGGGATGCTCCCACTGTGTGTGAGCTGTATTGAGGGATGTCCCCACTGTGTGTGAGCTGTATTGAGGGATGTCCCCACTGTGTGTGAGCTGTATTGAGGGATGCCCCCACTGTGTGTGAGCTGTATTGAGGGATGCCCCCACTGTGTGTGAGCTGTATTGAAGATGCCCCCACTGTGTGTGAGCTGTATTGAGGGATGCCCCCACTGTGTGTGAGCTGTACTGAGGGATGCCCCCACTGTGTGTGAGCTGTACTGAGGGATCCCCCACTGTGTGTGAGCTGTACTGAGGGATGCCCCCACTGTGTGTGAGCTGTACTGAGGGATGCCCCCACTGTGTGTGAGCTGTACTGAGGGATGCCCCCATTGTGTGTGAGCTGTACTGAGGGATCCCCCACTGTGTGTGATCTGTTTTGAGGGATGCCCCCACTGTGTGTGAGCTGTTTTGAGGGATGCCCTCACTGTGTGTGATCTGCATTGAGGGAGGCCCCCACTGTGTGTGAGCTGTATTGAGGGATGCCCCCACTGTGTGTGAGCTGTATTGAGGGATGCCCCCACTGTGTGTGAGCTGTATTGAGGGATGCCCCCACTGTGTGTGAGCTGTATTGAGGGATGCCCCCACTGTGTGTGAGCTGTATTGAGAGATGCTCCCACTGTGTGTGAGCTGTATTGAGGGATGCCCCCACTGTGTGTGAGCTGTATTGAGGGATGCCCCCACTGTGTGTGAGCTGTATTGAGGGATGCCCCCATTGTGTGTGAGCTGTATTGAAGATGCCCCCACTGTGTGTGAGCTGTACTGAGGGATGCCCCCACTGTGTGTGAGCTGTACTGAGGGATGCCCCCACTGTGTGTGAGCTGTACTGAGGGATCCCCCACTGTGTGTGAGCTGTACTGAGGGATGCCCCCACTGTGTGTGAGCTGTACTGAGGGATGCCCCCACTGTGTGTGAGCTGTACTGATGGATGCCCCCATTGTGTGTGAGCTGTACTGAGGGATCCCCCACTGTGTGTGATCTGTTTTGAGGGATGCCCCCACTGTGTGTGAGCTGTTTTGAGGGATGCCCTCACTGTGTGTGATCTGCATTGAGGGAGGCCCCCACTGTGTGTGAGCTGTATTGAGGGATGCCCCCACTGTGTGTGAGCTGTATTGAGGGATGCCCCCACTGTGTGTGAGCTGTATTGAGGGATGCCCCCACTGTGTGTGAGCTGTATTGAGGGATGCTCCCACTGTGTGTGAGCTGTATTGAGGGATGCCCCCACTGTGTGTGAGCTGTATTGAGGGATGCCCCCACTGTGTGTGAGCTGTATTGAGGGATGCCCCCACTGTGTGTGAGCTGTATTGGAGATGCCCCCACTGTGTGTGAGCTGTATTGAGGGATGCCCCCACCCTGTGTGAGCTGTATTGAGGGATGCCCCCACCCTGTGTGAGCTGTATTGAGGGATGCCCCCACCCTGTGTGCGCTGTTTTGAGGGATGCCCCCACCCTGTGTGAGCTGTATTGAGAGATGCCCCCACCCTGTGTGAGCTGTATTGAGGGATGCCCCCACCCTGTGTGAGCTGTACTGAGGGATGCTGCCCAGTGGCTGTCCAGAGGAATGCCCCCAGTAGCTGTCCAGAGGGATGCTACTTAATGGTTGTAATGGAGTGATTCTGCACACTAGGCTCGATTCAGAGACACATTCGTCTGCACTTCCGTAGCTGTCTGTGAAAGTTTTAGTGGGTGTTTGTCATTTTTTTGCTTTTTTTCGTTCATTTTTCATTCGTACGAACGTTCAGGAAAATGCGTATATGCGCTTTCGATGAACGAAAGCAAATTGGAACATTTCCGTTAGTTCGGATCATTTTCCAAACAAAATCTGATATTTTCCCACACATCCATATAATTGCTATATTTTTTTAGACTTATGTCCTTTGTGAATTATATTTGGATTGTTGAGCTTGAATACTAATTTGTTGTAAGAGTTATTGTTTTAGTTGGTTACCTTTGCTTTGCGTAATTATTTTATATTTGGTTGCAGGAACCGCAAGATGTGCCACTCGCACAACATACAAGCAGTGTTTGGTCCAGCTATGCGATTCCTCAGTGTTCTTGCCAGGCATCCAGGGTCGTCCCATGATGCTTTTATATTGCAGAGCTCCGGCTTATTTCGTCAGTTTGAGTCTGGAGAATTATCTGGTGGATGGCTCCTGGGTAAGTTTGCTCACATTCCATCAATCCATTCTCACTGTATGGCAATGAATATAGTTGATGACTCATGTCTTAACCTATGGTTGTTTTAGCCCTTGATGACATGTTAAACAATATTGTAGCTTAGAATGTGTATTTTATGTTATTATTTTTAAATTCTTTCAGGGGATTCTGGATATCCACTCCTGCCCTTGCTCCTGATGCCCGTTCTTTGCCTGCAGAATGCGGGCCAGGGGTTCTCTAATCGGGCACTATGCAAAACCCGGGCCGTGGTGGCGAGGGCGCTCTTTGAAGTCCAGATTTAGGTGTTTGGACCATACAGGGGGGGGGGGGGGCACTGCAGTATGACCCCAACAAGGTTATACCAATATTTTCATTTAAGTTTTTTAACAAGGACCACACTTGCCAGAGTGGCACAACTGAGTGTCAGGGTCCTTTAGTTGGTGGGCAAGTTGCAGGAGCTGCGCAACTCGTTGGGGACCACAGATGAAGAATAATGTTATGTGGCCTGCCATTGCGATGTATTTTGTTTTTTATAGTTGTAAAAATTTGAAATTTTCAACATTTTTTAAAATTTTATATTTTATGATGGAATAAAAAAAAAAATTTTACAGTGTCATTTCATTTACAAAATACATTTACACAAAACTAATGGGCCCAGAAATATTTAAAGATGAATATTCACATGACCGAGAAGTGATTTGGGTACGTTTTAGGAGGCTAAAATGGAAGAAGAACCTAACCGCGAAGTGGTTTGGGTGAGCTTTAAGGGTCCAAAAGGGAAGATGGAGGATAGTGCTAAGTGGTTTGGGTGAGCTTTAAGGGTCCAAAAGGGAAGATGGAAGATCGTGCTAAGTGGTTTTGCTAAACATTGTAGTAGAAGTGAGGGTGGCAAATATGTAGGCGAGCACGTTAATGAGTTAAAGTGGACCAACACCGAGAGGTGATCGGCCCGGAAATCTATAAGATTCCCGGGCCGATCACCTCCCACCCCGCGGGACATCCGAGATCGGGATGTCCCGCGGGGTGAAACCCCCCAAAAAAACCCCAAACACCTCACCTGATCTTCGGCGGCGGCCGGCCGCCGCCGCCGCCTCCCTCGCGCCCCTGTAGGCGTGCTCGCGCCCGCGCCGGCCGTTTGCGAATGGCCGGCGGGGGCGCGCGCGCGCCGAAAGTGACGCGAGGGAGGCGGCGGCGGCGGCAGCCGCTTGGACGTTCCTGATCCCCGCCTGGACGTTGGCGGGGATTGGACCGTCCAGTCACGTGGGAGCGGGGACAGGTAAGATTTTGGGGCTTTCTGGGGGGTTTCACACAGCGGGGCACCCCCGATTGGGGTGCCCCGCCGAAGTGGACCAAAACCCAGGATAGTCAAAATCCTGGGTGTTGGTCCACTTTAAGTTTGTAGTGCGCAGGCGCAAGATCGTAAGGACTTCCGTCTGGACGATTATTTATTGAAAAAGGGAAACAGAAACTAACGGGAAACGTAAAGGATTCGTGGGAGGATATGATGGGAAAAGGGCAAAAGCCTACGTTGTAACATGTGAAAATGAAACGGAAAAGTCACGATGGAAACTGACATCCTCGTATTCGTAATCTGCCGTACGAACGGACGGAAACTTTACAGAAGGATTGCAATGCATGCATAGAATCGCTCGCTCATACGAGAGCGGAAACATTTAAAAAAGAAAACAGATCGGCACTAAAACGGAAGAATTTTAGCACACCATTTGGTTCAGAATATTTTCTTTCTTATTTTTGTCCTATAAACCCCGGATGTGTGTTGTGGAACTAAAAATTAGGTGTATATAATGGCAGCTGCCACCTGTCTCCTTCCTGTGCCGCAGCTCTCGTACAAATGGCACTTTAATGCTGTGCATTAAATGCATGGCATAAAGATGGCATAAAGTGCTCATTGAACGAGGGCTTGTGCATGCACTGTGGGACGAGGGAAAGGTGAGTCTTTGGGGAGATTTGGGTTTTTTTATAGAGTGGGGCATCACAAATCTGGTTGTTCCTAAGTAAGTATCAAAGGTGTTTTTTTTTTTTATTTGGGGGGGGGGGGGGGGCAGCATTTCACTCTTGGACCCAGGCAGCACAATGTCCATGTGGACATGAAGCCATAGTGAGGACTCACATTCAGGAGTCCTAATGATCTCCAGTGCCGGGAGTCTGGATGGATGGTAGGCTGTTCCTGCAGCATCACTTTCCCCTCTGTATCTCTCTGAAGCTCAGCAGTCATAGGTGTGTGTGGCAGACAAGGAAGCGCCTTCTCCCCACTCCCCCTCCTCTGCGCAGCACAAGCCTTTCACCAGGAAACAGAATAACGTGAGCAGCTTCTCCAATGCTCTGCTCCGTGTGCTGACAGGAGACAGACACACTGCTGCAATGAAAAGGTTTTAAAGTTGTAAAGTGTGTGTGCTGTCTGCATCCTGGGGAAGGGGGGAATGTAGTGCCATCTGCATCTTGTAGTATGTGTGTATATAGTGCTGTCTGCGTGTTGTGATGTGTATGTGCAGGGTCTAAGATGCTTGTAGCTGGGCATGCTATACTGGTACATACCTTATATGTAGTCATGAGTCAGGCAGTCATATTAAAGTAGACAAACACCCTGATAGATCCGATCCCTCCCCACGTGGCATACAAAATCCCAATTTGGGATTCCCCAGGGGACTGGAATTAAACCCGGCTAAGCCAAATTTCCTGTTTCACTGTAAAGAGGCACATTTTGCCTGTCCTGGAGTCTAATAGACTCCAGGGGCCAGTCGATTCCCTCACCCAGGAAAAAAAACTGGGACCTCCACCAATTTTGTGCCCAGGGGCCTCCACCACAGGGGCGGGCTGGCCATAGGGCGTACCAGGACAAATCCCGGTAGGCCGCCTCCCCCCTACCCCATAGTTTGTAATGTTGGGCTGCTGTGGCCACAGCTGGCTGGCAACAAGGAGCTGCCATGGTTGCCCGGCGCACTGTGCTGCAGCACATGACATCCGGGTGGCAACACTGAGCTGTATGATAGGGCAGTCGGAGGGTCTACTGACAACTGTCACAGCCAATGAATGATTGGCTGTGCAGCGCAGCGGACAGGCTCTCTCCAGAGTGGGCGGGGCTTCTCTCTGGTCCCCAGCGAGGCTGGAAATGCGAGGAGTCCCAGATCAAGGCCGACATCAGAGGTGAGAGGGGGGAAAATCTTTAAGATTTATGTCATGGGCCCTGTCCATCGCATATATCATGCAGCTGCCCAGCATTGAGGCACCTGGGCCCGCTGCACTGTGAAAAGAGGGAGGGCCAGTCAAGGTGCGAGCAGCTCAAAGCTCCTGATACCGGCATTATGGTGGTGATGCCCGCTCGCCGGAACTCCTGGCTGCCTGACACGTGACCTCTGGCTCTGTGTCAGATTCCTTTGCTCAGTGAGGTGAGACAGACGCCAGCTGCAGCTGTTACCAGTGATAGAAGCAATGCTGCTGCAGTAAGCTTAAATTATTGTATAAGTTCACCTCCTTATGCTGCCTGTAAAATTTTATGTCTCCCCTCTGTACCTCATTCATAAGCTGCCCCTGCTGTCACCCACTCATCCCTCCATCCACACTCATCCCCATCCTGCCCCTGTCACCCACTCATCCCTCCATCCACACTCATCCCCAGCCTGCCCCTGTCACCCACTCATCCCTCCATCCACACTCATCCCTCCATCCACACTCATCTCCAGCCTGCCCCTGTCACCCACTCATCCCTCCATCCACACTCATCCCCAGCCTGTCCCTGTCACCCACTCATCCCTCCATCCACACTCATCCCCAGCCTGCCCCTGTCACCCACTCATCCCTCCATCCACACTCATCCCTCCATCCACACTCATCCCCAGCCTGTCCCTGTCACCCACTCATCCCTCCATCCACACTCATCCCCAGCCTACCCCTGTCACCCACTCATCCCTCCATCCACACTCATCCCCAGCCTGCCCCTGTCACCCACTCATCCCTCCATCCACACTCATCCCCAGCCTGTCCCTGTCACCCACTCATCCCTCCATCCACACTCATCCCCAGCCTGCCCCTGTCACCCACTCATCCCTCCATCCACACTCATCCCCAGCCTGCCCCTGTCACCCACTCATCCCTCCATCCACACTCATCCCCAGCCTGCCCCTGTCACCCACTCATCCCTCCATCCACACTCATCCCTCCATCCACACTCATCCCCAGCCTGTCCCTGTCACCCACTCATCCCTCCATCCACACTCATCCCTCCATCCACACTCATCCCCAGCCTGCCCCTGTCACCCACTCATCCCTCCATCCACACTCATCCCTCCATCCACACTCATCCCCAGCCTGTCCCTGTCACCCACTCATCCCTCCATCCACACTCATCCCTCCATCCACACTCATCCCCAGCCTGTCCCTGTCACCCACTCATTCCTCCATCCACACTCATCCCTCCATCCACACTCATCCCCAGCCTGTCCCTGTCACCCACCCATCCTTCCATCCACACTCATCCCTCCATCCACACTCATCCCTCCATCCACACTCATCCCCAGTCTGCCCCTGCCACCCACTCATCCCTCCATCCACACTAATCCCTCCATCCACACTCATCCCCAGCCTGTCCCTGTCACCCACTCATTCCTCCATCCACACTCATCCCTCCATCCACACTCATCCCCAGCCTGTCCCTGTCACCCACCCATCCTTCCATCCACACTCATCCCTCCATCCACACTCATCCCTCCATCCACACTCATCCCCAGTCTGCCCCTGCCACCCACTCATCCCTCCATCCACACTCATCCCCAGCCTGCCCCTGTCACCCACTCATCCCTCCATCCACACTCATCCCTCCATCCACACTCATCCCCAGCCTGCCCCGTCACCCACTCATCCCTCCATCCACACTCATCCCCAGCCTGCCCCTGTCACCCACTCATCCCTCTACCCACAACTATTTCCATTCTATTCCTGTCACTAAACCCTCTTCACTGGACCCCCTCTTCCTTTCTATGGCAACTATTCTTAAACATACTGACTGTGTTATTCCATAACAGCCTTCCTGTCTGCCAGCCAGCCACAGTGTCCTGCCAGCCAAAGCAGCCCGTTTGAATGTCTGGAATGTCTGGACCCACCAGCCTGGAAGTAAGAAACCTCACTCTGCTCACTATGATTTATGCAGCACTCTGGTGCAGTTACTGTAATTTTTGTAAGTGTAATTTGTTCTTTCACATTAGTTGGCAGTATAATGCACTATAAAACAGTATAATGCTATCAGTGTTACTACAGTAAATAGCCTGTATAGTAAAGTCACTTTTACAAACAAAATGGACATGTGCAAATGTATTTTAGGGTAAAAGAAATCTGGTGGGGACCCCTCCCCCCAACACTGTTTCTGAATAGTTTTATTGCTTATGATGCAATTGCACAATCACCCCAATAAGCATTTCTGCACAGCTCCTTGGTTCTTTAAAGTGGACCAAAACCCAGGATTTTGACTATCCTAGGTTTTGGTTCACTCCGCCGGGACATCCCGATCGGGGGTGCCCCACTATGTGAAACCCCCCAGATCTCCTGCATCAACTTACCTCACCGCGGTCCTATGGCGCATGCTCGGCCACTCGTCCAATCAGCATGCTCGGAGCCGCTGAGCTATGGACCTCTAACCCGACGTCTTAGCTCAGCGGCTCCAAGAGCACTGTCGGCCACATCTCGCGCTTCCCATTCACAAATGGGCTTCGCAGGCACGCGCTCTGCTAGAGGGATAGCAGGGATGCGCCCGCGGCCCGTGCATGCGCCGTTGGACCGGGATTAAGGTAAGTGTAGAGAGTGACCTGGGGGTTTCACACAGTGGGGCATCCCAATTTTGGATACCCAGAGGGGTGGGAATGGATCCAGCTTGGTTTTGTTCCACTTTAAAATGGAAGGAGCAGGTGCTACTGCCAGCATAGGAGAACATTACTGGGACCTCCTCATGCCTTAATTGTTAACCACAAAAGGGACATGCTCAAATGCCTGAAGGCGTGAATGAAGACCACTCCCCTCCAACACTGTTTTCAGTTTCAATATGTTTATTGTTTTTCCAAAACTTATAGTTACTCTCTCACATTTCAGGAGGACAACAGATATTTGATCATTATTAGACGTTAAGGGACAGATAAGGCATAATAGAAAATTGGCAACATGTAAATATGAACTGGGAGGCCGATTCATCAATAGCGCCAGGTAGCGACAGATGAGCGACTGTAGCGTGATTTTTTCAGCGCCAGCCAGTATTCGCTGTGCTTGGCCGGCATTAGCTTGATGACAGCGACTCAGTCGGTGTGCGGTAATGTTGAATACGGGCTGGGGGGTCGCTGTTTCACAGGTCCAGCGTTGTATGTGAGCGCCTGACAACGAATGGCCAGAGCGAACGGCTAGCTTCATATTCATCAAAAAATCACGCTCCGAATGTGCTGTCGCTGTCCATTCCTTGTTTAAACCCCAGAGCGCTGGCGGCGATCTGTATTAACTAGTTTTTAACCCCTAAACAACCATATTTTTTGAATGTAACATTATACATGTTTTTAGAATCATTTTGTTATATGAATACATTAATCTCAGACCTGTTAGATCAATTCTGCACATATTTTTTTTTTTTTTTGACTTAAAAATAAATCCTAACATTGCAGAAGTGGTCTCCGATTTTTTGACATTAAAAAAATTAAAAAAAAAATTATTACCAATTAATCATGAATTATTATAGATTGCTCCATTGAAATGCATTGGACATCGCCAGGGAGCGACAGCTCATACCTGGCGCTGTGAGGGAATTTGCAGCAGCGCTGTTCGGTCCAGGCGGCTTCATGATGAATGCCGCGCTAGCCGTCGCTCTCGCCGGCGCTAGCCTCATTTTGCTTGATAAATGCGTCATTGTGACCGCCGCCGGGCGTACTTGAGTCGGTAGTCGCCGTTAGCTGCCGCTACCTGGCGCTCGTCGGACACTACCTGGCGCTATCGCTTGATGAATAAGGGCCTTAGATTAGAGTCCATTCAGTATTCAGAGAATAGGAATAAATAGTCAAACCAGACTATCACAATATAGTTATTATTAGTCTGCTATATGCTGAAGGTACTAACAGTACAGTTTGTCTGTAGCTAAGGATGAGGTATCTTTTAATAAGATCGATTAAAGCTCTTTTAAAACTCTAGAGGTGTCCTCAAAACTGGCAAAAAGAGAAAGTGGTGGGGGGCAGGGCCATATTTAGTGTTCATGCTGCCCTAGGCACTTTAAAGTGGACCACCATCCAAGATTTTGACTATCCTGGTTCACTTTCCTGGGGCCCCTCGATCGGGGGTGCCCCGCTATGTGAAACCCCCCAGATTTCCAGATAAAACTCACCTCACCCCGCTCCTACGGCGCAAGCACGGCCGCTTGTCCAGTCAGCACGCTCGGAGCCGCTGTGGTGTGCGTGTCAATGAGACGTCTTACCGCGGCTCAGAGCACACTGGTGGCCGTATCTCGCGCTTCCCTCTAACAGAGAGCACGCCCCCTGCTAGAGAGAAGAGCGAGATACAGCCGCGGCCCACGCATGCGCCATTAGACCGGGAGTAAGGTAAGGTTAGCGGGCGTCCTGGGGGTTTCACACAGCGGGGCATCCCAATTTTGGATGTCCCGCGGGGAGGGATCGGATCGGCCTGGGAATCTTATAAATTCCCGGGCCGATCAGTCAGGGTGTTGGTCCACTTTAAGTGCTGGCGCACCCTTTTGTTGGGTAATGTTGAGCAGGGCCAGCTAGAGAAAAAAGAGCTGGAAGGAGAAAAAGAATAGAAGGACTGACAGAAAAAAATAAAGAGAAGGAAAGACAAAAAGAATATAAGGAATGTCAGAAAAACATAATAGAGGGAAAGAAGAAAGAAAAGGAATGACATGACAGATGAAAGAAAACACAAAGAATAGATGAAAAGAAAGAAAAAGACGAGAAGGAAAAAATAGAATAGAATGAAAGAAACAAAGAATAAAAAGACTGACAGAAATTATAGAAGTAAAGATGAAAGAAAGAAAGGGAATGACAGAAAGAACAGATGAAAGAAAGAAAGTGAATGGCAGAAAGAACAGAAGAAAGAAAGAAAGAAAGAAAGAAAGAAAGAGAAAGAAAAAAGAAAGAAAGGAAATGACAAAAAGAACAGATGAAAGAAAGAAACAAAGAATAAATGGAAAGAAAAATTTAAAGAATAAAAGGAAAGAAACAAAGGCAGCCCCCCCCCCCCCCCCCCCAGAATGTTCAGCAGCCCTGGCACCAGCCTGGGTACGCCCAGTGCCGGCGCCTTCCCTGATGTCGCGATTTGCCAATATAAAAAATAAATGTTTGTAGGGAGGAGAGGTTTCAAGGGGAAAAATGCAGAGGAGCATGTATTCTAATATATATATATATATATATATTTCCAATGTCCCAGCTCCCAACACACAGGAGTTACATGGTCACAGCAGTGAAAGGGAGAGGATGAAGCTGCAGACTGCCTTTAAGCCGTTGCGCTCTCTCCTCCCTCTACACACGCAATGCATATCAGGAGCATTTGTAAGGAGGCATTAACGCGCCAACAACTTTTTTTTTCTTCTTTTTTTTTTATTATAGCAGTAACATCTGCACCCCCCTTGCAACTATTTAGGGGGATAGGTTAATGTGGTGGATCCATGACAACCTTACTTAGTCAAAGGATGACTGCTTTTCTTTTAGAATACTAATGAGTTTATAATTATCCACTTTTTCCCAATTGTGGAAAAAGATATATATTTCAGCTTCCAGGACACCCCTATTGTTATTTTGGCTGCTATTAATATATTTGAGATCAATTTGGAGATCGAATAGGGTAATTCTGGGATTTTACAGTTAACAAGTAGTGTCTTGGGTTAGGGGGTATTGTATGGTTTGTGACTTGATGGATAAGAGATTAAACCCTACGGTGAGGGCACATCCACCACATGTGCTTCATGTTACAGATTTCATAACACAATCAAAAGCATGCACCATGTACCACCTAAGAGAGACCTTGTCATTTTCTTTTATTAATTCATCGAATACTTCATTGTTCTATGCTATGTTTCTTTCCAGACAGCTACGTCAACTTGATCCTCCAAGGTCCTTTTTCCAAGAATGCATGGAAGAAAATATTTTAGTAACCTCATTAAACATGGATTGTATAGCTGTAGCATATACCACCAACACTGTTTTTACAATTTTTTGTGAATCTGATGCAAATGAGCCGTTGCACAATTGCCCAGATCTACATTTTTGCACCAATACTGCTTGGCTCTTTACACAGGAATGGTCAGGTGCTATGGCCCAGCTTCAGTATAGGGGAACATTGTTGCCCCCCCCTTGCTCTTCCCCTGAGACATTGTTTTGGTAGAAATTTTAGAGCTGTTGGAGCTATATAGCTTGAGGCGTAGCACAATCATGCAGTAGCCTAAACACATTATAAAGTAAAGTGGATCGCCCCCAACAATCTTCCCCAATATTGTAGGAGTCAATGGCAGGTGAAAGGGGTGGACAAGGAAATGGCATGGACAGATAGAAATACTGTGCACAGGAGGGCGGGGGATCCCATAGGTTGCTAAGTATTGTATATTATACCTGATTGTTTCATCAATTTATGCTTGCCACATTTTTCTCGTCTTTTGTAGCCAAAACAAAAAATAACAGCACATTTTTGGCAGGGCCAGTGTTTCCCTGCTGGGGGAAGTCCCGATTGATATATATATAATTTTTTGCAGATTCTTGTTTTTGAGGCATAAGCACTTTAGGGTAATTAGGTATTGTTCCGTCTGCACCTTTTGCACCAGTGCACATTACTGTTTTTTGAATAACAAATTGGAGCTTATTGTATTGATTGATTTATCTTGTTTAACAGTCCGCAATTTACTTTATTCATCTATTTTCGGCACTATTTTGTGCAATCATATTATAGAGGAACCCCACTCTTGGCCCTGGCCTTTAGTGTTTTTAATAGTATGTATGTTGTTTGTAGTGTCATAAAACTGTTCTACAATCAGTAAAATTGGATTAGTATTTTTCTAACTGTGCAGCATTATAGGTTTTGGGGGTTGTTGGTACCTCTTGGGGTACTCATGATGTGGAGTACACTGCAGAAGCCTATTGTGGTAGTATGTTCAATTGATCCATGCACCATCTGGTGGTGGAAATAAGAAATGAAATGTCTTCCGTGATATGCAGTGAATGTACTGTGTTGTGCCATTGTGAGACTTGCAAACTCAATTGTTGTCTCATTGTGTCTGGCTGTTTGACACTGTCCTAAACTGTTTTCCTTTGTTAAATTAAAGAAGAAATGACAAGAGATATTGAGGTTAACATTTACACCTCGTGGCCCTTGGAAATGTAATGCTGCACAATAATCAGCAAAATGGGTTGGGCGTTGCTGGGAGTGAGAGCGCTTGCTAGGAGGAGGCTGGGTGGGAAGGAGGGATGGGTTAGCTGGGCTTGAATGGCAGCTCTGATAGAGCCATTCAGGCCATCTATACAAAGGGGGCGTGGTCTGGACTTGCTCCTCAAGCTAGTATTGATGGCCCACATCAGCATGGTGGTGCTGGAGAGGCAGATGAGAAAGTATATTTCTTCATTCAGGGCACAGATCTGAGAGAAGGCACAGTGCTGGAGGAACACTTGGCAAGCTAAGCTTCTGTTTTTTTTTTTACCTTTTGCCTGAAAAATCCCTTTACCCATATGCACAAATCTATTAGTGACAGATCCAGTCTAATGTGGGCAATCCTATGCTAATTAACCTTTGTTATAATTGTTATATTCACCGACTTGAGTTAGGCAAGAACATTTTGTTGACTTTTTAAAACATAATTACCTACGCTTAAAAAGTTTGCAACCAATCTGGTAAATATGTGTCTGGTTCCTGAATAAGGAAGATTAATTGGTTTTGCCTCAGTGATCTGCTCATTATAGTGTTTAGTTTTAGACAGAAGCGCTATACCTGATATGTAAATATAATCAGAGAAGAGATACATGCTTGTTGCTTACCATCTGATCTTAGCATAATGGCTTTTACAAAATAGAGAGTATGATAAATTCTCTTTAAACGTGATATATAAATATATATATATATATATATATATATATATATATATATATATATATATACAGTATATATATATATATATATATATATATATATATATATATATGAGTATAGAGAGAGAGAGAGAGAATATATATATATATATATATATATATATATATATATTGTGGTAATGTATATGGAAAAGTGATAAATGGTGTGTATTTTTCCCCTGCTATGCTGTATCAGGCATGATCTATGCCGGGTTTTCAGGACCCAGTTCACATTCCCCAGTCCTCTACAGGTTTGTTCCCTGATCCCAGGCCTAGCACAGGTGATGAGGCTGATTGCAGCGGAAGCCGAAATAAAAGGAGCCGCTGAGCCTGTCAGTTTGCTGTTGGAGGTTGCCTGGAGGAAGGAGCCCAGGCTGTACTGCTCAGTGGTGAATAAGAGACCTGGATTTAAGGACTTGGTTTCTGCGCCCCCAAAACTTGGACTTGTGTGGATGAGCAGCATGGGCTTGTATGCCCTGTAAAGCGGACCTGACATACCCCGGACTTTCACCTTGCTGGAGTATCAAACCCTGGACTTTCATTGAGTTGGTGAAGTAACCACTTGATTAATTGCATTGCATGCTGCAACCTCTGAAGTAAGAGACATTTCCTTTCTGCTGAACATTTTGGTTTCAATAAAACTGGTCTTTAATTTTGAAGAACTGTTGTCCGTGTCACTGCCGTTCGCCCCAATCGCTCACAATATATATACTATATAATATATATATATATATATATATATATATATATACCACATTACAAATTATTAAGCAATTTGAGTGTAATATAGATTTTGCTTTCCAAATAAACAAGTGGATAGAATGTCTCAAGGCTCTTTGGCCCCGTTTGTACTGCCTGGTTGCGGGGCGATAGCGGAGCAATTTCAATCTCCCACTAATCGCCCTTGTGTGATTACGGCCGTGTAAACCAGGCTTTTGGGTCATTGAAATTTATTTCAGAAACCAACATTTGTTTGCCAGGTGAGTCCAATGGGAGGAAAACTATTTACACTGGACTGAACGCTCTACACACTTACAAGAAATAGTGCTCATATACACCCCTTCATGGTGCAATTCAGATTCCTGCACATAAAAATTAACTTACCCTTTTGTAACTCGTGCTGTGGTTGATTTTCCTCCGTCAATGGCATCATATTGGTCTGCCAATGACCTGCAAAGAGGAAGAGCCTCTATGTTTCCTGATGCTTTGGTTTGGATCGGTTAGGTCCAAGCAGCAGCATGGCTGGGATGCTGGGAAAGGAATAACGTGCTGAAATGGTCATAATCATGAGAAAATTGTTGAGGCAGCGTTTCAGTTTTGAGTGGATGCAGGAGCAAACTGAAGTGTTGACAATGATTTGGTATCATGCATGCTGATGGAGCAAGTGCATTTTGGAGAGTTTTTCAACTGTAACAAAGGAGGGGTGGCAGCCGCTCAGACAATTTTATAACTAACCTGGGAGGTGCGCATTAGCAGGGCAATTAGGATACAAAAGTCTTAAAGGAGCCACATCACTCAACCCTGTTAGCTTGCAGACCAACCTGCAATCTGTCTCTAAACTTGGTTAAAAACAGAGGGCTCGATCACACACATCTGCAGAAGTATGCTTAAGCTGCACCACCAAGCGCCAAGGTGCCTCTGTGGGGTGCAGTCCTAACTCCATTTGGGACATACTTGCTGACATGCGCCTCCCAGGTTAGTTATAAAATGGTCTGAGTGGCTGCCACCCCTCCTTTGTTTCTTTTGAATTTGTGCAAGCAAATGGGATGTGGGGTCTAGGCTGTATTGCGAGGTCTTCGACCCTTCCACCCCATGGGCTGCCCTTGAGGTTTAGGGCAACCTCAGGTAAGCCTTCTCCCAATTTATCTATTGCATTGTATGTCCCAAATGGGGCTCTCAGAGATTAGAGTTAGGACTGCACCCCGCAGAGGCACCTTGGTGCTTGGGGTGCAGCTTAAGCATACTTCTGCAGATGTGTGTGATGGAGCCCTCTGTTTCTAACCAAGTTTAGAGACAGATTGTAGGTTGGTCTGCAAGCTAACAGGGTTGAGTTTTTCAACTGTGCAACTGTGTTAAAGAAGAATGTTTCACATTATTAAGAATGCCACAGGTTTCAAGCAATAGGGGAATGATTAAGGATCTCTACTGCCGAAAAGCATCAGTGCAATGTCTGGGACAAGGTATAAAAACATTAGATATTTCACAAAAACATAAGCGCGATCATTGTACGTGCAGATAAATGCAAAATGAGGAAGGTTTCTAATTCTGACAAATATATCAAAATACGGGGGTAGCCTCTGCCTCTGGAATTCCTCAAACTTTAAGGTGTAGGATTTTACAAATGTTTGCAGTTGTGCATAAACCTACTGGTTGGGCATCCCTAACTAGTGTTCACAAGCAGAAATGTTTGCAATGGGCCACTCTAAAATGTGCATTTTTACTGTATGGGGAGACATCTTACAAATATAATATACAACAAACGACACAAATGTGATATACAGTAAACTGCTGCCAACCTGTGGCTGGTCTTTAAGATTCTTTGCTTAATTTGTTCTTCGCCATTTCTACTTTTTGGCCTTTTTGAGCAGTGCATGACTCCATAGATAGGCTGTGAAAGATTTATATGTTCTACTGTTCTTACTAAAGCACACTAAACTAGTGCTAAAGCAGTTTTCTGCTAACTCCTATCCAATTTTCTACTACAGCAGCCATGGCATTGGCCTTAGCTTGCATTTGTTAAAAAATGTGAGACAGAAATACCACATTGTCAGCAACTTCTTTGTCTTCCATGTGATTGTTCAGCATTACTTTCCCCTTGTCTTTACCCACTCACTCTCCTTTTATAAAAGAACGCAATGTGGACTATGAGACTATGATAATAGAATGGAATAACATGCTGGATTTACCTATTTGTTGAATTGTTCAGAATTTTGATTAATTTACAGGTTTTGGCTATACTATACTCTATAACCAAACACTATTATGGTAAAGTGTTTTCCAGTGACATTCTATTTACTATGATCTAGGATTCTGACTCTAGCTCTGTATGCCCCCCCCCCCAATAGAATCTGACCCTGTGATTGGCCACCTAGCCATCTAGCATGACATACGACACATCTAGCATCACATATGATTTGAGTGTAAAAATATTCTTCTGAAAAGAGTGAAGTGCATTTGTTTTCAGCCCCTCTATTTAATATTTTGTAGGACCGCCTTTAGCTACAATTACAGATCTGTTGGGGCACATCTCTGCCAGCTTTGTGCATCTATAATACACATCTAGTGTGTACATCTAGAGGCTGACATTTGTGCCTATGCGTTTTTTGTAAAATAACTATAAAAGTAAAAAAAAAAACTATAAAAATAGTTCAGTCAAATTGGATAGAAAGCATTTGTGAAGAGTCGTTTTCAAGTCATGCCAAAGATTCTCAATGGGCTTTAGGTCTGGACTTTTACTGGGACATTTCAACAATTGAATATGCTTTGTTGTAGACCATTCCATTTTAGCTTTGGCTGTATGTTTAGGGTTGTTGCTCCCCTGGAGGGACAACCAATTTTAACTTTTTGTAGCCTCTAACAGGTTTTCCTGCAGGTTTGCCCTGAATTTATATCCATCCATCATTCCATCAACTCTAATCAGCTTCCCAGATTCAGAGAAGCCTCCCCAGAGAATGATACTGCCACCATCATATTTCATGATGGAGATGGTGTGTTCAGGGTGATGTGCATTGCAAATTTTCCACACATGTTGTGATTCCGAAAACTTTGCTTTTTCTGAGCATATCTCGTGAAAATAAGGGAAATTTCAAACTTTATTTCAGATTAAGAAAAAAAGGAGGGGTCCCACACACCCCTAGTATTATCCGGGCAAAAAAGTGGCACTACTATAATGTAATTAACAAAGTATCAAATTTTATTTTATATCTAAGCCAACAAGACGTGTATAGACAATTAAAAAACTCTAAAAAACATACAACAAAGACCACACAAGGGAGCGCTAATGCTGTGTCCTCATTAATCCATGTATTACAAGTCTGATAGCTGCTTTCCCCATAACCTATCCAGATATTCCCAGAAAGTCATCACAGTGCATAATCTATATATATAAAATATCAAATATCAAATTGATGAATGTGCAAATTATGTTCCCAAAAAGTGCTAAGTGCTCAAAGTGCTAAGAATCAGAAGGACAAGCCGGGTCAGGATAGGTAGGGATGAATAATCATACAATCTCACATGTTCCAAGTATTAGCCATGGACAAAACAGCTGTGGCCCCCAGATCACCGCCGACACGTATCGTGATGTCACTTCATCAGGGTGAAAAGACTATCCCGGTCCCACAATGCTAGCTTTAATACTCACCCACCTCGCTCTCCCGCCCCGTAATCAGAGTGACACCGAACGCACCCTGGCTGGATGTGCTTTAGTTGGTCCGGCGCACGTGACCACGCATCGGGCCACATGATGCACCCCGGCCAGAAGTGCGTCAGCGGCCAGCAATGCGTTCCAACATGCAGAAGCAGGCGGAGGTGGCACACAGCCCTGCCAAAGGCAAGGCACGTGCCACCGCAAGAGATGGAAGTGCACGGAGCGAGGCTAGGTGAGTAACCCAGGCACAGAAGGACCGGAGCCCAGCAATCCTTTAACAATGTAAAACACATAACATGGCTGACAATTCTCAAATCTACGATTATATTACATAATGCATGAATAACTATTGAACAAAAGAACATATATACAATAAGGGAGCAATTATACATATTGAGCAATGGGGATTGATATACCATGTCCCAATGGGGTATGTTTACTGCCACCACCGCCACATAAATATCTTGGGCCAATACTACGGCCCGGTTATATAGATACTGGAACACTATACATATGTGTACAGGGCCCCAATGCAGAATGTGCATTACCGTGCAGACAGACCCACCTTATTATCATTCAGTACAGTTACAGAGCAGGCAAAAATAATCCACACAGGAAGCATAAATAATTAAATAATAATAATAAAAATGATGATAATAATGATGAATAAATAAAAAAAAAACAATATTTTTTAGATGAATTAAAGATCTTCATCTGTGTAGATCTTGATGGAATATGGGGCTTCATGGCTGCGCCGCCTCTCCTTGGGTCTTCAACTTGTTCCACAGGACTCCAACTCCCGTCGTTTTGAGAATTGTCAGCCATGGTCCTTCTGTGCCCGGGTTACTCACCTAGCCTCGCTCCGCGCACTTTCATCTCATGCAGTGGCGCGCACCTTGCCTTTGGTGGGGCTGCGCGCCGCCTCCGTCTGCTTCCATATGTTGGAGCGCATTGCTGGCCGCTGACGCACTTACGCCCCGTTATGTGGCCCATTATGTGGCCTGATGCGTGGTCACGTGCGCCGGACCCACTGACGCACATCCGGCCGGGGTGCGTTCGGTGGCGTTCGGCATCACTCTGATTGCGGGGCGGGAGAGCGAGGTGGGTGAGTATTAAAGCTGGCATTGTGGGACCGGGATAGTCTTTTCGCCCTGATGAAGTGACATCACGATACGTGGCGGTGGTGATCTGGGGGCCACAGCTGTTTTGTCCATGGCTAATACTTGGAACATGTGAGATTGTATGATTATTCATCCCTACCTATCCTGACCCGGCTTGTCCTTCTGATTCTTAGCACTTTAAGCACTTAGCACTTTTTGGGAACATAATTTGCACATTCATAAATTTGATATTTTATATATATAGATTATGCACTGTGATGACTTTCTGGGAATATCTGGATAGGTTATGGGGAAAGCAGCTATCAGACTAGTAATACATGGATTAATGAGGACACAGCATTAGCGCTCCCTTGTGTGGTCTTTGTTGTATGTTTTTTAGAGTTTTTTAATTATGTCTATACATGTCTTGTTGGCTTGAATATGAAATAAAATTTGATACTTTGTTGATTACATTATAGTGGTGCCACTTTTTTGCCAGGATTAAGGCATAAGTAAAAATAAGGTGTTATTCAAAGAAGAAAGAATGTTATGTGAGTTTATGCTCAGTGCAGAAATGAACAGGCAATATTTACTTTAAAAGCAAATGAAAAAATTGTCACATTGCTCTAGTGAAAGTTTTAGGTGCTCTAACTTCCGCTTTTACTGAATCACCCCTTATTCTAACTCATGCCTTAATTTAAAATAAAGCAAGAAACAGTGCTTATATTTATTACATATTTTAAGACCAGATATTTTAGGTCATATATTTTAAGGCAGTAGTCCTCAAACTTCCTCCTCAAGGGCCAAGACAGGCCAGGTTTTGCAGCTCTCTATGCTGATGCACAGATGTAATAATTAGGGCTATAGCTCTGTCTGAGCACCAGTTAATTCACCTGTGGAATAGCGTGGAGAGCTGCAAAACCTGGCCTGTCTCGGCCCTTGAGGAGGAAGTTTGAGGACTACTGTTTTAAGGTGTTTTGCTTACAATACATGAAAACCAGCAAAACCTTTTTCCCCACCACCAATATTGTCCTGAAGGTGTGACAATACTATGTAACAACAAAAAAAGATATACTGTGCAAAATAGAGGGAAATTGCACTTGATTATTTAGGCATTTAGTTAAGAATTCAGAACAGCTCAACAGGGTTGGGCAAATCCGAAATGCAGAACTTTGCTAGAAATCTGTGTGCGCGTTCGCCGTTCAGCCTGAACCTGGCTGAAGGCTGATTGCCTGCATAGCAGCCAATCAGCCTTCTTCCTTCCCCTCCCTGCATTGGCCTGGCTGGACACATGACCCTGCCATATAAAAGGCGGGGTGCACGTCACGCTGCAAAATGTCACTGTTCGCTCTGCAACCTGAATAGTGAGAGGTGCTGCAGCTGAGGAACAGTCAGGGTTTTTTTTATTTTAAAACAACTGTACTGTTCAGGATATTTATTTAAGGAAAGTGTTTAGTCAGGATAGGTGTTAAAGTACACAACTGTACTTTTCAGGACATCTGCTAGAGTGAGGGCGAGGTAGGTAGGGTAAGTACTCTCTAATAGCCTCTCAGTGTCAGCACTGTGATAGCATTTATACCAGTAGTTGAAGGCATCTCTGTGTTAGTGCCTATTTGCAGTAACAATTCAAGGCAACTCTGTGTTGGTGCCCATCTGCAGTAACAGTTCAAGGCAACACTGTGTTAGTGCCCATTTTCAGTAACAAATCAAGGCAACTCTGTGTTAGTGCTCATTTGCAGTAACAGTTCAAGGCAATACTGTGTTAGTGCCCATTTGCAGTAACAGTTCAAGGCAACTCTTGTTAGCGCCTATTTATAGTAACAGTTCAAGGCAACTTTGTGTTAGTGCTCACTTATACCAATAGTCGAAGGCACCTCTGTGTTAGTGCCTACATTTACCAATAGTTATTGGCGTAGGCACTGGGTCAGGGCCCTTTTGAAATAAAAAAACATTTTTGTGTAGTGTGCACTGGTTCAAACCACTTGTGTGTCAACACTCTATAATAGCACTTCAGTGTCAGTACTCTGATAGCACTTCAGTGTCAGTACACTGTAATACCAATTGTTCAAACCATTTGGATGTCACTGCTCTGTAATATCAATTGTTCAGGCACTTGGGTGTCCCTGCTCTTTAATACCCGTTGTTAGTGGAGTAGCCACTGGGTCAGTCCACTTGTGCATCAGTACTGCTTAATTTAATCTTAACTAATTGTGGGTACACCTGGCTTTACAGCCTTTTGGGCTTTGATCAACCAGTTACTTGTGGGCACACCTTGCATTAGACCCTTTTGGTATTTGATAAACTAGTTACATGTTGGCACACATTGCATTAGACCCTTTTGGCCTTTGATAAACTACCCTCTTGGTCTTTGATCAACCAGTTACTTGTGGACACACCTGGCATTACACAAAGAGGCACACATGAAAACTTCAGAGTGCATCTGCAGACGACAACATAAACAGACTGTTCACCAATAATGCCTTCAACATGGATGCTGGATGGCTAGACACCTAGGGAAATTATATATACTGAAAAAGTTCCTTGAAGGTAAAGAATGAATGCTTAAGAATAACTTTCATAATGAGCAGTCACACATTTCATGACCAATGGCCTTCACAACCAATGGTCACGATCATTCATATGCTCTTCTACAATTACCATTTTCATTTTATGTTGAGTTTCTTTCCTTATTTCCCTAAGCCTCTCATTTGTCAGAAGTGGTTTATTACTATGTAAGGAAGAATGAATTGATGTAATCCAAAAATTCCTTCTCATATTCTCGTTACTCCATTAAATGCAAAAGTTTGCAGGAGTAAAAGATTATAATCTGAATGTTGGATTTTCTATAAATATTACACTTAGTAGCTACCCTACCTTGGCAAAGTTCAAGAATGCAACTTCACCAAATCATAGACATAAATATGGAAATTGTCATCAAACTTGATAAAGTCCACTAAAGGTTTGGTTTCTACTTGATGAATTACCATGCCAGTCTTTTAGAGACATCTTCTTTGACATATTCCACTTGCTTCCCAATTAGGCTCTCCACAACCTCTCCTGGCTCTCTTTTCATTGGAAGAGAATGGAGAAAGGTGGATAGGTGGATTCTCTTGTCGGTGATGACACCTCCCTCTGGCGCAAGCCCTTGCCACGTGTCCGATTTACTGAGTAGCCTGCTGGAACTCCACTATTGCCTGCTGTTGTTGCTCACACACCATTTCCAACATACAGTATGTAAAGTGAAATTCCACTTGGTTGGCAAATCATCTATGAGGCAGTGGGTGGGAAGGCCAAAGTTCCTCTACAGTGCAGATAGGTGAACAGCAGGTGTGAAGGCGCACATGCAGCTCCGGCATGTCTGGACAATGGGCCAAGAAGCTTTGCATCACCAGGTTGAGCACATGCGCCAGCCAATGGATGTGTCTCAACCCATCTCAGTCTACTACTAGGTTCTGCTCGTTTTCACACACCACCTTGCCAGGCTTCAGGTTCCGCATCAGCAACCACTCATCTGTCTACTCCTGGCTCCCATGACTGGATGAGGAGTCAGGAAAGAAGGAAGTAGAGCAGGAGGCAATAAAATAATACTAACAAAGTTTTTTTGTTTGCTTTGCAGGTTCCTGGGCATGGACATGGTGAGGATTATTCTGAGAGGCACCCTGTTAATACAGCACCACGGAATACAATAGCACTCTATAAATAAATTATAAAAATACTAATGTGTTTGCTATGCAGGTGCCTGTTGAACTGAAACTTGAAGCACTGTGTACCATCTAATCTATCAATGCCTCAACTCTTGCTTCACCATTCTGGCAGGGGTATTGGGACCTAAAGGAATATGCTGCAAAGCCTGGCGCAAGCCAGGAGGAAGGTGTAGCAAGCATAGATGTAACATGTCCTCTCCCTCCAGCACCCACTCCATCGCCACTAGCAGTAGCACCACGGCCATGTCCCTGTCCTTTATTTGCTAATTTCTTCATTCTTCATTACTGACAGTGGCTACTGTCTCCCTCAGTCACCTATCCCTGGAAGTGACCTGTAATGGACAATTAGCAGATGTTGTTCTCTCCCCCTCAGTATGAGTAGCCTGTCCCTGGAAGTGGCCTTGTTCTCTCCCCCTCAGTATGAGTAGCTTGTCCCTGGAAGTGGCCTAAAAATGGACAATTAGCAGAGGTTCCTTTGTCCATAGCTGTCCCACAGTATGTCAGCCACCTATCCATGGAAGGGCAACAAGATGGACAGTTAGCCTTAGAAAATGGACCCCCCCACACCCCTTACTTATCCGGTCAATAAAATATATATTTTTTAGTTTTATGTTATTATTTTGAGTATGTTCCCTAGCCCATTGTGTGCAGGGAAATCACCCCCGGATGCCTCCCCCCATATTTGGCCTCCAACACCCTTGAAAATACTGATATATATTTTTTATGTATCTATATCTATGTATTTCTATAATATTTTAGTTTTATGTTTTTATTGTGAGTACTTTCCATAGCCCATTTTGTGTAGGGCTATCGCCCAGGTGCCCACCACCCCCAGTTTGGCCTCCCACACCATCGACTCCGATGGGGCTCAAATTCAGGTCTGGGTTCAGGTCAAATCCAGGGGCAAGTTCAACCAAATGCGCTGAGCCCGAATTTCAGCAGGTTCGCACATTGCTAATGATGAGATCACATATGGCTCCTATTTTTTATTACTTTTAAGTATTTCACAATTTGCAAAATTGGATCTAAACAGAACTTAATATAAAATGCCTTTGTATAATATCCATGTCCTATAGTTTGTTGAACCAGTAGAACAATTAAGTTTGATTCTGATATATATATATGTACGAACACAGGGCTAGATTTAGCTTAAGATGCTAATCTCTTGTTTTATAATTAGTAATTAGTGATGGACCTCGGATCCAGGATGAAGCTAGATTTACCTCAGAATTTGCCAATCATGTTTGCCCCCCCCCCATCCTTTTTTCACTGAAAAAAAGCCATGGCACAAATGCCAGCATGTTTCTTTCAGTGAAGATTACAAGTGGGAGTTATTTTTTTATTTATTTTTGTTTCATATTTTTTAAAAAAGTGTACCCACTTCCACTTCCCTGAGCCAAGCAGCCCGGGCATCAGGCATAGGTTACCCAAGGCCGGTGGACCCCTTTGGCTCTTGAGCCTTAGGTAATCAGCCCCTTTGCCTGGTGTGCTGGGCTGGTAAGCTTTAGATGAGGGATTTTAGAATCAGATTAAAAAAACTTGGCCTCCCTCCTATGAAGTTTACCAACCCAGCACACCAAGCATAGAGGCTGGTAATATAGAGCTCAATGGCTTATATAGGTTTTTTTTCTAAAGCTGCAAATTTTCCTAAATTGTCTGAATCTGACCATGAGATTAGTCAAATCAATTCTGATGAAATAAAAAAATTTGAATTTATCAATTTCATATCAGATTAATGTATTAAAAGAAAAATCATGAGATGCATCAAAAAGAGTACTTAAAAGGAATGTCTGAGGACTAAAGGGAAAGTCACTTAAAGTCTCAGATTCCTACACACTACATTTTTATAACATATGAACAATATTCAGTTGTCTGAATTAATTCACAGATCTCCAGAACCACGTGCAGCATGGGTGTAAACAAGCAGCTTTGGGGGTTATTTAAGAAACGATAACGGCAGGTAATGCCACGTAGCGAAACGAAGCATTGGGTGAACGCTGGGAGCTGTATGTGAAATCCACATTTAAGAAAGTGACTCTGGTGAGCGCCTCTAAAAGTGTCATGTAGCGTCACATGTATTACTAGTGGCGGTTCAGTGTATAGCGCCGGCGCTCTAGGTTCTGCAGCGCCATGTAGTACCTGTTGCTCAGTGTCGATCTCCCAAACATTTCAATGGTGTTTCATTTGGTTGTGTTTAAAAAGTGTGTTACTAAAGTAAACTTTAACATTTTTGGCTCAAATCATTGTGCTTCCTCTCCTGCCCAGCAACCAAACACTTTTATAGTTTTTTTTTTTTTTGTTTGTTTTTATGCAGAATTGTATGTGCAGGTCTGCCACTGCAGTGTCATTGTCACAGTGTTAAAACAATGTAATTCCATATGTTTTTGCTTTGTTACTGGTGGATGTGTGTTGAGAAACAGTTTTTTATCACATAGCTTCTGCCACTCAACTCTAGGGCGCCCAGTTTTAGAGCGCCGGCGTTGGTTGTAGGTAGTTTATTCCAGAACATGGGCTTCAGCGCTGAGTGCTGGACGCACATAACTGGCGCTACCTATCGTTCACTGCAGTGTTGTCTTATTGTTAGATGTAAAGTAGTCTTGGGCGCTTTAACCTCAGGACACCACCTAGCATTCACGATTGGCTCTGCAGTGAATCAGGGAGAGCGCTTCTACAGCACCCTGCAGACATCACATTTATCAATGCTGGACAGGATAGTACAGCGCCACTTGTCCACCCGCTAAGCTAGGTCACAGCGCCCGACATCCGCTTTCAGCATCTACTAGCGGTTGCTCTAAGAACCGCTACACAGGCGCTCACATAACAATACGTGATGCTAGTCTTAAATCAGCCTCTATGTTCCTTTCAGATACAGTGGCAATTCTGCCATGCACACCATTCTTTTTCAGTGTTCCGTTAATAGTGGACTCATAAACATTACCATTAGCTATTGTCAGTTGCTTAGAGCTTATTTTGGGTTTCTTTATGACCTTGTTGACTATAATATGCCTTGCCCTTGCCATGATCGTTGTTGGTTCACCACTCCTGTTGAGGGTAATTATGGTCTCCATTTTTTCCCATTTTGTACACAATAGGGTTGATTGAGCACCATTCTTTTACTCATTTCTTTTTTTTAGAGAAAACACCTTTTTTCTTGGTTATTTTTTTCGATGCAATTCAGCGCCATATTTAGCTGTGCAAATAAAAAAAAATGTACAGCTTAATATGGTGCTGATTTGTACTGAGGAAAAAGATAAAAAGAAAAAGTGTCTTCTCTAAAAAAAAATGAGTAAAAAAATACAGTGCTAAACCAACCCTAATCTGTCTGACTCTGCTAGAGTACAAACTGTTTAAAGGTGGTATTGCAGCCGGTATTTCCGGTATGATGATCAACTGTAAATCTCCTTGTGGACCTCTTTGATTATGTTTTTATTACCTGCTTTTTGGACTTCTGAATGATTCTCAGACTTTCAAGCACCACCTGTCATCAATATAAATGGAGTACCATATATAAAGACAGCTAGGTTTAGAAACAATTAGCCATTCAATGGCTACTGTAAGTGAAAGCAGGTATTGGCTTTCCTGAGTAACACTCTGTTTTTTATATACTTGATCTACTTTTGTTTCCTGAATATGCTTGTTGTACTTTAAGACATGTGTTATGTTAATATTTATATGAACTTGTTGCTCTTCCCTTGCATAGCTTTCTTGTCAAAAGAAATCCCTATATGTATTGTACATGGGTAGCATCAAAGGCAAGCTACCTTAAAGATTTTAGCCGCCTGGATTTATATCGAAGGTGCCACAAATCTTGTGTACAACAAAGCTGAGCTTTATTATCCTGCTTCAACACATTTGACTTGAAAGTATGGAAAATAACACACAGTCTAGCCCTAGTTCTTTGCATTACCTCACTGCTTGATCCCTCGACGAATAGTGAAATAATCAATACAAACCCAAATTTCATGATTTATCTGAGGGCCTTGCACAATGGTTATTTTTCATACCTGATTCAATCCACCAGTCTGCCCTCAGGCTATTCCACTCTGGGCACTGGCAATTGAACCCTTCAGACTGCGCTCCTTGCAGCCTCCTTATTTTCCCTAGACTCAGCTCTCTTGGAAGTTGTTGCTAGGTGCCGTCCCCAAGTCCATATTTTTAGCCACTCTGTTAACCACTGGTGCCCCAAAAGCTGGCCTGGCCCAGCAATCTTACATTGCCCTAATACTTTCAATATTTGAAATGCATTACCATGCCATTTCCCCTGTTAGATATCCTCCCCAGCTCACAATCCCTGAGTTGAGCAACAATGGGTCTCAGGAGATTCCCCACCGACAGCTTTCTTGTTTTTTTTCCAGACTACTACACTTGGGCTGCTCTGCATTATAAGTGACCTTTCCCCACACCTTCAGTGCTCTCTTTTTCACACTTTTTAAAGTACTTAGATTTTGCTGGGATCCATTCGTTGCTTGATGGCCCCAAGGGTTCTGTAGCTTTTTTGGCATAACCCATTTCTGGCTAAAATCCAGTACTGGAAATTTGTAGGATACCCCCTGTAATAAGGGGGGGTTTAGGGTAATGTGTGTGAAGTGGCCCCTGGACAGGGTCACACTGTAAAAGTGGTCTTTCCAGGGTCCGGCAGCAGGGGAGGTGTAGGTACTCACTCGGGCCACCCAGTACTAGTAGGTCTATCGACAGGTTCCCTGATTAATCCAAGTCCTTAATTGTTGCAAACAGGTTCTTTCTTTATTTAGGCAGGCAAAGTAGACTTTCCAGGACATGCACATGAGGCCCTACACAACCCAACTCTCACTGTTGTTCCTCACCGGTCTCACCCTCAAGGAGTTTGTTCCCGCATGGTTTTCCTCCCCTAGAGCCACGAGGAGTGGGTCAATCTTTGTTTATCTCCACTGCGCCTTCTTAAACCGAACCAACAGCCTGGCACAGTTGGAAAAGAAAGGTAGCGGCCATTTTGGAGCTTCCTCTCCCAACTGACATAACTGACAGCACTTGGCCTGCAAATGCACAAGCCATCATCTTGTTTTTAAAATTTACCTCAGCAAGAGTTAGAAACGGGTAAATTAATGTTTATGTGCAGCAATGTAAATTGCCCTGTGGAGGGATGTGTATGAGCACTGTTTGTTGTGTTAGTCTGGTTTTAGTCATTTTTGACTGTTGGTCCGGTTTAAGGCACATCCAAGACTTCTCCCACAGTGAGCTGGCTGGTATGCTCCCTCTAGTAAATCCTGAGGACACTCTCTGGCTTGCAGTTTTCTCCCTCTGTAGGCTTTCTGTCTTACAGCCAGCCCAGGTTTATTTGTAGGCCCAGGTAAACAAGTTAGTAAGCCCTATTTAACCATCTTTTGTAATAGCCACAGTTCTTTGTACTACTGTACCTTTGCGAAAAAATAGCTTTAATTTTTTCTTTCATCAACTATTTTAGCTTCTGAAACAGGCTTTATCCCCTCTTTTTTTCCCAAATTTATAGGGTGCTTGTTCAGCTTGGCTTTTGAGTCCACGAGGGTCATGCTAAATATTTAGTAAAGCCAGTATGACTTGCAGTGCAGGTGGCTTGCCATTAACCCCCGGCACCCCCATTACCTGCCTCCCCAAAGGCCAGGGGGGGCAGAAGAGCCCGGGCCCACGGGCTTGTAGCCTGCAGGGCCAGGGGCCACAAAAGCTGGCCCCTGCGCCCTGTTCCTACAAGCCCTGCATAGCTGGTCCCGGGCTGGTTACTTTGGGTAAGGGGGACCCCACGTCAATTTTTTTTTATTTTTAAGGGTTTTTAACCCTTAAAAAAAAAAAAATGCCCCCCCCCCCCCGGGAGGGGGGGCCCTATGTCATTTTTTTTTAATTAACCCTTTGTGTTCTGTCATCCAGCAGCTATAAAAGGCTTCCAGCAGGTGAGCAGAAGCCAGTGATTGCCGAGGGATACAGTGCTCCAGGATGGATGGGAGGTAAGTATAAAAAAAAATGAATAAAATATTTTTTTCTCTGTGTGTGTCTGTGTTTTTTTTTACATGTAACCCCTTGTGAACTGGTAAGGGGTCCATGACCCCTATACCAGTTCACAAGGCTGGGGGGATGGCAAGTCACCTGCGACTAGCGGGTGACTTGCCATTTTCCCCCGGCACCCCCATTACCTGCCTCCCCAAAGCCCAGGGGGGGGCAGAAGAGCCCGGGCCCACGGGCTTTGCGGGCTTGTAGCCTGCAGGGCCAGGGGCCACAAAAGCTGGCCCCTGTGCCCTGTTTCTACAAGCCCTGCATAGCTGGTCCCGGGCTGGTTACTTTGGGTAAGGGGGACCCCATGTCAATTTTTGGGGGGATTTTTAAGGGTTTTTAATCTATGTCATTTTTTTTCTCGATTTAACCCTTTGTAGTGTGGATGGTATTTGTATTTTATTTGTGAATGTTATAAAGTACTTGTTTCAGTTAGGGGGTCTCCTGGGCAGGAACGGGGGGCTACCGATAAATATGTGGTACCGTTCTAATTGGTAGAAATGGGGCTCACACATGCAATATGGTTTTCCTTAATAAAATAATTTTTTATTTTAAATTTTAATTATTTATTTTTTTTACTTAATAATATTGTAAAAAACAAAATAAAATTTACAAACAAGACATTTCATGTTAAAGCCTAAACTCTGCTGCAAAAAAAATATATATATAATTTTCCTTAAAGTTCCAGCAAAAATGGTGCAAAACATGGCGCAAAATCTCAAGTAGGCTGGCAATTAAAAGGGTTAAAAGTAGCTATGCATGTTGGGTATTGTTCTGTTCGGGGGACCTTGCGCTTTTAGATTTAGCTTGTTTTTTTCTGGTTTGCATTTATATTTTAGGAAAAGGTGTTTTTTAGTCAGCTTTTTTATACATTTTTTAGGGAAACCCTGCGCAACCAAAGAATTCTTTGAGGGAATAATTCCAGAAAGATGAGCCCACTACAACAAGCTGGGTATGCTTAGAAAGCTTAACATGTGTACTTTCAGGGAATATATAGTTTATGGGGGATATTCCAAATGTAAAGGGTTGTTTTGGTTGAAAAATCGCAAGGTGCGCACTTTGTCTGCAGAGCTGAAATTTTCAAGTAAAATTACCGTTACGCATATGCTTTACTTTGGGGTGTTTGGCAACTCTTCCCTTGACAGTAGCAATGCATGTTGGGTATCGTTATGTTCGGAGGATGTTGCTTTTTCAGATTAAACTTGTTTTTTCTTGTTTGTATATAGTTTTTTTAGGAAAATGTGGCTTTGATTCTGCTCTTTTTTCCTTTTTTTAGGGAAACTCTTTGCAACCAAAGAATCCATTGAGGGATTACTTCCAGAAAACTATGGTCACATCAACAAACCTGGTACACCTAGAAAGCTTGAGGTGTTTACGTCCAGAGAATATATAGTTTGTTGGGGGTATTTCAAATGTAAAGGGTTGTTTTTCTGGAAAAACTGCAAGGTGCGCATAGCGAATAGCATAGTTGTATTTTATCTGAAAATCCCCTAAAGCGCTGTTTCAGTTTGGGGGAGTCTCCTGGGCAGGAAAGGGTGTCTACCTATACATATGTGGTATCGCTGTAACCGGGAGAAATTGGGATTTCACATGCAATAAGATTTTATTGACAAACTTACATTTTTTATTACAAAAAAAACTACAAATTGTAAAAAATATATTTTTTTTATTTTTTTGCACATATTTCACCCAAACATATTGAGAATACACCTAAAAATGACAAACAAGACATTTAATGTTAAAGCCTAGACTCTGAAAAAAACAATATATAATTGATTTCCAGGGAAATCCCTGGAAATCCCTTCAAAAATCACATTTGAACATGGGGAGCGCAAAATAGTGCAAAATGGTCTAGCAACAAAGGGTGACAAAAACTCCAGGTAGGCTGGCACTTAAAGGGTTAAATACCTTATCAGGGCCCTATATGACTCACCATGCATACTATCAAATTATTATACCCTTAAATTGCGCTATTATGTTGATTTCTGGCACTATCTCTTTGGGGAAGTGTCAGCAGCTTTACTAGTTTTTAGCCACACACTTCACTTTTTGTGTTTTAACTTCTTTATTTTCTTGTGATTGGCAGACTGTTTCCTTCTCCCCATCTTGGTCCACTGCTTGCTGCAAAGTCCCTTAATATGTGTAGAACAATCAATGCTGGCCTCCTGTGTGCATCCCACATGACCTCCTGTGTGCATTCCACGTACTGAGACCCAGTGTGACCCATTATGCATCCCTACAGCTTGGGCATCCCTGTCTCCTTGTCCATCGCTTGGTGATTGTTATGCATTACGCTACCTAACAGCTTGGACACACATACTACTGGATAGCTATACGCTACATGCTGTCCCTTTTACAGGCCTTGGATTATCGCAAACTGCAGGGTCTATGCAGGATGGAGTACGTATACAACCTGCCCCGCTGGCTACGCTATGTCGCCCCTACGGGAGCGGCCATCTTTATGGTTAGAAACTGAACACTGCTGGACTTAGACTTCCTGTACTAAGCGCCTCACTTGCGGCGCCACTGTACTCAGCGGCCATCTTGGTTGTGGCATTCTCATTAATGGACTTAGACTTGCTGTACTAAGCGCCTCACTGTCTCTGTTTTGGTATTTAAACAGTCTGCCCTGACCATGCTGGTACCGCTCCCCCCCTGAAGAAGGCCTTCGCAGCCGAAGTGTCGAGGGGTTACTTCCACTTGATGCCACTGCTTGTAAGCTTGCACTCATTTATCTTTCCTTTCTGAACTTGTGATGTGATATGTCTGCTTTAAGATGATATATGATTTAAATTGTATATGCATTTGTCCATATGCTCTGTACACCTCATCCTGTAGATAGAATTTGTCCCAACTGCTATAGCAAAATATGGATGTGTATATACAAGCATGATGTGCTTACTGGCATCTGGCGCCACCTAGCGGTCAACCGTGTTACTACATCTATCTGTAAATAGCACTGTATTATACACTGTTATTGTTTGACAATCATATATTAAATCATCAATCTTATTTTGCATCTCACATTATGGTTGTTCGCTTTCCTTTTTACATATTATCTGTAGAGCATCTCCCCTCGTGGCTGGGCCAAACATAGGAAACAATGGTTCTCTCAACAATGCATCTGGTCTTGCGGTTAGCTGGTTGTAGTGCACTGCAGTATGTGGGTTCCACATGGGGGTCATGAGCCGTATCCCCTAACTGCTAAATACAAGCACATGGGTTAATGTTGTTTTCAACACAAATGCAGCCCCCCAACTGCTTAGGTGAATGTTGCCTTCACCTTCCCATCCCCCCTAGTTCTGCTTGTCCACTGTGTATAGGTCTTACAATCTGGTCATGTAATTACCTTTTAGCCATCCCAATGGCATTTTGTTGTCCTCAAATTTCCATCACAGGGCAGATTGGTGCAACACATATGAGTCATGGCAGGATCCTGGAAAGCCTGACCTCACTGCATGCAGCCAAATCTCATGATCACACACAACCATCACATTAATGGAATGGAATCTCTTCCGGTTGTTGTAGCTCAGCTTTTGTGCTCGAAGGGGGTGGAAGGAAATATAGATGCCATCAATGCAGCCAAGCACATTTGGGTTTCCTGCCATATGATAGAAAGCCAGCTTGATGTTTTCCACCTCTTCATTATTGGCCAGAAACCTGATGTAGTTAGAAATTAGGTCACAGGCCAGGGCGACCTTATGAAAGATGCAGCACATGGTAGGCTGGCTAATGCTGCTTAACCTAGCAGCAGTGGCCTGAAATGTGCCGCTGCCAAGGATATTTAAGGAGGCACATAGGCACACTATGCCAGGTACTGCATGGCTACTGCCCGTGGTGGGCTCAATTTTGTGGCAGATATAGCCGTACAGTGCCAAAATGCGCAGCACAATTCAGATGGAAGTGGCTGCGGATTTATTTCCGCAACAGACGACCGAGTGTTAAAATCAAGGTCAGCCCAGAGTCGCACCACTGTGGCTTCCTTAGTCTCCTTCTCCTCCTCAGCAGCAGCCACACAACTCATCCACACACCAAACATCCCACCAAAAAATATCTACAATGCACTGTATTACCACTGCATCCACAAATGCACAATGCACCATCACAAGTGCACACACACAATGCACACCTCCAATAAACCTGCTAACTCACACACTCTTACACACAAGTGAAACTCACATGCTGCTCACCACTAAACCAGATTGGTGAGGCAACCAACAGCCTGAGGAAAACATGTTTCTTAGGTTTGGCCTGGCCAGGAGGGGGGATTCTAGACAGCCCAGGTAAGGTGTCCAGTACAAACCTGTCTTGCAGTGTGCTATGCAATTACTGATCTCGCAAAGCAGAGACTTGTCCGCAGATACTGCACATCAAACACAGACTGGCTCTGCTTGGGGCACAACAGTAGTGGTCACTACACGCATACACACACACACACACACACTGCCACTGGAAACGCAATAGCGAACTAATCCACAAATTTGCATAACGTTTCTGTTATACTTAGCTGTTCAGATGTTCAGAGTGCAGTATTGCCACATGTTCACCATCTTCCCCTCCACGCTATCTCACCAAGGAAAAACTCTAAGCAGGTGTGTGGGAAGAGGTCAGAGCTCGTATCTCCGAATTGTTGGGCGTTTCCTCATCAAGACACATCTGCCACCTCCATGCTTCCAGCCAATGAGAAACGCTAATCATTTTTTATAAAACTGTTACATGCTGCGCTGCACTAGTGAGCATTTTCAGTTGTACACACACAGCTTGTGCCTTATTGCTTTTTTAGTTTCCTGAACGCTATTAGTAGCATTTTTAAAAAAAAACGTTATAACATGCAGCTGTGCGCTATTGGTCGTTTGCTAGGTCCACATCATCCAGACAACCCCCTAGCGTTTAGTTGGTTAGCATCTCCACAAATGCCCTGGGCCTGATTGGTTTGCATTCATATAAATTAAAGGGACAAACACCACCATCTTGCTTTTGTGGCTTAGAGTGAGGACACATCTGCTAGTTGTTCTGGCATCAGTTTTATTGCAAGGATGGCACCTACTAGGCATCACACATCACCAATTGTCCACTCCTCTGTGGGGCACAGCCCCCAAGTTTTGACTTGTGGCCATGGCATTGGTAATACTCTTGCTCATGCTGTGGTCCGAGGGCATGGCAGCTGCAATAGGCAGCCCCACAACAGGGCTTTATTGAGTTCTGTTGCTGGTGCAGATGTATCTCCAACTATCGGCCAACCTAGTGTTGATGCCCAGCATGCCCAGCACCCCACAATAGCTGAGCATGAGCCACATATGTCTACCATCCTTGTTGTCGCCACAGGTGTGTTTGAGGGGCTGCCAAGTGTGAGCTCAATATGGCAGAAAACATCAAGCTGCCCAAGCTCACCCTTGCCAAATGGTAACTCTTGCATGAGCCACAGAGTCATGGCCTCAGCAAGCCTGAGCAGACCAAAACTGAGCTAGGATTGCTGAGAACCACAATTGCACTACTGCACATAAGCTGACCACTGCAGCAACCAAAAAAATGATTGAAAAAACACTGTGCAGAGCTCTCACCAAATAAATGGAGTCGGACCTGCTCAACAAGTGAGGAGAACAAGAAGGCCCCATGAATATCCATCAGATCATGTTGAGCCTAAGATCCCTTTATGTCAGCTGCAGGGTGCGGATGTGTGGGAATTATTCAGTGCGCGTTTGCAACACATGGATCTTCCATCTATCCATCATAGCAGTCCCCCCATTCTAATTCTCCAATCACCATCATATGCTGTCCCCTAAGTAACATGTCTTCCCCTTTGTTTTCTCTCTTGCCTTCCCCCCTCATCTCTAGTTTAAATCCCCCTCCACCCCTTCTAGTATCCAGCACAATAGCCCACTTCCATTCAGGTGCAAATTATCTGTAGAATACAGTTTTTACCCCAATTTAAAGTCAGCCCAGTGTTCTAGGAACCCAAATCATTCTGCCCTGCAGCAGGACTTGAGCCATGCATTTAACACTCTAAGATTCCGCTGACGTTCATGTGTAGTGCATGGCACAGAAAGTATTCCAGAAAATACAACCTTGGGGGTTCTTCTCTACAATTTGGTGCCTGATACCTTAAAGGTATTCTTAAGGAGCCTCCATCTCCCATTAATTCTGTCATTGGTCCCCATGTGAACCATGACAGCTGGGTCATCCCTAGCCCCTCCCAGTAATTAATCCACCCTTTCCACCACATGCCAAACCCTGGCAGATGTGGAACAAACACACAAACAACACTTACCTTAATTGTCTAGCCAATTGCATGGGGGTCCACATGTTGGTGTGTTGGTGTGGCAAGCCGCCATCAGAGCTGCTTAACAAGCTGCTGGGAAAGCGGGTTGCCCTGCATGGGGTGGGGAGGTGCTGTCACCACAGAGGCAATCCGGAAGTGCACAAAGTGAAAACAAAAGCAGAACCCTCATAGTGGAGTGTAACTGGCAGCGTTCTAACTAATCAAAGTGCCACAATTTGGATTTATTTATGAGAACACTAGGTTGCACTAGCCGCAAATGCTATAAAGCGGCCACCACATTTAACACAGAAAAAATGCAGCTCAGGACGAAACATAGCTCCATTGAAGAACACCCGAGACCTGGCGCTCAGTGAAAGACACCAAATAACATAGCGCCAGTGTGGCAAGATGTAAAAAGGCTGAGAAATAGCCGGAGGGAACTCACACACGCCAGCCAGCAGACCACAGCATCGGCATCCCAGACTAGGTGCAAGCTCACCAGGGGGAAGCTGAGTGGGCATTTTAATGATGTCCAGCTGGAGGCCCTGTTGGATGGTGTGTGTGAGAATTCTGACAGGCTGACTAAGTCCCAGTACTGCTCCACACCCAAAGCTGTGCCGGAGGATATTGGAGGCAGGTCAAAAAAAGTGGGAGGATCCTAAGACGGTGGTCAGGAGGAAAATCAGTGCCAGACAGGCTGAGGGATAAGTGGTAAGGGGCCAGAGGGAGGTTTGGCCCACACACATTGGACCACTCTCCAACTTACCAACTCAACACTTGTTCTTGTGTTTTTAGGTTTTAGATTGGTGGTGGACTGCCGAAAACCTTGTTCACACATGCAGAGGAGCGCGTGTCGGAGATGCTGCACACCTACCAGGGGGTAAGGGTAACCATGACATGGATCGTCGGCATGTGTCGACCAGTAGTAAGAGTTAGCTGCGAACTGGAGTTTTGGACAAGGGGAGGAGGGCGAACACAAATGGTAGAGCTCACATGCATGCCCAAACTGGGAGGGCTTGCCTAGAACACACATGTTGGGCCACATCACACAAAATTGTTGCGCAACTATTTACAAGGAAGCTGGGCCAGTTACATAGCTGCAAAGTTGTTTTAGCAATGCGTAGATTTGGGGACCAGTGTGTAACCCATGTTGAGGATAGGAAGGCCAAGAACAACAGGCTATACCTATTACTGTCAGTAAATGGGTGGAGCCATGCAAATTATATCTTTTCATCTATGCCATCTCAAGTGCTCAGAAAGAACCATGCTCTAATTTTTAATGTATATAGAGTCATCATTTGCTACCTGTGGGGACGTGTTTGGGGATTTAGCCCTTGTCAGCACAAGGCTGGAAGTAAAAGCTGTATAGGGGTAAGACTTCAGAGCATCGTAACAGAGGAGCAGACCCATGTTAGACTTAATATAGTGGGTTAAAGGAGCCCCCTATTTGAGAACACAAAGTAAATAGCACTTTTTTAAAGTGAACCAAAATCCAAGATTTTGACTATCCTGGGTTTTGGTCTTTGCCCCCCGGCACCCGGATGCCCCGCTGTGTGAAACCTGCAGGTCCCCCGATCTCACTCACCCTTCCTCGGTCCTATGGCGCATGCGCAGCCTCTTGTCTAGTCAGCACTCTCGGATCCTCTTCTGGCCCTGTCCAAGAGCTTGACGAGCTTAAAGAGATAAGTGGATCCGAGCTCGCTGGCAGCTGCATCCCCCACTACCCTTTAAAATGGATAAAGGGATAGTACAGATGTGGCCACTACTCGCGCATACGCTGTTGTACCGGGAAAAAAGGTGAGATTTATGGGCGACCTGGTGGGTTTGACACAGTGGGGCATCCCAAATCTGGATGCCCCAGGGGGGTGGGTATGCCTGCCCTAGAGTCTCATAGACTCCAGGGTGGGTTTTGGTCCACTTTAAAATTTCACATGGTGCATACAGACCAAAAACAACAGGGTATATATTTAAACACAGATCATGGATTTCATCACACAATAATATTAGGGGATTTTCCTTTAAAGTTTTGCAGGCATTTATTTTACTATTTACTTTGTTCTATATGCACTTACATTAAAGTTAAGAGCCTCAGGCTATTTTGTCTATTGTGTTTTAGCATGAATCTTGTCCTTTGGCTTTCTACACTGTATGAGGAAAGGTAAACTGTTTATATGTGTTGGCATACATTATTGCATTTTTAACAACTAGAGCACTGTGTATTTCATTAGCGCAGTAATTAAAAAATGCATCAGCGTGGAAATGAAAGTAGCTAAGTGGGTGTAGAGCTGTACGCTTTTATCTCAGAGGACCTGAGTTTAATAATGTATTGGGTGTTAACTATTTCCGTGCAGACTGGCGTTACACAGTGTGTAAGAAACAGACTTTAAATAATTAATTCTAATTTGCCTTTAACTTAATTATCTTGCTGAACCTTGTTCCAGATCTCTTCATTCTATGACCTTGTTGTGCCACCTTTCCATGGCCTCTATTACATTTCATGACCATACCCAGTGTGCCACCTTCCCGCAACCTTTGCAATGTTGTATGCCCACATCTAGCTATCGCGAAAAAATGGCCCAATGATAAAAATCTATATAAATATGATGGATGGTGGCGGAAGGGGTCACTCGGCATCAAGAGATATCCAGTCCCAGGCTTGTTTTTCATTCTTTTAATGGAAGGAAGAGGACATGCAGTGTGACAGGCTCTGTCACCCCGGATAAACTAAACCTGTCACACCTGGATTTTATTTCTACCATGAGAGAATAAACCAAAAGGTTGGCCGGGTTTTTTTTCAGTTCAGGTTTATAAGTGACCCCTACTCTCAACATATGGATTTTTAGTATTACACAATTTTGTGATAGTACTTCTTTAAATTTGGTCAGGATTTTTAAACAGAACCAAAATTCCAGGTTAAGACATTTGTTTTGAGTAAAGAAAAAACCTCGACAAAACTGGATTCCAGTCACTTCCTGTAAAATCAACTGCCTTCAAGAATGGCTGAATAGGTCCCTAGAAAATTTTCACCTCTGTATGGGTCTACTGTTGGCCCCAGCCAGGAGGCTGATGCCACAAAGAAATGGCTCACTCTTTGTTCACACTCTGTCACATTCTATTGTAAGGTTATGGGAGTCCAGCTTGTTATTAAATGAAAATGACATGTTTCAATGATTCAGTTACCAGATCTGGATACTCTGCTTAAAAGCATATAATGAAATTTTTTTAGTCTCCACTCCAACCAAATTTCTGGCAAAGTAAGAGTGGCTATTTAAATGTTGAGACATGTTTAAAAGCATTGGTGTATGCTTTTAATGTACTGCACTGTTAAAGTTTTTAAGAGTTTCCATTATTGTGTTCCAAAAATGTCCTCAAGGTGCTGAGCTTTTTTGTAAATTTTCTTCTTTTCTGTTTCTTTGCAACTGGGGGCCTTATTTATGTGCATCGTTTAGCGTATTTGTGGTGGCTCTAGCACCAGTTTTGGAGCGGCAGCAATTTAGGCCCTTATTCATCAAGCCATAGCGCCAGGTAGTGTCTGACGAGCGCCAGGTAGCGGCAGCTAACGGCGACTACCGA
Organism: Gastrophryne carolinensis; assembly: GCA_027917425.1. Lineage (NCBI taxonomy): Eukaryota > Metazoa > Chordata > Amphibia > Anura > Microhylidae > Gastrophryne > Gastrophryne carolinensis. The sequence goes on along the minus strand of CM051237.1, from coordinate 387,198,116 downwards.
CTCAAGTACGCCCGGCGGCGGTCACAATGACGCATTTATCAAGCAAAATGAGGCTAGCGCCGGCGAGAGCGACGGCTAGCGCGGCATTCATCATGTAGCCGACTGCAACGAACAGCGCCGCTGCTAATCCCATCACAGCGACAGGTATGACCTGGCGCTACCTGCCGCTCTCCCATACATTTCAATGGCAGACGCTGCAATGATTGTTTTAAGTGGTTTTTGTGTTCTTGTCTTTGGCACAAAATTCAACACATGTTTATTGGGATATGTTTTATTAATCTGGCTAGTTATTTTACTTTTTTTGGAGAAAGTAGTAATTTTTACGCTGTAATGTTGTGAGTGACATCTAAAATGCATCTCCTCCCACCAAACTCATTGGGCTCTAAATCGCTTGTTTTCACCACACACGGGGCTTGTAAAGCTACTTTTTAGCCAGTCCTGTTTGGCGGTCACGTTCGCTCTGCGAAATTGTCAGCGCCCAAGCTATTTGGCAGCCCTGTCCTTGATGAATCTGTGGTGGTCAGAGTTTGTGCAGTCGCTGTTTTGATTCGCTATGTGGCGGCGCGAGCGTCGCTGTGCTTCGCTGCGCTGCGTTGTGCGGCGCTGTGCTGTTCATACATGTGCCCTTCTGCCATTTGCAAGGAATTCACTTCCCGCGACCCCAGTCGTTCTTAATGAATACACTGTAGTTGTGAGCGTGCATGTCCACATTATGCAGGATTTAATTCAGGCGTACAAGCTCATAACAACCCTTTATGCATTCTCATGTGTGCCACATTATCATGTAGTTGGATAGTTTTATTGTGTGATGATTTTATGAAGGAATAAGATTTGTCTTTTTCAGCACCAAGTTGTTTGGTTTTCAAGGACCTATGCATTACAGTATGTTGAACCCCCAGCTAAATGAAGCTAATAAATAATGGCGTCTTTGCCAATAGCTTGTTTTAATGCGTCAATTAACTGTTTCCGCCACTTAGCTTGCACATAGCTGGTATTAGCTTGTGCCTGGTGCGCGGAGCGTTTTTTTTTCAAATTTATTTCACAGTTGCTTTCGTCATATCCGGTTCCGGTTCCCTCCTTTGCGTTTCAAAGCCACCTAAAGGAAAAAAATGTCTAGCGCTTAGGCCAATAGCTTGTTGTAATGCGTCAATTTACTTTTTCCGCCACTTAGCTTGCACATAGCTGGTATTAGCTTGTGCCTGGTGCGCGGAGCGTTTTATTTTCAAATTTATTTCACAGTTGCTTTCGTCATATCCGGTTCCGGTTCCCTCCTTTGCGTTTCAAAGCCACCTAAAGGAAAAAAATGTCTAGCGCTTAGGCCAATAGCTTGTTGTAATGCGTCAATTTACTTTTTCCGCCACTTAGCTTGCACATAGCTGATATTAGCTTGTTCCTGGTGCGCGGAGCGTTTTTTTTTTTTTTTTTTTTGGTGTCCCTGTCGCTTGGGTCATATCCGTTTCCTGTTTCCTCCTTAGCGTTTCCACCATGCTGCCCAGGAGACGGATCCAGCGCCTCCCCAGCTCCCCCTCAGATTCAGACCCCTCCACCCCTCCCCCACCTCCCCCACCTACCTCACCTCCCCCACCTAGCACCCCTCCCACCCCTTCCCCTCCTGGGCATGCTAAAAAGCGTCGAATGAGGGTGGATAGCCGCGTTAATGGCCAGGTGGTCAAAGTGAGTATGTTTTTCTTGCATTTTGTGTTTAAAGTGGACCAACACCCAGGGGGGATTGGCCCTGAAATCTATTAGTTTTCTGGACCAATCTGATCACTCCCCGCGGGGCATCCCCAATCTGGATGTCCTGCGTGGATGAACCCCCCTGGAGGGCCATAAACCTTAACTCAGCCCCGTCCCATCTGTGCATGCGTGAGCTGCGGATGCGTCTTGCGCTTCCCTCTAGCAGGGTGGTCCCCTGCGCCAGACATTTGTTCATGGCCTGCGCAGGCGCACTCCCTGTTAGAGTCAAACGCCACACACGTTCTTTGGTGCTCAGAGGCAGCGGAGCTGCTATGCACGTCCAAATGGCCTTGGATGCGCATACCACAGCGGCGCAGAGCGCTATGCTAGCCTTGAGCAGTCACGTGGGAGTGTGGTCAGTGGTGTTTTTCAGGCCTTCCAAGGGGGTTTCAGACAGCGGCCCACCCCCGATTGGTGTGCCCCACCAAAGTGGACCCAAACCCAGAATATTGCTAATCCGGGGTGTGGGTCCACTTTACTCTGGTCTCAGTATAACTGTTTATGCCATAGTTCTGATGTCATGTATTGATTTGTGTTTGTTTTTCATTTCTCATAGGATTTCTGCATCCACCAATACGACTATGCCCGTGGGGGCAAGAAGCAAATTGCCATGGAGGTGAAGGCCACAGTGTCCCGGCGCTTCAACACCCAGCTCACCATCCGTGCCATACAGCAGAAATGGTCCAACTTCAAGCGCCGGGACCCTGAAGGCGTGTACCGCCTATATGATGCCTACGCATCAGGTAAGTTTAAGCTTATGCTATGTTTATACTTTAGTTTAAATCATCTGCTAAGCTGTGTCCATTTGTGGTCGTAATATTAATTATTTTCTTTCACCCCCTCAACACAGATAAGCGTCCTCCCCTGGGTAAACGTGGGAAGGGATTCCTCCCCCGAACCAGGCAGGCGGACTCGGGGGAGTCATCGGGGGAGGGTCCCTCTCGCGGATCCTATTTGGAGGACCCAGGGGAGGAAGGGGATGACGCCCCAGAGGAGTGTGCTGCTGGGGGGCTGACAGGCTCAAGCCTTTGCTCCTCACACTCTGACTCTGAGGAGTCTCACCAGCCAAGGGGCCACTCTTAAGTGGGGAGTCCAAGTGGGGTGGAAGGAATGGACTCTTCCACACTCCCTGAAGGAGCAGGGAGTGAGAGGGAGGAGGGTGGCCCTTTGGCTGGGGGATCTTCCGAGCAGAGTGTGAGGAGCCGAGGCTCCCCGCCTCCTCCTCAGAGCCCTCCCTGGGCTTCAAGTGGCGGATCATCCCCTGGTGAGTGCACATTTTGTCATTGTTAGTCTGTGACAGGTTTCATCTGCCCATTTGTACTTAGCCCTTGCCATTCCTCTCTAATTTGCAGGGCATCATATAGGCGGCACCTCCATGGCCTTTTGGCGACGCATTCTCCACGGGCATAGTCATGGTAAGTGTTTGTTGTTATCCATCACATTCACTATGTTATGACATTCCTTAAAGTGGACCAACACCCATGGTTGATTGTGCTTGGAATCTCGAAGCTTCCCTGCCCAATCACCTCCCTCACCCAGGGCCCCCCCCCCCAAAAAAACCCACAAACTTCTTAGCTCATTGGGGGTGGCAGAAGCCACCGGTGCAGCCTCCTGCGTGCCCCTCTAGATGTGTGTGCGCCTGCGCTCTCTGTTTTCTAATGGCCTGCGCGTGCGCACACACTGGAGGAGTGATGTGTGGAAGGCAGCGGCGGCGGACGGTGTCTCACTCAAATGGTGGTGCTCTGCCAAAGTGGACCAAAACACAGAATAGTATCAATCCTGGGTCTTGGCCCACTTTTAAGAGACACATGTTTCCTGGTCCATAGTACAAGGTGGTTTGATAATGTACATTAACATCACAAACCCCACTACAGTGCTAGCCAACTGGCAACCACCCCTATGTTTCTGCCCACAACATGATGGGGGCTAGCAAATGTGTTATTTGGTTAAGTAGTTCCGGCTAACACATGTTGCACACTAGTAACATTCGCCAATCAACTGCAAATTAGTCCTTAACATTGCACTGTCAAGGTTATTGGCACATTATCTTTAGGGGTCCATGTTGCAACCATAAATAATTTACATGAACTCATGGTCCAGGAAATATGCTTATGTTGGACAACATGTATGTAACCATGCAAGCATTTGTTTTTTCAGACTCCCTAACCAGATGGATGTCAAATAGTCAGGTGTCATTGTCCCACTAATTTTGGATTTCTCTTTTGCTTTCTCCTGACAGATGTTTCTACGCAGACGGAGCCAGTCACCATCCTCCCCACCCCAGCTCCAGGGACGGCCAGCAGCATGGGCCCCCGCCACAGCTGCGATGGTGAGTACATCCCACTTCCTATGCACTTGTGAACCCTATGTCTTCGAGTCAAATCTGCAGCCATTTACAATGTACCTATGTGTTAATTTAACACACATCTAGGTTACATGTGTTTGGTCAACAATCCTACATGCCTGTCTGCATGCTTGATTGTTGCCTCACAATCTTGATTTTGCCACATTGAGTCAATTTGTGGTTTCGACACAACCAAATGGGGCTGCTTAGGTCGTGACCTCTAAGATTCTTGTCAAAACTAGTTTACGCGTTAGGACTTAGGCCCTGATGTTTGGCTGTGACTAAACACATAAATGTCCACACTGGGACTTATACCTTCTTTGATTCCCAAGAGTTAAAGTGGACCAACACCCAGGATTTGGACTATCCTGGGTCTTGGTCCACTACGGTGGGGCACCCCCGATCGGGGTGCCCCGCTGTGTGAAACCCCCCCGAACCCCCCGAACTCACCTCTCCCCGAGCCGACGGACAACCCACGGACAAGCGGCTCCTCCTCCTCCGCCTCCCGCGCGTCCCTCTTTACGCGCGCGTGCCCGCACCGGCCATTCACAGACGGCCGGCGCAGGCACGCGCACGTCTAGAGGGGCGCGAGGGAGGCGGCGGCGGCCGGGCACCGCCGAAACTGAGGTAAGGAGTTTGGGGTGTTTGGGGGGGTTTCACCCCGCGGGACATCCCGATCTCGGATGTCCCGCGGGGAGGGAGGTGATCGGCCCGGGAATCTTATAGATTCCAGGGCCGATCACCGGTGGGTGTTGGTCCACTTTAAGAGTAAATGTATGCTTGGGATGTGGTGGCCAAATTTCTGCCAGCCAATAGTACTCATATAATGTTAACAAATAAGCGCACAGTGGGCAACAATGTTAATGTGAGTGTCAGCTAATTGGACACACTGACATTACATTGCTACATCTGTGTCTGTTGAGGTCACATTCCATTTATTAATTGTTTTTTTTTATACATCTCTACAGCTTGTGAAAACCAGCATCGCAGACTGTGGCGGGAGATCAGGCGTCTGAAGCTGATGCTGCTGGCCAAGAAGAGGCGGCGGCGGCGTCGTTAGGGTGGGGGGATGACTGGCCCGTTGTTTGAGGCCCTTTGTTGGGCAATGTTGGCCCTGTTGGCCACCTTTAAAATAAAGCCTTTTCTATTTTCATAATTACAGTGTTGTGCCTTGGCAAGCATAGTTTAACTGTCTCCAAACCCATTTGTGTGTAAATTTTGCCATACCTTTGAAGCCATTTAATGTGTAAACCATAGTAAGCTATGGTCACAAATGTGTGGCATAAATTTACAAATACATTTACATATAGATCAAGATACTCATCCCTGACTGTGTTATTAGCTATGTCTTAGGAAAAACACAATTTAGAGGTGGGTTAATCAAATATATTTACAGAAAAAAATAAACAAACAAAATTAATATTCTTGGCTGGGTGGCCGGGGAGGTTGGGAGTCATTGCTAGGGGCGGTGTTGGGGGACAACAGTGCAGTAAAAAATATAGACTGCTGTTGTATGAGCTGTTGTATCAACAACAAAGTTTGGTCCTGCCGCTGGAGACATTCTTCCTGGCGCTGTATAGATTCTTGCTGGTGCTGGAGAGATTGTTCCTGGCGCTGGAGAGATTGCTCCATTAGATTGGCCAGCCGACCAAGTTCCTGGTTCTGCTGCTGGTTACGGATCAACTGGTCGATCTGGCGCTGCTGGGCCTCATTTTGTTGCTGACACATCAGCACCTGCTGTTCCAACGCCGCAATGCGCTCATTAGTTCCATCACGCGGCTGTTGGCGACTGTAGTCCTCCAGCATCCGGACCCCTAGCTCGTAAAAATCTGCACTGGTTGGTGCCACACCTCCTCTTGCTGTGGTTTGAGGCTAACAAAATAGAAAACAACATTTTAGTCAAACCGAACCAATGCAGGTATGCCCCTCCAAATCATTTGCCAAAACAGTCACTATACAACTTACCCTTGTTTGAGCCTCGGAAGCTTGGCCACATGGGACTTGGGAAGAGGTCCCAGCTTGGGGTTCTGGTTCCGCCTCCTGCCAAAACGACAAAGAAAGGAAATGTGACATGTTGCTTCATCCACTACCCACGAACATGGCAATGTGGTTATTGCTCCTCTAAATCAGCCATGTTACCTCCGTGTCGTCCGCCACAGGTAGGAGCGAGGTATCGCTGCCAGAGAGGGGCAATTCAACATCTGAGATCTCCGGCAAGTTGGCATATGCTAAACAGGAAAGTCAGGTTAGTAGGTCAGTGGACAAAACTCAAATGTAACATGGATAGCCTATCGAGGCCATACCTCCACAAAGTGCAAAATTACACACTAGCCAAAAGGTATCTGTTAAACTCAGATTGATAACATGTATGTTAGAGGAATAAGAGGCAATAATTGGGCCAAATAAGATCAGACACATTGCTAAAATTACACATACCCGCAATCTCCAAGATGTCTGGAGTGGGGCCCTCACTCGAGCTTGGACCTTTAAAATACATGTGGAAACACAAGTTGCCTGAAGAAAGTGCCACAAAAGTAGAGCCAAAATACATACTAGAGCAAGCCAAAACAACTTACCCTCATCTCTGGCAGCCTGAACTTGAAGGGCCCTTTCCGGACAGCCACTTCCGATATTCTGGCCAACTAAAAAACACAAGTAATGGCTCTAAATATTCCTCAAACTACTAGGGTGAATGTTTGTCCAAAAATATGTCAAACAAAATGCATTGCAATCACTCCAAAAACTATTAGACTGACCCTGGGGAGAGAATAAGCACTCCAAAGAGGCATCTTCAAGTTGACAGAGCAAACATGTAGATTATTAGACTAACCAAATCGAACCAGTGTAACAGAAACAGCATAAAGGATACATTATGTATTGCTATACACACCAACAGGGTCCTGTTGACCTGCAACATCGGAAGTGGGGTCCAATGATGAACCAGTCACTTGGCCTACCAATAAAAAAGAGGAATGAGACACATGCACTTGGGTTAAAGTGGATAAAGCAAGGTTGACACATGCACTTACCGACATCCAAAGAGTAGCTTGGCTCCTGAGGAGATGCTGGGGCCAATGGCGGGGCAGCTAGGCAAAAATCAAGCAAACATTGAGCCATTGGTAATGTGCGGGCAAAAATCCAACATGCATTAAGGTGTGTGTGAGCAGCTCATTCACTAATATTCACTAATCAAGGCCAGTGTGGCTTACACATGTATATGCAGATATATGGCCACACATCTCTGCCTTCCAACATAGCTACACATGTTAGGGCCTTGTTAGTTAGTTGCTGTGAGGGTTAAAGTGGGCGTGAAATTAGGCCGCAGGTCCATATTATTAATACTCAACAGTGCCCCACTCGTTTGTTGGAGCTGCTCCCACACCCATTTGTTCCCCAAACAACCAGCACCTAAATTAGTGGTAAATACCTTCAATGGCAGACTGGGTTAGGCTTGAGGTTGGTTGAAGGGCAGGAGTTTGTGTGTCCTGAGGCAAATCCTGGACAGCACCATGTGCACCTATGCAGAAAGCAACAGACAGGAAAGTAAAAAATGTATGAGGTATAATGTACTACTTCACAGGTCCTCCTGTTAGTTGGGCAGAAAGAGAAAATGCTAATCACATACATTAACATTAGCTTTTAAAAAAAGGCAGAAAATATGTACCTTTAGTCCAACCTGTGGTGTCATCCCCAGGATCCACACCCTGCAGCCGAGCCAGTGGAATTTTGGCCTTCAGCATCTCCTCATACGGCCTGTAGGTACTCTTTGGAGCCTGGATGGTCCCACTGTCCACATCAAGATCGTGATTCATCTTTTTCATAAGGGCCCCTCTCAAAGTGTAGAAGCGTTTCCTGCAGGATGGGCCACTACGTGGGTGTTGAGCAGTGCTACTAAGCTCCACACCAATGGCATCCCACAGTTTGCTTCTTTCTTGTTTACCTACTGACTTGCTTTGGGAGCCAAAGAGTAGCTCCCATTTAGCAAGGGTAAGGCGCACAAGATGATTATTCTCCGCCAAATTAAATTCAGGCTCCCTCTTGGCACCTGGGCGCTTAGCCTGGGGTGCTGCACCACCTTCAGGCTGGGCCCTTTTCCGTAAGGGAGGTCTGCGCACAGCACCCACCAAACTCCTACTTGGGCCTGCTGTGGCCGGCAGATGTCCTGAATTTGGCTCCATCCTGTAGCTGCACACACACACCAATACACTCTCTTTGGGTTGGCCAGGTTTTATGTGCTCTAACAGCCAATCACAAACCAGCCCACTTAATAGATTCACACATACTGCCCAGGTCCTTCTAGCCACACCTCCACTGCACTGACTGAAGCATGTGTGTTAGCCAATTAACTAATTACGGACCTCATTAACCAAACAACACACACCCAAATACAACCCTTGTGACATGTGGCTATCCTAACGGCTATTTAAATAAACAGCAGCTTACCTTTCATTGGCCCACCACTGAATTTTCGGCCATGTCCGTTAATGCACGCAAGTTTCGGCTCACGTACGCTAGTAGCGCTACTAGCGTGCGCGTGCGCACTCCGTTTCACGCACACCTGGGTCGGCTAATTGGCGCCCGGAAATAGCAGAGCAACGCAAAAGGCGGGAAAGCGGACCTGTCCTTTTTCAAAGTGAAGTATAAATGGAAGGAATTTGAAAGCTTCTGGTATTGTTACACTGTGGCAAAGGCTGTGGTGTGGTGCTTGTTTCCCTTAGCTCATTTGAGTCTCTGTCTGGGTTTTGTCCTCACTCTCTGTGGCTTGTTGGGTGATTTCTGACATCAGTGCTGTTTATTTAGGAGATTGATTTTGGTGGCATATGCAAATATTGTGGAGCATACAGCAAGTGAGGCTTGATTTTGGGGCCTTTTGTGGGCTGTGCAGCAACTCCCCTCTTGGTTGTGCCTAACTTAGAAAGCTGTTTTTCAGCAGGCTGGTGGTTTGGACCACTATACTTCTGGTTTTGTGGTGAGCTGAATTGTAGTGAGTGTGTGAGGAGTGTGATTGTTTGTGTGTGTGGTGTGTTTGTGGTTTTTGTTTTTGTTTGTTTGATTTTGTATATCTGTTGAGTGTGTGTGATGGATAAGAGGGTGATGTATGGTGTCTGGGTGGATGGATGTATGCGTATGCTGGAAGAGCAGGAGGCCAGGGAGCGGGGTGTTGTGAGGCTTAGGGCACCCCGCTCCTTTGGAATCCGCCTTTCAGTATGGGACTTAAGTGACGAGCAGATCAGGAGCCGCTTCCGTCTGAATCGTGCTGCACTACAGTCCCTATATGATCAGATTAAGCACAAAATCGAGCCATCCACCAAACGCACTCAATCCATTCCAGGCATAGTACGCCTGTGTGCCACGCTTAATATCTTGGCACGAGGGACCTTCCAGGCAACCTCTGCCCTCCTCAGCGGGATAAGCCAGGCTACTATGAGCCGCATACTAATCCAGGTAGTTCTGGCAATTTGTGATTTAATCCCAATTTACATCAAGTTTCCTGAGGATGAGGAAGAGGTTGCCAAAATAAAACATGCTTTCTATCTAATGGGAGGGATCCCGAATGTGCTAGGGTGCGTTGATGGTACACATATCCCTTTCCGCCCTCCCCGTGCACAGGAGCTGTATTACAGAAACCGGAAACAATTCCATTCTCTCAACGTTATGGTGGTCTGTGACCATGAGATGAAGCTGCGGGCGGTGAGATCGGGGTTCCCCGGCTCATGCCACGATTCTTACGTCTTGCAGCGGACAGTCCTGTGCCGGAAGTTTGAGAACAACGAAATGCCAGCTGGCTGGCTACTGGGTAAATAATTAACCATGTCAAAGTATTTAGACTCAAATATGTGGCCTAGTAAGCCAAATTCAAAAAAATGAAAACAAATACATGTACTAGTACTAATTGCTGTCTCTCTCCTTGTGTTTTTTCTACAGCGGATAAGGGATATGGGCAGAGAACGTGGGTGCTGACTCCGGTCAGGAGCCCACGGACCTCTGCCCATGAACGCTACAATGCAGCACACCGCAAGACCAGAAGCATTGTGGAAAGAACCATCGGCCTGCTGAAAGCACGCTTTCTATGTTTGGCACGCCCAGGAGGAGAGATGCTATACAGCCCACAGAAGGTCTCCAAGATCATCCTCGCCTGCTGTGTGCTCCACAATATCTGCATATGTCACCGAATTCAATCCCCCGAGGAGACAGCACTGGTGCCAGAAATTCCCAACTTGCCCGCAGGAAGAAGTGAGAACACCCAGACTGGCGATGAGCTAAGGGAAAGGATGATCACTTCCTTTTTTGCGGTAAGCTAACTACCCTTCACTCTAATCCAAGTACTGCACTACTGGGTAAATGTATTTGACCTCCCATCATAATTTGGCTAAAACCACTCTAAGGGGGGTGTAACATGACCCAAACCACTCTAAGGGGGGTGTAAGATGACCCAAACCACTCTAAGGGGGGTGTAAGATGACCCAAACCACTTTAAGGGGGGTGTAAGATGAGCAAAACCACTCTAAGGGGGGTGTAAGATGACCCAAACCACTCTAAGGGGGGTGTAAGATGAGCAAAACCACTCTAAGGGGGGTGTAAGATGACCCAAACCACTCTAAGGGGGGTGTAAGATGAGCAAAACCACTCTAAGGGGGGTGTAAGATGACCCAAACCACTCTAAGGGGGGTGTAAGATGAGCAAAACCACTCTAAGGGGGGTGTAAGATGAGCAAAACCACTCTAAGGGGGGTGTAAGATGACCCAAACCACTCTAAGGGGGGTGTAAGATGACCCAAACCACTCTAAGGGGGGTGTAAGATGACCCAAACCACTCTAAGGGGGGTGTAAGATGACCCAAACCACTCTAAGGGGGGGTGTAAGATGACCCAAACCACTCTAAGGGGGGTGTAAGATGACCCAAACCACTCTAAGGGGGGTGTAAGATGACCCAAACCACTCTAAGGGGGGTGTAAGATGACCCAAACCACTCTAAGGGGGGTGTAAGATGAGCAAAACCACTCTAAGGGGGGTGTAAGATGAGCAAAACCACTCTAAGGGGGGTGTAAGATGACCCAAACCACTCTAAGGGGGGTGTAAGATGACCCAAACCACTCTAAGGGGGGGTGGAAGCTGAACAACATAACAATTAGGGTTGGTGTGCAAGATTGACGCAAATGTTGGTTAACAATTAATGCAATATTTTTTTACAGCGAAAAAGCCAATTTAAATATATATACTAACTGCACTTTTTAATCTTTTTCAGGCACCCCGAGATGCACCCTGACGCCAATTTTCCTTTTCATTCTAATTTCTGTTTTAATTTTCCTTTTCATTCTAATTTCTGTTTTAATTTTAGTTCCTTTTCAACACAAAATAAAAAAAAAAACTAAAGAAACATGTTGCAATGTGTTTAATTCCGAAGGTACTTGATTCCCAGCCCACAGCAAAGCAAAGCGCAGGCGCTGTGTTGAATAGCGTGGTCAAACTGACTGACAGCGCCTACAAAGCTGAGCTCCAACATCATATTCAGCAATGTAGGCGTTGTTCCCAACAACGCCAGGTAGCGACTGAGGAGGCCTGCTATAGCGAATCGCTACCGCCCGCGGCGTACGCTAGCGGCGCTCATAGCGCCATACTTCAGTCGCTCATCTGTCGCTACCTGGCGCTATTAATGAATCGGCCTCCCCATCTTGTCTGGTGCTGTGGACTTCAAATGGAGCTATAAATCGCAGCGTCAAACGTTAACCAATTTGCTTTAATTCTTGCATTAGGTATTGGCCAGCTTGGGTCAGCACCTGTTGGATCCAGCTGCTGATTATCACAGCACCAGTGAGTTCCACTTTGTGCAGCCATATTTTCACCACTGCATCCCATATTTATGAAATTTTTTCTCCTTGAAAAGTTTGGCGTTGTATTTTTCCTGGTCAGCGTTTCATCATTACAATTATAAGAAATCACAACTGGGGACAAAGGGGACAAAGTTTACAGTGTGTTTAAGCTAAATTTTAATTGTTAGTTGGTGTCCAAATTACACATTTGTAACCAAAAGAAGCAACAAAAAATGTTTTTACTTAAGAAAAAGACATTTTACGACATCTAGGTTTCCAATACTGGCAAGTCACAATGCATGTTCTGTACAAATAAATGTGTGCAATGTGGTTTTTAAGCAAAAAGCACTTCAAACCAGTTCTGCCCATTGTGCTCTATGCGATCTTGACCTACAGTGCCAGGTTTCATCTGGAGCTATATCAACTAGGGTGCCCGGCGCTGTGAGCTTTTGGGTGCTAGTGTTAAATAAGAAGCTAGCAGCATCGGCTTTTTTGTTTCTTAAATGGAACACTGAGTGCTGCTGAGGCAAAAAAGTGTTGATGTGTGGCACTGGCCCTTCAAAAATAAGGCTCCCTGTGTTATAAAAGATATCTTTATCCCGCTGTCGTAGTAAATGTCACATGTGCTTCTATTAGCGGAGACAGCTCCCAACACACAGTGCAGAGTTTGGGATTCTTGGCAAGCAGAATGGTCAGCAGTCTGCTCAGGCTAAACTGCAAGCTAAAACACAGCCAAAGCGGTTTGCTGGTTAAAGTGGATCCCTAGTCCAAAATGACTAGAGAATTCTAATCACTCACCCACCCCCTGGACATCATTTGTTATACTCCTCCCTTAAAACATTAAGGGGAAACCCTAAATCAGAAAAGGGCCTTATTTAAGAAGCCAATAGAGAACGCTAGGTGGTGTCCCAAGGTCAAAGAGCCCAAGACAATGCTACATCTAACAATAGAACAACTCTCCTGTGAACGATAGGTAGCACCAGCTAAAGTGAACCCAGGATTTTGACTATTCTGGGTTTTGGTCGATTCCCCCAGGGGGGTGCCCCGCTGTGTGAAGCCCCCCAGATTGCTGAGCGCAACTCACCTATTCCCGGTTCTATGGCACATGCGCTCCCGCTCGTCAAATCAGCGCGCTCGGAGCCGCTGACGTTACGCCGCCTTTCTTAATCTTTGGGTAAAACACAACTATAACATCATATTCTGATGGTTTAATCCCTGTCATAGCTGCAGAGCTTACTATCCATAGGGAGGCTGATTTAAGACTAGCGCCATGTATTGCCATTTGTGTGTCTATGTTGCAGCGCTTAGAGCGTCCACAAGTTGATGCTGCAAACGGGTGTCTGGCGCTATATCCTAGCTTTGGTGTTGGACAAATGACGCTGTAGTATCCTGTCCAGCATTGATAAATGTGATGTCTGGAGGGCGCTGTGGAAGCGACCTCACTGATTCACTGCAGCGGCTGAGAGTACCAGTGCTTCTATCATTTTATGTAGCACCCCAAGAGAAAGCAGTCCAAGGTGACGCTACATATAACAACAGGCAACGCTGCAGCGAACGATAGGTAGTGCCAGTTAAGTGTGTCCGACGCTCGGCACTAAAGCCCATATTTAAAAAAAAAAACACAAAGCCAGCATCAACGCTATAAATCTAAGCACTCTGACGATGAGCGCTGGAAGCGATATGAAAAATGTCTGTTTCTGAACACGTATACACCAGCACTAAACCACATAGAATGACACTGCAATAGCAGACCAACACATACATTTCTGCATAAAAATGTAATAAATACACAATAGGACTCTATGCTAAAGTAAGGCAAACAAGTTGATCCAAACTCTATTTATACATAAACAACACCATTTAATTGTATGGGAGAATGCTACTGAGCGACAGGTGCTACGTGGCACTGCTGAACATACAGTGCCGGTGCTTTACACTGAGCCATCGCTAGTGATACATATGACGCTACATGACGCTATTAGAGGCGCTCAACAGTTTGACTTTCATATATATGGTTTTCACATACTGCTCCCAGCGTTCACCTGACGCTATGTGGTACTATGTGACGTTACTGCTTATTAAATTAGGCCCAAAGTGTGTGGGTGTTGCCAGTGGTGGTGCCATAGTCCAAATGAGAAAAGAAGAAAATCCATCACTCCAAAAAAACATGTGGATATAATGCACTTTTAAAACTTTCTTGGAGTTTTGGCTTTTCTTCTTTTTTCATTTTTTGATGCTTGCTGAACTTTGGCCTATTAGGTAATCTCAATCACTGTGTAAAATGAAATATTTGTTTCTTCTAAAAAAGTTTGACCCCAGGCACTGAGCCTTTCATGGCAGCTGTAATCTTGCATGCATAGCCTGTGCGGGCATTACATTTTTTTCCACCACCACAGTGCTGTTTTCAAACAATGCTGTCTTGACAGTAAGAGAATGTATTGTCTAAGTCTATTCCTCTGGCAATATTCTATTAATGTACACAGTTCTTTCACATTCTAGCCAGAACTGCTCTGGGACCATATAGAAGAAAAAAATGTTGAAAAAGAGCACTCAGAGGAAAGAACGCCAATGTATTTTTATACAGCTGTGAATGAATAACAAACATATAGTACATTCAGTTCACTCTTCTGCTGCGTGCATTTTACCCAAGTCTTGCTTGACAACCTTAACTTTATAAGCACAGTACGACAGATGCAGCAGACGTAACATTTATATCATATTAATACCTTGTAATCTCATTCCGCATGGGCAGCAATGCATATCTTCAACTTCAGTATTTCGTAAACAAGAGAAAAATGCATTCTATTTCCACTGAAACCATTTTCTGACACCTGCACAAAAGATTGGATAAAACAAATATATGTTAAATGATTAAATGAGTAAATTAGTTGTTATTAAAGCTTTTTTTTTTTTTCTCTTAGACCAGGTATCCCTAAAGTTTCATATCTCAAGAGCCACATTTAGAGACTATCTTGAGCCAGATACTTAGCCCTCATTCACACCTGTCAAGTACCGCATGTATGTAGACGCTGTGGTTCCACATAATAAAAGTAACAAAGGCATCTCTATGGCCCCTTTCACACCTTTTCGATGGGGCAGAGAGGAGAAAAACGTGGCAGCAAAATGTCTTGCCTGCTGTGTTCAGGCCGCAATTAAAGTCTATAGGGGCCGCAAACGCAAGTGTGGTTTTTCATGTGTTACCGCATGTGTTTGGAATTTGTGTCACCAGATATTTTATGCACTGATGCACTGATGAGGGCAGTTCAATGCGCTCCAGTACACTAAAAACGGGTTTTGTCTACAACAGCAAGAGGTGGGTACTTTTGGGCAGGTGTGTAATTTTGTCTGGCCTTTCACAGTAACTAGGCCCCGAACACTTTAACAGGAACAAAATGCTACAACTCTCAGATGTACGTATGTGGTATGCACTGATGAGGGCAGTTCAATGCGCTCCGAACAGGTTTTGTCTACAACAGCAAGAGGTGGGTACTTTTGGGTAGGTGTGTAATTTAGTCTGGCCTTTCACAGTAACTAAGCCCCGAACACTTTAACAGGAACAAAATGCTACAACTCTCAGATGTACGTATGTGGTATGCACTGATGAGGGCAGTTCAATGCGCTCCAGTGTGCTAAAAACAGAATTTGTCTACAACAGCAAGAGGTGGGTGCTTTTGGGCAGATGTGTAATTTTAGACCAGGGATCCCTAAAGTTTTATATCTCAAGAGCCCTGAAAGACTGTCATGAGCCACATACTTAGCCCTCATTCACGTCTGTCAAGTAGCGTATGTACGTAGGCGCTGTGGTTCTGCAAAATAAACGCACCTCTATGGCCCCACACCTATGGCTTTCACACCTTTCCGATGGGGCAGAGAGGAGAAAAAAATGGCTGCAAAATGTACTGCCTGCTGTGTTCAAGCCCCAATTAAAGTCTATAGGGGCCACAAACGCGAACGCAAGTGGGGTTTTTCATGTGTTACCGTGTTAGCGTTTTGCATTTGCGTCACCATAGATTTTAATGGGATTAAGTAGACAGGAAGGCAGGGCATAGGGCCTGGAAATAGGGCTTTTTTTCTAAAGCAGGCTCAAATTAAAAAGTAAACACAAACACAAAGCTTAATTCTCACCACAGACCCTGACACAAATGCACGCCACTGACGCGACCGGGCAGGTGTGAACGTAGCCTTAGCAGAGTGCATGCAGATCCCCCCCATTCCATAGAAAACATAGTCATTTTGCTTCCCAAAAATATTTGTCACTATAAGGTGGATTCAGCACTGTGGGAATTTGGACGAAAACCCATATCAAACTCATATCAACTCTCATGCAAAAAATATTTGGGTGGCGGTTTTGTTTTATTTAAAATAATTAAAAATAAATAAAAAACATGGCCCCTCTACCCTGGGCTAAGCAGCTCAAGCACCAGACATAGGGGCTGGTAAAACCGGGGCTCAGGAAACAAACAACCAGCCTCGCCGCTGCTGATTAACCAGCCCATATGCCCTTCAGAATGGTCCGTTGCTCCTTCAGGAGTGCAGGGCCAAAAATAATGGGCACTGGGCTTTTTTTCATCTCTGGTCCCCCAAAAGAGGGTGCGGGTAATCAGGTGGTGGTGCGGGCAGGTCACCCTCCGATCTCAGAAGGTGACTTGCTGGGCCACCTACCCTGTTAACCTTGTGAATATTATGGCTAGGGATGAGCGAATCGATACGGACGAACCCGGATTCGGTTTTTTTCTAAAATCCATTCATTTCAATGACAGGCATTCTAGGATGGTCTACGTGACATGTCCAGACATGTAAGCTGGGGCAGTGTATGCTGGGACAGTCACATGCAGCCTGTCAGCAGCCAGCAAGCCCGGTGACGTCACAGCGCTAATTAAGGCCGGCGGCCATCTTGCTTTTCCTTATTTCTGTATTGCATTCGTGAGAGACAGAACGCTGCTGTAGGCAGGGAGAGAGACAGTTAGACAGAAAGGGACAGACAGGGACAGGCTGGAGACAGGCAGGAGACAGGCAGGAGACAGACAGAAAGTCAGCGAAAAACAGGGAAAGTTAGGAAAAATCGGAGGCAGTCACAGGGAGATTTTTTTTTTTTTCATCCAGCCTGAGTGTTTGTTACTGGCTGGCTGACTGGCTTTGTTAGCGTTTTCAGGCTGCTTGTTAGGCACTTACCTCGTCGCCGTCCCTGGTCCCGCGACGCGCTGTCGGGTGGCGCCCGGTTGGCTGCTGCCCGACGGTCCCCGGGTGTGCCGGCTCCTCAGCGTTGTCGTGGGGGTCGGGGGTCGGCGGCGCGGGACGGTGTCGGCGGCCGCGCCGCAGCCCGCTCTGCGCGGCTGCGCGGGCCCGCCAGGCTTCCCCTTGATGCGGCGCTTCCTCCTCCCGGCGGGGGCGCGCCCGATCTACAACGTGCTCGCGCGCGCGCGCGAGCACGTCTTCCTTATGCCTCCCGGCGGCGCTTTCCCCAGCGCGCCCGCCGGGGGCAAGTGTCAAAAACATCCAATCCGTGACCCGGTCAGAGGAGTGGACCCAGGGACTGGTCGGCCTGTCTGGCCTGGGCCGTCCAGCTCCTGGGACCACTCCTGTTTTATTGTGTGCACCAATCACCCTTGTTCCCGCCATTGCCCCTTTTTCCCCACTGGCCAGTACTCCCTATAAAGCTGCACTGCTCCAGTATCCCAGTGCCCGTTATAGCTTCTGGGTTCTGGATGTGCGTTGCTGTGTCTCTAGTGAATACTTTGGATTTGGACTTTGACTATTCTCGCCTGCCGCCTGCCCCGACCATCTGCTTTGCTTGACCACTCTTTTGCCTGACCCTCCTGTACCTCGCCTGTGACCTCCTGGATTTGACCTCGGCTACCCTCGACTACCCTTTCGTTATATCCCTCGGAAACCTCGCCTGTGACCTCCTGGTTTGACCTCGGCCTGAATTACGGACTTTCGCACCCGGCATCCTCATTCGGGATTCCCTGCCAAACATCATTCTGCACCTTAAGCCGTTATCCTTTGCGCCTTTTAAGTCCTGGGGGCAACCGACTGGGAGAGGCATTACCCGTGTCTCCCACAAGCGGGGGCTTGTCTATAGGCGGAAGTGGCGGTGGAGATTGGGGGATATCGGCTTAAGACAGACGGGTGTTTGGTATAGTCCTGACACTGCTTATACACTAACTGTGCATATATACTGAACTGATCTTAAGTCTGCTGTGAGGCATCCCATTCTGTGACTACACCAGCCTCTATTTAAGACCATATAACCATTTGCACTTATTCTAATTGAAATTAGGCCTGATAAAGACACTTTTGCTGTGCATAGCACTACTGGTCCCTGCCAGGTGCACTGCTGGTTTTTGTGGCATCCCATTCTGTGACTACACCAGCCTCTATTTAAGAACATAACCATTTGCACTTATTCTAATTGAAATTAGGCCTGATAAAGACACTTTTGCTGTGTATAGACTTACTGCTCCCTGCAGGTGCACTCCTGTTGTGGCATCCCATTCTGTGACTACACCAGCCTCTATTTAAGACCATAACCATTTGCACTTATTCTAATTGAAATTAGGCCTGATAAAGACACTTTTGCTGCGCACAGCACTACTGGTCCCAGGTGCACTCCTGTTGTGGCATCCCATTCTGTGACTACACCAGCCTCTATTTAAGACCATAACCATTTGCACTTATTCTAATTGAAATTAGGCCTGATAAAGACACTTTTGCTGTGCATGCTCTCTGTTTTTTGTGGCATCCCATTCTGTGACTACACCAGCCTCTATTTAAGACCATAACCATTTGCACTTATTCTAATTGAAATTAGGCCTGATAAAGACACTTTTGCTGCGCGTAGCATTACTGGTCCCAGGTGCACTCCTGTTGTGGCATCCCATTCTGTGACTACACCAGCCTCTATTTAAGACCATAACCATTTGCACTTATTCTAATTGAAATTAGGCCTGATAAAGACATTTTGCTGTGCATAGCACTACTGGTCCCAGGTGCACTCCTGTTGTGGCATCCCATTCTGTGACTACACCAGCCTCTATTTAAGACCATAACCATTTGCACTTATTCTAATTGAAATTAGGCCTGATAAAGACACTTTTGCTGTGCATAGCACTACTGGTCCCAGGTGCACTCCTGTTGTGGCATCCCATTCTGTGACTACACCAGCCTCTATTTAAGACCATAACCATTTGCACTTATTCTAACTGAAATGAGGCCTGATAAAGACACTTTTGCTGTGCATAGCACTACTGGTCCCAGGTGCACTCTGCTGTGAGGCATCCCATTCTGTGACTACACCAGCCTCTATTTAAGACCATAACCATTTGCACTTATTCTAATTGAAATTAGGCCTGATAAAGACACTTTTGCTGTGCATAGCACTACTGGTCCCAGGTGCACTCCTGTTGTGGCATCCCATTCTGTGACTACACCAGCCTCTATTTAAGACCATAACCATTTGCACTTATTCTAATTGAAATTAGGCCTGACCATTTGCACTTATTCTAATTGAAATTAGGCCTGATAAAGACACTTTTGCTGTGCATGCTCTCTGGTTTTTGTGGCATCCCATTCTGTGACTACACCAGCCTCTATTTAAGACCATAACCATTTGCACTTATTCTAATTGAAATTAGGCCTGATAAAGACACTTTTGCTGTGCATAGCACTACTGGTCCCAGGTGCACTCTGCTGTGAGGCATCCCATTCTGTGACTACACCAGCCTCTATTTAAGACCATAACCATTTGCACTTATTCTAATTGAAATTAGGCCTGATAAAGACACGTTTGCTCTGCATAGACTTACTGCTCCCTGCCAGGTGCACTCCTGTTGTGGCATCCCATTCTGTGACTACACCAGCCTCTATTTAAGACCATAACCATTTGCACTTATTCTAATTGAAATTAGGCCTGATAAAGACACTTTTGCTGTGCATGCTCTCTGGTTTTTTTGGCATCCCATTCTGTGACTACACCAGCCTCTATTTAAGACCATAACCATTTGCACTTATTCTAATTGAAATTAAGCCTGATAAAGACACTTTTGCTGTGCATAGCACTACTGGTCCCAGGTGCACTCTGCTGTGAGGCATCCCATTATGTGACTACACCAGCCTCTATTTAAGACCATAACCATTTGCACTTATTCTAATTGAAATTAGGCCTGATAAAGACACTTTTGCTGTTCATAGACTTACTGCTCCCTGCCAGGTGCACTCCTGTTGTGGCATCCCATTCTGTGACTACACCAGCCTCTATTTAAGACCATAACCATTTGCACTTATTCTAATTGAAATTAGGCCTGATAAAGACACTTTTGCTGTGCATGCTCTCTGGTTTTTTTGGCATCCCATTCTGTGACTACACCAGCCTCTATTTAAGACCATAACCATTTGCACTTATTCTAATTGAAATTAAGCCTGATAAAGACACTTTTGCTGTGCATAGCACTACTGGTCCCAGGTGCACTCTGCTGTGAGGCATCCCATTATGTGACTACACCAGCCTCTATTTAAGACCATAACCATTTGCACTTATTCTAATTGAAATTAGGCCTGATAAAGACACTTTTGCTGTTCATAGACTTACTGCTCCCTGCCAGGTGCACTCCTGTTGTGGCATCCCATTCTGTGACTACACCAGCCTCTATTTAGGACCATAACCATTTGCACTTATTCTAATTGAAATTAGGCCTGATAAAGACACTTTTGCTGCGCATAGCACTACTGGTCCCAGGTGCACTCCTGTTGTGGCATCCCATTCTGTGACTACACCAGCCTCTATTTAAGACCATAACCATTTGCACTTATTCTAATTGAAATTAGGCCTGATAAAGACACTTTTGCTGTGCATGCTCTCTGGTTTTTGTGGCATCCCATTCTGTGACTACACCAGCCTCTATTTAAGACCGTAACCATTTGCACTTATTCTAATTGAAATTAGGCCTGATAAAGACACTTTTGCTGTGCATAGCACTACTGGTCCCAGGTGCACTCCTGTTGTGGCATCCCATTCTGTGACTACACCAGCCTCTATTTAAGACCATAAGCATTTGCACTTATTCTAATTGAAATTAGGCCTGATAAAGACACGTTTGCTGTGCATGCTCTCTGGTTTTTGTGGCATCCCATTCTGTGACTACACCAGCCTCTATTTAAGACCATAACCATTTGCACTTATTCTGATTGAAATTAGGCCTGATAAAGACACTTTTGCTGTGCATAGACTTACTGCTGCCTGCCAGGTGCACTCCTGTTGGGGCATCCCATTCTGTGACTACACCAGCCTCTATTTAAGACCAAAACCATTTGCACTTATTCTAATTGAAATTAGGCCTGATAAAGACACTTTTGCTGTGCATGCTCTCTGTTTTTTGTGGCATCCCATTCTGTGACTACACCAGCCTCTATTTAAGACCATACCCATTTGCACTTATTCTAATTGAAATTAGGCCTGATAAAGACACTTTTGCTGCGCATAGCACTACTGGTCCCAGGTGCACTCCTGTTGTGGCATCCCATTCTGTGACTACACCAGCCTCTATTTAAGACCATAACCATTTGCACTTATTCTAATTGAAATTAGGCCTGATAAAGACACTTTTGCTGTGCATAGCACTACTGGTCCCAGGTGCACTCTGCTGTGAGGCATACCATTCTGTGACTACACCAGCCTCTATTTAAGACCATAACCATTTGCACTTATTCTAATTGAAATTAGGCCTGATAAAGACACTTTTGCTGTGCATAGCACTACTGGTCCCAGGTGCACTCCTGTTGTGGCATCCCATTCTGTGACTACACCAGCCTCTATTTAAGACCATAACCATTTGCACTTATTCTAATTGAAATTAGGCCTGATAAAGACACTTTTGCTGTGCATGCTCTCTGGTTTTTGTGGCAGCCCATTCTGTGACTACACTAGCCTCTATTTAAGACCATAACCATTTGCACTTATTCTAATTGAAATTAGGCCTGATAAAGACACTTTTGCTGTGCATAGACTTACTGCTGCCTGCCAGGTGCACTCCTGTTGGGGCATCCCATTCTGTGACTACACCAGCCTCTATTTAAGACCATAACCATTTGCACTTATTCTAATTGAAATTAGGCCTGACCATTTGCACTTATTCTAATTGAAATTAGGCCTGATAAAGACACTTTTGCTGTGCATGCTCTCTGGTTTTTGTGGCATCCCATTCTGTGACTACACCAGCCTCTATTTAAGACCATAACCATTTGCACTTATTCTAATTGAAATTAGGCCTGATAAAGACACTTTTGCTGTGCATAGCACTACTGGTCCCAGGTGCACTCTGCTGTGAGGCATCCCATTCTGTGACTACACCAGCCTCTATTTAAGACCATAACCATTTGCACTTATTCTAATTGAAATTAGGCCTGATAAAGACACGTTTGCTGTGCATAGACTTACTGCTCCCTGCCAGGTGCACTCCTGTTGTGGCATCCCATTCTGTGACTACACCAGCCTCTATTTAAGACCATAACCATTTGCACTTATTCTAATTGAAATTAGGCCTGATAAAGACACTTTTGCTGTGCATGCTCTCTGTTTTTTTTGGCATCCCATTCTGTGACTACACCAGCCTCTATTTAAGACCATAACCATTTGCACTTATTCTAATTGAAATTAAGCCTGATAAAGACACTTTTGCTGTGCATAGCACTACTGGTCCCAGGTGCACTCTGCTGTGAGGCATCCCATTATGTGACTACACCAGCCTCTATTTAAGACCGTAACCATTTGCACTTATTCTAATTGAAATTAGGCCTGATAAAGACACTTTTGCTGTTCATAGACTTACTGCTCCCTGCCAGGTGCACTCCTGTTGTGGCATCCCATTCTGTGACTACACCAGCCTCTATTTAAGACCATAACCATTTGCACTTATTCTAATTGAAATTAGGCCTGATAAAGACACTTTTGCTGTGCATGCTCTCTGGTTTTTGTGGCATCCCATTCTGTGACTACACCAGCCTCTATTTAGGACCATAACCATTTGCACTTATTCTAATTGAAATTAGGCCTGATAAAGACACTTTTGCTGCGCATAGCACTACTGGTCCCAGGTGCACTCCTGTTGTGGCATCCCATTCTGTGACTACACCAGCCTCTATTTAAGACCATAACCATTTGCACTTATTCTAGTTGAAATTAGGCCTGATAAAGACACTTTTGCTGTGCATGCTCTCTGGTTTTTGTGGCATCCCATTCTGTGACTACACCAGCCTCTATTTAAGACCATAACCATTTGCACTTATTCTAATTGAAATTAGGCCTGATAAAGACACTTTTGCTGTGCATAGCACTACTGGTCCCAGGTGCACTCCTGTTGTGGCATCCCATTCTGTGACTACACCAGCCTCTATTTAAGACCATAAGCATTTGCACTTATTCTAATTGAAATTAGGCCTGATAAAGACACGTTTGCTGTGCATGCTCTCTGGTTTTTGTGGCATCCCATTCTGTGACTACACCAGCCTCTATTTAAGACCATAACCATTTGCACTTATTCTGATTGAAATTAGGCCTGATAAAGACACTTTTGCTGTGCATAGACTTACTGCTGCCTGCCAGGTGCACTCCTGTTGGGGCATCCCATTCTGTGACTACACCAGCCTCTATTTAAGACCAAAACCATTTGCACTTATTCTAATTGAAATTAGGCCTGATAAAGACACTTTTGCTGTGCATGCTCTCTGTTTTTTGTGGCATCCCATTCTGTGACTACACCAGCCTCTATTTAAGACCATACCCATTTGCACTTATTCTAATTGAAATTAGGCCTGATAAAGACACTTTTGCTGCGCATAGCACTACTGGTCCCAGGTGCACTCCTGTTGTGGCATCCCATTCTGTGACTACACCAGCCTCTATTTAAGACCATAACCATTTGCACTTATTCTAATTGAAATTAGGCCTGATAAAGACACTTTTGCTGTGCATAGCACTACTGGTCCCAGGTGCACTCTGCTGTGAGGCATACCATTCTGTGACTACACCAGCCTCTATTTAAGACCATAACCATTTGCACTTATTCTAATTGAAATTAGGCCTGATAAAGACACTTTTGCTGTGCATAGCACTACTGGTCCCAGGTGCACTCCTGTTGTGGCATCCCATTCTGTGACTACACCAGCCTCTATTTAAGACCATAACCATTTGCACTTATTCTAATTGAAATTAGGCCTGATAAAGACACTTTTGCTGTGCATGCTCTCTGGTTTTTGTGGCAGCCCATTCTGTGACTACACTAGCCTCTATTTAAGACCATAACCATTTGCACTTATTCTAATTGAAATTAGGCCTGATAAAGACACTTTTGCTGTGCATAGACTTACTGCTGCCTGCCAGGTGCACTCCTGTTGGGGCATCCCATTCTGTGACTACACCAGCCTCTATTTAAGACCATAACCATTTGCACTTATTCTAATTGAAATTAGGCCTGACCATTTGCACTTATTCTAATTGAAATTAGGCCTGATAAAGACACTTTTGCTGTGCATGCTCTCTGGTTTTTGTGGCATCCCATTCTGTGACTACACCAGCCTCTATTTAAGACCATAACCATTTGCACTTATTCTAATTGAAATTAGGCCTGATAAAGACACTTTTGCTGTGCATAGCACTACTGGTCCCAGGTGCACTCTGCTGTGAGGCATCCCATTCTGTGACTACACCAGCCTCTATTTAAGACCATAACCATTTGCACTTATTCTAATTGAAATTAGGCCTGATAAAGACACGTTTGCTGTGCATAGACTTACTGCTCCCTGCCAGGTGCACTCCTGTTGTGGCATCCCATTCTGTGACTACACCAGCCTCTATTTAAGACCATAACCATTTGCACTTATTCTAATTGAAATTAGGCCTGATAAAGACACTTTTGCTGTGCATGCTCTCTGGTTTTTTTGGCATCCCATTCTGTGACTACACCAGCCTCTATTTAAGACCATAACCATTTGCACTTATTCTAATTGAAATTAAGCCTGATAAAGACACTTTTGCTGTGCATAGCACTACTGGTCCCAGGTGCACTCTGCTGTGAGGCATCCCATTATGTGACTACACCAGCCTCTATTTAAGACCGTAACCATTTGCACTTATTCTAATTGAAATTAGGCCTGATAAAGACACTTTTGCTGTTCATAGACTTACTGCTCCCTGCCAGGTGCACTCCTGTTGTGGCATCCCATTCTGTGACTACACCAGCCTCTATTTAAGACCATAACCATTTGCACTTATTCTAATTGAAATTAGGCCTGATAAAGACACTTTTGCTGTGCATGCTCTCTGGTTTTTGTGGCATCCCATTCTGTGACTACACCAGCCTCTATTTAGGACCATAACCATTTGCACTTATTCTAATTGAAATTAGGCCTGATAAAGACACTTTTGCTGCGCATAGCACTACTGGTCCCAGGTGCACTCCTGTTGTGGCATCCCATTCTGTGACTACACCAGCCTCTATTTAAGACCATAACCATTTGCACTTATTCTAATTGAAATTAGGCCTGATAAAGACACTTTTGCTGTGCATGCTCTCTGGTTTTTGTGGCATCCCATTCTGTGACTACACCAGCCTCTATTTAAGACCATAACCATTTGCACTTATTCTAATTGAAATTAGGCCTGATAAAGACACTTTTGCTGTGCATAGCACTACTGGTCCCAGGTGCACTCCTGTTGTGGCATCCCATTCTGTGACTACACCAGCCTCTATTTAAGACCATAAGCATTTGCACTTATTCTAATTGAAATTAGGCCTGATAAAGACACTTTTGCTGTGCATGCTCTCTGGTTTTTGTGGCATCCCATTCTGTGACTACACCAGCCTCTATTTAAGACCATAACCATTTGCACTTATTCTGATTGAAATTAGGCCTGATAAAGACACTTTCGCTGTGCATAGACTTACTGCTGCCTGCCAGGTGCACTCCTGTTGGGGCATCCCATTCTGTGACTACACCAGCCTCTATTTAAGACCAAAACCATTTGCACTTATTCTAATTGAAATTAGGCCTGATAAAGACACTTTTGCTGTGCATGCTCTCTGTTTTTTGTGGCATCCCATTCTGTGACTACACCAGCCTCTATTTAAGACCATAACCATTTGCACTTATTCTAATTGAAATTAGGCCTGATAAAGACACTTTTGCTGCGCATAGCACTACTGGTCCCAGGTGCACTCCTGTTGTGGCATCCCATTCTGTGACTACACCAGCCTCTATTTAAGACCATAACCATTTTCACTTATTCTAATTGAAATTAGGCCTGATAAAGACACTTTTGCTGTGCATAGCACTACTGGTCCCAGGTGCACTCTGCTGTGAGGCATCCCATTCTGTGACTACACCAGCCTCTATTTAAGACCATAACCATTTGCACTTATTCTAATTGAAATTAGGCCTGATAAAGACACTTTTGCTGTGCATAGCACTACTGGTCCCAGGTGCACTCCTGTTGTGGCATCCCATTCTGTGACTACACCAGCCTCTATTTAAGACCATAACCATTTGCACTTATTCTAATTGAAATTAGGCCTGATAAAGACACTTTTGCTGTGCATGCTCTCTGGTTTTTGTGGCAGCCCATTCTGTGACTACACTAGCCTCTATTTAAGACCATAACCATTTGCACTTATTCTAATTGAAATTAGGCCTGATAAAGACACTTTTGCTGTGCATAGACTTACTGCTGCCTGCCAGGTGCACTCCTGTTGGGGCATCCCATTCTGTGACTACACCAGCCTCTATTTAAGACCATAACCATTTGCACTTATTCTAATTGAAATTATGCCTGATAAAGACACTTTTGCTGTGCATAGCACTACTGGTCCCAGGTGCACTCTGCTATGAGGCATCCCATTCTGTGACTACACCAGCCTCTATTTAAGACCATAACCATTTGCACTTATTCTAATTGAAATTAGGCCTGATAAAGACACTTTTACTGTGCATAGCACTACTGGACCCAGGTGCACTCCTGTTGGGGCATCCCATTCTGTAACATACCATTAGCCTCTGTATTTACTCTAAGCTGCACAGTTATTTAAAGAAATTTGGCCTGTATGAGCCTGCTTACACACTGCTGCTGTGTGCATATATACTGATCTCAGGTCTGCTGTGGGGGCATCCCGTTCTGTAACATACCATTAGCCTCTGTATTTACTCTAAGCTGCACAGTTATTTAAAGAAATTTGGCCTGTATGAGCTTGCTTACACACTGCTGCTGTGTGCATATATACTGATCTCAGGTCTGCTGTGGGGGCATCCCATTCTGTAACATAACATACATAACCTACCTCTCTTATTTACACTAAGCAGCTCTCTTATTTAAACTAAGCAGGCCTCTTATTTACACTAAGCAGCTCTCTTATTTAAACTAAGCAGGCCTCTTATTTACACTAAGCAGCTCTCTTATTTAAACTAAGCAGGCCTCTTGGAGGCTGATTGTCCACTGTTGGGTGTGCATTTATATTCGGTTTCATATACAGTGGGGTATCCCAATTTGTAAGACAACCTACCCCAACCATGTAAACTAAATAGGCCTGTTGCAGCCTGAGTTTCTCTGCTTGCGTATGGCCTGCATTACAATCTGTCTCTTTCAATGACACTGCTGCCTGGGGTATCCCAATTTGTAAGATAACCTACCCCAACCATGTAAACTAAAGGTTACGTCCTTCCAGAAGGAAAACTTATGCCGAACACTATTTTTGTTAGGGGCATTGACCTTTGGATTGATCGGCATGAAATTAAGGTTTTTTTTTCAAAGTATGGCGCTGTAAAGAAGGTCAAAATTATGTCTCATACTTGGATTATTGTTACTTTTTGTTCAGCTTGAAATATACCAGGCCACACGGGCATCCCAAGGCACATGCTATTTTAACCCTATCTGTTATACAACATAAGCGTTGATCAGTATCAGCTGCTTTATTAAGCTACTTCAGTTTGCACTTGTTTTTGACTGCTTTTAATAAACCAGGCCGCAGGGCACCCCAAAGCTGCACCTTGCACCCTATCTGGTATACAACATAAGCGTTGATCAGCATCAGCTTCATTAAGCTACTTCAGTTTGCACTTCCTTTTTGACTGCTTTCATTTAACCAGGCCGCAGGGCACCCCAAAGCTGCACCTTGCACCCTACCTGTTTATACTAAATAAGCATCTACAGCCTCAGCTTTATTAAGTTATTGCATTTTGAATTGGTTTTGGTCTGCTTTAAATACACCAGGCCGCAGGGCATCCCAAACCTGCATGTTGCACCCCATCTGTTATACTAAATAAGCGTTGATCAGCATCAGCTTTATTAAGCTATTGCATTTTGCATTGGTTTTTGTACTGCTGCCAAAACACTAGCCCATATGGGCATCCCAAACCAGCACATGTCACCCTATCTGTTATACTAAATAAGCTTCTACAGGCCCTTTTTTTATTTATTTATTTTTATTTATATAGAGCTGTAATAGCTTATATTGTGGGGTAAATTTGCCATTTTGCAGCATAATATAGAGCAGCCCCCTGTGTAAATCTGAGGGGCAATAGCTTATATAGTGAGGTAAATTTGCCATTTTGCTTCGTTATATAGAGCAGGCCCTGTGTAATTCTGAGGGGCAATAGTTTATATTATGAGCTAAATTCATGGTTTTGCATCACTATATGGAGCAGGCCCTGTGTAAATCTGAGGGGCAATAGCTTATATTGTGAGGTAAATTTGCCATTTTGCAGCATAATACAGAGCAGCCCCTGTGTAAATCTGAGGGGCAATAGCTTATATAGTGAGGTAAATTTGCCATTTTGCTTCGTTATATAGAGCAGGCCCTGTGTAAATCTGAGGGGCAATAGCTTATATTGTGAGGTAAATTTGCCATTTTGCAGCATAATATAGAGCAGCCCCTGTGTAAATCTGAGGGGCAATAGTTTATATTATGAGGTAAATTCATGGTTTTGCAACATTATATGGAGCAGGCCCTGTGTAAAT
Organism: Gastrophryne carolinensis; assembly: GCA_027917425.1. Taxonomy (NCBI): domain Eukaryota; kingdom Metazoa; phylum Chordata; class Amphibia; order Anura; family Microhylidae; genus Gastrophryne; species Gastrophryne carolinensis. The sequence goes on along the minus strand of CM051237.1, from coordinate 387,169,226 downwards.
CTGAGGGGCAATAGCTTATATTGTGAGGTAAATTTGCCATTTTGCAGCATAATACAGAGCAGCCCCTGTGTAAATCTGAGGGGCAATAGCTTATATAGTGAGGTAAATTTGCCATTTTGCTTCGTTATATAGAGCAGGCCCTGTGTAATTCTGAGGGGCAATAGTTTATATTATGAGGTAAATTCATGGTTTTGCATCATTATATGGAGCAGGCCCTGTGTAAATCTGAGGGGCAATAGCTTATATTGTGAGGTAAATTTGCCATTTTGCAGCATAATACAGAGCAGCCCCTGTGTAAATCTGAGGGGCAATAGCTTATATAGTGAGGTAAATTTGCCATTTTGCTTCGTTATATAGAGCAGGCCCTGTGTAAATCTGAGGGGCAATAGCTTATATTGTGAGGTAAATTTGCCATTTTGCAGCATAATATAGAGCAGCCCCTGTGTAAATCTGAGGGGCAATAGTTTATATTATGAGGTAAATTCATGGTTTTGCAACATTATATGGAGCAGCCCCTGTGTAAATCTGAGGGGCAATAGCTTATATAGAGAGGTAAATTTGCCATTTTGCTTCGTTATATAGAGCAGGCCCTGTGTAAATCTGAGGGGCAATAGCTTATATTGTGAGGTAAATTTGCCATTTTGCAGCATAATATAGAGCAGCCCCTGTGTAAATCTGAGGGGCAATAGTTTATATTATGAGGTAAATTCATGGTTTTGCACCATTATATGGAGCGGGCCCTGTGTAAATCTGAGGGGCAATAGCTTATATTGTGAGGTAAATTTGCCATTTTGCAGCATAATACAGAGCAGCCCCTGTGTAAATCTGAGGGGCAATAGCTTATATAGTGAGGTAAATTTGCCATTTTGCTTTGTTATATAGAGCAGGCCCTGTGTAAATCTGAGGGGCAATAGCTTATATTGTGAGGTAAATTTGCCATTTTGCAGCATAATATAGAGCAGCCCCTGTGTAAATCTGAGGGGCAATAGTTTATATTATGAGGTAAATTCATGGTTTTGCAACATTATATGGAGCAGGCCCTGTGTAAATCTGAGGGGCAATAGCTTATATTGTGAGGTACATTTGCCATTTTGCAGCATAATATAGAGCAGCCCCTGTGTAAATCTGAGGGGCAATAGTTTATATTATGAGGTAAATTCATGGTTTTGCACCATTATATGGAGCAGGCCCTGTGTAAATCTGAGGGGCAATAGCTTATATTGTGAGGTAAATTTGCCATTTTGCAGCATAATATAGAGCAGCCCCTGTGTAAATCTGAAGGGCAATAGTTTATATTATGAGGTAAATTCATGGTTTTGCACCATTATATGGAGCAGGCCCTGTGTAAATCTGAGGGGCAATAGCTTATATTGTGAGGTAAATTTGCCATTTTGCTTCATTATATAGAGCAGCCCAGTTGCCATCGAAATCAACTACTGTCCGGCCAGTACAGCTTTTCCAGGGCAAACTCTGCTAGTTGCGGACACAAGTCAAGTTTGGCTTCCCAGCAAATCCAGTGGATCCTGAAGGTGTGTTGGCATGGTCATGTCAAGGTATGACATGACCTGCTGTTTGAGGTCCAGCTCCAGGTCTTCCTGCTGCTCATGAGTAGACTCACTATGCGGGTGTAGAAAGCTACTCACTAGCGACTGAAGACTGAGGCTGCTGCTGATGGAGCTGCTGCTGCTGCTGCTCCTTCCACCCCCCCAGCAGCCATGGCAGTGGAAGGTGATCGCAGAGGTCCCCCCGAGTCAGACCTGCGGGAGTATGGGCCATGGCACAGATAGACATCGCCCAACTGACTACGTGGGATGTCTCTGTAGTAGGTCAGTTTTTCCTCCCTCTCAGTGGGCGTAAAAAATGCCCCCATTTTGTGCCGGAAGCGAGGGTCCAATAAGTTGGAGAGCCAGAAGTCTTCCCGCTGACAAATGGAGACAATTCTGCTCTCACTAGTACGCAAGCATGTGAGCATGCATCGTGCCATTTGTGCAAGTGACTCGGAGGGACTACCTGTCTCCATCTCCACTGTAAACTGCCACGGTGTGTCTGGGTCCTCTGTCTCGCCTTCCTCACAACCCTCTAGCTCCTGTGGCTGCTCCTGCTCCTCCTCTCCTGTCAGATGACTAGATAAAATGGTCATTTTGTGAAACCTAAACTGTGGTTTGCTGTGCCCCACCCCCTCCTCCTCCTCCACTTCAGCCCCCACAGGCTTCATGTGGCTGTGAAATGTATGTGCCATGTCTCCAGTGCCCTGACCAGCCATGCTTTCCAACATGTGTTGTAGTACATGAAGCAGTGGACTCTCATCGTTCATCTCATAGTCCTGGCAACTGACTAATAACGTAGCTTCCTCAAAGGGCCTGAGCAAACGGTCGGTGTCACGTATGAGCTGCCAATGGTTTACATTGAATTTACACAGGGGTGTCCCCCTATCCGTTTGGATCATCCAGAAATCCGTGATGGCTTTTCTCTGTTCCTATAGTGCAGTGGTCCTCAACCCTGTCCTCAAGGCCCACCAACATGTCATGTTTTTTGGATCTCCAAATAGCCAGCTCTATTGCTCTGCAGCTGCACTAATTACTCCACCTGTGCATCTTTGTGGAGATCTGCAAAACCTGGCCTGTTGGTGGGCCTTGAGGACAGGGTTGGGGACCACTGCTATAGTGGATCCTGCATATGGAGGGTGGAATTCCAACGGGTGGAAACATCGCAAATCAGACTATGTTGGGGTACACCGTTGTGAGGCTGAGGCTCAATAAGGTTGTGCTTGGTGGTGTAGGAGTGCCAGAAGTGCATGCTAACTTTCTTTCCTGTTGTTCGGATGTCTTTCAGATGGGGGCAAGACTTCAAAACTAGACTGAACACGTGTGCCATGTCAGGACGCATGACTCTGGCTTCCTTGTCGCAGCGCAAACAAGATGTTCTTCCAAGTGTCAGTCACCATGGGTCCAAATTTGCAGTTTTCGTGGATTAAGCAATGCTTTCATGGATTGAGTTCTCATTTTTAGTAGTTCCTCCCATGTGTGACTCTGATGGTCAAGGAAAACCATGTGAAGAACAGCGTGAAACCACAATCACCAAGGGGGCCTAAAAGGATATATATTGTCCACCATGAGTCCATAGTTACAGCTCCAGACGTAGACAACACTGTGCACTTTGGTACACACTGACAGGCTAAAGGACTGGCCCACCTTCTGTTCAACAACCATGCCATGGGACTCTCCACCTCGGCTCGGCACAAGCCATCAGTTCTCTGAAAGGTCCACCACTGGGTAATGCAGCAGGCTGGACTTATGGTGACGCTGTCTGAGAGGAGAAATCCCTCAGACATCAAGATTAAAAATTCCAATAATTTTTGAGGGCTAATTATTCAGAGGCAAATGATAGCTAGTTGTTTCTGATTTAATTACAAGGTGGAAACACACCCTCAAACAAAACTTCACTTTGGCAATACTATTGCATTTGTCTATTCATAATTTTATGTATATACACTAACTAACCTACTTTTTCTCCACAGGATGCTGCATGAAACACTGCCACATCGCTGAGTAGCTGATTTTTCCTACCAACAGTCCGCAATAATTCACTGCTGCTGCTGCTGCCGCCGCCACCGCCGCAGACTCCAGGGACCCTCTTCCACTCCCTCGGCTTGCAACACCTCCTCCCACGACACTCTCCTCATCACTAATTGCCGGATAGTGGAAGAAGAGGCGAGTGTCTCCTCCACTTCTTGGCTGGGCAGTAGCTGCTGAATTTTATGATTATCAGATCTTCATCAATGGATAGTGGAGCTGAACCCAAAGCATAACAGACAGACAGTTGACTGGGGGTGTCAGATGCCACTTGTGATGCAGTGGACTGCTTTTGCAGCACTTCGAGACAAAGTTGCTTCATTGGCTGACACAATGACTGGTAAAGCTGTGGAACATATGGTTGAAAAGCAAGAATAACCATTTGTTTTTATATGAAAAAGACCCTGGTTTATACATACTTTTTTTTTCCAGAGACTGCCCTGCGTGGAAATGAATGGCGCATGGATCAGCCAAGCTTTCCTCCCAACAATGCCTGATGTATTCCAGTAGATTGATGACGGGGCCAGACCAACACTAAAGAAAGATGGATCGTGCAAAACAGATTTAAGGCGCTGCTCTCCAGTTACAGACATTCCTGCATCGGACCACAAGTAAGTATTGATAAAAAATCCTTTACGTTACTCTTACTTTTTATTAATATTCTTTGGATAAGACGGATCAGACATGATTCCAGATTAAAAATTCCAAGAATTTTTGAGGGCTAATTAGTCAGAGGCAATGATACCTTCTTGTTTCTGATTTAATTAAAAGGTGGAAACACACCCTCAAACAAAACTTCACTTTGGCAATACTTTTGCATTTGTTTATTCATAATTTTATGTAGATATTACTAACTAAGCTACTTTTTCTCCACATGACTCTCCACAGGGTGTGATTCATCCAATTTTTGGGCTCCTGAAGCCAACCCCAGTGTCTCTTTAAAGTAATGTTTTGGCTCCTGCTGCTGCTGCTGCCAACTCCAGGGTGTGATTCATCCAATTTTTGGGCTCCTGAAGCCAACCCCAGGGTCTCTTTAAAGTAATGTTTGGACTCCTGCTGCTGCTGCCAACTCCAGGGTGTGATTCATCCAATTTTTGGGCTCCTGAAGCCAAACCCAGGGTCTCTTTAAAGTAATGTTTGGGCTCCTGCTGCTGCTGCCAACTCCAGGGTGTGAATCATCCAATTTTTGGGCTCCTGAAGCCAACCCCAGGGTCTCTTTAAAGTAATATTTGGGCTCCTGCTGCTGCTGCCAACTCCAGGGTGTGAATTATCCAATTTTTGGGCTCCTGAAGCCAACTCCAGTGTCTCTTTAAAGTAATGTTTGGGCTCCTGTTGCTGCTGCTGCTGCTGCCAACTCCTGCCAACTCCAGGGTGTGATTCATCCAATTTTTGGCCTCCTGAAGCCAACCCCAGGGTCTCTTTAAAGTAATGTTTGGGCTCCTGCTGCTGCTGCCAACTCCAGGGTGTGATTCATCCAATTTTTGGGCTCCTGAAGCCAACCCCAGGGTCTCTTTAAAGTAATGTTTGGGCTCCTGCTGCTGCTGCTGCTGCCAACTCCGGGGTGTGATTCATCCAATTTTTGGCCTCCTGAAGCCAACCCCAGGGTCTCTTTAAAGTAATGTTTGGGCTCCTGCTGCTGCTGCTGCTGCCAACTCCAGGGTTTGATTTATCCAATTTTTGGGCTACTGAAGCCAACCCCAGTGTCTCTTTAAAGTAATGTTTGGGCTCCTGCTGCTGCTGCTGCCAACTCCAGGGTGTGATTCATCCAGTTTTTGGGCTCCTGAAGCCAACCCCAGTGTCTCTTTAAAGTAATGTTTGGGCTCCTGCTGCTGCTGCCAACTCCAGGGTGTGAATCATCCAATTTTTGGGCTCCTGAAGCCAACCCCAGGGTCTCTTTAAAGTAATGTTTGGGCTCCTGCTGCTGCTGCCAACTCCAGGGTGTGATTCATCCAATTTTTGGGCTCCTGAAGCCAACCCCAGGGTCTCTTTAAAGTAATATTTGGGCTCCTGCTGCTGCTGCTGCCAACTCCAGGGTGTGATTCATCCAATTTTTGGGCTACTGAAGCCAACCCCAGTGTCTCTTTAAAGTAATATTTGGGCTCCTGCTGCTGCTGCCAACTCCAGGGTGTGATTCATCCAATTTTTGGGCTCCTGAAGCCAACCCCAGGGTCTCTTTAAAGTAATGTTTGGGCTCCTGCTGCTGCTGCTGCCAACTCCAGGGTGTGATTCATCCAATTTTTGGGCTCCTGAAGCCAACCCCAGGGTCTCTTTAAAGTAATATTTGGGCTCCTGCTGCTGCTGCTGCCAACTCCAGGGTGTGAATTATACAATTTTTGGGCTCCTGAAGCCAACTCCAGTGTCTCTTTAAAGTAATGTTTGGGCTCCTGTTGCTGCTGCTGCTGCCAACTCCTGCCAACTCCAGGGTGTGATTCATCCAATTTTTGGGCTCCTGAAGCCAACCCCAGGGTCTCTTTAAAGTAATGTTTGGGCTCCTGCTGCTGCTGCTGCTGCCAACTCCAGGGTGTGATTCATCCAATTTTTGGCCTCCTGAAGCCAACCCCAGGGTCTCTTTAAAGTAATGTTTGGGCTCCTGCTGCTGCTGCCAACTCCAGGGTGTGATTTATCCAATTTTTGGGCTACTGAAGCCAACCCCAGTGTCTCTTTAAAGTAATGTTTGGGCTCCTGCTGCTGCTGCTGCCAACTCCAGGGTGTGATTCATCCAATTTTTGGGCTCCTGAAGCCAACCCCAGGGTCTCTTTAAAGTAATGTTTGGGCTCCTGCTGCTGCTGCTGCTGCCAACTCCAGGGTATGATTCATCCAATTTTTGGCCTCCTGAAGCCAACCCCAGGGTCTCTTTAAAGTAATGTTTGGGCTCCTGCTGCTGCTGCTGCCAACTCCAGGGTGTGATTTATCCAATTTTTGGGCTACTGAAGCCAACCCCAGTGTCTCTTTAAAGTAATGTTTGGGCTCCTGCTGCTGCTGCTGCCAACTCCAGGGTGTGATTCATCCAATTTTTGGGCTCCTGAAGCCAACCCCAGTGTCTCTTTAAAGTAATGTTTGGGCTCCTGCTGCTGCTGCTGCCAACTCCAGGGTGTGAATCATCCAATTTTTGGGCTCCTGAAGCCAACCCCAGGGTCTCTTTAAAGTAATATTTGGGCTCCTGCTGCTGCTGCTGCTGCCAACTCCAGGGTGTGAATTATCCAATTTTTGGGCTCCTGAAGCCAACTCCAGTGTCTCTTTAAAGTAATGTTTGGGCTCCTGTTGCTGCTGCTGCTGCTGCCAGCTCCTGCCAACTCCAGGGTGTGATTCATCTAATTTTTGGCCTCCTGAAGCCAACCCCAGGGTCTCTTTAAAGTAATGTTTGGGCTCCTGCTGCTGCTGCTGCTGCCAACTCCAGGGTGTGATTCATCCAATTTTTGGGCTCCTGAAGCCAACCCCAGGGTCTCTTTAAAGTAATGTTTGGGCTCCTGCTGCTGCTGCTGCCAACTCCAGGGTGTGATTCATCCAATTTTTGGCCTCCTGAAGCCAACCCCAGGGTCTCTTTAAAGTAATGTTTGGGCTCCTGCTGCTGCTGCTGCCAACTCCAGGGTGTGATTTATCCAATTTTTTGGGCTACTGAAGCCAACCCCAGTGTCTCTTTAAAGTAATGTTTGGGCTCCTGCTGCTGCTGCTGCCAACTCCAGGGTGTGATTCATCCAATTTTTGGGCTCCTGAAGCCAACCCCAGTGTCTCTTTAAAGTAATGTTTGGGCTCCTGCTGCTGCTGCTGCTGCTGCCAACTCCAGGGTGTAAATCATCCAATTTTTGGGCTCCTGAAGCCAACCCCAGGGTCTCTTTAAAGTAATGTTTGGGCTCCTGCTGCTGCTGCCAACTCCAGGGTGTGATTCATCCAATTTTTGGGCTCCTGAAGCCAACCCCAGGGTCTCTTTAAAGTAATATTTGGGCTCCTGCTGCTGCTGTCAACTCCTGCCAACTCCAGGGTGTGATTCATCCAATTTTTGGGCTCCTGAAGCCAACCCCAGTGTCTCTTTTAAGTAATGTTTGGGCTCCTGCTGCTGCTGCCAACTTCTGCCAACTCCAGGGTGTGATTCATCCAATTTTTGGGCTCCTGAAGCCAACCCCAGGGTCTCTTTAAAGTAATATTTGGGCTCCTGCTGCTGCTGCTGCCAACTCCAGGGTGTGATTCATCCAATTTTTGGGCTACTGAAGCCAACCCCAGTGTCTCTTTAAAGTAATATTTGGGCTCCTGCTGCCAACTCCAGGGTGTGATTCATCCAATTTTTGGGCTCCTGAAGCCAACCCCAGGGCCTCTTTAAAGTAATGTTTGGGCTCCTGCTGCTGCTGCTGCTGCCAACTCCAGGGTGTGATTCATCCAATTTTTGGGCTCCTGAAGCCAACCCCAGTGTCTCTTTAAAGTAATGTTTTGGCTCCTGCTGCTGCTGCTGCCAACTCCAGGGTATGATTCATCCAATTTTTGGGCTCCTGAAGCCAACCCCAGGGTCTCTTTAAAGTAATGTTTGGGCTCCTGCTGCTGCTGCCAACTCCAGGGTGTGATTCATCCAATTTTTGGGCTCCTGAAGCCAACTCCAGTGTCTCTTTAAAGTAATATTTGGGCTCCTGCTGCTGCTGCTTGCAACTCCAGGGTGTGATTCATCCAATTTTTGGGCTCCTGCTGCTGCCAACTCCAGTGTCTCTTTAAAGCAATGTTTGGGCTCCTGCCCCTCATAGTGATGCCACTTCAACTCTCTGCAATTGTGCCGCTCTGCGATTCTATTAGCGATGCCTCTGATCTGCATGTGATATTTATTCAAAGTATTATTTAACTAACCCAGCATGCATCCTGTGCGTGTTACAGCAAGGCAGAATGGTTTACAACCCTATTGAGGCTCTAGGAGGCTCAGAAATAGCCGTTTTTAATAGCGATTCGTCGCGAATTTATTCGGGTCGAAACGATTTTTGTCGGAAAATTCGGCGAATCAGTCGAATCTAATTTTTCAAAAGTTTGCTCATCTCTAATTATGGCCCTTTTTAGTTGTTTTTGCAAAGATGTTATCAAGGTTGTAATTCTGCACTTTTTTAATTGCTTTCAATGATAAAATATACGCCAGCTTAGCCAGTTTGGTGTATCCAGTTGTGGCTGTTGGTGTTATTTTCATTGGCTGAACTCTTTGGAGAGTTACTATAGAGCCAGATAGGTAAAGCAGCCCAGCAGCAGAAAACAAGAGCTGTTTTGAAGGTGTGCAGCAGGCAGAAACCCACCAGCAGCAACGATGGGAGCAGCAGCTGAATGCACAGAAGTCCCTTTGCATAAAAGAAGTCCCTTTAAATGCATAATAAAATGCTGCAAACACACTAACATGTATAGCGGCACAAGTGTATGAAATATAGCTATTGTTAATCACTTCAAAAACTCCAATAAAAAAAACTTAATAAAACTTAAAAACAATTGCAGAATGCACTTGAATCTCCCAACCCTCAAAATGCAAAAAGGGGGGGTACAAAAATCCGCCCCAGCTCCAAAACTTCAGGGGTCGACCAATCAGTACTAGGTACAACAAGTGCTCTCCTATTGTGTAATTTTATTCCAAAGTGCACATTTTGTACCTGGTGCTGAATCAACCCTGCAGAGTGCAAGTTCTACCTATCCATGAAATACTTGACACCAGCGACTGGGTTCCCTATGCCCCAAAGACTTTTGGTTTAGAGGGGTATTTAAAAGTATAAGGATTTAAAAAGGTGTGTGATATTAAAGTTTATTCCAAACATAACTTTATAAAATTATAGGAATGAAACAATAAGGAAAATACATAACTTAATTTTGAACCTGTAATGAGTTATGCCAATGTGGGTGCACGTCCCTACAATCAAAGGCAGCAGTATACTCAACAGATGCCTGAAATTCAGAGCTCTTTTCTAAAGACGTATTATGAGCAGTTTATTGTTTCTAAACAGTTTCCATTATGAATGGTTCTGAAAAGATATAGAACCAAACTGATGCCTCTATAATTAACAATAAAAGACAGAGTCGCGCATGCCGAGAAGGTTGCTGATTTACTAGCTTCTGCAGCTTCTACCACTGCCTGCCAAGCTCCTCCTTTAAACTAGTAAGACGTATGTGTTGTCATGAGCTCAGTGGACACAGAGGGGTGGCTAATGTCCTCTCAAGGGTCAAAGTTTTAGGGCCGGTCTTCAACAGGGAACAAAACGATTTGAACTAACACTCCCTAATATGTGGAGTGCCAACTGCAGCAGAAGTGATGCATAGTCAAACAAGATTTAGTCCGGGACACGGGATCATGGCAAGTCACGTGCATCATGGAGCAAATGTGGGATTAGAAACAGGGCCAGGCACAGTATAGGAGCAGGCACAGGCTCAGAAGCACACCAAAGGGAACCTCATTATGAGGAGAGTTTAATCAGGCATAGCACTAGAGCATGGTGACACTGAATTGTGGAACAGAGGCTGCAATAGCTGGCCATTACATAGAGATGCAGAGGTGGAAAAGCAAAAGACAAGTATTACAGACAGTGACCTTAAAAACATATGAGGTAGAAGTTCACAACTTAACTGTCCACCCTAGGAAACAAGGAAGCATAGATTTCCAGCTGCCCCCAGGGCACCATTAGCAGAAAGAAACCTGGTGCACCGTAACATCCCAAAAAGTTCTTTGAAGGAGTTTTTTTAAAGAACTTCTTTTAAGAGCTTCCTAGTGCTGAAATGCATATAGGGTAGTATCAGCTTTTGCATTGGCTCTCTCTTTTAGATACGTAACACATCAGTGTTGAATGTCTTTGTGGACTAATTGGTAAGAATGTCCTGCACCCTCACTGCCAACCTCATTGCAAGCCAGTGCAAGCTGCCCGCTGCCTATGTTTGTGTCTACCTATATATAGCTATAAGGGACAATTGACAGTTACTGTAAAAAATCTGATTGTCTTATTGGAGATGAATTAATAGTCTGGACTCATATCATGTGTGGTAGGTTTTCCCATTATTACCAGAGGTTATAGGATTTTGGCTCCCATGTACTGTACAAACAAACGTTTTTGTTTTGGAGTAGGTTTAAAGATGAAACGTAAGAGTTAGAGAACCAATAACTATCAAGTCATGTAATGTCGCACAATGTCATGTGGGGGGGGGGGTTAGGCATGTACCTTGGGGGGGAGTCTACTGTGTTTTTAAATACGAAGGAGATTATTGCCACAGAACAGAAGTGATGTGTAGCAATGCCCCTGGATTCAATGGTAAAGATATTTTCTGCATTTTAAACCGTGGTCATGACAATTTTTAAACCGGACTGACAGCCTTACAGCACAAAAAAAAATAATTTAATAAGGGTAAGTCCGCTCTTGATGGAATTTTGAATTTGAAAGTGTATATTTTTTGGTGTCAAAAGGATGTCCTCAAGATGCTGAGCTTATCTATTAATTCCTAAGTCAAGAATTTGTGTTATGTAGAAGCAGATTCCCTATCTGCAATCTGGCAACATACAACAGGTTTGTATAGGTGATCCCTGTACACAGAATGCTTCTGCTATGGCCACCTCTGAGGTGAAGGATCTCACTCACCCTTAAACCCATCAGCGGACCAGCCGCTGGATTTTCTCCATGTGAAACACCTCAGGAAGCCTGAAAAACGTACCTTGCCACGCTCCAAGGATGCATGCGTGGGCTTTCATCCAATGAGAGCAGCCTGCTGTGACTACATGATTTGACAAACAATGGAGAGGGCATGCTGCCGTATCACCTGTATCCCTGGCCATTCAGATAGGCTGGGGTGGGAGTGCACATGTAGCTGTGTACACGGCTCACATTGATTTGAATGATTTAAATGATAGCTGTCTGCTGAATGACATAGACACAGCAGGCAGCTCTCAGTGGACAAGAGCCCGCACATGCGCTATTGGAGCGTGGCAAGATGAAACCCAGAAAGTCAAATTTTGGTGTTTTGTTTTGCTTTAATCATGCCCTGCAGCAATGTTCTGTGTGTACAGGGCTCGCTTTGCTCTTCTTGGTGTACAGACATGACGTGTATGATGCCAATAACAACAGATTGCAGACTGCAGTGAAAACTGCTTCCATAAAACACACATTTTTATTTCTAAATACTAAATCAGCTCAACATCTTATTGGCACACAAAAATATACACTTTCAAAAATTCCATTGAAAGTGGACATTCCCTTTAGTTCCTGCGGTGGTCGATTCTTTGATCTAGAAACAGGAGTGGTCATACTAATGATTTAGAGACGAAAGCTGCACTTTGGGTGTGCCTTGTGGTGGGAATTTAATCTGACCATTTCTTGGTGTCCTCAAAGTGGGACAGTTTAAACCAGTTTGTGAGTGATGGGTGTGGTAGGGGTGTGGTTTATCATGTGGTTTAATTACCAGTCACAGATTTTGATTATTGGGCCAATACATGAATTCCACTACCACCATTTAGCCAAAGAGTCAGAGCAGTTGTAAACCACCCAGACATCCAGCATTCTGAATTTGGTGGCACAGTCTTCCACTTCAGCAAAGTGGGACATTTAGGGGGTTATTTAAGAAACGCTAACGCGTTTGTGGAAAACTTATATATGAGAGTCAATCTGGTGAGCGCCTTTAATAGCATCATGTAGTGTCACATGTATTACTAGCGGTGGCTCAGTGTATAGCGCGCCATGTAGCACCTGTCGCTGAGAAGCACTCTCCCATACATTTCAATGGTGTTTTTTTGCTTGTGTATAATTAGCGTTTTAATTAATTATTTTTCTCAATGTTAGGATCAAATAATTGTGTGGCCTCTCCTGCCCAGCAACCAAGCACTTATATTGTTATATTTTGTTTCTTTTTATGCAGAATTGTATGTGCAGATCTGCCATTGCAGTGCCATTGTTACAGCGTTAAAACAATGTAATTCCATATGTTTTCTCTCTGGTGCTGGTGTATATGTGTTGAGAAACAGACTTTTTTCATATAGCGTCTGGCGCTCAACGCTACAGTGCCCAGTTTTAGAGTTCTGACACTGGTTTTGTGTTTGATTTTCGAAATAAATATGGGCTTCAGCGCCGAGCACCGGACTCACTTAACTGGCGCTACCCACCGTTCACTGCAGCGTTGTCCTGTTATATGTGGCGTTGCTCTGGATGGCTTTTCCTCAGGGAGCTACATATGCATTGATTCAGGGAGAGTGCTTCTACAGCGCCCTCCAGACATCACATTTATCAATGCTGAACAGGATACTACAGCATTACTTGTCCAGCTGATAGGCGAGGTTAGTATTTTTCAAATGGTGCACCTCTAGTAATAAACTAATACCAGGCGTGCTCACTAGACTCAAACAATGTAAACAATTGGCTCAATGGTCAACCAGACCAGAGAGTCACACAGAAGAAGCACCACCATATAATAAAGTTCACTCTACAATTTATTAATACAAAGTCCACAACAAACATTTAAAAACCACAACAACACGACAATAGACATATTAAAAACACACCTCTACCTGCCCTGTCATTGTATATGGGTCTGTCCTAATATTGCCTTAATGCCGGCACAAAAATAGATCAAAAAACAGTAAATATCATAAAAAATCCTACACCGATTAAATAAAAAAAAACCTACCAATAAAGTGTCATGTGCATTGTGCAAAACATAGGGTTTTTGAGGGTTTTTTTCCTAAGAACCTGAGTATGTTTTGCACAATGCACATGACACTTTATTGGTAGGTTTTTTTGATTTAATCGGTGTAGGATTTTTTATGATATTTACTGTTTTTTGATCTATTTTTGTGCCGGCACAAACTAGTATAGGGAATTTTATCCCATACAGGGACTAGGCTGTGGGTATACTCTTATATATATATATACCCTTTTCTTACAATCTTTGTACACATTAAGGGCAATATTAGGACAGACCCATATACAATGACAGGGCAGGTAGAGGTGTGTTTTTAATATGTCTATTGTCGTGTTGTTGTGGTTTTTAAATGTTTGTTGTGGACTTTGTATTAATAAATTGTAGAGTGAACTTTATTATATGGTGGTGCTTCTTCTGTGTGACTCTCTGGTCTGGTTGACCATTGAGCCAATTGTTTACATCGATAGGCGAGGTTAGAGCGTCAGACACCTGCTTGCAGCGTCCACTAGCAGATGCTCTAAGAGCCTCTAAGACGCTATAGACGGTCAGCTCCCGTGGTACACTTGCTGGTTGCTCTGTTCCTGTATTCCCTGTGTTACTCCTTGCCCCCAGCAGATTCCCAAGTCTGCCAGCAGGTTCTAGTTCAGAGTCTGGGGCCACTACCCAGTACCTGGGCTTGAGGAGGCTGGGTCCGAGGTGCGTGTGCATTAAATGTCATTTTGAGCAGCTGGTGACTGGTGGTTAGAGGCTGCGCTTCATGAACTTCTCAGCTTGTATCGGACTCTGATTCTAGTTTTTGGATTTCTCACTCCCTGGACTTTGACAAAAGGACTTTTGTGGACACTCTCAGCTCACCAAAGCCCGCACCTTGGATATATTCCTGTAACTATCATCGTTGGACTTGGCTGAACATTCGCACCCCTGGTAAACCTCTCCTTTCAGTTCCATCTTGTCCAAGCACCCCCATTCCCATGTGCTTGTATATTTTTATTATAGTCCCTGTGTGCCTTTTGCTCTGGTTACTTTTCAAACTGTCACCATTCGTTATTCATTAAAAAAAAATTCCTCACAGTATACGTTTGGTCTTAGTATTTCAGTCTCCATTTACCCACCCTGGGGATCCCGATCCTGGAATCCCTGACAGTTATTGCTTTTTACTTCTGGTGAGTGCAGCAGAATAAATGCGCAGAATGCACCTTTGATTTGAAAAGGCTTGTTGCACTATGTGGTCCTTCTCTCTTGTCTTCGATGCATGAGTGGAGATAATATTACAAGAGGAGATTTGTGAGTTAAATAAAAGTATATATAATAAGGAATTGCTGAAATCTTGCCATGTGTGGCTTATCTGTGCATTTATTAAGAAACAAACTGGTACGCATTCATTTAAATTTGGTGATGGACAAGTATTTGTGTTGAGAACATATAGGGGGTTATTTAAGAAAGGATAGCGCCAGGTAGTACTTCGTAGCGTGAATGCTGGGCGCTGTACGGGAAACCACATTTAAGAAAGCAAATCTGGTGAGCACCTCTAACAGCATCAGGAGGCTCAGCGTATAGCGCCGACGCTCTAGGTTCAAGGGCACCACGTATTAACTTTCGCTCAGTGTCGCTCTCCCATACATTTCAATGGGGTCTCATTTGTTTGTGTTTAAATAGCGTGTTTGGCAATTACATTTTTTTTTCTGGTCCAAATCATTGTGTGACCTCTCCTGGCTGCAAACAAACACTTTTATACATTTTTTGGACTTTTTATATTTTTATGCAGAATTGTATTTCCAGGTCTGGCACTAAAGTGTTATTGTCCCAGTGTTAAAACAATGTCCTTCTACATGTTTCCACTTTGTTACTGGTGTATATGTGTTCAAAAACAGACTTTAATCACACAGAGTCTGGCACTCTATGCAATAGCGCCCAGCTTTAGAGCGCCAACGCTGTGTGTGTAGTTTTTTGTTAAATATGGTGTGCTGGACACACTAAGCTGGCGCTACCTCTCGCAAGCTGCAGCGTTTTGCTGTTGTTAGAGCGCTCAACACACATTATATTCATCAATTCTGGCCAGGTTACTAAAGCGACTGCAACGCTAGGTTACAGCGCCCGATACCCCCTTACAACATCTGCTAAGCGCCACTATACAGACGCTCATCTGGCAATACCTGCCTTTAGTGGTGAATCAGCCTCATAGTGTATACTAGCGCCAGTTTTGGAGCACCAGCATTTTAATCTATCCTGGTGCTGCGCTGAGGACTACAATAGGCGCTATAATTTGCTTTGATTGTTGCACTAGGTATTGTCCAGCCTGTGACAGTGCCTGTTGGCCCAGACTCCCGACTATACCTGTACCAGTAAGCACCTCGTTGCACCGCCGTTTTATGCTGCACAGTGTATTTATTAATTTTTTGCCTCCTTGAAAAGAATGGCGCTGCATTTTTCTTGCGCTGGTCAGTATTACAGTTCAATGCAGTTAGGCTGCATTTTAGTTATTGTTGTCCAAACTACACAGAAGTCACAATTTTTTTTTTTCTAAAATAAAAGTCATTTTGCGACATGTAGATCCTGTGTTTCCTTTATTGACAAGTTACAATGCAAGTTCTGTACAAATAAATGTGTGTAATATTAATATTTGAATCCAGTTCTGCCCATTGAGCTCTATGGGATCTTGACCTACAGTGGGAGGTTTCATCTGGCCCTGCTTCAACCAGAGCATCCAGCGCTGTGAGCTTTTGGGCGCTAGTGTTAAATAAAACTCTAGCTGGCTGACACAGTTGTTCTTACAAAACCTTATTTGACCAAATCCCATTTCCACACTATTAAGAAAAAAGGCTTAAGTTGGGCACCAGAACAAAACAAAAAGTTTGGCTTATATTTTAGATTTAACAATAAATTGCAGCCTGTTTTATATTCTATAACTTACTATTAAAAATAGCACAACATCTAACCACTGTAAATAGCAAACACAGCCCTGAAATATACTTTAGCTATCAACTTGCAAATGATTATATATTGTTCATTACTAAATGCAGCATCTGTGAAACATTTCATCTCAAACGATTTCATATTTCTACCGCTGCCAGGGCTCGGCTATGGTAAATGGGGCTCTGTAGCAGAAGGGCACTTCACAGTTTGTTATAAACAGAAGAGTTTTAATTTTATCCTCTGGCAAAAATACATTATAGGATGTGACATTATTGTTGCGTAAATGAGATAAGTATTGCAGATATTTCCTGTAAAATGCATTCAACCTTTAAGTTATCTGGGCGTACTCTGACAAACACATTCAACTTGCCTTAAAATTGCCCATCAAAACATTTCCTCTGTGGATCATTGTAAGCATAACAGATGTAGCATACGGGTCCCTGAGGGGTTTAGCTCCTCAGGGTGTATGGGAAGTGGGTTCTTTGTTAACGGGCTTGGGGGACCTCCTGATGTGGGCTTACTTCCAAAAACTCCAATGAGACCGACTTTATGAAAAGGGCACTTACTTTATTAGCAGGACTTCAGGTACACTTTAGACTTCACAGCAGGTCATACAGTCTTTCCACAACAGTTTCCATAGCAGCTTCCATAGCACAACATTACATCCAAATGTACTCCAACAGGTGGTGGTCACACATCCAGATATCATGGCAAAATACTGCGGCCTTAAGCTTCCTCCTCAGCATCTTGGGTAGAAAGGTTCACCTTTCTCCTGTGGTCACTCGTTAGGTATGAATGTGGCTCCTCTGCTCTCTCCTTCTCTCTGCGACTGCTACCAGTTGACCCTGCTGGTACCTTGCTCTCACTCCCGGTTACTACAATAGAGAACTACATCTTGTATGTTCCGTAGATCTAACTCTTCTGAGGTAACTCTCCTTATATAGACTTCCTCTAGTGGCCTCTAGAACCTCCTTTAACTTTTTACTCACCTTAGCCAATAGCAGTTCAGCTGTACTCCTATGTGGTTAGGTTTTACGTTTGGTAGACCTGTAATGTCACAATTCATTTCTTATCCAACAGTGTCATCTTGTGGTGATGTAGTGCAACTGCAGAACAGATATGAACCATTACATTAAAAGAGCAACAAAGATAATGGCTGAATACCTTCTGCCGGCTACACAGATACAAAAAGCTTATTCTGCCTGGTAACAGTGAGGTATGGAAGAAGAGGAGCAAATAAAATAAGTATATAGTACAGCAGCCAGGGTGAGACAGCAAGCGTGGAACAAAGAGCTCTCTGATCATATAATCCAGCATCCATGGTGTCTCATCTTCATTCCAGCTACAACTCTACAATTGGGGATGAGAATAAAGCCCGGTCTGACAAGAAACATGGCCATGGCCTATTTTGACCCAATAAATTGTGGATGTTATTCCAGTAGGTCTGGTGACAATTTTCAGGTTTCCAAGAGCGGTGACATTTCTACAAGCTCTTATTCAAACAAGGCCTTAACGCAAATGGAACAACGTTATTCACAGACTGAGACAGATGCTCTTGCCAAGGTGTGGGAATGTCTTACCTTCTATCTTTTACAATTCACAGTAATAAGTGATCACAAACCACTCATTCCAATCTTCAACAAACCTACCTCAAATCCTCTCCCATGCATTGAATGCTGCCTTCTCTGACTACCAACTACCATTTGTTGCTTGAGATACATTTTTTATTCTTTAACAAAAATTTACTTTTTCAGAAAATTATATCACATGGGTAAAAGCCTCATTCCTCCTGAATGCAATATTACCACATTTAGGGGCCCCCTTCCCAGTAACATCACCCGGGGCTCCAGCTATTGTGGTAGACCACGGCTCGGAGGCCGAGCAGCCAGCCCCCGGCCCTGAAGACTACCAGCATAGCACACATGGGCAGCAGGCTCTTCTGCACCCATCTGGGTTTGGGGTTTTGTTCCACTTTATGTTTTAGACTAAACAAATAAACCTTGTATAGTATTGTAAATTATACAGGTTGATTCATTACTAGTGCCAGGTATCAGCAGATGATCTGTACAGACGCGCTAAGAGCGACCGCTAGTATCCGTTGTGATCGGCTATCGGGCGCTGTAACAGAGTCTCATTCGCTGTAGTAACCTGCTCAGCATTGATGAATGAGATGTATGTTGGGCATTCTAACACCAGTACAGTGTTGCAGGGAGTGAAAAGTAGGGCCAGCTCATTGCGACCGACTCTCAGCGACTCACACCATATTCAACAAAAAAACACACACACACAGCGTTGGCGCTCTGGATCTGGTCGCTATAGCATAGAGCAGCAGACACTGTGTGATTAAAGTCTGTTTTTGAACACATATCCATCCACCAGTAACAAAGCGAAAACACGGGAATTACATTGTTGTAACACTGTGACATTAATACGTTAATGCCAGACCTGTAATGACAATTCTGCATAAAAATATAAAAAATCAAAACATTTTTCAAAAATGACTCTTTCTAGGCCAGGAGAGGTGACACAATTATTTGAGAGAAAAAAAAAAATAAACGCAAAAAACCCTGTTTAAAAAGAAGAAAAGGAACGTCTATTGAAATGTATGGGAGAGCGACAGGTAAGCCAGAGCACCGGCGCTATACGCTGAGCTGCCTGTAATGATGAATCGGACGCTACATGATGCTGTTAGAGTCGCTCGCCAGAATCGCCTTCATAAATGCGGTTTTGCGTACAGCGCCCAGCGTTCACCAGACGCTGCCTGTCGCTACGAGGCATCACCTGCCGCTATCCCTTGATGAATAAACCCCATAATATGTATTAATAATATATCTAAACCATTTTCACTGTTGCTAACCATTACATTGAGTTGAATAAATTGAATTGAATTAAAGCTTTACCCAATAAAGAATATTTAGATAACCCTCAAATGCTTAGGCCAGATTCTTAACACTAAATTATATGGCTCATAAAGTTGTGAACAGAATTAAGATTTTATTGCAAAGGGTTCGAAGATAACCTAACAAAATAAAGTATAGACAGTATTTTTTAAACAGAACTGTGACAGTTTAATCAGAAACTTGGAACTGGTATGAGTGAATCATTTATCAAATTTCTCATTAGAACTATAGATTTGTTGGTCTGGTACTTTAAAGTGATACTGTAGGCAAAGATAATTGTTACACCATTGCTTCTGGTCACATTTGCCACTGTCCTAAACTGTTCTCCATTTTCAAATTGAAGCAGATGGCCGAGATATTGTGGATTACAGGAACGCCAGGTATTGCCAGATGAGCGTCTCTATAGTGGTGCATTTTGTGACCGCTAGTAGACACTCTAAGAGGGTATCGGGCGCTGTAACAGAGCGTCTCGTCGCTCTAGTAACCTGGCCAGCATTGATGAATGTGATGTGTGTTGGGCGCTGTAACAGCATAACGCTGCAACGAGCGTGAGGTAGCACCAGCTCAGTGCATCTGGCACTCAGTGCTTAAAGTGGACCAACACCCAAGATTTTGACTATCCTGGGTTTTGCTCCACTTCGGTGGGGCACCCCGATAGGGGGTGCCCCGCTGTGTGAAACCCCCCAGAAAGCCCTGAAAACTCACCTCTCCCCGCTCCCACGTGACCGCTGCAGCCAATCCCCACCGGCGACAAGCAAGAGGCAGTGCCGGACAAGCAGAGCGCGTCCGCCGCTGCCTCCCGCGTGTCCCTCTTACAGGGAGCCCACCCGCGCCGGCCATTCACAAACGGTCGGCGCGGGAGCGCGCCCTGCTAGAGGGACGCGCTGGAGGTGGCGGCGGCGGACGCGCATGCGCCGCTGGAATGTGGAAAAGGTAGGATTGTGGACTTCCTGGGGGATTTAACCCCGCGGGACATCCCGATTTCGGATGCCCCGCTGGGAGGGATCTGATCTGATCCCCCCTGGGTGTTGGTCCACTTTAACACTATATTTAAGAAAAAACTACAAACACACAGTGTCAGCGCTCTTAACCTGGGCGCTGCAGCATAGAGTGCCAGACGCTTTGTGATCAAAGTCTGTTTTTGATCACATGTCCACCAGTAACAAAGCGAAAACACATGGAATGACATTGTTTTAACACTGAGACAATAACACTTTAGTGCCAAATCTGTAAATACAATTCTGCATAAAAATATAAAAAATTATAAAAGTTTATAAAAGTGTTAGTTTGCAGCTCAGAAGAGATGACACATTGATTTGAGCAAAAAATAAAAAAAAATGTAAATTGCCACAGACGCTATTTATACACAACTAATGAAGCCCCATTGAAATGTATGGGAGAGCGCTATAGAGCGACAGGTACTACATGGCACTCCTGAGCCTAGAACGCTGGCGCTATACACTGAGCCGCCTGGATTAATACATTTGATGCTACATGGCACTGTTAGAGGCGCTCACCAGATTCGCTTTCCTAAATGTGGTTTTGCGTACAGCGCCCAGCTTTCACCAGACGCGACCTGCCGCTACGAGGCACTACCTGGCGCTATCCGTTCTTAAACCGGACCTTCACCATGATTTATTGAAAAGCCCAAACCCTTAAAAAACGATTCCCCAGCATCTAAAATGAATATAATTTAAGTTTTCAGTCACTTACTTATTCTTTCCCCCACTGGGCTGCAACTCTGCTCAGGACTTTAGGATACGGGCGCAGCCATCTTGATTCAGAAGCATCACACTTATTGAGGAGAGGAGAGCGGGATAAAGTACAGGGGGCGGGTTATAGCTGTGCTTTGCTCAGACAGAGCAGAGCTGGGGTCAGGAAAAGGTCAGCAATCCCAGAATGCAGAGCAGCACAGTCAGAAGGCACTTCCTGTTTGCAGGCTGCCTGATGTTCCATGAGCCGCCATCTTGGATGTTTAAAGGCTCATAACATGCAGTAGATGCAAGTAGGAGGATTTTTATGTATGTACAGGGTGTGAGAAACATATAAGATTGACTCTTATTCAGAGTGAAGGTCCCCCTTTTTTATCCGGTCACCCAGCAGAGTGGGAAAGGATTGCTGGTCCCTCCCTCCTCCTGCCCCCCCCCCCTCCGCAGTAGCACTTTAAAAATATATACCCAGTATGTAATTAAGCTTTTTTAAATGAATTATTAGCTAACAGAGAACAATTATAGAAACACATTACATATCTTTTGGTGTTTTGGTGCCTCCAGCTTGTAGATGGTTTGGATATTTCTTTTTTGCTGGTTCACTGTGATAATTAATTCTGGCTAAGGACTGCTGTTTTTAAGCATCAAGATAAATAAACAGCTGTTATAACATTGTTTTCTGGCAACATTACATAAGACCTGAATTAGTTATAATGTAGAATTTGAGCACTCTAGATGCCTCAAGTAGCATAGGTTACAAGAGTTCTGATCTATGAACAGATTAGGCTACAGTGAAGAACAATCATTAAAGCGGAATAAAAACTGGGATTTTGACTATCCCGGGTTTTGTTCTGTGCACCAGGGACATCCAGAATTGGGATGCCCTAGTACAACCCCCTAGTACACCTCTTCATGGTCCAACGGTGTATGCACAGGCTCTTGTCCAATCGACCGTGAATATGTCCTTCAGAAAACAGCTGTTTTCTGTTTTAATGAGGAGCATAAGTGGGCACGTCCCATATCTGAATGGCTGGGTCATTAGTGCGTACACAGCCCGGGGATGCAGGGGATGAGGCCACTCTTGCTCCCCATTGTAAACAATCTGAACCATTTGCTAAATTACATAGGCACTGCAAATAGCTCTGATTGGACAAGAGACCATGCATATGCCTTTGGAACAGGGAAAGGTGAGTGAAAACTGGTGACCTGGGGGGTTTCTCACAGTGGGGTATCCCAATTCAGGATGCCTGTGGAAAGGCCAGCGGCTGGCCGGGAAGGTTTTAGATTTATAATCTTTTAGATTTATCTCAATTTACTGGAGCAGTGAGCATCATCACCTTAAAATTAAAAAGACAAAAACATACCGAAAACTTTTTTTAGTAGCATCAGCATCATAAAACATGTTGAGTATACATTTACAGTATATAGCATATAAAATAGTCATAAATAGAAAATTAAAAGCATTACAACAAGTTCTGCCAAGTTCAAAACCTGTTCTTATGTTATCATTTTTAACATTTTTTTTTTTAAACTTCATTTTAAAGTTGATTTAATGAGCACATCTACTTCAGTTGTTTTGCAGTGAGAGCACCGCTGCTCCTGCCTGGGAGAGACCATCCAAATCGGTGATGCACCCCTACCATATACAGAATACAGAAATACAGAAAACTTTATTCGCCAGGTATATATGAACATACATCCGAAGAATTCCATTTGGCTTGAGGCAATAGGTCAGGTAACAGACCCTGGAACGTACTTATCTGAGGTACCGGTCGATGCAAAGGCACATGGATCAAGCACTGTGTGCCAGTGAATCCAGTACAGGAATATCTGAGTTATGAGGGTCATGGTTTTGGGCTTATGGGGTGGGGGGAGAGCTATCTTTATTGGTGATGTCCCCCCTAGGGGCGTGAGACTTTGATTTTTCTCCCTTTATCCTTCATGACGACCCATGGTGAGAGTGGCTCCAACCCTGGGAGGAAACACCGACTGAACAGAGTTTAAAACCCCACCCCTGCCTCCCCACCTCAGTTGTTTGTGTTCCTCCCCAAGGAATCACTGACAGTTAGGCTGAAGCCAATTTTTTATTTTAGTTTCTTGTTTTCTGCTCCAGGAGCCCCTGGAGTGGCCCGCTGAGCCTTGGACCACTTATCTTCGGGTGTAGTTCTCCTGAGGTCCCGAGGTGGCCGGGACAATCCCTCATAGTTAGACAGCTCATGAGTTGTGCTCTGTCCCCTTTAAATCCGACCTGGAAGTGTAGGTAGCACTTGTTCCCCAGCCATCGCAGAGGCTGCAAGGATTCAGGACAGAGCAGCGGTGGTGGCGGCAGGAGTGCAGCAGTGAGGTGCGGGCGATCCGGTAGCCCAGCAGCCCACAGGAGCCATGCCTTCAGCTAAGAATGGGAGTGGAGACTTCAGCTATGTATAGGGAGATCTTAGAGGAACTAAATTGCCTCGATGTTTGAGGTCTATAGTCCCCCCAGGTCCCATGGGCTCAACTTCATATGAGAACCCTACAGAGATTTCTATTATCCCATCTGGACAATCTATATGTTCAGTGACAGCCATACATAGCAAGAAGATCCTCCAACTTCAGGGAACTCATAATCTCAGGTAATCTCAGGCAAAGACGTCCATATCCACAGTAGCATACCTAAATTATCAGGGCGGGACCAGGTCATTGCCCCTAATTAATCTCTCAAATTACATTCTGTTTCCCCTAGAGGAACAAGTCCTGTGAATATCGGCGGTTAATGTAAAGGGTACCCTGAACACTGTTGTAGATTTTATAACGGGGAGGCCGATTCATTAATAGCGCCAGGTAGCGACAGATGAGCGACTGAAGTATGGCGCTATGAGCGCCGCTAGTGTACGCCGCGGGCGGTAGCGATTCGCTATAGCAGGCCTCCTCAGTCGCTACCTGGCGTTGTTGGGAACAACGCCTACATTGCTGAATATGATGTTGGAGCTCAGCTTTGTAGGCGCTGTCAGTCAGTTTGACCACGCTATTCAACACAGCGCCTGCGCTTTGCTTTGCTGTGGGCTGGGAATCAAGTACCTTCAGAATTAAACACATTGCAACATGTTTCTTTAGTTTTGTTTTTTATTTTGTGTTGAAAAGGAACTAAAATTAAAACAGAAATTAGAATGAAAAGGAAAATTAAAACAGAAATTAGAATGAAAAGGAAAATTAAAACAGAAATTAGAATGAAAAGGAAAATTAATACAGAATTAAACACATTGCCACATGTTTCTTTAGTTTTGTTTTTTATTTTGTGTAGAAAAGGAACTAAAATTAAAACAGAAATTAGAATGAAAAGGAAAATTAAAACAGAAATTAGAATGAAACGGAAAATTGGCGTCAGGGTGCATCTCGGGGTGCCTGAAAAAGATAAAAAAGTGCAGTTAGTATATATATTTAAATTTGTTTTTTCGCTGTAAAAAAATATTGCATTAATTGTTAACCAACATTTGCGTCAATCTTGCACACCAACCCTAATTGTTATGTTGTTCAGCTTCCACCCCCCCTTAGAGTGGTTTGGGTCATCTTACACCCCCCTTAGAGTGGTTTGGGTCATCTTACATCCCCCTTAGAGTGGTTTGGGTCATCTTACACCCCCCTTAGAGTGGTTTGGGTCATCTTACACCCCCCTTAGAGTGGTTTGGGTCATCTTACACCCCCCTTAGAGTGGTTTGGGTCATGTTACACCCCCCTTAGAGTGGTTTGGGTCATGTTCCCCCCCTTAGAGTGGTTTGGGTCATCTTACACCCCCCTTAGAGTGGTTTGGGTCATCTTACACCCCCCTTAGAGTGGTTAGGGTCATCTTACACCCCCCTTAGAGTGGTTTGGGTCATCTTACACCCCCCCTTAGAGTGGTTTGTGTCATGTTCCCCCCCCTTAGAGTGGTTTGGGTCATCTTACACCCCCCTTAGAGTGGTTTGGGTCATGTTACACACCCCCTTAGAGTGGTTTGGGTCATGTTCCCCCCCCTTAGAGTGGTTTGGGTCATCTTACACCCCCCTTAGAGTGGTTTGGGTCATGTTAAACCCCCCTTAGAGTGGTTTGGGTCATCTTACACCCCCCCCCCCCTTAGAGTGGTTTGGGTCATCTTACACCCCCCTTAGAGTGGTTTGGGTCATGTTACACACCCCCTTAGAGTGGTTTTAGCCAAATTATGATGGGAGGTCAAATAAATTTACCCAGTAGTGCAGTACTTGGATTAGAGTGAAGGGTAGTTAGCTTACCGCAAAAAAGGAAGTGATCATCCTTTCCCTTAGCTCATCGCCAGTCTGGGTGTCCTCACTTCTTCCTGCGGGCAAGTTGGGGATTTCTGGCACCAGTGCTGTCTCCTCGGGGGATTGAATTCGGTGACATATGCAGATATTGTGGAGCACACAGCAGGCGAGGATGATCTTGGAGACCTTCTGTGGGCTGTAGAGCATCTCTCCTCCTGTCCGTGCCAAACATAGAAAGCGTGCTTTCAGCAGGCCGATGGTTCTTTCCACAATGCTTCTGGTCTTGCGGTGTGCTGCATTGTAGCGTTCATGGGCAGAGGTCCGTGGGCTCCTGACCGGAGTCAGCACCCACGTTCTCTGCCCATATCCCTTATCCGCTGTAGAAAAAACACAAGGAGAGAGACAGCAATTAGTACTAGTACATGTATTGGTTTTCATTTTTTAGAATTTGGCTTACTAGGCCACATATTTGAGTCAAAATACTTTGACATGGTTAATTATTTACCCAGTAGCCAGCCAGCTGGCATTTTGTTGTTCTCAAACTTCCGGCACAGGACTGTCCGCTGCAAGACGTAAGAATCGTGGCATGAGCCGGGGAACCCCGATCTCACCGCCCGCAGCTTCATCTCATGGTCACAGACCACCATAACATTGAGAGAATGAAATTGTTTCCGGTTTCTGTAATACAGCTCCTGTGCACGGGGAGGGCGGAAAGGGATATGTGTACCATCAACGCACCCTAGCACATTCGGGATCCCTCCCATTAGATAGAAAGCATGTTTTATTTTGGCAACCTCTTCCTCATCCTCAGGAAACTTGATGTAAATTGGGATTAAATCACAAATCGCCAGAACTACCTGGATTAGTATGCGGCTCATAGTAGCCTGGCTTATCCCACTGAGGAGGGCAGAGGTTGCCTGGAAGGTCCCTCGTGCCAAGATATTAAGTGTGGCACACAGGCGTACTATGCCAGGAATGGATTGAGTGCGTTTGGTGGATGGCTCGATTTTGTGCTTAATCTGATCATATAGGGACTGTAGTGCAGCACGATTCAGACGGAAGCGGCTCCTGATCTGCTCGTCACTTAAGTCCAATACTGAAAGGCGGATTCCAAAGGAGCGGGGTGCCCTAAGCCTCACAACACCCCGCTCCCTGGCCTCCTGCTCTTCCAGCATACATCCATCCACCCAGACACCATACATCACCCTCTTATCCATCACACACACTCAACAGATATACAAAATCAAACAAACAAAAACCACAAACACACCACACACACAAACAATCACACTCCTCACACACTCACTACAATGCAGCTCACCACAAAACCAGAACTATAGTGGTCCAAACCACCAGCCTGCTGAAAAACAGCTTTCTAAGTTAGGCACAACCAAGAGGGGAGTTGCTGCACAGCCCACAAAAGGCCCCAAAATCAAGCCTCACTTGCTGTATGCTCCACAATATTTGCATATGCCACCAAAAACAATCTCCTAAAGAAACAGCACTGATGTCAGAAATCACCCAACAAGCCACAGAGAGTGAGGACAAAACCCAGACAGAGACTCAAATGAGCTAAGGGAAACAAGCACCACACCACAGCCTTTGCCACAGTGTAACAATACCAAAAGCTTGCAAATTCCTTCCATTTATACTTCACTTTGAAAAAGGACAGGTCCGCTTTCCCGCCTTTTGCGTTGCTCTGCTATTTCCGGGCGCCAATTAGCCGACCCAGGTGTGCGTGAAACGGAGTCCGCACGCGCACGCTAGTAGCGCTACTAGCGTACGTGAGCCAAAACTTGCGTGCATTAACGGACATGGCCGAAAATTCAGTGGTGGGCCAATGAAAGGTAAGCTGCTGTTTATTTAAATAGCCGTTAGGATAGCCACATGTCACAAGGGTTTCATATACATCAGTCCATTGTTGTATTTGGGTGTGTGTTGTTTGGTTAATGAGGTCTGTAATTAGTTATTTGGCTAACACACATGCTTCAGTCAGTGCAGTGGAGGTGTGGCTAGAAGGACCTGGGCTGTATGTGTGAATCTATTAAGTGGGCTGGTTTGTGATTGGCTGTTAGAGCACATAAAACCTGGCCAACCCAAAGAGAGTGCGATGCCATTCTGTAGTCTGCATGCGTGCTTGTTGGTTGTGTATTTGTGTGTGTGTGCAGCTACAGGATGGAGCCAAATTCAGGACATCTGCCGGCCACAGCAGGCCCAAGTAGGAGTTTGGTGGGTGCTGTGCGCAGACCTCCCTTACGGAAAAGGGCCCAGCCTGAAGGTGGTGCAGCACCCCAGGCTAAGCGCCCAGGTGCCAAGAGGGAGCCTGTATTTAATTTGGCGGAGAATAATCATCTTGTGCGCCTTACCCTTGCTGAATGGGAGCTACTCTTTGGCTCCCAAAGCAAGTCAATAGGCAAACAAGAAAGAAGCAAACTGTGGGATGCCATTGGTGTGGAGCTTAGTAGCACTGCTCAACACCCACGTAGTGGCCCATCCTGCAGGAAACGCTTCTACACTTTGAGAGGGGCCCTTATGAAAAAGATAAATCACGAGCTTGATGTGGACAGTGGGACCATCCAGGCTCCAAAGAGTACCTACAGGCCGTATGAGGAGATGCTGAAGGCCAAAATTCCACTGGCTCGGCTGCAGGGTGTGGATCCTGGGGATGACACCACAGGTTGGACTGAAGGTACATATTTTCTGCCTTTTTTTAAAAGCTAATGTTAATGTGTGTGATTAGCATTTTCTCTTTCTGCACAGGAGGACCTGTGAAGTAGTACATTAGACCTCATACATTTTTTACTTTCCTGTCTGTTGCTTTCTGCATAGGTGCACATGGTGCTGTCCAGGATTTGCCTCAGGACACACAAACTCCTGCCCTTCAACCAACCTCAAGCCTAACCCAGTCTGCCATTGAAGGTATTTACCACTAATTTAGGTGCTGGTTGTTTGGGGAACAAATGGGTGTGGGAGCAGCTCCAACAATCGAGTGGGGCACTGTTGAGTATTAATAATATGGACCTGCGGCCTAATTTCACGCCCACTTTAACCCTCACAGCAACTAACTAACAAGGCCCTAACATGTGTAGCTATGTTGGAAGGCAGAGATGTGTGGCCATATATCTGCATATAAATGTGGAAGCCACACTGGCCTTGATTAGTGAATATTAGTGAATGAGCTGCTCACACACACCTTAATGCATGTTGGATTTTTGCACGCACATTACCAATGGCTCAATGTTTGCTTGATTTTTGCCTAGCTGCCCCGCCATTGGCCCCAGCATCTCCTCAGGAGCCAAGCTACTCTTTGGATGTCGGTAAGTGCATGTGTCAACCTTGCTTTATCCACTTTAACCCAAGTGCATGTGTCTCATTCCTCTTTTTTATTGGTAGGCCAAGTGACTGGTTCATCTTTGGACCCCACTTCCGATGTTGCAGGTCAACAGGACCCTGTTGGTGTGTATAGCAATACATAATGTATCCTTTATGCTGTTTCTGTTACACTGGTTCGATTTGGTTAGTCTAATAATCTACATGTTTGCTCTGTCAACTTGAAGATGCCTCTTTGGAGTGCTTATTCCCTCCCCAGGGTCAGTCTAATAGTTCTTGGAGTGATTGCAATGCATTTAGTTTGACATATTTTTGGACAAACATTCACCCTAGTAGTTTGAGGAATATTTAGAGCCATTACTTGTGTTTTTTAGTTGGCCAGAATATCGGAAGTGGCTGTCCGGAAAGGGCCCTTCAAGTTCAGGCTGCCAGAGATGAGGGTAAGTTGTTTTGGCTTGCTCTAGTATGTATTTTGGCTCTACTTTTGTGGCACTTGCTTCAGGCAACTTGTGTTTCCACATGTATTTTAAAGGTCCAAGCTCGAGTGAGGGCCCCACTCCAGACATCTGGGAGATTGCGGGTATGTGTAATTTTAGCAATGTGTCTGATCTTATTTGGCCAAATTATTGCCTCTTATTCCTCTAACATACATGTTATCAATCTGAGTTTAACCGATACCTTTTGTCTAGTGTGTAATTTTGCACTTTGTGGAGGTATGGCCTCGATAGGCTATCCATGTTACATTTGAGTTTTGTCCACTGACCTACTAACCTGACTTTCCTGTTTAGCATATGCCAACTTGCCGGAGATCTCAGATGTTGAATTGCCCCTCTCTGGCAGCGATACTTCGCTCCTACCTGTGGCGGACGACACGGAGGTAACATGGCTGATTTAGAGGAGCAATAACCACATTGCCATGTTCGTGGGTAGTGGATGAAGCAACATGTCACATTTCCTTTCTTTGT
Source organism: Gastrophryne carolinensis (assembly GCA_027917425.1). Taxonomy (NCBI): domain Eukaryota; kingdom Metazoa; phylum Chordata; class Amphibia; order Anura; family Microhylidae; genus Gastrophryne; species Gastrophryne carolinensis. The sequence continues at coordinate 387,139,984 of CM051237.1, read as the reverse complement.
CGTTTTGGCAGGAGGCGGAACCAGAACCCCAAGCTGGGACCTCCTCCCAAGTCCCATGTGGCCAAGCTTCCGAGGCTCAAACAAGGGTAAGTTGTATAGTGACTGTATGGGCAAATGATTTGGAGGGGCATACCTGCATTGGTTCGGTTTGACTAAAATGTTGTTTTAGATTTTGTTAGCCTCAAACCACAGCAAGAGGAGGTGTGGCACCAACCAGTGCAGATTTTTACGAGCTAGGGGTCCGGATGCTGGAGGACTACAGTCGCCAACAGCCGCGTGATGGAACTAATGAGCGCATTGCGGCGTTGGAACAGCAGGTGCTGATGTGTCAGCAACAAAATGAGGCCCAGCAGCGCCAGATCGACCAGTTGATCCGTAACCAGCAGCAGAACCAGGATCTTGGTCGGCTGGCCAATCTAATGGAGCAATCTCTCCAGCAGCAGCAAGAATCTATACAGCGCCAGGAAGAATGTCTCCAGCGGCAGGACCAAACTTTGTTGTTGATACAACAGCTCATACAACAGCAGTCTATATTTTTTACTGCACTGTTGTCCCCCAACACCGCCCCTAGCAATGACTCCCAACCTCCCCGGCCACCCAGCCAAGAATATTAATTTTGTTTGTTTTGTTTTTTCTGTAAATATATTTGATTAACCCACCTCTAAATTGTGTTTTTCCTAAGACATAGCTAATAACACAGTCAGGGATGAGTATCTTGATCTAGATATGTAAATGTATTTGTAAATTTATACCACACATTTGTGACCATAGCTTACTATGGTGTACACATTAAATGGCTCCAAAGGTATGGCTAAATTTACACACAAATGGGTTTGGAGACAGTTAAACTATGCTTGCCAAGGCACAACACTGTAATTATGAAAATAGAAAATGCTTTATTAGAAAGGTGGCCAACAGGGCCAACATTGCCCAACAAAGGGCCTCAAACAACGGGCCAGTCATCCCCCCACCCTAACGACACCGCCGCCGCCTCTTCTTGGCCAGCAGCATCAGCTTCAGACGCCTGATCTCCCGCCACAGTCTGCGATGCTGGTTTTCACAAGCTGTAGAGATGTATAAAAAAAAAACAATTAATAAATGGAATGTGACCTCAACAGACACAGATGTAGCAATGTAATGTCAGTGTGTCCAATTAGCTGACACTCACATTAACATTGTTGCCCACTGTGCACTTATTTGTTCACATTATATGAGTACTATTGGCTGGCAGAAATTTGGCCACCACATCCCAAGCATACATTTACTCTTAAAGTGGACCAACACCCACCGGTGATCGGCCCTGGAATCTATAAGATTCCCGGGCCGATCACCTCCCTCCCCGCGGGACATCCGAGATCGGGATGTCCCGCGGGGTGGAACCCCCCCAAACTCCTTACCTCAGTTTCGGCGGCGCCCGGCCGCCGCCCCCTCCCTCGCGCCCCTCTAGACGTGCGCGTGCCTGCGCCGGCCATCTGTGAATGGCCGGCGCGGGCACGCGCGCGTAAAAAGGGACGCGCGGGAGGCGGAGGAGCCGCTTGTCCGCGGCTTGTCCGTTGGCTCAGGGAGAGGTGAGTTGGGGGGGTGTCACACAGCGGGGCACCCCGATCGGGGGTGCCCCACCGTAGTGGACCAAGACCCAGGATAGTCAAAATCCTGGGTGTTGGTCCACTTTAACTCTTGGGAATCCAAGAAGGTATAAGTCCCAGTGTGTACATTTATGTGTTTAGTCACAGCCAAACATCAGGGCCTAAGTCCTAACGCGTAAACTAGTTTTGACAAGAATCTTAGAGGTCACGACCTAAGCAGCCCCATTTGGTTGTGTCTAAACCACAAATTGACTCAATGTGGCAAAATCAAGAATGTGAGGCAACAATCAAGCATGCAGACAGGCATGTAGGATTGTTGACCAAACACATGTAACCTAGATGTGTGTTAAATTAACACATAGGTACATTGTAAATGTCTGCAGATTTGACTCAAAGACATAGGGTTCACAAGTGCATAGGAAGTGGGATGTACTCACCATCGCAGCTGTGGCGGGGGCCCATGCTGCTGGCCGTCCCTGGAGCTGGGGTGGGGAGGATGGTGACTGGCTCCGTCTGCGTAGAAACATCTGTCAGGAGAAAGCAAAAGAGAAATCCAAAATTAGTGGGACAATGACACCTGACTATTTGACATCCATCTGGTTAGGGAGTCTGAAAAAACAAATGCTTGCATGGTTATACATGTTGTCCAACATAAGCATATTTCCTGGACCATGAGTTCATGTAAATTATTTATGGTTGCAACATGGACCCCTAAAGATAATGTGCCAATAACCTTGACAGTGCAATGTTAAGGACTAATTTGCAGTTGATTGGCGAATGTTACTAGTGTGCAACATGTGTTAGCCGGAACTACTTAACCAAATAACACATTTGCTAGCCCCCATCATGTTGTGGGCAGAAACAAAGGGGTGGTTGCCAGTTGGCTAGCACTGTAGTGGGGTTTGTGATGTTAATGTACATTATCAAACCACCTTGTACTATGGACCAGGAAACATGTGTCTCTTAAAAGTGGGCCAAGACCCAGGATTGATACTATTCTGTGTTTTGGTCCACTTTGGCAGAGCACCACCATTTGAGTGAGACACCGTCCGCCGCCGCTGCCTTCCGCACATCACTCCTCCAGTGTGTGCGCACGCGCAGGCCATTAGAAAACAGAGAGCGCAGGCGCACACACATCTAGAGGGGCACGCAGGAGGCTGCGCCGGTGGCTTCTTCCACCCCCAATGAGGTAAGAAGTTTGTGGGGTTTTTTTTGGGGGGGGGGGGCCCTGGGTGAGGGAGATGATTGGGCAGGGAAGCTTCGAGATTCCAAGCACAATCAACCATGGGTCTTGGTCCACTTTAAGGAATGTCATAACATAGTGAATGTGATGGATAACAACAAACACTTACCATGACTATGCCCGTGGAGAATGCGTCGCCAAAAGGCCATGAAGGTGCCGCCTATATGATGCCCTGCAAATTAGAAAGGAATGGCAAGGGCTAAGTACAAATGGGCAGATGAAACCTGTCACAGACTAACAATGACAAAATGTGCACTCACCAGGGGATGATCCGCCACTTGAAGCCCAGGGAGGGCTCTGAGGAGGAGGCGGGGAGCCTCGGCTCCTCACACTCTGCTCGGAAGATCCCCCAGCCAAAGGGCCACCCTCCTCCCTCTCACTCCCTGCTCCTTCAGGGAGTGTGGGAGAGTCCATTCCTTCCACCCCACTTGGACTCCCCACTTGAGAGAGGCCCCTTGGCTGGTGAGACTCCTCAGAGTCAGAGTGTGAGGAGCTGAGGCTTGAGCCTGCCAGCCCCCCAGCAGCACACTCCTCTGGGGCGTCATCCCCTTCCTCCCCTGGGTCCTCCAAATAGGATCCGCGAGAGGGACCCTCCCCCAATGACTCCCCCGAGTCCGCCTGCCTGGTTCGGGGGAGGAATCCCTTCCCACGTTTACCCAGGGGAGGACGCTTATCTGTGTTGAGGGGGTGAAAGAAAATAATTAATATTACGACCACAAATGGACACAGCTTAGCAGATGATTTAAACTAAAGTATAAACATAGCATAAGCTTAAACTTACCTGATGCGTAGGCATCATATAGGCGGTACACGCCTTCAGGGTCCCGGCGCTTAAAGTCGGACCATTTCTGCTGGATGGCACGGATGGTGAGCTGGGTATTGAAGCGCCGGGACACTGTGGCCTTCACCTCCATGGCAATTCGCTTCTTGCCCCCACGGGCATAGTCATATTGGTGGATGCAGAAATCCTATGAGAAATGAAAAACAAACACAAATCAATACATGACATCCGAACTATGGCATAAACAGTTATACTGAGACCAGAGTAAAGTGGACCCACACCACGGATTAGCAATATTCTGGGTTTGGGTCCACTTTGGTGGGGCACACCAATCGGGGGTGGGCCGCTGTCTGAACCCCCCTTGGAAGGCCTGAAAAACACCACTGACCACACTCCCACGTGACTGCGCCAGGCTAGCACAGCGCTCTGCGCCGCTGTGGTATGCGCATCCAAGGCCATTTGGACGTGCATACCAGCTCCGCTGCCTCTGAGCGCCAAAGAACGCGTGTGGCGTTTGACTCTAACAGGGAGTGCGCCTGCGCAGGCCATGAACAAGTGTCTGGCGCAGGGGACCACCCTGCTAGAGGGAAGCGCAAGACGCATCCGCAGCTCACGCATGCACAGATGGGACGGGGCTGAGTTAAGGTTTATGGCCCTCCAGGGGGGTTCATCCACGCAGGACATCCAGATTGGGGATGCCCCGCGGGGAGTGATCAGATTGTTCAAGAAAACTAATAGATTTCAGGGCCAATCCCCCCTGGGTGTTGGTCCACTTTAAACACAAAATGCAAGAAAAACATACTCACTTTGACCACCTGGCCATTAACGCGGCTATCCACTCTCAAACGCTTCTTTTTTGCATGCCCAGGAGGGGAAGGGGTGGGAGGGGTGCTAGGTGGGGGAGGTGAGGTAGGTGGGGGAGGGGTGGAGGGGTCTGAATCTGAGGAGGAGCTGGGGAGGCGCTGGATCCGTCTCCTGGGCAGCATGGTGGAAACGCTAAGGAGGAAACAGGAAACGGATATGACCCAAGCGACAGGGACACCAAAAAAAAAAAAAAAAACGCTCCGCGCACCAGGAACAAGCTAATATCAGCTATGTGCAAGCTAAGTGGCGGAAAAAGTAAATTGACGCATTACAACAAGCTATTGGCCTAAGCGCTAGACATTTTTTTTCCTTTAGGTGGCTTTGAAACGCAAAGGAGGGAACCGGAACCGGATATGACGAAAGCAACTGTGAAATAAATTTGAAAATAAAACGCTCCGCGCACCAGGCACAAGCTAATACCAGCTATGTGCAAGCTAAGTGGCGGAAAAAGTAAATTGACGCATTACAACAAGCTATTGGCCTAAGCGCTAGACATTTTGGTACTTTAGGAGGCTTTGAAACGCAAAGGAGGGAACCGGAACCGGATATGACGAAAACAACTGTGAAATAAATTTTAAAAAAAAAACAAGCTCCGCGCACCAGCCACAAGCTAATATCAGCTATGTGCAAGCTAAGTGGCGGAAACAGTTAATTGACGCATTAAAACAAGCTATTGGCAAAGACGCCATTATTTATTAGCTTCATTTAGCTGGGGGTTCAACATACTGTAATGCATAGGTCCTTGAAAACCAAACAACTTGGTGCTGAAAAAGACAAATCTTATTCCTTCATAAAATCATCACACAATAAAACTATCCAACTACATGATAATGTGGCACACATGAGAATGCATAACGGGTTGTTATGAGCTTGTACGCCTGAATTAAATCCTGCATAATGTGGACATGCACGCTCACAACTACAGTGTATTCATTAAGAACGACTGGGGTCGCGGGAAGTGAATTCCTTGCAAATGGCAGAAGGGCACATGTATGAACAGCACAGCGCCGCACAACGCAGCGCAGCGAAGAACAGCGACACTCGCGCCGCCACATAGCGAATCAAAACAGCGACTGCAGAAACTCTGACCACCACAGATTCATCAAGGACAGGGCTGCCGAATAGCTTGGGCGCTGACAATTTCGCAGAGCGAACGTGACCGCCAAACAGGACTGGCTAAAAAGTAGCTTTACAAGCCCCGTGTGTGGTGAAAACAAGCGATTTAGAGCCCAATGAGTTTGGTGGGAGGAGATGCATTTTAGATGTCACTCACAACATTACAGTGTAAAAATTACTACTTTCTCCAAAAAAAGTAAAATAACTAGCCAGATTAATAAAACATATCTCAATAAACATGTGTTGAATTTTGTGCCAAAGACAAGAACACAAAAACCACTTAAAACAATCATTGCAGCGTCTGCCATTGAAATGTATGGGAGAGCGGCAGGTAGCGCCAGGTCATACCTGTCGCTGTGATGGGATTAGCAGCGGCGCTGTTCGTTGCAGTCGGCTACATGATGAATGCCGCGCTAGCCGTCGCTCTCGCCGGCGCTAGCCTCATTTAGCTTGATAAATGCGTCATTGTGACCGCCGCCGGGCGTACTTGAGTCGGTAGTCGCCGTTAGCTCCCGCTACCTGGCGCTCGTCAGACACTACCTGGCGCTATCGCTTGATGAATAAGGGCCATAGTAACATAGTATGTAAGACTGAATAAAGACTTTAGTCCATCCATTTCAGCCTGTTTATCTCCTTCCAGTGGTCTAGTAGCCATAGCTTGAAGGCATCCAGGCCACTTTTGAACGTTTTTACTGTATCCCTCATTACTACCTCCTCTGGCAGCGAGTTCCATAGTCTCACTGCTCTTACAGAGAAGAATCCCCTCCTATGTCAGTGGAGAAAGCACCTTTCCTCTAACCTTAGTGGATGCCCTCGGGTGACAATCTTTCAGGGTACTCTATCCCCCGCACTCCTTTAATTAACTTTGTTGTCCTACTTTGAACGCGCTCCAGTTCGGATATGTCCTTCTTAAGCACAGGTGCCGAGAACTGTACACAGTACTCCATATGGGGTCTAACCAGTGACTTGTACAGGGGTAAAATGATGCTCTGGTCATGAGCACCTAAGTGGGGTCAGATTACAACAGATGTCTAGGTGTCTAAACCGGGAAGTTTTTCTTCAGATTGTGGCCCTATGGGGCCTTCTTTGGATAGCTCTTTTTGCCAGTGCCAAGAATTAAAAATGCAAGATGTTTTACTCATTGATGAGGTGCTTTAGCAGTGGGTGTCCTGGCTCATCCCTGGAACTTTCACCTATCCTATGCCTTCCCTCCTTTCAAATTACTGCTGCAGGTGATCCTGAAGATAGAAATGTTATCTTCGTAGCTCTGCTTTGGCCAAGAAGATTCTGGTTCTCAGACATGAGAAGAATACTAAAGACGGGACTACAGCATTATCTGTTTTTCTAGACTGCCAGTTCAGACAGCATCAACTTATAAATCGGTTCTTTAAGGTGATTGCTCGTAAAAATGCCAGCACCCTTTTAAGGTTTCCCAACATGGAGCGTTAAAGGTTTCCCAACATGGAACCATTGTGTTGAAAGGTTTATTGGAACCTCCATTTGAGCCATTGGAAGAAGTACCAGAAGTGGTTGTTTTTGAAATAAAAAGAATGCAACGTCTCTCAACAGGTCCCAGAACATTGTACTTCCAAAATTGCCGGCTACAGCAGGAACAGAAGAAGATCTGTCACTATTAGATGTGAGAAGAGCGCTAATCATTTATTTAGAAAGATCTAGAGAATGGCGAATAGCGGAACAGCTTTTGATAATTTTCAGTGGCAAGAGAAGACGTCTAGCTGCCTCTAAAGCCACTAATGGCAGATGGATAAGACAGGCTATTGTGCATGCTTATACATCCTCCTCCACTGGTTTCAGCGCATTCAACAAGAGCTATGTCAGCTTCTTGGGTAGAGAGGACAGAAGCCTCTATAGACAAGATATATAAAGCAGCAATGTGGTCTTCACCCCACACCTTCCTCAAGCGCTATAGACTAGATCTCCTTTCTGTAAAACATCAGGCCTTTGGTAGAAAGTTCCTACCAGCAGCTTCTCACCCCTAAGGTATAGTTACTTGCCTAATACTCTCCATGGGACTTAATGAAGAACAAAGGGAGAAAATCCACGTTAGACTTACAGGTAACGATTTTTCTACAAATTCTTGACAACCCCTTAGTTTCCTCCCATTGTCCTACAGTTTACCTTGTATTACTTGCTTAAGACTAAGGTGGGGAGGAAGGGGTGAGGTTTTAACCGCTGTTCAGTTTTTGTTTCCTCCCAGGGGATGGAGCCACTATCTCCGTGGGTCGTCATGAAGGATTTGTAGGAAAAATGTTACCGGTAAGTCGAACATGGATTTTCTTTACGTTCAGTCGTTTTTTTGTTGACAAGAAGACAGTTCCATGGTAAACCTTGCACTACCAAATCTTTTGAATTGCCCCAGTTGTTTTTTGATTTGGTTTGGTTTGATGTTTTGTGTAAGAACAGCTCTTCAAAACCACTGAACAGGTATCCAAAAGGAGTCGGCAGTCCAAAAGTGAGCCTCGCCACACCAAAACATTTGGATTACCTTGACTAAGTTAAAGGAGCACTATCACGAAAAATGGCCCAATGATAAAAATCCATATAGATATGCTGGATAGAGGAGGAGGGGTCACTTATACACATGGCATCAAGAAATATCCAGCCAGGCCATTTTTTTAATGTGTCACCCCTGATACACCAGTTCAGGTGTATAACTGACCCCTGGTCTCATTATTCAAGATGTTTATATGTTTAGATTTTTAATATTACACAATTTCGTGATAGTGCTCCTTTAATTTGAAACAACAGATCTGAGTTTAAAAATGTACAAGGAAACTAACATAGTAATAGACACATATCCAATTAAATCTTGCTTTTGTGGGCATACCGCCCCATGCTCAGTTGTATAAATACAAAATATTAATTAGCTGAAGCAGAAACAACTGTGTAGATGGACAGTCTGACCTTTCGTCATGCCAAAAGTAAGCATAGCAACGAGACTCATGGTGGTTTTCCTGTGTCACAAAGCACCTCCTAAGTGCTTAGTGCTTTAGCTGTGCTACACAAAGTGTTAAGGTATGTACAAGCCAGAAAGATGATAAAAGGAAACATAAATGGTCCAACCATCTTTGCTAAATAAGTATATACAGCTGTATGGCCACACCAACAGCCCACATCTTAGTGATTCTGGGAGTAGGGTATAATGTATAGGGCTTGATGATGGATTTGAGGTAGTGGAATGCTGTTGAAGGGGGTGTGAAAGCAGAAGAACTAATTTAGGGAATGTAGTAGCCTACCCCAAAAGAAGTTTTTTTTATTTTTTTTTAAAAAGGAGTTTTTAGTAGACAGCAGACAAACAGTTACTGGTGTGCTGAGGTTCAGCAGGGTTGAGGTCATGGGGTGAAGTATATAGTTGGGTGTCATCAGCATAGAGATGGTTCTAAAAAACAAATCTACTGATAGTCCGATAGGGGCTGTGTAGAGAGACAAGAGGAAAGGCCCTAGGATTGTGCTCCGAGGCTTCCCAACAAGAGGGAGAGAAGGTAATTACAGCAAAAGATATACTGAAGGAGTGTCCAGAAAGAAAGTAGGAAAACCAAGAGTGAGCACTGTCATTAAAACCAATAGATTGAAGGATGCTGAGTGGTCTACACTGGATGGAAGTAATGGATCAAGGAGAGAGGTAGTGGATGAGGCGCAAGTATATCAAATGTTCCAGGAGTTTAAAGATGGAGAGGAGATTAGAGACAGGTCTATAGTTGGTGGCACTGGAATCCTTTAGGTAGAGGAATTATGACAGAATGTTTGAAAGCGGAAGGGAATATACCTGAAGAGAAAGAGAGGTTAAACATTTTGGTTAGGTGGGTAGTGACAGACAGTGGCAGAATGGGGTCAAAAATCAGCCGGGATTTTCCTGGCCCCAACCAGCCCATCACAAGCCCATAAACTAGTTAACTCCACCTCCAATGTGCTTCTAAGCCAATCAACGAGTGCATTTATCAGCTAAATGCTAAAGTGTTGAAGAAACAGGTCATGGGTAGGTGTGGATATGTGATAAGTGATGGCACTGAAGATTTAGTATTGTAGGTAATGATTCTGTGGCAGGTATGGACAACCCACAGGTGATGTGGACTGCATGCTGGAGGCTAACCCCAGCCCAAGTGGCCCTGAAGTAGAGCAGCCCACCAGAAATTCTTCCTGCTCTTCATATGGCCAGTCCACCCCTGGTGACAGAGGGGGAGAGGAACTGGAGGAGGCATGGGGGAATGGGGTCAGTGGTGCATGTGGTAGGTAAAAAAAAAAGAGAGTTGTCTTGAGACATCTTGTTCTGATACTAGGCCTTGAAAACTGGGTTAAACACATGAGAAACACAAAACGCTACATTTTTGAAAGATGTTCAGCATCACAGGTACCTGTAGCAGATGATGACCAAAAACCTCCGCAACCCCTGCATATCCATGAACAATCAGGAAAAAATTTATCAAAAGTGAACTTCAGGAAAGAGTTGAAACCAGAAAGCTCCTGTATGCAACTGTACCTAAGATAATTGTTGTTGCTCTAAAGGCAAAGGGTTCGCACATTTAAAATGATTTATTTATGGGTTTAAAATTCAGGGCATTATATCTGAAAACGCTTCCAACGTTTAACAGATTTCCAAAACTGCCCTGAATTTTTTATACAGTACTACAGATGTAGTTTAAATTGACTTTTGAGCTTCAAATTAGCATTCATTTGACCCATCTTCCTGCTGTACTTTTTCCTGTCAGCCATTGAGACAGACTGGGCTGAGGTGCAAGCAGGGGAAAGGACAGCTCCTAGCCTAAATAGCTCCCATTGCGGGAGCCCCCCAACCTAAATAGTGTCAAAGCCAATCAGGTGACACAGCTTCCCGTTTTTGGTTACATGGAAATAGAAATACTCTATTGAAATGAAAGCAGAAATCATGGCTATTGAAATGGACATCACAGCACTTAGAAATCTCTGGACAGCAAAGGTATAGCGCTTATATTATCTAAAACCTGAGCTGTTTTGTGGGAGAGTTCAGTACTCACCATGGTCGATCCCTACTGGTGGGATATTGTTTAATCTGCTGTATGTATTGCTTTTTATTTTCACATAACATATTGCTGTTTACCAGACAAAGACTGCCTTTTGGAAGGGAAGTATTGCTTTGTATAAATAAGATTGTTTAAAGCGAGTTCAGGAGCTTTTGTGAGTTCCAGTTGTATTTTCAAGTGACGTTGTATTGTAAGTGAGGGGACTTTTTATTAAGGGACTTTAGATTGGGACTTCATTGTTCTTATTGCCTATGTGCTAAAATAAGAAGGTAAAAGCTAAAGTTGCTGCAACTGTGAGCACTAAAATTGTTTTACTGCTGTTTTGTAACTAGGTTAATGGCCAGCAATATTGGAGGTCTACACTTCAGGAGCAGCAGTTCCCGGGTGAATACTGCTGTGAGCAAATTGCAAACCTGGAAGCTCGGGTTAGAGATCTGGAGGAGCAAAATGCAAGGCTGAGGAGGATTGACAATATGGAAAAGAGTTTTCTGCTCATTGAGCAGGCAGTAAATGGGGTAGATACAGAGGGTGGAATAATGGGTCAGGAGGAGCAGATAAGTAAGCTGGGTAAATGTAGATAGAGGGAGTAGAAAGGGTGCACAGAAAAGGAAGGCCATACCTGTGTCTGCACACCCTAACCAAAATTGCCAAGTTGGGTAATGATGCAAGAGTGTCAGTCTCAGAAATGGCAGCCCTAGTGGATACTGCTCTCCCTAACAGCCGGGAGAACAGCCCAGCTAGTGAGTGGGTGGTTGGGACTGCAGGTAGTACTAGACAGTTAGTGGTCATAGGGGATTCTATTATCATCAAGACCGCCTCAATTGAATGGTTTGCTGTCTCCCTGGTGCCAAGGTTGGGCATGTGGTGGAAAGGGGGGATAAATTACTGGGAGGGGCTGGGGATGACCCAGCTGTCATGGTCCATGAGGGAACCAATGACAGAATTAATGGGAAATGGAGGATCCTTAAGAATACATTTAAGGCATTAGGCACAAAGTTGAAGGGAAGGACCTCCAAGGTTGTATTCTCTGGAATACTGCCAGTGCCATGCGCTACACATGAAAGACAGCGGGAGCTTAGAGAGTTAAATGCATGGCTCAAGTCCTGGTGCAGGGCAGAAGGATTTGGGTTCCTAGAGAACTGGGCTGACTTTTCATTGGGGTACAAACTGTATTCTAAAGATAGTTTGCACCTGAATGGAAGGGGGGCTGTTGTGCTGGGTAAGAGGATACTAGAGGGGGTGGAGAGTTATTTAAACTAGAGATGAGGGGGGAGGGCAAGAGTGAAAACAAAAGTGAAGACAGGTTACTTAGGGGACAGCATATGATGGTGGGTGGAGAATTAGAAGGGGGAGGACTGCTATGATGGATAAGGAGATCCATGTGTTGCAAACCATGAGTGAAAAATTAGACGGATGCATTACTGCAGAAGCGGGGAGGCCGATTCATTAATAGCGCCAGGTAGCGACAGATGAGCGCCAGTAGCGTGATTTTCACAGCGCCAGCTAGTATTCGCTGTGCTTGGCCGGGGTTTGCTTGTTGACAGCGACTCAGTCGGTGTGCGGTAATGTTGAATACGGGGTTAGGGGTCGATGTTTCACAGGTTCTGCGTTGTATGGGTGCGCCTGACAGCGAATGGCCAGAGCGAACGGCTTGCTGCAGATTCATTAACAAATCACGCTCAAAAATTTCTCACGCTGTGAATTCCTTGTTTAAACCCCAGAGCGCTGGCGGCGATGTGTGTAAAGTAGTTTTTTTAACCCCCAAACAACCATTTTTTTTTTATGTAAAAATTATACAAGTTTTTCTAAACATTTTGTAATATGAATACATTAATATCAGACCTGTAATATCAATTCTGCACAATTATTATTTATTAATTTTTTTTACTTAAAAACAAATCCTAACATTGCAGAAGTGGTCACAGAATTTTTGACATTAAAAAAAAAAAAAAAAAAAATAGCAATTAATTAGGATTATTTAAAGATTGCTCCATTGAAATGCATTGGACAACGCCAGGGAGCGCCAGGTCATACCTGTCGCTGTGATGGGATTATCAGCGGCGCTGTTCGTTGCAGTCGGCTACATGATGAATCCCGCGCTAGCTGACGCTCTCGCCGGCGCTAGCCTCATTTAGCGTGATAAATGCGTCATTGTGACCGCCGCCGGGCGTACTTGAGTCGGTAGCCGCCGTTAGCTGGCGGTACCTGGCGCTCGTCAGACACTACCTGGCGCTAGCCCTTGATAAATAAACCCATAATGCTATAACCCCAATGTGTCAAACTAGATAGGAACATAAAGTGTATGTTCACAAATGCCAGAAGTCTGGTAGGTAAAGTGGGGGAGCTTGAGGCTCTGGTGCTGGCAGAGAATATTGATGTTGTTGGTGTGGCTGAGACATGGCTGGATTTCACACATGGCTGGACTGTCAATCTACAAGGTTTTGCTCTTTTTCGGAAAGACAGAGCAAAAAGAAAAAGGGGGGGGGGGGGGCGTGTGTCTTTATGTAAAGCAAGAACTCGAAGCATATATTAATGAGGGGATACTAGCAGAAGATTGTGAGGATGCAGAATCCTTGTGGGTAGAAGTGGGGGGCGATGTAAACAATGCTAAAATACATTTTAATGTAATCTATAGGCCCCCAAATATAACTGAGGAAATAGAGGGTCAACTGCATAAACAGATAGAGCGGGCTTCACAGGCTGGAACAGTGGTGGTGACGGGAGACTTCAACTATCCAGGAATCGACTGGAGACATGGTTCTGCTTCCACTACAGGGGGGAGAGCATTCCTCAGCTTGCTAATTATATGAATAAGTTTGTGGAGGCACCTACTAGGGGTGATGCTCTTTTAGATCTTGTAATATCAAATAATGATGACCTGATGGGGACAGTAACAGTCCCTGAAAATCTTGGCAACAGTGACCACAATATAATTGTATTTAACATAAACTGTAAGAGATTTTCTGCCTGGGAAGGCAAAAACATAAAATTTTAGGAAGGCCAACTTCCCCAGGCTCAGAGCTGCACTCCAGGATATTGACTGGGAGCATCTGTTTAGGAATAAGGATACAGATGCCAAATGGGAGTGCTTTAAATCAATTGTGAGTAGCAACATTGTAAAATGTATTCCTACGGGTAACAAATATAAGCGGCTAAAATTAAACCCCTCATGGCTGACACCTGCGGTTAAAAGGGCAATAAAGAACAAAAAAAGGGCATTTAAACATTACAAGGCTGAACTCTCAGCTGTAACACTTGAAAAGTATAATCCAGTAAATAAAATGTGTAAGAAAGAAATAAGGTTGGCAAAAGCACAAAATGAAAGAGATGTGGCCAAAGAAAGCAAAACAAACCCTAAACGATTTTTTAAATATATTAATTCGAAGAAAACGAAATCAGAACAGGTAGGTGCCCTAATTAATGATAACGGGGAAATGGTCACTGGGGATGAAGATAAGGCGGAGCTGTTAAACGGATTCTTTAGCTCTGTGTACACAAGAGAAGAGCAAGGAGCCAACACAGGAGACGCCACTAATAGCAATAGCCCAAGTATAATAATTAACAAGCTAAATGTGGATATCATCCAAGAAAAACTAAATAATTTAAATGTGAATAAAACTGGAGGACCAGATGGACTTCACCCAAGAGTTCTCATCGCCTCTATTGTTGATCTTTAAAGACTCACTAGCAACTGGTATAGTGCCAAGGGACTGGCGCAAGGCAAATGTGGTGCCCATTTTTAAAAAGGGCTCTAGGTCTTCTCCAGGCAATTACAGGCCTGTTAGCTTAACATCTATTGTGGGGAAATTGCTTGAGAGGCAAACCAACACGGTTTTACTAAGGACAGAAGCTGCCAGACTAACTTTATTGGCTTCTATGCGGAGGTGAGTAGAAGCCTGGACAGAGGGGCGGCTGTGGATATAGTTTTTCTGGATTTTGCAAAAGCATTTGACACTGTCCCCCATAGACGTTTATTGGGGAAATTTAGATCTTCAGGATTAGAAAACACAGTTTGTAACTGGATTGAAAACTGGCTGAAGGATCGTGTGCAGAGAGTTGTGGTTAATGATACCTACTCTAAATGGTTACCAGTTGTAAGCGGTGTACCTCAGGATTCAATGCTGGGCCCACTATTATTTAACTTGTTTATAAACGACATAGAAGATGGAATTAAAAGCACTGTCTCTATTTTTGCAGATAACACAAAGATATGTAGCACAGTGCATTGAAGATATTCACAAGCTTCAGGCTGACTAGGCTGACTTGGACACATTGAGTGTCTGGGCATCCACTTGGCAAATGAAGTTCAATCTGGAAAAATGTAAAGTCATGCACTTGGGGTCCAACAACCTGAAGGCCACATATGTCCTCGGGGAAGTAAAATTGGGAGAGTCACTTGTTGAGAAGGATCTGGGGGTACTGGTAGATCACAGACTAAATAACAGCATGCAATGCCAAGCAGCTGCTTCCAAGGCCACCAAGATACTATCATGCATTAAAAGAGGCATGGAATCATGGGATAGAGATGTAATTTTGCCTCTTTACAAGGCACTGGTGCACCCTCACCTGGAATATGCCGTCCAGTTCTGGCCACCTATTCATAGAAAGGACGCTCTGACTATGGAAAGGGTGCAGAGGAGAGCCACCAAACTAATAAAGGGAATAAAAAATCTTAGTTATGAGGAAAGATTACGAGAATTAAATCTGTTTAGTTTTGAGAGGAGGCGATTGAGGGGAGACATGATTAACTTGTATAAATATATAAAAAGCCCATACAAAAAATATGAGGGAACACTATTTAATGTAAAATCCTCTCTAAAGACAAGGGGGCACTGCCTTCGATTGGAAAAAAAGAAATTTAGTCTCCGGAGACGACAATCGTTTTTTACCATAAGAACTATAAATCTATGGAATAGCCTCCCACAGAAGCTTGTTACAGAGTCAACCGCTGACAGCTTCAAAAAAGGATTCGATACTTATTTAGAAGAAAATAACATTAACAGTTACTATTAGTGGTTATCAGTAAAAAAAATAAAACAAAAAATAAAATAAATAGCTTTCCCTATAAAATAAAAATAACTTCCCCTACCCCAACATCCTTGGTTGAACTTGATGGACATATGTCTTTTTTCAACCGTATTAACTATATATATGTATTCAGTATGTAGAGATCAGTTGAGCTCATTTGGACGAATGTCAAAGAATATATAATCATAAGAAAAATTAAGTGCCACTTAAACCCAGGGAAAGGGTCATTAAACTATTTGGTTGCTTTGGTGATAATTATCTTGAAACAATTCACTTTTCCCCTATTTACTAGAAAAAAAGTCTATGGGCCTCATTTATGATGTGAACCTTTTAGCATCTTTTTTGTGGCTATAACGCCAGCTTTGGAGCATCGACATTACTATTTCTATCTTATCTGGCGCTGTATTGTGTATTACAGGTCGCTGCACAGAAAGCTACTAATTAGCTTTGATTGTTGCACTTAGGTATTGACCAGGCTATATCAGTGTCTGTTGGATTCAGCTGATAGTGCTGTATTTTTCCCGCGCTGGTCAGGGTTTTTATATTACAGTTACAAGAACTCAGTGCTGGGGACAAACTTTACCGTGCTTTTAGATTGTTTTCGTTGTTGGTATCCTAATTACACATTGTTAAGCAAAAGAAACCATTAAAATCAATTTGAATAACCCTCCCAAAAAACATTTTAGGTCCTGCATTTCAATTATTGACAAGCCCCAATGAAAGTTCTGTTCTGTTCAAAAAATGTGTTTAATATTAATTAGAAGCATTAAACAATACAATCCAGTTCTGCCTATTGTGTTCTATGAGATCTTGAGCTACAGAGGCAAAAAATGTGGTGCTGTGTGTTTATAAATCGCTGTGTGCTCCCCATGAAATATAAAGGTTTAAATAGAATATATCACCAGCAAAGAGGGAAAAATGGTTTGACGTAATTATATATTTTTTAACTATATATATATATATATATATATATATATATATATATATATATAAAACAACGCATTAAAGCTACACAAATACAGAATATGCTTTAAGCTTTTAGATTTGCTTTTGCCTAATGGAAATATGGAAGACCATAAAACAAAGGAAAAATAAAACAATACAGTTACATTTTAATTTTTTTTTAATGTCTGTCAAGTAAAGACAAAACTTTGGCTAATTAATTCTGAACACTTTGCTTTCTGTTCAAATAACAAATGTAAAAGACAAAACAATCTCTAGAGAAATCAATATATTGTGTTGGGTTTTATTACAATAGATGTGTGTGCGCCTGTGTTTGGAAAAATAAGCCAAGTGCAGAAAAGGTTTGCAGCCGACTTGAAACAGAATTTGCTCTGCATTCTTCCCCTGGGAAAACAACAATGGAGGATAAATGTCACTTGTTTTCCAACTGTCATTTCATTTATATGTAGAGAGATCATTAGGGCAAATGTCACAATCAGACGATCATATGACCCTCTTTATCAGGAGTGGAACCTCAATGAGAGAGGATAAAAGTTAAAAGTCAGCCTATTTACCCGGAGAGCTTATTAAGCTCAGCATCAGTGTTTCAGCTTCAAAAAGATCTTTTATTTTCTCCTAAAAGGTATTATAGCAGCAGCCATTTTTTTAAAGAATAATGTCATCCAGCATGTTACAAGACATAAATACAAATTGAACTAGGATGACATTGCTATATTTATAGGTATTTATTCTTATTTTTTCTCTATTAAAATGTATTTTTTTATAATTTAGCCTTGACCATACAATCTAATGTCTTAAACCAGAACTTCATTCATCTGTGTATGACCCCCACCCGCCCTGCCACCCTACCCGCCACCCTACCCGCTCTCATTGCTCATTCACTTGAATTGGCGAGCAGAAGCTTGCATGGAGCCGGGGAATGCGGCTCTGTCTCTCTCGGGCAAGATGGTGGCATCCAGGATCCGGAGCTCCTGCCTGAAATTTGGGCTTTTTTTATTTGTAACCCCATTGCCAGGATAGGGTGGCAGGAAAGGGGGGTCATTAGATAAGTGAAGTTCCGATTTGAACACACACATTTGGCATCTCCACCTCTAAAACCTAGGAAATACCTTTAACCCTTTAAGTGCCAGCCTACCTGGAGTTTTTGTCACGCTTTGTTGCCAGACCATTTTGCACTATTTTGCGCTCCCCATGTTCAAATGTGATTTTTGAAGGGATTTCCAGGGATTTCCCAGGAAAATTATATATTGTTTTTTTTCAGCAGAGTCTGGGCATTAACATGAAATGTCTTGTTTGTCATTTTTTAGGTGTATTCTCAATATTTTTGGGTGAAATATGTGCAAAAAAAAAATATATATATATTTTTTACAATTTGTAGTTTTTTTTTGTAATAAAAAATGTAAGTTTGTCAATAAAATCTTATTGCGTGTGAAATCCCAATTTCTCTCGGTTACAGCGGTACCACATATGTATAGGTAGACACCCTTTCCTGCCCAGGAGACTCCCCCAAACTGAAACAGCGCTTTAGGGGATTTTCAGAAAAAATACAACTATGCTATGCAATATGCGCACCTTGCAGTTTTTCCAGAAAAACAACCCTTTACATTTGAATTACCCCCAACAAACTATATATTCTCTGGAAGTACACACCTCAAGCTTTCTAGGTGTACCAGGCTTGTTGATGTGGCCATAGTTTTCTGGAAGTAATCCCTCAATGGATTCTTTGGTTGCAAAGAGTTTCCCTAAAAAAAGGATAAAAAAGCAGAATCAAAGCCACATTTTCCTAAAAAAACTATATACAAACAAGAAAAAACAAGTTTAATCTGAAAACGCAATATCCCCCGAACAGAACAACACCCAACATGCATTGCTACTGTCAAGGGAAGAGTTGCCAAACACCCCAAAGTAAAGCATGTGCGTAACGGTAATTTTACTTGAAAATTTCAGCTCTGCAGACAAAGTGCGCACCTTGCGATTTTTCAACCAAAACAACCCTTTACATTTGGAATATCCCCCATAAACCATATATTCCCTGAAAGTACACACGTTAAGCTTTCTAAGCGTACCCAGCTTGTTCTAGTGGACTCATCTTTCTGGAATTATTACCTCAAAGAATTCTTTGTTTGCGCAGGGTTTCCCTAAAAAAATGTAAAAAAAGCTGAATAAAAAACACCTTTTCCTAAAATATAAATATGCAAACAAGAAAAAACAAGCTAAGTCTGAAAGCGCAAGGTCCCCCGAACAGAACAATACCCAACATGCATAGGTACTATTAACCCTTTTAATTGCCAGCCTACTTGAGATTTTGTCACCCTCTGTTGACAGGCCATTTTTCCCCATTTTGCGCCATGTTTTTCGCCATGTTTTGCGCCATTTTGCTGGAACTTTCAGGAAAATTATATATATATTTTTTTGCAGCAGAGTTTAGGCTTTAACATGAAATATCTTGTTTGTAAATTTTATTTTTATTTTTTTACAATATTATTAAGTAAAATAAATAAATAAATAAATAAATAAATAATTTTTTTAGAAAATTGACTCCTTTATTTTAAATAAAAAATGTATTTTATTAAGGAAAAGCATATTGCATGTGAAAGCCCCATTTCTACTGATTAGAACGGTACCACATATTTATCGGTAGCCCCCCGTTCCTGCCCAGGAGACCCCCCTAACTGAAACAAGTACTTTATAACATTCACAAATAAAATACAAATACCATCCACACTACAAAGGGTTAAATCGAGAAAAAAATGACATAGGGTCACCCCTCCCAGGGGAGGGGGACCCCATTTTTTTTTGATTTTTAAGGGTTAAAAACCCTTAAAAATCAAAAAAAAAATTGACGTGGGGTCCCCCTTACCCAAAGTAACCAGCCCGGGACCAGCTATGCAGGGCTTGTAGGAACAGGGCGCAGGGGCCAGCTTTTGTGACCCCTGGCCCTGCAGGCTACAAGCCTGCATAGCCCGTGGGCCCGGGCTCTTCTTCCCCCCCCTGGCCTTTGGGGAGGCAGGTAATGGGGGTGCCGGGGGTTAATGGCAAGTCACCCGCTAGCGCAGGTGACTTGCCATCCCCCCAGCCTTGTGAACTGGTATAGGGGTCATGGACCCCTTACCAGTTCACAAGGGGTTAAAAGTAAATAATCACACAGACACAAGCAGAGAAAAAAATATTTTATTAATTTTTATTTTTTTTTTTTACACTGTACTCACCTCCCATCCATCCTGGAGCACTCTGTCCCTCGGCGATCACTGGCTTCTGCTCACTTGCTAGAAGCCTTTTATAGCTGCTGGATGACAGAACACAAAGGGTTTATCAAAAAAAAAAATGACATAGGGTCCCCCCTCCCAGGGGGGGGCGGACCCCATTTTTTTTTTATTTTTAAGGGTTAAAAACCCTTAAAAATCAAAAAAAAAATTGACGTGGGGTCCCCCTTACCCACAGTAACCAGCCCGGGACCAGCTATGGGGGCTTGTAGGCACAGAGTGGGGGGGCCAGCTTTTGTGGCCCCCCCACCCTGCAGCCTACGAGCCCACATAGCCTATGTGGGCCCGGGCTCTTCTGCCCCCCCCTGGCCTTTGGGGAGGCAGGTAATGGGGGTGCCGGGGGTTAATGACAAGCCACCCGCTAGCGCAGGTGGCTTGCCATCCCCCCAGCCTTGTGAACTGGTATAGGGGTCATGGACCCCTTACCAGTTCACAAGGGGTTAAAAGTAAATAATCACACTGACACAGAGAAAAAAATCTTTATTTTTTTTTTTTTTTACTGTACTCACCTCCGATCCGGCGTCCCTCACCGCTGTCCCGCGCCGCTGTCATGTTGCTGACAGATGCCGGTAGTGATCGGCGCAGGGCGGGTGACAGGCGAGGGGGCTCCGATCGGAGCCTCCTCGGCTGACACCCGCCCTGCTCCGATCACCACCGGCATCTGACAGATGCTGGAGCTCGGAGGGGGTATAGGAGGCGGGCGGGGGCGGGGCTAAGAGGCGGCGGCCATCGCCGCCATTTCAAGAGGTGAGGACCCGGAAGAGGGTCCTCACCTGAAGCCTGCGCAGCCCAGGGGGGGGATCGGACCCCTCCCTGGTGAAGAGGAGACCCGGACAGAAGGCTCGGGCGCGGAGGTGAGTAAATGACAGTTTTATTTATTTTTTTTTTTACAACGGCGAGTCAGCGCTGGAAACGGGGGGGGGGGCGGCTGGTTTCAGGCCCCCCCCTGAAGACGGAGGACGACGGGGGGGGCGATCGGATGCCCCCCCCAGGAAGAGAGGACCCCAAGCTTCACAGGGATACCAGAGGTAAGTGGTTTTTTTTTTCTATCTTTTAACTGTTTGGGGGAAATGCCAGGCACGTAGTTTCTACGTGCTTGGCACTTAACGGTAGGAGAAGCAACCACGTAGAAACGACGTGCTTGGCATTTAAAGGGTTAAACCTTTCAGTGCCGGTCTATCTAGAGAGGTTGTCACCCTCTGTTGCTAGGCCATATTTAACCATTTTGCGCTATATATGTTTAAATGTGATTTTTGCAGGGATTCCTCAATATTTTGCATGAAATATTTGAATAGAAAGAAAAGATATATTTTTTTCAAATTTGTAGCATTTTGGTAGCATCACATTATGGTACATTGGGATGTATTGGTGGCTTCCCGTTCCTGCCCAAGAGACACCGTAAATTAAAAAAGAGCACTTTATAAGACTTGTTTTACTTTTTTAAGAGTTAATCCCTTAAAATTATTATTTTTTTAATAGCGTGTCCCCCATATCCAACAAAACCATCTCAGGCACCAGGTAATGGGGCTGGTAGACCAGGGCGTGAAAGCTGAGCAACTAGCCCTCGGCCCTAAAAGCTACCAGTATGCATAGCCAATAATACCATTTTGTGAATACTCACCTTGTAAAATGGGTATTATAAGTATGTCACACACCCCGCTTCAAGATATTCATTACCTGTGGGTAGTATGGTCCTGTAGAGGGCTTCTGCAGAGATGATTGGAGGAAAGAAAACCCCTCCCAGTCCATAAGTACCTGGGACCTCCCACTCATTACCCAGTATAAAGAAAGCAGTAAGGTAAAGGACCAGGAAGAGTCAAATATCAGTCATAACAACGCAAAGTTCACCATATGAAGGATGCAGAATCCAAAGGGCGGGTTGAAGCGGGGTGTGTGACATACTTATAATACCCATTTTACAAGGTGAGTATTCACAAAATGGTATTATTCTAAGTATGTCACACACCCCGCTTCAAGATATTCATTACCTGTGGGACATCCAATAGCAGTGTCCATAAAGGGTGGGGATCCAAAAACAAGGTATAAAGCACAACTCAAACTACTGCAGCCTGCAGAACTTTGCGGCCAAAAACAGCATCCGCTGAGGCCCGCACATCAACCTTGTAAAACTTTGAAAAAGTGTGAACAGAAGACCAGGTAGCGGCCTTGCAAACTTGCTCAACAGAGGCCTGGTGCTGAAAAGCCCAGGAGGCCCCAACCGCACGAGTAGAATGAGCTGTAACACGAAAGGGAGGATCTCTCCCCTTAGCAGAATAGGCCCCTACAATGGCCTGACGGATCCATCTGCTGATGGTAGACTTTGTGGGTGCTAGACCCTTCTTGGGCCCAAAAGGCACCGCGAAGAATGCATCAGTCTTGCGAAAGGCAGACGTTACCACCAAATAATACTTCACAACACGAACCACATCCAAAGAATGCAGGACCCTCTCCTTGTCATTGCTGGGGTTAGGACAGAGAGAGGGCAGAACAACATCCTGATTTAAATGAAAGGACGAAACCACCTTAGGAAGAAAGTCCGTCTTAAAACGGAAAACCACTTTATCCTGATGTCTTTCAAAATATGGAGCTTGAATAGACAGAGCCGCCAACTCAGAAACACGTCTAACTGAAGTGATAGCTACCAAAAATGCCACCTTCTGCGTAAGGGAAGACAAAGGAATATCATGCAAGGACTCAAAGGGGGGACCCTGTAGCGCAGATAGAACCAAATTCAAATCCCAAACCGGAATCAAAGGCTTCCTAGGAGGCCGCACATGCGTAACCCCCTGGAAAAAGGTCTTAACCAAAGGATGTAGTGCAAAAGACTTTTGGAAAAATACCGCCAGGGCAGACAACTGCCCCTTCAGAGTACTGAGTTGGAGCCCTAAGTCCAGACCATGTTGCAAGAACTCCAAAATTCTAGAAACAGAGAATTCCCTACAAGGGAAGGCCCTAGACTCACACCAATCAATATAAGACCTCCAAGTCCTATAGTACACGGATGAAGAAGACTTCTTTCTAGCACGAATTAGAGTCTGAATAACAGCGTCAGAAAGACCTTCCTCCTTCAAGATGGAGGTTTCAGCAGCCACGCCGTCAAAGCCAAAGCTAAATTGGGGTAACGAAGATGACCCTGTGTGAGCAGATCTGGCAGCAGGGGCAGAACGAACTGATCTTCTGCCAACCTTACCACGTCTGCGAACCAGACCTGTCTTGGCCACCTTGGAGCTACCAGAATTGCTGTTGCTCTCTCCAGAGCAAGCTTGCGCACTACTCTGGCCACCATGGGAAACGGAGGGAACAGGTACAGAAACCCCAGATCCCTCCAGTTCAGGGACATGGCGTCCGTCGCGAGAGCCAGTGGGTCCTTCGCCAGAGACACAAAAGCCGGAAGTTTGTGATTGTGACGGGAGGCAAATAGGTCCACCGCCGGTGACCCCCACCTGAGACAAATTGAGTGAAAGACCCTGGGATTGAGAGACCATTCCCCCTTGCGGGCTGACATCCTGCTCAGAGAGTCCGCCTCCGTGTTCTCCACACCTGGGATGTAAACTGCTGAGATACACGGGACATGTCTCTCTGCCCAGTCCAGGATCAGAGACACTTCCTTGAGGGCATTCCTGCTGCGGGTTCCTCCCTGGTGATTGATGTAGGCCACCGCCGTCCGATTGTCCGACCTGACCTGGACCGGCAAGTCTCGCAGTTGATGAGTCAAATGACAAAGAACCAACCTGATGGCCCTCAATTCCAGAACATTGATAGACTCGTGAGCTTCCAGGGGACTCCACAAACCCTGAACTTGCAGATCCTTCCAAAAGCCCCCCCATCCTGAGAGGCTGGCATCCGTAGTGACTATCTCCCACTGAGGAGTCCGAAAGGATCTGCCCCTCAGTAGGTTGGTTGAGTTCAGCCACCACCGAAGCGAGCGGCGAACCCGGGGAGACATCTGAAAAAGATGATCCAGCGACTGAGGAGACCTGTTCCAGACCGATAACAGATGGAGCTGTAGTGTCCTTGTGTGAAACTGAGCAAAGGGAACCGCCTCGAATGAGGCCACCATCAAACCCACCAGTCTCATCCCTAGACGGATGGACGGTCGAGGCATGGACATGAGCGACCGAACCAACTCCTGAATCAGAAGAACCTTGGACTGAGGAAGGAAAACTCTGGCCAGATCTGTATCCAGAGACATTCCCAGAAAAGATACTGTCCTGGACGGGTGTAGGGAGGACTTGGGGTAGTTGATCACCCAGCCGAACCTCTCCAGAGTGGATATTACCGTCCTGGTGTCCAATTCTGCCTGGCTGAATGACGGTGCCATGATGAGGAGATCGTCCAGATATGGCACAATGCGAATCCCCTGCGCTCTGAGGAGAGCCATCACCCCAGCAAGCACCTTGGTGAAAACTCTTGGAGCTGTGGTGAGACCGAACGGAAGAGCTACAAACTGAAAGTGCCGATCCTCCACCGCGAACCTCAGAAACCTCTGGTGTGCGGGAAAAATGGGAACATGGAGGTAAGCGTCCTGAATGTCTGTGGACGTCATGAAGTCCCCCTGACGAAGAGAATGAATAGCCGAGCGCAACGTTTCCATGCGAAACCTTCGCAGTCTGACGAACTTGTTGAGAATCTTTAGGTCCAGTATGGGCCGGACGGAGCCATCCTTTTTGGGGACCGTGAACAGATTTGAGTAAAAACCCCGACCCCGGTCTAATGAGGGAACTGGGCAAATGACTGCCATTTCCAGAAGACTCGATACTGCCGCCCGGAGCTGCTGCGCAGCCAGTGCCTCCGGGGACACCCGAGACCTGAGGAAACGCGGGGGAGGGTAGGACTCGAACTCCAGCTTGTAGCCGGAAGACACCACTTCCCTGATCCACCTGTCCGAGACCTCTCGGTTCCAGACCTGGGAGAAGTGCTGTAGCCGTCCCCCCACCCGCACGGGTGAGGGTGCCCCCTCATTGTTGAGCAGGCTTGACCACGGGTTTGGGTTTTGAGCCCCAATTGTATCCTGAACGGGCACGTCCTCTGCCCCTATTCCAGGAATTTCCCCTTGTAGAAGGGAAGGCGAAACCTCTTCCTGCTCTAGATCCCCGAAAGGAAGGAGTGAAGGAAGACGCTCCTCGAAAGGGGCGACGTTGCTTCTTGCGTTGAGGTAGTTTGCCCCCCTTGGCCACGGCATCCAGCTTGTCTCCAAAGAGCCGTAACCCAACGAAGGGAAGAGCTGTTAGTGACTTTTTTGACCCAAAGTCAGCCGCCCACTGGCGTAACCAAATTGAACGCCTGATAGTAACCATTAGAGCAGAGGCTCTACTACTCATCATCAAGGAATCATCCAAAGCGGCCACCATGAAGGACAAAAACACCTCACATTGTTTTAGTTCACGAAATTCCTCACTGTCCGGATTCAAACCGGAGGAGGATTACAAGTGCCTGACCACCTTTCTAGTAGCCACCGCCAACAGCGATGAGGCACAAACAGGCCTTATTGCTGCCCCAATACTGGCAAAACCATGACAAGCCATCTGGTCAATGCGTTTATCCTCACCATCCTTAAGAGAGGAACAATCAGGGTTGTTCAATACGGCTGAGTTGGATAACCCCAAAATAGGGGCGTCCACCTCGGGGGGAGACGCCCAGTGCTTAACCGTATCCACTGGAAAAGGATACCTCTTATCCCAACTTTGGGGAATGCCTGGGAGCTGGGCAGGCCTTTCCCATTCCTTAGAAATAATATTATCAAAATGCTTTTGATTAGGGAATTCCAACCGCGGCTTGGATTCGTCATAAAACTCCCCTTGCTGTTGAGGAACCTCCGCCGGAGGCGAGATAGCAAGCACCTCAAACATCTGAGTCAGAACATTAGGAGTATCCAAGGAAGTCCCTGAGCTCCGATCGGAATCAGCACCAACAAATTGCTGATCATCAGAAATATCTGAATCCTCAAATAATTCCCCTTCTTCTAGAGGGGAATAATCTGACCAGTCCAGGCCGTCCTCATCATCATCATATTCAAAATGATTAACCGGTGATAAATGCTTCCTCTTAGCCGTTGCTTTCTTGGCAACCGTGGAGGAAATGAATTTTTCAATACTGGCCAACCTGGCACACACATCAGATTGCGACTGCCCCCCCCGTGGCAATCTCACACGGGGCACGGGTCAAAGTGGGAGGGGGAGAGGATGAAGCCGGCTGCGCTGACCCAGATGCCTGGGGACCGGACTGCCGTGTAATAGTCTGCTGTGCACATGATATACATAGGAAAAAATCATCCCCTGTTAGGGATACCCCACAACCCATACACTTCCGGGATTGTCCCGAGGGGAGCCCGGAATCTTGGGATGCCTCCATAAGGTGAACTTGAATAGTCGCTATGAGTGAGGGAATTACGCTATTAAGCAACCCGGGATGCCCTTATATTGTCCAAGTGGGAGGTTTTGTAATAAATAGCAAAAGTACCCAGGTACTCTAGGACCAGGAGAAACCTAAAAAAATTCCTGGCAGTTCAGCCTGAAAAACATAGAAAAAGACAGTAAGAGGTTCTCCCTATATAAACCTATATCTATTATACCTATATATATACATATATATATGCAAATATGTACAGATAAGCAACGGCCGCAGGGCCACTCACTGAGTCTTTGGGCGCCAATACACTGTGTCCTCTGCCTGAGGTAACACAGATCAGAGCGGGAGACGCAGCAGGGGGGCGTGGCCAGCGTGGATCGCGCGCTGCAAGGCTCCGCCCAGCAGCTCCAAACTCCTAAAGGGCGCGGGCTGCGGCCTCATACCGAAGGCCCGGCCCCGCCCCCTCACTGAAGAGCGTGAGGGGAGAAATCCTCCCCTCAGCTCTGAGGTAAAAATCCAGAACCTGTCTCCGCTCTGAGGTAAAAATCCAGCACAGTGTCTGTCAGACGTGAGGGGAAGCTCCCCTCCATTAACACTCGCGCATAACAAGCGGAGCTGCTCCCCGCTCGGTCACGCTACCAGCTCCAAACTCCTAAAGGGCGCGGGCTGCGGCCTCATACCGAAGGCCCGGCCCCGCCCCCTCACTGAAGAGCGTGAGGGGAGAAATCCTCCCCTCAGCTCTGAGGTAAAAATCCAGCAAAAAAGATTGCAACAAGTTTACATTATAACTATTCATACCAGAAAAGTAAACATTTTAAACAAACATTTCAAATAAATCTATTTTCCAGGCGCCCCCATAGAAAAACACCAGAAGCTGAATAAGAGGCCTCCACACAACTAAAAAAGGGGAATAGGCCATTTAAGGGGAAAATTAAACTCTTGGACAGGGCATCCCAAACCGGAGTCACCAACCCGGTATAACCGCCTACCCTCTTTATAGGGTCTCGCGGTGGAGCATAGCTCCTGAGCACCTAAGGTGCTGTTATACCCTCGCTCGGACAGCAGTCAAGACTGGGAGGCATTTAAATAGCTATATATTAATAAAGGGAATAAAGAGTCCGAACGGAAATAAAAATATATATAGGCCGGGAGTAGACCCGGCTACCTTAAAGTCCCCCTGTGCAAGGAGGAGATATCATCTGCTGCTTGCTCGCCGTCTGCAGAGATGAAGACTGGGTAATGAGTGGGAGGTCCCAGGTACTTATGGACTGGGAGGGGTTTTCTTTCCTCCAATCATCTCTGCAGAAGCCCTCTACAGGACCATACTACCCACAGGTAATGAATATCTTGAAGCGGGGTGTGTGACATACTTAGAATATAGGCTTCTACCCACAGGTAATGAATATCTTGAAGCGGGGTGTGTGACATACTTAGAATATAGGCTTCTTCACCCCCCCCCCAGGTTTTGGGGATGCAGGTAATGGGGTAGATGGCATGGAATGTTCAGACAACAAAAAAATTTAGTCAATACTTACATTTTGTCTCTTGCTACTGCTTTGGCCTTCTCCAACTTTCTAAAACAAACCCTTTTCCGAGATTTGGTCCAACAGTGTGCCCATGCCTAATGATTCTTTGAGCTGGTCCACTATTTGTTAGCGAATTGGGGAACAAGGTCCAGCCTTGCCTCTAGCACAGTGGCTGGAGTTCACCATTCTACTTTTCAGACACAGGAGTCATGTCAGACTCTGCTTTGGAGCAGGTCATCTGTAGGAGGCTTTTGGTTGGTGCAGTCAATGTGTGACTACTGCAGTGTGTCACCTCCATTGGTCGACCAGATGGCCCACTTTCAGTTGTCCAACTTTAAGGCATTTTGTTCCACTGCCTCCACCCCAAAAACTCTGGAGACACTTAAATGTCACACTTTGTTGACATGGGATAACTGTCCCACCACATCCAGAATGTCTGGTAAGTTAACAACTGGGGCCCAGCTCTGGCTCATTGGCTGAACATCGGTAGTAGAATATATCGATTGGCTGAGCATTAGGTCAATTACCAATGTCCTTTACTGACCAGCTTTGAGTCCCCTCTGAACAGTCAGTTACCAGTCAGAAATAGAAAAGTTGTGGTTGTTAGTCAGAAGAATGGTCTGTTAGTGGAAAGTGAAGATGATCTTGGGTTGTACTTGAGGTAACAGTGGGTGCCAGACTGAAGTTAATCAATGTAATTGGGTATTGAGCGTAACCATTGTTATTGGATAGTTGTTGGATGTCAGGTGACAATAAGGGAAGTTGTTAGGTGACAAACCGAGAGAAATACTAGTTGCCACAGGACTCAAACTCTGCTCAGAAGCAACAAGTCCTATAAATGGTTTCTTAAGTCTAGTCGAGATCAAGTCTTGGGTCGTACACATTTGCAAATT
Organism: Gastrophryne carolinensis; assembly: GCA_027917425.1. NCBI lineage: Eukaryota > Metazoa > Chordata > Amphibia > Anura > Microhylidae > Gastrophryne > Gastrophryne carolinensis. Next base: position 387,111,355 of record CM051237.1, on the reverse strand, counting down.
AATGTTGAGACAGCATCACCACACCAAGCCCCCATTTAACTCAAATCCTATCTTTGAGACCCCCACATTTGGGACAAACAGAGCAATAGGATAATAACATTGGGAAGTAAGGAGAACAATGCTTATTAAAGATTGTTAGGCACAGGAAACATCAGACATGGCAAGTTTTAGAGGCTGAAACAGTTGATGGGAAGAAAAGTTCAATACTGATTGTAATTGAATTAACTGGAAGCTAGGGCCCTTATTTAACAAGGGATAGCGCCAGGTAGCGACTGGTGAGCGAACGGTAATGAACGCCGGCTCCCCACCACAATTCACACATTTATCAAGCCGATCCTGCTTAGCGACTGAGAGAGCGCCAGATAGCGAATCATTCATCATTATTCCAGCCTCACCCCACAGCGCCAGCGAGCGACCTTGAACAGCGACAGGTATGACCTCTCGCTACCTGGCGCTCTCCAATGCATTTCAATGGAACAATCTTTAAATAATCATAAATAATTGTTATTATTATTTTTTTTTTAATGTGAAAAATTCTGTTACCACTTCTGCAATGTAAGATTTTTTTTTTTAAGGTAAAAAAAAAATTAAAAAAAAATTTGTGCAGAATTGATATTACATGTCTGATATTAATGTATTCATATTACAAAATGTTTTTATAAACTTGTTTTTTGGTTTCAAAAAATATGGTTGTTTGGGGGTTAAAAAACTACTTTTAACCCATCGCCGCCAGCGCTCTGGGGCTTAAACATGCATTTCACAGCGCGAGAATTTTTTGAGCGTGATTTGGTAATGAATATGGTGGGAGCCGTTCGCTATGGCCATTCGCTATCATGCGCTCCCATACAGCGCGGAACCTGTCAAATAGCGACTCCTCACCCAATATTCAACATTACCGCACACCGACTGAGTCGCTGTCAACAACCGAACAACGGCCAAGCACAGCGACTACTAGCGGGCGCTCTGAAAATACTGCTACAGTCGCTCATCTGTCGCTACCTGGCGCTATTAATGAATCGGCCTCTAGGTTTTCTTATACCTCGAGTTTTGCCAATGGGACGAAGGTTCAAAAGTAGCTCCAAAAAGCTAAAGACCCGCCAAGTCCTTGCACGCATTGAGTGGCCATCCTCATTTGTAAAAGTTGTCAGTAGCTAGTGAGAGCAGCCAGTGGTTTTTAGTTGAATATAAGGCTAGCAATGGTTTGCCAGTTGAAAGTGAGGTTATTCATTTCTGTCTATCAATGTTAACCAACGAAAGGTAGAATCAGGAGCAAAGAAAGTACTTAAAGGAGCAGTATCGCGAATTTGTCTTGGTGACTTATATTTAAATGGTACTTGGAATGTAGGTAGGTGTTGGAGTAAGAAAAAAAAATTATGTGTGTGTTGAACAGCTGGAGGCTAATAGCTCATGTTTATGTCTTGTCAGTGTCGGCAGCCGACACTCTGGCCTGTTCCATGCTGAGGAGAGGGAGAAACAATGTATCAGTTCCACGCTGAGGAGAATGTATCAAAGTCTCAGCTGTTCAGTGCTGGCAGCCGTCCAGCATCAGATAACAACATTACAACATTGCCTGGCCAGAACTTATATATCTAAAATAGAGAGAAAAGCTCTAGAAGTCATTTAGCTGATTTTGACAGTTTTCCCTTCATGTTGGCTCTGCTGCAGAATCTTTCAGTTTACCATTTTCTCTTTCATATTCTTATTTTTATTTTTTCCATATGATCTTTCTTTCAGCTTTGTGTGTTTTGAGCAAAGCCCAACCCAGGATTTTCACTATCTGGAGTTTTGTTTTGTGCCCCTAGGGGTATCCCGACTTGGGATGCCCTGATATGTGAAATCCCCAAGTTCGCCTGTGAAAACGTACCTTTCCCTGTCCCACAGCGCATGTGCAGGCTCTCATCCAATCAGCTCTGTTTGCACGCAGATGGGGAGCCTGAGCAGTAACCTTCCTGGCCGCCCGGCCTGTCTAAATGACTATCTGCGTGAGCGCGCCAGAAAAATGGGGGGATCTGTGGTTATCCAGGGGTCGTTTCACACAGTGGGCATCCTGATTTAGAATGGAGTTTTGTTCCACTTTAATACCTTTAGATTTTCCTGCACAGTTATTCAAAGAAGAATTTCAGTCATTTTCAGTCAGTTTAGTTTATTTTGTATAGATTTTACACATTTGAGTCACCTGGTCTCATAACAAAAGCAGCACCTCACACACACACAGCCGTTACAGTGTCAGCCTCTGAGGTAAAGTGTTGCTAGGAGACCAGTGGGCTAAATGAAGCAGCTCACTAAATACAACCCAGCAGATCCCCCTATTCATCAAATGGACTGAGCCATTTTAATTATACAATTTAAAAGAGAGGCATATATTTTTTTCTTTTTCTATCGCCAGATTATTTATACACATGTTATAAGCTATTGTGTGGCTATTTAATTATTTATCTTTTTTAATGCAAATTTCGCGATACTGCTCCTTTAACCAAAAACAGCCTAATACAACTTATTTAAAGTGGAACAAAAGCCAGGATATTGTTCCTTGCTACGGGGGCATCCTGAATTGGGAAGCTCCACTGTGTGAAACCTTCCTGATCGGCCACAACTACTTACCTCTTCCCATTCCTATTGTGCATGTGTGACGGTGCATCCAATCAGATCCGTTGAATATTGGCAAATATTGTTTGCAAACAGCTCTTTTTTATGGCAATCAATGTGAGAGTGGATGCATCCTCTGTAGCGCATGCGCTCCCGTCCCCAGCCTATCTGAATGCCTAGGTGTGGGAGCATGCACACTGATCGAGGATGCAGGGGATTCAGCCACTGTTTACATCTGTAAGGGAGCCCAAAAGCAGGTGAGTGCTGCAGCACCCCAGGATGGATTCAAACACCAGGGTATCCTGATCTGGGATGCCTCCAAGGAAGGCCAGCATGCCTTGAGGGTTTTTTCAGCTTTAAGTAAGTAAGATCAACTCTCCTGAACCTCAGACCAATCCCTGGATCAACACTCATTTGTCTTTGGGTTAGAGCTGTTTGCAGTTATCTTCTAAATAATAAGACAACACGTAATTCAGATACCACACCACAAACTCTTTATTTATTAAACATAAAATGATACAACTATTCCCCAATCAAACCACTTAAAGGGACAGTCCAGACCACGTTAATAGTAATACAGCAAGGAGATAATCTGAAGCTTGTCCCATGTGTCTCTCTATTTCCAATTTGCCCTTCCTTTTCTTTCCATTTTTCCATGACCACTTCCAATTGTGGTTGTGCAGCTGTCCCTGTGTCTCAGCGCTCCCAGCATGAGCGAGACCAGCAAGTGCTACCAATGTGGCTTGCTGAGCTTGCTCACACTTGGAATGCTGAGAGGCAGAAATGGCTGTGCCACCACATTTGGAGGGGGTGATAGAAGAATAGAAAGGAAAGGGAGCATACTTAGGAGCCCTGCCCCAGTATCTACAGCACACAACAGGCAACGGAGAAAAGGCACATTAGACAGGCTTCAGGTGAGCTCCTTTAAACCACCTGTTTAAAAAAAAGGTTGCCAGCAATATCATTGTTGCTTTGCTGTGCACATGGTGTTCTACTGCTATATATTAGGTTAGAGTTGGGGGTCCTATTGTTTCTGTGTATATGTCTGCTTTAAGCCCCCTATAGTTTTGCCTGAGCTATGCTCAGGTAGCAGAAAAATGACCTCCCAGATTTGGCCATACATATCATTATGAATTTACCTCTTTAGGCAACATTGAAAAAAGCTCAATACTTGACCTCCCACGGGAGCTACACATTGCAGTCCCACCAGCGGTTCCTGTATTGTCTGCACCAATGTTAACAGCCTTCTCTCCAGTTTTAGTGTGTAACTGCTTCCAGTCAGGCAGGCCACCACTTGTGGTGGCCTATTTTCATCCTACTTAAGTTGTTACAGCTGTGCATTGTCAGCATCAGAGTTGACAGGGGCGGAATTGGTGAGATACAGCAAAGACTGAAATGGATTGCTCCTGCAGGACACCAGATAAGAACCAATATTTAGCTTGGCCTAAAAAAGGCCTTTGAATGTGAGCAACAATATTTCTCCTGGTATTTCAGGTTTATGTACTGCATAGTACCAGATCTAAATGCAAACACACTCATGTATGTATATGGCAGTTCTATTTTACAGACAAACACTGCTTGTTAAATTTTATATGCTGCTGTGGACCTAATGTTCTATCAGAAATTGTTTTCACATTTAGCAGGCAGCAGGGCACTATTGGTATAATAAACGTGACAGCACCTTGCAGAATATTATATTGTTTTAATCAGTTGTAGAACTTCATCTAGCAATTTCACTATTGCAGACTGGTGTATTTGCTGCATAACTTATTATGAAAGGAGGCAAGAGAGCTTTTTTATTTGCTTATATTATAAGAAGAAAATGAAGAGTTTAGGATTACATGCAGTTTTCTTTAACCACAGGGTTCAACTTACAAGCAGTCTGGGCATTAAGAAGTCTTCAATAAATTGTGTGCTTAAAATGTTCCAATGTAATTTACTGTATGCCTTGTTCCTGCCTTTGCATCGTTATACGCCATAAGTTCTTAAATCCTGCTGTGTTCTGTTTCTTCCTGCTTATCCTGCCAGCCTGGGAGTTCCTGAATTCTTCTGTAGCCTGCAAAGCCAGGGTGATCTGTATTCTTCCATGTCTTGTTGTAACTTGCCAAACCTGTGCCCTATCATGTCCTGCTAATCTATGAGCTCCTGGTTCCTGCCAAGCCAACCACATCTCCTACCAGCCTATGAGTTCAAGTGTAGGAATGAGCGGACTCAACTGGCTCAACTTGCAAAGTACTCCCTGAACCCGAATTTTAAACTAAAATTCCAGGCATGGCTGTGATTGGCCAGGTGGGGCACGTGACCATAATGTATAAAAGGCAGGATCTGAGTCCCACTGACTCTCACTGCTCTCTGCATTAGATAGGGAGAGGTTGCTGGCTGCTGCTAAGGGCATTGTAAAAAACAAACCTCCTTGTCAGGACATTTATTTCGAGCCAGTGGCTTGCGTGAGGGATAGATAGGTTGTTGTTGTTAAAAAACAAATTGTTCTTTTTTAGGGCAGTTGGGGACAGCGGCTGGAGTGAGGGTCGTGTTAGTTGAGGCCAAGCCAGGCTCTTTTTTTGTTTAATACCTAATAGTTATTGAGTGTTCACTAGTTCAGGCCACTCAGGTGTCACTGCTGTTTAGTATCAAGTAATGGAGTATTCACTTGCTCAAACCACTTGCTGTTTAATAACAAGTAGTCGTGGAGTGTCCACTTGTACAGACCACTTAAGGATCACTGTTGTTTAATAACAATTATGAGTGGAATATCCACTTGCTCAGGCCATTGCTTAAGGGTCAGTTAGTGGGAATTTTATACCACATTTCAACTAAATCCACAGCTTAGTGGAAATTGTATACCACACTTGATCCACATTTGATTCCCAGGGGGGCCCCGTTTTGGGGGGAATTTTAAGGGTTAAAAAACCATTAAAATCCTCAAAAAATGGTGTGAGGTCCCCTCTAACCAGCATAGCCGTCCAAGGACCAGCTAAGGGGGCATATAGAACAGGGTGCAGGGGCCAGCCTTGGTAGCCCCCGTCCTGCATGCTCAAGCCTGTATAGGTTTAATGGCCTCTGGGCTCTCTGCCATCCCTGTGCTTTGGGGAGGCAGGTAATAGGGGGGCTGGGGGTTAATGGCAAGTCACCAGCTAGCCGCAGGTGACTTGCCAGACCCACAGCCTTGTGAACTGGTATAGGGGTCTCATAGATCCCTTACCAGTTCACAAAGGGTTAAATGTAAAAAAAAAAACACACACAAAGAGAAAAATATTTTATTGTTTTTTTTAATTACTTACCTCCCATCCATCATGGAGCACTGGGTCCCACGCTGATCGCTTCTGCTCTCCTGCTGCTGCTGGAAGACTATGCTATCTGCTGGGTGACAGGTAACATGGGGTTAATTTAAAAAAAGACATAGGGTCCCCCCATCTGGGGGACCCTTTTTTGGGGGGAGTTTTTAGGGTTAAAAAAAATGGCATCAGGTACCCCCTACCCAGCATAACCAGCCTGGGGAAAAGCTAAAGCAGCTTGTAGAACAGGGCATGGGGGCCCTGCCAGCTACAGGACCCAAAGCCTAATGACCATGGGCTATTTTGTCCCCGGGCTTTGGGGAGACAGGTAATGGGGGGGCTCAGGGTTAATGGCAAGTCACCTGCTAGCCGCTGGTGAGTTGCTAGCCCCCTAGGCCTTGTGAACTGGTATAGAGGTTTCATGGATCCCTTATCAGTTCACAAGGGTTTACAGTAAAAAAAACACACCATACATAGAGAAAATGACTTTTTTTTTATTTATTTACTTACCTCCGATCTTCATCTTCTCTGTCCCTCGCCAATCCAATTACAGATGCGGTGATCACTGGAGGGGGGGAGGCAGAGGATCTCATGCCCTTCTCCTCCTCTGGCCGGCAATAATCACATATGAACTGTCAGACCAAGAGCGGGATGACGTCAGCAGGGTGGTAGGTGGGTTCCTCTGCAGGTGGTGGGGTGGTGGTGGGACGGATGGGAAAGCCAAAGTTTTTTTATGGTGCATATAGGCAAGCAGTTGCAGGGTGTGAACACTGAAAGTGCGTGCATAACTGACCAAAAAGCTTGGAACAAGCACATTTGAGCATATGTACCAGGCAGCGGGTGTGCACTAACCTGTCTCGGTCCAATGGTGCTACTAGGTTCCACCTGTTGGGGTTAAGGTTCAGTGGCAGCAACCACATCTGTCTGCTCCTGGATGCAAGTCCACAGCACCTGGATGGAATGTGGTCTTTCACCCAGACAGAGTAGTTTCAGTACAGTTTGCTGCCATGGCTGTGCTGTGCAATTGAGGTCTGGCAATCCCGATTGGTAGAAGTATATGCACAAAAGCTCATCGCGGCCTAGGGCCCGGCCGACACCATATTAACCCAGTGGGCAGTTAAAGAATGTGACATCCCTGACCATGCTTAGTTTTCTGCATGTCAGTTGTGACTGCTACATATAGCTTTGCATAGTGCACACCTATTTTCTCCACAACCTGTTGGTGCAGGGCAGGGATGGCCTGCCAAGAAAAATTGTGGTGGCTGGGAATGATGCATTGTGGGGCAGCGATGGGCAAAATATTTTTTAGCAACATGCTTTAACTAACTGAGATAACTGGCCCCTTTGCCTTACATTTTTTAAAGCTCTCTGTCCCTACCAGCTGGAATGGGAGCATTTCAAAGACAAGCAATTTTTAAATGCTCACATTCAAGACCGGGGCTTGTGGGTGAGATAAGCCAAACTTTCACTTTTTGTCCATTGTCTGGGTAATAGAAAGTTGAATGCTTCCCTGGGATGGTGTAGACAGGCTTGGTGGTGGTCTGACATCCTCCCTTTTGGAGGGGGGGTGGGAGACAGGCGGCCTTGTGGAGGTGGTGGTAGAGGCTGAGACTACAGAAGCAGCAAAGGGAGCCTCAGGTGTTTGCATTTTTTTTTTAATAATATATTTAATAATACTAATAATTATTTTTGTTTGCTTTGCTGGTCCCTGGTGATGGACGTCGTGCAGAGATTTCCCTAGCTTCAGTGATTGGTGGAAAGGCATGCAAATGACCCGTGTCTTTCTCCTCCTAAGCCTCGTGCTGCCACTGATCCCTCAATGTAATTTGGGAACTCTGCCAGTGGTGCCTCAGCCAGATTGTGTTTGTACTCTCTAAGTTTTCTATCAAAGATGGGATACTATCTTTATAGTGGGGATCCAGCAGGGTGGTCACCCTGGGGAACTGGAACTTGAAGCACTGTGCACCATATAAACTATCAATGCCTCAACTTAGTATTGCCTCACCATTCTGCCAGCGGTAGTGGGGCCTACAAGAATATGCAGAAAAGCCTGGTGCATGCTGCCACTAGAGGAAGGTGTAGCATGCATGGTTCTAACACGTCCTCTTCCTGCAGCACCAGATCCATCACTGGCAGCAGCAGTACAGCTGCGTCCCTGTCCCGCATTTGATGATTTCTTCATTTTTTTTGAAGTACTGACAGTGTGTCAAGCCTCCCAGCTACAACCATGGAAAGGTAGACTTCTGACAAGTAGCTAGGGCTGGGCGGAGCTCCAGGTGTGGGGACACAGCAAAGAATAAAGTCCAATAAAACAAATCCAAGTTCCGGGGCTGGCGTCAAGAAGCAAAGTCCAATAAACAAATCCAAGTTCAAACCATGTAATCCATACAAGTGCTGATCCGAGAGCAGGCAAGGTCAATCCAGGAAATCAGTCAGGAAACGTTGGAAATGCAAGAAACAGGAATTACAGAATCCGGGAACTTGGGAGAGACGTCTCAGAGCAGGAGTAATGTGTCTCTTCCTGTCCACTAGGAGCAAGGAAAACCCGGAAGTAAAAGCAAGCCCAAGAGCTTACGCTCTAGGCTTCAAGCACTTGGAGCGTGCTGGACACCAGGTGGCACTGTTGAGCAGTGAAAAGGATGAAGAGCCAGGTCGTGTGCATGTGACTGAGCAAGCATGCCCGTGACTGCGCACAGACAGCGACGGAGATCTGAATGCACACCTGCGACCAACAGAGGAGCGAGAAAAGCGAGGAGATCGACACAGTGGCCTTTTCCCTTCAGTATATCAGTCACCTGTCCCTGGGAGTGGCCTGAAATGGTGAATTAGCAGATGTTTTTCTCTCCACCTCAGTATATGAACAGCATGTCCCTGTTTGCGATGTGAATGCGCTGAAATGCATCACTGTGGAGGCAATTATGCCATTTTAATGTTGGGCCCACAAAGAGCGACAGTATTGAACCACCTAAAAATGTTATATCTTTTGGCATTACAGTCCTTGTCCCCTCAGGAGAGGCATGCTGGATAATGAGGTTCATGTTTCAATACATTTTTATTGAGAAATACAGAAAACAATATCCCAAAACAATACAGAATATGTATGGGGTATTTAACTGATAGAAGAACATATAATATTGAAACAATAAAATGAAGGCTTGTAAATCAAATGCATACAGTGCAGAGGATAGCCCCAATCCTCCCTGAGCAGGGGAGGAAAGATGGATAATGTGTTCTTTTGTGTTTAATCATTTACAAGCTCTTCACTGTAAACTTTAAAGCAATTCAGCAGCCTATTAAAGCGGACCAAAACCCACATTTTTAACTAGCATCTCCTGAATTGCTCCCCCCATGAAGATTACATTTTGCTAATTTTCACTGTTCCTGCTTCACTCTAATCCCAGATTACTGTCTGTTTTAGCTGGAAAGTCCCACCTCCTTCATTCATTGGCACTGATGTCATTGCCACACCTACGCAGTGACTATTCACCTGCCATCTTACAGAGAGGGACAGCAAAAAAAATCAATGTTACAGGACGATTCGAATAGTGAAAATATTCATTTCTAGTTCTACTCTCTAAGAAGGGAGTATCCAAAGGGGCTTTGGCCAAATGTATTTCAAAAGTTCAGTGGGTTTTGGTCTGCTTTAAATAAACAAAAAACATACCTTTTGTACTGTGCAACAGGTTGGTGCATCATCAACTCACCTGATGGCTGGATCCAAACCCCCCCTGCAGCCATCACATGCCGCACTGTCTGGGGCTTGACTATGTGGATGAGTTTGATGGCGAGTCAGGATCGCGACTCTACATCAGTCACAGGCACTCCTGTAACTGATGTACGCTACTATAACCTCTGAATGGAGAGAGCATGGCCACTCTCCTGTGACTGATGCACGCTACTATAACCTCTGAATGGAGAGGGCATGGCCACATTCCTGTGACTGATGCACACTACTATAACCTCTGAATGGAGAGGGCATGGCCACTCTCCTGTGACTGATGCATGCTACTATAACCTCTGAATGGAGAGAGCATGGCCACACTCCTGTGACTGATGCACGCTACTATAACCTCTGAATGGAGAGGGCATGGCCACACTCCTGTGACTGATGCATGCTACTATAACCTCTGAATGGAGAGGGCATGGCCACACTCCTGTGACTGATGCATGCTACTATAACCTCTGAATGGAGAGAGCATGGCCACACTCCTGTGACTGATGCATGCTACTATAACCTCTGAATGGAGAGAGCATGGCCACACTCCTGTGACTGATGCATGCTACTATAACCTCTGAATGGAGAGGGCATGGCCACACTCCTGTGACTGATGCATGCTACTATAACCTCTGAATGGAGAGAGCATGGCCACTCTCCTGTGACTGATGCATGCTACTATAACCTCTGAATGGAGAGAGCATGGCCACACTCCTGTGACTGATGCACGCTACTATAACCTCTGAATGGAGAGGGCATGGCCACACTCCTGTGACTGATGCACGCTACTATAACCTCTGAATGGAGAGAGCATGGCCACACTCCTGTGACTGATGCACGCTACTATAACCTCTGAATGGAGAGAACATGGCCACATTCCTGTGACTGATGCACGCTACTATAACCTCTGAATGGAGAGAGCATGGCCACACTCCTGTGACTGATGCACGCTACTATAACCTTCCTGTGACTGATGCACGCTCCTATAACCTCTGAATGGAGAGGGCATGACCACACTCCTGTGACTGATGCACGCTACTATAACCTCTGAATGGAGAGGGCATGGCCACACTCCTGTGACTGATGCACGCTACTATAACCTCTGAATGGAGAGAGCATGGCCACACTCCTGTGACTGATGCACGCTACTATAACCTCTGAATGGAGAGAACATGGCCACACTCCTGTGACTGATGCATGCTACTATAACCTCTGAATGGAGAGAACATGGCCACACTCCTGTGACTGATGCATGCTCCTATAACCTCTGAATGGAGGGGGCATGGCCACACTCCTGTGACTGATGCACACTACTATAACCTCTGAATGGAGAGAACATGGCCACACTCCTGTGACTGATGCACGCTACTATAACCTCTGAATGGAGAGAACATGGCCACACTCCTGTGACTGATGCACGCTACTATAACCTCTGAATGGAGAGAGCATGACCACACTCCTGTGACTGATGCACGCTACTATAACCTCTGAATGGAGAGAGCATGACCACACTCCTGTGACTGATGCACGCTACTATAACCTCTGAATGGAGAGAACATGGCCACTCTCCTGTGACTGATGCACGCTACTATAACCTCTGAATGGAGAGGACATGGCCACACTCCTGTGACTGATGCACACTACTATAACCTCTGAATGGAGAGAACATGGCCACTCTCCTGTGATTGATGCACACTACTATAACCTCTGAATGGAAAGGCTTGACCACACTCCTGTGACTGATGCACACTACTATAACCTCTGAATGAAGAGGGCATGGCCATTCTCCTGTGACTGATGCACACTTCTATAACCTCTGAATGGAGAGAACATGGCCACACTCCTGTGACTGATGCACGCTACTATAACCTCTGAATGGAGAGGGCATGGCCACACTCCTGTGACTGATGCACGCTACTATAACCTCTGAATGGAGAGAACATGGCCACACTCCTGTGACTGATGCATGCTACTATAACCTCTGAATGGAGAGGGCATGGCCACACTCCTGTGACTGATGCACGCTACTATAACCTCTGAATGAAAAGGCATGACCACACTCCTGGGACTGATGCACGCTACTATAACCTCTGAATGGAGAGAACATGGCCACACTCCTGTGACTGATGCACGCTACTATAACCTCTGAATGGAGAGGGCATGGCCACACTCCTGTGACTGATGCACACTACTATAACCTCTGAATGGAGAGGGCATGACCACAGTCCTGTGACTGATGCACGCTACTATAACCTCTGAATGGAGAGGGCATGACCACACTCCTGTGACTGATGCACGCTACTATAACCTCTGAATGGAGGGGGCATGGCCACACTCCTGTGACTGATGCACGCTACTATAACCTCTGAATGGAGGGGGCATGGCCACACTCCTGTGACTGATGCACGCTACTATAACCTCTGAATGGAGAGGGCATGGCCACACTCCTGTGACTGATGCACGCTACTATAACCTCTGAATGGAGAGGGCATGACCACACTCCTGTGACTGATGCACGCTACTATAACCTCTGAATGGAGAGGGCATGGCCACACTCCTGTGACTGATGCACACTACTATAACCTCTGAATGGAGAGGGCATGGCCGCACTCCTGTGACTGATGCACGCTTCTATAACCTATGAATGGAGAGGGCATGACCACACTCCTGTGACTGATGCACGCTACTATAACCTCTGAATGGAGGGGGCATGGCCACACTCCTGTGACTGATGCACGCTACTATAACCTCTGAATGGAGGGGGCATGGCCACACTCCTGTGACTGATGCACGCTACTATAACCTCTGAATGGAGAGAACATGGCCACACTCCTGTGACTGATGCACGCTACTATAACCTCTGAATGGAGAGAACATGGCCACACTCCTGTGACTGATGCACACTACTATAACCTCTGAATGGAGAGAGCATGGCCACACTCCTGTGACTGATGCACGCTACTATAACCTCTGAATGGAGAGAACATGGCCACACTCCTGTGACTGATGCACACTACTATAACCTCTGAATGGAGAGGGCATGGCCACACTCCTGTGACTGATGCACACTACTATAACCTCTGAATGGAGAGAACATGGCCACACTCCTGTGACTGATGCACGCTACTATAACCTCTGAATGGAGAGGGCATGGCCACACTCCTGTGACTGATGCACGCTACTATAACCTCTGAATGGAGAGAACATGGCCACACTCCTGTGACTGGTGCACACTACTATAACCTCTGAATGGAGGGGGCATGGCCACACTCCTGTGACTGATGCACGCTACTATAACCTCTGAATGGAGAGAACATGGCCACACTCCTGTGACTGATGCACACTACTATAACCTCTGAATGGAGAGGGCATGGCCACACTCCTGTGACTGATGCATGCTACTATAACCTCTGAATGGAGAGAACATGGCCACATTCCTGTGACTGATGCATGCTACTATAACCTCTGAATGGAGAGAACATGGCCACACTCCTGTGACTGATGCACACTACTATAACCTCTGAATGGAGAGGGCATGGCCACACTCCTGTGACTGATGCACACTACTATAACCTCTGAATGGAGAGAACATGGCCACACTCCTGTGACTGATGCACGCTACTATAACCTCTGAATGGAGAGGGCATGGCCACACTCCTGTGACTGATGCACGCTACTATAACCTCTGAATGGAGAGAACATGGCCACACTCCTGTGACTGGTGCACACTACTATAACCTCTGAATGGAGGGGGCATGGCCACACTCCTGTGACTGATGCACGCTACTATAACCTCTGAATGGAGAGAACATGGCCACACTCCTGTGACTGATGCACACTACTATAACCTCTGAATGGAGAGGGCATGGCCACACTCCTGTGACTGATGCATGCTACTATAACCTCTGAATGGAGAGAACATGGCCACATTCCTGTGACTGATGCATGCTACTATAACCTCTGAATGGAGAGAACATGGCCACACTCCTGTGACTGATGCACGCTACTATAACCTCTGAATGGAGAGGACATGGCCACACTCCTGTGACTGGTGCACGCTACTATAACCTCTGAATGGAGAGGGCATGGCCACACTCCTGTGACTGATGCACGCTACTATAACCTCTGAATGGAGAGAGCATGGCCACACTCCTGTGACTGATGCACGCTACTATAACCTCTGAATGGAGAGGGCATGGCCACACTCCTGTGACTGATGCACGCTACTATAACCTCTGAATGGAGAGGACATGGCCACACTCCTGTGACTGGTGCACGCTACTATAACCTCTGAATGGAGAGGACATGGCCACACTCCTGTGACTGATGCACGCTACTATAACCTCTGAATGGAGAGAACATGGCCACTCTCCTGTGACTGATGCACGCTACTATAACCTCTGAATGGAGAGAACATGGCCACTCTCCTGTGACTGATGCACACTCCTATAACCTATGAATGAAGAGGGCATGGCCACACTCCTATAACCTATGAATGAAGAGGGCATGGCCCTGGTTGTCCAAATATTCCCCAAAATTTGGGTACTGCTCAATTTGAAGTGGGGAAACAATTTTCCTGTTTTATCTTTTTTCATATTTTTTTCATGTTTGGAAAACACTTCCTACATGCCCAGTGACCCATACATAGAGACTGGTATCCCTAAGGCTTGGAAGACAAACAACTGGCTTCAGGCCAATCTCTGTCATCATTAGTTCATATGCCCAGGTATCAGCAAGACCCCTGCACACATTGGGGGAAAATTACTTGCTACCCATACCCCTTGAACTGGTATAGGAATCCTTGAGATCCATTAGCAGTTTACATACAAACCAGTGACATCTCCCTTCTAGTCCAGCCTGTTGTTTGAAGTCTCCAACCCATCCAGGAGCTTGGTTGAAGGTCTCTGGCAGCTTATGTTATTTTTGTGTTGCTTGCAGGGTGCTGGTCTGCGGTGTGCTCATGTATTTTTCTTCTTTAGAAAAACAGGCTTCCCTTTCTAGGAAATTATTGTCTATCTAGGTCTAGGCAGATTTTTTAAATTTGAATAATAGACAATAAACTGGCCGACAGATCGATCATCATTACACCTGGTGCTAAATCACCTTCTAGGTCTGTTTTGCCAAACCTCTCCTCAAGAGCCACCATCATGTCATGTTTTGTAGATCTCCACCAAGATGCACAGGTGAAGTTATTAGTGCATCAGCAGAGCTATAGAGACCGCTATGTGCACCAAAAAACATGACCGATTGGTGGCTCGCGAGGAGCGGGTTGAAAATAAAAGTGAATGTCAGTTTTCTCTCCAAAAAAAGTAGTGCACTTTAACTGGTTCTAAATCAGTGGGCAGCACCATTTGTCCCAAATGTAGTATTATTTTTTTTATAGTCCTCAAATTGTTAGTTTTAAACTTAAAAGTACATTTTCTCTAAAAAGGAAGTGTTATATGTGCCTGGCTTAGCCTATGTATTAACAGTTATAAAAGGCAACTTGGCACAAGTTAGCAGCACTAAGCCAAGGGTTTTACAATATAGTGCATATAAAACCAGCATAATAAGAGTACCAAAACAAGCCCTCTACTGTTAAAAAAAAAAGGTGCACTCGAAACCCGATTAGTCTCAGCTTCGTGAGTCTCAAAAATTTAAAAAATCTCAATAATCTTTAATACACATATTATTTAGCCCCTTTTGTCTCAAAGATTTGTAGAATATTTTATTTTAAAAAAATAGAAAAAAGTAAAATAACAAGCTGTGTAACATGCCTATTATATCCTATAGAAATTGTGAGCCTGGTACAAGTAAAAATAGGCTGCGCTGCTGTACACTGACAGATCTATTAATGTCTGTTTTACATGCGCTGATGTTGGCAAATATTGATAAATGTGTTTTTCACCAATGGCACTGATGGTGAATCTTTCAGAGACCAATTGCCCAAACAGCAAACGGCAACCCAAAACTCACCTATTTAGGCCAAAAATGTGCAAAACAGGGCAAAAAGGCGCAGCTTTCCTAAATTTTAAATGTTCATTGTACATTATATATGACAATAAAAAATAGGCTTACCAATTGGATTTTTCACTAAGGCTTCCGTAAAAAAGATGTGATGAGCTAAAAAATAGCAGATTAAGTCACTCTTTGTTTAAATGTATTCATATACCTATTTATTATACAGCTAATCATTTCAATCTCGCCGCTCTCATACTTTCTCCTTTAAACAGGAGAAAACCACCAAGTTGTTATCCATGTTCGGCTTAATGAAATTCCTGAATAATTCTAATCTCTGAGCAATGCTCTTTGCTGCTATTGACATGTTCTTTTCTCTACACCCCCAAAAAATAGATCTGTGAACACAGCAGTAGGAATTACTCCATTGAGAGTGTAGTATAATCCCTATAACTCAAGGTTTGAAAACAAACATCCATCTAGAATCCTTGGATAATCAGTCATGGTGTAGATCTTATACTTTTCTGATTCTTTTAATTGGATAGAGGTTTCTCCGTGAAGTGCTGACTGAAATAATGACTTCAACCCCCTACAACAATGAAGCAGTTACATTATTATTGCTGCACATGACCAGTATATATACATACAGATGGCAGCTACTATCCTTATATCTTATTAGGAAGGATGAGACACTGATAAATGACCCATGATCAATGACAGATGCACTTAAAGGGTGTTGTTGGTCAATGGTCATATAATGCATTGTCCTTTTTAAAATAGCATTACCTTTCTGAGAAAATGATCAATTTATACAGATTTGCTTCTAAAGCCTAGCTCTTTAGTGGCGTATTACAGAAATTTGTCATCAATATAAGTATATCTACATTAATTACCTCCATCAATAAATGTCATGACTATCATACAGAATGCTTAAATTAAGAGAAGTTATTGCAGACTAGAGCACTATAATGATTCTACGATTGTAGTATGAGGATAGCTCAGATGGCAGTGCTCTGCATAAGGCATACAAATAAACACATATACTGTATTTTTCTCAAAATAAACACATTTACAAATTGACTTTATTTCAGCACCACAACAAAAAGTCAAATTGCTTCAGAAACATTATTAGGTTGCATAAACCATTTAACTCCTATAGAACATAAACACTTCATTGCAATATTGGGCATGCAGAGTACATGTGGTTTCCTTTTCCCCATAAAATGCTTGCCTCACAATAGTGGATCCCCCAGCCACAAAGAGCTTAAATGGAAGAATCAAAACCCAGAAACCATGTGAGAAGACGGGGAAACTTGACCTGCAGGGACAACTGGCACATTATCCTACCTACCAGACCTTACATTAACTCTATGAGGCCGATTCATTAATAGCGGCAGGTAGCGACAGTTGAGCGACTGTAGCAGTATTTTCACAGCGCCCGCTAGTAGTCGCTGTGCTTGGCCATTGTTCGGTTGTTGATAGCGACTGAGTCGGTGTGCAGTAATGTTGAATACGGGGTGACGAGTGGCTATTTGACAGGTTCCGCGCTGTATGGGAGCGCATGATAGCGACTGGTCAGAGCGACCGGCTCCCACCATATTCATCAAAAAATCACGCTCAAAAAATTCTCGCGCTGTGACATGCATGTTTAAACCCCAGAGCGCTGGCGGCGATGTGTTAAAAGTAGTTTTTTAACCCCCAAACCACCATATTTTTGGAAACAAAAAAAAAAAAAAAATTTTAAAGAATTTAGTAATATGAATACAATAATATCAGACCTGTAATATCAGTTCTGCACAAATTTTACGCTAAAAGAATTATCTAACATGGCAGAAGTGGGCACAGAATTTTTCACATTTAAAAAAAAAAAAAAAAAAAAACATTAATAACAATTAATTATGAATATTTAAAGATTGTTCCATTGAAATGCATTGGAGAGCGCCAGGTAGTGAGAGGTCATACCTGTCGCTGTTCAAGGTCGGACGCTGGCGCTGTGGGCTGAGGCTGGAATAATGATGAATGAGTGGCTATCTGGCGCTATCTCAGTCGCTAAGCAGGATCGGCTTGATAAATGTGTGATTGTGGTGGGGAGCCGGCGTTCTCGTGGCGGTGCCCATCATTACCGGTCGCTCACCAGTCGCTACCTGTCGCTATTCCTTCATAAATAAGGGCCTATGTATGACAATGATAATTCCCAGCTCTGGGCTTAATATGACCCTGAGCCTCCTGTACTGTACCCTTAAACATAGGTTTCGGCACCATTCTAAAAGCACTGTGCCTATGCCTACAAGCACCAGACTCATCTGAACCTTTTCTGTCCAAGAAGGGATGCAGGATATAAGGAGAGGGTATCAGCAAGCTACATGTCCACCATAGCAGGCAGGTGGCTTACCAGCCCCCATCCTCAGGAATAGGGGTCTTTGAGATCCAATAGCAGTTTGTAAGTGCCATTGCAAGTGAACAAAGACCACTTCCCTATCTTTCACCATCAACTAATAATAGGTTGAAAGTCTTTTTTCATGACCTCAAAGTTTTATCTCACTGGCAGTGTTAATTGAAGCTTCTCCCCCATGGTTCTCCTGTCTTGATTGAAGTCTTCTGAACTTGCTTGAAAGTAAGTTGATCTCCAGCAAATCGCCTGTGTTTTCGCCTTGGCTTGTAGGAGGAGTCCCAATCCTATATGAACTGTAACTTAGCATTAACTTATCGGCCCTTATGCTTGGTTCACCAGACTGGTAGTTCCAGGAAGCACGCTCACACCTTTTTTTTTATGTCCATGTGGCAGCACTAATGCAGGTAAGGCATGATACATTACACTTTATCTGCATTGTACTACTCTGTAATAGACTTTTATGTGGTTGTGTTGTGGTGAAAATGATCCACTAGACAGTGCGAAATCTAGGCCCAATAAAAACAAAGCCAATCATTTGTTTGCATTATGAGTGTGCTGCAACTCAATAAGGTCTGGAAGCAGCCAAAAAGAAAAAAATATTCAAGCTTCAAAACAAGCCTTCCTTTCCTACTGTCTTCTGATTTTCCCTATAAGCAGAATTGCATAGAAACCACATGTAATAATGTCTATTAAAATGTGCAAAACTTCATGTAAAAATCACCATACATGTGTGTCCCAGGCCTTACAGACATGCAGGGGTGTACAAACCAAAGAGATGGGGATGGAGCTGCTACAGGGCAAGCCGTTCCCTACCTTGCAGCATCTATGGACCACTTGGTGATCCCTTTCTTGTCCGGGGGAGTTGAGCTGTCTGCAGGGACTTCCAGGGGGAAGTGACATTATTTGCAGAGTATGAAGCTAAGGCCTTTATTTATGAAGGAATAGCGACAGGTAGCGACTGGTGAGCGGCCGGTAATGACGGGCCCCGCCACGAGAACGCTGGCTCCCCACCACAATCACACATTTATCAAGCCGATCCTGCTTAGCGACTGAGATAGCGCCATATAGCGACTCATTCATCATTATTCCAGCCTCAGCCCACAGCGCCAGCGTCCGACCTTGAACAGCGACAGGTATGACCTCTCGCTACCTGGCGCTCTCCAATGCATTTCAATGGAACAATCTTTAAATATTCATAATTAATTGTTATTAATGTTTTTTTTTTTTTTTTTTTAAATGTGAAAAATTCTGTGACCACTTCTGCCATGTTAGTTAATTTTTTTAAGGTTAAAAAAAAAAAAAAAAAATTTGTGCAGAATTGATATTACAGGTCTGATATTATTTATTGTATTACTAAATTCTTTCAAAATTTTTTTTTTTTGGTTTCCAAAAATATGGTGGTTTGGGGGTTAAAAAACTACTTTTAACCCATCGCCGCCAGCGCTCTGGGGTTTAAACATGCATTTCACAGCGCGATAATTTTTTGAGCGTGATTTTTTGATGAATGTGGTGGGAGCCGGTCACTCTGACCAGTCGCTATCATGCGCACCCATACATCGCGGAACCTGTCAAATAGCGACTCGTCACCCCGTATTCAACATTACTGCACACCGACTCAGTCGCTATCAACAACCGAACAATGGCCAAGCACAGCGACTACTAGCGGGCGCTGTGAAAATACCGCTACAGTCGCTCAACTGTCGCTACCTGCCGCTATTAATGAATCGGCCTCCCCGATGCCAGCACATTGTTTTCACCTCTGTGTATGGAACACTGGGGTAAACAAGTTGCTGGCATCCTAGTTACATCCTGTGCAACCTACAGCTCTAACCACCAGTGCTCCCTGCAGACAGCACAGCAAGTTTACAAAATGGCGCCCTGGACCACACCAGGGCCCACAGCCACTGACCCGGAATCCACAGAAGTCTGCAAAATGCTTAATTTTTAAATTATTTAAATTATTTTTTGGGGGGGTGCACAATGGCTTTTGCTATGGGCCTCCAAAGAACCTATGTATGCCCCAACAGGTATTATAAAAGGGATTATTTATTAATATCTGAAGAGCCATCTGCCTTCTCCTCTACATTTTCTAAACTTTTCTCCTGTTAAGTGGGTCAGAATCCAGAACACTTAAAGAGGACATTCACCCTAAATAAGAGCCTATCTTATATGTTTCCCCCACGCTGTACATACAGATTGCCGACATTAAAAAATCATCCTACCTGCATCTACTGAATTTTCTGAGACTTTAAACATCCAAGATGGCGGCCCATGGAGGTTCAGGCTGCCTGCAAACAGTAAGTGTCTTCTAACTGTGTTGCTGACCTTTTCCTGACACCAGCTCTGCTCTGTCTGTGCAAGCCACTGAGGGAAAGAATAAAAAGTAAATGAGTAAAAACGTTAAATATATTAATTTTAGATGCTGGGTAATAGTTTTTATGGGTTTAGGCTTTTCATTAAATGATGCTGAAGGTCCGCTTTAAAAAAAATATTCACCTCAAAGCACAATCAAGACAATCAAGTGGAAGAAATATATAAAAAATAAAAAAATTGGGAAAAAAACAGAAGAGGTCACAGAATTTTCGAAAAAAAAAAAAAAAAAAATACCCGTTTAAAGAGAAGAAAAGGTTCGTCCATTGAAATGTATGGGAGAGCGACAGGTAGCGAGAGGTCATACCTGGCGCTGTGCAAGGCTGAACGCCAGCGCTGTTTGCTGAGGCTGTGCAAATGATGAATCAGACGCTACATGGCGTTATCCCAGTCGCTAAACAGATTCTGCTTGATAAATGTGTAATTGCGTGCCGTGTCTGGCTTTCACCAGTCGCTACCTGTCGCTACCTGTCATTAACCAGCCACTACCTGACCCTATCCCTTCTTAAATAAGGGCCTTTGTTTACTCAGGCTTGGACTAGCCCACAGGGGTATTTGGCCAGGGTACTTTGACTCTACTTGTGCTAACATGCTGATGTCTATTGAGCATCTGAGAACAACATGGAAAGTGGTTTCTTAGAGGCCGATTCATTAACAGCGGCAGGTAGCGACAGTTGAGCGACTGTAGCGGCATTTTCAGAGCGCCCGCTAGTAGTTGCTGTGCTTGGCCGTTGTTCGGTAGTTGATAGCGACTCAGTCGGTTTGCCGTAATGTTGAATATTGGGTGAGGAGTCGCTATTTGACAGGTTCCGCGCTGTATGGGAGCGCATGATAGCGACTGGTCAGAGCGACCGGCTTCCACCATATTCATTAACAAATCACGCTCAAAAAATTCTCGCGCTGTGAAATGCATGTTTAAACCCCAGAGCGCTGGCGGCGATGGGTTAAAAGTAGTTTTTTAACCCCCAAACCACCATATTTTTGGAAACCAAAAAAAACTAGTTTTTTAAATAATTTTGTAATGTGAATACATTAATATCAGACCTGTAATATCAATTCTGTACTTTTTTTTTTGTATTATTTTTTTTACCTTAAAAAATTATTTAAAATAGCAGAAGTGGTCACAGAATTTTTCACATTTAAAAAAAAAAAAAAAAAAAAACACTAATAACAATTAATTATTAATATTTAAAGATTGTTCCATTGAAATGCATTGGAGCGCGCCAGGTAGCGAGAGGTCATACCTGTCGCTGTTCAAGGTCGGACGCTGGCGCTGTGGGCTGAGGCTGGAATAATGATGAATGAGTGGCTATATGGCGCTATCTCAGTCGCTAAGCAGGATCGGCTTGATAAATGTGTGATTGTGGTGGGGAGCCAGCGTTCTCGTGGCGGGGCCCGTCATTACCGGCCGCTCACCAGTCGCTACCTGTCGCTATCCCTTGTAAAATAAGGGCCTTAGTTTTGGCCATGCATACAAGTGATACAGGAAACGTAGCTCACTATATATGCTGGCTGACTTCAATTCCTAGCAAATGGCTCCTTCCAGAGGTAAGGACACTGTCCAATGGCATATCGGAGAATCCTCCAGTGGGCCCCACGCACCATGGGCCCGACTCACAGGTACAACATGGGTGCCTCAGCACCTGGCATTGGGTATATACATACAGTGTGCGGCAGACTGGCAGTGCTGAGGAGTCCCACTGGAATGATTAGAGCATGAGTTACACAGCTCAGAGGCAGCAGGGAGCAGAGAGAGAGGCAGTGTATCCTTTTTCAGGTGGCAGCAGTGCGCATTGATGCTGGAGGAACTGGTGAGGAGAGAACAGCAGAACCTAGAGGCCGATTCATTAATAGCGCCAGGTAGCGACAGATGAGCGCCAGTAACGTTATTTTCACAGCGCACGCTAGTATTCGCTGTGCTTGGCCGTTGTTCGGCTGTTGACAGCGACCCAGTCGGTGTGCGGTAATGTTGAATACGGGGTTAGGAGCCGCTGTTTGATAGGTTCCGCGCTGTATGGGAGCGCATGACAGCGAACGGCCATAGCGAACGGCTCCCAGCATATTCATTAACAAATCACGCTCAAAAAATTCTCGCGCTGTGAAATGCTTGTTTAAACCCCAGAGCGCTGGCGGCGATGGGTTAAAAGTAGTTTTTTAACCCCCAAACAACCATATTTTTGGAAAAAAAAAACATGTTTTTACAAACATTTTGTAATATGAATACATTAATATCAGACCTGTAATATCAATTCTGCACACATTTTTTTTTTTTTTTTTTTACCTTAAAAAAAATATCTAACATTGCAGAAGTGATCACAGAATTTTTGCCATTTAAAAAAAAAAAAAAAACATTAATAGCAATTAATTAAGAATATTTAAACATTGCTCCATTGAAATGCATTGGAGAGCGCCAGGTAGCGAGAGGTCATACCTGTCGCTGTTCAAGGTCGCTCGCTGGCGCTGTGGGGTGAGGCTGGAATAATGATGAATGATTCGCTATCTGGCGCTCTGTCAGTCGCTAAGCAGGATCGGCTTGATAAATGTGTGATTGTGGTGGGGAGCCGGCGTTCTCGTGGCGGTGAGCGTCATTACCGTTTGCTCACCATTCGCTACCTGGCTCTATCCCTTGTTAAATAAGGGCCCTAGTGTGGAGGGGCAGAGGCAGCTATTCAGTGTATCAGCCAGCCAGCACTGAGAGGGAGAAAGCTACACATGACTGAACATTATAGCTTAGTAATTGTATTGCACTAACCTGTAAGATACTGCAGCTCAGAAGCTTTTTGTAGACAGCTTTAACCTGTTTGACTCAAAGGAAGGTTTGGATGTAATTGAAGCTTTTTATTTCCTGCTTTCGCCCCCTGTGGCCAGATTAGACTTCTATATGATTCACTTCACTTGAAATAACCCATTACTTTTCACAGGCGGTTTAAAGTGATACTGCAGGCAAAGGTAATTGTTACACCATTGTGTCTGGCTTCATTTGGCACTGTCCTAAACTATTTAGCATTTTTTAAATTGAATCAGAAATGGCCAAGATATGGAGGTTTACAGGTTCAGCCAATGACATTCTCTTTTTCATCCCGTCCCCCAATCAGCTCAGCAGAGCAGGACAGGATTGCTGGTCCCTCCTTCCTCCTGCCCCCCCCCCCCCAACCTACTCCTCTGCCTCCTCCTCCTTCAGATTTCATCACAAATTATGCAGCATCAAAGATCCAATGGCCACATCCACTTTTCTTCAGAAGCAAAATAATACGCAGAACCTGTAAACCTCAATATCTCTGCCATTTCTTCTTCAGTTTGAAAATGGAAAATATTTTAGGACAGTGTCAAATGTAGCACGACGCAATGGTGTAACAATTACTCTTGCCTGCAGTAGAACTTTAAGTGGACCAAAACCTGTTATCCCATTTAAGACTCCCTGCTCTATGGAACCCCCAGCTCCCCACTATACACTGCTCACTGATTCCATAGTGCCTGCAATGGCTTTTGGCGACATTCCTCTACTGTGATCTCACCTTGTCAGAAAGACTTGAATGGCTGCCAGCGGTTGCACATAGGACAGATGGGATGGAGGTCAGTGTAGGACAAACCAGTGGGGATTTACACAGCAGGTTGCCCCAAATTGGGATGCCCAATGGATAAGCTTCTACTGGTCCTGGAGTCATTTAGATTCTAGTATTGGGTGAATAGGGTTTTGGCCTGCTTTAGACTATTGTTAGGGGATTTCATCTGTGCCCAGTCATCAGTGAATTGATGGCTGATAATGTGCTTTTGCTTTGGGTAACCTGTAGCAGCATTTAAAGTTGACCAAAACCCAGGATTTTGACTATCCAGGTTTTGTTCTTTTCCCCCGTGCACCCCAATTCCAGATGCCAAACTGTGTGAAGCCCTTCCAAGGTTGCGCAAGTAAAACTCACCTTTCTCTGGACCTATGGCACATGGGCAGGCTCTCAACCAATCCGATTCTATTCAGTCTCTTATTTCTCAGATCTGCTGTATCTCCTATCCTCTGGCATATTGTTTTGCAGAGTTGCCATAGAGGGTTTAGTTATGTCTTAAAGTGGACCTAAACCCTTCCTGGGGGGTCCTAGAAACCAGAGATACTAAAATGGCCTTACCCACCCCCATACCACCACCTGTGAGTCAGAGCATTACAGAGCCACTTACCTTTACCTAAAACCCCTTTATCATTTAGCTAATTTTAGATTCCCATGGTTAAATTAACTGAAGAGTGGACCTCCAGTCTGACTCTGGGTATGTGTATTGTATAATTGCCCCCCCCCCCCCTCCTGCTATTTGGAGGCAATTATGCAATGTTTTTATTGTTTGGCAATGTATTCTTTGTTTGGTTATAATGTAGCTAATAGCTCTGACTCCCTTTCCACACTGTTCCCTCTGTCCAATATGCCAATGTGTTATTTTGTTTTTTTTTGCTTGAGTACTGACTGTTGCTATGATAGTGGTAACCTATTTTTTGCGGTTTGTTGTTTCAGGAATCGGAAATATAATAACATCCAGTGTCTGGTGGGTCTCGCTTCAGTTCCAAAGTGTTTTGGCGAGTTTCTCAAGGTCATTCCATGATGCTTTTATTGTACGAAGCTCCAGTCTGTAGCATACCATTCACTCTGGTGATATGAGTGGTGCTTGGCTCCTTGGTGTCTACATTTGTTTACTCTTTCAGCCTTTGTAAAGTTTAATTTTCAATTATAGTTTACAAACTTTTGTCTGTTAAGTCTCTGAGGGTTTGAATTGCTGTGCCTTATTTCTCAATTGTTCTTTGACTCACTGAACCTCAGTCCTTAATGAAGATGTCCTGATCCTTTTTTAATTGCAGTTTGGTCCCGCTTTGCATCTTAATTGTGAAATATGCCTAATCAACTGTGTTTGACTATTCTTACCTGATGGCCTCCTTTCTGTCCTGCATCCCCCCTTTTTAAAAAAAAAAAAAAAAAGGTGTTTTTGGTCTACATGTGCCCCTTCCTTGTTGCTGTGTGTGTTTTGAATTCCCAAATTTCCATGTTAGAGTACTAATGTTTTTTGGTTTGGACATTTCATTTAGTTGATTTTTTTTTTCTTTTGTTGCTTGTAAGTTTTGTTGTTTTGTTTTTTGTTCTGGTACTCCCCTCCCATTTGTTGTTTGCTGTGAGTAAACATGCAAACACATTTCTCTGTGTGCTTTTTATTATTGTGTACTGTCCAACAATGGGGCTCCAAAGGTTGGTTCCACACAATAAGAAACAAAACATTTGTATTACAACATAATTAATTATCCACAAAACATTTGGGTTACCATGCAAAATCAAAAGCTAAAGATATTAGTAGTTAGCTGCTCCCACTGGGCATTCTGCACTTCCATAGTGTGGCACATTCTTTTCTGTGCTGCCACCCCTGCAGCCAGGTCTTCATGGAGTCCGCTTAGGCTATGCATCAAAGACTGATTGAATGTTCAAGTTTTTTGGTGGAAAGTGAGGCCAGCCAGGCTGCCTCCATTATCTAGACACACCAGGCCATGGAGAGGTGCCGTTGTGATGCTGGCTGGGGTTGGGTGGTTCATGTGCGCTCACCAGAATCCATAGAGGGTTCAGCTATAGACTGTGCCTGGAGGGTAGCAGGCTGAGGCAGGGTGCATTCCCTGGAGGAGGGGGGGGGGGGCAGTGGGTGTAGATCTTGGCACCACATTAGTATTCAGTGATCCAGGTGTGCTGGGCTGCTGCTGCTGCACCTCGGACTCCTCCATCTCGGCAATATCCTCCATGATTGATGGTGTGTGTGCTGTATGTAGAAATGTTCACATTAGTTTACTAGCTGTTTAGGCTCACTAATAGTAATGTTGGTGCACATTCCAAACCCCACTTCAGTGCTACTGCCTGCTCCTAAACATCCACCCTGCCCATCAGCCCAATAATGCTGGCTACACATCTGTCTGAGCATGGTCCCCTTACAATGGTCCCAGCTTCAAGGCTCCTGCTGTTTCCATCAATTTGCCATTCTGTACTCATTGTCCCTCCCAACTGACATCAAGTGCACCCACATCTACCTCATTTTATGGTTAGCTGTTGGTTGCTACTGGGTAAAGTGGGTGGCATTGGTGGAGGCCTGGGTTCCTGTTGGCTATGTGCTGCAATTAAAGGTACAAGCAAACAAATCAGTTACCCTTAAGTAGCTGCACCCATCAATCTGTTAAACATGTGGGAGCTAAACTAAGCTGGAGCATCTCACATTTGAATACTAATTACAATGGGTGGTGGTTGTTCCACTTGGATTTCATAACAACACGCCTTGACAAGCATGTGTGTCCCTGGCCAACTCTTGTGGGCACACATGTTTGTGACAAATGTGCCTAGTGTTGAAACACACACCCGCCAAACCCCCCTTTATGTTCAAAAGGTTACCACTGGTGGAGGTGTGACGGTGGTCGGTATCCCAGGTTCCAGGCATGCCAAGGTATGTGTGGGGATGCAACAGTCCATAGACCTGTTGCTCTGTTGCTGTAAATTGCATACATATACATATTGAAACATATTCGGCAGCCCTCCTCCAGTTTGTAATTTGCCCCAAGATAGA
The DNA here is from genome assembly GCA_027917425.1 of Gastrophryne carolinensis. Lineage (NCBI taxonomy): Eukaryota > Metazoa > Chordata > Amphibia > Anura > Microhylidae > Gastrophryne > Gastrophryne carolinensis. The sequence goes on along the minus strand of CM051237.1, from coordinate 387,084,516 downwards.
ATGTATGAGCACATGAAAATTCTACTGGCCAAACACTTACACATCCTTTTGGGATAGAACACTTACCCCTCTTGGCGTTTCAGGTTAATTTTTATTTGAACAACCCTCTTCAGGTCACCAATTTATTTCGACACCTGCTTGACATCTTTGTGTTTTGGCACTTCAGGCAATCTGGGCTCATATGTCATCCTGGTCTGCTTTGAGTTTGGAACGTGGCCGGCTGCTACATAGTTGCAGAGACGCCATCCAGGAGACCTACCAGCTGTCCTTCATTAAATCGCCCACTTATTGTGCCCCTTGTGAGCTTATGGTCGATATGGGAGAGACCAACAACTCCTGGTCCACTGGGTTGTGATGGGTATGAGGACACACTGCAGTCACTACCATGTCCTCTGTGTGTGTGGGGGGGGGGGGGGTTACCAGCCTGGCACCACAGACAGAGGTGACACACGACTCAGGTAGGTCAACTGAAACAGTAGTTGGATGTGCCAGGAGCACAGCCCACCTCATACCTGCTGCATTGTGTTAAATGTTTGCTTTACCGCACAGACCCTGAGGAAGGAACTTCACCTCCACACAGGCTGAGGTTGCAGAGCCGGAGGGTGGCACCATAAGCATCTCATACACATGGACACAGTAAGTAATGATCATTGAAGGCAATTGGTAGGGTGAACAAGGACAAATGTTGGATGCAGATGTTGACCTGCCTTTCTTTGCTTTTACAGGTGCTGGGGACCAACATTTTGGAATGTGGTTAAGCAAATATTGTTTTAAATATTCTTAGCAGATTTTATAAAAAAAAAGAAATAAAAAAAAATAAAAAATGTAATAACCTTAATTCCACAAACCCCCCAAAAAAGTGTGTAGTGTTTTTCTTTTTTTTAAACAACAGTCTTAATGCAGGTTAAGGAAGGCAAAGTGTGTGTGAGTGTTGGCCGAAACAACTCAGGGAAAGGGTTTCTCAACCACCTAACAATATTAACTTGAAGGATACAGAATCCGAAAGATTACAGGGCTAGCCGCTAGCCTACCCTAAGGCTAGCGTTATGCCCCACTGTGTAAAACCCCCACCGGTACTCAACTTTACCGGTGGCTCCCGTGATGCTGTAATCACCGCCCACCACATGCTCGGTTGGCACCTCATGCAACCCGTCCCCTGGCACCTTGTGATCAGCCAATAGGTGATCTGAACAGGGCCGGGTGGATGTGGCGTTGGCAGTGGAAAACAGCCCTTTAATAACTGAATATATATATATATATATATATATATATATATATATATATATATATATTTATCATGAAATTAACAATAAACATGATACTAAATGTAACAGAATGTCGAAAAATCGTCATGCAGGGTAATAAACCAATTGGCATCTCCAGCTACTGAAGTATGTCCAATGTACATGAAGGTACCTACAATACAGCTCAAGGTATGACATTAGCTATATATATCGGTGGTTCCTAATGTCCTGTATTACGTAACCTAAGCTTTATAAAGGCTATTGCTTAAACTTGCCTGGCTGAGGTTGCACCCTGCCCCCCCACAAACCTACCTGACCTACCTGACCAGCTTAAAGTGGACCAACACCCAGGATTTTGACTATCCTGGGTCTTGGTCCCCTTCGGTGGGGCACCCCCGATCGGGGTGCCCCGCTGTGTGAAACCCCCCGAGCCCCCCGAACAACTCACCTCTCCCCGCTCCCAGCGCCGACGGACAAGCCGCGGACAAGCCGCGGACAAGCGGCTCCTCCGCCGTCGCCTCCCGCGCATCCCTCTTGACGCGTGCGTGCCCGCGTCGGCCATTCACAGACGGCCGGCGCGGGCGCGCGCACGTCTAGAGGGGCGCAAGGTAAGGTAAGGAGTTTGGGGTGTTTGGGGGGGGTTTCACCCCGCGGGACATCCCGATCTCGGATGTCCCGCGGGGAGGGAGGTGATCGGCCCGGGAATCTTATAGATTCCCGGGCCGATCACCCGTGGGTGTTGGTCCACTTTAAGGGCACCTCCCTCCTTTAGTTCTTAAGGAGCAGGTTTACTTGTTAATCAATAGCAGGGGAGTATGGGCAAGTAAGGCAGGCAGCCATGGCTGCTGAAATAAAAAATCCTCTTTTAAGGAGATACACCATGGAGACAAAGGGCCTTTTTATTGAGCTAGAGAAAATGAAGTAAGTTATCTGATTCTTTTTTCTATAATTTGCACTCCTTATTCTGTCATCCAACCCACTCCTCCCCCACAACATAAGCATTTTGCAAGCTCTTTTCACATGGCTAAACTTGAGGGATGGAGCATGGAGAAACAACTATTTACTTGTCTGCATATTCAGCTTTAATGTCTCCGAGAAAGCATTAGATGGAACTTCTAGTTCCTGAAGTAAAAGACATATTATCTGTCTATAAATACAATGACTGATTATCGTGACTCATGCTTAATTCTTCTACTTCATTCTGTGTCTAAATGATTTTCCAAGTACTCAAGGCACAGGGCTGCTCCAACTTTCCCTTTTATACTAACACTTGAATTATACTACTTTGTGCTTACAATTTAAATAGATTCAGATTTAAGGGGGATAATTTCAGCCCTGCCACTCTTCATAGGTTTAATGACCTGTACTTGCTGTCCACCATAGATCCTTAAAGGAGCTCTACAGCAAAATTGTCTGAATTTAAACATTTGTATAAACATACTAGATAGTGAGTAGGGAAATTGTTCACCTCTTAATGCTTGTCACCTAAGTCAGTTTGGTCAGGTTGAAAACAGAGGTACATAAAACATTGCAAACATCTCTGTACAGTAAACAGTAAATCTATATGTAATAGGGAACAACAGCTACACTGTTAAAAAGCAGAAGCTGTGAGTGACATCACAGTAAGAGGCCCAATGCAGTCTGGGAAACTTCCTGGTACAGCCAGTGAAAGTGAAGAGTGTATAGTGAGTGCACATGAGCCAGCCTAAACCAAACAAGTGTAAGTACAAGGCTTAGTAAAGCAACTAGAGAGAAAGAGCGTTGAATCGAGAGCACTTTTGGGGAAGTTAATAGACACAGAGAAAGTGGAGCAAGATATCCTGGCAAGCCAGTAGACCAGTATAGCATGACTCTGTGAGAGAATCCATTTGAGCTTAGGAAGATAAGGAAGCAGTACATTGAAGACCTTCAGAAAGGTACCAAAAGTTGTATAGTCCCAGCCCCTAGTGAGATCATGGATGCAGACTGTCTTTGTTTAAACTGAAGTTGCTGAACAGAGAGTTGTGTGGAATAAAGTTGCAGAACTGAGTGTGTACTGAATCCACATCCCCATATCCAAGTTCCCTCAGAATCCTAATGAATCCATGAACAATACCCACACACCACACAGTCCTGTTAGTGGCATGTGGGCAACATAATTTAAGGTAAAAACGGGTGTTGGTCCGGTTTAAGCAACAAAAAAAAAAAATGATTTTCATGGCTTCTGTTTCTTAGCAATGTATAATTTGGACCACAACAAATAAAACACAGCCTAAACACACTGTAAAGTTTGTCCCCACAGCTGTAATGATGAAATGCCGAACAGCGTCCAAAAAATACAACAACAATGTATTAAAGGAGGAAAAGATTAAAAAGACAGCAGTACAAAGTAGTGCTCACTGGCTCTGGCATAAACAGCAATAGGTTCCATTAGACAGCCGATATCGAATGCAACATTTAAAGCTAATTAGTTGGCATTGGTCGTTGCGACTTTTAACACCATTGTAGTCCACAGTACAGTGCCAGAAAAAACAAAAACTGGCGCTATAGCAACCAGAAAGATGCTAAATAGTGCACATTATAAATAAGGCCCTTTATTGTGGTAGTAGTGGTGCAGACATATTTTTGCAGTTTGGGGAAGGTCCTCTAGCATTTACCCTATTACTTTGGGCTCCATTGCAATTCACTACCACTCTATTCATGCTGTGTGGTTAGTAAAGCAGCACAAAACCCTTTGCAGACCCCACCCACCAGAGTACCTGATCTCAATGCAGAATTACATACCCGACTAGCCCACTGGCTGCATCCCCGGCTTCAATTTAGACTTGGCTGTGCATATGAATAGATGAGTGCAGGAACACACCTCAGCTAAATGGACAACAGCATAGAAACTACCGTGGGAACCCCGGTAAAAATTTGTAAAATGTGCAACATGGGGTCTCACACGAGATGCCCCAGGGGCAGGCAAGCGGCCTTCATACTCCTATACCTTGCCACACAGCTTTACAGCTTATTTAAGGATTTGTTTCAGTTATTAGAGAATTTATAGCTAGTAAGTACTGAATGTGTTTTTGTTGGTGGGGGCACCATCCTGAAATTTGGCACAGGGTGCCACTCAGCTTAAGGCCGGCCCTGGTATCACGTCTTCTTCTTCTGCATATATACATATCTACAAGGTTATAAAAAGGTTTCTCCACCCTGCATTCAACCTATCTTCCCAGATTTCTATTGTATGTAGATATATACAAACAACTGACCGCACCAGCCCGTAAATGGGACGTGCTCACCTGGTTATATGCACACAATTACACAAAGTGGGGGTACCCACAACCCCCCTATAAACCAGGATATAAATAGCACCACCCAATAGTCTTCAAAAGATATAAAGATCCAATTTATTGTTACATAAAATACACATAATTACACATAATTACAAACATTTAAAACACAATTAAAAACTAAATAAATGACCACCAGGGGGCACTGTGTGCAGGCCAATCCTATTAATCAACATCCAAGTATCACCAATTATAATCTCCCTAAATCCCTCATATAATCAACCATTCCCTAATTCTATTAATATATTAAAGTGCATACAGTGCTATATATAAAGTGCTAAACGTACTATGGCCTGCTATGAGAACCGCCAAGTGAGGAATAGAAGAAAAAACATCAAAGACATAGTCAAATGTGCCAATAAATCATAATATATAGTTACCCACTAAGTAGCCTGTCACACAGCATGTGTTTTAAATGTTTGCAATTATGTGTAATTATGTGTATTTTATGTAACAATAAATTGGATCTTTATATCTTTTGAAGACTATTGGGTGGTGCTATTTATATCCTGGTTTATAGGGGGGTTGTGGGTACCCCCACTTTGTGTAATTGTGTGCATATAACCAGGTGAGCACGCCCCATTTACGGACTGGTGCGGTCAGTTGTTTGTGTTAATTGCAGTGGAACCCATTTAATCCAGGGCCCAGGATCTTTCTGAGGCCTGGTATTATGGCCAGCACAGTGAGTATTATCAATCTGGAGAATAAGGAACAGGACTGGAATACTAGATTAAGACAATGGAGATTAGATGGAGGCACCAATATGAGTGGTCCTAGGCCCCCAATATTAAAGGAGATTTTCCTGGCACATTAAGAGGGAACAGATGCGGTATACCAGGCTCTGGTGGAATGTACAGAGCCTGGGAATATATAAAGAACGATTTTTCCATCATGGGAGGTACCCGAGGAGGCCCGTGCCAGGTGGGAAATACACTTTAATAAATGTGCAATAGGACTCATGGATGAGCTGATAAATTTGGATAAAATTGCCCTGACTAAAACCAAAGAGGAATTGGGTAAACTTTATGATAGTATTCCAAAGGATGTTTCCCAGGTGGAAATTGATAAATGTCAGGAGTTGTTGGATTTAGATATGAAGAAATTTGAGGATCATGTTATTGGAGTTAAGATGGATACATTGAATAGAGACAAGGATTTTGAGGCTGGTCGTGTCTATAAGTGGAAACATGTAGGAAATATCAGGAGGCATCAAAATAGGGATAGCCGTCCCCCTAGCCGTAGTGTGTCTGTGTCAAGTAGATCCTCGGATGAGCGCACTCACCGTTTTTTAGGGATAAACGGTATAAGAGGACACGCCGGGGGGGGGGGGGGGGGGGGGAGAATTGGATCAAAACATGGCCACAGGCCGATGGGAACATTGCAGGTTACGGTCCTGGGTGAAGAAACGTTCCAGGACAGAATCCAGCCCATAAATCAGGAGTCTATACCATCTGTTATTGGGGCAGAGGAAAGCCAGGATAAACACGAGCTTACAATTGTTAATTTGACCGATATACCCTTAACACAGGAAGAAAGGTCAGTGCTCTCTAAGGGGCTTACGTTTGCACCAAATAACAAGATGGATAAATTTACAGTAATTAAAGATCTTTACATGTTTTGTAGAAAACGGCTCCTAAGGGTTCTTAACCCTTAAAAATCCCCCCAAAAATGGGGTCCCCCCGATTGAACCCTTTGTAGTGTGGATGGTAGTTGTATTTTATTTGTAAATGTTATAAAGTACTTGTTTCAGTTAGGGGGGTCTCCTGGGCAGGAACGGGGGGCTACCGATACATTTGTGGTACCGTTCTAATCGGTAGAAATGGGACTTTCACATGCAATATGGTTTTCCTTAATAAAATACATTTTTTTATTTAAAATAAAGGAGTCAATTTTCTAGAATTGTTTTTTTTTTTTTTTTTTTACTTAATAATATTGTAAAAAATAAAATAAAATTTACAAGCAAGACATTTCATGTTAAAGCCTAAACTCTGCTGCCTATATATATATATATATATATATATATATATATATAATTTTCCTGAAAATTCCAGCAAAAATGGCACAAAACATGGCGCAAAATGGGGAAAAATGATCTGTCAACAGAGGGTGACAAAATCTCAAGTAGGCTGGCAATTAAAAGGGTTAAAAGTAGCTATGCATGTTGGGTATTGTTCTGTTCGGGGGACCTTGCGCTTTCAAACTTAGCTTGTTTTTTCTGGTTTGCATATTTATATTTTAGGAAAAGGTGTTTTTTATTCAGCTTTTTTATACATTTTTTAGGAAAACCCTGCGCAACCAAAGAATTCTTTGAGGGATTAATTCCAGAAAGATGAGCCCACTGCAACAAGTTGCAACAAGTACTCTTAGAAAGCTTAACATGCAAGGCAAGGTGCGCACTTTGGCACTTTGTCTGCAGAGCTGAAATTTTCAAGTAAAATTGCCGTTACGCACATGCTTTACTTTGGGGTGTTTGGCAACTCTTCCCTTGACAGTAGCTATGCATGTTGGGTATCGTTCTGTTCGGGGGATGTTGCTTTTTCAGATTAAACTTGTTTTTTCTTGTTTGTATATAGTTTTTTTTAGGAAAATGTGGCTTTGATTCTGCTTTTTTTCCTGTTTTTAGGAACCAAAGAATACATTGAGAGATTACTTCCAGAGAATATATAGTTTGTTGGGGGTATTTCAAATGTAAAGGGTTGTTTTTCTGGAAAAACTGCAAGGTGCGCATACGGTATCGCATAGCATAGTTGTATTTTATCTGAAAATCCCCTAAAGCGCTGTTTCAGTTTGGGGGAGTCTTTTGGGCAGGAACAGGTGTCTAACAATGCATATGTGGTATCGCTGTAACCGGGAGAAATTGGGATTTCACACGCAATAAGATTTTATTGACAAACTTACATTTTTTATTACAAAAAAACACTACAAATTGAAAAAAATAGATTTTTTTTTTTTTGCACATATTTCACCCAAACATATTGTGAATACACCTAATGAACAAAATGACAAACAAGACATTTCATGTTAAAGCCCAGACTCTACTGAAAAAAACAATATATAATTTTCCTGGGAAATCCCTGGAAATCCCTTCAAAAATCACATTTGAACATGGGGAGCGCATAATAGTGCAAAATAGTCTGGCAACAAAGGGTGACAAAAACTCCAGGTAGGCTGGCAGCAAAGGGTTAATATCCTTCAAGACGAAATTGATGGATGTAGCTACACTTGAGTTATTTGTGAGGGGGGGGGGGGGGGAATATGTTGACCCTACTTTTAATTTTGTAATATCCACCTCCAACACTTCCCTATTGTGATTTAGTTGTTCCATCTCCTCGGTTGCTCCATCATCCTGCCACATCTCCATCAATAAGTTGGGATATTTAAAATCCTGTTTGGATCAATTAGCCCATTTCTTTAACCTTTGGGGTTTGTGAGGATACGTGTCTTTGAACATTGATTTTAGCACTAGCTTCTGATCAAATAAATGTATAGCTAATTTATCATTGCCCCTATCTGGGCAATAATTTAGTCCTAGAGCCAGGACCTCAATCTCATATTCTGAAATTGAAACTGAAGTTAGATTCAAGACAATTTGGTATATATATACTAATAGAGTGTTATCTTCTTTGGGGGCTGGGTAATCACTATTGGTATCATGCCCTCCCGTTGATAATACATCTGATGTTTTTGGTGGTTGATCTACTTCTAAAAAAGCCTGTCCCACAATTAAAGTTCCTTATCTGGCGATGGAATGTTTCTTTTTTGTATGTATGGATTCGGGATTAAGGTGAGTGTATTTTTTGTCATTTATTACATGAGCATAATCGCTATTTGGCAGGGGCAGGGCGGGGGTTATTTGTTATTTGTTGGAAGGGTCTGGAGTGGCCCTTTAATGCAGCTTAAAATGTATGTGTCTTCCATTAGCAGTATCGGTAGGTTAAAATGTGGCTCCATACTGATTCCTGGTTTGTTCCCTATGTATAGCTGTATGTGGTGAGCTGCCGCTGATTCACTATGGCTTAATGTTGTATACACCTGCAGCCACTCAAGGAGGATAAAAGGGGTGGAGCCAGCATCCTCATGTCACCCAGACGAAGCTTCGAGGGCAGAGGAAATGAGTCTGAGGACAGAGGCTGCGCCCACCACGCCCCCCCCCCCCACACACACATCTTTTGCAAGCAACACCTCGGCTTCCTATACTATTGACTTCCTGTCTGAATTAAGCTTTTCAGGAGGGATAACTGATTCTTTACAGCACCCAGCATGGTGCTTTCAAGGGGACCTGTATTAAAATGTGACTTGTTCTATCGGGTGGTTAGATTGATGAGCGCAGCTGCAGCATGGCTCCTGGGCTCAGTCTCGGTAGAGCTGGTGCCCGGCTGTACGTTCTCGGCAGCGATTTCATTCCCTGCATGTTACATGGGCAATGTTCCCCCCTACTTTATACTGGACTTTGACATATGAGAATGCTGTGGATGACCCTGTTGTCTCCTTTGCTGCACTGCTATTATCCTGCACGGTGACTTATTATTGAGTCACCCATTAAAATATTATATATATATATATATATATATATATATATATATATATATATAAATATATTTTGGTATTTAAAAATGTAAAACAACAGCACAGGCAGGAGGCTCTTCTTCGTGTTCATTGTTGCCCTTTTCTTGGATCTGTGAATGAAAAACATCATCAGTTTTGCCTTGTAAGTATTTAGCTTATCTAGGGGTTTTGGTTTGGTCCATTATTAGGGTTACATTTTCCCTAACTTATTACATTAATGTGTATTGGACCATGTTTTTGTTGTTTTTGGCCGGAGTTTAAACTACATGTATGATATATTTAACAAACTTACAAGGCTTGGGGCCAACAGGGCGTCGGGGGCGCAGCCTCCTCCCTGGGTCCACCATCTCGTCCTGGTGTGAAGCTGTTGGGATCCCAAACACAAGGATATTATTGACTGATTGTGCCTCATGAATGTCAGATTAGGTTAGGCTTCTATGCATCAAATCACTCACCTTCACCAGGCACCTCTTGAGGTTGACCTGCTTCCTCCACTATCCTTTGGGATGGTCCTGTGACGTCATCATCTAAAAATAACAATAGTGCACTGGTCTAGTAGTTTACTTAAAACAAGTCAGTTGGTCTTCACTAATCTTAGCCTGCCATTGCTATTTTTTGCTTAGCGCCTTGTGCGCGCACATAAACGCATGCTCGCCTACTCACATCCATGATTATTTTGTCCTGCTCCTCAGTATAGATGGCTGGCGACATCTTGCTCTTCCTTCCGGGTCTTCCCTTCCTCACGGGAAAACTATTTAAAGGTCAATGCACTCAGCTCTGTGTTGCTTACCATATCACTATGGGCAGACAAAAAGGGAGCCGTAAGACCCCCAAAAGCCCAGAGGCACATACTAGCCGCACAGATAGACCTCACCCAAAACAACACAAGAGCAGGCACAAGAGCCGGGAGGGACATGCACATACTCAAAGGGTGGATAAGCCAGACACGCAGGCTGCTCTCAAAAAACGCAGGAGCAAGGAGCCCTTGCCACATTCGCCACCATCTGCTAAATCAGCCAGGCCTCACAAGACACACAAATCTCTTTCAACCCTGCAGCCTCCAACTCCTCCACACACAAAGCATGCCGCAAAAACCAGACACACCACCAAGGGGAAGCGTAGGTCAAAAACTACTAGCCCACCCAGGCCAACCACCCCTCCTCCTCAACACTCTGTGTCCCCAAGTACCACAACCACATAATCAATAGAGAGCTCCACAGGTGACAGCTCAACAGGCACCCAGCCATTATCACATACCACCACCCACACTCCATCACACTCACCCATCAGCCCAAGAAACCTAAACTACTCCCCAGACAGCCAGCCATGAATATCGTCTGCTGCCGGGGACACCACACACCCATATGGGAGCCAGCTGCGCCGTGGCTCACTTACAGCCCGTTTTTGTGATGTCCAAAGCATGGCTGTAGCCACTGTGAGCACTATGATGCCCTATTTGGGCGATATTCCAAATCCACCACAAAGCAGGCCAAGCAGGAGATTTGGGATAACATTTGCTGGCAAGTTAATAGTGTTGGTTCTGTGAGGAGAGATGTTGAGCAAATTAAGCGAAAATTTAGTGACCTGAAATATTATGTTTAAAAAAAAATGGACATGCGCCGCCAGCAGAGGTAAAGTCCATTTAGAGTGTAAATGCATGTATAGGCTGCTTTGTAACAGGATGTAACACTTATTAGGTGTGCTTTAATCTTCCCCAGCCTGCAGACAGGGGGTGGAATCCCAACTAAAATCATCCTAACAACAGCAGAAGAACATGTGTTTACATATATTCACTCGGCAACCCTTCAGGGCCTGCCAGGGGGCCAAGACACAGACAGGAATGTCAGGTCCGGAGGTGAGTATGTTTTTACATTGAGCCATTTAAATGGGTATCCAAACAGTTTTAGAATCCTTAATACACACTGGCCTTTGCTGAAACACCAAAAGTACATTCTGTCGTCCCAGAACCAACTCAGGACACGCCACTAGGCCAAACTACCCCTGGGCTCACCCAGAGGACCTTGCAACAACTGCCTTCAGTCCACACAAACCAACCTGAGTGTTTGGATGAGGTAAGTCAATGGTCCACTGTGTAGACTTATGAAATTGCACTTGCATCCATTTAATGTTAAATAGTGGACTCAATACCTGCTACATTTCTTGGCAGAACCTACCCAGTCCACCAATTATAGAAGACATTCGTGATTTGGAGGAGGAGGACACAATTCAGATGCAGCCAAGGGCAACCAAACCAGTGTGCGAACATCGGACCCAACAGGCCCAGCAACTTCAGCCCCTGGTGTCCTCTAACCCAACCTCTGTGGCACCAACCTCTTCTGCCGTCCGCACAACAGACTCTGCGCCAAGCCAGCCACCTGCAGCCACTCAATCTGGAGCAGAACCACCCACCCGTGCCAGTGGCAGAACACATCCAAGGCGACATATCAGCCAGAGGAGACAGCTGCAGATCATGGAGGAAGACTGGCACCAGGAGAATGTTGAATTTTCAGCAAACACACAGAGATTTAATGAAACTGTGTGTACCCAAATCACCTCGATGTCTACCCAATTAGAGGTTTTAAACCAAAATGTCTGTGGGCTGATGCAAGAAACCAGACAACTAACCAGGCATATGGGTGAAATGGTCCACCAATGGCAGCTCATTAATCAGAGCCTTGCACATATTGCCGCAAACATTCACCCACACCAGCCATCAACTGCCACCTCATACTCTCATACTCTTCATACCACTAAATGGATGAGTTTATGTATTTGACCCCACGTTAAGCTTTACAGAATCCAACCAAAAAGTTTGTATCTTAATTTTTCCGGGATCCCCAAAAATTAAACCAAACCAAACAAACAAAGGAATGTTATTGATGATAAAACATTGTCCACAAGTTGTGAATGGATCGCCTGTGCTGTGCCACTTTGGGATCCGGAGTAGGGAGGTGTGACTTCTTCTGAAATCTGTAAAGTGGCTTCAGGCAGGTCAGTGTATCTTGATACCCGGCTTTGTATGGCCAGGTTGTGCATGACCCCACACGCAATTATTATTTTGATGACCTGGGCGGCCTCATACAGCAGGCCAACCCCAGTCTGGTCCAGACAGCGGAAGCGCATCTTCATCAAGCCAAAGGCCCGTTCCACCACTGAGCGAGTCCTCCTATGTGCAGTGTTATACCGCTCCTGGCACTGCGAGGATGGGTGGAGGATGGGGGTGAGTAACCAGGGGAGCAATGGATAGCCAGAATCACCTGCCAAAAAAAAACACAAAATAAGCACACACCATAATCCAAATAACAAATGGGCCCCTTTGCCACATATGTAGTGGCAGGCCCCATAACCAGCCGGGACAGAGAAACCTAAACAACAACCATCTAAAGTGTATCTAAACAAGTACCATCATGCTACTAAGGAAGAGCCACAAGTACCTTACATGCTACTTCCAAATACGGCATGTTAGGTTACTTTAAACTGCTAAGAACAGGGAACAACAGACAGAGGCCTAAGGGGAAGAGGCTCAATAATGTGCTGTTTAGCATTCCAGCATTAGTGAACAGGGACAATAGGTGAGCTGTGCAGTGTCAGTGCAAAGCACAGTTCTGATGAGGCAACATGCACATCCACCCAGCACACTCCTGTACAATGACTCTGGGATGTAACATAGCTAAAAGGCCCAGGACAGCAAGGTATAGTGGTGAATCACAAACAAAGCCATAGGAGGAAATACTGGTAAGTAAGTGAGGGTTAACTTCTACAGTTTCATTGGAGTCTATAACAGATTAGTGGGGTACAGGCACGGAGCAATCAGAAAAATCATGCTGGATGGCACAAACTATTTTTAAACACATACATTGGCATGTCGGCTATATTATAAAAGCCCAACTTAACCGCATTGCAGGCTTCCGCTGTGTCAGGGAAAAAAATAAATTTTGGTGCCAGGGTAGCCATGCCATCCAAAAACTTGGTAAGGCTGCGGCTCAGCGTAGACTGGGATATCCCCACGGAGAAGGTACCCAGTCTCTGGAACGAGCCGTTTGCCAAAAACTGCAGGCAGCCAACCAATTTGTTCATACCTGCAATTGCATGTCCCTTCCTTGTGGTGCGGGCTAACCATGGCCGCAGCTGGCTATACAAGTCCTAGAGAGTAACACGGTTAAGGCGGGTGAGCTCGAATAGCTCAAGGTCATGCATGCCATGGATGTCCAAATGTGTTCGGTGCAGCCTGGTTTCTGCCATGCTCAAAAGAACCAGCCCGCGGAGCTGACGCCTTTGATGATCGCGCACAGAGGAAACCATGATACGGAGCTCAAATACGGGTGCTAATAGTGGCCGTAAGTGAAGCGTCGAGGCCCTCGTTAAATGGGGCTGGTTTCAATCGGAAATCAAGGCTCTGAATCAATTAAAAAAACGGACCAATCAACGGGCCGTCCGTTTTCACGGAGTTCAGCCTCTTGCGAGCCGTCAATCAGAAAGGCGCATGCCGACACACCTGAGCGCATAAACGCACACAAAAAGCAACATAGCACCCTTTCAGGACCCGATCACAGCCCAAAACCAACGGGAAAACGTACGGGATAGCTGAACGGGGAGGCTCTGCATCAGGCCAAATAGCCTCGATTCAAAGACACATTCGTCCGGACTTCCGTAGCTGTCTGTGAAAGTTTGGGTGGGTGTTAGTCTTTTTTTTGCTTTTTTTCGTTCATTTCTCATTCGTACGAACGTTCGGGAAAATGTGTATATGCGCTTTCGATGAACGGAAGCAAATCGGAACATTTCCGTTAGTTCGGATCATTTTCCAAACAAAATCGGAAATTTTTAGTTCGTTCAGATAACTTCCGTTGTTGGGATGGTTTTCCGCCTGATTCAGAGAGCTGATTTCCGACGGACCACCACCCTATAAATCCGTTTCATTTCCGATCCACTTACAGGACCTTTGAGGGCTCGGATTGCTATTGTTGAACATGTTTTGCGGCTATGTGGAGGAATCTGCGCGCCTTTAGCACCAAGGCATTGCATGTATCAGCATGGCCGAGGCCATAAATTGTATAGCAATGCATACCTGGATCAATAAATTTCATGTATGCCTTATAGATGCATTTTAATGCTGACCTTAATTAGTCCTTAGCATGTAAACATTTATTTTCCCACACGTCCATATAATTGCTATATTTTTTTAGACTTATGTCCTTTGTGAATTATATTTGGATTGTTGAACTTGAATCTTAATTTGTTGTAGGAGTTATTGTTTTAGTAGGTTACCTTTGCTTTGTGTAATTATTTTATATTTGGTTGCAAGAACCGCAAGATGTGCCACTCACACAACATACAAGCAGTCTTTGGTCCAGCTATGCAATTCCTCAGTGTTCTTGCAGGGCATCCAGGGTTGTCCCATGATGCTTATATATTGCAGAGCTCCGGCTAATTTCGTCAGTTTGAATCAGGAGAATTATCTGGTAGATGGCTCCTGGGTAAGTTTGCTCACATTCCATAAATCCATTTTCACTGTATGGCAATGAATATAGTTGATGACTCATGACTTAACCTATTGCTGTTTTTAGCCCTTGATGACATGTTAAACAATATTGTAGCTTAGAATGTGTATTTTATGTTATTATTTTTAAATTCTTTCAGGGGATTCTGGATATCCACTCCTGCCCTTGCTCCTGATGCCCGTTCTTTGCCTGCAGTATGCGGGCCTGGGGTTCTCTAATCGGGCACTATGCAAAACCCGGGCCGTGGTGGCGAGGGCCCTCTGGCTTTTGAAGTCCAGATTTTGGTGTTTGGACCATACAGGGGGGGGGGGGGGGCACTGCAGTATGACCCCAACAAGGTTATACCAATATTTTAATTTAAGTTTTTTAACAGGGACCACACGTGCCAGAGTGGCACAACTGAGTGTCAGGGTCCTTCAGTTGGTGGGCGAGATGCAGGAGCTGCGCAACTCGTTGGGGACCACAGGTGAAGAATAATGTTCTGTGGCCTGCTATTGCTATGTATTTTGTTTTTTATTGTTGTAAAAATTAGAAATGTTCTAAATTTTTAAAAATGTTATATTTTATGATGGAATCCAAAAAAAAATGTTACAGTGTCATTTCATTTACAAAATACATTAACACAAAACTAATGGGCCCAGAAATATTTAAAGATGAATATTCACATGACCGAGAAGTGATTTGGGTGAGCTTTAAGGATCCAAAAGGGAAGATGGAGGATAGTGCTAAGTGATTTAACTAAACATTGTAGTAGAAGTGAGGGTGGCAAATATGTAGGCGAGCACTTTAATGAGTTAAGTTTGTAGTGCGCAGGCGCTAGATCGTAAGGATTTCCGTTTGGACAAATATTTATTGAAAAAGGGAAACAGAATCGAACGGGAAACGTAAAGGATTCGTTGGAGAATACGATGGGAAAAGGGCAAAAACGAAAGCCTACGTTGTTACATGTGAAAATGAAACGGAAAAGTCATGCTGAAAAATGACATCCTCGTATTCGTAATCTGCTGTACGAACGGACGGAAACTTTACAGAAGGTTTTCAATGCATGCATAGAATCGCTCGTGCACTCATACGAGAACGGAAACATTTCACAAAAAAAAAACAGATCGGCACTAAAATGTTTTTTTTTTGTCTCTCTGAATTGAGCCTAATGTCTGCAGGTTACCAGTCATAGACGTGGGGAACCATTCTTGCAGCTAGAGAAACATGTGTCACATAATACCTAGTTTGCATTGTATATGATTTCTTTGATTATACAGGTAAAACAATGAAACATTTATATCTTTTGCATAGCCTATAACCTTATTGGATATATGATGAACCTCACCTGTAAAAATGCCCTATTGCAGGTAGAAGATTGTGTAACAGAATCCCTCATCACCCTTATAGCAGCCTGTGTGACAAAGACCCCCATCACCCTGTAGCAGGCTGTGTGGCAGAACACTCCCCCCCCCATAACAGACTGTGTGACAGCCACGCTCATTGAAAGCAAACTGGGTGCTGAAGTCCATGCCAGCTTGTAGCCGCCCCCCTGTCATGTCCCTTCCCCACCCATGCCACACCTGCTTCCCTTCCTGATTGGTTGGGGAGCAGCCCATCAACCAGCTTTAGTGTTGAGGCTCGAACGCTGAACCCAAACATGGAATTCTGGCTGAAGTCTGTGTTCAGGTTCGGGAACCTGAACTTGCAAAGTTTGTGTTCCTGCAACACTACTCATAAGTAAATCATAGGTCTGGGGGCACAATCCTAACATAGATGTTTGTTTTACAAGATGAAAACAATAAGGCAGAATACCAAAAACCTGATAAAGGGGGAGTTTTCCTTTCAGTATGGCAGTAAACTACTGTGCATGGTAGGTGCTCAATTTAATAAAGAACTCTTCCTCTCTGAAAAAAAATTACTGCACTGAAAGTAAAGAGCAATCTTAGTTAAGCAGCTTCCAATGTATCCATTGCAGTATATGCATTTTACATATGTATTTTATATATTTATTTTAAGAGAAATAAATAGAGAAAGTTTTAAACTAATCATTCCAGGAGTCTTTGAGCTAACCCTGGAAGGAAATGCATTGGGGCACTGAAGGATACACTGTATTAGACATCTCTAATGGAGTGAAGAATCATATACTCCAACACAGTGAATCCTGAAGCCCTCATGAAGGATAGAGAGACGTGAAATCTGCCGACCGAGGGTGGCAATGCTTAAACACAAATGCGCATTTACTTTAGGCAGTAGCCGGGTGTATTTCTACCGGGGAGTGGCGGTGAGTGAATTTATATTTTCATTTATTTTTATGCTGGATTATACTGCCCACTAAAGATTGACAATATACCAACAAAGTGGAAATAGCAGTAAATTTCAGTGCAAGATATATAAGCAAAAAGGAAGTGTGGATCTTAACTTTGTATATATACTTATCTATTGCAGTGTATGTTCCAAAAGGGGGTCTCTCATAAACGAGTTAGAGTCTGCACACACACAAAGGTGCTGTGACGATTGCGGTGTTGGTGGCAGAAGTGCCAGGTAACCACTGGCAGGACCAATGTCACAAAACTGTAACAAATACACAGGGGATGTCAGAGATAGCCAGGCCTGCAACAGATTATCACCCCTACCAGTGTCTTGACAGAAGGAGTAAACAAAGCCAAAGTCCATGGAACACCAAAGGTCGAGTCCGTAAATCAGAGAGAAGCAGTATCCAAAGGGTCAAGCAAAAGCATAGGTGGGATGCAGAGCAAACTAATCAGGTCAGCAGGAAATAAACAAGCAGAGTAACACACCACAAGCTAGACTATCACAGGCAGTGTGTGCAGAAGACTGGACAGCTTTATATGACCACTGACCAATGGGAGGTTGGGAGGCCGGGGCTGCACAGCAGTTGCTTAATTGACCACTACTCCTAGTGAGCCAGACAGAACCTCTGAGTTAACCCTTAACTGTACCTTAAGCTTTGCTGACCACAACGAGCAGTAATACACCGCCACAAGGCATATGAGGCGTGGGCACCTAAGTGCGTCAGTCTGCATTTCCACAATGATGTTTGGATGCTGTGAAGAGTGCAGACAGGTAAGCACTTGGATCTAGCATTGCATATACAGAGGCAGCGGCACTCACTGCAATTAGGCTGGAAGTTTTAAAATGTGTGCTGCTGCATCTGTCCTCGTGCTGTACAATGTAACAAGCAGGAAAGAGTCCTACTATTGCAGTGCAAAAAGCTGACCAGATCCCTTCTATGTTACATAATGACATTGAGGCAGGTAATTGCCAGGTCCCCGATCCCTTTGAGCTCAGTCAAGGTCACGATTCATGACCCAAGCAAGCCGACTAACTACTGGTGGTACTCGGCAAACGCTAAATACTTTCCTAACCAGACTAATACATCAAACCACTATTTCAGCTCAGCAGGATGAATCCTCCTGCCCTTTGATGACAGCCATAGGCGATATGTGTTAGGGCAGCGAGACGATCCGTAACAATATGAATGTTGAAAAACAACCACTAGAGAAACCTGCTCTCAGTGATATAACTGAGAACCTATTCTCAACAAATTTGTCTTGAATCCTTGAATCCTTCTAGGTAAGTGACTGGGTTTTGCCTTTAATTTATGGGGTAAACTGACCCGGCTGTACTTTCACAATAAAATGAAGAAGATGCAACATGATGTTCTCAATGCTCTAGGTTATACTATTTTTGCAACAGCTTTATCATATAAATAATTAAAGTATATTCACCAGTGTCTACTGAACAGTCACATGTCTCCCAAACTCATTAGCAAAGCACAGGACACTGATTGCTAGAGGGTTATTGCAGAAACATAGCAGGAACCTGTATTTTATTGATTACCATTCTTTTTCAGTGACTGTGTAATGAGAAGCCAAGTATGCATTTCATGCTTTGTTTATTTCACAAATGCTGACTCAGAATTAACTGCTGATTATTACTTGAAGTCAGTGTAATGATAGTGTCATAATATGTACAATAATAGCTCTCTTTAATCAAAAAACAATTGAAAGGCAAGAGCTGGGCTCAGCGGGGGATTGTGTGAAAACAAGACATTTTTACGTTTTTTACATTTATTTGAGGCTAACGACTGACAAAATCAAAACTGTATGCCTTTTGGTGTCACTACTTAAAGGGACAGTCCAGGCAGACACACAAAAACTTTAGCTTGAAGCTTTAGCCTGTGCCAGTGCCTGTTTGTGTACCTATTGGGCCTTATGCTGGATTTTACAATGCTAATGAGCACTGCTCTCTTTTACCTTGCCATAATGGCTAATTTTTAACACATGGCAGAGGTTGGCGTTGGTTATATTAATATCATAGGAGCACTATCGCAAAATTGTGTAATATTAAAAATCCATATAAACACTTTAGCTAATAAGGGGAGGGGTCACTTATACACCCGAACTGAATAAAACTCCTGCCAAGCTTGTGTTTTTTTTCCCCTGGTAGGAATAAAATCCTGGGGTTGCAGGTTTAGTCTATGAGGGGTGACTGTGAGTCTGTCACCCGAGATGCCCTCTTCCCTCCATTAAAATAAAAAAATCAAGTCTGGCTAGATATTTCTCGATACCGGGTATATAAGTGACCCCTCCTCCCACCATCCGGCATATTTACATGAACTTTTATTATTGGGCCATTTTTTCGCGATAGTGCTCCTTTAATGTTATTTGAGAAGTCTGTTGCAATAAAAACGTGGCAAACTTTGTAGTGCCTTAATTCTTTTTTTTAGGTTAGATTAAGGCATTTTTGACATTTTACAAAACTATTTCCTTTTTTTGCCTTTTTTTTTTTTAACGTTGCTTTATTTATATAACACTTCAGTACTTTTCCATGTTTATCTGCTCTATGGTCCTTTATGTGTTCGTACCATTCTTAACCGACTTTTACAATAGCGGCGTGCTGTCCTGTAAAATAGGTGGAAAACATAAATATAGCAACTAGGCGCAAAGTGGCACACACCTGGTAAATGTGGTATAGAGTGCCGCAGTGGTAAAAACCTGTGGTTAATCAGTTGAGATTATAGGCAAGCCACTTATCTATATGGGAAATAGGCATTGGACGTCTTAGCATGTCACAGGTAGTTCAGGTTATTCATACATGCAGTTATATCCTTGGAAACAGGCTTCTCCAGGATTTCTCTGACATTATTGTAACACTAGGAGGCACCAGACAAACAAAAGTATAAATACCTGACCCCTCTTGGGTACTTCCAGAATAGTGTGGGAGATTGCACTCTTTGTACCCAGATATTATGGAGACCAGCACCACCTGAAGCAAGCCTGAACATTCGGGGACAAGTACAGACCTTTGGAAGACCCCGCATAAAATGGAAACCTGGAAAAATACATCTGGATCAAAAGGGGAGGGGGGGGGGGACTTGTTTTCTGTTTTATGTAAACTTCAACCACTTCATAACTGGTAAGTACCAGTTCAAATAGTACGGGGTAGCAAGCCACATGGCCATTTATACCAGGAAAGATGAAAATACATGAATTCACCATTTTCTATTTGCCCTCCCAACATCCCCACACAATGTCCAGCTTCACTCCATACACACCATGCATAAACCCCCTTGCAACCCTAGTTTTTCTTACCTGCTCCTTGCTCCCTCAGTGAAACCAAGCCCTATGCTTGGCCGCAGGTGGCCACATGTCCTTTTGGCTGCCGTCATAAACCCAGAAGAGGACTTTGGATCCCATGACCGCTGACAGCCTCCTTCTCTCCAGCCAGCACCTTTTAATGAATAACCATCCAACATGGTAGAATGTAATCCCCCTACACTGACAACCAAATTAGGGCTAAGCAGGTGACTCCAGCATACAGCCCCAACACAGGACCAATGCCACTATTTGGTGATGAGCACCATGCGTAAATTGTCCTCCACCCCCATTGTGGCCCTGGGCATGTACAGTAACAGTGTGAAACTGTGATAATTTGCCAGGGAGTTCACCAGTGCTGCTGGAAAATAGCTTGCCTGAAATTTGTTAAATATTCTGATTTGGCCACAGGCAGGAAATATCATTCAAGTCTAATCTGGGAAATCCATTATACATTTTCTGACCTCTGGATAGCAATTAAAGCAACCAAAATACCATGTCATGTTCATTGTGCTAATTAAAAAAGAAGTGGCTGTTGCAGCTATTCAGAGCAGCTCAGCACTCTATGCCCCACTCCCAGCATGCTACATAGCCACCTAATTCCAGGATCTTAGGAAGCATCCCAAATTCCAAAGTAAACTAAACTCTGATTTATATTGAGCGCCTGGACATGTGAGTTCACTTTTTTTTCCTATGGGGAATGGGAGAGGGGATGCAACACTGCTTATAGGGAATTGGAGGTGGGGATGTCACATTACTTATAGGTAATGGGAGGGAATGCCACACTGCCTATGGGAAATGGGAGAGCGGAATGCCACACTGCTTATGGGAAATTGGAGGGGAGGAAATGCCAACTGCTTATAGGGAATGGAGGGGGGGAAGCTAACCTGCCTATGGGGAAGGGGGACGCCACACTGTATATAGGGAATAGGAAGGGGGATGCCACACTGCTTAAAGGCAATGGGAGGGTGGGAACACCACATTGCCTCTGGGAATCGAGAGGGGGGATGCTTATTGGGAATGGAAGGGGGGAATGCCACACTGCTTATAAGGAATGGAAGGGGGAATGCCACACTACTTATAGGAAATGGGGGGGGGATGTCACACTGCTTACTGGGGATGGGATGAGGGGAATTGCACAATGCTTATAGGGAATGGGAGGATGGGAATACCACGCTGCATATAGGGAATGGGAAAAGGAATGCCATGCTGCTTATAGGGAATGGGAGGGGGTGCCACACTGCTTATAGGGAATGAGAGGGTGGTAATTCCACACTGCTTACAGGGGATGGGAGGATGGGAATACCACACTTCTTATAGGGAATGGCATGGGGGGGATGCCACACTGTCAATGGGGATGGGGGATGCCACACTGCTTATATGTATATATATATGCTGCAATTGGCAACTGGTGGGGCTTTAAGTGGTGACACCCAGTGGGAGGGATAGACAGGATCCCTAACTAGAGACTGTGAAAATTTAGGAAAATGTCCCCCTGGTGAAGATAAGGTTTGCTTTAAAAATGGTTGAACTGTGTTGAGGTCGTGCTTACTCTAGATTACCAAGGCCTGTGGATTTAGTTGCGCTTCATTGGAAGTCTTGAAGCTGTCTTGTGTGTTTGAAAACAAAGGATTCCTTTAAAATGTTAAATCTTGCTGCATTCACATGGGCTGTGCTTTGTCAGTTGTCACAGTTGTCTTATGGACAGCTACAGCAGGCCCAGTAGTGCTATGCCACCTGAGACCGCTGCAGTGCCTGGAAATTTATCCCAGTCTCAGGGCCAAACACAGGTGACTACAGACATGTTGCTTGAAGCCTTAAAACTAGTGGAACAGAGTCAAGTGCTGCTACCTACCACCCCACCAGTTTAGCAGTGACAGAGGTAGTAGCTAGAGGCCATCGCTGCTCTAGACATTGTTCAGACACCATCCTGCACTCCTACGCCTGGAAGTGTGGGGGGAATTTGCTTATGATGTGCCTGTGACCAAACCCCGTGTGGAGATGGAGAGACATGCTTTAAAGTATTTAGACAAACGTGCCGGCCATCCTCATATTTTGCCAGGGCGATAAAACATTAAAGACATGCTAGAGTTCTTACGATGGCAGGGAATTGTACGAAAGCAATGTGGAATTTACAGCTAGGCATTTACAGCTTGAATATCCCTACTTAACTCGTTCTGCAATGGAGTTTGTGGAGACACAGCATGCTAGCTGGATAGAAGAAGTAATTAAAGAGTACCTGTTAGTGCACAAACATATGTAAGTTAATGAGCTGCCGCCAGTACTGTATCAGCGTTATCAGTCTTGTTTTCAGACATGAAGATACGAGCAACACATTCACATTGACCGCGTGATCTTGGCCTACAATAACCAGCCCAATGAGATCAAATGGATTCTCTGGGAGACCGCAGATGGAAAAACTATTGGTTGCCTCATCCAGACTTTTATGCACCTTAAAGAGACAGTACCAAGATTCCTGGTAGTACTTCCCCCCAGTTGTAGTGCACCAGGAAAGCAAAAAAAAAGAAAAGTTCTGCTATTTATATAAAGTGTTTGTCGAATAAAGATAAATGGGTTGATTCAAAGAAACATGTAACAGCTTGGATTTGGCTCACGATCATCCTATTTTTCACGTCCGCTCGTGCGTTCGTATGAACTTGCGAGTGATTCAATAAGCAAATACGTTTCTATCCTAAAATATACGTCCGTTCGTATGGCAGTTCGGGAATCAGACCTATGTCAGTTTCCATCCTGAATTTTCCGTTTCATTTCTCAGGTTGCAACATTGGTTTTGCCCTTTTTCCTTTTTTGTCTGGACGTAAATCCTTCTGATCTTGCGGCTCCGCACTACAAACTTACCTCATTAAAGTGCATTCTAAATATTTGGTCTTTTAATTTTCGTTATTTCATTCATTTTGTAGTAACCAACCATTAATGAATGCATTTGCATAAGTAAATCTTACTTTGTTTAATTTTTAGTTAACTTGCATTTTTTACTTGTGGATTTAATTTTAATATTTTGGCTTCAAATGGTACAACTTAAAATTTTTTGTGTGGTTACCCACACCCTCTACATACAGATTGCTCACAAATATTAAAAAACACCCAGCAACTTCTGCATGTTATGAGCCTAGAAACAGCCAAGATGGCGGCTCAGGTATTATCGGGCAGCCTGCAAACAGAAAGGGCCTTGTGACTGTGTTGCTCTGGATTCTTTGATTTCTGACCTTTCCATGCCCCCAGCTCTGCTGTGTCTGTGCAAAATACAGCAGTAACCCACATCCTGCACTTTATCCCGCTCTCCTCTCCTCAGTAAGTGTGATGCATCTGACCAAAGATGTGCTTAAATAATTAAACAAAGCAAAGGTAAACAACTACACCAATAAATGCAATCTAAAAATATTATTCTAGTACCTCAATTTTAAAATAACTAACAAAGGACATAAGTTTCTTTAATTAACGCAAATATATTGCAAAATAAAGGTTTACATGCAAAGGACTAATTAAGGTCCACATTAAAATGCTTTTATAAGGCATACATGAATCAGGTATGCATTGCCATCCAATTTATGGCCTCGGCCATGCTGATACATGCAGTTCATTGGAGCTCAAGACGCGCAGACTCCTCCACATAGCCAAAAAACCTGTTCACGAACAGCAATCCGGCTGCTAAAAGGTGTCGGCTGTGGCTTTCTTTTAAAACGCGTTTAGAGGTTTCTCTGAATCACACCTAAACACATCCAATTAACCTAAGTTTTACGTTTTGATCCTAAGTTTTAGGATTTGATCCTAAGTTTTACGTTTTGATCCTAAAATTTAGGAACGAACTTCCGCTGATCGTAAGAGCATATACGCATTCGTACGTAGGCTCGTGCGAGTCGGAAATGGCCAAAAAAACAGGAAAAAATGACTAACACCCACCCAAACTTACGATTCTCGATACGAAATCAATTAACTTTTGCTCTTTGAATCGAGGGGATAGTTTATGTGTCTAACCAGTTTGCATTACAGGAAAAAGAAAGAAGAAATGATGGTGTTAAAATTGTAAAGCATGTCTAAAGGGAATAATGCTTGCTACATAGTTATTCTTATGGTAAAAATGATTGTTGCCTCCAGAGATTTAATTTATTAAGGGAGTGCCCCCTTGTCTTTAGAGAGGATTTTACCTGAAATAGTGTTTCCCCATATTTTTTTGTATTGCCCATTTATATATTTATACAAGTTAATCAATAATTAATTTTGAATACAACTATATTGTGGTCACTTTTACCAAGATTTTCATGGACTGTTACCATCCCTATCAGGTCATCATCATTTGACATTACCAGATCCAAAAGAACATCGCCCCTAGTAGGTGCCTCCATGAACTGATTCATATAGTTATCTTGTAGCAAGCTGAGGAATGCTGTCACCCTTGTAGTAGAAGCAGAACCATGTCTCCAGTCGATACCTGGGTAGTTGAAGTCCCCCATCAACACCACTGTACCAGTCTGTGGCACCTGCTTTATCTGTTTATGCAGCTGACCCTCTATTTCCTCAGTTATATTTGGGGGCCTATAGATTACCCCAAACTGTATTTTAACATTGTTTACACCGTCCCGTACTTCTGCCCACAAGGATTCTACATCCTTACTTCTGCTAGTATCCTCTCAGTAATAAATGCTTTGCATTCTTGCTTTACATGGAAACACACTCCACCCCCTTCCTTTTTGGTCTGTCTTTCTGAAAGAGAGCAAAAACTTAAAGATTGACAGTCCAGTCATGTGTGGAGTCCAGCCATGTCTCAGCCACACCAACAACATCAATATTCTGTTCCAGCACCAGAGCCTCAAGCTCCCCCTCCACCCCCTCCACCCCCTACTCCTACTCAGCACAGCAGCCCCCTTCCATTCAGATGCAAATTATCTTTAGAATACAGTTTGTACCCCAATGAAAAGTCAGCCCAGTGCTCTAGAAACCCAAATCTCCCTGAACTGCACCAGCACTTGAGCAATGTATTTACCTCTCTATGATCCCACTGTCGTTCGTGTGTATCGCTGGCACAGGCAGTATTCCAAGGAATACAACCTTGGAGGTCCTTCTCTTCAATCTGGTGCCTAATTCTTTAAAAGTATTCTTAAGGATCCTCCATCTCCCATTAATTCTGCCATTGGTTCCCACATGGACAACGACAGCTGGGTCATTCCCAGACCCTCCCAGTAATTTATCTATCCTTTCCACCACATGCAAAGCCATGACACCAGGGAGACAGCAAACCATTCAGTTGAGGCGGTCTTGGTTACAAATTATATCAGTCCGTCTGATAATAGAATCCCCTATTACCACTAACTGTTTAGTCCTACATGTAGTCACAAACACCTGCTCAATAGCTGGGCTGTCCTCCCAGCTGTTAGGGAGAGCAGTATCCGCTAGGGCTGCCATTTTTGTTATAATAATAAATCTTTATTGAGGTAGAAAGGGCAGCGAGGCAATCAAAAAAAAAACAGTTTCATACAGCAGACAAGTCCAGAACATGTATTACACAAAGCCATGAGAGTGATCATTACATGCATAATCTGCTAGACTGCCGCAAACTCCACCCTCCTGACTATCACCTAGATTGGGCCTCACCGTTCCCATCCACCGGCATTTTTGTTTTATGGATAGAGGGAGAAATGGGGATAGGGGACAAGGCAGTGGGGTTAAGAAGTAAGAGGGGGAAGGATAAGGAGGGCAGGGAGCAAGGGGTAAGGGGGGGGAAGCATCTCTCCGGTCCACACACCCCAGGGCCGCCCTGCACTCCGTCCAAGCACATGCCCCGCCGCCCGGACCAGGCACTTCACGACGCTGTTTGTCTCTCACCATTACCCCATACGATCATGCTGTACTCCACAGTTTCTTGCCTTCAGCGGACTCTGTGAACATGACCCACGGCAACCACAGGTATCTATGCTTTTCCTCCGAGAGGGCTGCCATTTTTGAGACTGACGCTAGTCTGGCAAACTTTAAAGAAGTACCTTCTTGGTAAAAATGTTGTTCTTTTATGCAGACCAAAATGGTGTCAGTATTTCTTAAAGGGGAACCCGGGGATTTTCCTTTGCAGCAAATCAGGAATGGGCTTAGTGGGTTTTCTTAAAGGGGGAAACTGGAAACTGCATTAAAGCAGACCTAAACTACCTCATGTTCATGCTTCGGATGGTTCAGTTGTCCTCTATAATATGCTTTTTGCAGGAGCTGTCCTACCCAGTCATAGTTAGAGGGTGGGTCAAAAAAAACATGGAATGACAATAAAAGTGTTTTGAGTTTAAAATGCACTATTAACTGTGCAAGTTATTGGTTTAAATGTGTTGAGATTTGGGTATGCTAGTTCTAATAAGTAGTTAGGAAGCCAAGAGTAAATCAATATTAAACACATACAGTGGTCCACTCTTCTTAATTGGAAACTGAGCCATGGATGTTGTCAATAGCAACCCTGCCACTTGATTTTGGGAAGTCAGCAGTTTTCTTAAAGGGACATGGCAGGTAGAGCATACAGCCAATCAGTGCTGATATACCCCTGCTAAGGTCTTATGTTTTTCTGTGATCCTCTATTGGGACGTAGTGAAATATGATGAGTGCACAAGTTAAGGTTTATTGTGGTTGCAATTGGTTCAGTAAAATGTTATGTGGTCAAGAAGAGAAACTAACATACCCCAGAATTAATACACATGCACCCACACCCACATAACTGGGACTGGGCAGGAATGCAGGTACATGGGGGAAGGTAGGTAGAACCAAATTGGAAATGATGTATTGGGATAGGGTAACAGACCAGCCCACATGCAAACTTAATTGGACTAGGGAGGCCTGGGTCTCTCCTTTAAAATTATTGCTTGTGTGTACACTATGGTACCTTGATAGAGCTTAGATACACATTGAAGCTAGGTACGTAGAGTGTAGTTAGGAACTCTCAGGTCTGAGGGCTTGTTCCAATAAACCTGTGAGGACTAAACATTGCCCAATGATCCTGCTGAGTGCTGAGGGTGCCTGGAGAACATGCTAGTGCAATAGTCTTGTGACTACAGTGAAGCACTAACGATTCTCAGGTGAGCTAGTTAGTTAGAAGAAGTGACAGTGTAAACTCATAGGAATCTTACAAGACCTCAGTGACTCTCACCAGCACTAGGTGTTGCAGATTTAAGGGTGGAGCTAGAGCTGGGATGGTAGTCGCTAGAGTGAGAAGAGCTGGAAAAAGGAATAGTAAGACATGGACCAACATTAGACCCTGCCTGCAGTAGAGATAGGGGTAGAGGGAGGTGCTCTATGGAAAAGGTTTTGAGAACCTTGAGACCTTAAAGATAGACCCCAGTGGTAAGAGTGGTAGTTAGCCAGTTAGCACCTAAATGGCAGTGGGAAAGGCATTCACTTATACATGTTCTGATGGGACACTTGCTGCAGGGCAGACCAGCACCTCCAATGCATAGAGGGCAAGCTCTTGCCATTTGTCCAATTTACCGATCCAAAAATTCAGTGGTGCAGGACTGGAGGACATCACTCATCAACAGATACTTATCCACCATGTGAGCCAAAGTGTGCCTCCTGGTACCACCATCGGCCGTACCAAATGGCAGTGGATGGGGTGGAGAATTGAACAACATGTCCTGCTGCATTGGCAACTTCCTCCTCAGCCCCATGTCATATAGGAACTCCGCTAGTAGTGCCTTTCAGTGTACGTTTGTACTATAATTTTTTATTACGCTCCAGTGGTGGAATCAATACAATAATACTAACAATGTTTTTCTGTTTGGAAATCCCTAGTGATGGGATTATTCATAACTTTCCCTATCTTCAGTGACTGGTGGTAGAGCATGCAAATGACCCGTGTCTTCCTCCTTGGCCTCATGCTGACACTGAGCCCTCAATGTAATTTAGAAACTCCAACAGTAGTGCCTTCACCAGAGTGTGTTTGTATCTTTTAATTTTTCTATCACTCTCCTGTGGTGGAATCAAGGAGGTGATGTTACTCTTATAGCAGAGATCCAGCAGGGGGGACACCCAGTAATTGGCACTGGTGAATATGCTGGCAACTCTGTAGTTGTTCTGCAGGTACTGGAGCATGTAGTGGCTCATGCGAGCCAAGCTGCTCTGGGTCAAGGAGAAGCTCTTCTCAGTGGAAGGTGTTTTCTCCTCTGCATCCCCCCTGTCATGCTCCAGTGATGCCCGTGAGCTGCACTGGATGCCACCCTAGAGTGAGGAAAAGTACTTTTCCAAAGCCACCAAAACTGTCCCTTGGCTGGTCGCTGTAGGTCCAGCAACCCGCTTTGTAAGCCACGTGTGGATTGGCATGACACCTGTGTAAATGTGCCTTCCTCTTTATCCTATGCTTCCTAATGTGATACCATTACATCCTTCATCATGGCCTGAGGTGTTTTTTTTAGCAGGCAAAGAATGGGGATGGTAGCGCTGACCGTGGTGTCATCAGCGTTGACCATATTGGGAGCGTATTGTAAGTGCTCCAGCACATCACGAATGTCCCTCATGGAGGCCCACTTATTGGTGGTGGAGTGCTGTTGATCTGCCCTGATGTCATAGTGGGGGGGGGTAAAGCCTCATTTGCGAAGATGCCTGGTAAGTCCGCAACCTACTCCCAGGCTCAGAATCTACTGAAGGAACTGGTCTTCGCTGGAGTCCCCCAGACTGGGCTGCAGGTGCGATCAGGGTCATGCCTGGAAATTTTAGAAGTGATGGTGCTAGGTAAGTCCAAAGCCAGAGATCAGGGACAGACAGCAAAGGTGCAAGTTTAGTCCAAAGCCAAAGATTGGGGGCGGGCAGCAAAGGTGCAAGGTAAATCCAAAGCCAGGGAACATACCATGAAATCAGCCCAAGAGCGAGCCAGTGGTCAAAATTCAAGGCAAGGTCGTCACCAGGAAGCAAGCCAAGAGAAGCGCCAGAGGTCCGAGGTTCAATCCGGGGTCATCAAGGAAGGAAGGAGATCAGAGTCTTAGGAACCGGATCCAGGAACTGAGATGATACCACAGCATTGTAACAAGGCATACGCCATCTTTAAATAGGGGCTGAGAACCCCAGTGCACCTGTGCGGCTGTCCTTCTGCGTCTGCATGCACTTGCCAGCGAGCACACTCCTCTACACACGTCACTTGAAGTACTGTGTGCCAGATAATCTATCAATGCCTCAAATTGGTCTGACCTCACCATTCTGGTATTGGGGCCTACAAGAATACACTGCAAACCCTGGAGCCAACTGGCACCAGACAAAGGTGTAGCAGGCACGGATCTAACACTATTCTCTCCCTACAGCACCAGCTCCATCAGCACCAGCAGCAGCAGCAGCACCACAGTCATGTCCCTGTCCCTTATTTGCTGATTTCTTCATTTTTGTGACCTGACCCACTCAGTATATTAGCTACCTGTCCCTGAAATTGGCCCGAAAAAGACAATTAGCAGAGGTTTCTTTGTCCCTAGCTGTCCCTCAGTATGTGAGCCACCTGTCCATGGAAGTGCAATGAAATGGACAATTAGCTTTGAAAATAGTTCTCCTCACCCCTTACTCATCCTTTCACCAGAATGACCTGATATTTTTCTTTAAATGACTAACAAGATGTATATCTGATTTAAGAAAACAAATCTATTCTCTAATGTTTTACATTTATGTTTGACTACTTTCATCTAATTTTCTGTGCAGGGCAATCACCCCGATGCTATTCCCAAATTGGCTGAGTCTGACACCTGTGAAAAAATATTTATTTTTTATTAATTTTTTATGTATAATAATTTGGTTGTTTTATGTATGTTATTATTTTAAGTACTTTCCCTATCAAATTTTGTGCAGGGCAATCACCCTGGTGTTACCCCCAAATTGGCCCCTAAGTCTGACACCTGTGAAGAAATTATTTATTTTAAATATTTTATTTTTAAATTATTTGTATTTATTTATGTATGTATTTAATTTGTTGTTGTTTATGTAATGTTATTATTTTTTTAGTACTTTCTGTACTTCATTTTTTGCAGGGCAATCGTCCTGGTTTTATTCCCTAATTGGCCTTTGACACCTGTTGAAAAAATAATTTTTTTTTTTTTTTAATTTATATATTTATTCATTTGTTTTGTTTTCTGTTATTGTTTTAGGTACTTTTGCAGCAAGTTCGGTTGAACTTTCCGAGCCCGAATTTCAACGGGTTTGCTCAACACTAGTCACCACCTCTGGGGCGGCACTGTACTTTCTTGCCTCTTTTAAAGTCTCAGTAGTTGAGTTACATTAGATTTAGCATAATTATTTCTCACATATACATGTTCTAAGAATCTTTTTTTAGACTCAGGGTGGTACATCCCGTACCAATGTATTGGCATTTGTACTGTAAGCAGGTTACTACATAAACAACAGTTGGAGTCTAAAGATACCAGTTGCAGTAGTTGGCGTAGGATTTAATTTTCCCTTTCTGATTATATTTGCAGGGGTAGTGGCCTTTACAAGGTATCCAGGTTTCTTAGGGAGTGAATCTATTACCGAGTAAAGAGGGGGCCAGCTTGTTACCGATAGTAGGTGCAGAGCGAGAAAGAACAGTTGGCATTCGGGCTATCTCTACCCTGTGGTATAGGCGTCCTTTGCAGGGACATGGAGGGAGGTTCCCCAGAGAATCCCCCACTATGTCCCTCCCTACCAGTGATGTAATCACACGGAGGGATTCCACAGAGATTCTTTCTCATTGGTATAAAAGCTTCCCTGAGTGATAGCCTGTCATTAGCTTGGTGGGACGCCATAGTAGGTGGTGTGGGAACGGTGTCCTCCCTCACTACAGATGCCAAAGGGGCGGCTGCAACAGCAACTCCATTCCAGCAGCAGACCATGGCCCCCTGAACCAGGAGGGAGCCCCCAACACAGCGAACCTGCAGATATGAGTCCACCTCGCGGAGGACAGAATAAATGGTAATGGTACGTTTTTTTTAAACTTTATTTGTATTTTTCTTTTTTTTTAACCTCATAATACTAGCACAGAAAAAATAAATAATCTAATTTTTTAAAGGGGGGTGGGAGTAGCTCAATCACTATTATTTATACAAAATTAATATTATTATTCAGGGCCTGGGAACTAATTTACCGCCCAGTTTAACCCTCTCATCAACTAAATATCAAGCAACAAACATGTCTAGCTGTGTGGAAAGACAGAGATTTGGTTGCATATATCTGCAGATACATTTGAAAGCCACACCACCCCGGCAAGGCACTCTGTATTCAGTGTGGTCCCTACTCTTAATTTTGAGTCCCCAACATTGGGACATGCAATGCAGACAAATATTTGAGAGCTACTCACCTGGGAAGCTGCCAGCCTCCCTTTAGAACACTTTTGTTGAACACATATATAACAGTAAGAAAGCGAAAACACGTGGAATGACATTGTTTTAACACTGGAACAATAACACTTTAGTGCCAGACCTGTAAATACAATTCTGCATAAAAATATAAAAAGTCCAAAAGTGTTTGTTTGCAGCCAGGAGAGGTGACACAATAATTTGAGCAAAATGTAAAAAATATAATTTGCCTAACACACTATTTATACACAACTAATGAAGCCCCATTAAAATGTATGGGAGCGCGCTACAGAGCGACAGGTACTGCAGTAATTTCATAGGTGCGGCAATTACATCATTGTCACTCCCAACAGTGGCAACAATTTAAGGAGGCAAGGCTATACAGCTAAAACAGACGACATCAGCGGGTAGCAGAGTTAAACAGGAGCAGGGAAAATTGCCAAAATGTACTCTTCATGGGGGGAGCAATTCAGGGGATGCTAGTTAAAAATGTGGGTTTCCGTCCACTTTAACGCCATTCTAAAAATCATCATGTTAAAAGTGTCAAATGAGGGACAGGGCTAAAAAATCTAAAAAAGTTGATAATTGTCATTCGGTTTTCAAAATTTGTATTAAAGAGACAATATGTATTACAGTATTTCATAAACAGTAGATTTCAGTTTTGCATATAGCGACAATAGGGGTAAATGTCTAAATGTATGCAAATATCAACTCTAAATGGTATTGTCGTGAAACTTTTTTCTGCCCAAATTCCCACTTGCTGGAGGAAATAATGTTGTTTTCGATTAAATTGGCAAAGAAAAATGGAACTTCAAACATGTGCGAACTATTTGGTTCAAATAGTCACAAGTCTGTGTTGTACTGATACAGTACTACAATGAAACTTTAAACTCGCACATTTGTTTTGTTTTCTTTATTTTGAATCTTCTCCTT
This sequence comes from Gastrophryne carolinensis, assembly GCA_027917425.1. Taxonomy (NCBI): domain Eukaryota; kingdom Metazoa; phylum Chordata; class Amphibia; order Anura; family Microhylidae; genus Gastrophryne; species Gastrophryne carolinensis. The sequence goes on along the minus strand of CM051237.1, from coordinate 387,052,073 downwards.
TTGCTCCTACCCCAAATCCTTTCCCTGAGAAAAAGAGAAAGATCAGGTGTAGACAATGGGATGTGCTCCAGGTGACAGACTTGACAAATACCAAGTGGTCTAACTAAAAGCCCTTTTTAGTTTTTTTGTGTGGCCAGGTAACGTACAAATGTAACTCTCCCATGGTGCAAAAATGTTTTTGACCTTTTCTTCCCTATGAATTACAAAAAAATTAGTTTTTCTAAGACGATATTCAGGGATGAGAGATCTAGAGGTATCCTACTTTGTAGTATGACCATCGTTGGCCATGATGAGATCCAGCCTTTTGACTCCGCTTGAGATTTTGCCATGATCCATTTGGAGGGTACCAACAAGTGCTGTTGGAATGACAATATTTTAAGAAGTTGTGTAGTAGAAATGGATGACAATTTGATACACCACTTTGGTCCTAATACAATTCTAGGTGAGTCTAGAAGTTGAGGGGTACGCCACTGAACCATCCCTCAGAGTTCGATGTGAAGTGTTGTCCTAGTCTAGATTTGACCATTAGGACCATAGAACCATTGTGCAATTGGTTGCAAAGCTGGATGAAAGTGTAAACTTTGCTATTACTGGCTCAAAATGCTTCATTAGAAAAAGTGGAGACTAAGTTCCTGACATAACACCCCCTTCGCTGCACCACTCCTTGTAGGTCATGGTAAATATTCCCAGAGGGAAGTTAGGGTTACTGATCAAGGGGAGATACAAGGATGTATGACTGTTTCAGTTGAAGCTAGTCTGCAATTTGTGTCAGACATGCCAAACTGTGAAGATAAGGGAGTTGTTGTAGACTAGATCTAGGGAAAGTGTCTTACTGTATGTATTGAAACCAAGCGGGGATCCCACAATCCCCAAGGTAACCAACCCACAAGAAACTCAGTGGCACCACTATGTTATAAAAAAAAAAATATATATGCAACTTTATTAATTCATATATATATACACTACACAAAATGACTCTTTAAAACCAAATTAAAAACACTAAACACATGAATCCAGAGGGGGAGGGGGGGGGGGAAGGGACAGACAGATGACAAAAATGTGCTGCTTAATCTAAAATACAAATCACAGGATAATAATATATATAAATATATTTGATGATGTCTGTATCCCAGGCTGGAAATATATAAAGTGCAATTCAATGTAAAGTACAATTCAATGTCCTACAACATCATATGTTCCAAAAAAATAAACCCTAACCACCATACGGGGAGCTATTGCTAATCTAACCACCTAATCTATAAAGTGCAATGTGCCATACCAATATATACAAAGATAAACAAGCCCATTCAAAATATACTAGATCATCAGGACCAGACGGGTGAAGAACAGAACAAACACACAACATATAACAAATATCGAACATGTCCACAGTACACCCGCAGCAAAGTCCCCCCCAACACACCTCACCACCGATGCGTTGCGTGACGTCACCGCGTCACTTCTTCAGGGCGAGTGAGGCTCCTCAGTGATGAACGCCCTCTTATACTCGCCCCCACTCGCTCCCGCACACCGCCCGCCATGGACAAGGAAGCTACGCCGCACGCACTCCGGCCGTAAGTGCGCCAGCGGCCCCCAACGCACGTGACCGCGACTGCGGTCACCTGACAATGTCCGGAAAAAGCAATGCCTGACACGCATAGCGTGTCAGGCAGCGGAAGAGGCGAATGTGTGCAACGCACCGGGCAGCCGCCCAGGCGCGTGCGCACCTGATGTTAATAACAGTAGGAGGGAGCGAGGAAAGGCGAGTAGAGCCGTCATCACTGGGAGAACCAAAGTAAACCACACACAAAACAAAACAACGTCCAATACTATATGACTATATATCTAACGCCAAATCCTGAATCCATGATTGACATTGCACGTAAAGCATATATCCTAAACCACCATGTCAAAAGTTATTTATAATCTATACACATTCTGCGGCGGGGGCCACGCAGCCGGGAGGTGTTTTAGGAAAGGTCGGGGGGTGGCGCAGAGGGGCCGATGGCCCTGGAAAAAGGTGAGAGGGGCAGAGATGCGCCCCTGGTTAAATAAGTATCCTGATCAGGGGGTGGCTCAATTACTGGGGGAGGGTTTCGAGTTGGGTTTTCGGATTCCATGTGGAGCGCCTCCACAGCTGCGCTCGCTTAAGAATCTGAAATCGGCGCGGGAACGGCCGGAGGTTATTAAAGAAAAGTTGGGGAAGGAAGTTTCCTTGGGGAGGAGGGTGGGTCCATTTAGCGACCCCCCTCTGGAGGATTTGGTGGTATCCCCGTTGGGAGTTGTGCCCAAGAAGGAGCCGGGAAAATTTCGTCTTATACACCACCTTTCTTTCCTGAGGGGCGGGTCGGTGAATGATGGGATAGCCAAAGAGCTGTCATCGGTGTCTTATACGTCGTTTGACTTCGCTCTGGCTATGGTGAGGGAGGCAGGCCCTGGGGCATTGATGGCAAAAACCGATATCGAATCCGCATTTCGGTTGCTACCAGTGCACCCGGATAGTTTGTTCGAAGGGGGGTATTATGTGGATCGGTGTCTACCAATGAGAGAGCGGGCATGGGGTCGGTCACCCACTACCCACTACGCGATTTTTTGTGTGTGGGGCCGGCGGGCACCAGAATATGCCATTTGTTATTGTCAACCATGCTGGACGTATTTGGGGTTTTTGGGGTGCCGGTGGCGCATGACAAGACGGAGGGTCCAGCAACAGTGATGAAATTCTTGGGGATTGAGATTGACACGGTGAGAAGGGTATGTAGGCTTCCGAGGGACAAAATTGAGGATTTGGTTGGGGGGTTGGAAGGGGCCCTGGGGGTTAAGAAGGTCACGTTGGTACAGCTTCAGTCAGTGCTGGGGAAGTTGAATTTCGCATGCCGGGTTCTACCTATGGGGCGGGTGTTTACCATGCGGCTATCACTAGCGACGGCCGGGGTTCGGGAACCGCATCACTTCATCAGGTTGACGGCGGCAATGAAGGAGGACATTAGGATGTGGCTTACTTTCCTGGAGTCCTTTGACGGGCTGGCGTATTGCATGGATCCGGTGAGGGCGAATGATGAGCTTGAGCTCTTCACTGATGCGGCGGGCTCTGTTGGTTTCGGGGCCTACTTGGGGGGGAGATGGTGTGCGGGGCCCTGGCCAGTGCGGTGGATGGAATCGGCCCTGGCGAGGAATTTGGCTTTTCTAGAATTGTTCCCACTGGTTGTGGCGGTGACTCTCTGGGGAGAGGTGCTGAGGAACAAGGCGGTGTGTTTTCGGTCGGACAATATGTCGGTGGTTGCGGCAGTTAACACGCAGACTTCGTCTTCATTACCGGTGGTGGTGCTGCTCAGACAGCTGGTGTTGGGATGTTTGCGGTACAACGTGTGGTGCAGGGCGGCACATGTGCCCGGGGTGGAGAATGGGATAGCTGACGCTCTTTCTCGTTCACAGTGGGAGCGCTTCAGGAAATTGGCACCCGAGGCAAGGGAGGTTGGCGAGTCGTGCCCCGGTTGGCTGCTGGAGATCCTGTAGGACATCTGTTTGGCTTGATTTAAAAGTCAGTTGCACCATCTACTTGGGGGTCATATGTGAAGATGTGGCGACAATGGTGGGCCTTGGTGGGGGAATTCGGGGTGCCTAGTACTGAGGACGATAGGCTGGCATTGTTGATTTGGTACTTGGGGGAATTGGTGGCGGGAGGCGTGTCCCCGGCTTCGGTTGACAGAAAGATGTCGGCTTTGGCGTTTTTGTGCCGCCTGGAGGGTTGGGCGGATATGACGAAAGCGTTTTGGGTATGCCGGCTCTGAAGGGTTGGCGGAAAGAATGTAGGTCGGCCGATAATAGGCGACCAGTATCATGGGGTTTGTTGGGTGGGATAATCAGCGTTTTGCCCCAGGTTTGCGCATCAGGTTTTGAGGTACGTTTGTTTAGGGCAGCTTTCTCGCTAGCATTTTTCGGAGCTTTGAGGGTTGGGGAGCTGGTGAGCCCTAATAAACGGGTTCCTGGGGGCTTGGGTTTTGATGATACCGTGACGTCAGATGAAGGGGTGGTGTTACGTGTAAGAAGGTCGAAGACGGATCAAAGGGGGCGGGGGGTTAGTATTTTTTTTTGGGAAGGTTGCAGCAATGTAATTTATGCCCGGCTGCCGCCGTCGAGGAGTTCCAGGAGGTCAGGCCAAGGGTGAATGGTCCATTGCTCATGCACGAGGATGGTTCCTTTTTATCGCAGTTCCAGTTTTTGACAGTTTTTAGGAAATGTCTTGGGGAACTGGGACTGGCAGGCAGCGAGTACGGTACCCATTCATTTCGTATAGGGGCCGCAACGGAGGCTGCTAGGCTGGGGCTGCTGGAGGAAATAATAAAGAGGCTGGGGAGGTGGGAATCGGCGCAGTTTCGGCGGTACATTTGACCGGACAGGATTGATCGGCGGTACAGGTGAACGTGTGGTTTGGTCTATAACATTTTTCCACCCCCCCCCTTCCCCTCCCTCCGCCCTTCCCTTTCCTTATTTTTGTTTTAGAGTTGGCGTGCTCGGTCCTGATCGTCGGGCATTCTTATATTCACTGGTCGGCTCGGCGAGCGGTGGTTCAGAGGAATGGAAGGCAGCTGGGCATTCCATCGTGCCCGGTTGAGCTGGGCCGGTGTGAGGGACCTGCGGTGGAAGGACATGCGGGAGCACACAATGCGGGTGGCTGCAAGGAGTGGGCCGCCTGGGGTATTGGTCATGCACGCAGGGGGGAATGACTTAGGGTCTGTGCCGATGCGGCACCTGATCAAGTCTATAACGCGGGACTTGTTGTTTTTTCTGGGAGTATTTCCGTGGGTGGTGTTGGTTTGGTCCCAAATTGTTCCCCGTTTTGCCTGGCGGCATGCTAGAGACTTGTTGGCTATCGAGAAGGTTCGGGTTAAGGTCAATAAGGCGATAGCGAGGCTGAACGGGGGTTTGAGTGTGCGACACATCAAGGTGGAAGGGATGAGGGGGTTTTATCGGTCCGACTTAAATGACATGGGGAACGACTTGTTTAACATGTCATTGAAGGAGCGGATCGAGATGGCGGTGGAGTTGTGGCGGGCCAGACTGCGCTAAGGTCTCAGCGCTGCTTGGCTTTGGCGGGTCTCCCCTCGGGTTTCGGGTCTGAGATAGCATTTTTCATGGTTAAGGGTATGCGGCTGTTTCTGTTGAAAGGGCCAGGACAATTTGGTTTAAAGGATTTTGGTTGGTTTGGGGGTTCAAGTAAGGAAGGGGATGTTTTTTGGTCACTGGCGGTTAGCCCGATTAAGCTCCCTGGCCTAGGAGGTTTTGCGGCCGAGTTTATGTTGGCTTCCGCATGGTGGGGTTGGGAAGTTATTTTTGTTCCCTCCCCTTCCCTTCATCTAGGCTTCTCAGACCCGGAACAATAGGGGGGACTCTATTCTGCTTGTACATTTGTTTATTTTATGTTGGGCTGTGGCCGATTAAATTTAATCTTTCCAACAACATGGTGGTCCAGACTGTTATTTTGGATGGGAGCGGTATGACGCAGGGCATATTGGAACGCTAGCACAGTCATGTATATTTTGTTAGTATGACGGATCATGTTTTGGTTGATATGCAGGTATGTATAGCAGAAAGATGTGCAGGTATTAATTTCATCTTTGACGTATCAGGTGAGAGCATATGTTTCTATGTTAGGGAGATTGACGCTTCCTTAGGACTTATGTTGTAAAATTATAAAGAATCATGTTTTGGTTGATATGCAGGTCCATATAGCAGGAAGTTTAATTAATCTTATTATGTTTGGAGCCACAAAAACCCTCCTGAATAGATTGGTAATCCGAAGAATATCTTTAGAGATTATCAAAATATTGGGAGAGAAGATTGGGGGTTAATACCATTTTTATAAGGTGCATTCTATATGGCTATGAAAGTTGAATGCATAAGAATCTGAAATTTTATGTTTTTTATTCTGTTGTAATTCACTTGTACTTGTTTAAACTTTTTTTGCAATTTTTATGCCTGTAAGGGGCATGTTTTTCTTTTATTGCCACCCCCTCCTGGACATTGAGGGGTGCAGAAAAGCCCGCTGCCCATTGTGCTTGTGGCATGATGTGGCACTTCTGGAAGAGCACTGTACCTGTACCAAAGGACATTTGACCCCTTGGGTTGCCAGCCATGTCTGGTGTACAAGGCTTTTTTTAATTTTAAAAAGTAAGAACAAAAGAACAAAAAGAAAGGGTTTTTACAACCCTAGCTTCAAAGACAGGCTCAGCACTGCTTAGAAAACAGCCATACATTACAGACAGTCATTCATTTTACAATGGCAAAGCTTACAAAATGAAAATTTTGCATGCATCTCTTAAATGTGCACTTACGCATGCATGTTGTGTGGGTTACCTTAATTCACCTGAACACCTGCGCATTGTGTGTGTGTAATCCAATGATATCAGACAGATTTTTTACGGCCATTTATTGCATCAAGACCATGGTGATCACTAGCCTGATTGTTTACATGTCTGCTGCCATTGCATTGTCTCTGCTGTTGACTTGTAAGCTGAAAACAATGTTGACTGCTAGGCTGTGCCAGCCGTCACCACGCACTATTTTTGGTGAATGTTATCGTTCGTTGGTAGCGGAAAGTGCTGGTGGATGGATGTGTGATTACACTACCTGCCGATATAATTTCTCCTCTAGTTTCCGTCATTTTCTGCTTAAAGAAAGCACCAACTATAAGGCAACATTGGCAGCTAATTAATTTAACTCAAAACAGTGTAAAGTGGTGGTCATTAACTAATAGGGCCTGATTTAACTACATTGCAGTTTAGAGTGGTGCAAAATATAATTTATTATTTTCATTGCTGCCCCGCATTTATATTTAAACCAAATGTAATTTTTACAATGCAACAACATGCATCAGCGTAAAAAATATGTATAAATTGTATTTTGCACCATTCTATGTGGTGTAATCTGGCAGAAGTGCTTGATAAATCAGGTGTGTAATAAATACTGAGTGAGGTGGAGAAGCTCTCCTGAGAAACAAGGATCTCTCTGCGCTATAATAACCCCCTTACTGAACTACAAAGCTTTTCAATGTAAATGAATGGAATAGAATTCTGAAGCCCACCAATTTGGGCGATATTAGGGCTACACTGCCACGAAAGCTGTGGTAGAAAGCTTCTTGCATTGTCATTCAGCACCCTTCATTGCACCAGTAGTTGACTGTGCAGCACCCAGTCCCATTACTTAACAGACAATTAGATTAATGTCAACAGCACACAGTGGTTTGCAGCGACCCTGGGGACCCGAAAGCAGATGCACTTCCAAGCGGAGTGCCAATACACATCAAGGCTCCATTCCTCCAGCTGGCAGTGTGCCTTCTCCTGACGGGGAATTTCCATTCGGAGGATAGCAGTGCTGCCGGTGTGAATCCGGAGACGTTATCTCATACCGATATGCACAGTGACAACTATTTTAAGTGCCTATGAATATGTTTAATGCTGAACGACGACGAGAGCAGCAACAGTAAAAGGCAGTAGCTTCGGCTTCTCAGTGACTTCCTCCATTGCTTGCCATACAATATAAATGAGCTTGATTCTTCCCGGTCTGATGAATTTATTCGGAGGGCAGCGCTCGCCTGGGCTAAAGGCGGAACGTGCGCTGACTGACGAATCGTTCTCCTTCATGGCAGGGAAACTAGGTGTAGCGCTGCCTCTGGCTATACATAATGCAGTGGCATAAAACACTCCGGTGACAGGGATTACTGTATCCCTGCGTGAAATATATCCCGGTTTCCCAGAGAAAGTAGGAGCGAGGAAATGAGTAGATCTCAGCTTCCTCTCTCTCCTGTGCAGGGGCTGTACATTACTGGCAGTCCTTATCTCCCACCTTTATGTGTCACCCAGTCTATCTCTCACTCATCATCCTCATCATCTCCCCCCTCTTCTTCTCTGCTGAGCAAATGTCCTGCAGAGGAAAAGTTGGCCTGTTTGCTTTCCTCCTCTATCCCATAAGATCAGTCGGTGTGCAGGCATTCATTGGGTTACGCTGCTCTTGTGTATAATCGTGCGCTCCCACCCCCCCTTCCTCCATCTTCATCGCAGTGGCCCGTTCAGGTTCACATCAAGCTCTGTGAGCTGCTGCTGCTGCTGCTGCTGCTGCCAAACAGTCTGGCCTCAACGCTATTGTTATCATCTCTAGTCACTGCTGTCATCCCAGCCTACAGCGCAGCATCATTTCCATGGATCGAATGGAGCAGGCTGGCTGTGATTAGGGCAAGACACAAGTTTGGTCCCTTCTCAGAGGTAAGGACCTTATCACTGCATCCCATGCTATTGCTGTTGATTCTATAAAGCAACACTGCATTGTGTTTTTTAAAGAACTTAAAGATGGATAAAGCTACTGGGGTGCTTGAGGAACCTGAAATGAGATAAATATGTGTGTATATGATCATACCTGGATGACCCATTCATTCTTTCTGTCGTCTGACATAATAAAAATGTTTGCTGAACCATAACTATCTGTATAATAGTACAGAGCTTTCTGATCTTCTATACACAACCTGTATAGGTCAGTTTTGTGATGTTGAACTAACCATGCAAGATTGAATGCAGCAGATAGGCTGTTTATATCAGGATGAAGTTAATATGCACCGTGCATCTACCACTGAGCATTACTGAGCAGGAGAATTCAATGCCAGCTCAGAACTCCTATATTCAGCATGAGATCGATCATTGATGTTTGTGTGACAACATAAGGGTCCCTCAGCGATCTAATCAGATGCTGGACACACGTGTATCAATTGATCATTATTGTTCATTAAAATAATCAAAATCATTTTAGAAAAACTTTTCAGGCTGTCCTTTGTTATCTGATGAGAATTGCAATTTAGACAGAAACATTGATTTATAGTAAATGTTTTCATGTTTTCTGCTTACTGTGTGCAAGCTCATCCATCTTGAATTAATCAGGAAAATTCACACACTTTAAAACTTTTTTTAGATCATAAATCCTGTTAGATCTTTAAATCAGAAAAAAGCAATAGTGCAACATGTGTGTAATTCAACTCTACTGCAGGTTATAAGCAGTGACCACATTTAATACAATTACTAAAGCTCCTGAATGGCTGATTGAGTTTTAGGATTGTTGACTCTTTGAGTTATATTCTTACAGCCTCTAGAGCAGCTAAGTCATCCCCCTTGTAAGCTGGCCACTTAACCTATCTGCATTGTGGCACTCAAGCCAACGGGGTCTGCTGACCATGAGGCTGTGCACAGTGCGGCTGTGACTTGCTACTTATTGTGTGATAATAATAGGGATACCAAATGTGGGGAAATAGGTCCAATATTATGTCCAGTTTTTGGATATACTGCACAAACACATTTACTTGAAAATGTGGTCCTACAGTAAATGGATTACATCATGCTTTTCACAGGTGACCAATATTTTTGTTGATATCCTCAGAAACCTTTTTGCTTTCCAAAAAACACATAAGCAGCAGGAAGGATCTTGTTTAATTATGTATAGCCAGAATTCTAAAACTTTAGGATAAGTGTACCATCACATCATACATACAGTACCTCAGATTATACACGGCTAATCACACCTGGTATGCTCTCCCAGAAGGATGTAGCTGCTGAAAACTACTTCGGGTAAGGAAACCTTCCAAACCCCTGTTTACACACTGCGATGCAGAAATGGGTTGGGGTTCAGGCCAAAGTCCAGACTCTGCTAAGAAACTTCACCCTGGCTCTGCCCCCACCATACTCCACCTAGAAGCAGCTATCCATCCCTCCTCTATTGACCATCTCCTGGATTATGCAGTCAGATCCCCCTTCCACTGGATTCTATACAGTTAAGGGAGTATGGGAACGGATGCTGCTCGGAACTGACCGGGATCAGGCAATAGAGTGATATCCTCACTCAAAGTTGTAGCTAGGCTTTCTGATACCCAGAGCAAAGATTTGAAATGGTGCCCCCACCTGTTCGCAGGCCCCCTTTTGGTGCCCCCTGACCTGCTGCACCCGGGCACGTGCCCCCACTGCAGCCCCCTAGCTATGCCCCTGTCCTCACTGATCCAGGTGCTACCACTTATGGTTCCATTGGTGATGTCACTGCCCAAAACAGGGTCAGATTAAGGGCATCTGTGGTTTGGAGCAAATGTTTTTCATAGGAATACCCCACAAATATTCCACCCTCCCCAAACTACAAACTTGAACTCACATCTCATCAGACCACAACACATCACATACATACACTGCCTGTCAGACCCTTTAAATGTTCAGTTAAAAGGGGATTCTCTGTACAGGATGGTGTTCAGATTAGTATACTAGAAGTCAGTACGGAATATATTGTGAATTGTTCATTAAAATGAAAGTGTAGTTGCCGTCCCAACTTTTGGCACTATATGGGAGTGTAAAATAGAATCCTAGGGTAGGATTCCCCTTTAGGATGAGTCAGGAGATACATTTGTGGAATAAGAGGAAATTGCTGGGATTGGTTGGGAGGTTTAGGAGGGAAACTGAAGGCAACAGAGGATATATTGAGGAGAACTAGAGAAACTTACAGGGAGATTGTCAGTAGCACGCACCCTGTGTAAGAGAGCTGGTGTGGCTACTAAAGGGAAGACTGGCGTAGCCAAAGAATCATGTGTAAGACAGCTGTTGGGCCTACTACAGAGAGGTCTGGGCGCTGCTGAAGCGAGTGGAAAGATGTGGCTGGGGTGCAGCAGAGTTGTGCTGAGGTGCAGAGAACTAAAATCTATGCTGAGAGAAGAGGGCCCTGGTGGGAAGAAGCCCAAGGGGGGTCCTGGCATGGATGTAACAGGCAAGGTGTCCCTTAGGAGTAAGAGGATCCATTGGAACCATAAGGCTGTGATGCAGTGACACAGTATTTAGACTCCGGTAAAGTGTGGCTGCCCCTGTCCAAGAGGCCCTGCCCTGCAGTGACTGTTGTGTGGGAGAGAAGCCCTCATGTTGGGGAATATTATGGGCCCATATGCTAATATAGAGAGGTTCTCCATATCTAAACTGCTGGCATCCCTATGGCCCCTCTGTTGATGATGGGGAATTCTGCATCCCAGTCTGGGATACACCATGAATGTTGGGGAGAGGAGGTGCTCAACTCGAAGTGGGGTTGCTGCTGCCTGGAGCACCCCTTTGTAGAAAGGCTTACCACTGATTGAGAGATGCCATACTGTCTAGTACCCGTGCTGAAATGTTCTGAAAAACAAGTGTACCTTTGTCTTCTGCTGGAAGCATAGAAGACTGTTTAGCTCTTATACTGAAGGACCACTGAGAATCGTGTCACTACCAGAAGCACTTATTATTGGAAGCCTCCAGATAGCATCTCTCAAGTTTTGTCATAAATGGCCACTTTTTGAATAAAAAATACAGCATAGTGCAGCAGTTCAGGGTTGCACTTGGAACACATGGTGGAGACCCTGGGGCACATCTACCTGGTGCACTCCCTATAATATGACCCTCACTATGCTTCCTGTGCGATAATGGTGCTGGTCAATGCCCTCCCCTCAAGCTTTCCCTCTGTAATCTGTTGTGGTCTGTGGTCCTTGATAAATGCTGGTGTAACGGCTGTATCTGGGCTAAACAGCAGTAGTTACATCAGCTTAACTACAATCCAAAGTATGTCACAGTTTCAACTTATCTCAGGTATTATCACAGCACACAGGTATGAAAGCCAAGGGAAAGGGTTAATGGGACCCCAGCATGGGGAGCTGACAAGATGGTATCTGAGCAGACAGACACTCAACAGCAACAGGATGGGTGAAAGCATCAGGTTGTTTTATTGTTGCAGGATTATGGAAAGAAAAGTTTCAAACTTTAATCCATGTCAAGATCAAATTCACAGTTCACAGGAAAATTCACAGTTCACAGGACAAAAAAACTTGGCTTGCAGTATAAGGACATTTCAGGGAAAGGGTTAAAGAGGCTTGTGTCCATCAAGCATAGAACACAGGTACTCTTACTTAACAGCAAGTTTCAGTGAAAGGGTTAATCAGACTTGTGTCCGTCAGAAATAGAACACCTGTGCCAAACATTTCAGCATAGGTGCCGGGTATTACTGCATTTCCCAATTAAATGTAGGCCTTTTCCAAAGTGGGATTCAGACAGCCACCTCCCCAATTTGAACTGAGCACCCGCCCCTCGTAGTAGGGTGATATCCCAGACTGGGATGTGGAATTGCCCAGCATCAGCAGAGGGGCAGTTGGCCTGCCAGTGAGTAAAACACATGGGGAACCTCTACTCCATAGCATCCAAGCCCGGACCATTCCCCAACACAAGGGCTTCTTCCTCACACAACAGTCACTGCAAAGCATGAGCCTCAGACAGGGGTAGCCATGCTTTACCGGAGTTTCAGGCACAGAAACTTACTCCTCATGGCCTGTCAGTCCCTTGATTCATTTCTACTCCTAAGGGACGCATCCTCTGTCACATCCAACACCAGGACCCATCTGGGCTCCTTCCTGCCAGTGTCCTCTCTCTGCGTGGACTCCCCACACCTCAGTCTTCTCACTCTCTCTCTGCAAGTCAGCTCACTTCAGCCACATCCTACTTGCTTCCAACTGCACCCGTTCCTTGTCTCTGTAGTAGCCCCACCAAACGTCTTGCACAGGAGGCTACACCAGTTGCTTGGTTATAGATGATCTCCCTGTCTGTACCTTTGGCTTCATCTTATTATACCTCTGCTATATACAATGCTGTAGTTTTCTTTCCAGTAAGTTCCCAACTAATCTCAACAGTCTCATGTTGTTCTCCAGATGTATCTTCGGCCACCTGACTCACCCTAAAGGGCAACTTTGAACTATCATTCTGAGCTTGATTAAGATTCTCTTTCTCTCATTTGTGGTTTTATACTCCCATTTAGTGACCAAAGCCAACATCATTTTCACATTAATGGATCATTTCCAAATAAAGCCCTTTTGAGCACAGTTTTCTTGATACTACCACACTGGCCAGAAACTAGGAAGTCATTGTGCTCTTTCATGCTGAAGATATTGAGGGGGGGGGGGGGGGGTTGCACTGTCTTCTCAGTACAAACTCTAAAGAGAAAGTTTGGAATCAGTTCTATAGAATTGTATGGAGGGCTCTGCTTCGCAGTATGCATGAGTTTCTTTCTACCCTCTACATGGGACCATATAGATGGAAACTGTACCATAGAAAACAACAAAATGGATTTCTCTAAGAGGTTTTGTTGTGGCAAGAATAGGGCTGCAACAGCTAAGAAAGGGCCCCAAGGGAAAAGCTAATGGCCCCTTCCTATTTGAAGAAGAAATACAGCTTCTTCCTTAACTACTGCCTCTTCCTTCTGCTGCCATCCCCGCCACCCGCTCCAGGTGCCTCCCAGCATCACTGCTTCTTCTCTGGGGGGACAGGAAACAATATTGTGGTGCAGGGTGGAGTGTAGTGCCAGCCATGTACTGTACCGCAATGGAGGCACAGAGCAGCATATAAAAATGTACTGTGCTGTTGCTGTCCAGCACCGCTTGACAGCAGATTTATACTGTAGTTGGGTCTGGTGGTGCTCTATTTACTGCACGTTTTACTGGTTTTATTTCTCTAGTAGCAGTCATGGTGAGTGGGTTTAATAGGTATGTTGTAGATGAGGGGTTCCCTACCATTTTTTATCAAATACCACTTAACATTTTCTAGTTATCTCAAATATCACCTGGCTGGTATTTACGGTTTGTCAGACACCTAAAAATACTTTAAAGTGGACCAAAATCCTGTCCCAGGGGCATTCTGATTTGGGATGTCGCTGTGTGTATACTCACGTTGATCAAGCAATCACAAGGCACATGCGCATGATCGCTTGTTGTAGACTATAAGGGTATGTCAAAAAGGTGATCTCGATCCAATCACATAAAATTGACTACATTTTCAACACTTTTATTTAAGTCTTCTTACAATGGGAAAGCACTGATAATGAATTAGTAGGTATACCAGAACCATTTGTTTGTCTGTTTATGTTGTGTTCTTACTGGAAATGTAATTACATTAACAAAAATTCTTTATGTATACGGCCAGTTTTTAACAAACTTATATGTTTGGTTAATCATTAGGAAAACAGCAATTACATTTAAAAACATATCTCACGTTAACCCATCAGTGGAAGCCAGCAACTAAATAACCCTTACTCTGCATGGTTACTTCACGATCTGGTTGATACCCAGACCTACTTCTAGGTCGGCATAGTAGCATGCTAATATCTTATAGTGTCTGCATATGTCCTGGGTAAAATAATTCTGCATCTGTCCTGGGAAAATAATTTATTCATCTGCATCTGTACTGGTAAATTAATTCTGCGTCTGCCCTAGGCAAAATAATTCTGCATCTACTGATGTCCTAGGCAAAATAATCTGCATCTTACCTGGGCAAAATAATATTGCATCTGCATCTGTACAAGGCAAAATAATTTGGCATTTGCCCTTGGCAAAATAATGTAATTCTGTGTCTGCATCTGTCCTGGGCAAAACAATACTGTGTCTGCATGCAGATGTTCTTAGCAAAATAATTCTGTGTCTGTAATAATACATTTGAATGACAATATGAGAAAAATAAGTTTGCATCTGCCTGGGCAAAATAAATCAGCATCTGTGTTTACAACTGTCCTGGGGAAAAGAGTTCTGCATCTGCATCTATCTTGGGCAAAATATTTATGTGTCTGTAACAGTTCCAGGGATTGTATGCAGCTCCAGCAGCTTGACCCAGGAAAAAGGAGGACACGGAGGGGGCTGCTGCCTTACCCCAAATCCACAGTTGCATACATAGAAAATGCCAGCATGAGGTGTCCCAATCCAAAAAGTGTGAAAACATAACTTTTACTTCTAACGTTTAAAAGGTATTTAAAAAAATACTCACATCGGGACCAGCGTATTTCGGGGATAGAACCCCTTTATCAAGTGGTAGGGTCTTGGTCCACTTTCCCCTTTTTTGGATTGGGCCACTCCTTGCTGAACCTTTCTATTTATGCTTCTGTGTCTGTAAACCGTGTAATTGAATGATCGAGTTTGCATTTTGTTCTGTGTTTGTTATTAACTGGCCCTTTGAAGGCAACCAGAATGCTGATGTGGCCCTCAATTTACATGAATTTGACACCCCAGCCCTACAGGATTGTCAATTTACAGGAAGGGTAAACTGCCGAAAGTGAGCAAAGCCTGCTTTGCGTTTTACTTTACTTTTACTCAGAAATCTCTTCCCTAATTTCTTGACTACTGGACATTTTTTTTTCTGGCCTTGGAGCTGCTGTTACCTGCACTGCCCACTAGTGGTAAAAAGATAAATCTGCAACCTGCATGCTAACTCTTATTTTTCTAGTTTATATTTATAGTTTATTATTCTTTTTCATGTTTCCCCCAGCTCCTTTAACTTATTTTAACTTTTCCACTTTCCTCTGTATCTGCTTTCTTTTCTGCCCCACCCTCTATTTTCCAAATTGCAACTTGCATATTTTTTCCACTGTTATGTCCGTTTCCCTCTTTCTCACACTATTTTCTAATTTTCTTTCCATATGTTGTTTCCCTTTTTCTCTTCACACCTTAAACATATCTCTCTTTTTAACACTTCATCCTTTTTTCTCTCAATACTACATTATATTTGTCACATTTCCACCTCCTGTGTTATTTATACTGAGAGGCCGATTCATTAATAGCGCCAGGTAGCGACAGATGAGCGACTGTAGCGTGATTTTTTCAGCGCCAGCCAGTATTCGCTGTGCTTGGCCGGCATTAGCTTGATGACAGCGACTCAGTCGGTGTGCGGTAATGTTGAATACGGGCTGGGGGGTCGCTGTTTCACAGGTCCAGCGTTGTATGTGAGCGCCTGACAACGAATGGCCAGAGCGAACGGCTAGCTTCATATTCATCAACAAATCACGCTCCGAATGTGCTGTCGCTGTCCATTCCTTGTTTAAACCCCAGAGCGCTGGCGGCGATGTGTATTAACTAGTTTTTAACCCCTAAACAACCATATTTTTTGAATGTAACATTATACATGTTTTTAGAATCATTTTGGAATATGAATACATTAATCTCAGACCTGTTAGATCAATTCTGCACATATTTTTTTTAATTTTTTTTTTGACTTAAAAATAAATCCTAACATTGCAGAAGTGTTCTCCGATTTTTTGACATTAAAAAAAAAAAAAAAAAATTAATACCAATTAATTATGAATAATTATAGATTGCTCCATTGAAATGCATTGGACATCGCCAGGGAGCGACAGCTCATACCTGGCGCTGTGAGGGAATTTGCAGCGGCGCTGTTCGGTCCAGGCGGCTTCATGATGAATGCCGCGCTAGCCGCCGCTCTCGCCGGCGCTAGCCTCATTTTGCTTGATAAATGCGTCATTGTGACCGCCGCCGGGCGTACTTGAGTCGATAGTCGCCGTTAGCTGCCGCTACCTGGCGCTCGTCAGACACTACCTGGCGCTATCGCTTGATGAATAAGGGCATGAGTTTTCTCCTCTTCCAGCACACTCCCTATTTTTTTT